>CP125974.1:409757270-411007270 GCA_030063025.1 Avena longiglumis | reverse complement strand
GCCCGACCCCCGCCAGGGTCGACGGCGGGCGCCGCCCACCCAACCGCACCCCTGTGGACCAGCCGCGGATAGTAGTCTCCTCACGGAGCGAGCAAACTGCCTCCCATCGTTCTCCACCCGATGGACAACCTGGCAGGCTGAGCAGCCGACAACATCACGGCCACCGGCGACGGCGCCCTACAGATCCAATACGTCAGGGCCCTGCTCGCAAAGGCCGTCGAGCAGCAAAGAGCGGGCGCCGACTCGCAAGGTCGAGTATACTCGCGTTCCTCGGGAAGCAGGGCGGCCTCGAGCGGCCGCCCAATGGTGGAAAACACACTCAACTGCCCACCACCGGAGCCAATGCAGCTCCAACACCGACCTAACGCGAGCCTCTCCAATGACCCTGTGACGGCGACCAACCTCGTCGCCGCCAACGGTCAACCCATCGACGCCCGCACCCACATCATCAACAACCAAAGCTGGCGCGCACACCAGCCCGACGACCTGCGACACACCCTAACCAATCGCCGCGACGGCGATCCCATGGGATCGCTCAGTCGACTCGGCCCCAAGTGCTTCGGACCAATGATCCGAGGAGAGAAGTACCCGCCAAACTTTAAGGAGCCGAAGGAGATAGAAAAGTACGACCCATCGTATGACCCCGCTGTCTGGCTCGACACATACCTCATGGCAATGGGGATCGCCGGCCACACCGACCTGCTAGGCGCCCGTTACCTCCCCCTGATGATGGAGGGGACGTGCAGGCAGTGGATCAACACCCTCCCTCAGGACAGTATTGTTATCGCCATATTTTGGCCAAAGAAGGAGATGGGCCGTGATCAAGATGGGCTTGGAAAATGCATATATTCAACGTGTTGTTGGATCAGCCTAGTGCGTGGATTTGGGCTAAATTGCCCGTGTATCTTGTATCATAGTAGGTTTCGTGTTAGTTTAGGTTCCGTTTCAGTTTAGGTAAAGATAGAGTTGTAGAGTTATTCCAAAAGTAGAGAGTCTCCGGACTATAAATATGTACCTAAGGTTATCGAGAAAAAGAGGACAATCACGTTCACAACAAACACAATCTTGGCGCATCGCCACCCCTTGTTCTAGGGTTTCTTTCGGTAAGTGTCATGCCTAGATCGCATCTCGCGATCTAGGCGATTTTTACTTATGCGTTATTTAGTGTTACTCGTACTGAAGCCTTGTTGATGGCGAGTAACACTACTATCATGGATTTATTGAGGCTAGCGTCGGTGCTTTTCGTTATAATTCTTTGATTTACGCTGCCTCTAGTTATCTCACTACCTTTGCACCTTTTCCCAAGTGCGAGGGTAGCATCTTGCTTCATCTTTATTTAGTTGTTTCGATCTGTTATGGTTATGCCTTGTTCGTCAAGGTTTAGTTTGATATCTACGTAGTCAGGCCTTACAGACGGGTTGAACGATCCAGTAGTGCATAGAGACGTGGCTTACTCGTTTTAGAGAAGTTGTTCCAGTAATTAACTTTACGTTGGTTATTAGGCCTCCTCTAAGGTTAGTATTCCTCATCTTTTGTATATACCAGGCTCAATTACGTGTAGGACGTTCCAATTACGTGGTGAAAACGTCAAACTGTCGTAGATCGATTTAATTTGTAACGATAAAGCAAAACCCCATGTTATCATAAGATCTAATGCAGAATCATGGGATAATCGGCTCTAGGAGCCGATTCACGGGGAAACCTGGGAGCCGGTCACGGCTCGAATTTTACGTATACTTGTTTACCATGCAGGAAATCAATCGGAGCAATCCTTCACCTTCCTGACCAGGTATAGGTCAGGTGGCACGCCCTCGAACCAAGCCAGGGCGCGTGCCGGAGTTTTGCGGGCCGTTGCCCGAGGGACCAGGGCCCACCAGCAGTTCTGGGAGCCTCCCGGCTCTTCGTGTTGCTCGTCTGCCGCCGGTGAGTTTTGACAGCAACACATTCTCGCACGCCGGTGGGACATTCAACAACGTCTACATCAACATCCGACGCTGCAATGGAGAATGCACTACCACGCACGACGAGCTTCTCAAGAGCACAAGGCGGTATGACGAGATCGAAGTCTCTTCGCCGATCTCATCGGCTCTTTTGAGAGGACCCGTAAGCATGGCATCAAGTGGAGGGGGTTCTCCCCCGAGGGTGCTCTTGATGAGGTGGATCTGTCTGTTCCTTCGGAGGAGCGCACCAGAGCTCTACGACAGGAAGTCAACTACATGGTGGCTCATTCTCTTCACCGCCATTCTGAGAGCCTGGTGAACGCTTTCGAGCGGGTCGCGGTTCGCGTAGTTCAAGAAATCATGAAACATCAGTACTCTCCGTCGGGGCCTACTTTAGGGACTCACCAGGGAGAAAGACCGCTCCAGACTAGGCCGCAGCTGCCATTCACGCTCGCGGCCCCAGAGCCACCAGGAGCAGCGGCGTACGTCGTCTATAAGGCTGGAGGCGACCCAGGCGACTGCCAATTCCTGTTCGAGCCACCTAAGGAAATCCCACACGGATACATATGCACCTACGTGCCGGACTGCAACAACCTGCCACGCACCAACCAGATTGCAACCGCAGGAGTTTCTGCGGCAGGGGTTCCTGGGGCAGGAGCTCCGGGAACAGGCGTTTCTGGAGCAGCGATGTCTGGGGTGGACGCCGATAAACAGGCGTGGCTAGCCAAGTACGCCACTGGAACAAGCCATGAGAATCTAGCCCCTGCGGCTCAAACAGTGGAGCAAATCCGTACCATCTTGAGAGAGACCGCTTCGCGTCAAGAGAAGAAGGACAATCGGCTATTCAAAGCCGTACCCCAACGAGTTTGATCTGATTCCGCTGCCACCCAAGTATCGACTCCCTGAGTTCCCAAGGTTTAGCGGGTCGGAAGGGTAAAGCTCAATCGAGCACGTAAGCCGATACACCGCAGCTAGGCATAATTTCGGCATCGGATCAGATGCGCGTAAGGTTTTTTGCGCAATCTCTGACAGGACCAGCTTTTGGGTGGTACACCTCGCTGCCACCTGATTCGATTCAGACCTGGAAGCAACTGGAAGAGCAGTTCCACATCCAATATCATTTAGAGGCTACCGAGGCTGGCATTGCGCACTGCACAAAGTGCGCGAAGCGGAGAAACAGATGAGTACATCCAGCCAGACCTTCAAGAACCGATGTTACTCCGCTCGTTTAACTGAGAAGGAAGCAGTCGAACTGGCAGTGTTGGGTCTCTCAGCACCCATCAAGGATCTGGATTTCCAAGTAGAGTACAACTCATTGGCGCACATGGCCCAGAAACTGACGATGTATGAACAGCGCCACCCTGAGTTATACCAAGACAAGTTCAAGCGTCCGATAGGCCTGGTCGATACAGAAGAAGGTGATCCTACGCAAGACCAGGAGGTGGCCGTGGCTGAATGGGCTCGGGGGGCAGACCCCGTGTCCTGCAAATGGGTGAAACAGCAAGGGCCTGCAAAAGGGTTCGACTTCGACGTGAGCAAAGCTGAGCAGATTTTTGATTTACTGCTGAAAGAGAAGCAGCTGAGGTTACCCGACGGCCATAAAATCCCCACGGCTCAGGAAATGAACGGGAGACCATACTGCAAGTGGCATCACTCGTTCACCCACACCACCAATGACTGCAAAGAGCTACGTCGCCAAATCCAAATGGCGATAGAGCAAGGCCTCGATCCTTGCAGTTCGCCATGAAAGTGGACACAAACCCATTTCCGCGTCAACATGATAGAACTCTGCCTCGCGAGGCGCCAGCTGGATTTTTCGCTCGTGTTAATATGGCAGGCCTGGGTACCACCATGACACGACAAGGAGGAAGGTGGTCGCTCTGGGCAAAGAAAGAGAAGAGGCTGGTCCATGCGACCGCCCGCCATAACGATAAAGCGGTACTTAACAGAGGAACAGGTGAGGAGCGGTATCGAAGCCGCATTCCACGCATCTCCTTAACAAGTATGAGCGTCAAGATGACCAACGGCCGGTAGCGATGGAGACGATAAAGGATATGAGCACCTCGCTAGGGGACCGTCAAAAGAAAAGGAAGGCGCAGACAAACATTGGGATTGTCCTTTCTTCAAGTATTGCTGGGACGCGGGAATGAGCCGATTGCCTACAGTCGACAACTGCCCGGAGTGTGGACAGCAGAAGGAGGACACGAGGCCAGTTTCAGTATTCAAACGTTTAGGGCCTCTCCCACCTCAGAGCCGTCACAGGGAGTCCGCTCGAGCAAAGGACCTCGAGAAGCCAAGGGGTGACAATGAAGAAGACAGATATCACCGTCCAAGATGGTGTCCAGACGGACTCAGACATACCCAAAAGCGTAGAGTGCAGCGGCTGCATAACTTGGAGGAAGCTGAAGCACGGTATCTCCACGCTTTAAAGAAAGCGCGGCCCGATCTAGCCGTCAAAGTCAGGCAGACATTGGAAACGGGAGTCCGCCCGACAAGGAAAGAGTGGCGCCCCAAGCCAATAAAAGCCAATGCACAGACATCGGCTGGTACAAACATGGTGTTCATACTTCCGTCAGAATTCTGCGCGCCAGGAACCAATGAGCTACCAGTGGCACAGTTCGATCGCGCCACGCCGATTATTTTGAGAAGCCACGGAGAAGGGCTACAAACATCCGAAAGCCACAGCCTGCGAGGTTACATCAATGGGCAACCTGTCGGAAGATGTTGGTAGACACCGGGCGGCAGTCAATATCATGCCATACGCCATGCTACGACGCTTTGGGACGCTCTCCGCAGATCCGATCAAAACCAACGCCACGTTAAGCGACTTCAACGGCCGGTCTTGAAACAAGGCGTCGAACGTGGATCCGATAGGCAGGAAAACCATACCCACGTCATTTTTCGTCAGGACAAAGAAAAGTACCTACTGTCTTGCTAGGTAGAGATTGGATTCACGCTAATTGCTGCATTCCATCCACGATGCACCGCGTCTAAAGGGGACGGAGATGAAGTGGAGGTCATCCATGCAGATGATTCTATCGAGGTTTCCATAGCTGGCATGAACGTCTGGGAAGCAGAAGACCAAGAGCCGATCTCTGGAATCAGTTTAGACGGCTGTGAGCGCATTGAAGCTACAAAAGACGGGGTGAGGCTGGTCTTATCCACTGGCCTGACAGAGTAGGAAAGTCCACAACTATACGTGGTACGGCCGATCCTCGCGATCGGCCACAAAAATGAAAAGATTCAATCACCGACAAGCGGATCACGCGATCGTAGCAGGAGATGCCATGCCATTGTAAAACAATAAGGTGTAAACCATCCTTGACTAATGCAAGCAAAGGGGCCGATTGCAATCGCCCAAATTATTTTTGTTACCTCACCCACTGCTTGCCCTGTGTTTACCATCGATTTGACAGTGTGGAAAGCTAGGGTATGGGTTTACACCTGCCGATGAGCTAGAAGAGATCGACATTGGTCCTGGGGATAAGCCACGACCAACATTTATCAGCAAGAAGTTAGACCCGAGTCTGCGGGGTCCGATGATAGCCCTGTTGAAAAAATATCCAGACTGCTTCGCCTGGGACTACACAGAAATGCCTGGGTTAGACAGGAGCATCATTGAGCATCGACTCCCGCTTAAAAAAGGATTTCGGCCATTTCAGCAGCGAGCACGACAAATGAAGGCCGAAATTCTGGAAGAAGTCAAGAAAGAGGTCGAGAAAATGTTGACGGCCAAGTTAATCAGGCCATGCAGGTATGCTGAGTGGATTTCTAGTATAGTACCTGTAGAGAAAAAGGATGGCCGGTGGCGTGTTGCCATAGATTTTCGGGATCTCAACAGAGCTACCCCAAAGGATGAGTATCCGATGCCGGTGGCAGAGACGTTAATTAACGCAGCGGCTGGTCATAAAATCCTGAGCTTCATGGATGGCAATGCCGGTTACAACCAAATTTTTATGGCTCCAGAAGATATACACAAGACGGCGTTCAGAGTCCCAGGTTCAGTGGGGTTGTTCGAGTATGTAGTCATGACGTTCGGACTGAAGAATGCCAGTGCCACTTACCAAAGGGCCA
This sequence comes from Avena longiglumis, assembly GCA_030063025.1. Classification (NCBI taxonomy): domain Eukaryota; kingdom Viridiplantae; phylum Streptophyta; class Magnoliopsida; order Poales; family Poaceae; genus Avena; species Avena longiglumis. The sequence goes on along the minus strand of CP125974.1, from coordinate 411,001,256 downwards.
TGAATTACATTTTCCATGATCTGATCGGCAAGTTGGTGGAAATTTACATCGATGACGTGGTGGTCAAGTCTGCTTCCGTGCACGGACACTTGGACGATCTTCAGTGCGTTCTGGACCGAACAAGAAAATTCGGGCTACGGATGAATCCAAAGAAGTGTGCCTTCGGGGTCACGGCCGGTCAGTTCTTGGGTTTTTTGGTCCATGAACGAGGGATTGAGATCGGCCTGAAAAGTCAGGCGATGCGGACAATGAAGCCACCTACCACAAAGAAAGAGCTGCAGTCTCTAATCGGCAAGATCAACTTCGTCAGAAGATTCATCTCCAATCTGTCAGGAAGAATAGAACCGTTCATGGGACTGGTGAAAACTAAATCTGACGAGGAATTTCGCTGGGGGGTAGAACAGCAACGAGCCTTCGACGAGATAAAAGAATATCTGACGAAGCCGCCAGTGTTGGTTCCGCCCCAGCCGGACAGACCATTCTACATTTACTTGTCAGTAGCTGACACGTCCATCGCCTCGGTGGTGGTACAAGTTTATGATGGGCTGGAGCGAGTCGTATTTTACATAAGCGTAGGATCTGCCGACGCAGACAAGGTATCCTGATATCGATAAGTTGTGCCTCTGCCTGTTTTTCACCTGCACCAAGCTGCGCCACATTTTGCTATCAGCAGAGATCATCATCATATGCAAATCATACGTCATAAAGCACATGTTGTCGGCTCCTATGTTGAAAGGCCGTCTGGGCAAATGGATGTTCGCATTATCAGAGTTTGACATCCGGTATCAACCCGCAAAGCGATTAAGGGACAGGCGACCTTATCGCTGAAAGGATCAACACTAACATAGCGACTTTGTCTATAAGAGCGTGGGCTATGTTCTTTGATGGATCGGTTTGTGACGATGGCTGCATCGGCATTTTACTTGTGTCGCCTCGAGGGGCAACATTTTCCTTCTCCATCAGATTATCTACCTCTCGCACCAACAATGTCGCTGAGTACGAGGCGATACGGGGAATGGAGTTACTCCTCGAGCCGAGGTAAAGTGGAAATTTTGGAGATTCCAAGTTGGTGATTTCCCAACTCACGAGGAGTACAAGTGTGAGAGCGAGTCCCTCTTCCCATTATGGTTGCACTGCCGTGAGCTGATGACACAGTTCCGGTACATAAACTTCACCTGGATCCCGCGGTCGCAGAACATAGAGGCAAATGATCTTGCAGATGGCTTGTGCTACAAGGATGTAGCAGAGGAGCCGATATTCGTGCATGCCTGAAGTCGACGATCGAGAGCCAATATCTTCAATTACTTGAAGGATTCGGCTGGGGCACCTAAACAGATATAAGGTACAAGGCCATGAAGTATGTACTTATTGGGGATGACATGTTTTACAGGACTGGAAGGGTTATTGCTCAAATGTCCGGGACAGCCGAGGCTAAGAGGCTCTGCACGAGGTACACGGCGCCTGTGGAACTCACCAATCGGCTCACAAGATGAAATGGTTGATCAGGCGATCAGGGTTTTATTGGCCCACCATGCTTGAGGACTGTTTCAACTACTACAAAGGGTGTCAAGCATGTCAGAAATTTGGAAAAATTCAGATGGTACCACACAAGAATGAACCCCATCATCAAGCCTTGGCCGTTCCGAGGTTGGGGCATGGATATGATCGGCAAAATCAATCCTCCATCAAGCAAAGGCCACATGTGGATTTTGGCCATCACTGATTATTTCACTAAATGGGTGGAAGCTGTCCCGATGAAATCAGTGAACTCAAAGGATGTTATCAACTTTGTGAAAGAGCATGTCATCCATAGATTCGGGATTCCCCAAACTATCACGACCGATGGGGGTTCGGTCTTTATTTCTCAGGAGTTTAGAAAGTTCTGCGAGGACATGGGGATTAAGCTGATCAGATCATCTCCATACTATGCTCAGGCTAATGGGCAAGCTGAAGCATCCAACCAGAGCCTCATCAAGCTGATCAAGAGAAAAGTCGATGAGCACCCTAGGCGTTGGCACGAGGTTTTGTCAGAGGCATTGTGGGCTTATCGCATGTCATGCCATGGGGCGATTAAAACTTCGCCATATCATCTAGTATATGGACAAGAAGCCGTGTTCGGGAAATTACTGGATCGAGACGTGTCACTTTTCGGACAATCTAACAATCAAGAATATGCAACCCCGATGAGTGACGGTGTGGAGGATTTAACGAGCTCAGTGTGGTCGCTGAGAAGATCAAAGAGAACAAGGCCAAGGTAGCTCGTGCATACAACAAGAAAGTGAGGCCAAAGGAGTTCCACGTTGGTGATCTGGTATGGGAAGCTGTGTTGCCATTAGGGACTAAGGATGCAACATATGGTAAATGGTCTCCAAATTGGCACGGGCCGTACAGGGTTGATCAAGTTTTAAGAGGAAACGCATACATGCTTGAGGAGCTGGACGGCGTGAAATTCCCGGTGGCGGTCAACGGTCAACATCTCAAGAAATATTTCCCAAGCATGTGGGATGATGGACAGTAAAACATGGGGGCCGATACATGAAATCGGCCAGGTAAAAAAGCACGTGAGATGTTGGACAGTAAAGTGTGGGGGGGCCGATACTGAAAATCGGCCGAATAAAAAAATATAAGCTACTGTATGCATGGTAAAAAAAAAATATATAGCCGATGCATGGTCATCGACTCTAGAGGTTCACATATGTTACAAACAAGTGCCAGTGTCCACATACAAGCTACTGAAGAAATCTTCATCCTTGCCCGTCATTAGCTGTTTGTTCAGGGCACGTATTTCGATGGGCAATTGGAGATCTAGGTCGCCCTTTTTTGAAGAGGATCGCAGGTTACCGTTTGAGACTAAGAAGTGACCGTTTAGGTTTGCCTGAGCATGTGACCAAGTCGGACCTTGTCAACGTTTTTGGAAAAACCGATATGCATCGACTCTTTGAGCTGTGGCTTGATTGACTGAGTAAACGTAGCAAGGTGAAAGCCGATGCGTTGCTATCGGCTTCTGGAGCATCGACCTATTTTGGTTATCGGCAAAATTGGGGCAATAAGAGCAATCTTCGAGAGAACGGATTTTTCATTTCATTCAGAAGCTGGTTGCTTACAAAAGGGCTGATCGATTACAAAAGGGAGCTTATGACTACTGCTGTTACTGCTACTGGTTCCTAATCTAGGCCGAGGTCGTCGTCGCTGTCGTCGCCGCCGTCTTGTGCGCTATCCTCAGCGCTGCTTCCGGCGTCGTCTTCGCTGCTGCTGAAGAAGCCAGCAGGGCCTCCTGCCTCGTCGCCGGTGTTCTCGCTGGACCGGTGCGGAAGTACTTCACCGGCTGGTACTCCTGAGGAGGTGTCCTCCTTCCTCCTCCTCCTCGGAGGAGTCGACGCCGCCTGTGACATGGCGTCGTCGATGCTGTTCGCCTCGGCCCCATCGAAGGAACCAGGTCTTCTTCGCCGTTAAGGACGGCTGCCCTCGTCCTCCGACCAAACGGCGAATCTCAACCCTCTCGTCCCACCATTGTGGGGCGAGAGTTGCACGCCGCCATCGCGGGTGCTCCGCGTCGGCTCGGTCACTCATTGAGTTGGAGGCGGGAGGAGGACTGAGGAAGCAGAGAGGAGGCCATGGCGAAGAAACAGGGTTTTTTCGGCGGAGGAGGAAGGGTTTTTTGGCTGTTGGAGGAAGATGGGGATTGCGAACTGCTTAGGTGGATTTAAATAAGGGGAATAGTGGAGAGACGGTTCAATGCCATAGCGGTTTCCCAGAATGTGCTGCCAAAATCGTCAAATCATGCACTGCGAAGGAGTTGAGAAGACAGGGCGTCATGATGAAGGGGTGGCGTGACGATCCTGTTCTGCAACGCATTCTGTCAACGCGCAACCCGATACAAAAAAAAGAGAGGGGGCAGAAAAAAAAATATATCAGCTGAATGGTTTTGGAATTATCATTGCCAAAACCAGGGGGCATGTGTTATCGCCATATTTTGGCCAAAGAAGGAGATGGGTCGTGATCAAGATGGGCTTGGAAAATGCATATATTCAACGTGTTGTTGGATCGGCCTAGTGCGTGGATTTGGGCTAAATTGCCCGTGTATCTTGTATCATAGTAGGTTTCGTGTTAGTTTAGGTTCCGTTTAGGTAAAGATAGAGTTGTAGAGTTATTCCAAAAGTAGAGAGTCTCGGACTATAAATATGTACCTAAGGTTATCGAGAAAAGAGGACAATCACGTTCACAACAACACAATCTCGGCATCGCCACCCCTTGTTCTAGGGTTTCTTCGGGTAGTAGTGTCATCTTGCCTAGATCGCATCTCGTGATCTAAAGTATTTTTACTATCGTTATTTAGTGTTACTCGTCTTTGAAGCCTTGTTGATGGAGTAACACTACTATCATGGATTTATTGAGGCTAGCGTCGGTGCTTTTCGTTATAATTCTTTGATTTACGCTGCCTCTAGTTATCTCACTACCTTTGCACCTTTTCCCAAGTGCGAGGTAGCATCTTGCTTCATCTTTATTTAGTTGTTTCGATCTGTTATGGTTATGCCTTGTTCGTCAAGGTTTAGTTTGATATCTACGTAGTCAGCCTTACAGACGGGTTTAACGATCCAAGAGTGCATAGAGACGTGGCTTACCTGCTTTTAGAAGTTGTTCGGTAATTAACTTTACGTTGGTTATTAGGCCTCTAAGGTTAGTATTCCTCATCTTTTGTATATACCAGGCTCAATTACGTGTAGGACGTTCCAATTACGTGGTGAAAACGTCAAACCGTCGAGATCGATTTAATTTGTAACGATAAAGCAAAACCCCATGTTATCATAAGATCTAATGCAGAATCATGGGATAATCGGCTCAGGAGCGATTCACGGAAACACGGGAGCCGGTCACGGCTCGAATTTTACGATACTTGTTTACCATGCAGGAAATCAATCGAGCAATCCTTCACCTTCCCGAGGTATAGGTCAGGTGGCATCTCGAACCAAGCCGGCGTCGGAGTTTTGCGGGCCGTTGCCCGAGGGACCAGGGCCCACCAGCAGTTCTGGGAGCCTCCCGGCTCTTCGTGTTGCTCGTCGCTGCCCGCCGGTGAGTTTTGACATGCAACAAGTATAGACTCCTGGGAGGAGATGCGCGACACTTTCGTCAGGCACTTCGAGTGTCCTACACCCGCACCACCACCATAGAGGACCTGGAGCGATGCGTCCAGGGACCCCGCGAGTCGACCCGCAACTGGGTCCAACGGTGGCAAGAACTCTGGTACAACGCGGTCGGCATCCACCCGGACACCGCGATCCATTGCTTCAAGACTTCGTGCCGCTACGAGACCCTGGTCGCCAAGCTCAAGCGACACTCTCGCACACTCCACAACATCCCCGACCTCCTCAAGATCGCCAAACGGTACGCGGAGGAAGATCCACACCAGGAAACTGACGACGAGTCGGGAGGCCAGCGCCGCACGAGCGGCAACGTCAGCGGACGACGGTCCGACCTACTCTACAGCAACACTCGCCTCACCGGCAAGCGCCGCAGTGACGGGCGAGTCGACTTCGTCGCCAACGCCGGGCACACGCAACGCGAGCCCAAGAGCTTCCGCCGCGACGGGGGACAACGCCGCGACGGCGGCAACTACAAGGACAAGCCAGGGTTCGACCCCGCGGCCCTCCTTAACCAACCATGTGCGTTTCATAGCAGGGAAGGAAAGCCCGCAACGCACACCACCGCCGACTGCCACACCCTCAGGGAAATCGAGAAGGCACGACGAGCACGGAGGACCCGACAACGACCCGCCAAGCGGCGGAAAATTCGCAAAGTGGCGGCTCGCTCCATACCTTCACAGGCTTCAACACGGCGCGAGAAGAAGGTCATCACCAGCGCCGTCGCCGTCAACGCTGGCCTGTGGACGTTCCCGGTTCCTCAACCGGTCGAGCAGCCCATCACCGAGCCGCCAAGACCACTCGCCACGCGCGAGTACCGGGACGAGTCGCCCTGGTGGTCAAGCCTAAGGTCAGCGACTACTGGCTCCCCAAGACATTGATGGACGGCGGCAGCTCCATCAACATCCTGTACCTCGACACCTTCAGGCGGCTGCGGCTCCCGCAGTCGATGATCGAGACGAGTCACACCACGTTCCACGGCATCGTCCCCGGTCGGAAGGCGTACCCGATCGGCAAGGTCACCTGCCAGTCACCTTCGGCACACCGGCAAACTTCCGCACCGAGCGGATCGTCTTCGAGCTGGTGCCCTTCGATAGCCCCTACCACTGCGTCCTGGGGCGCCAGGCGTTCGCCAAGTTCATGGCAGCGCCCCACTACGCGTACAACGCGATGAAGCTCCCCGGGCCGTGCGGCGTCATCACCATCAACGACGACCCCGACATGTCCGCCGAGTGCGAGGCCAAAGGAGCCGAGCTCGCCGACGCCGTCATCGCGGCGGAGACCAACCACGCCGATGAGCTCGCCAAGTATGCGAGCGGGGTCAACAATGACGACCCCACCATACTCAAGAAGCCCAACTCGGAGGGCGCAAACACCTCAACCTTTGAGGCCACTACGCACACCCGCACCATCGAGCTGGTCCCAGGCGACTCCAGCCAGACGGTGACGATCGGGACAGGCATGAGCCCAGCATAGGAAGGCGCTCTCATCGAGTTCCTCCGTGAGAACAGGGACATCTTTGCATGGAAGCCCTCTGACATGCCCGGTGTACCCAGGGAGCTCGCTGAGCACAAGCTAAACGCCGACCCTAAAGTGCGACCTGTCAGCGCGCTGACCCCTTCAATGAAGAGCGCCGCCGAGCAATCGCCGAGGAGGTGCAGCGTCTACTCGCTGCAGGCTTCATCTGGCCAATCAAATACTCCAAGTGGCTGGCAAACCCAGTCCTGGTCGAGAAGAAAAAATGGGACCTGGAGGATGTGTATCGACTACACAAACCTGAACAGCGCCTGCCCAAAGGAGCAGTTTGTCCTCCCGCGGATCGACCAGATAATCGATTCCATCGCGGGCTCGGAGTCGCTATGTTTCCTCGACGCCTACTCTGGGTACAACCAGATCAAAATGGCTGTCGAGGACGAGGAGAAGACGGCGTTCATCACGCCATTCAGAGCCTTCTGCTACACCGCCATGACCTTCGGCCTCAAGAACGCCAGGGCAACCTACCAGCGGTGCATGCAAGAATGCCTCACGAGCTAAATTGGCCATAACATCCACGTCTACATCGACGACGTGGTCGTAAAGTCCGCTCGCTAGGGCGACCTACTCGCCGACCTGGCGGAAACATTCGCCAACTTGCGAAAATACAAGATAAAGCTCAACCCAGGCCAATGCACTTTCGGTGTACCTGCAGGACAGCTACTGGGGTACGTCGTCTCCAAACGAGGGATCGAGGCGAACCCCACGAAGATCGACACGATCGCCCGGCTCGGCAAACCCGAGTGCCTGCGCGACGTCCAGAAACTGGCCGGGCGAGTAGCGGCTCTCAGTCGCTTCATCCCCCGCCTGGGCGAAAAGGCGATGCCCCTATACCGCCTGATGCACAAGAACCCCACCTTCCAGTGGGACAAGGAGGCGGACGACGCGCTCCGCGATCTAAAAAAGGTGCTACTCGCCGCACCGCTACTCGCCGCCCCCGCCGACAAAGAACCCATGATGGTTTACGTCGCAGCTTCCGAGCGCGTCGTCAGCGCCATGATGGTCGTCGAGCGACCGGAGGAAGTAAAGGAGCGCCCAGTACAGCGACCGGTGTACTACATCAGCGAGGTCCTCACCGAGTCGCGCCAGCGCTACCCGCAGTACCAAAAGCTGGTATATGCGGTCTTCAGAGCTCAGCGGCTCCTGCCGCACTACTTCCAGGAGCACCCGATCATGGTCGTCTCCTTGGCACCGTTGCAAGACATCATCCGCAACCGCGAGGCGACCGGGCGGGTCGCCAAGTGGGCCATCGAGATTGGCGTCCACAACATTAAATACGAGCCACGAAAAGCGATCAAGTCGCAGGCCCTAGCGGACTTCATCGCCGACTGGGAAGAGGCCCAGCAGCCAGAGAAGCTGCCATACCTCCATTACTGGAGCCTGCACTTCGACGGCTCCAAGAACGCGGACGGCGCAGGCGCAGGGATCGTGCTAACTTCACCAAAGGGTGACAAGCTCCGCTACATCCTCTGCCTCGACTTCACACCCTGCACCAACAACATGGCCGAATACGAGGCCCTACTCCATGGCATGCGAGCTGCCAAGGAGATGAATGTCAAACGCCTACGCTGCTACGGAGATTCCGACCTCGTCGCGGGGCAAGTCGCTGGCACCTGCGACGCCGTCTCCCCCACCATGGCGGCATACTGCCAAGCAGTAGACAAGTTGGGCGGACAATTCACCGGCTACTCCGTCGAGTGGATCGACAGGCGGAAGAACGAGGAGGCCGACGCACTCTCTCGCATCGGGTCGGCTCGACTCGCACCACCCGTCGGCGTCTTCCTCGACATGATCACCAAGCCATCAGTCTCTCCCCCGAGGGAGATCGACATCGGGGTCCCGCTCCAACCAGAGGTAGCCCTGGTCGCACTCGTCAACGAGCCAGACGATTGGACCAAGCCCTATATCGCCTACCTGGAAGCCGGCACCTTGCCAGCAGACGAGACGGACGCTCGAATGATCGCCCGCCGATGCAAGTCCTACACCATCATCGACGGCGAGCTCCACAAGCGCAGCGTCACCGGTGTGTTCCAACGCTGCGTCCAACCCGCCGAAGGACGCAAGATTCTTCACGATATCCACTCCGGTGACTGCGGCCACCACGCCGGCGCCCGCTCTCTGGTCGCCAAGGCTATGCGACATGGCTTCTACTGGCCCACCGCACACGCCGATGCTGTCGACATTGTCCAGCGGTGCGCCGGGTGCCAGAAGTACGCCAACCAGACGCACGTGCCGAGCTCAGCGCTCAAAACAATCCCCATCACCTGGCCATTCGCTGTGTGGGGCATGGACATGGTAGGCCCCTTCAAGAAGGCTCCCTCCGGCTACACCCACCTCCTGGTCGCGGTCGACAAATTCACAAAGTGGGTGGAAGCCAAGACAGTTCGCAAATGCGACGGGAAGACCGCCACCAAATTCCTACGCGAGCTCATATATCGCTACGGGTTCCCAAACAGCATCATCATGGACAACGGCACCAACTTCGCCAAAGGAGCCATGGCCGAATTCTGCGAAGAGCACCACATCAGCCTCGACCTCGCGTCAGTCGCCCACCCGGAGTCCAATGGCCAAGCAGAACGAGCCAACCAAAGCATCCTCCACGGCCTGAAGCCGCGACTCCAAGTACCACTCGAGCGCACCGCCGGATGCTGGGTTGAGGAGTTGCCCTCTGTCATCTGGGGGATCCGCACCTCGGTCAACAGGTCGACTGGATTCACCCCCTTCTTCATGGTCTACAGCGCCGAGGCAGTCATGCCCACGGACCTTGAGCACGACTCGCCGCGGGTCGTCCACTACACGGAGGTCGCAAACGAGCTCACCCGCCAGGACGGGGTCGATCAACTCGACGAGGCACGTGACCTCGCTCGGTCACGCACAGCCATCTACCAGCAGGGACTCCGCCGCTACCACAGCCGGCGGGTGAAAACTCGCACCTTCCAAGAAGGCGACCTGGTGTTACGCCTCATCCAGGACAAGAAGGGCATGCACAAGCTTTCCCCTCCGTGGGAAGGACCATTCTCCATCGGGCGAGTACTCGGCAACGACGTCTACTACCTCATCGACGTCCGAGGGGACGGCGAACTCGACGTCAAGCGACCATGGAATGTAAACCTCCTACGGAAGTTCTACGCCTAGAACCCCACATATGTACTCTCCAGTCGCTATGAAATAAAAAGAAACGGTTACCGCAAATCGCGCCTACTCTCCATGTCTTGTTCCACTCGCACTCGTAATAACAGCGTTACGCTAACCGCAGAAGTCAACCTTTGGTACAGCGATCGGCACGACTAAGTAGTGTGATGCAAGAGCATTGAGTCACTTCAGGTCTTGCATCGTCCATGAAAAACACCTACCCGGAGCCCCATTGGAGTCGCCTAGCTCGACTGGTTCTACGAGCCAAGACAACTGCCTTCGCTTCTTACAAGGACCATGGTCCTCCGCATCCTTGGCATAGCGACTCGAACGGCTAAGTACCACGCTCGGGGACTGCAGACCAGTTCACCGCGAGCGGTCCGGGAAAACGCCAAGTAAGAGAGCATGCCCAGGACTCGCCACGCGACTGACCCCACGGGTCAGGCAGGAGTGATGCGCTCAAACTAACGCGCCAAGTCCTCACTCACCCTCGAGTCGCGCCCGGAACAGCCAAGTACCACGCTCGGGGACTCGGCCACCCGACCTCGTTCGCGCAAGGGAAAACGGCGAAGTACATAGCGTTCAAGGGAGTCGCCTAGCGACTGGCTCTTCGAGCCTGGGCAAGTCGACTACAATAACAAAACACACAAAAACAACAAACATATCACATACGAGGTAAACCCCATAAAAGGGCGGACGCGCTCGGGGACTCGTTCAAACATCAATCACAAACACATGACAAATACCAAAATAGACACGATGTCTCATTCGATTGCATGTCGCATTGTTTCATATTACAAAATATGCCCGCATGGCAGATCTGCTGCTAACGCCACAAGGCAAACTATCCTATTCTGCAGGCTTAGATGACGACTCGCCAACACCCCGGCGATTGCGGATGAACGACGTGTACGGGTTCGACGGATACGTCGTCAGTTCACCCACCATCGCCGCGCGGAAGGGTTGCTCGATCTTGAAATCACGATGCGGCGGCTCAGGGTCGCTAGGCGCGACGACCGTCTCCTGGTACAGAAGGAGGTCGCCCATTGCCCAGACACGCTCCGAGTACGTGGCGGTGCGGTCCTGCAACTTGAGGACCTCGGAAAGCTCCACCGCGCCAGTCGACGATGGGTAGCCACTCGTCACATCGTCGATGTCGAATTCCTCAGGGAAGTGGGCAAGTCCAAGACTAAGTGTCGTCGCTGCTCCGCGAAGAAACGCCGACCACGTCATGAACTCAACGACCGCGGGCGCCTTCTCCAAATACCTCCACACCTCAACGAGGTCGCTGGGAATCACTTCCGTGGGCGATATCTCTTGGAGATAGGCATGGATGCACGTCGCCGACAACGTTGCCGAGTCGACAAGCGTGCTTACACACTGCCACGCGTCGAACGAGCTTGCCTCTTCTGTGCTATCGATGATGCGAACTGCGAGTAGAAGACAATAATGAATACGACGGACACCACAAAAGGCACAACTACTGGCAGAGGCAGACGCACTTACCAATCAACGGGCGGGCGAGATCCGTGATGAAGCATTGAAGCGAAGTGTGGTCGTCCTGAAGCCCAGCAACAAGGGCGTCCGACACTTTGCGATCCTCTTCGGCGGCTGCAATGGCGGCCTTGGCTCGCCCATCAGCCGATCTTGCTTCCTCCTTCGCCTCCCGCAGCTCGTGCTCGAGGTCGGCGATCCGCTGTTCAACCGAACTCAAAGCCGATTGCGCCGCCGCCAATTCACCCGCGGGGACAAGTCCCTGACGAGCTTCCTCTGCCTTCGCGGCAACCACCTGAAGCCCTTTGTTCGCCTCCTGGACGATGGCCAGTTCCTTTTCTGCGCGGTGCTTCGCTGCCAATCGATCAGCCGATTCAATCTGCAGACCCTGCACATCACCAAAAAGGTTAATCAAAGCAAAATTCCTAAGTGCCCACCCGCTGAAATTCAGCGAGTGCGCACTCGGGGACTGGCATCAAAGCAAAATTCCTAAGTGCCCACCCGTTGAAATTCAGCGAGTGCGCACTCGGGGACTGGCATTCAAGAAATTCCTAAGTGCCCACCCGCTGAATTCAGCGAGTGCGCACTCGGGGACTGGCATTAAAGAAATTCCTAAGTGCCCACCCGCTGAAATTCAGCGAGTGCGCACTCGGGGACTGGCAATCAAAATATTCCTAAGTGCCCACTTGCTGAAATTCAGCGAGTGTGCACTCGGGGACTGGATGCGGAAAATAATTATAAGACACTAAAAGAATCAGGCCGCTGCAAAGCACCGACCTGATCCTCGGGGACTGGATGTACCTGGATGGCTGCGCCAAGCATGCCGTGGAGTTGTATCGCGTCCATGGACGCGAGGAGAGCCGGCGTATGCCCACGACGTTGATCGACTTCAGCATCGGCACCCCCAGGAGCGTGGCTCGAGGGCGAAGTTCCACTCGCCGCGGCCGCCTTGGCCATGAAGCGCGGGAAGGTGGCGATAGAGGCACCCGCCCCAAAGGAGGTCGGCTCGCCGCCGTGCAAGGAGCGCCCTCGCCGTGGACGCGGCTGCCTCCGTTACGGGTCCAGCCGGCGCGACCTCCGTGTCGTCAGAAATCGTGACAACGACGTCGCCCTTGGCCTTCTTGCTGCCATCCGCAGGGGCGGTGACTTCGTCCGCCTTCCTCTTGCGGGAAGGATCCTCTTCGCTGACGACGGGTGGCACCTTAGCTACGGTCGGGTGACCCATCCTCTTCACTCCGGTCCTGTACATCAATCATGTAAGCAAGATAATTCAAGCGATTATGGAAGACAAAGGAAGGCGAGTGTACTCACTTGGTGACCGGAATGAAGCGCAGCCCCGTATGGAGGCCGGCTGGCTTCTCCAGTTCAGGGCCCAGTCGGCGGCTGAGCCCCATGTCCAGGACGTCGCGTGCCCAAGACACGGACGGCTTCTTCGTCGTCGAGGCTGCAACCGGAGCCTCTGTGACCTCTTCAACAGGAGCTTCCCTGTGAGGCGAAGTCGCTACGGCCGAAGCGTCCCCTAGCCCAGAGACTGGAGCGAATGGCGGAGGAATCGACGCCAGGGGTACCTCGATGGTGGCCGTGTCCATCGCGGCCGTCGTCGGCGGGCGCCTCGTCCTTGGCCGGACTGGGGGCGTCCGAACTGCTCGCTGAATGTGGTGGCAAGGCCGGCCTCGTCGGTTTCGTCTTCGTCTTCCTCGGAGGGGCCTGCGCCTCCTTCTCCTTCCTCTTCTTTTTCGATGGAGTAGCCTGGCGGTGCGAGGTGGTTTCTGTAAGCTCGTCGTCGTCGTCATGGTGCTCGAGGCTTTTGCTTGCCTCAAGCTCACGTTGGCGTTGCCCACGAGTCTTGCGGAGCAGTGGGGCGACCTCCTCTTCGGACTCATCATCGCTGTCACCCTTATCACTCCCGGCATCGCCCTTGGCGGGAGGCGACTCGCCCACGTCTTGGACGGACGAGCTCGAGTTCTTGTCGTCCGAGGGCGGAAGCCATCCTTCCACCACTTGGAATAGCTGCAATGAACACAAGATAAAATCAGAATTACCGTGACTGCAAAAAACGACGACTGCGAGCGAAGTGAAGCGATTACCGTTGGGGCTGGACCCTTTGCGGTGTAAGGGGCGACCCCAGCTTGGGCGTCCAGGTACACCGCCTGGGTGATCTTCTTTAGTAATGGGATGTAGTCTTCTAGCTTCCACTCGGCGAGGCAGGCCTTTCTCGAGTCACTCCGGCCGGTGTACTGGTACATGTAGTGCTCGCGCCGGGCCAGCGGGACGAGCCGTCGCCCGAGCCAGCAGTTGTACAAGTTTATTGTTTGGAGGCCCTTCTTCTTCAGACCGCGGATGGTCTGAAGCATTTCCTCAACGACCATCCGCTGGTCGTTGGGGAGCTTGCCGATTTGAAGGCGGCGTGGCTCGGACCGGTTGGCGGAGTACCGCGGAATCGCCGACTCGCTCTCCGGGGTCACCTCGGCTACGTAGAACTACTATTTCTTCCAGTCGCTCGCCGCCTTGGAGGGCAGCATCAGGTCGAAGAATGAAGCCTTCAACTTCAGCTGGAAGGTTAGGCCGCCCGCGGCTAGCATTGGGCCGCCCGCTTCCTCGCGGCTGATCCGACCATGAAACAGATCTTGCCACAGGGGGAAGTAGGGCCGGCAGCCCAAGTAGCATTCGCAGAATGCCACGAAGATGGCGAGCTGCTCGATGCTGTGGGGACCCAGATCCGATGGCTGGATCCCATAGTAGGCGCAGAAGCGCCGGAAGAACAGGGACGTGGGGAACCCTAGCCCCCGTTCAAGATGGCTGGTGAAGCAGATGAACTCCCTCTCTCGCGGGTTCGGAGTCACCTCTCCGCCAGGATGCGCCAAAGACTGCAGGATCCCGGCCTCCTCAAAGGAAGCCAGTTGTGCCCTAGTGCACTTCGATCTGCCCCAAGGTTCGGTGGAGAGGGCCATGGCGGAAAGATTTGTGGGGGCTCGGAGGATTTCCGGTCGGCTGGGTCGCGATGCGGGGGGAGGCGAAAGGTGCGCGTAGTCAGAGGAAATGGTGAGAAGGTGGTTCTCTGATCGCCTGCCATTCCTCTTATATAGCGGTTGTTGCCCGCCAAATCAGGGAACCGTTACCGCACGTTGATTATGCCAAAAGTTACCGTTGGATTACGCCAAAAGTTACTGTTGGATTACTCCAACGGCTAGTTTGACCACGTTTAACGGTCCAAATTCAGCCACTCGGCTCGCCGACCCAACCACTATGACAGTGTTTTCGCCGACTCGACTCGCCAAAGCTGCGACCTGGATGACTGGTTTTCTCCTTTATACAGGAGCCCGCCGACGATTCGACTAGATGTCTACTCTGAAGCCGCATACTCCGACTGCCAGCAGCCACCTACGCCTAATCGTCGACGGCCTCGGGGACTACTGATGGGGATGTGGCTACCGGGGTATACCCAGCAGGACGTTTCCGACTGGCCCAAGAATTGGCGAGTGGGCCTGCAAGACGGCGACTGGATTGAAGCCCAGCGAGGAGCCAAGCGACTGGAAGTCAAGGCCCAAAGTAGTAGATAGGCCGGTCGGATTAGGTTAAGCAGCAAAGCTTTAACTGAATCGGTTGAGATATGTAAACCCTAGGGGAGGTGAGCCTATATAAACCCCCCTGTAGGGCGAGTAGAGATACGTTCCATCATACCCCCAAGCGACTCACCGCCTAGCCGCCGAGCTCGCCCATTGTACCACCTTCATAATACAATCTAGCAGGAGTAGGTCTTTACCCTCCGAGGGGCCGAACCTGGGTAAAACCCTGTGTCTCCGCCCTCATCTCGCACCGCAGATGGCTGGCCGCCCTTGCCCCTCGTTCTACTACTCGCTGCCGATTGCAGCATCTTTCGTGACAATTCCCACGACATCGGGGGACCTCGCAGCGCCCCTGGTGAACGGGTCTGGTGGGGGCGTTCCCCCGGTGGCCTCGGCACCTGGTCCTCTGGCGTGGTCCGGTGCGGCGCCGGCGCCGTCATGCCCTAGGGCGGACTCGGGGCTAGGGGACGATGCGAAGGATGCCGCGTTGCCTCTTAGGCCTGCGCCCTCCCCGGGTGGGCGGGCGGCTGGGCCGTGCCAGCTGGTGGGCCAGGTACTCCCTTGGCATAGCCAGGACGTACGAGCCGAACCGACCCCCCTCGCCATCTTCGGCCCAAGGCCGGCCCAGTACCGGCCGTGGGGTCCTGGCTATGGCTCCACAAGGGAGCCACCGATCTAGGGCTCGGCATCCCCGCGTCCCCTCGCGACATTCTCCGCCATGCAGCCGCCGCCCGCCTGGTTACCCCGCGCCCGCCGCCTCCCCCGCTCGTCCTTTCCTTCGTCGCCGCCATCATGAAGCGCGGCCGCGCCTCCTCTCCCAGCGAGTCTCCGTCCCCTCGCCATCATCGTCGCACGCGGACGTCCTCTCCTCCCCCACGTGAGCTGGCCGCGCCTCACTCGCCGGGCTGACGCCGCCGCGCGCATCCCAGGCCCCTCCGCTTAGCTAGTAGTCGGGTGGCGCCTGTCTCCCGCTGCCACGCTGGAACCCTCTCCTGGGCGATGGTGGAGGCATCTCCCCACCCCCCGTGGCGGGTCCCTTCACCGCGGGGCCGCAGTCCACCTCGGGGCCGGTCCCCTTGGTGCCGGCAGCCGTCGCCTGCTGCTATGCTCTGGGAGCGGGAGCTGCGCGCCGAGCTGGAGAGGCGGGCTGCGTCGGGCAGTTTGTTCCAGGGGCGTGGTAGCGTAGGCCGACCCTAGGAACACCGCCATGGCTCCCCTCGTCGTGACTATGGGATGGGGTCACGGTCCGCGGTTCCTCAAGCGGGCGCTGGAGCTAAGAAGAAGAAGAATAAGAAGCGCAAGAAGTCGGGGACCGCGCCCGGGGCCGCTGGTGCGGGAGGGAGCCAGAGCGGGCAACCTCCGGCAATGCAGTAGGCTGGCCCAGGGGCATCGGTTGCGCTATCCGCGTGCCAGGACTTGACCCAGGGGGGCGTCTACGCTCGGGATGGGTGCCGCTCGCCAGAAGTCTCCAACGCGCAACAAGTGTTTCAATTGTGGCGAGGTGGGCCATTTTCGGTCGGATTGCAAGGAACCGGAGCACTGTTTGTTCTGTGGCGACCCCTCCCATCGGGTTCTGGACTGCTCCGCCCGCTTGCCTCACCGTGAGCGCAGCACCCTGGAGCTCTTGGGTCACGGCATCGATCTGGGTTTGGGCTTCTACTGCATTGACCTGGGCGGTACCGAGCTGTCGGTGCCCCAGAACCTGGCTGAGGTCCGTGTGCTTCCGGATCAGGACCCCCCTTTGGAGGTGGAGGTCACCGCTGACACCATCCGCGCGGAGCTGGAGTTGTTGGACTCCGATTTCGCGTGGAACGTGAGGGAGACTGCCCCATGGTGTTCCAGGTGATCTTCCCCTCGAGGGAGGCTGTGCGGACCCTCTCCTGGAGCCAGACCTCGATCCTGCCACTGCATAACATCAAGGTGGCCATCCGCGAGTCTTGTGTCCACCCGGACACGACCACCTCCCTGTCTACGGTTTGGGTGCGTATCCATGGGATCCTAGAGGAAGCTCAAAAGGAGAAGTTTATCAAGCTGATTTCTCAGGCGATTGGCAAGTTTGTCTGTTTGGATGGGAGTTCTTTGGGTGGTCAGGGCCCTGTGCGGGTGCTCCTCGAGCACCCGGACCCGTCGAAGCTCGACTGCACGCTGCCTACCTTCTACTTCGGGTCTGCGGGTCGGACTCTCACGGTGGAGCTGGAGAGGGACCAGGAAGGGTCCCAGCACCTGTCTCCAGGACCCTGGGACCACCGTCGGGGCCCCGAGCCGGGCGGGGCTGAGGACTCGTCCAATGATGATTCTGGGGATGACACCGAGCGCTTGGAGCCAGAGCCGACTGTGCCTAGGGCGCCCCCCCTCCTACTGCGCCAGCAGGGGGGCCACCTTCCCGCACGGCGACTCTGGCTAGGGACCCGGTCCTCTCTCTGACCCTCCCGCCCTTGGACGTGCTTAGGTTCCTTCGCCCGGATCCTCCGATATCGGAGGAGCTGGGCATGGTTCCCTATGGCTCGAACATGGGCGGGGAGTTCGAGTATCTGGGGCTCTCTGGGTATGCGGCATTGAGGGCCGCATCGCGCTCCAGCCCGACTGAGCTTCGTGCGTCGTCCAGTGAGGGGTTGGTGGTGGTGCCGCCGACCTCTCCACGCTCGCCAGGGGTCGTCTGCTACACTCTCTCCCCAGGCTCTCCTACTGCTTTGCCGCGGGGCTCGCCTACTGTGGTTTCGGCAACTCCTGCCCCACCGGCTGGGGAGCCAGTCTCAGTCTTCCCCGACACTCCTGAGGCTGGCTCCAAGACCCGGACTGGTCGTCGGCCCAGGCCTCCTCCTCCTCCTCCCTCCCGCTCCAGTGCTAGGATCGCTGGCGCCATGATGGTGACTGAGGGGAGGGAGCCGACCATTCTCGAGCAGGCAGTTTCGTGGACTGCGGTCCGGAACCTCGACTCAGGTACGCCGTCCACCCCTCTAGCCCCTCCACTCATTTCATCCCCCCTTCAGGGTCTAGGTTCTCTATCTTGGCAGATGTCCCCGAAGAACATCTTGATACGGTGGCCAGGGACTGTGGGGTGGTGTTTCGTGGGGAACGCGGTCCCCGATTAGAGCAGATTGCAGCACTTAAGGCTAAGGAGACCTATGACGGGGCATTGGCGGCAGCTCGTGCTCAGGCGGAGCACGAGAAGTTGCCAGTGCTCCAGGCCGCTAGCGACGCAGGCTCAAAGCCTGGGCGCAAGTGGGAGTAGATCCCCTCGCCTCGGGCGTGCCGAGACCTTAGCTGCAGTCCCCCGGGCGGGGGGAAGGCGGGGGAGGCCTCCAAAGCCCGGGTCCAAGCCCTCGACCGCTGGTAGGGCTCGTCCGGCCCCGCGCAGTGGTCCTACCCCGGTAGTGTCCCAATGATTGAAGCAATCTTTGCTTTCATCTGGAACATCCGTGGGTTCGGGCATGATGGGCGTCGTCAGCAGCTTCGTGATTACTGTCAACACCCGGATTTTTAATCCCAGATGCCTGTTATGCCATACATCGCAATCCCAGGATTACCATTTTTGCGAGACATAAAAGAATTGGATACCATAGTACATCATCCATTACAACCGTACATAAGTTCTTACACAAATAGGGATCTCATGATCTAGTTCTTAATACAACATCAAGCAGCGGAATACGTAATAATAACGGCAGCGTGGGCGAAGCTCTATCTTCGGGGTCACATGCAATGCTGACGATGGGAGATGATCCTAGTTGTCGTAACCTTCCTGGGTTCCATCCTCCAGGTACTCCTCTTCATAGTCTGGCCATGGGAATAGCCAGGGACAAAGCCATGAGTACTCTTTAAGTACTCGCAAACTAATACTAACAAGGGAAAGGGGTTTTTGATAATAGGACACTAGGCTCTAGGGTTGTTTTGCAAAAGCCAGATTTGTCACTACTCAGTTTAGGAGCAACAATTGCTAGTTGAAGTTTTATAACACCTAAGTGGGAATTTGTATTTCATCTCACAACCCTATTATGGTCAAGTCAAAGTCTCAATTCATTTCACAAGTCATTTTGAAAAGTCTGACGGGGGAACAGTATGGCCACTCCAACTGTCCATAACCGCGGACGCGGCTATTCGAATAGTTTGACACTCTACAGATATTGTACACTTTCACCACAACATTCGATACATCCATCAGGAACAAATCCTGAATTTACCATACTCAGTATGCGGATAATCAATCCCAACCTATCAATTACACTCCCTAGTATAAGCACCTCTCCTGTGAGTTTGGCCTCCCAACCATGACCAAATGTCATCTTGGGTACTACACAGGTGGACAATCTTCACAAGGTAGCCTCAGCTCAGACCTTGGCCATGAGGGAACTAATACTAAGGTATATAAGTTTCCAGTCAAGCCCTACCCAATCTTCGGGTATTGTGGTTGTACGATAAAATTGGAATGGTATCGCATCCAGACAACCATCAGTTTTATAAAGGGCTAAGGCTCATGCCTCAACATTTTCATCACCAAGATCATCAGGTGTTCGGAAACACATGTCCAAAACATTTCAATAGAATGATCCATCATTCCAAGGTTTTCATAACCATTTTTCCATCAAGTATTCCCATCTAAAGTTGATCAGGTTTTATGCTTAGCACTAGCATCTACAGGTGGGGGTAAGCACTGATGAGGGGTGGTAAACTAGTGGAGTTTTAACTAAGTTCAATCTCATGCCTTAGGATGACATCAAGATTATCTAGCTTAGGCCAAATTATATGCTCTTTATGCAACCTTCAAGTATCCTTCTAGAATATACAATTCACTTAAGTAAGCTCTAAATACTAGCTTTGATAAAGAAATAAAGTAAGAAACTTGCAAGTAAAACTAAGATTGGTTTCTCAAGTGGATATGATCACATATGCTTAAGGCATATAGTGGTCATAGTAACAAGCAGGTATTAGCTTGCAAGGTTAATAGCTTGCACATTCAACTAGTAGCATTGGGCTTGCATTAGTTCCAATATAAGCTTGCTAAATTGCAAGGGTTAGCTTGCCTTGTGCACAGCAGTGGTTGAAGTTCTCCTCGGCTTCTTCTTCGTAGAATCCTCCTTCCTCCTCGTATCCTTGGTCGGTACTATCGTCTATGAATAAATACGAGGTACACAATCACCAAACAATACTTAACTACTTGCAATCATCACACACAAGGGTCCTATAGATGATCTAACATCATCTCTAACATTACAAGATTAAGGCTTGGTTTAATTCCTTTTATTTTTAGAAAAGTAATTTCTACACATTGAAATACTACTTAAGATTTAATATTCTACAAACCAATCATGGGATCATGTTGACACATGTCATAACCACATATTTTAGTCCATGGGAATATGATTTAAAGTGGTGTCACAATTTAATAAGGTTTTACCTTTTTATTTTAGTTAAATAAAGTGACTAGAAATGCCTATGGGACATTCTTTTATTACTTGAACATTATTTCTGCATGTAAACCTATATATTTTTAGATATTATGAAAGGTATGGTCAAATGTGATTTTTGAGAGTTGGAATCAACTCAAAAGCTATTATGGTTTAAATTTGAAAAATGTTTGAATGCAGAAAAGCTTCCGCCTTGTTTGTTTTTACCATGGGTGATCTATAGATCCAAATGACTTGAATCCAACGGGCTTGGATTCAGCATTCCCAGACCTTTCTAACAAAATTAGTTTCATTCAATTTGGTGCACTGAATTGATCTGGGATGATTTTTGAAGGAGTACGTATGTGTTTGAAATAAAATGGAAAAGGTTTAATTCAAATAACTGGGCTGCGCGGGAAAAGTTAACGGGCCGGCCTGCTAAGCGTATAGCTTCCGCGGGCTGCTTAAGTGGCTTTCCCCACTCGTCAGTGAGACAGGGGGTGCGAAGCGGTATGGGGTGATGTGGGTCGTTCGATCTAGTTCTAATCCAACGGCTGGGAGCCATCGTCGACGTTGGGCAACGCCGGCGAGACAGAAACCTAACGCAGCTAGTGGGGGTTGCTGGGGGCTCACCGGGGTGCAGGCGAGGGTCGGCGAGGCGGGCGAACGACGAAGTCGACGACGGTGAATCTCCTGGTACCGGTGGCTCCTCCTGGGGAGGCTCCAATCGCTGGCTCCTTTCTTCTCCAGAGGCGGCGGGCTCCGGTGAAATTCCGACGAGGTGTTGCTCGCCTTGCTCCGGGAACGGTGTGGCACGATCAGTGAAGAGAGGGGAGTAGAATGGTGTGCTCAATTCGGCTGGAGGTGGCCTCTATTTATAGTCGAGCGTGGGGACCGACGGGGCGCACGGTGAGCTCGTCGGGGGCGGTGGTACAGACGGCTATTGTCATGGGCGAAGGTAGGGGACGGTGCGGTGTTCCCTGGCGATGCTCAACGTCTGATGGCGAGCGTGGGGCGTGCGGGTTGATGCGGAACACGGCGCTTCTGCAGAGGCGATGTCTTCGATGGCGAGCGGTGGCTGTGCGGAATGGGGAGGCTAACGGGATGTCTGGCGGTCTCCTGGGTTGGTGGTGATCGTGTATGCACGCGGCGAGGGCGGCGCGCGGTCTGTGGGCTTCGGTCGAGGGTGGCGCTCTAGCGCATGCTCAGCACGGTTGGCAGAGGTACGGGTGCGACGTTCCTGGGTGCTCTGGTCGGTGTCTTCGAGGCAGGGCTGGTCAAGAGGGGGTGGTGAGGCATGGGTGATCTCCCAGACAAGGTTGGCATGGCTAGTTTCCTTCCTAGATTGCTGTCTACACTGGGGTGGCAAGGTTGCACTCGGCTATTCACCATTGCTGATATTGGCAAGCTCAGAGTGGTGCTAATGCTTGGTTAATCTTGCTAGGTGATCTACTAAGCTGGTTGTGAGCTAGATAGGGAACCAGCTAGGCTCAAAACACTGCACACTATAGTGTTTTGATTTTAATTGATTTGTGCTTTCCAAGTGTTTGATGAAATGGCCGCATGAATTCAAGTTTTGAATTTTGAAAAGATTTTTGGTGGGTGTGCTAGATTGGTGCTGGTGAGTCTGCAGATGCTTGGATTTTGAAAGTTGAGATTGTTTGAGTGGTTTTTGAAAAAGTGGTATCTTCTCATATGATAAATATTCAATTTTGAATTGCCATTTAAACTATGCATTTGAAAGTTTTTGGATGATCATAAAGTGGGCCTTGATACTTTGTTATGAGTAAACTCAAGGGCTGCAAATATCCAGAAAAGTTTCTGTTAGGTTCTGAAAGTTTGAGACAACCAAAGTAGGCATGGGAGTTAAATTGGTCAAAATGACCATTCCTTTATTTTATTTGTTTTGATTTACTTGTCTTTGGGAAAAGGGTGAGAAATGTTTTAGATTATGTTTATTTCACCTAAGAAACATTTTACAATCAAGGAAACACACAAACAAGGTGGTTCAAAAGAATTTCAAATTCAATGCATACTCATATGCATGCATTCATAATTTTATTTAGAAAAGTTTTTGTTAACCCTAATTTTGATGCTTAGAGTTTGATGATCCAAGTTCAATATTTTTGGGATGTTAAAAACCTTCCCCCCTTAAAAAAAATCTCGTCCCGAGATTTGAAAAAGGACGAAAAGATTACCTAGGATTTGAAGAGATCGGGAAACTCCGTCCTGATGTGATCTTCGCGCTCCCAAGTAGCTTCCGCTTATGTGTGGTTTTCTCCACTGAATCTTGAGAAACTTGATGCTTCGGGTTCGGGTAGTTCGAAAATCTTCTTCCAAAATACGGATGGGTACTTTGGGATAGGTCAGGTCATCGTTGATCTCTATGGTCTGGTGATCGATATTTTTGAACACTTCGGTCTTCTCGGGGACTTCGAGACACTTGCGAAGTAATGAGATATGGAACACATTGTGCACGGCTGACATCTCTTCGGGTAGTTCGAATTGATATGATACTTCTCCTCGACGGTTCAGGATCTTGAAAGTTCCGATATATCTAGGGGCTAACTTTCCTTTGAGTTGGAAACGCAGCTTTCCTTTCAATGGCGACACTTTCAGATAAACAAAATCTCCGATGTTGAAGGCGAGGTCTCTACGTCTCTTGTCGGCGTAACTCTTTTGTCTGTATTGGGATGTCTTGAGGTGTTCACAAATTTTGTGAACCTTCTCTTCTGCTTCTCGTAGGATGTCGGGTCCAAAAATCTGACTCTCTCCTACTTCCGACCAGTTCAAAGGGGTGCGACCCTTTCGTCCGTACATGAATTCAAATGGGGCCATTTGCAAACTAGCTTGATAACTGTTGTTGTATGAAAATTCTGCAAACAGCAGACAGTCTTCCCACTTGGATCCATATTCTAACACACATGCTCTAAGCATATCTTCGAGTATTTGATTTACTCGCTCCGTTTGTCCATCGGTCTGAGGGTGATATCACGGTCTTTGAAATCTAGACGGGTTCCTAAACCTTATTGGACTTTCTTCCAGAATCTCGAGGTAAACTGAGTTCCTCGATCCGATACGATGTTCTTAGGGACTCCATGCAAACTAACGATTCTAGCGATGTACAACTCGGCTAGTTTCGAACTCTGATATGTGGTCTTGACGGGTAAGAAATGGGCGACTTTGGACAATCTGTCCACTATGACCCAGATAGAGTCATTTCCCCTACTAGAAGTAGGCAGTCCAGTGAAAAATTCCATTCCAACGGAATCCCATTTCCATTCCGGAATCTGCAATGGTTGCAACAATCCAGCGGGTCTTTGATGTCCTGCCTTGACTCGCTGAAAAATATCACACTTGGCGATATAGCTTCCGATTTCTCTCTTCATCTTATGCCACCAAAATTGCTCCTTTAAATCTTGATACATCTTAGTTCCTCCGGGATGGATAGAATAAAGAGTATCATGAGCCCCTTCAAGATAACTTCTTTCAACTCAGAATCTGATGGTACACAAAGGCGTCCTTTGTACCACAAAACTCCTTCTTCGTCCTCGGTGAATCCAGGTACTTTGCCTATACCGATACGACGCTTGATTCCGTCAATACTAGCATTTCCCTTCTACGCCTCTTTAATTTGACTGATCAAAGTGGGCTGGAGTTATATGCTAGCCAAGAATCCTTCACTTACTAATTTCATTCAAAAATCTTCCATCTCTTTGTGCAAACTTGGTTGCTCCTTCAAAATCATGGAGTTCAAGCAGCACGGTAATCTGCTAAGGGCATCTGCTACCACGTTGGCTTTACCAGGGTGATAGTGAATGTCCAGATTGTAATCCTTGATTAGCTCTATCCATCTTTTCTGCCTCATATTCCTCTCCTTCTGAGTGAATATATACTTTAGGCTCTTGTGATCCATATAGATCTCACAACGATTTCCCATCAGGTAATTTCTCCATGTTTTCAGGGCTAGAACTACGGCTGCGAGTTCGAGGTCATGGGTTGGGTAATTTTGCTCATGTTGCTTAAGTTGTCGAGATAGATAAGATATAACTTTGCCTTCTTGCATTAGCACACATCCGAGACCAATCTTGGATGTATCACAATACACATCGAAGGGCTTCGTGATATCTGTCATGATCAAGATTGGGGCTGAAATCAATCTCCTCTTGAGTTCTTGAAAACTTGCTTCACATTTGTCGGTCCATTCAAACTTCTTGTCCTTCTTCAAAAATTGGGTCATGGGTTTGGCGATACTAGAGAATCCTTCTACGAATTTGCGGTAATATCCCGCCAATCCGAGAAATGCACGAACTTGGGTTTCAGTGGTTGGGGCTTGCCAATCTTCTACATCTTTCACTTTTGCAGGGTCAACGGCAATTCCTCCGGCTGATACAATGGGACCGAGGAATCCTACCTCCTGTAACCATAATTCACATTTGCTAAACTTGGCATACAACTGATGCTCTCTAAGGGTTCCAAAAATGGTCCTTAGGTGTAGCTCATGTTCTTCTTCTGATTTGGAATAAATCAGAATGTCATCGATGAAAACAACGACAAACTTATCCAGGAAGTCCATAAAAATCTTATTCATGAGATTCATGAAATAAGCGGGGGCATTGGTTAGTTCGAAAGACATGACAGTATACTCATACAATCCATATCTGGTGTTAAAGGCAGTCTTTGGAATATCGTCTGCATGAATTTTGAGTTGGTGATAGACAGTTCTAAGATCAATCTTAGAAAACACTTTGGCACCGGTCAATTGATCAAACAAATCTTCTATCTTGGGCAAGGGTTACTTGTTCTTGATGGTGACATCATTCAATTTCCGATAATCCGTACACAAACGGTTACCTCCATCCTTCTTGTCCACAAACAAGACAGGTGATCTCCAAGGTGACGCACTTGGTTGAATCAATCCAATTTCCAACATGGCATCCAGTTGCTTCTTCAGTTCTGCTAGGACGGGTTCATACTATAGGGTCTCTGGGCTATGGGTCCAGTTCCGGGGATTAGTTCGATGATAAACTCGATATCCCGATCTAGGGGCATACCGGGCAAAACATCTGGAAATACATCGGGGTATTCACAGACTATCCGGACTTGGTCAATGGTAGGTTGGGATATACTCTTGTTGCATTTGAATTGGCGAGGTAAGGTTTCAGATATATGCTCGACTGATATTCCGACAGTACTGGTCATGGTTATGGCTTTCTTGGCACAGTCAATCAATCCTTTATGCTTGGACATCCAATCCATTCCTAGTACTACTTCCAAACCTTTAGTTCTGAGTACTATCAGATTTGCATAAAAATCTATGCCATGGATTCGGATAGGGACGGCTTTGCAAATTTTCCTAGCCTTAATGGTTGATCCGGGAATTTGAACAATCATAACATGCTTCAGTTTAGTTGGTTGAATATTACTAGTGCATGCAAATTCTTCGGTGACAAATGAGTGCGATGCACCAGAATCAAACAACACTTTCGTCTTGAATTAACAGAAAACATACCCAGCACGACGTCTGGCGCTTCCTGAGCTTCTTCAGCATGCATGAGAAAAAGACGGCCATTGCGGTTGAGTGAATTCGCTAGGGAAAATCTTCTTACTGGCTGAACATGACGCTGCTGCTGAGCTGGGACATTGGCATTGGGGGCTGTAGCATTCTTCTTGTTGCGGCACTCGTTGGAATAGTGGCCTTTATTTCCATAATCATACAAAGTCACTTGCGACTTATGTTGGAGATATGCCCAAGAGGCAATAATAAAGTGGTTATTATCATATCTTCATACTTATGATAAATGTTTACATACCATGCTATAATTTTATTAAAAGGAAACATTAATACTTGTGTGATTTGTAAACATAAAAGAGTCCCTAGTAAAGCCTCTTGTTAAACTAGCTTATTGGTTAATATATGATCATGGTTTCCTGATCATGAACATAGAGATTTTATTAACAACAGTGTCATATCATTAGGAGAATGATGTGATGGACATACTCCTATAGTTAAGTGTAGCATAAAGATCAAGTCATTTAATATAGTCCATTTGCTATAAGCTTTCTGATACATAGTAACCTAATTCCTTCGACCATGAGATCATGTTAATCACCATCACCGGAAGGATGCTATGATGACATCAAACACCACACCGTAACTGGGTGGCTATAAAGGTGGCATTGAGTGTTTGGAAAGTATGGGTTGAGGCACATGGATCAAGAGTGGGATTTGTCCATCCATATGACAGATAGATATACTCTGGGCCCTCTCGGTGGCATGTCATCCAATTAGCTTGCAAGCATGTGACTAGCTCACAAGGGATCACATATCACGGGAACGAGAAAAGAGTACTTATCGGTAACGAGGTTGAACTAGGTATGCAGAGATACCGACGATCATAACCTCGGATAAGTAAACTATCGTGAGACAAAGGGAAATTGGTATCGTATGTAAGTGGTTCATTCGATCGCAAAGTAATCGTAGAAATATGTGGGAGCCATATGAATTTCCAGATTCCTCTATTGGTTATTGATCGAAGAAGTGTCTCGATCATGTCCGCATAATTCACGAACCGTAGGGAGACACACTTAAAGATTCGATGTTGTTGAGTAGTTATGGAATGATGAGTAAGAGACCGAATGTTGTTCGGAGTCTCGGATGGGATCCGGGATATCACGAGGAGATCCGGAATGGTCCGGAGAATAAGATTCATATAAGGAAAGACCTGTTTCGGGGTTGGAGAATGGTTCCGGTGTATTCATCGGGAATGTTCTAGAAGGTTCCGGAATGTCCGACACTCCGGAGGGGAAGGGTACATGAATGTGTCATACCAAGTTGGAATGATTGCATCATGTACTAGGTGTCATCGCTGAACAAAATAAAGGGTTTAATCAAATCCTAGTTTGAAAAAGTCAAACGCCAATTTGAAAAGTCAAACGACTATTTTGGAAGGTGGAGGGGAAGTAGGAAACCTACTTGGGGAGGAGTTCCTCCCCTCAAACGCCGGCCCACTTGGGATCCGAGTTGGGGAGGGACTCCCCTCCTGGCGCCTCCTCCACCTATATAAGGAGGCGGGGCTGCCCTCCAAGGACACAACCTCTCTCCTCTAAACCTAAACCCTAGCCGCCTCCCACCTATAAAGAAAGGAGGGGGCCCTCTCTACACCTTGTCCCTTGGCGCCCTCTAAACTCTAGGCGGCCGCCCCTTCTAGATCTGGTGCCCTAGATCTCTTCTAAACCGCCGTCTAGCTAATCCCTAGCTGCTGGTTACTCTAAACCCCTTGGTGCCTCTAAACCCTAGATCGCCAAGGCCTCTCTCATAGTCCACCATACTCACTCCGGCTTAAGGCGAAGCCCTGCGAGATCTACCCTCTACTTCTGGTACCACGCCATCGTGCTGCCGGAATCGCGAGGAGAGTGCTACAACCTCCGTTGCCTGCTGGAACAAGGGAGAGGAAGGTATTCATCGAGTACCGAACGTGTGACCGACTGCAGAAGCGCTGCCGGAACACAGCGCCGGAAGGATCGTCTACGCAATCTTGAGATCCGAAGTGTACGACCACATCACCCACGAGAATCTGCTCTAGTTAACCGCTTTGGAATCTTTGAGGGTGAGTTCCTCTATCGACTCGTTGCTACAATCTAGTAGATAGATCTTGGCTTGTTTGTTTGTATGCGGTAGAAAATTTTAATTTTCCATGCTACGAACCCCTACAACTTGTCCTTTGCTGCTACAGGCACAGCATTGCTTCCAGTCCTAGGGGCAGTGTTGGTGTTGGCGGTAGCATTGTTGTTGTTGAACTTGGGTGGGTCACGATTGAAATTGCTAGCGTTCCTGGGGTTGTTGTGATTTCCTCCGGGCCTACGGTTTCCACGGTTGGGATAGGTCGGACAGTTCATCGGGGGTATGTTGTTTCTTGGGGCAAATCCTGGAGATGGGTTGGGGTGATACTTTGGGGTCTGATGGGTTCCTGGTTGATGCATCATGCGACGCTTGCGGTTCTCATTGGCTTGGTTGATATTTCCTTCCATCTGGATAGCAAAGTCCACAAGGGCTTCAATATCCGCAAAGGGGATATTGACTAAAACAGTCTGCATCTCGTCATGCAGACCATTCAGGAATCTTTCCTTCTTCTTGGCTTCGGTGTCGATCTCATCCGGGGCATACCTAGCTAATGACAAAAATTTGTCACGGTATTCCACTACAGTCATCCTTCCTTGCTTTAGCTCTCTGAACTCGTCTCTCATTCTCTTGATCAAACCTGGTGGCACATGGGTTCAGCTGAACTTGACCTTGAATTCCTCCCAGGTCATCATCTGGCCTCCGGTCATTGCGCGAACACTGTTCCACCATGCCCTGGCATCTCCGGCTAGATAGTGGGTGGCGAACATAACTTTCTCGTTGGCTTCCACTCCGGCAACTTCTAAGTTATTTTCCATGTTTTGCAGCCAATCATCGGCGTCTAGGGGTTCTTCTGACTTAGTGAAAACAGGTGGGTTGGTATTCTGGAAATTCTTGAGCTTAGATCCATGGTTGTCTTGATTTCCATGGCCTTGGTTGTTATGGGCAAGATGGGCTATCTGCTGAAGGGTGGCTAGGTTGGCTTGACGTTCCGCTCTTTCAGCTTCGCGGTCAGAAGTCAACATTTGCAGAATCTGCAACATCGGGTCCAGGGATGAACCACTTCCTCCACGTGGCATCTGAAGATTGAGATAGATCATGAGAAAAGAGGGAAATTTCTAAAGTTTTTGGGTCTTTGAAAAAGTTTTAAAGTTTGACTCAGATTTTCTAGCAACTTGCTCTTTCATTCTTTCATAGCACATGATACAACACACACCACAACAAAGGAAGGCAGATGGTTTTAAGAACCATTCGGAGAACTACAATATAGTGGGACCTGTGGCATCCCGCAAAACCACTACTAGAAATCGCGTTGAATTTGTGCATTGCATCGTCATCATCATATGTTGTTTGACAAAACTATTTTTCGCAAGCCCATTTTGTTTTCCAAACGCCCCATCTTTATTCAAACGCCAAACCCCGGGTGCTGCCGGATATTTTGTTTGTCTAAAAACTATTCGCAAAGTTCTTTTCAAATTAAATAAAAGCTTGAATTATTTTTGGTGGGGCAGTCGAACGGTCCGAACCGACCGAACGACCGCCCCAGAAAACTAAATCGGTCCGATCTAATCCTAAACCTACCAGATATTCTACCCACCCCCCCTTGGCCACATCACCCCCACCTATCCTAGGCCGCCACGTCGCCCCTCCCCATTTCCCCAACCAACCCCAAGCTGACACATCAGCCTACCCCTCTCCCCTCTCTCTCTTCTCTCTCTCTTCCCTCCCTCACATGCACTCACGCACTCTCAGCAGCGCCGCCGGCCCACTCGTTTTCCCGCCCAGCACACCTGGCCTCCCCACCAGAACCGCCCCCTCCCCGCCCGCAGGACCCACGCCTGGGCCCACCTGGCCGCCCTCCCCAGGTATCCCTCCCCCAGGCCAGCCGCCCCCCACCAACCGCTTCCCCTGGCCCCACCCCGGGGCCCTCCTCACACGCGCTCGCTCCCGCACGCCTCCTTTCCCTTCCCTCCCGCTCGCCGCTCTCCTCCCTCTTCCTCGTCGTCGGCCGAGCCCGCCTCTCGCCTTCTGCGGCCCCTGGCCCGCCTCGGCGCGAGCCCGCCGGCGACCTCCGCCCGCGCCACCCTTCACCGCCAACCCCGCTGCCGCTTCCCCTCAGCGTCTCCGGCCGAGCGCGCCGCCACAAGCGCCTCCCGCCTCCCTCTGGCGCTCGCGCCGCCGACCACCTCCGCGCTCGACTCCGCATCCTCCGTGCCCCGCCGTGCCTCCCTCCGTGGAGCCCGCCTCCGGCCTCCTCCTCTGTCCCCGCTGCCGGCCGCCATCCCAGCCGCTGTGTCGACCTCCCCTTCGTCGGCCGCCGGAGCTCCATCCCGCCTTCGCCCTCGCCTTCCTCTGGCCGACCCCGAGTCCGGCCCCGCCCTCGCCGCGGGGGCCCTCCGCCGCCGCCACACCCGGAGCCCCCTCCTCCAAGCGTGTAGGGCCGCGCCCTCTGGCCGTGTGTGTCTCCTCTGCCGCAAGTCCTCGCTGCCAAGGAGCTCCGGTCAGGCGGCCTCCTGCTGTTTCGTCACGAGTTCGGCCTCGCGTCCCCTAGGCTTGCAGGAGCACATCGGCACCCCGTCATGAGCTCTTGTTCGTCTGGACATTCGTGTGACGTCTAATCTGTGTGGCTGTTGTTTGGAGGCGTTTCAGTGTTGGGGAGTGGTGGCAGTTTGGTGTTCTAAGGATGTAAATCAATGGCTCTCGACGCTCTACCCGGGCGTGGACGTGATGACCCTATGAGGATGCCGTGAGGCTGCCATAAGACTAATCCGATGAATATGCTACGAGAATCTTCACAACACAAGGTCTCCCGGAAGACCCCGGTGTCGAACCCGAGGAATCGCCGACATGGAACCATCTACCAAGATCTTCTCGCCAACAAGGCCACGCCAAGACCCGTTCCCGGAGGCGAAGTCCG
Organism: Avena longiglumis; assembly: GCA_030063025.1. Lineage (NCBI taxonomy): Eukaryota > Viridiplantae > Streptophyta > Magnoliopsida > Poales > Poaceae > Avena > Avena longiglumis. Next base: position 410,970,471 of record CP125974.1, on the reverse strand, counting down.
GACCCGATGCTCGCCAAGAACGCCACCGGTTCAACAAGCACTCCGTCCCGAACACCAAGTGCTGCATTCCGAAGCGCCAAGCCCTCCGACAAGGAGCCGACGCAGAACGCCAAGCACTGCACCCCGGACACCGAGACCCCGATGCGACAAGATCGACCCCGATATCCGATAACGCTTCCGCCGAGACCAGGCCGTCGAACCCTGGACCCCGAGACCGACCCCGAACCCCGGAACCCCCAAGATCGTCGAGAACCCTAAAGTGTGACCCTTATCCGAGAACCCTATTTTATAACATAATAACAACTTGTTGCATATTGAATTGCCATCCTTGCTTGCATATCTGTGGTTTGGGGGCCTTATGCCGATTCACCATATAATTAAATATGGGGCCCATATGCGGGCAAATCTAGTCTCATATCGGCCTCATTTAAACTTGTGTAGCGAACCGGTATCTTATCTTGCCTTGTTAAAACAACATTTAATTTGCGGGGTAGATAAATAACATGAACCCTCTAATAATTGTCGGGACCCCTGGTTCCGCTTAATCTTGACCTAATTGCATTGCACCTTTGCCATGCCATACATCATACATGCATCATGCCGATCTTTTGCCGTAGTATTAAATATTGCATCCGGTGTTTCTTCTAGTGTTTTGCTTCTTTGCGAATAAGGCCGTTGAGTTGATGTGAGCTTCGCCCGATCTTCGGTTGAACCTTCGACAATGTTTTCAGGCGAGCATCTCCCTCTTTCTACCTATCTTGCTTTTATAGTATTTACTTCCCTCCTGTTGATCTTTGCTATCTGTGTTGCGATGCTTTAGTTTCCGAACCTGTGATATACCGTGCAGCCCTATATTGCCTTGGACACACCCTATTACCTGTTGTTTGGTAGATAGTTGGACTTGCGCGTCGTAGTTGCTTGCTCAAGTGCTGATGTGTGTCATATGCCACGATTCTTGATGTATTGCCGCATGTTGATGTTGGAGATGATTCTAGTTTTACTTATCGTCACTTTATTTTCTGTTTAACAACTAAAATTGAAATAAGCAGAGGCATCGGTGGGTGATAGAAAATATTTGGTTTCCGAACGCCCACTTGTGTCCCGTAAGACCCCGAGTACTTGATACCTGTTCCTTGTTTTATCGCGCTATCCACATCCGGGAGGTATATGGGACCCCCGAGCGAGCTTGATTCATCTTATTTCTTGGGGCCACAACTAGTTTGAGGTTTTATTTACGATCCTGTACTTATGCCATGCTACTTTCGTATTTAAATTGTGCGAGATAGCACCTTTGTCTGTTAGGAAGCGGAGTGATTACGTGTATCGACACCCCGAGTTTCGGGTTCCCGATCGCTTCTGACCATTGACGCAAACCTTGAGTCCGTCTCGAAGCTTGCTTACCGTTGCTGGTGTACTCAAGGGTGGCCTGAAATATTCTGAATCCTGTGATTGTTCGGTCGTGAAAGCCTCGTTGGGTTTTGATTTGGTTTTCGAGGTTGATCGAGCGTGTGTTGCTATTGGTGCACCCCGGCCGGGTAAAACTTTCTGAAAGCCGTGTCCGCGGATATGGACGACTTGGAGCACAGTATCTCGATCATAGACAAGCATAACTAAAGTTTACTGCTATAAACTTGACTTATAATGACTAGTAATCAGCTTCACTATAATGGAATGGCTAATTAATACTGCCCACAATTGCTTGTTTGGTTGTCGCTTGCGGCCATTGTACCTGACTAGTAAATCTTGCAACTACAACGGAATGGCTGAATAAAAGTACCAACAACTGCTGGTTTTGGGTTATCTCATGATAAATGTATCTGACTAGTAAGTGTTGCCACTATCACGGAATGGTTAATTAAAAGTGCCTACTGCTTACTTTATCAGGATGAATAACTAAACCTGACTAGTAATTGCTGCAATGATAATTGAATAAGTAAAACTGCCAACTGTGTGAGTTCCTCGGTCGACTTCCTCGATCGGTGTCGAGGGGGAAACACCAGGATGGGTTTGTTTGGTGTTAGCTTCAGGTTGGATCCGGATAGGTCAATCTTATCCCTCTCTGATAACCGCCAGTTATATCGAGTCTCTATAGGTTGTTTAGTGCATGCTGCCGCTGCCTTGATCCACCATACCTATGTAGGCGAGGACCGCAATTCTAGCCTCCGTGTCTTGGCCTCGATCGACGCTCCTTCTTTTTCTTTTGCCCTTTGTCGGCACCCCTTTTGTTTAAGCAGGTTTTGAGATCAACGTCGTTAGCAGGGTTACCCTTCCGGCTTGGCCTGGGCAGGGTTATGGACGCCATTGGTTATTCTTCAGGGCTCTTAGCCCCATTTGCATCTTGTCCGTAGCTGGACGCTATACCGTTTCAAGGTGATTTGGATCTTTGTATATTATATCTGCATTCTTGGCTCCTTGAGTCGATGCTATATATATCTGTTCTGTGGGTCCCATCGAGGACTGTTGTGTAATGTTATTACTTCGTTTTCCACCCGCACGAAAGTGCCTGGTGGGCACCTTTGAATCGTTCTATGCGGGTTTGGCGAATTTTGCTAAAACTTGCATAGGTCCGATTCTGAGGGTGTTACAGGACCGAATACTACTCACTTCGCTAGTGCTCAAGTGCTACTACTCCTCGGAATCGGTGGCTTCATCATCCTCATCATCATCGATGAAGGCGAAATCATATTCATCGGTGAAGAAGTCCATAGCCTGATCCTCCAGAAAATCATCGTCATCGTTGAGATAGGAGTAGGGGTCTCCACGAAGATCCTCTCCGGCATTCTCCCTTTCCTCCAACTGCATGTCTCTCTCGTGGATGGTCTCCTCCAAAGATGAGATGCAGTGACGAAGACGGGCAATGATGCGCTCCTTCTTGTCGAGCTGACGGCGGCGAGACTTGCGATCCTTTGCTAGCATGGCGATGGTTTGGTCCTTCGTCTTGATGATGGCAGACTTGTGGTTGGAGTACTCATGGCAGTTGTCTAACTCCTGCTGACGATCGTACATCATGAAGCTAAGGTGGTCCAATTGAGTCTTTAGCTCGGGGTGGTATGGGGCTTCCAGTGGTTGTCCATTTGCATCACTCCTTGGGCAAAACTCAAAGCGGGTAACCTTGATCTGATTGATGCTCTGCCCACACAGACGGGAAAGAGCTTCCTGCATGGCCCTGGCAAGTCCATCGAGCTAGTTGTTCTCTCTTAAGGTAAACTGAATTACTTCCGAAGTGGGAGGCTCAATCTTTCCTCTAAGACTTGCAACAATTAGCCACTGCAGATCTTCTCCTCCTTGATCATTGAGCTGAGCTCCGAAGAACTCGGGGTGCAGACGCTCCAGATGTTCCTAAAGCTGGTCCAAATAACTCTCAAAGATAATGTCTCCTCCATTCCCCAATTGATAAAACTTGCTGTACTTCACGTCCATCTATAAGAATATAGGATGAGTAAGTTAGTAGAGTGATCAAGTGTGTCAAAATTTTATGTATTCTGTAAGGGTTTTTGAAGAACATGAATTTTCATGAAAGAATCCAAGGGATAAGAATGAGAATAAGTTTTTGTAAATATTTGTTTTCTTTGGTTTTGAAACTAAGTTTTTGATTCAAACGTCCAGTCTAACTAGGGTCTCCTATGGTCAGGATGGCTCTGATACCAACTTGTCAACACCCGGATTTTTAATCCCAGATGCCTGTTATGCATTACATCGCAATCCTAGGATTACCATTTTTGCGAGACATAACAGAATTGGATACCATAGTACATCATCCATTACAACCGTACATAAGTTCTTACACAAATAGGGATCTCATGATCCAGTTCTTAATACAACATCAAGCAACGGAATACGTAATAATAACGACAGCGTGGGCGAAGCTCCATCTTCGGGGTCACAGGCAATGCTGACGATGGGAGATGATCCTAGTTGTCGTAACCTTCCTGGGGTCCATCCTCCAGGTACTCCTCTTCATAGTCTGGCCATGGGAATAGCCAGGGACAAAGCCATGAGTACTCTTTAAGTACTCGCAAACTAATACTAACAAGGGAAAGGGGTTTTTGATAATAGGACACTAGGCTCTAGGGTTGTTTTGCAAAAGCCAGATTTATCACTACTCAGTTTAGGAGCAACAATTGCTAGTTGAAGTTTTATAACACCTAAGTGGGAATTTGTAATTCATCTCACAACCCTATTGTGGTCAAGTCAAAGTCTCAATTCATTTCACAAGTAATTTTGAAAAGTCTGACGGGGGACCAGTATGGCCACTCCAACTGTCCATAACCGCGGACGTGGCTATTTGAATAGTTTGACACTCTGCAGAGATTGTACACTTTCACCACAACATTCAATACATCCGTCAGGAACAAATCCTGAATTTACCATACTCAGTATGCGGATAATTAATCTTAACCTTTCAATTACACTCCCTAGTATAAGCACCTCTCCTGTGAGTTTGGCCTCCCAACCATGACCAACTGTCATCTTGGGTACTGCACAGGTGGACAATCTTCACAAGGTAGTCTCAGCTCAGACCTTGGCCGTGAGGGAACTAATACTAAGGTATAAAAGTTTCCAGTCAAGCCCTACCCAATCTTTGGGTATTGTGGTTGTACGTTAAAATTGGAATGGTATCGCATCCAGACAACCATCAGTTTTATAAAGGGCTAAGGCTCATGCCTCAACATTTTCATCACCAAAATCATCAGGTGTTCGGAAACACATGTCCAAAACATTTCAATAGAATGATCCATCATTCCAAGGTTTTCATAACCATTTTTCCATCAAGTATTCCCATCTAAAGTTGATCAGGTTTTATGCTTAGCACTAGCATCTACAGGTGGGGGTAAGCACTGATGAGGGGTGGTAAACTAGTGGAGTTTTAACTAAGTTCAATCTCATGCCTTAGGATGACATCAAGATTATCTAGCTTAGGCCAAATTTTATACTCTTTATGCAACCTTCAAGTATCCTTCTAGAATCTACAATTCACTTAAGTAAGCTCTAAATACTAGCTTTGATAAAGAAATAAAGTAAGAAACTTGCAAGTAAAACTAGGATTGGTTTCTCAAGTGGATATGATCACATATGCTTAAGGCATATAGTGGTCATAGTAACAAGCAGGTATTACTTGCAAGGTTAATAGCTTGCACATTCAACTAGTAGCATTGGGATTGCATTAGTGTCGATATAAGCTTGCTAAATTGCAAGGGTTAGCTTGTCTTGTGCAGAGCAGTGGTTGAAGTTCTCCTCGGCTTCTTCTTCGTAGAATCCTCCTTCCTCCTCGTATCCATGGTCGGTACTATCGTCTATGAATAAATACGAGGTACACAATCACCAAACAATACTTAACTACTTGCAATCATCACACACAAGGGTCCTATAGATGATCTAACATCATCTCTAACATTATAAGATTAAGGCTTGGTTTAATTCCTTTTATTTTTAGAAAAGTAATTTCTACTCACTGAAAAACTACTTAAGATTTAATATTCTCCAAACCAATCATGGGATCATGTTGACACATGTCATCACCACATATTTTAGTCCATGGGAATATTATTTAAAGTGGTGTCACAATTTAATAAGGTTTTACCTTTTTATTTTAATTAAATAAAGTGACTAGAAATGCCTATGGGGCATTCTTTTATTACTTGAACATTATTTCTGCATGTAAACCTATATATTTTTATATATTCTGAAAGGTATGGTCAAATGTGATTTTTGAGAGTTGGAATCAACTCAAAAGCTATTATGGTTTAAATTTGAAAAATGTTTGAATGCAGAAAAGCTTCCACCTTGTTGTTTTTACCATGGGTGATCTATAGATCCAAATGACTTGAATCCAACGGGCTTGGATTCAGCATTCCCAGACCTTTCTAACAATATTAGTTTCATTCAATTTGGTGCACTGAATTGATCTGGGTTGATTTTTGAAACTGGGTATAGAAGTGTGTTTGAAATAAAATGGAAAAGGTTTAATTCAAATAACTGGGCTCTTGTGAGGAAAAGTTAACGGCCTGCTAAGCGTAAGCGCTCAGCTGCTTAAGTGGCTGTCCCCACTCGTCAGTGAGATAGGGGGTGCGAAGCGGTATGGGGCGATGTGGGTCATTCGATCTAGTTCTAATCCAACGGCTGGGGCGATGTGGGCAACGCCGGCGAGGCAGAAACCTAGCGCAGCTAGTGGGGGTTGTTGGGGGCTCACCGGGGTGCAGGCGAAGGTCGACGAGGCGGGCGAACGACGAAGTCAACGACGGCGAATCTCCTGGTACTGGTAGCTCCTCCTGGGGCGGCTCCAATCGCTGGCTCCTTTCTTCTCCAGAGGCGGCGGGCTCCGGTGAAATTCCGACGAGGTGTTGCTCGCCTTTCTCCGGGAACGGTGTGTCACATCCCAAGATTTTCCAAAATCTTGTAATGTGAAAAATAAATGAATAAAATAAAACTTTGTTGATTTTCAGAGTGAGAAGAAACTTTTTGAATCCAATTGGAAACCTTCAAACCAATTTGGATCAAATAAATCCTAAAGAGATTTAAAAAGGTAAACATTTGATAAAGGAAAATAAAATATTTTGGAATTATTATTTTGGATCTTTTAAATAAAAGGATTTGGTTTTCAAAAGAAATAGAAGTTTTATAAATAAGGATTATTTTATAGAGCCAAATTAAACCTTGGCCAAGCTTTTGAAATAAAACATTTTGTTTTGATAAAAATAGTAAAGGTTTATTTAAATAAAGTAAAAGGATTTAATATCCAAGTTTTATTAATAAAGGTTTTACTATTTCCAAAACATCAAAACTTATTTATTTATTTAAAATAAGTTTTCCAAGTATTTTATATTCCCAAATAAAACCTACTGATTTGGTTTTGAAAATAATTAGATTTCAAAAGGAGTATTTAAATAAAACAAATCCTATTTGATTTAATAACAATGGTCTATTTATTTAATTAATAATGGACCCTAAAATAAAATTATTATTTTGGTTTTGGAATTTTGGTTTATGTTACTGAACATAACCAAATTCAAAGTCACAAAGTATGGTGATTGTTTGAATTGATTTGAGTATTGTTTGGTTGTTTGAATTTCAAAACAGAAATTAGAAATAGAAAAAGGAAAAAGCTTTTGAAACAAAAAAATATGAAAATCAGACCAGGCCCGCTAAGCCCAACAAGACCCAGCCCAGCTCCCCTTCCCCGAAGAAAACGCTTCACACTCAGTTTTTGACCCGCAGAGTGACTGACCGGTGGCCCTCTTCTTGCCCTCACTTCCTCGCTGACAGCAGGGACCCACGCAGCCAGCTCACTCCTCCTTCCTCCTCGCGACGACCACGCCGGCCGTTTCTTGTCGTTGATGCCGCGCGTAAATTCGCCATAATGCCGTGCCTTAACCTCGCTGCAACCACGCACGATAAATCGTCTGCCCCTCCTCTCCATTTCCCCTCTGACATCATAACCAACACGCCACCAGGCTACACAAAATTCGCCAGAGACCACTTACTGCTCCGACGAGCCTTTGCTCAAATTCCGGTGAAACCAACCACCACCATGCCTCCCCGACCTAGCACACATGTTCCCAGCCTCAGGCGCTTCTGTCTGTATCTTTTGTTCAACCGCGGGCGCCCCAGAGCGTCGACTACGACAAGCTTTGTGGCCGCGCGTCGCCTTCTTCTCCGTGGCTACGGTAAGAACAGACCACCCCGCTCCTTCTCATTCACGCACGCAACTTCGCCTTGATCTGGCGCATCTAACTGCGTCTTCCTTTTTCCTCGGGGCGAACCACAGCACCATCCTCGACGAGCCCCAGGACCATCTGACGCCGACCACGTCTCCGGCGAGCAATCCACCGCAACCTTGCGCGCCCCTCGTCAAACCAACGATACCTTGAGCTTCCCCAGGCCTCTGCGATCACGGTGAGCATACTCCCCTCCTTTTTACCTTCCTGTATCGCCGGCACCGCCATCACTTGACCGTTGCCGCCGCTAGCCACCACCAGTGCCGCTGTGTTTTGGTCAAATACATAGGATTCGTTAGATCTGAATTGGACGCGTCAGATTAGAATCAAGTCAAAGGGGTAAGATCGATCCTGCGCCGCATGATTCACTTTAAATCCTGCGGTCCACGTTGCTGATCCGAACGAACCGATGACGCCCAATAGGAACACGACACGTGGCCAGTTTCTGTTTAAAAACAAAATTTGAATCTGATTTAGATGCAGATTTGAAAACCCTATAACTTTTGATCCACACGTCCAAAAATTACAAACTTTATATCGTTGGAATCACTGGAACAAGCCCTAGCCAGGTATGGAATTTGTTTAGTAAATAGTATCTGTTAGATTGTTTGTTTTTGCATAAACATTTGTATGCTTGTTTAGATTAGAAAAATTGTTCAAAAATGTTTTTAGGGTTAAAATATTTGAAAATTGATTTGTGGTGAACTTACTGACCCTAGGAACCAACCCATGGTTTTTAAAATGAATTTGGTGAAGTTTAGGATGGATTAATTGGTTTAGCCCATTTCTAGCCAAATAAAAATAATGGTTTTGTTATGAAAATGTTTTTGGAGTAAAAACTTTGAGAAAATGATTTGGAGCAAACCTACTGACCCTAAACACCAAGTTTTGAGAAACAACAACTTATTTGGTGAACAACATAAAGTTGTTGTTTTGATAAAAATATTTTCCACCACATAAAATAATGAATGGATTTAAAAATGGTTTATGGATAAAACCCTTTTTGCAAATGACTTTGCCACTTTGGAAAATGAACACCTTGAACCTTACAAAGTTTAGAGCCTAGTGGTAACCACCTTTGCAAATAGAACCATCTCTTGCATGCTTACATGCATGACTTAGATCCCATTTGTTTTATGTGTGTGAAATTGTTTGATTGATTATTGGTTTGGAATGCTTGTTGATATTGTGTTTGCTTGATTGATTGTAGTGAAGTTAGAAAAGTGTGAGACTAGCAAGATCAAGAAGTGAACCACCATTCCCTACCAAAAAGGCAAGTTACACTATCATCTAAAGTCCTACTATTTTCATTATACTTAGTGGATTTTGAAAACATGCATGAAAAGAATTTCTATAATTATGCTATGCTAAATCCTAATAGGATTCCCTATACATTCCTTAGTGAAAACATTGTAGTTGTTACTTGCTTAGCCATGCTATATTTTGAAAAGAGATACATGTTGAGATTTTATGAAGTTGAGAAAAGGACTTGTGATTTTACATAATAAAACAAGGACTCAATGAACCACCTGGGTGGCCAAGGATACTTTGAGTTTTGGAGAAGGTGGCAACAAAAGGAACCATGTCTATGGCAATCACTTTGTGTTGTGCTCCAAAGGAAACCACCCAGGAAACTTAGAGATTGAACATGATTCTCCAATTGTGGCTTTCGTGTGCAACCACATGCTATTTATGGCTCTGGCTTAGTCAACTACATTGGGAAGACCCATGCATTGTCTTCAGGCTACTGGACATGAGGACCTGGAATCCTACATGGGTACTTGAAGACAAGCTAGCAATGGTGTATGGGAGGACCCTCTGGAAAGACTTCGTCACATTCTCAATCTGCCAGTACTCCATCTTGGTGAGCACTAATCCAGTGGCCACTGGTGGCAACAAGATGGGATTGTGACATGTGGGTAAAGTGTACTACTTCTGCAGAAGATAATAAAATCTAAGTACTTAGCCGTGTCCCCGGTTATGGACAATACTGAGCAACTAAAGTTTGAAGCTATGGGAAATCTCGACATTCTAATTTCTAAAAGAAAACCTTTAAAAACTTGATGCACTTGGGGGTACCAAGGAGCTCAAGAGATTTTGATAAAACTTGATGCACTTGGGGTACCAAGGAGCTCAAGAGATTTTGATAGAACTTGATGCACTTGGGGGTACCAAGGAGCTCAAGAGATTTTGATAAAACTTGATGCACTTGGGGTTACCAAGGAGCTCAAAGGATTTTTGACAAGGACTTGAACACTTGGGAATTTACCAAGGAGTTCAAGGGATTTTGAAAAGGAGATTTGACAAAGGACCAAAAACATTTTGAAAAGATAGGATAAATTTTGCTTCTGCAAATGAGCCCTAAAACCCTACTTAGCCAAATATGCATGTAATGATAGGATCTTCTCATATTAAACTTAGTAGTGAAACTTGCCAATACAAATCAAATGTATTGACCCTTGTGGCTGTAACTTGTAATGTTGCAGGTTTGATTGATTTTAGTGAAGATTGATTGATTAGGATTACAAAGTCTACAACCAACATCTGCCTGTGGCACTTTGAAGATGAAGGACCCCATGATTATAGTTATTCCGCTGCAATGTAATGTAATAGCCAAATGAGCTATGTAAGATGTAATAAAATTATGTTATTCCTGGTTATAAAGTTATATTATGACCTTTGTTTCTTGATATTACATCTTAACTGTGGATGCTAGCTATTGATCCAGGGACTAGCATTGTAAACACAGGGGACTCTTATATTGTTTAAAGTTTGGGACACTCCCTCTACAGATGGTATCAGAGCATTGTGTTGCCTATAGGATTTGTAAACCTAGGATTGGACAAAAACCCTTAGAAGAATAGGAGTTATATTTGTTCCAAAAACATAAACACTTGTAAACTCTTTCCTCAACCATTTTGGTTTCAACTCTACATCTCTTCTATTTCAACTTGATGGAAAAACCTACCCATGGCCAAAGACTACACCATGTGCAAAGGACTTCTTCAACATCTTCAACTCTAATGACTTCAACATCTTCAACTCTAATGACCTCAACATCTTCAGCATATTCACCAAGGACTTCCAACTTGGATACCACTAAGGACTACAAGTGAAACAAGGAAATCTTGCTCAAGATTTAGAGACTGAGGGAATGCAAAAGCTAGAAGGAGCCCACATCACTTGAAGCTTTGTGACCAAGGAGTTTTCCCAAAGAAACCATGATCCCAAGTAAGAAGAATCAAGAAGGAAGGAAAGATCACAAGTAAACCATATAGATGGACCACCATATTTTAGTTAAGTCAAAACCCACCAACTTATGCGGTGTAACAAAAATATTTTGTTGCCTAAGTATGTGCTTGAACTTTGTTGTTTGAGTGGAATGTTTGTTTGTAAATACTTGCACATTGCTTGAGTGAATTGTGATGTGTGTGATTAGAAATATTTCCTTAGAAATATCTTGCCTATTCTAATCTCCATTCAACCCAAACAGATGACCACTCCAAGAGACTCCAACATCAAGGTTGATGACACCAACACCAACCAAGAGGACAGCATGAAAGAGCTCATAGCAACTCAGAACCAGTTGAACCAAGTGACAGCTCAATTCATAGCCAACACTAGTGGAGAAGATCCAACCCTGCAAGGATTTTTGGAAACTCAAGGCCAACTGATGCTTAAGGTGACTGATCAAATGATCAATATGGAAGAAATCTATTCCAAAAGAGTCTTTGACAACAAGGATGACAGAAATGTTATTCTAGATGGAGCCCCAGCTTGCATTATTTGTGGAGACACGGATCATACTTCCAAGGAGCATGGAGATCAATGCCCCAACTGTGAAGAGAAACATCCTGTTGGACAATGTCCCACCTCTCAAGCTACTTGCTACCTATGTGAAGGAAACAACCATGTTCCTATCCAATGCCCCATCTATTCCATTGTTGAACAAAGGAAACAAGGTGGAGTGCAACAAATGATTGCAAACCACCAAGAAGGATCCAAGTCTACCAAGAAGGTTGATGACAAAGGAAAAGGACCACTTATACCTCCAAACAAGACAACCCAATTCAAAGGACCAAAGAAAGGGCCTATGAATTATTCAAAGAGCAAGAGAAGGCCCAGGAAACATGTAGACATTCCTACCTACGAGATACCATATGAACAACATGAACTGGATGCACTCTTAGCTTTGGAGAAACCCAAAAAGCAAAAGAAGGACAAAAGCCATGTGCAATGTCATAAGTGTAAAGAAATGAGACACTATTCCAGTGAATGCCCAGAGAACCAGAAGAATAAGGAAATTAGCCAAGTTGTGTGCAACAACTGCAAAGAGCTAGGCCATTATGTGGCAACTTGTCCACATGTGGCATCCCGCAAAACCACTACTAGAAAATCGCGTTGAATTTGTGCATTGCATCGTCATCATCATGCATTGTTTGCCAAAACTATTTTCGCAAAGCCCGTTTTGCTTTCTAAAACGCCCCATCTTTTATTCAAACCTCAAAACCGGGTCCCCGGAATATTTTGGTTTGCCCGAAATCGGTTTGCAAAACTTTGTTTGGAATAAATAAAATATTTAGTTTATTTTAGCGGGGCAGTCGAACGGGCCGTAGCGACCCGAACGACCACCCCATATTTTAAAATCGGTCCATCAGCCCTGCTCTAAATCCTAAGCTACCCAGTTCTCTACCCTCTCTCCCCAGCCACCTCACCCCAGCCACTCAGCAGCCGCCACCTCACCCCTCCCCTAGTCCCTAGCCTATCCCTGCTTGCCACATGGCCAACCCTCTCCCTCTCTCACCCAACAAGCCCCACCCACTCCCTGCCAGCCCCACACACAACACCACGCACCCACCTCCCCACACCGGATCCCCCCACCAACCGCGCCAGCCGGCCCCACCTGGCCCGCAGCACGCGTCGGGGACGCGTCCCCAACCTCCCAGCGCCTCCTTCCCCGTCCTCCGCTCCCTCTCCCCGGTCCGCGTTCCGGCCCCGCCTTGCCAGACGACCTCCGTCGCGCGTGAGCTCCGCGGACCTGCGCGCCGCCCGTCCCTCGCCGGCGCTCCGCCGCCGCGCGCCCTCCGCCGTGTGCCCCTTCCTCGACCCAGCGCTCGTCCCCTCGCCTCGCCCGGAGCTCCGCCGCTCACCCAGCTCGCCTTGTTCTCCGCCCAGCGACCCCGACCTCCGTCGCCCTCTCCAGCTCGCATCACCGTCGCGGAGCCTCCGCCACTCACCGCTGACGCCCGAGCCGCCCGCTGAGCACGCCTCCCAGGCCCTTCCTCGAGACGCGCCCGGCGCCGCCAGGCGCTCGAGCCTCGGCCCGGTCCAGCGCCGCCCGTCGCGCCGCCCCGCCCCGTCCGCGCCCGGCCGCTGGCTCGGCCACGACCGCCCGCGCCCGGCCGTCGTCCGCCCGTCCCGCCCGGCGTCCTCGCCGTCCGCCCCTCCGCAAGCCTCGCTGTCGGCCCTCCGAGCCGCGCGCCCTCGTCGGCATCACCATCGCCGCGCGTGCCCCTGTCCTGTGCGCGCGAGTGTGCCGTGTGCTGCTAGTGATGTGTGTGGTGGAGTGAGACGAAGTTGATGATGCTTCTGTTCCAGCACCACGAAGCCGCACCATCCACATCCGAGGATCTATCCACTCGTGTTCCCGTCAAGACCTTCTGAAGACCGATCCGGATACCTCGACATCCCAAGGTCTTCTACACAGACGACATGATCTTCGCCACGGACGCCAAGACCGCCTCACGAACCGAACCCTCGGGACCGCCAAGTTCACCGAGACCCTAGACGCAAGATCTCCTTCCTGGTACGACAAGTACTCCGACATGGATCCGTTTGGAGCGAACCCGAAGACGGTAGGTGCGACAAGTCCTACTTCACGGACGTTGAGTGCCAAGATCGCCCTCAGAGAACCGAAGTTGTAGGGACCCTGAGGACCCGTTCCCGGAGACGAAGACCGAACCCGACAAGATCTGCATGCGACAAGAACGACCCCGCTATCCGAGAACGCGTCCGTCGAACCCCGAACCCCAGATCCGTCGAACCCTGGACCCCGAGACCGACCCCGAACCCCGGAACCAAGATCGTCGAGAACCCTAATGTGTGAACCCCTTCCCGCAAACCCTATTTTATAAATGAAATATAACCTTGTCGCATATTAAATTGCCATTCATCTCTCATGCATAATCATGTGGTTTGGGGGCCTTATGCCGATTCACCTAATAATTAAATATGGGGCCCATATGCGGGCAAATCTAGCCTTATATTGGCCTCATTTAGACATGTGTAGCGAACCGGTTCCCTCTGTTGCATTGCTAAACAACATTTAAATTGCGGGGTAGCTAAACAACTTGAACCGCCTAATTGATTGTCGGGACCCCGGTTTCGCTTAATGTGACCTAATTGCATCGCACCTTGCCATGTCATTCATCATACATGCATCATGCCGATCTTCTGCCGTTGTATTAAATAGTGCATCCGGTGTTTCTTCTAGTGTTTTGCTTCTTCGCGGATAAGGCCGTTGAGTTGATGTGAGCTTCGCCCCGATCTTCGGTTGAACCCTTCGGCAATGTTTTCAGGCGAGCATCTCCCTCTTTCTACCTATCTTACTTTTATAGTATTTACTTCCCTCCTATTGATCTTTGCTATCTGTGTTGCGATGCTCTAGATTTCGTACCCGTGATATCCCTTGCAGCCATATATAGCCTTGGACACATCCTATTACCTGTTGTTTGGTAGATAGTTGGACCCGCGTGTCGTAGTCGCTTGCTCAAGTGTTTTGCTTGTCGTCAAGTACCACCTTTGTTGGAGAATTGCCGCATGTTGACGTTGGAGATGATCAAGGCTTTAATTATTGTTCACTTTAATTTCGGTTTAACAACTAAAATTGAATTAAGCAGAGGCATCGGTGGGTGATAGGTAAGTTTTGGTTTCCGACCGCCCACTTGTGTCCCGTAGGACCCGAGTTCTTGACACCTGTTCCGAGATCGAGCGCTAACCACATTGGGAGATATGGGCCCCATTGATAATTACCTGATTTCAAAGTATTGTCTTGGGGCCACAAACTAGTTTGGGGTTTATTTACTATCCTGTACCTATGCCATGCTTTCTTGCTTTATTTACGATTGTGCAGTCTTGCACTTTGTCTTGTTTAGGAATTGTGACCCGTTACGTGGTATCGGCAGTCCCGTTTGGGGACTGCTTGTCGTTACCACCGCCCCACAAACCCTAAGTCCGTCTCGGAGACCGGCCAACCGTTCGGGTGTACTTAGTGGGGTGGCCCCTGCTTGCTTTGGAGTGCAGGAACGTCGTGACTTAGGCCCCGCCGACATACCGATGGGTGTATGTTAACTGATCTGGCAAAAAGGGTCGAAGTGCCTGTGGATACCTTGGTGCACCCCTGCAGGGTTTAATCTTTTCGAGAAGCCGTGTCCGCGGTTATGGACGACTTGGAGCACAGTGTCTGATCATAGACAACTATAACTAAAGTTTACTGTTTTAAATTGACTTGATTCCAATATGATTAGTAATCAGCTTCACTACAACGGAATGGCTAAGTAGAAGTACCAACAACTGCTGGGTTTTGGGGTTTATCTCATGCTATCTGTACCTGATTAGTAATTGTTGCAACTATAACGGAATGGTTAAATAAAAGTGCCCACTGCTTATCTTTATCAGGATGAATATCTAAACCTGACTAGTAAAGTGCCGCAACTATAACCGAATAAGTAAAGCGCCACCGTGTGAGTTCCTCGGTTGACTTCCTCGTTTGGTCTCGAGGGGGAAACGCCAGGATGGGTTTGTTTGATGATAGTCTCAGGTTGGATCCGAATAGGTCTTTCTCACCCCTCTCTGGTAGCCGCCAGTTGTATCGAGTCTCTATAGGTTGTTTCGTGCATCTTTTGCCGCTCGATCCACCATACCTATGTAGGCGAGGACCGCCAATTCTAGCCTCATGTGTCTTGGCCTCGATCGACGCTCCTTCTTTTTCCTTTGCCCTTTGTCGGCACCCCTTTTGTTTAAGCAGGTTTTGAGATCGACGCCGTTAGCAGGGTTACCCTTCCGGCTTGGCCTGGGCAGGGTTATGGACGCCATTGGTTTTTCTTCAGGGCTCTTAGCCCCATTTGCATCTTGTCCGTAGTCGGACGCCCCATCGTTTTCAAGGTGGTTTGGATCTATGTACCGTATATTTGTATTCTTGACTCTTTGAGTCGCTGTTGTATATATATCTGTTCTGTGGGTCCCATCGAGGACTGTTGTGTAATGTTATTACTTTGCTTTCCACCCGCACGCGAGTGCCTGGTGGGCACCTTTGAATCGTTTCTATGCGGGTTTGGTGAATTTTGCCCAAACTTGCATAGGGCCGATTCTGAGGGTGTTACACCACAAGAGCCACGTAAAGAACTCAAAGACATCAACTGTTTCAATTGCAAGAACACATGACATTATGCAAGCAACTGTCCAAAAAAGATGAAGAACAAGTTGAACAAGCCTATGGAGAAACTAAACCTTGGCCCATGAGTCAAGTGTGGAAACAAAGGACACAATGCAAATGTTTTCCCAAAGAAGTTTTCCCTAGGATCCCAAGAAGGCCAATATGTAAATTTTGTTTGAAATTTATTTTAAGGGTGGTAGTACCCTAGTTGTTTTGAGCCTACTTGTAACCCTAGCCTTCCCAAATCTCGGGACGAGATTTATTTTAAGGGTGGTAGCCTGTCACATCCCAAGATTTTCCAAAATCTTGTAATGTGAAAAATAAATGAATAAAATAAAACTTTGTTGATTTTCAGAGTGAGAAGAAACTTTTTGAATCCAATTGGAAACCTTCAAACCAATTTGGATCAAATAAATCCTAAAGAGATTTAAAAAGGTAAACATTTGATAAAGGAAAATAAAATATTTTGGAATTACTATTTTGGATCTTTTAAATAAAAGGATTTGGTTTTCAAAAGAAATAGAAGTTTTATAAATAAGGATTATTTTATAGAGCCAAATTAAAACTTGGCCAAGCTTTTGAAATAAAACATTTTGTTTTGATAAAAATAGTAAAGGTTTATTTAAATAAAGTAATAAGGATTTAATATCCAAGTTTTATTAATAAAGGTTTTACTATTTCCAAAACATCAAAACTTATTTATTTATTTAAAATAAGTTTTCCAAGTATTTTATATTCCCAAATAAAACCTACTGATTTGGTTTTGAAAATAATTAGATTTCAAAAGGAGTATTTAAATAAAACAAATCCTATTTGATTTAATAACAATGGTCTATTTATTTAATTAATAATGGACCCTAAAATAAAATTATTATTTTGGTTTTGGAATTTTGGTTTATGTTACTGAACATAACCAAATTCAAAGTCACAAAGTATGGTGATTGTTTGAATTGATTTGAGTATTGTTTGGTTGTTTGAATTTCAAAACAGAAATTAGAAATAGAAAAAGGAAAAAGCTTTTGAAAGAAAAAATATGAAAATCAGACCAGGCCCGCTAAGCCCAACAAGACCCAGCTCCTTCCCCAAGAAAACGCTTCACACTCAGTTCGACCCTTGAGTGGTGACCGGTGGCCCTCTTCTTCCCCTCACTTCCTCGCTGACAGTAGGGACCCACGCAGCCAGCTCACTCCTCCTTCTTCCTCGCGGCGACCACGCCGGCCGTTTTCTGCCGTTGATGTCGCGCGTAAATTCGCCATAATGCCGTGCCTTAACCTCGCTGTGGCCACGCACGATAAATCGTCTGCCCCTCCTCTCCATTTCCCCTCTGTCATCATAACCAACACGTCACCAGGCTACACAAATTTCGCCAGAGACCACTCACTGCTCCGATGATCCTTTGCTCAAATTCCGGCGAAACCAACCACCACCGTGCCTCCCCGACCTAGCACACACGTTCCCTAGCCTCAGGCGCTTCTGTCTGTATCTTTTGTTCAACCGCGGGCGCCCCAGAGCGTCGACTACGACAAGCCTCCGAGCGCCACCGCGTCTACCTTCTTCTCCGGCGAAGCTACCTGGTAAGAACAGACCACCCCGCGCCTTCTCATTCACGCATGCAACTTCGCCTTGATCTGGCGCATCTAACTGCGTCTTCCTTTTTCCTCGGGGCGAACCACAGCACCATCCTCGATGAGCCCCCAGGACCATCTGACGCCGACCACGTCTCCGGCGAGCAATCCACCGCAACCTTGCGCGCCCCTCGTCAAACCAACAATACCTTGAGCTTCCCCAGGCCTCTGCGATCACGGTGAGCATACTCCCCTACCTTTTAGCTTCCTGTATCGCCGGCACCGCCATCACTTGACCGTCGCTGCCGCTAGCCACCACCAGCGCCGCTGTGTTTTGGTCAAATGCATAGGATCCGTTAGATCTGAATTGGACGCGTCAGGTTAGAATCAAGTCAAAGGGGTAAGATCGATCCTGTGCCGCACGATTCACTTTAAATCCTGCAGTCCACATTGCTAATCCGAACGAACCGGTGTCGCCCAATAGGAACACGACGCGTGGCCAGTTTCTGTTTAAAATCAAAATTTGAATCTGATTTAGATGCAGATTTGAAAACCCTATAACTTTTGATCCACATGTCCAAAAATTACAAACTTTATATCGTTGGAATCACTAGAACAAGCCCTAGCCAGGTATGGAATTTGTTTAGTAAATAGTATCTGTTAGATTGTTTGTTTTTGCAGAAACATTTATATGCTTGTTTAGATTAGAAAAATTGTTCAAAAATGTTTTTAGGGTTAAAATCTTTGCAAATTGATTTGTGGTGAACTTACTGACCCTAGGAACCAACCCATGGTTTTTAAAATGAATTTGGTGAAGTTTAGGATGTATTAATTGGTTTAGCCCATTTCTAGCCAAATAAAAATAATGGTTTTGTTATGAAAATGTTTTTGGAGTAAAAACTTTGAGAAAATGATTTGGAGCAAACCTACTGACCCTAAACACCAAGTTTTGAGAAACAACAACTTATTTGGTGAACAACATAAAGTTGTTGTTTTGATAAAAATATTTTCCACCACATAAAATAATGAATGGATTTAAAAATGGTTTATGGATAAAACCCTTTTTGCAAATGACTTTGCCACTTTGGAAAATGAACACCTTGAACCTTACAAAGTTTAGAGCCTAGTGGAAACCACCTTTGCAAATAGAACCATCTCTTGCATGCTTACATGCATGACTTAGATCCCATTTGTTTTATGTGTGTGAAATTGTTTGATTGATTATTGGTTTGGAATGCTTGTTGATATTGTGTTTGCTTGATTGATTGTAGTGAAGTTAGAAAAGTGTGAGACTAGCAAGATCAAGAAGTGAACCACCATTCCCTACCAAAAAGGCAAGTTACACTATCATCTAAAGTCCTACTATTTTCATTATACTTAGTGGATTTTGAAAACATGCATGAAAAGAATTTCTATACTTATGCTATGCTAAATCCTAATAGGATTCCCTATACATTCCTTAGTGAAAACATTGTAGTTGTTACTTGCTTAGCCATGCTATATTTTGAAAAGAGATACATGTTGAGATTTTATGAAGTTGAGAAAAGGACTTGTGATTTTACATAATAAAACAAGGACTCAATGAACCACCTGGGTGGCCAAGGATACTTTGAGTTTTGGAGAAGGTGGCAACAAAAGGAACCATGTCTATGGCAATCACTTTGTGTTGTGCTCCAAAGGAAACCACCCAGGAAACTTAGAGATTGAACATGATTCTCCAATTGTGGCTTTCGTGTGCAAACACATGCTATTTATGGCTCTGGCTTAGTCAACTACATTGGGAAGACCCATGCATTGTCTTCAGCTCTTGGACATGAGGACCTGGAATCCTACATGGGTACTTGAAGACAAGCTAGCAATGGTGTATGGGAGGACCCTCTGGAAAGACTTCGTCACATTCTCAATCTGCCAGTACTCCATCTTGGTGAGCACTAATCCAGTGGCCACTGGTGGCAACAAGATGGGATTGTGACATGTGGGTAAAGTGTACTACTTCTGCAGAAGATAATAAAATCTAAGTACTTAGCCGTGTCCCCGGTTATGGACAATACTGAGCAACTAAAGTTTGAAGCTATGGGAAATCTCGACATTCTAATTTCTAAAAGAAAACCTTTAAAAACTTGATGCACTTGGGGGTACCAAGGAGCTCAAGAGATTTTGATAAAACTTGATGCACTTGGGGGTACCAAGGAGCTCAAGAGATTTTGATAGAACTTGATGCACTTGGGGGTACCAAGGAGCTCAAGAGATTTTGATAAAACTTGATGCACTTGGGGTTACCAAGGAGCTCAAAGGATTTTTGACAAGGACTTGAACACTTGGGAATTTACCAAGGAGTTCAAGGGATTTTGAAAAGGAGATTTGACAAAGGACCAAAACCATTTTGAAAAGATAGGATAAATTTTGCTTCTGCAAATGAGCCCTAAAACCCTACTTAGCCAAATATGCATGTAATGATAGGATCTTCTCATATTAAACTTAGTAGTGAAACTTGCCAATACAAATCAAATGTATTGACCCTTGTGGCTGTAACTTGTAATGTTGCAGGTTTGATTGATTTTAGTGAAGATTGATTGATTAGGATTACAAAGTCTACAACCAACATCTGCCTGTGGCACTTTGAAGATGAAGGACCCCATGATTATAGTTATTCCGCTGCAATGTAATGTAATAGCCAAATGAGCTATGTAAGATGTAATAAAATTATGTTATTCCTGGTTATAAAGTTATATTATGACCTTTGTTTCTTGATATTACATCTTAACTGTGGATGCTAGCTATTGATCCAGGGACTAGCATTGTAAACACAGGGGACTCCACCTTATATTGTTTAAAGGTTGGGACACTCCCTCTACACGGTGTGGCACGATCAGTGAAGAGAGGGGAGTAGAATGGTGTGCTCAATTCGGCTAGGGGTGGCCTCTATTTATAGTCGAGCGAGGGGACCGACGGGACGCACGGTGAGCTCGTCGAGGGCGGTGGTACAGACGGCTATTGGCATGGGCGAAGGTAGGGGACGGTGCGGTGTTCCCTGGCGATGCTCAACGATACTGTGGCGAGACATGGGGCGGTGCGGGTTGGTCTGGAACACGCGACGCTCTGCGCGGCAGAGGCGGCGTCTTCGACGGCGAGCGGTGGTTGTGCGGCATCGGGCGGCTAACGGGGATGTCTGGCGGTCTCCTAGGTCGGTGGCGATCGTGTATGCATGCGGCGAGGGCGGCGCGCGGTCTGTGGGCTTCGGTCGAGGGTGGCGCTCTGGAGCATGCTCAGCACGGTTGGCAGAGGCACGGGCGCGACGTTCCTGGGTGCTCTGGTCGGTGTCTTCGAGGCAGGGCTGGTCGAGAGGGGGCGGTGAGGCATGGGTGATCTCCCAGACAAGGTTGGCATGACTAGTTTCCTTCCTAGCTTGCTGTCTACACTGGGGTGGCAAGGTTGCACTCGTCTGTTCACCATTGATGATATTGGCAAGCTCACAGTGGTGCTAGTGCTTGGTTAATCTTGCTAGATGATCTACTGAGCTGGTTGTGAGCTAGATAGGGAACCAGTTAGGCTCAAAACACTACACACTATAGTGTTTTGATTTTGTTTGATTTGTGTCTGCCAAGTGTTTGATGAAATGGCCGCATGAATTCAAGTTTTGAATTTTGAAAAGATTTTTGATGGGTGTGCTTGATTGGTGCTGGTGAGTCTGCAAATGCTTGGGTTTTGAAAGTTGAGCTTGTTTGCGTGGGTTTTGAAAAAGTGGGATCTTCTCATATGATAAAGATTCAATTTTGAATTGTCATTTAAACTATGCATTTGAAAGTTTCTGGATGATCACAAAGTGGGCCTTGATACTTTGTTATGAGTACACTCAAGGGGTGCAAAGATCCAGAAAAGTTTCTGTTAGGTTCTGAAAGTTTGAGACAGCCAAAGTAGGCATGGGAGTTAAATTGGTCAAAATGACCATTCCTTTATTTTATTTGTTTTGATTTACTTGTCTTTGGAAAAAGGGTGAGAAATGTTTTAGATGATGTTTATGTCACCTAAGAAACATTTTACAAGCAAGGAAAAACACAAACAAGGTGGTTCAAAAGAATTTCAAATTCAATGCATACTCATATGCATGCATTCATAATTTTATTTAGAAAAGTTTTTGTTAACCCTAATTTTGATGCTTAGAGTTTGATGATCCAAGTTCAATATTTTTGGGATGTTACAATTACTTACGCTAGGAGGACGTGGACATCGTCAGACTGCAGGAGACGATTAGGCAGGACTTCTCGATCCCGGAGTTGCAGGGATTGAGTCGTCATAGTTTCGTCTGGCACTGGCTGCCGGCGAATGGGCTCTCCGGAGGGATCCTCCTTGGGGTTAAGGAGGACACCTTTGAAGTTGAGGATATGGACCGGGGGAGTTCTTTGTGAGCATGTTACTCACCCATAGACGGAGTAACCTCAGGTGGGAGGTTATTATCGTTTATGGCCCTGCGGACCATAGGAGATCCCTAGCTTTCCTCGCAGAATTATCTGCCAAAGTTGAGAGATGCTCCACTCCCATAGTTGTGGCCGGGGATTTCAATCTCATTCGAGCTCCAGAAGAGAAGAGCTTGAATATTGTTGACTTCCCTAGGATGAGGATGTTCAATGACTGTATTGCGGACCTTGCCCTCAGAGAGATTGCTCGGGTAGGGGGGCGGTTAACATGGACCAACAACCGGGCTGACCCCGTCCGGAGCGTGCTGGATAGGGTCCTGGTTTCGGTGGATTGGGAGCTGGCCTATCCCCTGTGTTCGCTTCGGGCGATTACGAGGATCGGGTCGGATCACTGCCCCCTCTTGCTATCAAATGGGGGGGCCCCCCCCCCCCCGTGTTTGAATAGATTCCACTTTGAGAATTTTTTGCTTCGGCAGCCTGGGTTCATGGAGATGGTTCAGTCCAAATGGGCGGTGGCCGTGACTTCTGTCCCTCAGGTGCGCTCGGCTGTAGATGTCTGGCACTTTTGTGCGATGATGGCCCGCCAGTTCATGCGGGGCTGGGGGGCTAACCTGGGGGCGGACTTGAGACGCAGGAAAGGCGATATCTTGACTGCCCTTGAGACCCTAGACCGGGTGGCTGACGCTGGGGGGTTATCGGCGGAGGACTGGCTCCAGCGGTATGCACTGGAGGACTCCTTAATGGAGATTTATCGGGGCGAGGAGACGTTCTGGCGACAGCGGAGCCGACAGAACTGGCTCCTCAAAGGGGATGCGAACACGGCCTACTTTCACGCCATTGCGAATGGTCGTCGAAGGAAGTGCTCGATCCGGTGCCTCTGGGAGGGGGGTCATCTGCTGGAGAGTGCCAGGGATATCTCCTCCCATATTTATTCCTTATATAAGGAATTGTTTGCGGCAGAACCCCGAACTGGGGTGGCCCTAGCTACTGACTTCTGTCCAGTTGAGGCCAGGGTCGCTGACGAGGAGAATGTGGAACTAACGCTCCCATTCCTGCCAGCGGAGGTCCTTATTGCCATCACGGAGATGAAGCCCAGCTCGGCTCCTGGCCCCGATGGTCTCCCGGTGGTCTTCTTCCAGAGGTTGTGGGAAAAGATACAGGGTGTCATCATGCCTATGTTTCAGGAACTGTATATTGGGACCCTTGTGATGGCTCGTCTGAACTTTGGTGTCATTACCCTGATCCCCAAGATTGTGGGGGCCACTGATATTCGCCAGTTCCGCCCGATCACCGTGATAAACGTGATCTAGCGGATCATCTCCAAGGTGTGCGCGCAGGTTGGCCCCAATTATGGAGCGCCTGACGCATCCATACCAGTTTTCCTTCCTGAAAGGGAGTTTTATTCATGACGGGATCCTGGCCCTCCATGAAATTATTCATGAGGTCAAAGTGAGTCATCAGAGGGGGGTCTTCCTGAAGCTTGACTTTCAGAAGGCGTATGACAGGCTAGACTAGGCCTTCTTGCGTCAGGTCCTCCAGCGTCGTGGGGTTGACGATCGCATGATAGGTTGGATCATGCAGATCGTTATGAGCGGTAACACGGCTATAAACATTAATGGGGAGGTGGGTCCGTATTTCAAACACTCCTGTGGGGTTCGTTAGGGGGACCCGATCTCCCCGATCTTGTTTAATGCTGCGGTTGATGCCCTTGCGGAAATCTTGGAGAAGGCCAAGAATTCCGGCCACATCTCAGGTGTGGTTAGGCATCTTATCCCTGGAGGGGGGTGACCCACCTCCAATATGCGGATGATACCATGATCATGGTGGAGGGCTCAGAGAAGGATATCATTAATCTGAAGTTCCTGCTCCTTTGCTTTGAGGCTATGTCGGGCCTCAAGATTAACTTTGATAAGAGTGAAGTCATGGTGTTGGGGTATTCCGTAGTGGATCAGCAGAGGATCGCGGACAACCTCAACTGCCGTCTAGCTGTCTTCTCCCTAAACTATTTAGGGATGACAGTGAGAGATTGTAGGATCTTGATCAGGGACCTGGAGCCCCTCATGGGTCGGGTTAAGGCGAAATCCGAACCCTGGCATGGGAGGTTCACCTCCAAGGGGAGCAAGACGGTCCTTATCGACTCGTGCCTTTCTAGCCTTCCAATGTACATGATGGGAATGTACCTCCTTCCGGAAGGGGTTCTTGTGAAATTCGACAAGGAGCTCTCCCGTTTCTTTTGGATGGCCAATGACGGCCATCAGAAGTACCATATGGTGAAGTGGGCTCATATCTGTACCCCCAAAGATCTGGGGGGTTTGGGTATCATCGCGTCCTGTCACATGAATGTGGCGTTGCTCATTCGATGGGTGTGGAGGATCCTACGAGGTGACGGGGGTCTCTCGTTGCAGTTGATTAAGGTGAAATATCTGCGGGGCCGTCCGTTGCTAGCTTGCGAACGCCGGGAGGGCTCTCAGTTTTGGAGAGCTATCCAGGATATCAAGACAGCTATCCGGAGGGGGCTATCTATTTCCATCGGGGATAGAATGGATACCCTATTCTGGCTGGATCCCTGGCTCGGCCTTCTCCCTCTGCGTCATGAGTGCCCTGAGCTGTTTGCGGTCTGCGCTGACCCATCCTCCTGGTAGGGGAGGCTTTTCGGGGTGGCACTTGGTAGGTGGCTTTCCGGAGGAACCTAGGGGAGACCGAGCTGGGATCTTGGGAGGGTCTTAGGGACAGTCTCCCGATGTCCCTGGCTCACTCCCCGGATCTCCATGCTTGGCGTCTTACCCCTTCGGGGATCTTCTCGGTTAGCTCGGCTTACAGGGCCCTTTTAAGAGGGCCCGAGATGCCATGGGTCTCGCCCCTATGGAAGGCACCCCTTCCCTTAAAGATTAATTTTTTTGTTTGGCAGCTTTTACGTGACCGGCTTCCCTCGGGTGTGGAGGTGGCCAAGCGGCATGGGCCTGTCAATGGCCTTTGCCCGTTGTGTGTGGTCCCGGAAACAGGCCTGCATATCTTCTTCTCGTGCCCCGCTGCTCGGTTCTTGTGGAACTTCCTGCACAAGGCCCTGGGGCCTGAGTGGCAAGCCTTAGACCTTGGGGAGTTCTTGGAAACCGCCGCAAACCATACTGGAAGGAGGAGGCACCTCTTTTGGTTGGTGTTTGCGGCGATGACCTGGGCCTTATGGAATATTAGGAACAAGATGGTCATTGAGCGCATTTTTCTTCGACGGGCCTCTGACTCGACCTTCACCTTCCTGTCTTTCTTGCAGTAGTGGTACCCGATGTGTAGACAGCGCGAGCGGGCGCGGCTGGACGAGATGTTGGAGCTTCTGATCGCGGCGGCGCGCTTTCTACGTCGTCTGGCCCATGAGGGCCCCCTCCTCATCATCCAGGATGGGGGTTGTATCTGTCTTCGTTGTTGTTGTGCGTGGTTTACTTGCGCTGGATCTAGGCTTTGCTTGATCCGGCGCAGGGTGTGCCTGTGTGTGGGTCTGTGTGTGTGAACCTCTAGCCTGTATATTTGTATGGAATCTTGTATGGTTATTTCTTTATTTATAAAGCTAGGCGTCAGCCTGTTTCGAGACACGTGGAGACGACCATATTTGAGTGGCGTGCTCCGGGTTTCGCAATTTTTGGACGATCACGACGGATATTGACACTTAGGCGATCACCCAAGTGACCACTGGTCGATGACCATGCATGGTAGTTTCTCCGTAGCAGATTCTTTCCGGATCCTACTGTATACTTAGCTTGCTTTTATCAAGAAGCTAAGTATACATGACGACTTCCTATAAGAAAGCTTTATTTACAAGTCACGAACCCGGGCGCTTCTCTTCAAGATTGATAGCACAAAAGCTTTTGATTCCATTCGTTGGAATTATTTGATGAATTTACTATAACACCTTGGTCTGCCGAGCAAGTTTCATGATTGGACTCAACGCTTCTTTCTACTTCCTCTTAGATAGTAATTCTAGATGGTGTAGCTGGAGACCCTATCAAGCATGGCAGGGGTTGTGGCAAAGAGACCCTTCTCTTCTCTCCTTTTTATGTTGTCCATTGATCCTCTTCACCACATTCTTTGCAAGGCTGAAGGCGTCCTTCATAGGCTTCGAGGAAGACTCCCTGCAATAGGTACCTCATGTGTCTTGGCCAATTTCTTGCCGCCATCAGCCATCTTCATGAAACTCAACAAGGATGATATGAATTTCTTGGCTAATACCTTGGGAAATTTTGGCGCGGTCACCTGTTTTGTTATGTTACAAGTTGTGTGAAAAGTCATGTGGCTCTGATCTGTTGCGAAGGCATAGATCTTGACAATATCCTTTCGAGCATCATTCCCCATGAAGTACCTATGGGTACCTTTTGTAAGTGAGGCGCCTCAATAGGATTCACTTCCAATTATTAGAGGACAAAGTGGCTACTAAGCTCATTCTGTGGATTGGGAAACATATTACCTTAGCCATCCGAACAACTCTCGTCAAAGCGGTGCTCACTAGTGTGGTCATCTACTTCACCACCATTCTTGACGTCCCAATGAAAGACTCCTAAAGATTGATAGTATTATAAGGGTCTTCCTTTGGGCGGCATGTGACAAGATCTCTGATAGTAAACGCAAAGTCAATTGGTGTGCAAACCAAAGAACAATTGAGGACCTAGAATTTTAAATGACAAAGTTCTCTTCATCCCTTCGCATGAGATGGCTTTGGCATGAATGGGTTGATGAGCCAAAGCCTTGGGTTGGGCTCAGGAATCCTTGCAACACTAAAGATTGTGATCTCTTCGCGGAAGCCACCAAGGACGTGTTTGGATGCCCACAGAGCCTCTAATCACATCCGGCGGGCAAAAAATGGAAGTTTGGTGGCCTGGATCGCATAAAGATTTTGCATGTCACGAGTCTTAAAACAGGCTAAAAGTTGGTCCACTAAAAACACTCAAATCAACAGTTTCAGCGGAACAGGCCCTAGCTCTGCAAAAGTGGGAACGTGTTTTGTCCATGGGTGCAAGTATCATAATTTTGCTTGCACTAACATGGTAAACTTAATCTTTCTAATCTACATAACGCTTTGATTTAAAATAAACTCTACATAAGAAAATCTATATCAATGTTATGATTCCATAACGCTTCCCTAACCATGTTCGTGTCTTGGGAGATTTGGAAGGAACGAAATGGGAGGGTATTTAGGAACCAATATTACACCGTCAACGTGATCATTGCAAAAATCAAGCTAGAGGTGAGTTTGTGGAGCCTTGCGGGTGCTAAAGTGCTTTGTAACTTGATGCCGCGAGAGTAGACTCATTGTGTTTTTTCTCTTTGCTCTTGGTCTTCGGCCAGGAGTGGGTTTGTAAGACCTTTTCTAAAAACTATTCTCTATTAATGAAAATGTCAAGTCTTTTGTCTTATTCTAAAAAAAAACTTTCTATATGTTCGAAACCTTGCAAGGAAGCTTCAAATATCATGAACACCAGCACTTCTCTTCAAGCTTGATATCAAAAAATCTTTTGATTCCGTTTGTTGGGACTATTCGATGAATTTACTATAATACCTTGGTTTCCCAAGAAACTTTCGTGATTGGATCTCAGCGCTTCTCTCTACTTACTCTTTGATGTAATTCTAAATGGTGTACCCAGAGATTCTATTGAAGGGAATATGCCCTAAGAGGCAATAATAAAGTGTTTATTATGTGTATTCCAAGTATATGATAGATATTTATTTTACATGCTATAATTTTTTTAATACGGAAACATTAATACATGTGTGTTTAATAAACAAACAGAAAGTTCCTAGTTATGCCACTCTCATAAACTAGCTCGTTGATTAACAAGATGATCAAAGTTTCCTGATCATAGACATTGGATGTTGTTAATAACGAGGTCACAACATTAGTGTAATGATGTGATGAACATTCATCTGAAGTATAGCATTATGATCAAAGACATTGAGTTTATATTGCTATAACAACTTACGAAGTGATCCTAATTCTTAGACCATGAGATCATGTCAATCACTAACACCGGAAGAGTTTCTTGATGACATCAAACGTCACACCATAACTGGGTGATTATAAAGATGGATTCAGAACTACTAAAGTGTTATTTTGAGGCTCATGGATAGAGAGTGGAATTTGTTCATCCCGATGACATATAGATATACTCTGGGCCCTCTCGGTGATATCACATTGGTTAGCTTGCAAGCAAGTGATTTGATCACTAGAATGTTATATCACGGGAACAAGAAAAGAGTGCATGTTGATAACGAGATCAAACTAGGTATGTAGATACCGATGATCAAATCTCGGACATGTAATATATCATGAAACAAAGGGATTAAGATACTAGCGTAAAAGTTTCCGACGATCACAGGAAAGTCATCGTTGAATGTGTGGGAGTCAATATGGATCTCCAGGTCCTGCTTCTGATTATTGATCGGAGAAGGGTCTCGATCATGTCCGCATTATTCGCGAACCGTAGGGTGGCACACTTAAGGGACACTGACATCCAATTGAAGAAAAAGTTTCATGCTGGAAAGAATAACAAGCGCGGGAATTTATTTCACTAGATACTGAAACAGGTTTTCGGGTGAAATAGCAGAAAGTGTTTTTGCATTTGAAATGGAATACTAGCAAGGGGTTATATGTGAATGTTTGTCATTAAAGTAATTGACAAAATTCTGAATGAATAAAAGGAGTATTATTTAATGAGAATTTGCATTAAATTTGGTGGAAATTTAATAGCAATTTTGAGTGGGATTTGAGTGGAGGGAATTGAAGAGATTTTTGTGAGTGGAGTGTCCACCCACATGAATGAAGGAGGGGAGGGGGCAGCCCCAGGGCCCGCGGCCACCCCCTTGGGTGCCCCCTCCTCCTATAAAAGGCACCCCTCTCCTCTCTCTCACTCACACCTCCTCGTGAAGGATCTCTCTCCCCCTCTAGAATTTATCCCCCATGATCTCGGACTAGCGAGATACATTCTTCCGGTGGCTATTCGGCAAGAAAGGGTTGTGCTTCCGCTGCATCTCTGGAGCGAGAAGGCGGATGTTGCTTGGTGTCTTGTACGTGTGTGCGAGCACGGATGCGTTGCTGTTTTGCGGCGCTAGGACTTCCTCTCCATCTTGAGATCGGCAAGAGATCATCTACATCAACCACGAGTTTAACTCGTTAAGCTTTGTCGGTCTTCAAGGTTATGTTCTCTACGGATATATATCCGCCCGTTGTTTGTATCTAGTAGATAGATCTTGGTACATAGTTCCCATCGTAGGAAAATTTTTGTTTTCTATGCTGCAAACCCTATAGTGGTATTAGAGCCGGATCTATGTGTAGATGCTTTACACGGGTAGTACACATATGAGTATGTGGGCGATGATGATCATGTTGTTGCTTCTTAGTTGTAATTTTGGATATTGGTGGCATAGTGGGATGAAGCGGCCCGGACAAACTTTACATGTCCTCGCCATGAGACCTGTTCCACGCTTGACATGCAACTAGTTTGCATAAGTGGCTAGCGGGTGTCTATCTCTTCTACTATAGTCAATATCTATTTTGAAATGAGTTGTCAACATTTTGGTTATCCTCATTGTGGTTCATGTTCGTAGGTAAGAACGGTTCTATCTTCGAAAGCCCTAATCCACGTAAAACTTGCAATGGATAAATTAGATGCGTCTAGTTTAGATTGTTGTTGGGCTAGTGCTATGATATGGTAATGTTGTAAGTAGAAGTATGAGATGATACTCTTACAACATACATAACATGTAAGTTCCATAGACCTTGGCCTTACATATAAAGGTATGATAGTGATCATACCAAGGTGCACATGATAGAGATCATATGCGGGAACCATATCATTTCACTAATTAACATGTGATGTTTGATAGCATCTTATATTGCTTGTTTGGTGTTTTATTAGCATAATAAGATGATCCCTCATTTAAATATCAAGATAATAATGTGTTCTTCCTTTAGTATGCACCGATTATGTTTTCGTCGCTCCAAGACATCACGTGATGATCGGGTGTTCTTGGATCCACGACCATATTTCGGGTGTAAGACAGTTACACACGCGAATACTAAGGTTCTAACTTGGCGAGCCTAGCATGTACAAACATGGCCTCGGAACATGGACCGAAAGGTTAAGAATGAGTCATATAGTAGATATGATGCCCATTTGATGCTCGCCTTTGAAGCTACCCCGACTCACGTGATGATCAGACTTGGTGTAGTGGATTTGGTTCATGTAATCACCAAAAAGGCACGTGGGATGTCGTTTTTGAGTGGGAGTTCATTCGTAATGTGGATTAGTTGAACTCAATCTAGCATAAACTTAGTCTGAACTTTACAAATTCTGTTGTAGATGGCACCACCTGCTTTTAATTTCAATGTGTTCATGGAGAAAGAGAAACTTGCAATGAACGGTAGCAACTTTACCGAATGTGACATGAATTTGAGAATTCTCCTCTCTGCTTCACAAAAGCAATATGTGCTAGAAGCGCCGCTAGGCCCCCCACCTTTCGATGATGCCCCTGACAAGGAGAGGAATGTCTATCAGACTCATTAGGAGGACCACAACTTAGTTCATTGTAGCATATTGTATGGGCTAGAGCCGGAACTTCGAAAACGTTTCGAAAACGGCAATGCATTTGATACAATGGGTGAGTTGAAAATGAGTTTTGACACACATGCTGTTGTAGAGAGCTACAATGCTTCAGAAAAGTTCTTTAGATGCATGATGGAAGAGCACAGCTCCGTAAGTGAGCATGTACTTAAGATGTCGGGTTACGCCGATAAGCTTGTGTCCTTGGGAATAACGATTCCCATTGACTTAGGCATCCATCGTGTTCTGCAGTCTCTGCCACCTAGCTATAAGAGGTTCGTGATGAACTATAATATGCAAGGCATGAAGAAGTCTCTTCCTGAGCTTCTGTCAATGCTTAAAACTGCAGAAGTGGAGATCAAAAAGTAACATCAAGTGTTGATGATCAATAAGAACATTGGTTTCAAGAAAGACAAGAAGGGAAAACGGAAGGGAAGTAAGGGCGGCAAGTCGGTTGCCATGCCTGAAAAGAAACCCCGAGTTGTACCTAAGTCCGATACCAAGTGCTACTATTGTAAGGGGACTGGCCACTGGAAGCGCAACTGCCCCAAGTATTTGGCAGACAAGAAGGCCGGCAAGGAAAACAAAGGTATATGATATACATGTTATTGCTGTGTACTTGACTAGTGATCGCAGTAGCACCTGGGTATTTGATACCGGTTCAGTTGCTAATATTTGTAACTCGAATCAGGGGCTGTGGAACAAGCGACCGCTAGCAAGGGGTGAGGTCAAGATGCGTGTCGGCAATGGATCAAGCGTTGATGTGTTCGTCGTCGGAACGCTACCTCTCCACTTGCCGTCGGGATTAGTGATAAACTTAAATAATTGTTATCTGGTGCTAGCACTGAGCTGAACATTGTATCTGGATCGTGTTTGATGCGAAGTGGTTATTCATTTAAATCTAAGAACAATGGTTGTTCTATTTATATGAATGAAATATTTTATGGTCATGCATCGATGATGAATGGTTTATTTCTATTGGATCTCGATAATAGTGTTACACGTATTCATAATGTTGATGCTAAAAGGATTAAACTTAATGATGATATATCCGCATATATGTGGCACTGCCGTCTAGGTCATATTGGCGTTAAACGCATGAAGAAGCTCTATTCGGATGGAATTTTGGATTCACTTGATTTTGAATCATTTGATACATGTGATCCATGCCTTATGGGCAAGATGACTAGAACGCTGTTTTCCAGTTCAATGGAACGGGCAACAGATTTATTGGAAATCATACGTTCTGATGTATGTGGTCCAATGAGTGTGTCAGCGTGAGGTGGATATCGTTATTTTGTTACTTTCACCGATGATTTGAGTAGATACGGTTATATCTACTTGATGAAACACAAGTCTGAAACCTTTGAAAAGTTCAAGGAATTTCAGAATGAAGTGGAAAATCATCGTAATAGAAAGATCAAATTTCTACGGTCTGACCGTGGAGGTGAGTATCTAAGTTACGAGTTTATCACTCACATGAAAGAGTGTGGAATTGTTTCACAACTCACACCTGCTGGAACACCACAGCGAAATGTTGTGTCGGAACGTCGTAATCATACTTTATTGGATATGGTTCGATCTATGATGTCTCTAACGGACTTGCCGTTGTCACTTTGGGGTTATGCACTAGAAACTGTTGCATTCACTTTAAATCGGGCACCATCTAAATCCATTGAAAAGATACCATATGAATTATGGTTTGGAAACAAACCTAAGCTGTCATTTCTTAAAGTTTGGGGATGCGATGTTTATGTGAAGAAACTTCAACCGGATAAACTCGAACCCAAAGCGGAAAAATGTGTCTTCATAGGATACCTAAGGAAACAATTTGGTATTCCTTCTATCACAGATCCGAGGGCAAGGTTTTTGTTGCCAAGAATGGATCCTTTCTAGAGAAAGAGTTTCTCGCGAAAGGCGTGAGTAGTCGGAAGGTAGAACTCGAAGAGGTTATTGAACCTTCTCTTCAAAGTATGGCAAGTAGCGCAGCGCCGAAAGTCGTTCCGGAGTTGGCTTCACCAGTTGAAGAGGGAACTTATGATAATGATCATGAAACTCCGAAAGAGAGTACTACTGAACCTCGCAGGTCTAGCACGACGCGTGCAGCTCCCGAGCTGTACGGAAATCCTGTCATGAATTTCATGGTTGATGAAAATGATGACCTTGCGATGTATGAAGAAGCGATGATGAGCCCGGATTCCAACAAATGGTTAGAATCCATGAAATCCCCATGTATGAAAATCAAGTTTAGAACTTGGTGGACTTACCTCACGACCGAAAGGCAGTGGAGAATAAATGGATTTTCAAAAGAAAAACTGATGCTGATGGTAATGTGACCGTCTATAAAGCTCGACTTGTCACAAAGGGGTTTCGACAAATTCAAGGAGTTGACTACGATGAGACATTCTCTCCCATAGCGATGCTAAAATCAGTTAGGATTATGTTAGCAATTTCTGCATATTTTGATTATGAGATATGGCAGATGGATGTCAAAACTGTGTTCCTCAATGGCAATATTGAAGAAGAGTTGTATATGATACAACCAAAGGGTTTTGTCGATCCTAAGGATGCTAAAAAGGTGTGCAAGCTTCAGCGATCCATCTATGGATTAAACCAAGCATCACGAAGTTGGAATCTCCGCTTTGATGAGGTGATTAAAGAGTTTGGATTTGTCCAAACTTATGGAGAAGCTTGTATTTACAAGAAAGTGAGTGGGAGCAATGTGGCATTTCTGATATTATATATGGATGACATATTATTTATCAGAAATGATATAGATCTTTTAAACAGTGTTAAAAGTTATCTAAATAGCAAATTTTCAATGAAGGACCTAGGTGAAGCGTCATACATATTAGGCATAAAGATCTATAGAGATAGATCTAGGCGCCTAATAGGGCTATCACAAAGTACATACCTTGATAATATTTTAAAGAAGTTTAAAATGGACGAAAGTAAGAAGGGGTTCTTACCTATGTTGCAAGGCACGACATTGAGTAAGACTCAAAGTCCGGCTACTGCGGAAGAAAGAGAGATAATGGACAAAGTCCCCTATGCTTCAGCCATAGGCTCTATAATGTACGCCATGCTATGTACAAGACCGGATGTGGCACATGCTATTAGTTTGACTAGTAGGTACCAATCAGATCCAGGTTCAGAACACTGGAAAGCGGTCAATAATATCCTTAAGTACTTGTGAAGAACTAAGGATATGTTTCTTGTATACGGAGGTGAAGAAGAGCTCGTCGCTAAGTGTTATGTCGACTCTAGCTTTGACACCGATCCGGATGACTCTAAGTCTCAATCCGGATATGTATTTCTCATGAAAAGCGGAGTGGTTAGTTGGAGGAGCTCCAAACAACCTGTGGTGGCAGGATCAACAACGGAGGACGAATATGTTGCTGCTTCGGAAGCGGCTCAGGAAGCAGTTTGGATGAAGGAGTTCATATCCGAACTAGGTGTGGTTGCAAACGCGTTGGACCCAATGGTGATATATTGTGACAACAATGGTGCCATTGCCAATGCCAAAGAACCAAGGTCTCACAAGCATTCCAAGCATATTAAGTGCTGGTTTCACTCCATCCGTGAACATGTCAAGGATGGAGATATAAAGATTTGTAAAGTACATACGGATCTCAATGTAGCAGATCCGTTGAGTAAAAATATCCCTAGAGAAAAACATGATCAACACCAAAACTCCATGGGTGTTAGATACATCACTATGTAACTAGATTATTGTCTCTAGTGCAATTGGGAGACTGAAGGGAATAGGCCCTGAGAGGCAATAATAAAGTGTTTATTATGTGTATTCCAAGTATATGATAGATGTTTATTTTACATGCTATAATTGTATTAGTAGGGAAACGTTAATACATGTGTGTTTAATAAACAAACAGAAAGTTCCTAGTTATGCCTCTCTCATAGACTAGCTCGTTGATTAACAAGATAATCAAAATTTCCTGATCATAGACATTGGATGTTGTTAATAACGAGGTCACAACATTAGTGTAATGATGTGATGAACATTCATATGAAGTATAGCATTATGATCAAAGTCATTGAGTTTATATTTCTATAACAACTTACGAAGTGATCCTAATCCTTAGACCATGAGATCATGTCAATCACTAACACCGGAAGAGTTTCTTGAAGACATCAAATGTCACACCTTAACTGGGTGATTATAAAGATGGCTTCAGAACTACTAAAATGTTATTTTGAGGCTCATGGATCGAGAGTGGAATTTGTTCATCCCGATGGCATATAGATATACTCTGGGCCCTCTCGGTGATATCACATTGGTTAGCTTGCAAGCAAGTGATTTGATCACTAGAATGTTATATCACGGGAACAAGAAAAAAGTGCATGTCGATAACGAGATCAAACTAGGTATGGAGATACCGATGATCGAATCTCGGACATGTAATATATCATGAAATAAAGGGATTAATATACTAGCGTAAAAGGTTCCGACGATCACAGTAAAGTCATCGTTGAATGTGTGGGAGTCAGTATGGATCTCCAGGTCCCGCTTCTGATTATTGATCGGAGAAGGGTCTCGATCATGTCCGCATTATTCGTGAACCGTAGGCTGGCACACTTAAGGGTCACTGACATCCAATTGAAGCAAAAGTTTCATGCCGGAAAGAATAACAAGCGCAGGAATTTATTTCACTAGATACTGAAACAGGTTTTTGGGTGAAATTGCAGAAAGTGTTTTAGCATGTGAAATGGAATACTAGCAAGGGATTATATGTGAATGTTTGTCATTAAAGTAATTGACAAAATTCTGAATAAATAAAAGGAGTTTTATTTAATGAGAGTTTGCATTAAATTTGGTGGAAATTTAATAGCAATTTTGAGTGGGATTTTGAGTGGAGGGAATTGAAAAGATTTTTGTGAGTGGAGTGTCCACCCACATGAATGAAGGAGGGGAGGGGCAGCCCCATGAACGGCGGCCACCCCCTTGGGCCCCCCTCCTCCTATAAAAGGCACACCCTCTCCTCTCTCTCACTCACACCTCCTCGTGAAGGATCTCTCTCCCCCTCTAGAATTTATCCCCCATGGTCTCAGACTAGCGAGATACATGTTCCCGATGGCTATTAGGCAAGAAAGGGTTGTGCTTCCGCTGCATCGCTGGAGCGAGGAGGCGGAGGTTACTCAGTGTCTTGTACATGTGTGCGAGCATGAATGCGTTACTGTTTTACGGCGCTAGGACTTCCTCTCGATCTTGAGATCGGCAAGAGATCGTCTACATCAACCACGAGTTTAACTCGTTAAGATTTATTGGTATTCAAGGGTATGTTCTCTATGGATATACATCCGCCCGTTGTTTGTATCTAGTATATAGATCTTGGTACATAGTTACCATCGTAGGAAAATTTTTGTTTTCTATGTTGCGAAGCCTACACCTATAAAGCATGGTACGAGGTTGTGGCAAGGAGACCTGGCCCCTCTCCCACTCCTTTTTTTGTTGTCTATTTATTATCTTCACCATATTCTTTGCATGGCGCAAGGCCTACTTCATAGGCTTCGAGGAAGAGTCCCTACAATTCGTACATCTCTTTGTGGCGATGATGCCGCCATTTTCATGATATCCGACAAGGATGATATCAATTTCTTGGCCAATACCTTGGGAATTTTTGGCAAGGTCACCAACCTAGTTATAAATTATGCAAAAAGTCATGTGGCTCTGATCTGTTGCGAAGGCATAGATCTTGACAATATCTTTCAAGCTTTTCTGGCTTTCCAGCAACATTCCCCATGAAGTATCTGGGTCTACCTTTTGTCGGTGAGGAGTATGATACGTCGGAAACGTATCTATAATTTTTTATGTTCCATGCTTGTTTAGTATTTACTTTGCTTTCCTTTGTCCACACTTTGAGGTGCTTTTTATATGTTTTCTGGTACTAACCTATTAACAAGTTGCCACAGTGTCAGTTGCCTGTTTTCTGTTGTTTTTGGTTCCAGAAAAGCTAGTAAGGAAATATTCTCGGAATTGGACGGGACAAAAGCCAAAGTCAATATTTTATCGAGGAGAACACAGAGTCTAGAGGAGAGACGGAGGGGAGCCTGTGGTGGCCGCACCCCAGGCGTGGCCCACCCCTAGGCCTCAAGGTGGTGGGCCTGGCCACCTCCCAGCCTTGCCTCTTCGCCTATAAGAATCCCCCGATACCTAAACCCTAAGTACCCGATCAATATTCCACAAAACCGTCTGTAGCCGCCACCACCATCGTCCCTTGATCAGGGGGATCCGAAGCTCTTCCCGGCACCCTGTCGGAGGGGAGATCATCCCGGAGGCCTTCTTCTTCATCATGCCAGCCTCCGGT
This sequence comes from Avena longiglumis, assembly GCA_030063025.1. Lineage (NCBI taxonomy): Eukaryota > Viridiplantae > Streptophyta > Magnoliopsida > Poales > Poaceae > Avena > Avena longiglumis. The sequence goes on along the minus strand of CP125974.1, from coordinate 410,933,434 downwards.
ATGAAGCGTGAGTAGTTCCACCTTGGACTACGGGTCCATGTAGTAGCTAGATGGTTGTGTCTCCTCCCTTGTGCTTTCATGTCTAGATCTTGTGAGCTCTGTTCATTATCAAGATCTCATATATTTGTAATCATGCATGTTGTGTTTGCAGGGATCCTATGGATATTGAGATTACTATGTCAGATTGATTAATGGTTTTGTCTATTTTATTCTATCATGTCTGTGTTGTTTGTGATTTTTCATGCTCTCCATTGTTAGTAGCTATCTTGGTCAAGTAGTTGCTAGTGACTCCAAGAGGGGGTATTTATGCTCGATAGTGGGTTCATGCCTCTATTTAATCAAGGGAAGTCACAAAAATCTCTAAGGTTGTAGATGTGTTGTTGCCACTAGGGAGAAAACAACGGTCTCTTGTCATGGAACAAGTGGATTGTTTACCTTACACACTTTGCTTAAAGCAGTTGTCTATTGCTTGCAACTTAATACTGGAGGGGGTTCGGATGATAACCCAAAGGTGAACTTCTAGTCATAGATGCAGTTGGATGGAGGTCTATGTATCTTATTGTATTGCCCAATCGAATCTCATATGATCTTTATGTCTAGTATTGCATTGTTATGCCTTGCTCAGTCCTTTCAATTTCCCTGCTGCAATTTGTTTACCCAGCATGCCATGTTTGTTTATCTAAGGAGAACACCTCTAGTGAACTATGGACCCCGGTCCAATCTTTACCATTGATACATCTTCCACTGTTACTGTTTACTTTCTGCAAACCACTTTCACCTTCCACAGCATACAGTTAATCCTTTGTTACATCAACCGGTAAGATTGACAACCTCACTGTTCGTTGGGGCAAAGTCTTGAGTTTGTCTTGTGCAGGTTTCCAAGTTGCTTGCAACACCTTTGAGACGTTTCCTTCTTCCTACTGGTTCGATAACCTTGATTTCTTTCTGAGGGAAGTCTTGCTGCTGTGTTGCATCACACCTTACTCTTGGGGTTTCCCGACGAAGCGCTCCCACGTTGACGCAGCGCCATCAAGATTTTCTGGTGCCGTTGCCGGGGAGGCTAAGGAAGTCTTCACAAGGGGAGTCCTCCTCAACCTTTCTCTTTACTTTTTTTTTGTTTTGCGTAGTTTCTTTTGCTTGGTTTTGTTTTCCTCTTTTTATCAAAAACTCCAAAAAAATTAGTTTTGTTTTGTTTGCTTTCCCTTATCAAAAACACACAAAAATTAGTTCCTGCTCTAGTTGCTGGTCTGTTATTGCCTTGCTTGGTCATGCTTTCTATCAATGGATGGTTTCTTTAGTTCTTATTGGCAAGGTAGGTTCACGGAAGAAGAAAAGTATTATTATAAGGAACACCGTTTTTCACAAAAAGGGAAACACTTATGGGAACAAATTGATAAGTTGAATACTATTACTAGAGAGGTGTGCTCTACTTATAATGTTACTTATTTCTTTGATAAATCTTGTTGTTGTAGGAGGTATAAACACCTAACTTTTCAATGTGAGTATAATGATAATGTTACCATATCTTCTTATGTTAAAGGAAATTATGACTTTTATGATGTGGAACAAATTGAAAAATTTATTGCCTTCAAGGGTGCATTTGAACTTGCCAGTGTGCTTGAAAATATTGATGATGCACCTTATGAATATGAGGTTTATGAGGTACTTAAATTTTGCTTTGATAATTACAAGGAAGAAAATGGATATATTCTTGAATATTTTAATAGATGGTTTCCACAAATTTAAGAGACTAATGCCTTGTAGGAGCCTATGGAAGAAGAAATTGTTGAAACTAGAAGCTCATTAGATGAAAAAGAGGAGGAGAGTGATGAACAAAAGGAGGAAGAATGGATCTACCCCATGCCTACCTTCTAATGAGAGTAACTATTTATCCCTTACATTATTTCTTTGTCCCCCATGCTTACCAAAGAAGGATGAATGTTATGTTCTTGTGGATTCTTTTGAAATATCTCCTATGGGTGAAACTTGTGATAATAGTTATGCTCCTGTTATCTATGATAATCCTATATTTGTGCCTAACTTCTAAATGCATGGTACTAGAGAGTTTTTCTTATAAAATGTTTATGATAAAGCTCTAGATGATGGCCCTATATTGAATGATCAGTCACCTTGTTCTAAAATTGTTAAAAGTGGGTTTGGAGGTTCTAATCCTACTATTTTTGAGCTTGATAGAAATTATGTGTTTGTAGATCATGAAAAGCTTTCTTTATGTGATAGTTTTATTGTTGAGTTTATTCATGAGGCTACTGAAAAATATTATGAGAGAGGAAAATATGGTTGTAGAAGTTTTCATGGTGCTAAAACACCTCTCCATGTGCTGAAAGTTTTGAAGTTACTCTTGTTTTGTCTTCCTATGCTTGTCACTTTGTTCTTTGTGAATTTATTTGCATACAAGATTCCTATGCATAGGAATTGGGTTAGACTTAAAGGTGTTTTGAATTTGCTTCTTGATGCTCTCTTTTACTTCAATTCATATTTCTTGTGAGCATCTTCTCAAATTCTCAAGCCTAACTTAAAGGCGTTAAAGAAAAGTACTTGTTGGGAGATAACCCAAGAGTTTTCTTGAGTCTTGGAAGTTATTACTTCAGTAATGACCTCTCCTTATCCTTTTTGTTTGCGTTTTGTGCCAAAAATGACCTCTAATGAGAGGAAAGTAAGATTTGGGGAGTTACTGTCCCGAAACAGATTTTTGTCCTCCATCATAAAAATTCGAGAGGAGTCTCTATAAGTCGGATTGAGCTGCAAATTTACAAATAGCAGGTACTAGTATTGTGGATTGATGCATTTCAGTTAAAAGACCCGATGTGGCAAAGCCTTGCGTTAAAATAGTACTTGGCATAGTTATTGTGCTCCTTTCCTTGTCAGAAAAGCAATTTAACCCCTAATCCAAAAGATCTTGTTATTTCATGTCTTGCTCTTTGCCCAGCTTAGTTGGTAGAGCTCCGCTCTTGCAATTGGGTCATTGCGAGAAGAACCTTGATACTAAACCAGATCGAACAAGGGATCTTCTTGGAAATGGGATCCCCCAGTATGTTAGCTAACTTTCGTTAGTTTAACACTTTTTGATTTGAGCAATAGAAAGTCTTCGAAAAAATCGGTTTCTACCTGCTGGTCTGTTTTGACAGATTTCTGCCATTATTTGCATTTGCTTCTTACTGATTCCATTTTGGGTTCTTTTTGGTAAATTGAGCTTTTTGAAGGATTTGATACAGTAGCTTGTGTTTTTAGTGAAAAATTTTGCTGTTCTAAAGCTAAACCCAAGGGTCTATTATCTTTTGAATACACTAATGTTGCTAATGAAGATTGTGTGAAGTTTTGTATGAAAGAAAAAATTCCAGGTGTAGAGTGAGAATGGTGTATGAGATGAGAAATGGACAAAAGCTCAAGCTTGGTAATGCCACCCCTGGTGTCACCCCAAGAAATATCCAAGAGGTACAAGCATCAAAGCTTGGGGATGGCCAAGGCATCCCCTTCTTCATCAATAAAAAGCTCAGGTCTGTCTAGACACTTCGTTTTTATTGTTTCATGCACAGTTGTGTTGTTCTTGGAGCGTCTTAGTTTTCGTTTGGTTTGCTTAGTTTGTTTAGTTTGCTTGAATAAAGAATTTTGTACCCCCATTCTCGCTGTGTTGTTTCAAATAAGTTGCTTGGTGTTGGAAAGGAGTAGTAAGTTCTTGCTTGAAAGTACAAGAGGAGATTGCATTGATTGTGACTTAGACTTTAGCATGACCTGCTAGGTGTTGTTTTGACCTTATGCTTAGTGATTATTGTTGTAGCATGTCTTGTTCCAAACAATTGGGATTGCTTAGTGTGCCTTGAAAGAATTTTGCGTTGTTTTAGCATACAAAAGCATAGTATTGTGCTATTCTCCTTTTATGCTTTGTTTGGGTTGCCTTGGCACATGCTCACACCATGTTATGACTATGACAAGTCACTATAGACTCTATGTAGCATCCCAATTGTCTAACAATTGCAATGCTACTAGCCTAGTCTATATAAATGCTACTTCCTATATATAATTGTTGCATCATAATTATATCATGCTCATGTCATCATGCCACCTTGCATTTGAGCATCATATAAAACCCTTTTTGTGTTGGTTCTTCTCTCATATGCATTGTAAATTGTATTTGCCTCTTGATATTGTATTTGGTTCTTGATATATTGTTTAAATGCCCAAGTTGAGTTGGGGGCATATCTTTTACTAACTCCACCATCCTTCTTGTCATCACCCCATCATTCCACCATTCCACCATATATGAGCATTGCAACTTATTTGGTTTTACCTCTAGCTCATGTGGATTGGAATGGATCCAATTCTATCTCCACATGCTCTCATATAGGCACCATATTGTTTCCACATTATTGGTTTATGAGAGCCACATGGCCACCTTTGCATGCCTTGTGAGTGGAACCTTTTACCTAGCTTCCATATGGGTTGTTTTGGGGTTATTATCATGTTGGAATATTTTTGGGCTTACTAAATATCTAGTGGCACCTACACACTAGCATGTCCCATTTGTATTCAAATATGATCATCCCCATCTACTCCACTTGGGACTTTCATGTAAATCCTTAGCTTGGCCCTTACCCCATATTTTGGAATGCATATGTATAAATGCCATGATTAATTATTTTGTTTTCACAAGATTAAGACATGGCATTTAATGCACTTGCATGGGCCATGTAACCATCTCCATCCATACCTCACCACCTTTTAGCTCACCCTCTCTTTTTCTTGTCTAGATCTTGTTTGATCTTGGCATGTTCTTGCTTGATCTTGACAAAAGAAAACCCCTCCACCTAATCCCTCTCTTTAAACCCTAAGCACCATACCTCATCTCTCTCTCATCTCACCCTCCCTCCTAAACCCTAAGCCGAGCCTCCCTAGCCCCCTTCCTCTCTCTCGGCCTCTCTCCTCTCTCTATCATGCATGCCCCACATGGATACCCCTCCTCCTTGTCATGTATTGAAAGAAGGTAAAGCCCAGCTCCACCACTCCTCCTTGGTCCCCCCTCATCTCTCGGTGGACAGCAAGAAGAGAGATAGAAAGCTCTCTCTCTCTCTCCCCCCCTCTCTCTCTCCTTTTTGCAAAACCACCACCTCCATGTGAGCCTCCCATCCTCTCTTCCTGCTTTTTCCCAGGAAGGCAACAACCCCAGCTATACCCGCAGCCCCTCCCTATCTAGATCTTTTATAAAAAGGTAGCCGATGATTTATAAAACCAACCCCATCTCCATCTCAGATCCCGATTTGCTTCTTGCCCCTCCATTCTTCCAGCCAAGCCCTAGCAGTGTCCATGACCGTGTACCGCCGTTGTCAAGCTTCGCAAATCGCTGGACACCGTCATAACCAGAGCCTAAGCCGCAAGGAGGAGCCTTGTCATCCTGCTAAAGCCGCGGGAGACCCCAAGCATGGAGGAGACGTTTGTGTGCGTGCTACCGGACGTCGTGCACCCGCAGGCCGACGTCACCGCCTACACTACCAAGGCGCCATACTCTTTCCTCCCTGGACTCCGCTGCTCCTCTCGCAGCACGCCGGTGAGATTCCCTGCCCCGCTCTTCTTCTCTGTCTTTACGTGCACCATCGTCGGAGCCCCGTCGTCATCTGTCCGTGAGCCGCTGCCGCCAGCGTGCGTTTAGTCTGTCAGCCGGAGCCGCATCTTCCCTCACCCTTTGCCCTATCCTCTCTCCTCCTCCTCGCCATGCCACAGCATGACGGCCGCCCGCCTCTCGGCGCATGCACCATAGCAGCCATGTGTGACTGTCGAACAGCAATAGCAGCCGTGCAAGTCCTATTTTTCCCCTTGTTTTCCGACGCACCCCGACAACCTGTGGCGACTCTGTTCATACCCTTGCAAAGAAGGTGTTTCCCTCTTTCTAACGAGCCCAAGATCGCCTTGTTTGGTACCCTGTAGCTCTCGGAATCATCGCCGGAAGGTCAGCACTTCTCGCTGCCAAAAACTGACGGCGCTCGACAGTCAGATGACACTCGGTTTCTCGATGTTGAGCGCAAGATGCCAACCGCCTCGGTCATCTTCCGGTGCAGTGCTTTACTCCTAGAAGATCTCGGCACTACTCTTTCTTAGACGCCGCAAATATCCCTCCAATCCGTGGCCGGTAGAGCTCGGAATCATCCGGGAAACTTAGAAGAAAACTCTGCATCGCGTTGATGAGTTTTTGACAGTTCCGTCGGTTAACACCCCCATTGTCCTCTCTGTTCATCGGCTTATACCCAGCGCCAATCTAGTTTTCCTGCGTATGTCCCTGAACGAAATATGGAGCTCGTGATCCCCTCTATGACTTTTGTTTTTACGCAGATGCTAAATTCTCTATGGTTTGGTCGCCATATTCATCCAAAAATCGAATCAGCTAGCAGTTTTCACGTTGATCAATTCAGTTTCGTCAGTTAACATCTGCACCTCCTAGAAGCTTTTCTAAATAGGCCCCTAGGTTTCTTTGACCCTCAACCCACACTCCCGGATGCGCGTGGCAAGCCACGCTGGTCAAGTGGCAGTGATGGACGCCGGTCCCACCCGTCATTCGCTGAGGCTAGCTCAACCCGCGGTGAGAAAAGCTTTTTCCTGGACGCGTGTGTCCTAGTCAGCCTTGGCCCACTTGTCTGTGGCTGTGGCTAGGACTGGTTGAGTAACAAAAGGTTTTTATGTTTTCTGTTTTCTGTTTTAATTTAAACTTTTCAAATTTGATTTAAATTCAAATTCAAATCAGTTTTTAAATAACTTTTAAAGTATGAATTCAAATAATACAAATAATATATGTTTTCAAAACAGAAAAATGTGAGGATTTCAAATATGCCATCCAAAATATATTTTAAACACTTTAAATTTCAATTTGATTAAAATTACAATAAAATGCCCTTTTCTTAATTAATTAATAACTTTTGATATATAACTCCAAATTTAACAAATGATATGTCTAAAATGATTAGCTCGACGAGACCTTTCTGTTTATGCATTCCATGATCTGAATTGAAGCATGCATCATATAAATATTGAATAATCAGAACTGTTTATGGGAGTAAAACATGCCTAAATACATTAACCAAGTGTTTTATTATTGTTTCTCACCTCACCCATGCCATGCTACTTTATTGCCATGCAAATTGTGCATCATTCATCATGGCATGATTGTTTTCTTGTCGCATTTTATTCTTATGCTTGTGCCCTTTATTTATGTTGGCCCTTGTTTGTTTGGTTCTTCTTCGAATAGACGCTGAGCAGGGGATATACCAAGAAACCCAGGAGCACTACCCAGATCCTTCTCTCGCTTCAACTGAGCTGCCAGGCAAGCACTACCACATGCTTGCATACATATAGTACCTATTGCCTCTATCTTATTCTTGCATCATTGAGTCGCGATTGCATTAAATTGAATCCCAAGTATTGCATAGCCTTTACTTTTAAACCCCACCGAAACTTGTTCCTCCATCCCATGAGCCATTACTACAGGAGTTGTTTGAGCCATGCGAGTCGTAGAACAGCATGTGTAGGGTTTGTGAGTGTCTGATGGATAACGAGGTACCTAAACAACTTAACCTGAGTAGTAATGGGATAACTAATGAAAGTGTCACCGGTGAGCAATATCTGCTATTTGGTTTTTCATGCTCACTTGTGTCCCGTAGGACCCTGAGTACTTGATTCCTGTTCCTTGAATATTCGCGCTATCCACATCCGGGAGGATTATGGGACCCCCTTATCCAGAGCTTGATTCATTCTTATTTCTTGGGGCCACAAACTAGTTTGAGGTTTTATTTACTATCCTGTACTTATGCCATGCTTTACTGCTTTATTTAAATTGTGCGATGTACTGCACCTGTACTGTTTAGGGAAGCGGAGTGTTTTCGCGGTATCGACAAGCCCAGTCACATTTTCGGGTTCCCAGTCGTTTACATCCACTGACGCAAACCTTGAGTCCGTCTCGGAGTCGGCTAACTTCGTTGCGGGTAGCTTAATGGGGTAGCCCCCTAAAATATTTCTGAATCTTGTGATTGCTTTGTCGTGACTGCCTCGTTGGATTTTGATTTGGTTTTTACGAGATTGATCGAGTGTGTGTTGCTATTTGTGCACCCCTGCAGGGTAAAACTTTCTGAAAGCCGTGTCCGCGGTTATGGACGACTTGGAGCACAGTTTCTCGATCATAGACAAGCATAACTAAAGTACCGCTTTAATTTGACTAAGTAACTGACTAGTAAATAGTGCAACACTCATGGAATGGTTAATAAAACTGCCAACGGATGGGGGGGTGTTCGTCCGCTTCCTCGTTGGTAAGCGAGGAGGAGGATGGATCTGTTAATATTACTGTTATAACTGTTGTTATTAATTCACGGACATCCGTCTATCTTTGGTTAGGCGGATGGTTAGCGCGTATCTATAGAATTGTTAGAGTTTATCTTTTGCTGCAATTGTGTCACCCCAGGTTGTGTCCCCTTTAGGGGCATAAATACTTGCTGAGTACCCCTAGGGTCTCACACGATAAATTATTTGATTCAGATGAACAGGTACACTCCCAAGATGGATACTGGGTGGAGGAGACAGACGATGTGGGCAACGATCATTCGGTGTAGAGATTCCGGGAACGGGGATCCGTGAGATCTGTGGGCGGGATGTGTTTATTTATGGGGCATCTTATGCCAATTTGCTTCTTATCCGTACTCGGATCTTGATTGCCGCTTCCGCCTGATACTCTGATGTTTGATGTATGAGGAGATATCCTAAACTATTATATCTATCTAGGATATTTGGATCTTGCCGTATGGTGTTGCAATATATTTCCTTTCTTTTTAGATGGAATGGCTCTGATGTACTATTGTATGGTGGCTTGCATACATACTCATTTGTGTATGTAGTTGATCCCTTCGCCTGCCGATTATGCCACCCGTTCTTGTCCCGATGTTTGGAAATGGTTGGGACGGCCGAAAGGTCTACCTGTGAGTGGCATTTGGGCCCCACCGTACTATTTCAACCATTTCCGCTCATCCAGGCTTGTAACTAGGAGCGTAATTCACCGAGGTAGTTACACTCTATGATCATTTAGTCCTTAACTTGTAGTACCATTCTATGCTTTGCTTAGTAATGTTTTGTTGCTCTGCATGATTATGGCCATTATTGCTCTTTTAGTTTATTGCTCCCAGTCTTTTGCTAGCCTCCACTTGTACGAGTAAGCTCTAATCATGCTTCCAACTCCCAAGAAACCAAGTTATTCCAAAGTGTCCACTATAAATTCCTATGCATGGTGTGTTACACCATTCCAAGTATATTCTTGTTTTCATCTATCTTCCAATTAAAAACTGTTTTGTTATGTGAAAACTTAGTGATTAAAGCTCTCACAAACTTGATGGCACACCTTATATTTATTGCCCCTAATAAACTTGAACCGTTGTGTCATCTATGTTGTATATGCTTGCACTTATACGTTGGAATTAGAAGAACCATGCTATCATGGGGAACGTTTTCAACATTGCACTTGTACTTTGTACACAGTTGATATCATGCTCTTTTATCTATGGATGTCGCCGGTGTGAAATAAAAAGGGAGCTTGTAAGTCCATGGAGTTATGTATTTTGTGTTAGATAAACGCCTAGGCCGCTAGCCTAAGCCATGTCTAATCATGGTGGAAACTTGCAGCATCACCATAATTAGAAATCTGTGAAGCATCCTCAATAAAAACCTATGCAAACAGCAAATAAAACGATCGCTGAGATGCTCATTGTCTGCTTGCCTTGTCATTTTGGTTATGGGATAGCTCCTATACCATGTGCAAGGGGTATCCCGTTGGCGGTTCTCTATGATACACATGTACTTACTATGATAAGAACTTATGGGTGACTAAAGTTGAGTATCATGAGGTGCGGACCTCATATTCAAGGGACATGAGAATGCCAACTTATACTTTGTCAAGCATATACTCCATAATTTGTTCACTTTAACCTTAATCACTTCAAGATGCTTATGATAGGTGCAATGAGGGCTGAAAGGTAACAAGTACCATAATTTTTGGAAGCTATTTTTAAGACTTGAAATCCCTGCTTCCCTTTATAAAGGGCCTTTCTTCCACTATTATATTGAGTCTCCACCTTCTACCTTTAGGAACCAGTTAAGAGAGCATAGTTGCCATTCTTAGTTCTATGTGCATTTTCCCAAAACTTATTGATTGATGCATATTGATGATATTACTTGATTTTGTGCTATTTATATCTAGTCACTCTTATGAACTTTGAAGGTGTCCTATGCATCTATTTGCTACTCTATGAGGGACAAGCTGATTGCCACTATGATATGCTTTCTGAATGTGAAACAAACAAACGTTTTTCAATGCATGTTATTCATGATATTTGTTTGTATCCTTTCATGTTGCATGAGTTACTTTGTATTACTGTTAGAACTCCATCTTTCATGCTCATGTTTAGAGTTCTTTGATCCTAGATTTCAATGCTTGCAAATGGTTTGATCTTGGTTTTGATGGTGCATGTCACCTCAAAAATTATTCTTTTATCACTTACCTACTCGAGGATGAGCAGGAGTTAAGCTTGGGGATGCTTGATACGTCGGAAACGTATCTATAATTTTTGATGTTCCATGCTTGTTTAGTATTTACTTTGCTTTGCTTTGTCCACACTTTGAGGTGCTTTTTATATGTTTTCTGGTACTAACCTATTAACAAGTTTCCACAGTGCCAGTTGCCTGTGTTCTGCTCTTTTTGGTTCCAGAAAATCTAATTAGGAAATATTCTCGGAATTGGACGGGACAAAAGCCAAAGTCAATTTTTATCGAGGAGAACACAGAGTCCAGAGGAGAGACGGAGGGGAGCCACAGGGCGGCCGCACCCCCTAGGCGCAGGCCCACCCTAGGCCGCGCCTGGGCAGGGTGTGGGACCCCTGGCCGCCTCCCAGTCTTGCCTCTTCGCCTATAAGAAGCCCCCGATATCTAAACCCTAAGTACCCGATCAATATTCCACGAACCGTTTGTAGCCGCCACCACCATCGTCCCTAGATCAGGGGGGATATGAAGCTCTTCCCGGCACCCTGCCGAAGGGGAGATCATCCCGAAGGCCTTCTTCTTCTTCATGCCAGCCTCCGGTATGAAGCGTGAGTAGTTCCACCTTGGACTACGGGTCCATGTAGTAGCTAGATGGTTGTGTCTCCTCCCTTGTGCTTTTATGTCTAGATCTTGTGAGCTCTGTTCATGATTAAGATCTCATCTATTTGTAATCATGCATGTTGTGTTTGCGGGGATCCGATGGATATTGAGATTGCTATGTCAGATTGATTAATGGTTTTGTCTATTTTATTCTATTATGTCTGTGTTGTTTGTGATCTTGCATGCTCTCCGTTGTTAGTAGCTATCTTGGCCAAGTAGTTGCTAGTGACTGCAAGAGGGGGTATTTATGCTTGATAGTGGGTTCATGCCTCTATTTAATCAAGGGAAGTCACAAAAATCTCTAAGGTTATAGATGTGTTGTTGCCACTAGGGAGAAAACAACGGTCTCTTGTTCATGGAACAAGTGGATTGTTTACCTTACACACTTTGCTTAATGCAGTTGTCTGTTGCTTACAACTTAATACTGGAGGGGGTTCGTATGATAACCCAAAGGTGGACTTCTAGTCATAGATGCAGTTGGATGGCGGTCTATGTATCTTGTTGTATTGCCCAATAAAATCTCATAGGATCTTTATGTCTAGTATTACATTGTTATGCCTTGCTCAGTCCTGTCAATTGCCCTGCTGCAATTTGTTTACCCAGCATGCCATGTTTGTTTATCTAAGGAGAACACCTCTAGTGAACTATGGACCCCGGTCCAATCTTTACCATTGATACATCTTCCACTATTACTGTTTACTTTCTGCAAACCACTTTCACCTTCCACACCATACAGTTAATCCTTTGTTATAACAACCGGTGAGATTGACAACGTCACTGTTTGTTGGGGCAAAGTCTTGAGTTTGTGTTGTGCAGGTTTCCAAGTTCCTTGCAATACCTTTGAGACGTTTCCTTCCTCCTACTGGTTCGATAACCTTGGTTTCTTACTGAGAGAAGACTTGCTGCTGTGTTTCATCACACCTTGCTCTTGGGGTTCCCCAATGAAGCTCTCCCACGTTGACACAACACCATCAGAGTATCAAGAGGATTCACTTCCAAATATTGGAGGAAAAAGTGGCCACTAAGCTCATCCTGTGAATTGGGAAGCATGTTACCTTAGCCGGCCCAACAACACTATTTAAAGCAGTGCTCACTAGTGTGGTCATCTACTTCATCACCATTCTTGATGTCCCAATGGACGTACATGGAGATTGAAAATATTAGAAGGGTCTTTCTTTGGGCAGCATGTGACAAGATCTTCGGTAGTAAATGCAAAGTAAATTGGGAAATGATGTGCAAACCAAAGAACGAAGGACTTGGAATTTTAAATCACAAAGTTTGCTTCGTCTCTTCGCATGATATGGCTTTGGCATTAATGGGATGGTGAGCCAAAGCCTTGGGTTGGGCTTGGGAATCCTTGCAACACTATTCGCCGCGTCCACCAAAGTAACAATAGGAAATGGGAAGAAATCCATATTTTGGGAGGCTTCGTGGCTCAACACGATGAGGCCTAAATACATTGCTCCACTTATTTTCCAGATCTCAAGGAAGAAGAATAGTGTGCTCAAAAAATCCCTTACAAATGACTTTTGAGTGTCCCAAATTAACACTCAAGGAGGCGTCTCTCTTTCTCACATTGTCCAATTCTCCAGGCTTAGAAAAATTCTTGATTTGGTCCACCTTAACATCGACATTGAAGACAAAATATTTTGGAAAATCACCAATGTTGTGTGCTATTCGGCTAAATCGGCATAGAAGATGCATATTTTGGGTCTAACCAACTCTCCAATGCCATCCCTTATGTGGAAACCTTGGGCTCCTCCTAAATGCCAAATATTTGCATGGTTGATTCTTAGAAATAGAGTGTGGACAAAGGATAGACTAGAAAAGAGGGAATGATAAAATTTTGGGCTTTTCAAGCTTTACAACCAAGCCCAAGACTCGTCCGCCCATCTCCTTTTCCAATGTCGATTTACTATTAGAGTTTGGTTTCGCTTGAAGGATTAGCTTGGGCTACATGATGTGAACCCAAGAGATTGGATATTCATGCAAATCATCAAAGATTGGTGGAGGGAAACTATTCATAGAAGAGGACCATCTAGAAAGGCCATGGCTTCCCTTGCAATGTTGGTGTCATGGGAGATTTGAAAAAAAATTAACCCAGGATGGTGTTTCGAAATACATCATATACATTGACCATGCTTGTGGAGAATATAAAAAAAGAAGAGATTTTATGGTGTCTCGCCAGCACAAATGCGTTGAATAATGTAATGTCGCAAGAGTAATTCCTTATGTTGTTTGTGTTTTGTTTCTTGGCCTTGTTTGGACAAGAGTGGTCTTGTAAGACTCCTTAGAGGATCTCCACTCGGGTTCCCAGGAGGCCATTCCCAGGGCGAAAAATTTACCGGACGCCGAAAAATGGCCTAGTCACATACCTAGGACGTCGATTTTGTCCAGATTTTTCCCAACTTTCGACTGGGGTTCCCAGGCCGATCTCGGGGCGCTGGCAACGCCGGACGAAGTGGAATATAACATGGATATACCCTACGGGTGCCTTACATTGGTATACCCGGTCCAGCCCAGGGAAGACCCATGTGAAGACTTGCTGCCCAAGGAGACTCCGGGTGGCCCAAGCCCAATAAAAGTTTGACTCCTTGGAGAACACGACCAAGCTATAGATAGAATATTCAAGGGTGAAACCCTAACTTGTAACCGACCCGACCTACCCCCGAGACCTGGCCTATCTATATAAAGGCCAGGAGGGCACATCGAGAAGGACCTTGATAACTCATACACACACCTCACTCCAGATTGCATATGCGCACCCCCTATAACCTTCGGTTCCGTCATAATCAAGAATAGAAAAGCATGCGTAGGATTTTCCCTCCGAGGGCCTGAACCTGGGTAAACTTCGTGTCCCCTTGTTGTGTGTCTGTTAACCGGCTTGCGATCTTCAGCATCCCTATCTCCTCCAAAACCCAAGTCCATAACAATGGGCATTGACGAGTCGAACCCTCGTCAGAATCGGCGGAAAAAAAGCTCCGCGCGTGGCTCCGCCCTGCAACGACTGGAAGCCGAGTCGTCGTCATCCCTTCTTATCGTCTACCGTGATGGACCACCGGGCAATTACTTCTCGTCTCGTTGTCCACGCGTCACTGTAATGGCGCGCCACCGCCACCTCGCCTTCCCGCCATTTCCCCTTTTCTCGCCCACGCCGCTACACCCCTCCCGCCTTCGCCGCCCATTTCGGATAAAAAAGCTGGTTCCCACACCGGCTCACATCACACACTCTCAGCCTCCCATTTCCCCTACTATGAACTCCAACTTCGGTGAGTAGAAGCTCTCGGCGAAAGCCATGGCGGAGAGGTACCCAGGCAATCCCATGGCGGCGAATGGCTTCGGCCGGCGTACCCTCCAGCCGTGGGAGGCCTGGATATTGCACGACGCCGGATTCATGGCGCCGCCCGACTTCCGGTGCCCACCCAAATGGAAGCTCAGCGCCAGCGGTATGTCGATGCCGCCGGTGCCATAGGAGGACGAGATGGTCGAGGATATCCAGGCGGCCATCACGGCGATGGAGGATCCGGACGTCGCTGAAGACCCCGGTAACCTTGCTTACTGGGGGCAGTTCTTCGCTGACCGCCAACTCCATGAAGGCCCGCCCGGCTCGCCGCCGAAGTGCAACAACGCGGTGTCTCTCAGTTGCTGGTGGAGTGCGCCGGGACGGACGCTCACCGCCGTCTTGGAGCACATCGCCGCGGGCAGCCGCCCGAGGCTGACCTTCCCACGCTCGCAGCCACCCGCGCCGAGGGCGAGCCGCAACCCTCTGGCAAACTGGCTGCCCAGGAGGATGGGTAGCCTTAGCTCGTCGTACCCCGCCGCCTCGGCCTCCCGCTCATCTTGCTCTGTGCCGACACAGTCGCCGCGAGCCAGCGATGAGGCGTTGTGTCCCATGAAGTGGGAGGCCGAGACGCTGATGCGCTCGCTGCCGAGTACGAGGTCGCGAGGCATCATCATCAACGAGCCCCGCGCGTGATCGCCACCGACAGGCCGGCTTCGCCTACGCCAGCCGAAGCCTGAGCCGGTGGACTGGGCGGTCCCCGTCGACGAGGACGTCTTCACCATCAAGATCACGATGGAGCGCTCCATCAATGACGTGTCGCCGATGCTGGAGCCGGACGCCATCGCCTGGTCCAGAGCCGACTGGGAGCACGAGGAGGCACACCGAGTTCAGCGCCACCAGGAGGAGGCCGAGCGCGAGGCCGCCCACAGCTGCCGTGTGCTCGCCTACCAGGGTGTGCCGCTCATCGTCCTCGACGGCGACGATGACGCTGGCCGCTCGTCCTAGCCGTGGCGGTACGACGATGCCGGCCATGGCATCTCACGCCCCCCGCAGCCGCCAAACGACGACGACAGCAAGGCGAACCCCGATTACACGGTGTTCTACCGTAACTTCGGTATGTGAGCGACGTCCGCCGGCATCGACATCGGCCTCAGCTTTTTCTAAGTTTTTTTAGTCAAAATTCGGGTGTTCGCCCGAATTTGATGTAATATGTATGAACTCGCCTACTATTAATGAAAATCGCCTATATTCGCCAAAAAATTTCCAAGTTAACACGAAATTTGGTCAAACTCAGGAACTCGGCCTAGAAATGCAAGTGAAAAACTGGTTGTTCTCAGGCCGAAAGTTACATTCGTCCAGCACTATTTAGCGTTGGATTTCTGACTGGGAATGCCGAACAAGCGCAGGTGCTCTTAACTTCTTCTCTCTTAATAAAAATGGCAAATATTTTGCCTTGTTTACAAAAAAAAATGAAGCATGTTGAAAGAACATATCTCACCTGCAAGTTACACGAGCACTATATATTTATGATACAGTAGGTAAACAAAAGGGGCACGTTTATGGTTCTGTCTATGTCTGAATTGATTGATTGAGAATTCCTTAGCTTTTAATATATTTCATTTAATAAGTGCAGTTGATTTCAGTTTAGTGAAATGTGCACCCTATATTATTTGCTAAATCAACTGAGATGGAAGAAAATATATTTTGGGGTTAAGATTAAGAAAATAATATTAGTGGAGTGAGACATGATAAAACCATATGTTTTATGATATCGGCTATCACAGCAAAAGTGGGTGGGTCGGTGGGGGTGATATGCGTATAGGTATGAGTGTAATGGCTCATTCAAAAGAAAATCAGAAACTTTAAACACACAGAAAAACGTGTTATATGCACTTGCAGGTATTCGCTCAAAACTATGGTCCTACGCGCACTGTACAAAAAATAAATGAAGAAATCGCACCACTTCGTTGTAATCAAAGTTTGGGAATCTACATCACAGATTTTAATATCATGCGAAAATCTTCGAGCTTCGTCGTGGATGTACGGAGCCAGCGTCCCCCAAAGACGAAGGCACACGCGGAACACAAGCACACTCAGAACTCGCTGATTCTGGATGTAATCATAGTTCATGGACGGAAGATAAGTGATTGATCGCTGACTGGACAGACCCCACATCAGGAATTTACATATCAACAACAAACAAAAATCCTTTTGAACTGATGAAAGTAACACAAATCAACAAAAACTTTGCATGACTTCGTAAGGAACCGTAGAGAATAACAGAGAGTATGTCGCGGTTGCTTGGAGGAATTGAAATTTCCTTTAGCCGGCGTGTCCCCATCAGGATGGCGGCAACAAATATTCAGACAAGGTGGTTGTGTATAAGCTAATAGGCCTGAAAATAAATACTCTAGTAGCATAAAGAATTTCTAGTGAGACACGATATCACTGCCTAGTCGGCTAGTCCGGTAGTGCCACATGAAGTGCCGCTTGTACTACTGGTCATCAGGTACTTCGTCTCTTGTACCTGCTTCGAGTTGTTCGCGAGTGCAAGATCAAGTGTTTAATGCCAGGCCTGGCTGATGCAAGTCGTCCAGCACAGCACGATAGAATGCAGGCAGGCAATATCAAGGACAACTTGCCACCACCTAGACCCAACATTTTTTCAGCCATCTCTCCCGTATTGAATTTGTCCAGAAGACTAGGGAGAGAAAAAACAAAAAAAAATACTCCCTCCGTTTAAAAATAACTGACTTATGTTTGTCTAGATTCGAATGTATCTAAACACGGAGGGAGTATAAATTTTCAAGCAAATAACAAAAGGTCATCATGCAATTATACCTCAATAAGATGCCTTTCATGAGATTGCATAGATCATGTAAAACGATAGACTCTAGGAGTTTGTAGTTGTAACGTATTGTGACGTGTTGTAATCAAGTTTGGTAAGATATAAACCAAACTTGCTAACGAAGTTGTAATCTTCCTGTAATTGTGGATCCGGGCTTTGACCCATATTTAACACGGAACGCGTACCGACGAAAAGGTAGCGCTTAAATCCATCGTGATATTTCTTTTATGGTATCAGAGCACCTTCTTCCAAACACATCTACGATCTGATCTCCCATGGCGACCTCCTCAAGCAGTGCTTCGATTGGCAACCCCTTCAGCCGCGATGTGGCAGAGAAACTCACGCCAGAAAATTTCCTGGTTTGGAAAGCGGTCGTTTTGCCCGCAGTCCGTGGTGCTCGACTGCTCGGGTATCTCGACGGAACAACCAAGGCACCACCAGAAGAGATCACCGTCGAGAAACTCAACGACGGCAAGCCAGTACAAGTAAAGGAGGAAAACCCTGCCTATGTGGCATGGAACGAGAGGGATTAGCAGGTTCTATCCTATCTTCTTGGGTCAATCTCCTCGGGCGTTCTGGTGCAACTCACCGAGCATCAAACGGCACATGCAGCCTGGAAGGCGATCCAGGACATGTATGCCTCTCAGTCGCGCGCACGGATTCAACATCTGCGTCGAACCCTCAACGATCTGAAGAAGAGGGAGATGAGCGCGACAGTCTACATCGGCAAGCTGAAGGCAATCGTCGATGAGCTGGCTATGGCTGGCAAGAAACTTGATGAAGATGATGTCATCAATGCAGTTCTTAATGGGCTGGACGCGGAATATAATCCGCTTGTGGAGGCAATCAATGCTCGTCTTCAACAGACCGGGATCTCTCTTAGCGAGGTCTACTCAATGCTTCTCTCATCGGAGGCCCGCCTTGCATCGCAAAACGAGGATATCGGTGGAGGTTTCTCTGCCAACCTTGCTTCTCGAGGCGGCGGTAGCAGCGCTGGTGGCTATCGAGGCGGTGGCAACGGCGGAAACCGCGGTGGTGGAGGTAACTATCGCGGCGGAGGCTACAACAACTATAACCACCAAGGTGGAGGTGGTGGTGGCGGCTATCAGGGACATGGTGGTGGTCGTGATGGCTACCAAGGTGGGCGTGGCGGCTACAATGGAGGTGGAAATTCGCAACAAGGCAACCGTTCTCGCTACAATGGACCACCATGTCAAATCTGCACAAAACCCGGACATCCTGCCTACAAGTGCTTCAAGAGGTACAATAGATCTTTTGTTACACCCGAAGTACAAGCTAATGCAGCAACAACAAACACTCAAGGAGTAGATCCTCACTGGTATATTGACACGGGCGCAACGGATCATGTCACGGGTGATCTGGAGAAATTGGCCATCCGCGATCACTACAATGGCAATGAACAAGTCCACACGACGAGTGGACAAGGTATGGAAATACAACATATTGGTCATGCATCTTTTCATACTCCTGATCGTCCTATTCATCTCAAAAATATTTTGCATGTTCCTCAAGCCACCAAAAGTCTTGTCTCTGCATCTAAACTTGTAACAGATAACAATTCCTATGTTGAAATTCATCCAAAATTCTTTGTTGTTAAGGATCAGGATACGGGGAGAACGCTGCTCCAAGGCGCGAGTAGGAACGGTCTCTACCCTCTTCATGGTGCTTCTTTCCCACGTGTCAAGCAAGTCCTTAGTTCAAGCACCTCTTCTGCTCGGTGGGCACGCGCGTCTTGGTCATCCTTCGTCTTCAATAGTTCAACAAATTCTTAGTAGCAATAAAATTCCGTGTTCAAACACACGTGATGAGTCAGTTTGTGATGCATGTCAAAAGGGAAAAATTCATCAATTGCCCTACCCTAAGTCTACTAGTGTCTCTAGTGCTCCTTTGGAGCTTGTTTTCTCAGATGTTTGGGGCCCTGCCCCCGTCTCTGTTGGTCGCTATAAGTACTATGTGAGTTTTATTGATGATTTTAGTAAGTTTACTTGGATTTACTTGCTTAAAAATAAGTCTGATGTTTTTCAGAAGTTTCGTGATTTTCAACAACATGTTGAACGCCTCTTTGATAAAAAGATCCTGGCTCTTCAATCTGACTGGGTGGTGAGTATCGAAAGTTGAGTTCTTTCTTTTCCCGTGTTGGAATATCACATCATGTGTCATGTCCTCATGCTCATCAGCAAAATGGCTCCGCTGAGCGTAAGCATCGCCATATAGTTGAAGTTGGTCTTTGTCTTCTAGCGCATGCATCCATGCCTCTTAAATACTGGGATGAAGCGTTTCTTACCGCTGTCTACCTTATTAATCGCCTGCCCAGTAAAGTTATTAAGCATAAGACACCAACCGAACTTTTGTTTAAAACTTCCCCAGATTATTCTTTCCTTCGCACTTTTGGTTGTACAGTTTGGCCAAACCTTCGTCCTTATAATCAACATAAACTCCAATTTCGATCTAAACAGTGCACTTTTCTGGGTTATAGTGGTCTCCATAAGGGATATAAGTGTCTAGACATATCCACTGGTCGTATTTATATTTCTCGTGATGTCACGTTTGATGAATCTATTTTTCCTTTTGCTCATCTTCGACCCAATGTCGGAGCCTTGCTACGCGCTGAACTCCATCTTTTACCCTCTGTTTTGAGGAATCCTTCTATTTTGGATCAGGAAAATGAAATGCGTCATGATCATATGTCTGTATCTGCTAATTTTTCGCTTGATGAAAGTCTACAGGATCAATCAGTTGCAGGAAATCCGGGTGTTAATTCTAATGCTGATGCTACTACTGATTTCCTGGATGCCCCGACAGAATCTGGTTCGGGATCCGCGTCCCAGCCATCCGTGCTAGACGACTCCGCGTCTCCTGCCCGAGACTCACCCGTCGCATCCTCTTCTGGGGCCAGCCGCGCGTCTCGTGTGCATGCAGAGACACCCGAAACGACCTCCCGTGACAGAGACATGTCGCCACGTACTATTTCCCGCTCAATGTGCAGTCCCGAGAGATCATTGTCCTCTGCTGCTGCTGATACTGAGAGCCAACCTGTGTCATCGGGATCTCCTGTGTCCTCTCATCAGGCAGTACAGCCTGCACCTGAACGGCGTATTCATACACGTTCCCAAAGTGGTATATTTCAGTCCAAGGAACTTCCTGATGGTTTTATTCGTTGGGGCAATTTTTGTGCTACCGGTGAGCCTTCGTGTCTTGAAGAGGCTCTTGGTCATGATAAGTGGAAGGCAGCTATGGATGAGGAATTCTTAGCGTTAATGCAAAATAAAACATGGCACTTGGTTCCTCGTCCGGCAAACAGTAATATTATTGACTGTAAATGGGTTTACAAGATCAAACGCAAATCTGATGGTACTATTGATCATTACAAAGCTAGGCTCGTTGCAAAAGGATTTAAACAGCGGTATGGGATCGACTATGAGGACACGTTCAGCCCAGTGGTAAAAGCTACTACAATTCGTATTATTCTGTCTCTTGCAGTTTCTCAGAATTGGGTTATGCGTCAGTTAGATGTGAAGAATGCGTTCCTTCATGGCGTTCTGGAAGAAGAAGTCTATATGCGACAACCTCCTGGGTTTGAAGATTCAGTTCATTCTGGATATGTGTGCAGACTTGATAAAGCTCTCTATGGTTTGAAACAAGCTCCTCGTGCATGGTATTCTCGGTTGTCCTCTAAGCTTTGTGCACTTGGTTTCACATCCTCTCAAGCTGATCCTTCATTATTCTTTTATCGCAAAAATGGCGTTACTATTTTTATGTTGATCTATGTTGATGACATTATTGTCACTAGCTCTTCTATGGAAGCCATCGATGCAGTTCTTGCCGATTTGCGCATGGATTTTGCGCTCAAGGATCTTGGTTTGCTTCATTATTTTCTTGGTATCGAGGTACATCCGGTTAAAGATGGTATTTCCTTGTCTCAAGGGAAGTATATTTCGGATATTCTGCAGCGTGTTGGTATGGGGGAATGTAAAGCTGTTACCACCCCGCTATCTACATCCGAAAAGTTGTCTGTTTCTGAAGGAGATCTTCTTAATGATAGTGATGCTACTCGTTACAGGAGTATAGTTGGTGCACTTCAGTATGTGACGTTAACTCGACCAGACATATCTTTTTCTGTCAACAAAGTTTGTCAGTTTTTGCATGCTCCTACAACTCTACACTGGACAGCAGTCAAGAGAATTCTTCGTTATTTGAAGTATACTCTTTCACTTGGTTTGAAACTTGTGAAATCTGATTCTACAATGGTTAGTGCTTTCTCGGATGCAGACTGGGCTGGATGTCCAGATGACAGAAGATCTACTGGTGGTTATGCTGTTTTTCTTGGATGTAATCTTGTAGCATGGAGTGCACGTAAGCAAGCTACAGTTTCAAGATCAAGTACTGAAGCGGAGTACAAATCTTTAGCAAATGCAACAGCTGAAGTTATATGGATAGAAACTTTGTTAACCGAGCTTGGCATAAGTCATCCTAAAGCTGCGACACTTTGGTGTGACAATCTTGGTGCTACATATTTATCAGCCAATCCAGTTTTTCATGCAAGAACTAAGCATATTGAGGTAGACTATCACTTTGTTCGAGAGAGGGTTGCAAATAAACTGTTGAATATCAGATTTATTCCAACAGGAGATCAAGTGGCGGATGGATTCACTAAACCCCTGTCAGTTCGACAAATGGAGGCTTTTAAGCGCAATCTCAACTTAGATAAAGTTGAGATTAAGGGAGGGTGTAAAACGATAGACTCTAGGAGTTTGTAGTTGTAACGTATTGTGACGTGTTGTAATCAAGTTTGGTAAGATATAAACCAAACTTGCTAACGAAGTTGTAATCTTCCTGTAATTGTGGATCCGGGCTTTGACCCATATTTAACACGGAACGCGTACCGAGGAAAAGGTAGCGCTTAAATCCATCGTGATATTTCTTTTAGATCAGAATCAGTTTATTTGGCTTATCATACAAGGCATTATGAGGGTATCATCTTCTGTCAGGCATGTTCCAAAAGGATCTTTGGATCCCGTGGAAACAAAAAAACAGAGGGGCAGTTAGGCCCCCAAGTGGAAAAGTTTGATGAAGGAATCAATAAATTTGAGAAAGAAGGGATATTACGGAATAAAATGTTCCAGTTCCCATGGAGCCAAGAACAGTGAACAGTTGCATCACATTATATCATCTGATTCTAGCAAAAATACAGAGACCCGTAAAAATTGAAATAAAAATAATCCAAGGATGTATATTTGATAATCCCCACTGCCGTGTGTAGTAGATTCGAGAATTGCAGGGTCGCAGATAAGCACCAAGTAGTGGAGGGAAGTCAAACTATAAGTGGATGGACTAGCAGCCAGTGGCGCGGACCAAGGAAATTGTCAAAGTCTGGGCGTGACGTAAGACAACTAAAAAATATCTAGGCCGCCAGGCTAATTCCATGCAGCGGACGACGCTGGGGTTAGCGGCGCACGGTGGCTCAGAACTAGCAACCACTACTCTAGCGATGGCGCAACTCGAGATCTCCGGCTCCTACTCTAGCGATGAAAGGCGACGGAACTTGAGTCTCCGCGTTAGAATCGATTTAGAGCCAATCTAAATCTTGTACATACCACTTTAGATTGAGGGGTGCGTTAGAATCGGGCTCGGCGGCATTGGCGGTCATCTCGCATGGGTGCATGAGCCCATGCCCTGAGCACGGAGTGGTTGGGGGTACCGGATCCAGGCCCAGAGGCTTAGGTCTTGTGTCTGTCTAGATTAGTCGTTCTCTCGATGCCAAGATGGTGGCTCCAGAAGGTGGACTGCACAGGCGGCTCGACAGCGGGCGACGTTGCGGTGGTGATGGCCGTCTCCTGGGGCCATGAGGGTGGTGAGAAGTGGGCATCGGGGACTCCTGTTGTTGGCGGAGTTTCGGCGTGTCAGTGCCCAGATCGCGTGTTGGAAGCTTGGCTCGGAACGAAAGTCTATTTCGAGAAGGATGAATACATCGATGCGGAGACCAAATTATCCTTGTTTTCAAAATAGAACAATTTCTTGTACCGACGAGAACAACTTATCCATAATCTACACCGGGGTCGGAAGCTTTTATCCCTGGAAACGCATTTCTCGCCGTGCAAATAGAAGAAGAATCGAATCTCAGTCGTTTTATTTAGAACAAAGTTTATTTTTGAGCGGTTTTATTTAAAACAAACTGAGTCGCTTCCTATCACGCTGAGCAAGGAACGGCTCAAAACCTTGAGGCCCACTGATCCAGGACGGCACCATGCTGTGCATGGCCAAACAAATTTACAGCTTTTAACGGAAAAAAAAGGCCGAATGGTATTTGCCCCTGGCCAATGGGGATTTGGTACCTTGAATCGTCGTTGGGCAGCACGCGCGCGGAAGTAAAGCCCGGGGGCCCGGGCAACAGTGACACTGCGTCTGCCTACTTTCTTACTTTTAAAATATAAGATGTTTTCGATTTATAAAGATAATATATCTATATCTATACCTAATAATAAAAGAAGGAGTGTTTCTTGTAGTACCTATACTTTTTTAGACGACTTTGCCCTCCCACAGACCCACGTATTACCATCACACCACCGGTAAATACCCCTCCGACCAAAGTCTGTATCACCGAAACGTTTTTTTTCCTCCTCTCACCTGAATATCCCTCCTCCCGAGCGTAACGCTGCTGGCCGGGCCGCCCCGGCTACGGCACAACACGACATAGGGCGCCGGGCCGGAGGTACTTCCCAAATGATGCACTGAAGGTAGTCGCGCTGGTCGACGCCTTCGTGCCTGGAATAGCGGCCGCTTGCGCCAATACAAGTATAGGTGAGATTGGCGTCCTCAAATCCTGCCATCGACTAGGTCCCCATGACCCCCTGCGAACCCTGGACGCCCCCGCGACCTGGTCAGCTGCGTCGCCGTGCGCTGCTAGGCTACAGCCTCCGCTAGCTACCTATTCCCACGTGGTAACAGGACGCCGCTTGCGCGTTGCCAGTCTGCTGCTACTTTGCCACGCGCATTCTGTTGAATTGAAGTGCTCTCGTTCTCTCTGTAACTCCATATCTGTAGTCTGTACTACATCTAATTTACTTGCAAGATCAAAGTTTAGATTGTAAGGAACATTTTTTGGCACTTTCTTTTCTGATACAGCTACTTCATTTATATAAAATAAAAATGCCTCTAATCTCTATCCTTTTCTTCTATGCGATTTAGTTTATACTCTCATGGATGTTATATCCAACTGAAAACGTGATACATATTTCGCTTTCTTTGATTGACTGATTGTACTGTGTGATCAATAGTTGCATGGCTCTCTGAGATTAAATATAGATATCAGTAAAAGAAAACTTCAATGAGGCGGTCATCTACTCTTGTAGGCCTCCTGCTCTTCCCATCGCCTACATCCTCCTTACCTATGTCCTCCCCTAGGAACATCCGGAGGGAGTCGCATGACTATGCATGAGTTCGTCGGAGCTGCTGCTCGTTTGGACGACCACCGCTGCCGTCATGAGCCACACTAGGAGTTGTTTGCTGCATCGAGACAGAGTTGTAGTCGTCATCCCCGGAGCTCGAACTCCCGGCCTCCTCTGTTTCTTTTTCCTATAATTTTCTGTCACTTTTGACCTGCTTCCTAAACGCATGAGAACATATGAGGAGTCTGTCACTATCTCGCCATTGTTACTTGGGTGTACTGAGGAGTCATATGAGGCTTCCACGAGCCCTGAAGATCGAGCATCCACGTACGACCTGCAACACACGTATAGTGTTCGCACGTCGTCACCAGAATTTCACCGGACTCCATAACCTCCAGCCAAGGACAGCAGAAGTACGGCCCTACACTGACTGCGCGGAGGGCACATTTGAGCCAGTGCCAAGATTCCGGCACGCATGAGTTCGATGGGTCCTATCGCTTCCTTTGATTTTATCTGGAGCATGATTACAAGGCCTGGACCAGCTTGCTTTGATCGTATAATTAAACTTGGTATCCTCGTGTTTAGTCTCACATTGCTGTATTACAAGAATCAAACACCAGTTTATACTACAATTGCTTCCGCCTGTTATCAGCAAGATTAAAAGAAAAAATTCAAAACAAGCAGCAACTAAGTGGAAGGATTGTGAGCTGATTTAAAGGAAGCTATGGGCTGCCTAATTGAATTAGACTGATTTTGTAGCGAACTGTGTGGGCTGATAATAAACTAAATGCATGAGCTAATTAAAACAGGATGGTACCAGCTAGAGCCGGCAGCGGCCCACACTTCACGATGAGATGAAAGGGAAGCACGCCAAGGAAGAAAAAGAGGCGTTTGGAGAAAAGAAATACTCTATTTGTGAAATGGAACAATCGATTGATCGAGGAGGGGATGTCACCGAGCAACTTAAAAAAACCGTATATGCTGCGACGTGCCGTTGATTTAAAAAAACTCATCATCGGCATAACAAAGATTAATTTCTTCCGCAGCAACGCGCGGGCATTTTGCTAGTCTTGTTAAATATACCATTACTATAATTGTCTAGATAGTTAAGACTCTAGTCTAACTTGACTCGTACTCTAAAATAATCCATGTACGTCTATATATACTCGCTCATGAGACTTAATAATACATCCAATATATTCCGCCAATCCTCTCTCTATCGTTCTACATTGTATCAGAGCGGCAAGACCCATGACATAGCCGCTGCCGCATCCACCTAGCGTCGCCGCCGCTACTTCCCAAACCCTAGCGCCGCCGCCCGCCAAGGCGCCGTGCTAGCCGAGCAACACGCTTCCGTCGCGCAGCCCCCGGGAGGTCGATCTCCATGATCTCCGTCGGGGGCTGCGCAACCCGTACGCAGGCTTCATCCGCCGATCCATGATCGGCTGCTCTGTAAATCTTTTCTCCGATCTCTTGATCAGTTTTCTTTTTTGGTTTACCGATCTTAGATCGGATTGAGTCGCACATCGCCGCCGTCATCGACGATCTACATCGCCCCTGTGTCTCTGCCCTCTCCGCTACCGCGCCTGCCTCGCAGGCTGTTGCGGCCTCATGGCAGGCTGCCGCGCACCGCGGACGGCTGCTACGCCTTTCTTGGAAGGCTGTTGCGGCTGCCCTCCTCGGATCATCTTCGTCTTCATCGTCCGGGACTTCATCGACAACGCCGCCATCAACTCTGATCTACGCGTCGTCCATGCTCTGGCGCATACGGCACACCGTCGGTCTGATCAACCGATCCCGCGCCTGTCTACGCCAAGCACGTCCCCGAGCACGCTTCTACCACCGATCAAGCTACGGGTTGCCGATGTGTCGCCCCTTCGGGCCGCAACGCCGCTGCCTTTGGTCCATGCTACCGGCTTCTAACACGCCTTCCTTGGCGTGTACGTCGCTGGTGGTATCCCAGCCGCTACACCGACTTGCTCCATGCAGCTATGTCGCCTCCTCGGGTCATAGTATTGTTGCACGCAGTCTACTTCGTCGTCCCAGTGCATCGACGTCCTCGGCTTTCACCACGCCATCTCCTACAGGCGTGGATGGCCGCCGTGTGCACATGGTCTTTATCACGTCTCCGGATTTCTTCCTCGCCTACTTCGAGCACCGCCGCCGCACTTCCCAAGGTAACCTGCAGGGCGATCTCACGCCATTGCAAGTCCCGCCGACTACCCCACCGCACACTCCAGGCATCCAGCACGACTATCCCAGGTCGCCGTTTTTTTCTGTCTTTTACGTCTTCGTCCACTACAACTTCGTCGTCAGCGGCATCGCCTCATCCCCGACTACACCACCTTCTACTCTACTCCGACAACCGCCGACAACGTCGGCATCTCTTCCTTTGCCGCTCTAGGCGTCGCAATCGCTCTGGAGGCTTGATGAGCTCAGTCAACTGCAAAGCTTTGTTGGGAACCCCCAAGAAGAAGGTATGATAAGCACAGCAGTAAGTCTTCCCTTAGTTATGAAACCAAGGTTATCGAACCAGTAGAAGGAAGGAAACCAATCCAAGGTGTTGCTAACAACTTGGAATCCTGCACAACATAAACTCAAGACTTTGCCTCAACTTACAGTGAGGTTGTCAATCTCACTGGTTTGCTAAAAACAAATGATTAAACGTATAGTGTGGAAGATAATAGTTGCTTGTAGTAAGTAAACGGTAACAGTAGATGATGTATCAATGATAAAGGAATGGACCGGGGTCCATAGTTCACTCGAGGTGTTCTCCTTAAGATAGATAACATGTTGGGTGAACAAATTACAGCGGGGCAATTGACAGATTAAGAAAGCATAATAATGCATATACTAGACATCATGACTCTTATGAGATTTGATTGGGCATTACAACAATATACATAGACAATAATCCAAATGCATCTATGACTAATAATCCACCTTCAGGTTATCATCCGAACCCCTTCCGGTATTAAGTTGCAAGCAACGGATAATTGCATTAAGCAATGTGTATAAAGTAAACAATACAATTGTTACATGAACAAAAGATTGTTGTTTTCTCCCTAGTAGCAACAACACATCTACAACCTTAGAGATTTTTGTCACTTCTCTAGATTACTAGAGGCATGAACCTACTATCGAGCATAAATACTCCCTCTTGGAGTCACAAGCATCTACTTGGCCAAGATAGCTACTAGCAACGGAGAGCATGCAAGATCACAAATAACACATACATGATAGAATCAATAATAAATTTGACATAGTATCTCAATATCCATCGTATCCCCGCAAACACAACATGTATGATTACAAATAGATGATCTTGATCATGAACGGAGTTCACAAGATCTAAACATGATAGCACAAAGGAGGAGAAACAACCATCTAGCTACTGTATGGACCCATAGTCCAAGAGTTAACTACTCACGCATCATACCGGAGGCTGGCATGGTGATGAAGAAGGCCTTCGGGACGATCTCTCTCCTCCGGCGGGGTGCCAGGAAGACCTTCAGAGACAATGGTGGCGGCAACTATGGACTGTTCCGTGGAAGATTGATCGGGTGTTTAGGGTTTCTGCATCGGGGTGACCTTATAGACAAAGAGGCGAGGCGGGAGGGCGCCTGAGGGGCCCACACCATGTGGCGGCGCCCCCCCTTGGGCCGCGTGGCCCTAGGGTGTGGCCACCTCGTGGCCCCCCTTTGATTGCCCTTCGGTATCTGTATTCTCTTCGGTAAAATATTGACTTTGGCTTTTGTCCCGTCCAATTCCGAGAAAAGGTGTAGCATCCCAGTTGTCTAACTCCTGTAATGCTACATGTTATAATAATAAAAAGGGCCACTTCCAACATATAATTGTTGCATCATCATCATATCATGCTCATACCATCATACCACCTTGCATTAGAGCATCATATAAAACCCTTTCTTGTTTGGTTCTTATCTCATGTGCATGATTAATTGTAGTTGCCTCTTGATATTGTATTTGGTTCTTAATATATTGTTAAATGCCCAAGTTGAGTTGAGGGCATCTCTCTTATTGACTCCACCACCTTTTCTTTCACCACCTTATAATTCCACCATCCAATTAATATGAGCTTGGCATTTTAATTGGGTTATCTCTAGCTCATGTTGGTTGGTTGGATTCCACCCATAATCTTTGCTTGGCCTTGCCCACCTTTTGGGAATGCATGTGAATAATGCCTTGATAATATTGTTGTTTTCACAAGGATAAATTTTGGCATTAATTACTTTGCATGGGCCATGCAAGTGCCACCTTTTCTAGTATTTGGTTGTTACTTGAATTCTATTTGGATCACCTCCCCTTGGTTTAAATCTTGTGTTGGCTTGTAGTTTTAATTCTCCATATCTTCTCCCTCTCTTCTCCCCTTTAGCTTCACCTCTTGTCCCCATGCTCCATGCACACACATGTGCTCATGAGGCATGCACAACCCTAAAACCCTCCTTGTCTCTTGGATCTTGCTTGTTCTTTGAATGGAACATGCATGAATTCAAATCCCCATCATCACATGATCATCTCTCTCCCTCCTTTTCTCTCTTTTTCTCCTTGGCTTGATCTTGTGTGTTTTTATTTTTAGGCATGAGCAAGTTAAGTACCCTCCCTCTATCTACCCCCTCTTAGCCAAACCCAACAATCTACCCCAAATCCCATACTAGCCAAACCTAAACCCTAAGCCACCCTTTCCCCTCTAATCTACATCTCCCCTTAGCAAAAACCCTAAGTACCCCCTCCTCCCTTCTAGCTTCTAGCTTGATCACCCCATGCCCTACTCCATCTCTCCCCTTCTCTCTTCCATGCAGGCCCCACCCAAGCACCCTCTACCAGCTACCCTTCCCCCACACGACCAGGGACCCCCCAACCTAGCCCTAGCCCGAGTCGGCCCCTCTCCCCTTCCCTCTTTTTCTCTCCCTCTAGCCTCACCTGCCCTCGACCCCAGGGCCACCTGCCTGCCTCCCTGACGTCGCCTACCCCACCTGGAAGACACCCCACCTGCCCTGCCTTGCACCCCCTGGCCCCCATGCCAAGCACGTGAAGGGGAAGGGTGACAGCGACGCCACCCTGGCCATCTACCCCTCCCCCACGCCACCTCCTGCCCCCTCGATCTTATCCTCCTCACCCTCTCGCCAGATCCCTTCCCAGGCCGCTCCCTTCCTCCCTTTTCTCTCCAGCCCGGCCAGTGGCGCATGCCGTCTGCATCACGTCGCCCGCCCTTTGGACGTCAAGCTCGTCGTGGAGTGAGCATGAGTCGAGGCGTTCCACCTTCACGAGACCCGCCAACGAGGAGGAGAAGGCTGCGCACCGCTGCACGCCGGGTGCCCACGGAAACCCTAGCACGCTGGGCCTCTGCCTCCCGTCGTCTGCTGCGCCCGGCAGATCCGAGCCCACGCGAGCCCGCGGTGAGAACCGAACCCCGACACCTCCGCCTCGCCGTAGCTCTCTGTGCCGGAACCAGCGTCAGCAGCTCTGTGCGTCGCGTCTTGTAGCGTCCTCTGCGTCGCCCGGCATCGGCTTACACAGACACGAACCACCCTCGGACACGCCCCAGCCTACTGCGGTACCGCCTCATTGGCGCGCCTGGTCAGTTCGAGCCCCACATGACTCATTGTCCGTGGCCACGCTGCTGGCAGAGGTTCAGGAAGAGGAACAGGGCTCGATGCCTTTCTATAAAACCCCCTTTTTTGTTCCCAACCCAGTCCCTTGGCCCCATTGTCGGTAGTTTTCTAAAAAGACTCCCTGGTTTTTTCCAAATCCACCCGCGGTCCTTTTGTTCCTCAGCCGCTGGCATGTGGGACCGCAAGCCCCTGGGTCCCACCTGTAAGCGTTTGTGGGTAAGTTTGGCTGTGTATAAAATGGTTTTCTGCGTCTGGTTGAATTCAAACTTTGTTTAAATTATTTCAAAATTCAAATTCAATTCAGATTTCAAATAACTTTTCCATACTAAATCTAAATTTGACAAATAATATATGTTTGGATATCAGCAAAATGCCAGGATTCCAAATATGCCATCCATATTGCCTTTTGCACAAGTAAAATTCCAAGTTTATTTAAATTACCCAATTGCCACTAGAATTTCAATAATTAATAACTTTTGTTTTATAATTCCAAATTTAGCAAATGATATGTCTAAAATGATCATTTCGTGAGACCTTTCTGTTTAAGCTATCCATAACTTCAATTGCAGCATGCATCATGTAAAAATATAGTGTACAGCAATGTTATGACAACAAAATGTGAACCAAAACTCCACTAAAATGTTGCTATTTGTTTTCCACACCTCACCATGCCATGCTACCTTATTACCATGTAAATTGTGCATCATTCATCATGGCATGATTGTTTGCTTGAAGCATCTTATTCATATGCTTGTGCTCTATATTCATGTTGGCCTTGTTTGTTTGGTTTTTCTCGGATAGACACTGAGCAGGGGTTATATCAAGAGAACCAGGAGCACTACCGGATCCGTCCCTCGCTTCAAGCGAGTTGTGACAAGCACTTCCACATTCTTGCATACATACAGTACCTATTGTCTCTATCTTATTCTTGCATCATTGAGTCGCGATTGCATTAAATTGAATCCCAAGTATGCATAGCCTTTACTTTTAAACTCCACCAAGCTTGTTCCTCCATCCCATGAGCCATTACTATAGGAGTTGTTTGAGCCATGCGAGTCGTAGAACAGCATGTGTAGGGTATGTGAGCGTCTGTTGGATAATGAGGTACCTAAACAACTTAACTTTGAGTAGTTGGGATAACTAAAGAAAGTGGCACGGTGAGCAACATCTGCTATTTGGTTTTCCTGCTCACTTGTGTCCCGTAAGACCCAGTACTTGATTCCTGTTCCTTGATTTATCGCGCTATCCACATCCGGGAGGTATATGGGACCCCCGAGCGAGCTTGATTAGTCTTATTTCTTGGGGCCACAAACTAGTTTGAGGTTTTATTTACTATCTGTACTTATGCCATGCTACTTTGCATTTAAATTGTGCGGCGAGCACCTTTGTCTTGTTAGGATCGGGACACGATTCTGCGGTGTCGACAAGCCCGTTTGGGTTCCCGATTGTTCCTGACCGTCCACCCAAACCTTGAGTCCGTCTCGAGCTTGCTTGCCGTTGGTGTACTACAAGGGTGGCCCCTGAAATATTTCTGAATCGTGATTGTTCGATCGTGAAAGCCTCGTTGGGTTTTGATTTGGTTTTCAGGGTTGATCGGCGTGTGTTGCTATTGGTGCACCGCCGGGTAAAACTTTACGGCCGTGTCCACGGATATGGGCGACTTGGAGCACGGTTTCGATCATAGACAAGCATAACTAAAGTACCGCTTTTAATTTGACTAAGTAATTTGACTAGTAAATAGTGCAATACTCATGGAATGGTTAATAAAATTGCCAGCGGATGGGGGTTGTTCGTCCGCTTCCTTGTTGGTAGCGAGGAAGGAGGATGGATCGGATGAGATTACCATTATAAGCTTGTACTTAATTCACGGACATCCGTCTATCATTGGTTAGGCGGATGGTTAGCGTTTATCTGAGAATTGCTAGGGTTTATCTTTGCTGCAATTCGTCACCCCAGTTGTGTCCCTTTAGAGGCATTAAGACTTCTTTGAGTACCCTTAGGGTCTCACCGATAAATTATTGGTTCGGATGGGCGGTACCTCCAGAGGAGACGGATCTTTGGGTGGAAGAAGCGAAGATGTGGGCAACGATCGTTCGGTGTAGAGATTCCGGAACGGGATCCGTGAGACCTGTAGTTGGGATGTGCTTATTTCTATGGCATCTTATGCCGTTTTGCTTCTTATCCGTACTGGATTTTGTTTGCCTTCCGCATGATACTACGATGTGTGTTGTATGAGGAGTTATCCTAAAATATAGATCTATCTAGGTCATTTGAATCTTGGTATGGCGTTGCTATATTCCTTTCTTTCTAGATGGTATGGCTCGATGTACTCTTGTATGGTGGCTTGCGTACATACCCACTTGTGTACGTAGTTGATCCTTTCGCCGATTCACGCCCGTCTGAGGTCCGTTGAGAGGGTAGTGGTTGGGACGTCTGAAAGGACTACCGGTGAGTGGCTTTGGGCCCCACCGTACTATTTCAACCACTACCACTCATCCAGGCTTGTATCTAGGGCGTAATTCACCGAGGTAGTTACAATTGGTATCGAGCCATCCCGACCTTGAGGGTTTCAAGCAGTCGTTGTCAGTCTAGCAAATATTTTAAGTAGTTATGTATATTAGGGAAAAACAAAACGCGAGAGTAGGACTGCTCCCACTTTTCTTCTTACCCTCCCACCCACCCTTTTCTGGTAAGGAAGTGCAACGTTTTCAATTCTCTTCTCAAAATTCAAACTAGGATTCACGTGTTCGGGGTTTCCGTAGTACCATAGGTTGTGTGTGTGTGTGTAATCCCTTGTCTATCTGTTGCATCCAAGTTGTTATCTTATCTGTCTTTGGTTATCAAGTTGGTACATTCCATACCGACATTTTTTGCAAACCGACGCAATCTATCTTCCTCTTTGTATCAAGCGCTATCTTGTTTGGGGTGTTCGTTTCCGTAGTTACCAATCTTTAGGTTTAAATCGTGAGAAGAAGGGGTTAGGATATGTGTTCCACTTGTTCATGTCTTGTAATGATTTGAGTGTGGGATGGAGTCGCGACCATACCACTACTTATATCATTCGCTTTTGTATATTGAATCGGTAGAGTCACTAATCTTGATTCGTTAAGTAATTTTGCGCATCTATTGGTATTGTAATGCCGAAATTTGTGGAAAATATTTCTTTGATATATTTGTGTACCACACTCCTTTTCAGTCGTGTGCGATATGCTTAATATCTTTTAGGTGCTATGAACTTTGTTGATATTTTAATATCATCTCAGTAAATTGTATCCTTTAATCATGGTTAATTCCATCTTGGTACTATTTTGGATTATTATCATTCTCCATTATAGTACTGACTTGAGTTTTATATCAATGACAGGATGGCTCCACCACCGGTGAGGAGGACATACCTCCGGGCTGGGCTCGGTTGTCAAACATTGCAAATGCTTTGGCAGCCATGCAAGAGAGAACCAGCAGCGCTTTGAGGAGAGCGTCAGAAGAAATGAGTTTGCTCCACTTCCTCCACCTCCCAAGCGTGGTGACATCAAGAGCTTCCTCAAGTTCAACCCTCGTCAGTTTGATGTGTCTGACCGACCTCTTGACGCGGATGATTGGCTGCGCGAGATCTCAAGGTTGCTCGAGACTGCTGATGTTCCAGAACAGGAGTGGGTCAAGTGTGCTACTCACCTTCTCAAGGGAGACGACTCTTTGGTGGGAAAACTACTTGAAGGCAAGCTGCATTGGGTTCCAGCCAACTTGGGAGAGGTTCACGCTTTTCAAGGAGCAGTTTCTCTCGAGATTGTGATGGAAAGGATGAAGGAGGCTTTCCTCAACTCAAGGTGGAAATGATAACGCCAACACCTACATCAGAACTTCATGAACCTATCTCGCTATGGTGGTGATGAGGTATCGATGACAAGAAGAAGTGTAAAAGGTTCGAGCAAGGGCTCAATGCGTCGATCAAGTATGCAATCACGCATGCAAGACCGCAACCTTCTGAATCGTAGCACAAAGACTGCAAGAGGAGGCAAGCGGGCAAATGTTTGAGGAGTCCAAGAAACACAACGAGGATGCATCAAGCTCTGCAGCTTATGGCAGCTCCTTCTAAGCGGCGTGTCGGGTTCCTAACACCCCACCGTCGCTCGGCTCCACCAAGACCGCGAGTTTCACGTCAAGGCCACCAAACTTCACCATGCGGCTCCGGGGCTACAACAACCATTACCACGAGCGCTGGCGAGTCCTCGGCTACTCGCTCCACGTCCGGTGGTGCTCGCTGTGTGGAGATCCTGGACATCAAAACTGGAGCTGCCCAATGAAGAACAAAGCTCTCCCTCCACCCCCGCCAAGATCTGCAACAAGCTCTCCTTCGGTTCGTGCACCACCGCCTCGGGCTCTCAACATCAACACCAAGCCCGGGTCTGCGGTTGTGCGTGCCAACTGTGTCAACGCCTCTCAAGCTGAGCTCGCACCTGGAGTTGTGATGGGTATGCTTTCCGTTAACTCAGTCCCTGCACGATTTCTCTTTGATTCTGGTGCATCGCATTCTTTTGTGTCACACAAGTTTGCAGAAGAGAATGAGTTAGTCATGGTTCCTCTCTCTAAGCGGTTAATGGTTCTTTCTCCTGGAGCAAACATGAGGGCTGTTCATATCAGCCATGGCAACCAAGTTGAGATTGGTGGTTCTTCATTCTTGGCTTCTTTGATTGTTCTGGGCAACTCTGACATTGATGTCATCTTGGGCATGGATTGGTTGACAGCAAATGCAGCTGTGATTGATTGTGCTGAACGCTCAGTGTCTCTGAAGATCCCTGAAGGCCATATAGTCTTTTCTCCAAGTCTGACTCCTGCTGTCGGCTCTATTCCTTGGCGGCTCAATGATGATGCTATGGAAGCTATTCAGAGGTACCGTGGTCCGTGAGTTCCCGGATGTCTTTCTGAAGAGTTGCTGTATGCCTCCGGATCGCGAGGTTGAATTCGTGATTGAGCTTGAACCTGGAACGGCTCCTATCTCCAAGAGGCCATATAAAATGGGTCCTTCTGAGTTGGCTGAACTCAAACGACAACTTGATGAACAAGAGAAGTTGGGTTTCATTCAACACAACACTTCTTCTTGGGGTAGTCCAACAATCTTTGTGAAGAAGCGTGACAGAACCGATAGGCTGTGTGTTGACTACCGGGCTCTCAATGCTAAAACCATCAAGAACAAATATCCTCTCCCTCGGATAAATGATCTATTTGATCAGCTGGCAGGAGCTGTGGTGTTCTCTAAGCTGGACTTGAGAAGTGGTTATCACCAAATCAAAATTCGCAAAGAAGATGTGCCCAAGACAGCTTTCACCACCCGCTATGGCCTGTATGAGTACACGGTCATGTCTTTCGGTCTCACCAACGCACCTGCTACCTTCTCGAGGCTGATGAACTCCGTTTTCATGGAGTACCTCGACAAGTTTGTTGTGGTATATCTGGATGACATTCTGGTTTATTCCAAGTCCAAGGAGGAGCATGAAGAACACCTGCGGTGTGTCCTGAACAAGCTTCGTGAGAACCGCTTGTACGCAAAGTTATCTAAGTGTGAGTTTTGGCTGCCTGAAGTAACATACTTGGGTCATGCTATCTCTGCCAAGGGCATTGCAGTCAACCCGGAAACCGTGAAGACCATAGTTGAATGGCTTCCTCCTGCTAATGTCAAGGAAGTGCGGAGTTTTCTCGGCTTGGCTAGCTATTGCCGTCGCTTTGTGCAGAACTTCTCGAAGATAGCAAAGCCTCTTACCGATCTCCTCAAGAAAGGCAAGAAGTACCTGTGGACTCCTGCTTGTCAAGAAAGTTTTGAGACACTCAAAGAGAAGCTCACTTCCACACCAGTCTTTGTTCCTCCGGATACATCTAAGCCTTTCCAGATATTCTGTGACGCCTCTTTGCAAGGATTGGGTGCGGACCTTATGCAAGAGAGACAGGTGGTTGCTTATGCTTCTCGTCAGTTGAAGACGCATGAGATCAACTATCCCACACATGACCTCGAGCTAGCAGCAGTTGTCTTTGCTTTGAAGCTATGGAGGCACTACTTTCTTGGTAACCGTTGTGAGATCTTCTCGGACCACAAGAGTTTGAAGTATATCTTCACTCAGCCTGATCTCAACCTTCGGCAGAGGAGATGGATTGAAGCAATCAATGACTTCGATGTGACCATCAACTACACTCCACGCAAAGCAAATGTCATGGCATATGCGCTTAGCCGTAAAGCTTATGTCAACAACCTCATGGTAGAAGAGCAGCAGCCTCTCTTGTGCGAGGAATTCCGTCAGCTGAACCTGGAAATTGTGGAACAAGGGCATCTCCTGAACCTTCTGGATACTCCTCTCTTGGAAGAACAAATTCGCTCTCGTCAGCGTGGTGATCCGCACACCAAAAATCTCATCGCTAAGCTTGACCTTCCGAAGTACGAGTCCTTCCATGTTGATGATCAAGGCACGCTCTTCTTTGAACACCGGATGTTTGTTCCAAACTACCCGGGTCTGAGAGACCAAGTTCTCAAGGAGGCACATGATTTGGTTCTTTCTATCCATCCTGGCAGCACAAAGATGTACATGGACTTGAAAACGCAATTTGGTGGCACAGGTTGAAACGGTATTGTGCTAAGTACGTCTCGAATGTGATGTCTGTCGCAGAGTCAAGGCTGTCCATCGAAACCATTTGGTCTTCTACAGCCATTGAAACCTCGAATGGAAATGGGAGAAAGTAGAGATGGACTTCATCTGGCTTTCCAAGGTCGCAGAAGGGCAACAATGCAATTTTGTTGTCATCGAGGCTTTCTAAAGTGGCTCATTTCTTCCCAATCAAAGAAACAATTTCGAATTCAGTTATGAGCTCTATATCAACAAAATTGTCTCTCTGTATGGGGTTCCACTTGAAATCAGTTCGGACCGTGGAGCATCTTCACCTCAAAGTTCGGGAGAGTTTCCAAAAGCTTTGGGAACAAAGTTGAACTTCAAAGACTGCTTACCACCCTCGACAAGGACAAGTGGAAAGAATCAATCCGATTCTGGAGTATATGCTTAGAGCTTGCGTCATCTCGTTTGGCATGAAGTGGGAGGAATGTCTTCCATATGCTGAATTCTCCTACAACAACAGCTTCCAGAAGAGTCTGAAGATGGCACCATTCGAGGCTCTCTATGGTCGTGCGTAACTCCAATTGGTTGGTCGGTGCGGGAGAAAGAATCTGGTTTGGCCACGACATTGTAACTCGAGAGGAGAAGGTGCATATCATTCGAGAACACAAGATTGCTCAAAGTCGTCAGAAGAGCAACTATGACAGGAAGCACACAGATATGGTATATGCCCCTGGTGATCTAGTCTACCTTCGTGTCACTCCCATGAGAGGAACACACCGCTTCGGTATCAAAGGAAAGTTGGATCCTAGATACATCGGTCCTTTCAAGATACGTGGTAGAAGAGGAGAAGTTGCTTATGCACTGGAGCTTCCGGAAAAACTCAAAGTCCATGATGTTTTCCACATCTCTCAGCTCAAGAAGTGTTTCAAAGATCCCGGCAGGACCGTGGACCATGAGCTAATCGACCTCAAAGAAGATCTGTCTTATCAAGAACACCCCACCAAAATCCTTGAGACCGCAGAACGAAGGACTCGCAACAAGTCCATCAGGTTTTGCAAGGTGCAGTGGTCACACCATTCTGCTGATGAAGCCACATGGGAGCGTGAAGATGAACTCCGTGCCAACCATCCTTCTCTCTTTGTATCTTCTTCTTCTTCCTAGAATCTCGGGGCGAGATTCCTGTTTAGTGGGGGAGAGTTGTAGCATCCCAGTTGTCTAACTCCTGTAATGCTACATGTTAGAATAATAAAAAGGGCCACTTCCAACATATAATTGTTGCATCATCATCATATCATGCTCATACCATCATACCACCTTGCATTAGAGCATCATATAAAACCCTTTCTTGTTTGGTTCTTATCTCATGTGCATGATTAATTGTAGTTGCCTCTTGATATTGTATTTGGTTCTTAATATATTGTTAAATGCCCAAGTTGAGTTGAGGGCATCTCTCTTATTGACTCCACCACCTTTTCTTTCACCACCTTATAATTCCACCATCCAATTAATATGAGCTTGGCATTTTAATTGGGTTATCTCTAGCTCATGTTGGTTGGTTGGATTCCACCCATAATCTTTGCTTGGCCTTGCCCACCTTTTGGGAATGCATGTGAATAATGCCTTGATAATATTGTTGTTTTCACAAGGATAAATTTTGGCATTAATTACTTTGCATGGGCCATGCAAGTGCCACCTTTTCTAGTATTTGGTTGTTACTTGAATTCTATTTGGATCACCTCCCCTTGGTTTAAATCTTGTGTTGGCTTGTAGTTTTGATTCTCCATATCTTCTCCCTCTCTTCTCCCCTTTAGCTTCACCTCTTGTCCCCATGCTCCATGCACACACATGTGCTCATGAGGCATGCACAACCCTAAAACCCTCCTTGTCTCTTGGATCTTGCTTGTTCTTTGAATGGAACATGCATGAATTCAAATCCCCATCATCACATGATCATCTCTATCCCTCCTTTTCTCTCTTTTTCTCCTTGGCTTGATCTTGTGTGTTTTTCTTTTTAGGCATGAGCAAGTTAAGTACCCTCCCTCTATCTACCCCCTCTTAGCCAAACCAAACAATCTACCCCAAATCCCATACTAGCTAAACCTAAACCCTAAGCCACCCTTTCCCCTCTAATCTACATCTCCCCTTAGCAAGAACCCTAAGTACCCCCTCCTCCCTTCTAGCTTCTAGCTTGATCACCACATGCCCTACTCCATCTCTCCCCTTCTCTCTTCCATGCAGGCCCCACCCCAGCACCCTCTACCAGCTACCCTTCCCCCACACGACCAGGGACCCCCCAACCTAGCCCTAGCCCGAGCCGGCCCCTCTCCCCTTCCCTCTTTTTCTCTCCCTCTAGCCTCACCTGCCCTCGACCCCAGGGCCACCTGCCTGCCTCCCTGACCTCGCCTACCCCACCTGGAAGACACCCCACCTACCCTGCCTTGCACCCCCTGGCCCCCATGCCAAGCACGTGAAGGGGAAGGGTGACACCGACGCCACCCTGGCCATCTACCCCTCCCCCACGCCACCTCCTGCCCCCTCGATCTTTTCCTCCCTCACCCCTCTCTGCCTCGCCAGATCCCTTCCCCAGAGCCGCTCCCTTCCTCCCCTTTTCTCTCCCGATGACGCCCCGCGACGCCACTGCGTCAGATCACCGTCGCCCGCCTTTGCCGGACGCTGCTCGCTCGTGGAGTGAGCTGGAGTCGAGGACGTTCCTCGCTTCACCGGGACCGCCAACGAGGAGGAGAAGGCCTGCACCGCTGCATGCCGGGTCGCCACCGAAACCCTAGCACGCCTCCCGCCTCCTGCTGCCCCGCCGACCAGATCCGAGCCCACCGCCGAGCCCGCGGTGAGCAACCGAACCCCGACACCTCTCCGCTCGCCAGAGCTCTAGGCACGGAACCAGCGTCGAACGCCTGGTAAGGCGTCGCGTGCACGCTGTCCTCTGCGTCGCTGTCGCGCATCAGCTTACCTGGACATGAACCACCCTCCAGACACGCCTCGACTACACCACTGCAGTACCGCCTCATTGGCGCCTGGGTCGCGAGTTCGAGCCCCAGCGGCTCATTGTCACTGACAGACGCCTGGCGACAGAGGTTCAGGGAAGAGGAACAGGGCTCTGATGCCCTTTTTCTATAAAACCCCCTGCCTTTTTTTTGTTCCCAACCCGCAGTCCCCTTGGCCCCGCTGTCAGCGTCGGGGTAGTTTTCTAAAAAGACTCCCTGGTTTTTTCCAAATCCACCCGCGGTCCTTTTGTTCCTCAGCCGCTGGCATGTGGGACCGCAAGCCCCTGGGTCCCACCTGTAAGCGTCTGTGGGTAAGTTTGGCTGTGTATAAAATGGTTTTCTGCGTCTGGTTGAATTCAAACTTTGTTTAAATTATTTCAAAATTCAAATTCAATTCAGATTTCAAATAACTTTTCCATACTAAATCCAAATTTGACAAATAATATATGTTTGGATATCAGCAAAATGCCAGGATTCCAAATATGCCATCCATATTGCCTTTTGCACAAGTAAAATTCCAAGTTTATTTAAATTACCCAATTGCCACTAGAATTTCAATAATTAATAACTTTTGTTTTATAATTCCAAATTTAACAAATGATATGTCTAAAATGATCAGCTCGACGAGACCTTTCTGTTTAAGCTATCCATAACTTCAATTGCAGCATGCATCATGTAAAAATATAGTGTACAGCAATGTTATGACAACAAAATGTGAACCAAAACTCCACTAAAATGTTGCTATTTGTTTTCCACACCTCACCATGCCATGCTACCTTATTACCATGTAAATTGTGCATCATTCATCATGGCATGATTGTTTGCTTGACGCATCTTATTCATATGCTTGTGCTCTATATTCATGTTGGCCTTGTTTGTTTGGTTTTTCTCGGATAGACACTGAGCAGGGGTTATATCAAGAGAACCAGGAGCACTACCCAGATCCGTCCCTCGCTTCAACTGAGTTGACAGGCAAGCACTTCCACATGCTTGCATACATACAGTACCTATTGTCTCTATCTTATTCTTGCATCATTGAGTCGCGATTGCATTAAATTGAATCCCAAGTATGCATAGCCTTTACTTTTAAACTCCACCAAGCTTGTTCCTCCATCCCATGAGCCATTACTATAGGAGTTGTTTGAGCCATGCGAGTCAGAGAAGCATGTGTAGGGTATGTGAGTCTGTTGGATAATGAGGTACCTAAACAACTTAACTCGAGTAGTTCGGGATAACTAAAGAAAGTGGCACCGTGAGCAACATCTGCTATTTGGTTTTTTCCTGCTCACTTGTGTCCCGTAAGACCCGAAAGTACTTGATTCCTGTTCCTTGATTTATCGCGCTATCCACATCCGGAGGTATATGGGACCCCCAGGCGAGCTTGATTCCGTCTTATTTCTTGGGGCCACAAACTAGTTTGAGGTTTTATTTACTATCCTGTACTTATGCCATGCTACTTTCTGCATTTAAATTGTGAGGAGCACACTGCATTGTTAGGATCGGACGATTCCGCGGTGTCGACAAGCCCAGTTTGGGTTCCCGATCGTTCACAGCCCACCCAAACCTTGAGTCCGTCTCAAGCTTGCTTACTTGCTATGGTGTACTACAAGGGGTGGCCCCCTGAAATATTTCTGAATTCTGTGATTGTTCAGTCGTGAAAGCCTCGTTGGGTTTTGATTTGGTTTTTCCGAGGTTGATCGAGCGTGTGTTGCTATTGGTGCACCCCGGCCGGGTAAAACTTTCTGAAAGCCGTGTCCACGGATATGGACGACTTGGAGCACAGTTTCTCGATCATAGACAAGCATAACTAAAGTACCGCTTTTAATTTGACTAAGTAATTTGACTAGTAAATAGTGCAATACTCATGGAATGGTTAATAAAATTGCCAACGGATGGGGGGTTGTTCGTCCGCTTCCTTGTTGCTAAGCAGGGAGGAGGATGGATCGGATGAGATTACCATTATAACTGTTGTACTTAATTCACGGACATCCGTCTATCATTGGTTAGGCGGATGGTTAGAGTTTATCTGTAGAATTGCTAGGGTTTATCTTTCGCTGCAATTGCGTCACCCCAGGTTGTGTCCCCTTTAGAGGCATTAAAACTTGCTGAGTACCCTTAGGGTCTCATACGATAAATTATTGGTTCAGATGGACAGGTACCTCCGCAGGACGGATACTGGGTGGAAGAAGCCGAAGATGTGGGCAACGATCGTTCGGTGTAGAGATTCCGGGAACGGGGATCCGTGAGACCTGTAGTTGGGATGTGCTTATTTCTATGGCATCTTATGCCGTTTTGCTTCTTATCCGTACTCGGATTTTGTTTGCCGCTTCCGCATGATACTCTGATGTGTGTTGTATGAGGAGTTATCCTAAAATATAGATCTATCTAGGTCATTTGAATCTTGCCGTATGGCGTTGCTATATTTCCTTTCTTTCTAGATGGTATGGCTCTGATGTACTCTTGTATGGTGGCTTGCGTACATACCCACTTGTGTACGTAGTTGATCCTTCGCCGCCGACACGCCCGCCTGACAGGTCCCGTTGAGAGGGTAGTGGTTGGGACGTCTGAAAGGACTACCAGTGAGTGGCTTTTGGGGCCCCACCGTACTATTTCAACCACTACCACTCATCCAGGCTTGTATCTAGGAGCGTAATTCACCGAGGTAGTTACAAAAGGCCAGTGCCATAGTGCCAGTTGTCTGTTCTCTTCGATAAAATATTGACTTTGGCTTCAGTAAACCTATTAATAAGATGCCACAATGCCAGTTGCATGTTTTCTTCTGTTTTTGGTTCCAGCAAAGGTAGAAAATGAATATTCTCGGAATTGGATGGGACAAAAGCCAAAGTCAATATTTTACTGTGGGGAACACGGAGCCAGAGTACGAGAAGGAGGAGAGCTACTAGGGGGCCACACCCCCTGGCCGCGCGGCCAAGCCTAGCCCGTTCCTAGGGGATGCAACCACCCCGGGTGCCTCCCTGCCTCGCCTCTTCGCCCATAAGAATCCCTTGATACCAAAACCCTAAGTACCTGATAATCTTCCACGAAACAATCTATAGCCGCTGCCACCATCATCCCTAGATCGGGGGATTTGAAGCTCTTCCCGGCACCCTGCCGGAGGGGAGATCATCCCGGAGGCCTTCTTCGTCACCATGCCAGCCTCCGGTATGATGCGTGAGTAGTTCCACCTTTGACTACGGGTCCATGTAGTAGATAGATGGTTGTTTCTCCTCCTTTGTGCTACCATGGTTAGATCTTGTGAGCTCCGTTCATGATCAAGATCATCTATTTGTAATCATGCATGTTGTGTTTGCAGGAATTCGAGGGATATTGAGAT
This sequence comes from Avena longiglumis, assembly GCA_030063025.1. Lineage (NCBI taxonomy): Eukaryota > Viridiplantae > Streptophyta > Magnoliopsida > Poales > Poaceae > Avena > Avena longiglumis. The sequence continues at coordinate 410,890,160 of CP125974.1, read as the reverse complement.
TGATATGTCAGATTGGTTAATGGTTCTATCTTATTGATTCTATCATGTCTGTGTTGTTTGTGATCTTGCATGCTCTCCGTTTCTAGTAGCTATCTTGGCCAAGTAGATGCTAATGACTCCAAGAGGCAATATTTATGCTCGATAGTGGGTTCATGCCTCTATTTAATCTGGGGAAGTGACAAAAATCTCTAAGGTTGTAGATGTGTTGTTGTTACTAGGGAGAAAACAGCGATCTCTTGTTCATGGAACAAGTGGATTGTTTACCTTACACACTTTTCTTAAAGAAGTTATCCGTTGCTTGCAACTTAATACTGGAGGGGGTTCGGATGATAACCTGAAGGTGGATTACTAGTCATAGATGCAGTTGGATGGCGGTCTATGTATCTTGTTGTATTGCCCAATCAAATCTCATAGGATCATGAATGTATAATATTGCATTATTATGCCTAGCTCTATCCTGTCAATTACCCTGCTGTAATTTGTTTACGCAGCATGCCATGTTGTTTATCTTAAGGAGAACACCTCTAGTGAACTATGGACCCCGGTCCAATCTTTACCATTGATACATCTTCCACTGTTACTGTTTACTTTCTACAAACCACTATTACCTTCCACACCATACAGTTAATCCTTTCTTTTCAGCAAACCGGTGAGATTGACAACCTTACTGTTTGTCGGGGCAAAGTCTTGAGTTTGTGTTGTGCAGGTTTCCAGTTGCTAGCAACACCTCTGAGTCGTTTCCTTCCTCCTACTGGTTCGATAACATTGGTTTCTTATTGAGGGAAAAATTTGCTGATGTACTCATCATACCTTCCTCTTGGGGTCTCCCAACGAAGCTCTACAGTGATCTGAGCCGCATCAAGCCGTTTTCTGGCGCTGTTGCCGGGGAGGCTAAGGACGCCTTCATAAGGGGAGTCCTTCACAACCTTTCTATTTACTTTGTTTTTGTTTTGCTTAGTTTCTTTTTCTTGGTTTTGTTTGCCTTTTTTTATGAAAAACTCCAAAAAAAATAGTTTTGTTTGGTTTGCTTTCTTTTATAAAAAAAAAATTAGTTCCTGCTCTAGTTGCTACTGCTGTTGGCTTGCTCCATTTTTGCCAAGATGAACGCTGCTGAGAACACCAAGTTGTGTGACTTCACTAGCACAAACAACAATGATTTCCTAAGTACACCTATTGCTCCACCTGCTCCTGATGCTACCTTTTATGAAATTAAGCCTGCTTTGTTGAATCTTGTTATGAAAGAGCAATTCTCTGGTGCTAGTTCTGATGATGTTGCTTCCCACCTCAATAACTTTGTTGAACTTTGTGAGATGCAAAAATATAAGGATGTAGATGGAGATATTATTAAGCTCAAGTTATTTCCTTTCTCCTTGGGAGGAAAAGCTAAATAATGGTTGCTATCCTTGCCTAGAAATAGTATTGATTCTTGGATTAAGTGAAAATATGCTTTTATTGGAAAATACTATCCTCCTGCCAAGATTATATCTATGAGAAGTGAAATAATGAAATTTAAACAACTTGATAATGAACATGTTGCTCAAGCTTGGGAAAGAATAAAATCCTTGGTAAAGAATTGTCCCACTCATGGACTGACTGCTTGGATGATTATCCAGACTTTTTATGCAGGTTTAAACTTCTCTTCAAGAAACCTGTTAGATTCAGCTGCTGGAGGAAAATTTGCAGGTGTAGAGGAAGAATGATGTAATGAGATGAAGAATGGACAAAAGCTCAAGCTTGGGGATACCACCCCATGTCACCCCCAAGAAATATTCAAGAGGTACAAGCGTCAAAGCTTGGGGATGCCCAAGGCATCCCTTCTTCATCAATAAAAATCTCACGTCTTTCTAGACTCTTCATTTTTATTGTTTCATGCACTGTTGGGTTGTTCTTGGAGCGTCTTAGTTTTTGTTTTTTGTTTTTGTTTGCTTAGTTTGCTTGGATAAAGTAGTTTGGACCCCCGTTCTCGCTTTGTTTTTTCAAATAAGATGATTGGTGTTGGAGAGGAGTAGTAAGTTCTTGCTTTATTAGTACAAGAGGAGCTTGCTTTGACTGTGACTTAGACTTTATCATGTCATGCTAGATGTTGTTTTGACCTTATGCTTAGTGATTATTGTTGTAGCATGACTTGTTCCAAACAATTAGGATTGCTTAATGTGCCTTGAAAGAATCATGCATTATTTTAGCATACAAAAGCATAGTATTGTGGTATTCTCCTTTGATGCTTTGTTTAGGTTGACTTGGCACATGCTCACACCATGTTATGACTATGAACCAGTCACCAAAGCCTCTATGATCATTTAGTTTTTGACTTGTGGTACCACTTTATTCTTTGATTAGTAATGTTTTGTCGCTCTGCATGATTATGGCCATTATTGCTTTCTTAGTTGGTCGCTCCCAGTCCTTTGCTAGCCTCCACTTGTATGAGTAAGATCTACTCATGCATCCAACTCCCAAGAAACCAAGTTATTCCAAAGTGTCCACTATAAATTCCTATGCATGGTGTGTTACACCATTCCAAATATATTCTTGTTTCATCTACCTTCCAATTAAAAAGTCACTTTGTTATGTGAAAACTTAGTGGTTAAAGCTCTCACAAACTTGATGGCACACTTTATTTTTCTTGCCCCTAATAAACTTGAACCATTGTGTCATATATGTTGTATATGCTTGCACTTATACATTGGAATTACCAGAACCATGTTGTCATGGGGAACGCTTTCAACATTGCACTTGTACATTGTACCCAGTTGATATCATGCTCTTTTGTTTATGGATGTCATCGATGTGAAATGAAAGAGGATCTTGTAAGTCCATGGAGTTATGTATGTGTGTTAGAGAAATGCCTGGGACGCTAGCCTAAGCCATGCCTAATCATGGTGGAAACTTGCAACATCACCATAGTGAGCAATCTATGAAGCATTCTTCTTATAAACAAAGTAGACAAAGATTTAGAAAAATAAAAAAATACATATTGAAAAGAGGAAAGAGAGATAAAACGCACCATTTTCCCATGGTAAATAAGAAGATTGTTGAGATGCTCATTGTCTTCTTGCCTTGTCATCTTGATTATGGGATAGCCTCTGTATCATGTGCAAGGGGTACCCCGTTGGCGGTTCTCTATGATACACATATACTTACTATGACAAGAACTTACCGATAACTAAACTTGAGTAGCATGAGGAGCGTCCCTCGCATTCAAGGGACATGAGATTGCCAACTTATACTTTGTCAAGCATATACTCCATAGTTTGTTCACTTTAACCTTACTCACTTCAAGATGCTTCTGATAGGGGCAATGAGAGCTGAAAGCTAACAAGTACCATAATTTTTGGAAGCACTTTATGAGACTTGAAATCCATGCTTCCCTTATGAAGGGCCTTTCTTCCACCATTATATTGAGTCTCCACCTTCTATCCTTAGGCACCAATTAAGAGAGAATAGTTGCCATTCTTAGTTCTATGTGCTTTGTCCCAAAAATTATTGATTGATTCATATTGTTGATATTACTTGCTCATGAACTATTTGTATCTAGTCACTCTTATGAACTTTGAAGGTGTCCTATTCATTTATTTGATACTCCATGAGGGACAAGTTGAATGCCACTATGCTATGTTTTCTATATGTGAAACAAACAAACGTCTTTCAATGCATTGTTATTCATGATCTTTGTTTGTAACCTTTTATGTTGCATGCATAGTTACTTTGTATTATTGTTAGAACTTCTTCTTTCATGCACATGTTTAGAGTTCTTTGATCCCAACTTTCAATGCTTGCAAATGGTTTGATCTTGATTTTGATGGTGCATGTCACCTCAAAAATTATTATTTTTATCACTTACCTACTCGAGGATGAGTAGGAGTTAAGCTTGGGGATGCTTGATACGTCGAAAACGTATCTATAATTTTGGATGTTCCATGATTGTTTAGTATCTACTTTGCTTTGCTTTATCTACACTTTGAGGTATTTTTATATGTTTTCTAGGACTAACCTATTAACAAGATGCCACAATGCCAGTTGCATATTTTCTTCTATTTTTGGTTCCAGAAAAGGCAGAAAATCAATATTTTTGGAATTTGACGGGACAGAAGCCAAAGTCAATATTTTACCATGGGGAACACGGAGCCAGAGTATGAGACAGAGGAGATCCACCATGGGGCCACACCCCCTGGCCTCGCGGCCAAGCCTGGCCCGCGCCTGGGGTGCAGCCACCCCGGGTACCCCCTGCCTCGCCTCTTCGCCTATAAGAAGGCCCCGATACCAAAACCCTAAGTACCCGATCAATCTTCCACGAAACAGTCTGTAGCCGCCGCAACCATCATCCCTAGATCGGGGGAATCTGAAGCTATTCCCGACACCCTGCGGAGGGGAGATCATCCCGAAGGCCTTCTTCATCACTATGCCAGCCTCCGGTATGATGCGTGAGTAGTTCCACCTTGGACTAAGGTTCCATGTAGTAGCTAGATGGCTGTTTATCCTCCTTTGCGCTACCAAGTTTAGACCTTGTGAGCTCCGTTCATGATCAAGATCATCTATTTGTAATCATGCATGTTGTGTTTGCGGGGATTCGATGGATATTGAGATTACTATGTCAGATTGGTTAATGGTTCTATCTTGTTGATTCTATCATGTCTCTGGTGTTTGTGATCTTGCATGCTCTCCATTTCTAGTAGCTATCTTGGCCAAGTAGATGCTAGTGACCCCAAGAGGGAGTATTTATGCTTGATAGTGGGTTCATGCCTATATTTAATCTGGGGAAGTGACAGAAATCTCTAAGGTTGTAGATGTGATGTTGCTACTAGGGAGAAAACAATGATCTCTTGTTCATGGAAGAAGTGGATTCTTTACCTTACACACTTTGCTTAAAGCAGTTATTCGTTGCTTACAACTTAATACCGGAGGGGGTTCGGATGATAACCTAAAGGTGGATTACTAGTCATAGATATAGTTGGATGGAGGTCTATGTATCTTGTTGTATTGCCCAATCAAATCTCATAGGATCATGAATGTCTAGTATTGCATTATTATGCCTTGCTCTGTCCTATCAATTGCCCTGCTACAATTTGTTTACTCAGCATGCCATGTTGTTTATCTTAAGGATAACACCTCTAGTGAACTATGGACCCCGGTCCAATCTTTACCATTGATACATATTCCACGGTTACTGTTTACTTTCTGCAAACCGCTATTACCTTCCACACCATATAGTTAATCCTTTGTTTTTAGCAAACTGGTGAGATTGATGACCTCACTGTTTGTTGGGGCAAAGTCTTGAGTTTGTGTTGTGCGGGTTTCCAGTTGCTAGCAACACCTTTGAGTCGTTTCCTTCCTCCTACTGGTTCGATAACCTTGGTTTCTTACTGAGGGAAAAACTTGCTGCTGTACTCATCATACCTTCCTCTTGGGGTCTCCCAACGAAGCTCTACAGTGATCTGAGTCACGTCACCAATCTTTACCATTGATACATCATCTACTGTTACTATTTAATTTCTAAAAGCAACCATTACCTTCCACACTATATGTTTAATCCTTGGTTTTCTACAAACCAGTGAGATTGACAACCTCACTGTAAGTTGGGGCAAAGTCTTGAGTTTGTGTTGTGTAGGATTCCGAGTTGCTAGCAACACCTTGGAGTTGTTTCCTTTCTCCTACTGGTTCGATAACCTTGGTTTCGTAACTGAGGGAAAATTTGCCGCTATGCTCATCATACCTTCCTCTTGGGGTCTCCCAACGAAGCTCTACAACTGAGCCGTGTCAAGATATTTTCTAGCGCCGTTGTCGGGGAGTTAAGAACAGCTTCACAAGGGGAGTCTTTCACAACCATTCTCTTTACTTTGTTTTTGTTCTGCTTAGTTTTTTTTGCTTTGTTTTTCTTGCTTCCTTTTACCAAAAATTACAAAAAAAATAGTTTCTTTGGTTTGACTTTTCTTATCAAAAACACAAAAAAATAGTTCTTCCTGTAGTTGTCACCTTGCTCTTGCTCACCATGTTTATCCCTAAGTTCACCATGAAATACTTTTCAATAGGTAGTGGCTCTATTATTGGGAAAGAAAATATTGAAGAGTTCTTTAATCATATTAGCAAACATGAGGATATTGCGGATAGATCCTTAGCAGAACTAGCCCCTAATTATGAAATTGCTTCAGCTTCTTTAGTTCACATGTTGGCCTAGGTTTGTTAACCTTAACCCCATGATACAAATAATGTTTCTTAAACTTAAAGATATTGAAGATACTGAAAAAAGAGACTTTATTCTAGAAAATTTGTTAAAGGAGTTCAATGATGTTGCTAAGGAAGCTAAAATGGTCTTTGATCATTTTAATATGCTAGGATCATGTGTAGATGTTATGGGTACATTAGAAAATTTAGATAAAACCAAACCCAATGGAGAGGAAATAAAAATACACATACCTTTTAAACTAGTAGGAATGCATGAAGCCTTAGAAAAGAATTTTGATTGGATTGTTCCTGAAAATTCGTTTGATGAAAGTAGTAAACCCAAGAGTATTGAGATAGGATCCTCTACAACTTATTTGTATGAGATACCTTTCCTAGTTTAAGAAATTTCGAGTATTGATCTTACTTCTTCTTCATTTGAAAATACTTGATTTTTGCTTCTTGTGCCTAACTTAAAGGCGTTAAAGAAAAGTACTTCTTTGGAGATAACCCAATATTTTTATTGAGTCCTGGAAGTTATTACTTATTTAATAACCTCTCCTTATCCTTTTTGTTTGATTTTTGTGCCAACAATAACCACTAATGAGAGAGAAGTAAGATTTGGGGAAGTTGTTATCCCAAAACAGATTTTTGTGCTTCACTGTAAAAATTCATGACAAATATTTGTATGTCGGATTGAGATGTAATTTTATTAGGAAATCCCCCAGTATGTTAGCTAACTTTCGTTAGTTCAACACTTTTTGATTTGAGCAACAGAAGGTCTTCGAAAAAAATCGGTTTCTACTTGTTGGTCTGTTTTGACAGATTTCTTCCATTATTTACATTTGCTTCTTATCGATTTATTTTTAAGTTCTTTTTGGTGAATTGAGATTTTTAAGGGAATTGCTTCAGTATCTTGTGTTATTAATGGAAGTTTTGTTGTGTTGAAACTAAACCCAAAAGGTTTATTACTTTTGAATGCACTAATGTTGCTAATGAAGATTGTGTGAAGTTTTGTATGAAGGAAATTTTCAAGTGTAGGGGAAGAATGATGTAATGATATGAATAATGGAAAAAACTCAAGCTTGGGTATGCCACCCCATGTCTCCCCAAGAAATATTCAAGAGGTACAAGCGTCAAAGCTTGGGGATGCTCAAGGCATCCCCTTCATCAATAAAAATATCAGGTCTCTTTCTAGACACTTCGTTTTTATTGTTTCATGCACTATTGTGTTGTTCTTGGAGTGACTTAGTTTTCGTTTTTGGTTTTATTTTGCTTAGTTTGCTTGAATAGAGTAGTTGGACCCCCGTTTTCGTTGTGTTATTTCAAATAAGTTGATTGGTGCTGGAAAAGAGTAGAAAGTTTCATGCTTATAGTGGTACAAAAGAGAGCTTGCTTTGACTGTGGCTTAGAATTTATCATGTCATGCTAGATGTTGTTTTGACCTTATGCTTAGTGATTATTGTTGTATCATGACTTGTTCCAAACAATTGAGATTTCTTAGTGTGCCTTGAAGTTATCATGCGTTGTTTTAGCATACAAAAGCATAATATCGTGGCATGCTCCTTTGATGATTTGTTTGGATTGACTTGGCACATGCTCACACCATGTTATGACTATCAACAAGTCACCTTAGCCTCTATGATGATTTAGTTTTTGACTTGTGATACCACTTTATGCTTTAGTTGATAATGTTTTGTCGCTCTGCATGATAATGGCAAGTATTGCTCTCTTAGTTGGTCGCTCTGAGTCTTTTTCTAGCCTCCACTTGTATTGAGTAAGATCTACTCATGCATACAACTCCCAAGAAACCAAGTTATTCCAAAGTGTCCACTATAAATTCCTATGCACTGTGTGTTACACCATTCCAAGTAAATTCTTGTTTTATTTACCTTATAATTAAAAAGTCACTTAGTTATGTGAAAAATAGTGACTAAGGATCTCACAAACTTGATGGCACACTTTATTTTTCTTGCCCATAATAAACTTGAACCATTGTGTCATCTATGTTGTATATGCTTGCACTTATAAGTTGGGAATTAGCAGAACCAAGTTGTCATGGGGAACGCTTTCAACACTTGTACATATTACCCAGTTGATATCATGCTCTTTTGTATATGGATGTCGGTGGTGTGAAATAAAATGGGAGCTTGTAAGTCCATGGAATTATGTATATGTGTTAGAGAAACGCCTGGGCCGCTAGCCTAAGCCATGCCTAATCATGGTGGAAACTTGCAGCATCACCATTGTGAGAAATATATGAAGCATTATTCTTATAAAAAGAGAGAGACAGATAGAAAAAAAGAAGAGAAAAAGAAAGAAAAAAAGAGGAAAGAAGAGTAAAAAGCACCATTTTCCCATGGTAAATAAGAAGATTGCTGAGATGCTCATTGTCTATTGCCTTGTCATTTTGATATGGGATAGCTCCTGTGTCATGGGGCAAGGGGTACCCCGTTGACGATTCTCTATGATACACATATACTTACTATGACAAGAACTTACCGGTAACTAAAGTTGAGTAGCATGAGGAACGACCCTCGTACTCAAGGGACATGAGATTGACAACTTATACTTTGTCAAGCATATACTCCATACTTTGTTCACTCTAACCTTAATCACTTCAAGATGCTTATGATAGGGGTAATGAGAGCTGAAAGCTAACAAGTACCATAATTTTTGGAAGATCTTTATGAAACTTGAAATCCCTGCTTCCCTTTGAAGGGACTTTCTTCCACTTTTATATTGAGTCTCCACCTTCTATCCTTATGCACCAATTAAGAGAACATGGTTGTCATTCTTAGTTCTATGTGCATTGTCCCAAAACTTATTGATTGATTCATAATGTTGATATTGCATGTTCTTGAACTGTTTGTATCTAGTCACCCTTATGAACTTTGAAGGTGTCCTATGCATTTATGTTTTGCTACTCCATGAGGGACAAGATTAATACCACTATGTTATGTTTTCTATATGTGAAACTGTTAGGTTCCCAACCTTTAATAAGGTAGAGATCCCTGTGTTTACAATGCTAGTCCATGGATCAATAGCTAGCATCCACAGTTAAGATGTAATATCAAGAAACAAAGGTCATAATACAACTTTATAACCAGGAATAAAATAATTTATTACATCTTACATAGCTCATTTGGCTATCTCATTACAATGCAGCAGGATATAACAATAGCATGGGGTCCTTCATCTTGAAAGTACCACAGGCAGACATGTTGGTTGTAGACTTGTAATCCTAATCATTAAACTTCACTAATATCAAACAAAAACCTGCAACATAACCAATTACAGCCACAAGGGTCAATACATTTGAATTGTATTGGCAAGTGATACTATGGTAGTATAGTGGAGTATATCATCTATATGCATTTGGCTAAGTGGAGCTTAGGCTTGCTCTTCTCAAAATAGATTTTCCTTATCATTTGAAAACTCTAAGTTTTTGCTTTGACAAAATCTTTCCCAAGGCATCTCCCAATAGAAATTGGTGATCCTTTCAACCCTTGTTCAACCACAAGTTTTTAACTTAGAAATTGGGATGATGGTATTCTTGATAGCTTCCATGTCTTGATGCTCAAATTGTCCTTTGCCAGGGACATGGCTAAGTACTTATATTTTACACTCTGCAGAGGTTGTGCACTTTCCCCACAAGACTTGGTTTCACCAAGACAAGATCTTTCAGAAGCCTTCCCTTAGACCAAAATGGACGCGCTCCAACCTATCAATCCCCTACCACCAACTATCCATTTGGCTAAGTTATTGCAACCTATATGATCCAGGCAGAGCCCATAATGCCAAGTGGCTGCACTTGAAGCTTCTCAACATTTGACATCTCAAATCTCTTTGTGTAGGGTTTCGTAGCATGGAAAACAAAAGTTTTCTACCGCATACAAACAAACAAGCCAAGATCTATCTACTAGATTGTAGCAACGAGTCGATGGAATAACTTACCCTCGAAGATTCCAAAGTGTTTAACGAGAGCGGATTCTCGTGGGTGATGTAGTCGTACTCTTCCCGATCTCAAGATCGCGTAGACGATCCTTCCGACGCTACGTTCCGGCAGCGCTCCCGCAGTCGGTCACACGTTTGGTACTCGACGAAGACCTTCCTCTCCCTTGTTCCAGCAGGCAGCAGAGGTTGTAGCACTCTCCTCGCGATTCCGGCAGCACAACGGCGTGGTACCGGAAGTAGAGGGGAAATCCCGCAGGGCTTCGCCTTAAGCCAGAGCGAGTATGGTGGAGTATGAGAGAGCTCCTCGGCGATCTAGGGTTTAGACACACCAAGGAGGAGGGGCTAGAGCCGGCGGCTAGGGTTCCGGGGACCCCCAAGTCGGCGGCTAGGGCAAAACCCTAGGTGGTGGCGGCGGCTATGGAGGGCTGCAGCTTCTAGGGTTTGAGGTGAGGGACTTGTGTGTCTAGAGGAGGGAGCCCTGCCCCTCCTTATATAGGTGGAGGGGCCGGCGGCCAAGGGGAGGGAGGGGAGTCCCTCCCCAACTCGTCTTGGAGGGGGCGCCGCCGGTTGGAGGAGGGATTCCCTCCCCAACTCGGTTTCCCACTTCCTCCTCTTTTCCTCTTTCCAATTTTAGCCGTTTGACTTTTCAAACTAGCTATTTGACTTCTCAAACTAGGATTTGAATTAATCCTTTATTTGGAACAGCGATGACACTTAGTACATGATGCAATCATTCCAACTTGCAATGACACATTCATGTACCCCTTCCCCTCCGGAGTCTTGGGACATTCGAACCTTCTAGAACATTCAGATGAAAACACGGAATCATTCCCCAACTCAAAGCAGGACTTTCCTTATATGAATCTTATTCTCCGGACCATTCCGGATCACCTCGTGATATCCCGGATCCCATCCGAGACTCCGAACAACATTCGGTCTCTTTCTCATAATACCATAACTACTCAAACAACGTCGAATCCTTAAGTGTGTCTCCCTACGGTTCGTGAATTATGCGGACATGATCGAGACACTTCTCCGAACAATAACCAATAGAGGAATCTGGAAATTCATATGGCTCCCACATATTTCTACGATTACTTTGTGATCGAATGAATCACTTACATACGATACCAATTTCCCTTTGTCTCACGATAGTTTACTTATCCGAGGTTATGATCGTCGGTATCTCTGCATACCTAGTTCGACCTCGTTACTGATAAGTACTCTTTTCTTGTTCCCGTGATATGTGATCCCTTGTGAGCCAGTCACATGCTTGCAATCTAATTGGATGACATTCCACCAAGAGGGCCCAGAGTATATCTATCCGTCATATGGATGGACAAATCCCACTCTTGATCCATGTGTCTCAACCAATACTTTCCGAACACTCAATGCCACCTTTATAGCCAACCAGTTACGGTGTGGTGTTTGATGTCATCAAAGCATCCATCCGGTAAAGGTGATATGCATGATCTCATGGTCGAAGGAATTAGGTTACTATGTATCAGAAAGCATATAGCAATTGAACTATTGAAATGACTTGATCTTTATGCTACGCTTATCTATAGGAGTATGTCCACCATATCATTCTCCTAACGATATGATCTTGTTGTTGATAACATCTCAATGTTCATGATATGGAAACCACAATCATTTATCAACCAACAAGCTAGTGATGTATAGAGGCTATACTAGGGACTTCAAATTAAGTTTACAAATCACACAAGTATCAATGTTTCCTTGTTAATACTATTATAGCATGAATGTAAACATTTATCATAAACACAAAGATATAATAATAACCACATTTATTATTGCCTCTAGGGCATATCTCCAACAGTCTCCCACTTGCACTAGAGTCATCTAATCTAGATTACATGGTAATATACCGAACACCCATGGCAGTTTGGTGCTGGTCATGTTTTGCCCTCGGGAGAGGTTTAGTCAACGGATCCGCCACATTCAGATTTGTGTGTACTTTGAAAATCTTTATATCCCCATCCTGGATATGTTCTCGAATAGCATGAAAACGTAGCTTGATGTGCTTCAGCTTCTTGTGTGACCTTGGTTCTTGCGCATTGGCTATGGAGCCCATGTTATCACAGTAGATAGACATTGGGTCCAGCGCACTTGGAACCACATCGAGCTCTGTTATGAACTCTTTCATCCATATCGCTTCTTGTGAAGCTTCCGAAGCAGCCATGTATTCCGATTCAGTTGAAGATCTCGCCACAACGCTTTGCTTTGCACTCCTCTAGCTAACTGCTGCACCATTCAAAATAAATACGTATCCAGACTGTGATTTAGAGTCATCCGGATCGGTGTTCCAACTAGCATCGGTGTACCATTAACAACGAGTTGTTCATCACCTCCATAAGAAAGAACCATATCCTTAGTTCTTCTCAAGTACTTAAGGATGTTTTTGACGCTGTCCAATGATCCACTCCTGGATCACTTTGATATCTGCTAGTTAAACTAACAACATATGCAATGTCGGGTCTAGTACATAGCATGGCATACATTAGAGATCCTATGGCTGAGGCATAGGGAGTCTTACTCATCCTTTCTCTATCTTCTGCCGATGTCGGACTTTGAGTTTTACTCAAGGTCGTATTGGGCAACATGGGCAAGAACCCTTTCTTGCTATCTTCCATTCCAAATCTCTTTTGAACTTTGTCCAAATATGTACTCTGTGATAAAGATATTTGGCGTTTCGATCTATCTCTATAAATCTTTATGCCTAATATGTAAGCTGCTTCGCCAAGATCCTTCATTGAAAAACTATTATTCAAATATTCCTTGACACTATTAAGAAGGTCTACATCATTCCCAATCAACAATATGTCATCCACATATAGTATTAAGAATGCTATAGAGCTCCCACTCACTTTCTTGTAAATACAAGCTTCTCCATAAGTTTGTATAAAACCAAAACTTTTGATCACCTTATCAAAACGTTGATTCCAACTTCGGGATGCTTGCTTCAATCCATAGATGGACCGTTGAAGTTTGCATACCTTGTTAGCATCTTTAGGATCGACAAAACCTTTGGGTTGCATCATATACAACTCTTCATCAATGTCTCCATTGAGGAATGCTTTGTTTGACATCCATCGCCATATCTCATAATCATAATATGCAGCGATTGCTAACATAATCCTCACAGACTTTAGCTTACCATGGTGAGAAAGTCTCATCGTAGTCAACTCCTTGAATTTGTCGAAACCCTTTTGCGACAAGTCGAGCTTTATAGACAGTAACATTACCATCGGCATCTGTTTTCTTCTTGAAAATCCATTTGTTCTTGACAGCCTTACGGCCATCCGGTAAGTCCACCAAAGTCCATACTTGGTTTTCGTACATGGATCCAATCTCGGATTTCATGGCTTCTTGCCATTTATTGGAATCTGGGCTCATCATCGCTTCCTCATATGTCTCAGCGTCATCGGTGTTGTCCACCAACATGACACTCATAACGAATAATACCAATGCGAGTGGTACGAGTTCTCGTTGACCTCAGGCTCTGTAGCAACTTCAACCAAGTTTCATGATCACCATCATTAGCTTCCTCTCTAATTGGTGCAGGCACCACAGGAACTTCTTCCGGTGCTGCGCTACTCGCAATTTCGAGAGAAGGTTCGACAACCTCGTCGAGTTCTACTTTCCTTCCAGTCACTTCTTTCGAGAGAAATTCCTTCTCTAAAAAGGATCCATTCTTGGCAACGAAGATTTTGCCTTCGGATCTATGATAGAAGGTATACCCAATAGTTTCCTTCGGGTATCCTATGAAGACGCATTTTTCCGCTCTGGGTTCTAGCTTGTCCGGCTGTAACTTTTTTACATAGGCTTCGCATCCCCAAACTTTAAGGAACGACAATCTAGGTTTCTTCCCAAACCATAATTCATACGGTGTCGTTTCAACGGATTTAGACGGTGCCCTATTTAAAGTGAATGCGGCTGTTTCTAATGCATAACCCCAAAATGATAGCGGTAAATCTGTAAGTGACATCATAGAACGAACCATATCTAAGAGAGTTCGATTACGACGTTTGGACACACCAATACGCTGTGGTGTTCCCGGCGGTGTCAACTGTGAAAGTATTCCGCATTTCTTCAAATGCTCGCCAAACTCGTAACTTAGATATTCACCTCCACGATTAGAATGCAGAAATTTAATCTTCTTGTTACGTTGATTCTCTACCTCACTTTGAAACTCCTTAAACTTCTCGAAAGTCTCGGACTTATGTTTCATGAAATAGATATACCCATATCTACTCATGTCATCCGTGAAGGTAAGAACATAACGATAACCACCGCGCGCTGCTACACTCATTGGACCACACACATCGGTATGTATGATTTCCAATAAGTCCGTAGCTCGCTCCATCATACCAGAAAATGGAGTATTAGTCATTTTTCCCATCAGACATGCTTCGCATCTTTCAAGTGATTCAAAATCAAGTGATTCAAGAAGTCCATCGGAATGGAGTTTCTTCATACGTTTCACTCCAATGTGACCAAGACGACATATAGGTCGAATTATCGCTTGATTTCAAACGTTTAGCCTCAATGTTGTTGATATGTGTATTTCCACTATCGAGATTCAATAAGAATAGACCATCTATCAAAGGTGCATGTGCATAAAACATATTACTCATATAAATCGAACAACCATTATTCTCGGACTTAAACAAGTAACCGTCTCGCAATAAACAAGATCCCGATATAATGTTCATGCTCAACGCAGGCACCAAATAACAATTATTTAAGTATAAAACTAATCCCGATGGTAGATGAAGGGGTAGCGTGCCGACCGCGATCACATCAACCTTTGATCCGTTTCCCACGCGCATCGTCACCTCGTTCTTCGCTATCTTCCGTTTATTCTGCAGCACCTGTTTCGAGTTACAAATATGAGCAACCGAACCAGTATCAAATACCCAGGCACTACTACGAGTACTAGTGAGATACACATCAATAACATGTATATCAGATATACCTTTCTTCTTGATGTTGCCGTTCTTCATATCCGCCAAGTACTTTGGGCAATTTCCGCTTCCAGTGACCTTCTCCCTTGCAGTAAAAGCACTCAGTATCAGGCTTGGGTCCAGCCTTGGTCTTCTTCGCCGGCGTGGTAACTTTCTTACCACCCTTCTTGAAGTGTCCCTTCTGCTTAGACTTGCCTTTCTTGAATTTGGTGGTCTTATTTACCAACAACACTTGGTGCTCTTTCTTGATCTCCACTTCTGCAGACTTTAACATAGCAAACAGTTCTGGCAACTGCTTGTTCATGTTCTGCATGTTGTAGTTCATCACAAAGTTCTTGTAACTTGGTGGTAGTGATTAGAGGACACGGTAAATCCCCAAAGCATTAGGAATCACTATACCCAAGCTTTGAAGTTTGTTTGCGTGCCCAGACATCTTTAGCACATGCTCACTGACGGAGCTGCCCTCTTCCATCTTGCAGTTAAAGAACTTTTCAGAAGCCTCATACCTTTCAATTGCCGCATGAGTATCAAAGATCAATTTGAGATCCTCGACAATATCATATGGGTCTGAATTCTCAAACCTTTTCTGAAGCTCCGATTCCAAACCATACAAGATAGCACACTGAACTATGGAGATCTTGATTCTTAGGCGAGGTAATCATTCTTTACTTCATCGGTAGCATCAGCTGCAGGTGGGTCACCTAGCGATGCATCCAGCACATAGGTCAAATTACCAGCTGTGAGGACAATCCTCAAATTGCGAAACCAATCCGCGAAGTTGCTTCCATTGTTTTTCAACTTTTCTTTCTCTAGGAACGCATTAAAATTGATGGTAGGGGCTGCCATTGATCTACAACATATTTGCAATAGTTTAGACTAAGTTTATGACAAATTGAGTTCAAATTAATAATAAAGTTAATCTAGGTGAACTCCCACTCAAAACAACATCCCTCACATTGTTTTAGTGATCACACGAACCAAATCCACTACATCAACACCGATCATCACGAATGTTGATATAGTTTCAATGGCGAACAATCATCATGTTCATCATATCTACTATATGATTCATGCTTTACCTTTCGGTGATCCGTGTTCCGAGACCATGTCTGTACATGCTAGGCTCGTCAAGATCAAACCTTAGTTTCCGCATGAGCAAATCTGGCTTGCTCACGTTGTATACACTTGCAGAATCTAACACACCCGATCATCACGTGGAGCTTCGAAACAACAAGCTTTAGCAACGGTGCTAACTAAGGGTGAACACTTTATGACTTGAAATTCATGTGCATGAGGGATCATCTTATAATGCTACCGTCGTCTACTAAGCAATACAAGATGCATAAAGGATTAACATCACATGCAATTCATAATATGTGATATGATATTGCCTTTCTTCTTTGCGCTTCCGATCTCCATCTTCAAGCACGAACATGATCTCCATCATCACCGGCATTGCATCAAGGTCAATGACGCTTCTCCATGGTTGTCGTCCACCGGCTTAAACTATTAAAACTACCTTGAATAGACACGCGGGTCTTAACATACATTAAAGACAACCATATGGCTCCTGTCGGTTGCCAACTTACAATAAGGAACATTGCATACATCAAATATAAACACAATCATGGCCATATCACATCACTGCACACCCCTGCAAAACAAAGTTAGACGCCTCTACTTTCTTTGCATATTTTACGTGGTTTTGGGGCTTATGTTAAGTGTCGTTCAAACTTACGAACATGAACCACAACATTGATACTAGTATTGTTAATCACCCGTTGTAAATTGGATCTTAACTATGCTAGGAGAAACAGGCACCCGCAAAGCCACTTATGCAATACAAGTTGCATGTCAAGCGTGGAGCAAGTCTCATGAACGATGTCATGTAAGGTTAGCCCGGGCCGCTTCATCCCAACATACCGCAAGATGCAAAGTACACAAGAAGAAATCGACAATAAAAGCATCAATGCCCACAATGACCATTGTGTTCTACTCGTGCAACAGATCTACATATAGACACGGCTCTGATACCACTGTAGGGTTTCGTAGCATGGAAAACAAAAATTTTCTACCGCATAAAAACAAACAAGCCAAGATATATCTACTAGATTGTAGCAACGAGTCGATGGAATAACTTACCCTCGAAGATTCCAAAGTGTTTAACGAGAGCGGATTCTCGTGGGTGATGTAGTCGTACTCTTCCCGATCTCAAGATCGCGTAGACGATCCTTCCGGCGCTGCGTTCCGGTAGAGCTCCGGCAGTCGGTCACACGTTCGGTACTCGACGAAGACCTTCCTCTCCCTTGTTCCAGCAGGCAGCGGAGGTTGTAGCACTCTCCTCGCGATTCCGGCAGCACAACGGCGTGGTATCGGAAGTAGAGGGGAAATCCCGCAGGGCTTCGCCTTAAGCCAGAGCGAGTATGGTGGAGTATGAGAGAGCTCCTCGGCGATCTAGGGTTTAGACACACCAAGGAGGAGGGGCTAGATCCGGCGGCTAGGGTTCCGGGGACCCCCAAGTCGGCGGCTAGGGCAAAACCCTAGGTGGTGGTGTCGTGGGAATGACCACGGCAGATGCTGCGATCGGCAGCGAGTAGTAGAACGAAGGGCAAGGGCGGCCAGCCATCTGCGGTGCGAGATGAGGGCGGAGACTCAGGGTTTTACCCAGGTTCGGCCCCCCGGAGGGTAAAGACCTACTCCTGCTAGATTGTATTATGGAGGTGTTTACAATGGGCGAACTCGGCGGCTAGGCGGCAAGTTGCTTGGGTGTATGAGGGAACTTATCTCTACTCACCCCTTAGGGAGGTTTATATAGGCTTACCTCCCCTAGGGTTTACATATCTCAACCGATTCGGTTACAACTTTGTCAATCGTTTAACTCAGACCGACTGGGCCTATCTATTACTTTGGGCCTTGACCTCCGATGCTGGTACCTGATGGGCTTTGATCCACTCGCGTTCTGCAGCCCACTCGCCAGACCTTTGGGCGGTCGGAACGTCCCACGAGATACCCAGAGGTAGGCATATCCCCATCGGTAGTCCCGAGGCCGTCGTTGATTAGGCGCGGTGGCTGCTGGCGATCGAGTATCTGACTTCAAGTTGGCATCGGTCGAATCGTCGGGCTCTGTCTGAAGGAAAAATCCGGCGAACCGAGTCGCGTTTTGGGTGAACCGAACCAACGGGTCGACCTCGGCGAATAACTCAGCGAGCGGAGGCGGACCGTCGGGCGTGGTCAAACTAGCCGTTAAGGTAACCGCGGTAACTTTCGGCGTAATCATCGGCGTGCGGCCCCTAATTTGGCGGGCAGCTTCGCTATATAAGAGGAATGGTTGGCCATCGGAAAGCCAACGCCCACCATTTCTTCCGATACGCACATCTTTCGCCGTTGATCTCGCAATCCGACCGACGCAATCCTCCGACCTCCAAGCAAATCCTCAGCCATGGCCCTCTCCACCGAACCTTGGGGTAGATCCAAGTGTACCAGGTATGGCCTCCTTCGAGGAGGAATCCTCGGGCTGCTGGCGAATCCGCAGCCGGAGAAACGACCCGAACCAGCGAGAGTTCATATGCTTCACTAGTCACCTCGGCGGCGGGGTTTTAGGGTTCCACTTCTCTGTTCTTCCGGCGCTTCGCGCTACTACGGATCCAGCCTCGGATCCGGGCCCCATAGTATCGAGCAGCTCGCCATCTTTGTGGCGTTCATGAGTGCTACTGGGCTGCCGCCCTATTTTCCCTTGTGGCAAGATCTGTTCCATGGACGGATCAGCCGCGAGGCTGACCCAATGCTAGCCAGGGCGGCTTAACCTTCCAGCTGAAATCCAAAGCCTCCTTCTTCGACTTGATGCTGCCGCCAAAGCAATGAGCGATCGAAAAGTCTTGGTTTTATGTGACCGAGGCGACCCGGTGACGAGGCGGCGATCCCACGATTTCGGCCGACCGCCCGAGCCGCAATCTCCGTGTCGCCAAGCTTCCCGACGATCAGCGGATGGTCGTCGACGATGCTCCAGACCATTCGCGTCCAAGAAGAAGGGCTCAGACGGTGAACCTGTAACTGTTGGCTTGGGCGGCGATTGCCCGCCGCCTAACGCGAGCACTACATGTACCAAGACACAGCCGAGAAGACTCGACGGCCTGCCTCGCCGAGTGGAAGCCGGAGGATCGCCTCTGGCGTGAAGAGGATCACCCAGGCGGCATACACGGATGCGCAGGCCGGGCTCCCTCCATACACCACGAAGCGTCCGGCTCCAACGGTAATAACCTGATCTTGTTCGCAGTCGCAGCATATGCAGTCGCGGTAATTCTAACTTTGTTCCATGTTTTTAACGCAGCTATTCCAAGTGGTGGAAGGGTGGCTCCCACCCGCCGATGACGAGAGCTCCGGGCCATCCGCCCAGGACACAAGCGAGTCGCCTCCCGCCAAGGGCAACGAGGACGATGAGGACGAATCCGAAGAGGAGATCGCCCCACTGGTCCAAAAGACCCGCGGGCAACGCCAGCGCGAACTCGAGGCGAGCAGGAGCCTCGAGCGTCATGACGATGACGAGGAACTCCTGGAGACCACCTCGCTCCGTCAGGCCACTCCCGCGAAGAAGAAGAAGGAGAAAGAGGCGAGGGCCCCCCTAAGGAGGAGGACGAAGCCGCCGAAGATGGCCTCACCGCCGCGCTCAGCGAGCAGCTCCGATGCCCACAGTTCGGCCGGTGACGGGGCGGCCCCGGCAACAACCACGCTAGATGCACCATCCATGGAGGCACCGCTGGCCTCGATGCCCCGCCTTCCGATATCCGGGCTAGGAAGGCTCCACCGAGGCGACTTCGCCGCAAAGGGGTCCCGAACGTGGCGGTCTCGCCGCAAGGAGGCTCCGCGGCAGCTCCTAGCAAGGAAACCTCCGGCGCCTGAGGCGCCAACCGCTACCTCAACATCAAAGAAACCGTCCGTATCCTGGCCTGGCGCCTGAACTGGGCTCGCCGACTTGGCCCCGAGCTGGAGAAACCGCCGCCGCATGTGGCTGCGTTTCATTCCGTCGCCAAGTGAGTGTACTGCTTTCGCTTTTCTCTTAGTATTTTGAATGTTTTTCCTGAATTGTCTCGGCGCGTAGGACCGGGCGAAGAAGATGAGCCACCCGACGGTGGCCAAGGTGCCCTCCGCCACTAGCGAGGAGGACCCTTCCGTAAGAGGAAGGTGGATGAGGTCGCCGCTTCCACGGAAGGCAGCAAGAAGGCCAAGGCGATGACGACATCGCCATGTCTCGACGACACGGCGATCGCGCCGTTGGGCCCTGTGGAAGCTACCGCGTCCACGAAGGGAGGTATTCGTTGCCTAGACCGAAGAAGCGAGCTCCTTCGGGCGGTGCTACCTTCCCCGCTTCATGACCAAGGCGGCCACGGCGAGTGAGGCTGCGACTCAACCCGCTGCGAGAGACCGCCGACGCTGAGATTGACCAACGTCGCGGCACACACCGGCTGCTTGCGGACGCGCGAATCGCTACGGCATGCTTGGCGCCATCCGTACCTCCGGTCCCCGAGGATCAGGTCGGTGTTTGCAGCGCCTGATTCTTTATAGTTACTTGTTTTGTTTGTTCGAGTCCGGTCCCGAACATCGCTAGATTGTAGCGGTGGGCACTTAGTAATTCGAGCCGCCAGAAAGTGCGCACCGCTAAATTGTTGGTGGGCACCGAGTAATTTTCGAGCCGCCCGGTCCCAGTGCGCACTCGCTAGATTGTAGCTGGTGGGCACTTAGTAATTTTCGAGCCGCCAGTCCCCGAGTGCGCACCCGCTAAATTGTAGCGGGTGGGCACTGAGTAATTTTCGAGCCGCCAGTCCCCGAGTGCGTACTCGCTAGATTGTAGCGGGTGGGCACTGAGTAATTTTCGAGCCGCCAGTCCCCGAGTGCGCACCCGCTAAATTGTTGCGGGTGGGCACTGAGTAATTTTCGAGCCGCCAGTCCCCGAGTGCGCACTCGCTAGATTGTAGCTGGTGGGCACTTAGTAATTTTCGTGTGAACTGACTTTGAAACTTTGCAGGGTTTACAACTGGAGTCGGCAGAGCGATTGGCCGCAAAGCAGCGTGCTCCAAGAAGTAAACGAGGAGCTTCAGGCAATTGCTGCGCAGGCAGAGGTGGCTCGCCAGGAGCTTGTCCCTGCTGGCGAGCTGACGGCGGCGAAATCTGCGTTAAGCACTGCTGAGCAAAGGATCGCCGACCTCGAGCGCGAACTGCGGGAGGCGAAAGAAGAAGCGAGCTCGGCGAACGGGCGAGCTAAGGCCGCCGTTGCTGCCGCGGAGGAAGACCGGAAGGTGTCGGAAGCCCTCATCGTTGGGCTTCAGGACGATAAGACATCGCTTCAAAGCTTCATCACGGGGCTCGCCCGCCCGTTGCTCGGTGAGTGCGTCTTCCCAGTCTTGTGGTTGTATTGTTTGTGGTTTCCGTGGTGCTCACAACTGTTTCCGTCTAGCAGGCCATGTGATTGGTAGCCATGAAGAAGCGAGTTCTCTTGATGCGAGGGAGTGCGTGAGCATGCTCGTCGACTCGGCGACGCTGTCGGCGACTTGCATCCGCGCCTACCTTCAAGAGATGTCGCCCACGGAGGTTATTCCCAGTGACCTCGTTGAGGTGTGGGAGTACTTGGAGAAGGCGCCCGCTGTCGTGGAGTTCATGACGCGGTCGGCTTTTCGACGTGGAGCGTCGACGGCTCTGAGCCTGGGACTCGCCCACTTCCCCGAAGATTTCGACCTCGACGACGTGACGAGTGGTTATCCTTCATCGTCTGGCGCGGTGGATCTGTCTGAAGTTCTTAAGCTGCAGGAACGTGCGCAGTATCTCGAGCGTGTTTGGGCGATGGGCGACCTTCTTCCGTACCAGAAGCGGTCGTCGCGCCGAACGACCCCGAGCCGCATCGCGACTTCAAGGTCGAGCAGCCTTCCAGCGGCGATGGCGGGCCAGCGACGACTTATCCATCGAACCCGTACACCGCATTCATCCGAAGCGCCGGACGCTGGTGCATCATCGTCAGCCTGGAATAGTGTTAGTAACAGTTACGCCGAGTAGGCATATTTTGTAATGTAAGACAATGCGATATGCGATTGAATGGAACGTTGTGTTCATTTTGCTATTTGTTTGCGTGTTTTGATTGATTTTGGGTGAGTCCCGAGCGCGTCCGCCTTTTGCGGGGTTCACCTTAGATATGATGTTTTGTTGTTTATCATGTGTGTTGTTGGTTGAGTCGACTCGCTTGAGCTCGGAGAGCCGATCGCATGCGACTCCTCGAGTGCTCAGACTTTACCGCTTTTCCCAGACGCGACGGTGCCGGGTGGCCGAGTCCCCGGCGTGGTACTTGGTAGTTCAAGGCGCGACTCGAGGGTGGTTGAGGACTGAGCGTTTGTGTTAGCGTCGCTCTCCCGCCTGGGTCGGTCGCGTGGCGAGTCCCGCACGCCTCTTACTTGGCGTTTTCCTGTCGATCGAGACGAACGGTATCCAGTCCCGAGCGTGGTACTTAGCCGTTCGAGTCGCTTCCGCCAAGGATGCGGAGGACCAGGGTCGCCAGGAAGCGAGGACAGATGTCTGTCTTGGTAAAACCAGTCGAGCTAGGCGACTCGGATGGGGCTCCGGATTGGCGTTTTTCGTGGACGATGCAAGACCTGAAATGACTCAGTGCTCTTACATCGCACTACTTAGCCGTGCCGGTCGCTGTACCAAGGGTTGACTTCTGTATTTTAGCATGACGCTGTTAATTACGAGTGCGAGTGGCACAAGGAATGGAGAGTAGACGAATTTTGCAGTAACCGTTTCTTTTATTCATAGCGACTGGAGAGTACATATGTGGGGTTCTAGGTATAGAACTTCCGGAGGAGATTTACATTCCACGGCCGCTTGACGTCGAGTTCACCGTCCCCGCGGACGTCGACGAGGTAGTAGGCGTCGTTGCCGAGTACGCGCCCGATAGCGAACGGGCCTTCCCACGGAGGGGAGAGCTTGTGCGTGCCCTTCTTGTCCTGGATGAGGCGTAACACCAAGTCGCCTTCCTGGAAGGTGCGGGTTTTCACCCGTCGGCTGTGGTAGCGACGGAGCCCTCCGATAGATAGCGGTGCGATCGGGCGAGGTCGCGGCTTCGTCGAGTTGGTCGAGCCCATCTTGGCGGGCCTGCTTGCGGCTCCGTATAGTGGACGATCCGCGCGAGTCGTGTTCGAGGTCGGTCGGCATGACAGCCAGCGCCAGAGACCATGAAGAAGGGGTGAATCCCGTCGACTGTTGACCGAGGTGCGGATTCCCGGATGACGGAGGGAGCTCTTGACCCAGCATCCAGCGTGCGCCGAGTGGTACTTGGAGTCGCGCTTGGCCGTGGAGGATGCTTTGGTTGGCTGCCCGCCTGGCCGTTGGATTCCGGGTGTGCGACTGACGCAAGGTCGAGCCGGATGTGGTGCTCCTCGCAGAACTCGGCCATTGCTCCCTTGGCGAAGTTTGTGCCGTTGTCCGTGATGATGCTGTTGGGGAAACCGTAGCGGTATATGAGCTCGCGTAGGAACTTAGTGGCAGTCTTCCCGTCGCATTTCCGGACTGGCTTGGCTTCTACCCACTTTGTGAATTTGTCGACGGCGACCAGCAGGTGGGTGTAGCCGGAGGGGGCCTTCTTGAAGGGGCCTACCATGTCCATGCCCCACACGGCAAATGGCCAAGTGATGGGGATTGTTTTGAGCGCCGAACTTGGAACGTGCGTCTGGTTGGCGTACTTCTGGCACCCGGCGCATCGCTGGACGATATCGACAGCGTCGGCATGCGCGGTGGGCCAGTAGAAGCCGTGTCGCATGGCTTTGGCGACCAGGGAGCGCGCGGCAGCGTGGTGGCCGCAGTCGCCTGAGTGGATGTCATGTAAGATTTTGCGTCCTTCAGCCGGTTGGACGCATCGTTGGAACACGCCGGTGACGCTGCGCTTGTGTAGCTCGCCGTCGATGATGGTGTAGGACTTACATCGGCGAGCGATCATTCTGGCGCTTGTCTCGTCTGCGGGCAGGTTTCCTGTCTCCAGGTAGGCGATGTAGGGCTTGGTCCAGTCGTCTGGCTCGGTGATGAGTGCGACCAAGGTTGCCTCTGGTTGGAGCGGGACTCCAATGTCGATCTCCTTCGGGGGAGAGACTGACGGTGTGAAGATGGTGTCGAGGAACACGCCTGCAGGTGGTGCGAGTCGAGCCGACCCGATGCGAGAGAGGGCGTCGGCCTCCTCGTTTTTCCTCTGTCCGATCCACTCTGAGTAGCCGTGAAGTGGCCGCCCACCTTGTCCACCTCTTGGCGGTATGCCGCCATGGTAGGGGAGACGGCGTCAGTGCCGCGACTTGACCCGCAACGAGGTCGGAGTCTCCGTAGCATCAAGGCGATTGACGCTCATCTCCTTTGCGGCTCGCATGTCGTGGAGTAGGGCCTCGATTCGCCATGTTGTTGGTGCAGGGCGTGAATTGAGGCGGAGGATGTAGCGGAGCTTGTCGCCTTTGGTGAGGTCAGCACTATCTCGCCTCAAGGCCGCGTTCTTGGACCCGTCTGGCACAGGCTCCTAATGGAGGTACGGCGCTTCTTCCGGTTGCTGGGCCTCCTCCGGCGAGGAAATCGGCGGTGCTCGTGACTTAATCGCCTGCGTGGCTCGTACTTAATGTTGTGGACGCCGATCTCGACGGCCCACTTGGCGACCCGCCTCGCGATTGCGGATGATGTCTTGTAGTGGAGCGGAGGAGACGACCGTGATGGGGTGCTCCTGGAAGTAGTGCGGCAGGCGCCGCTGAGCTCTGAAGACCGCGTATACCAGCTTTTGGTACTGTGGGTATCGCTGGCGCGACTCGGTTAGGACCTCGCTGATGTAGTATACCGGCCGCTGGACTGGGCGCTCTTTTCCTTCCTCTGGTCGTTCGACGACCATTACAGCGCTGACGACGCGCTCGGACGCCGCGACGTAAACCAGCATGGGCTCCTTGTCGACGGGTGCGGCGAGTGGTGCGGCGAGTAGCACCTTTTTGAGGTCGCGGAGCGCGTCGTCCGCCTCCTTGTCCCACTGGAAGGTGGGATTCTTGCGCATCAGCGGTATAGGGCATCGCCTTTCGCCAGCGGGGATGAAGCGATCGAGAGCCGCTACCCGCCAGCTTCTCGACGCCGCAGCACTTTCGGTTTGCCGAGGGCGATCGTGTCGATCTTCGTGGGTTTGCCTCGATCCCTCGCTTGGAGACGACGTACTTAGTAATTGCCGGCGGTACACGAAGGTGCACTTGGGTTGAGCTTTATCTTGTACCTCGCAGGTTGGCGAAGGTCTTTGCGAGGTCGGCGAGTAGGTCGCCTTGGCGAGCGGATTTTACGACCACGCCGTCGATGTAGACGTGGATGTTGCGCCAATTTGGCTCGCGAGGCATTCTTGCATGCACTGGTACGTTGCTCGGCGTTTGAGGCCGAAGGTCATGGCGGTGTAGCGAAGGCTCGAATGGCGTGATGAACGCCGTTTTCCTCATCCTCGACAGCCATTTTGATCTGGGTTATACCCAGTAGGCGTCAGGAAAACAGCGACTCGAGCCCGCGGTGGAGTCGATTATCCGATCGATCCATGGAGGACGAACTGCCTTTGGGCGCTGTTCAGGTTTGTGTAGTCGATACACATTCTCCATGTCCCGTTCTTCTTCTCGACCAGGACTGGGTTTGCCAGCCACTTGGAGTATTTAATTGGCCGGATGAAGCCGGCAGCGAGGAGACGCTGCACTTCCTCGGCGATTGCCCGACGGCGTTCTTCGTTGAATGGCCGTAGCGACTGCTTGACTGGTCGCACTTTGGGGTCGGCGTTTAATTTGTGCTCAGCGAGCTCCCTAGGGACACCAGGCATGTCGGAGGGTTTCCATGCGAAGATGTCCCTGTTCTCACGGAGGAACTCGATGAGCGCGCCTTCCTATGCTGGGCTCATGCCTGTCCCGATCGTCACCGTCTGGCTGGGGTCGCCTGGGACCAGCTCGACGGTGCGGGTGTGCGTCGTGGCCTCAAAGGTTGAGGTGTTTGTGCCCTCTGAGTTCGGCTTCTTGAGAATTGTGGGGTCGTCGTTGTTGACCCCGCTCGCGTATTTGGCGAGCTCATCGGCGTGACTAGCTTCCGCCGCGATCACGGCGTCGGCGAGTTCGGCTCCTTTGGCCTCGCATTCGGCGGCCATGTCGGGGTCGCCGTTGATGGTGATGACGCCGCACGGCCCGGGGAGCTTCATCGCGTTATGCAGCAGTGGGTGCCGCCATGAATTTGGCGAACGCTGGCGCCCGTGACGCAATGGTAAGGGCTGTCAAGGGCACCAGCTCGAAGACGATCCGCTGCGCGGAAGTTCGCCGGAGTGCGAAGGTGACGGTAGCGTGACCTTGCCGATCGGGTACGCCTTCCGACCGGGACGATGCCGTGGAACGTGGTGTGGGTTGTCTCGATCATCGCGGAGCCGCAGCGCTGAAGGTGTCGAGGTAGAGGATGTTGATGGAGCTGCCGCCCATCGAGTCTTGGGGAGCCAGTCGCCGACCTTGGGCTTGACCACCAGGGCAACTCGCCCCGGTACTCGATGGCGTGGCGAGTGGTCTTGCCGCCCGGTGATAGGTGCTCCGACCAGTTCAGAACCGGGGACGTCTGTCTGGGCCACCGCGTTGACGGCGACAACGCGGGCGATGACCTTCTTCTCGCGCTTCGTGTTGAAGCCGGTGAAGGTGTGGAGCGAGCCGACTACTTTGCCGAATTTTCCGCCATTTTGCGGGGCGTTGTCGGTGTCCTCCCGCGTGCGTGCCTTCTCGATCTCCCCGAGGGTGTGGCGGTCGGCGGTGGTGTGCGTGGCGGCTTTCCTTCCTGCTGTGAAACGCATGGTTGGTTAAGGAGGGCCGCGGATCGAACCTTGGCTTGTTCTTGTAGTTCCCGCGCCGTCGTTGCCCTCCGTCGCGGGCGGTAGCTCTTGGGGTCGCGTTGAGCGTGCCCAGCATTGGCGACGGTCGACTTCGCCATCGTTGCGGCGCTTGCTCGTGAGGCGAAGTGCCGCTGTAGCGAGGTCTGCTCGGTGGCCGCCGTTGCGCCGCGCGGCCGTTGTCCGCCGGACTCGTCGTCGACGCCTTGATTGGGATCTTCCTCGGCGTATCGTTTGGCGATCTCGAGGAGGTCGGGATGTTGTCGAGTGTGCGCGTGTCGCTTGAGCTTGGCGACTAGGGGCTCAGAGCGGCACGAGGTCTTGAAGCAATGGATAGCGGTGTCCGGTGGATGCCGACCGTTGTACCAGAGCTCTTGCCACCGTTGGACCCAGCTGCTGGTCGACTCGCGGGTCCCCGGACGATCGTTCCAGTCCTCGATGGTGGTGGCGCGGGTGTAGGAGCACTCGAAGTGCCTGACGAAGGCGTCTCGCATTTCCTCCTAGGAGTCGATACTGTCCTAGGGGAGAGTGTTGATCCACTGCCTGCACGTCCCCTCCATCATCAGGGGGAGGTAACGGGCGGCGAGTAGGTCAGTGTGACCCGCGATCCCCATCGCCATGAGGTATGTGTCGAGCCGCATCACGGGTCGCACGAGGAGTCGATTTTCGATCTCCTTGGCGCCTTGAAGTTGGGGTACTTTTCGCCTCGGATCATTGGTCCGAAGCACTTGGGCCCTAGTCGATGGCGACCCCATAGGCTCGCCATCGCGCAGTAGTTAGGGTGCCGCAGTCGCCGGGCTGGCGGCGCCAGTTTTGGTTGTTGATGATGTGAGTGCGGGCCGATCGGCTCTCCATTGGCGGCGACGAGGTTGGTCGCCCGGGATCGTTGGTGGAGAGTGCGCATTCGGTCGTCGTTGGAGCTGCGGTGGCTCTGGCGGCGGGCAATTGAGGGTGTTTGCCACCGGGACGGCCGCTTGAGGCCGCCGCTTCCGAGGAGCGCGAGTACACTCGCTTGCGGTCGGCGCCGCTTTCGCTGTTCCACGGCCTTCGCGAGTAGGGCCTCGACATCTTGGATCTGTAAGGCGCCGCCGCCGCCGTGATGTCGACGCGGCTCGCCTGCCACGAGGTTGTCCATCGGGTGGAGAACGGTGGAAGGCCGTTCGCATCTCGCTCCGTGAGGAGACGACTATCCGCGGGTCCTCGGAGGTGCGGTTGGGTGGTGGTGGGGCACCCATCGCCGTTGATCTGGCGGAGGCGGTTGCTTCCTCGTGGCGCGTTCGCAGATCGCGCTTCGGCTATGCGAGCCGGGTCGTTCGTCGCCGGTTCAGGCGCGCCTGAACGGTGGGGTTCAGCGTGACCGATCCGCCTGGTGGTAGCGTGGCAGTTCTGCTGTCACCGCCGAGGCGAAATTTTTCGCCGCCTGCTCGCTTCTTGCCTCGCCCGCGCCAGCGGAGTTCTCGACCTCCGTCGCCGTGGCGTTAGGAGGGATCGGGGTGGAGAAAGGGTCCTCCGGCGGATCGGTGCCGGTGGCCATGTAGGTCGCGGCGTGGCGACTGGCACCGTCGTGGAGGTCGGCGGAGTTCTCCGACCCGGAGTCGAAGATCCCGAGGATGGAGGGGTCCTCGAAATCTCCCGCGTTGGAGACCTGAGCGATGGAGCCCGCGGACGAGGCCGCGGTGATGGATCCGGCGAGTGACGCCGGGGTCGCCGAGTCGGCGTCGTCGGTGAGGGTCACGTCTTCCGCGGCCGCTGAATTCTCGGCCACGTTGCTGTGGGCCGAGTCGTACTCGGAGGCGAGGCGGTGGATCGTGCGGATCTGGCTCTCGGAGAGCCGATCGCGTGGTGGCGACTCGCGGATGCGAGCCGAGTCCTCCGAGGTGATGACGTCGGTGAAGCCGACGAGGCCGATCGTGCCGATCGGCAGGATCACGTGCGGCGTGACGGTCGCGCCACGGACGTAGCTGCTTGGCAAGATCTGGAGCATCTCGCCAATCGCTATCATGCGGCCGTGGCGACCGCCTCGTTGATGGGCAGATTGGATCTCGCCAGAACACCGCCAGACCGCCAGCCCCACGGTGGGCGCCACCGCCGTGGAATGACCACGGCAGATGCCGCGATCGGCAGGTAGTAGAACGAAGGGCAAGGCGGCCAGCCATCTGTGCGAGATGAGGCGAGACTGTGGTTTTACCTGTTCGCCCCGAGGGTAAAGACCTACTCCTGCTAGATTGTATTATGGAGGTGTTTACAATGGGCGAACTCGGCGGCTAGGCGGCGAGTTGCTTGGGTGTATGAGGGAACGTATCTCTACTCACCCCTTAGGGAGGTTTATATAGGCTTACCTCCCCTAGGGTTTACATATCTCAACCGATTCGGTTACAACTTTGTCAATCGTTTAACTCAGACCGACTGGGCCTATCTATTCGCCTGGGCCTTCGACCTCCAGTTGCCTGGTACCCTGATGGGCTTTGATCCACTCGCCGTTCTGCAGGCCCACTCGCCAGCCTTTGGGCCAGTCGGAAACGTCCCGCTGAGGATACCCCAGTAGGCATATCCCCATCAGGTGGCGGCGGCTATGGAGGGCTGCAGCTTCTAGGGTTTGAGGTGAGGGACTTGTGTGTCTAGAGGAGGGAGCCCTGCCCCTCCTTATATAGGTGGAGGGGCCGGCGGCCAAGGGGAGGGAGGGGATTCCCTCCCCAACTCGGCTTGGAGGGGGCGCCGCCGGTTGGAGGAGGGATTCCCTCCCCAACTCGGTTTCCCACTTCCTCCTCTTTTCCTCTTTCCAATTTTAGCCGTTTGACTTTTCAAACTAGCTATTTGACTTTTCAAACTAGGATTTGAATTAATCCTTTATTTGGAACAGCGATGACACTTAGTACATGATGCAATCATTCCAACTTGCAATGACACATTCATGTACCCCTTCCCCTCCGGAGTGCCGGACATTCCGGAACCTTCTAGAACATTCCCGATGAAAACACCGGAATCATTCCCGAACTCCGAAACGGGACTTTCCTTATATGAATCTTATTCTCCGGACCATTCCGGATCACCTCGTGATATCCGGATCCCATCCGAGACTCGAACAACATTCAGTCTCTTTCATAATACCATAACTACTCAAACAACGTCGAATCCTTAAGTGTGTCTCTACGGTTCGTGAATTATGCGGACATGATCGAGACACTTCTAACAATAACCAATAGAGGAATCTGGAAATTCATATGGCTCCCACATATTTCTCGATTACTTTGCGATCGAATGAACCACTTACATACGATACCAATTTCCCTTTGTCTCACGATAGTTTACTTATCCGAGGTTATGATCGTGATCTCTGCATACCTAGTTTGACCTCGCATCGATAAGTACTCTTTTCTCGTTCCCGTGATATGTGATCCCTTGTGAGCCAGTCACATGCTTGCAAGCTAATTGGATGACATTCCACCGAGAGGGCCCAGAGTATATCTATCCGTCATATGGATGGACAAATCCCACTCTTGATCCATGTGTCTCAAACAATACTTTCCGAACACTCAATGCCACCTTTATAGCCACCCAGTTACGGTGTGGTGTTTGATGTCATCAAAGCATCCATCCGGTAAAGGTGATATGCATGATCTCATGGTCGAAGGAATTAGGTTACTATGTATCAGAAAGCATATAGCAATTGAACTATTGAAATGACTTGATCTTTATGCTACGCTTATCTATAGGAGTATGTCCACCATATCATTCTCCTAACGATATGATCTTGTTGTTGATAACATCTCAATGTTCATGATATGGAAACCACAATCATTTATCAACCAACAAGCTAGTGATGTATAGAGGCTATACTAGGGACTTCAAATTAAGTTTACAAATCACACAAGTATCAATGTTTCCTTGTTAATACTATTATAGCATGAATGTAAACATTTATCATAAACACAAATATATAATAATAACCACATTTATTATTGCCTCTAGGGCATATCTCCAACACTTTGTTCCTGGGTGGCCATCCACAAGTGAGACACCAAGTTTTCCCCAACATGCTGGACTTGGTGATGCCCAAGTTTTCCCCAGCATACTGGACTTGCATGACCACTCAACACAAACCATTCCTTCCATTCCACCCAGGTGATTCATTCACTTAGTTGTTTTATTAAACAAAACACAAGTCCTCAGACTTAGAAATTTTTCCATAGCATGAATATATATTCCACCCTTGTTTTCTACTAGCTAAGCTAAGCATGATAGTAGTAGGAATATTAACTTAGGAAATTTCTACTAAGGTTTCATCTACTAGGATTTCCCATAGCATAGTTTATACTTAGCAAAATTTCCATCCAAGTCCTACTTAGAAATATCACTAATGCATAGTGAAAATAATGGGACAAAAGTATGAAGCATCACTTGCCTTTTGGTAGAGAGTATAAGTTCACTCCTTGATCTTTGCAATGTTCACTCACTTCAAATCACTACAATTCAATCAAGCAAACAATATTTCAATCCACCATTCAAGCAATTCAACACATAAAATAATAGAAACAAAACAATGCATGCAAGCATGCAAAAGGTTGTTTTATTTGTAAAAGTGGTTTCTAGTAGGTTATAAACATTTGGTAACTCCTATTGGTCATTTTATAAAGTGGCAAAACCATTTGCAAAAGTTTTTACTTCAAAAACCATTTTCAAACCATGTCATTATTTTATGTGGTGAAGAAATGTTTTTATTAAGGCAACTTTCTATAGGGTTCACAAAATATTTTTTAAAACCACAAAACCTTGTGTTTAGGGTCAGAGAGTTTAAATCAAAACATTTCCCAAAGGTTTTCCTCCAAA
Organism: Avena longiglumis; assembly: GCA_030063025.1. Lineage (NCBI taxonomy): Eukaryota > Viridiplantae > Streptophyta > Magnoliopsida > Poales > Poaceae > Avena > Avena longiglumis. The sequence continues at coordinate 410,858,360 of CP125974.1, read as the reverse complement.
ATCATTTTTAACAATTAAACCATATTTTTATTTGACTAGAAATGGTTTAAATCAAGGATTTATTCTTTTGCTTCACCAAATACATTTTTGAAACCAAAATTTGTTTCCTATGGTCAGTAGGTTCAAAACAAACCATTTGCCAAAGATTTTATCCTCAAAATCATTTTAGAACAATTTCTATATTCCAAACATGCATACATAAGTTTCTGTAAAAACAAACAATTTAACAGAATCAACTTTCTAAACAAAGTGCATGGTTGGCTAGGGCTTCTTTTTCTGAATCCATTGATATAAAGTTTGCAAAATTTGGACGTGTAGATTAAAAGTTATAGATTTTACAAAATCTAGCATCTAATAGATCAAATCTGTTTTAATTCAAACGAGCAGAGCCACGTGGCGTGTTCTAATTCGTCGGTACCGGTTCGCGTGGATCAGCAACGTGAGGCGTTGGATCAAGTTACATCGCACGGCACAGATTGCGTACCCCTTTGGCGTTAAGTGATTCTATCGCATCCTTACGATCTGCATCTAACGGCTGGAGACGACCTGACCAAACTCTGGCGCTCGCGGCAGCCACATGTGGCGACGCTAGCTAGCAGAGCTAGCGATGCAGGAAGCGAAAAGGGAAAAGGGATGGCTCACAGTGATCGTCGTGGCGTGGGGAAGCTCAAGGCGGTCCTTGCTGGCGAAGGGGCGCACGAGGTGGTCGACAATTGCTCGTCGGAGATGCTCCTGGCGTCGGGTGCGGTCAGACGTCGACGGGGGCGAGGCTACAGAGTGTGCTAGGATGAGTGGGGAACACAGTCAGACACGCAAGGACGTGGTGATGATGTGTGCGTGAAGGAGCAAGAGAGGGGCGGTCAGGTTCTTACCCGAGGAGTCGCCGGAGAAGGGAGCAGACGGTGGCGGCGCTTGGTGTCGTCGTTGTCGAGGCTCTGGGGCACGTGCGAGCGAGCTAATGCCACTGGGAGATGCTTCAGGGCTTGGGGGGTCACGTCCGTGTGCTCGAGGAGGCGAGGGGCGACGAGGGGCTGCCGGAATTGGCCGGGGAAAGTTTTTGGAGCAGTGGCCGTGCAAATAAAATCAGGGGCATCCTGGGGGCAGAGGGAGGATGGCGAGCGAGGGGAAATGGAGAGGGAACGCGGGCGATTAAGAGTGCGTGTTTGCTGAGCGGAATCACTGCAGCGTTATGGCGAATTTACGCGAGGTTTCAACAGCAGAAACGGCCAGGGAGGAATGAGGGGCGTGGTCGTCGCGGGGAGGAAGAAGGTGAGGTGGCAGTGGGGCCTGGCTGTCTGCGAGTGAGAGAGAGTGGGGGTGGGATCATTCTGTCAGCGGTCGAGGGGTGCGGGTTTGAGTGAATAACGGTTCGCTCGGTGAGAGGGAGAGGTGGGCTGGCTGGGCCTTGTTGGGCTAGTTGGGCTGGGTCGGTTTGATTCTCTTTTTTTTTGTTCTGTTTGCTTTTCTTTTTCTCATTTGATTTTTCTGTTTTGATTTTGAATAAGCAATTCAAACATTCATTTGAATTCAATCCTTTGCCAAAATTTGTGTAGGTTTAAATATTGATTTGTAATATATTTTGATGTCAATTTTTGAAATAAAACTTTATTATTTTTAGGGTCTTTTATTTATTTGATTAGGCCCTTGTTTTAATTCAAATAGGATTTAATAAAATTTTCAAAAACCATTTAAGTTTCTAAAATCTTTCCAAATCTTTTCAGTAGGTTTTTATTTGATCAATAGGGTGTCAAATAATTCATCTTGAATTATTTGGAAAGTATTTAATGTGATTCAAAAATCATTTGAATTGGGTATTTGTTTTAATTCCAATGGAATTAAATATAGTTTTGATTTCCTAAATTTTATTTGGAAGCTTTATTTTATTTAAGTTAATTAAACAAATTTTATTCCACTTGGGTAAATTCCAAATATCATTTTCTCATGATTTAAATGATCATTCTTATTAGAGATTTGTCTTTCTTAAAATAGGGATAGAATGGTTAATGTCATCTTATTTTATTTTGGAAATTCTTTATCCTTTTATTTTATTTGGATTTGGATTAAATTCATTCCATTTGCTTAATGGATTAGGCCAAGATTTAATTTGGTCTTTAAATATTCTTTATTTAATATTACTTTCTTCATCTTATAAAATCCATATCTTTTTATTTAGAGGTCCAAACTTGGTGATTCCAATTTGTAAAATCTTGTTTAATATTTGTTTATCTTTTTAAATCCATTTAGGATTTATTTGCTCACCATTTGGTATGGATTTTAGATAAGTGCTTTATTAGCTTTGGAATTTACTTTTCCTTATTTTATTTAAATTCATAAGATTTTATCTATGGCTCCAAATTGAATGAAATCAATTTCTATGGTTTTATAATATTTCTATTTGTCTTTCTTGATCATTTGTAAATGTTTGTTGACAAGATTTTATATGGATCAAATCCATAGGCTTGGAGATAACTTGGAAATGATTTTTATTCCATTAGGGTTTAGGGTTTGGATTTATTTTCCAAGTGTTTAAATTTCCAGATACATTCATTGAGGAATGCATTTCTCTAGATTTGAATTTTGAATTCAAACTTTAATTATAGTTTGTTCAAGATGGGATTTTTAAGTTTCCTTTTAGAAACAAAAGTTTCTTTTCACCCTGATTTTCAACAATAATTTATTTTGTTTATTTATTTTTCACATTACAAGATTTGGAAAATCTTGGGATGTGACAGAAACAAACAAACGTCTTTCAATGCATTGTTATTAATGATCTTTGTTTGTATCATTTCATGTTGCAACATAGTTGCTTTGTCTTATTGTTAGAACTTCATCTTTCATGCTCATGTTTAGAGTACTTTGATCCTAGCTTTTAATGCTTGCAAATGGTTTGATCAAGATTGTGATGGTGCATGTCACCTCAAAAATTATTCTTTTTATCACTTACCTACTCAAGGGCGAGAAGGAGTTAAGCTTGGGGATGCTTGATATGTCATAAACGTATCTATAATTTTTTATGTTCCATGCTTGTTTAGTATCAACTTTGCTTTGCTTTGTCTACACTTTGAGGTATTTTTATACATTTTCTGGGACTAACCTATTAATAAGATGCCACAATGCCAGTTGCCTATTTTCTGTTGTTTTTGGTTTCAGAAAAGCTAGTAAGGAAATATTCTTGGAATTGGACGGAACAAAAGCCAAAGTCAATATTTCACCGAGGAGAACACGGAGACCAAAGGGCGACCGAAGGAGGGGCACGAGGCCGCCAAACCCTAGGGTGGCGCGGGCCCCCCTAAGGCGCTCCGTGTCAACACCCGGATTTTTAATCCCAGATGCCTGTTATGCCATACATCGCAATCCCAGGATTACCATTTTTGCGAGACATAACAGATTGGATATCACAGTACATCATCCATTACAAACCATACATAAGGTCTTACAACAAATAAAGGATCTCATGATCCAGTCTTAGTACAATCAAGCAGCGGAATAATAACGATAGCATCGGCGAGGCTCCATCTTCATGGTCATAGGCAATGCTGACGATGGGAGATGATCCTAGTTGTCGTAACCTTCCCGCAGTCCATCCTCCTGATAGTCCTCTTCATAGTCTGGCCACGGGAATATCCAGGGACAAAGCCATGAGTACTCTTTAAGTACTCACAAACTATCACTAACAGGTAAAGTGGTTTCAAGTAGGAATACTAAGCTCTAGGTTGTTTTGCAAAAAGACAGATCTATCTCTAACCGAGTTTAGAAGAAAAGAAAACTAGTTTAAGGTTTTATAACACCTCCGTGGGAACTCAAGTTTCACTTTCACAACTCTGTTGTGGTCAAGTCAAAGTCATGATTCAAATCACAAGTCATTTTGAAAACATCTGACGACGGAACAGTATGGCCACTCCAACTGTCCATAACCGTGGACGCAGCTATTCGAATAGTTTGACACTCTGCAGAGGTGGTACACTTTCACCACAACATTCGATACATCTATTAGGAACAATCCTGAATTCACCATACTAAGTATGCCGATAGTCAATCTTAACCTTTCAATTACACGCCCTAGTATAGGCACCTTTCCTATGAGTTTGGCCTCCCAACCATGACCATCTGTCATCTTGGGAACTGCACAGGTGGTCAATCTTCACGAGGTAGCCTCAGCTCAAACTTCGGCCGCGAGGGAACCCATACTAAGGTATATAAACTTCTAGTCAAGCCCTACCCAATTTCGGGTATTGTGGTTGTACGATAAAATTGGAATGGTATCGCATCCAGATAACCATCAGTTTTATAAAGGGCTAAGGCTCATGCCTCAACATTTTCATCATCAAAATCATCTGGTGTTCAAGAACACATGTCAAAACATTTCATTAGAATGACTCATCATTCTAAGGTTTTCATAATCATTTTCACCAAGTATTCCCATCTAAAGTGATCAAGTTTTATGCTTAGCACTAGCCACTAAAGTTGGGGGTAAACACTAATGAGGGGTGGTAAACAAGTGTGAATTATCTAAGTTCAATCTCATGCCTCAGGATGACATCAAGATTTATCTAACTTAGGCCAAGTTTTATGTTCTTTATGCTACCTTTAAAATCTTTCTAAAACTTACAGGTCACTAAGTAAACATAACTAAGGATCTTTGATAAAGAAATAAAAATAAACAAGCTTGTAAGTAAAACTGGGATTTGGTATAATCAAGTGGTATGATCACATATGCCCTAAGAATCTAGTTGGCATAACTATCCTACAAGTGTTAACTTGCAAAGTCAACTTGTTTTGTGAAGCTTGCATAGGTAACATGCAAGTGGTAGCTTGCCTTGTGTAGTGTAGTGGTTGAAGTTCTCCTCGTAGTAGTCTCCTTCATCTTCATATCCTTGGTCGGTACTAGCGTCTATAAATAAATACGAGGTACATAATCACCAAACAATACTTAACTAACTCTATTTATCACACTGGGGTTTTCACTAGATGATCTAGCATCATCACACTCATCACAAAGATTAAAGTACTAGTTTCATTTATTTTATTTTAGAAAAGCAATTTCTACTCATTGAAAAACTACTTAAGATTTAATATTCTCCAACAAAAACATGGGATCATGTTGACACATGTCATCACCACATATTTCAGTACTTCGGAATGTGATTTAAAGTGGTTTCACAATTTAATAAGCTTTAACCTTTTTATTTTAATTAATTAAAGTGATTAGAAATTCCTATGGGGCATTCTTTTATTACTTGTCCATTATTTCTGTAATTAAACCTAGATATTTTAATATGTTCGGAAAGGTCTTGTCAAATGTGATTTTTGAGAGTTGGAATCAACTCAAAAGCTTTTATGGTTGAATTTTGAAAAATGTTTGAATGCAGAAAAGTCTCTGCCTTGTTATTTTTACTATAGACGATCTATAATTCCAACTAGTTCGAATCCAACGGGCTTGGATTAAGAATTTCAATACCTTTCTAAGAAAATTAGTTTCATGCAATTTGGTTCAGTGAATCACTCTGGATTGATTTTTGAATCTATTGACAGAACTAGGTTTGAAACTAAATTTATAATCTTAAATTCAAATTACTGGGTCGAGAGGGAATGCTAACTGAGCCGGCCCACTATGCACAGCGCACGTGGGTGGTTTAAGAGGTTGTCCCCACCAGTCAGCGAGACATGGGGTGCGAAGGGGTACGGGGTGATTTGGGTCGTTGGATTAGAAGTAAGATCTACGGCTGAGGTTCATCATCCACGTCTGAACAGAACGCGGCGAGGTCGAACCCTAGCGCGGCTAGTGGGGGTCAGTGGCGGATCACCGGGGCTCAGGTGAGGGTCGGCGATGGGGGCGAACGACGAAGTCGATGACGGTGATCCTCCTGGTATCGGTGGCTCCTCCTGGGGCGACTCCAATAAACGGCGCCCTTCTCCTCCAGCAGCGGCAAGCTCCAGCGAAATTCCGGCCACCTGGTGCTCGCCTTGCTCCGGGGAAGAGGTGGGGTGGTTCTGAGAGAGAGGGGAATGGAATGGTGTGCTGAATTCGAACGGGGGAGGCCTCTATTTATAGTGTGGCGAGGGGACCGAAGGGTGCGGGCGGTGCTCGTTGTGGTCGTCGTCACAGTGAGCTAATGGCATGGGCGAAGGTAGGGGATGGTACGTTGCCTCCTGGCGAAGCTCAACGGCTTGATGGCAAGGCGTGGGGCGGTGAGTTTCGGTCGGAACACTTTGGTGCTCTGGGCGGATCTGGCGGAAGTTTTAATGGCGCACAACGGCTGCGGGTCGCGCGGTGGCGAACGGGCATGTCTGGGCGGTTCCTGGGTGGTGGTGATCACGCGCACGGGCGGAGAAGGCGGGGCGCGGTCTATGCGAGCATGTCGAGCGGCGCTCTGGTGCGCTCTCGGCATGGTCGCAGATAGAATGGTCGCGTGCGTTCTGGGTGGTCCAGTGGCTAGCAGGTCTCGAGGCCTAGACAGTGGGTGGAGGTGGATGGTGGAGTGCCTGCTAGACAAGGTTGGCAAGGCTAGTTAGGCTCCTAGCTTGCTCTCGACAATGGGGGTGGCAATTGGGCTTGGCCATGGTCACCATTGATGGCATGGTCGAGTTTACAGTAAGCTAGAGTTGGTAAGGTTGGCACAACACTGCTCACTATAGTGTTTTGATGTTTAATTTGATTTGTGATCAGAAGGTGTTTGATGAAATGGCCGCAAGAGATTTGAATTTGAATTTTTGAATGAAACTTGGTGGGTGTAGTAGTCATATACTAGGTAGTCTATGGTTGCTTGGATTTGTCAAGGTGCACTAGTTTGGTTGAGTTTTGAGAAATGGTGATCTTCCCATATGAACTAGATTCAATATTGAATTGTCATTTGAATCAAGTTGCCAAATGTTTCTGTGGGTTTGCAAAGTGGGATTGGGTTCACTTTCACTTGGTCTAGCAAGCGTTGAAAATAAATGGATTTGTTTCTGTTTGAAATCTTGGACTAGAAACACTCAAATTGAGCTAGTGAGCAAGATTGGCAAAAATGACCATTTGCTTGTTTTGTTTGTTTTTGAATTTATCTTAATTTGATTCTACATGGAAATGATGTAGATGATATTGTTTTCATCTTTAATCTATTCCTTTCCATTCATAACAATCACACAAGTCCAACCATGCATTCATACATTCATCACATACACACATGCATTCATAATGATTTTAATTAATAAAAGTTTTTGTTAACCCTAATTTTGGATGATTGTAATTGATAACCTTGATCAATATTTTTGGGATGTTACACTCCGCCACCTGGTGTGGGCGCCTCGGGTGCCCCTGCCTCTCCTCTTCGCCTATAAAAGCCCCTTGATGCCAAAACCCTAAACACCCAATCAGATTCCCATGAAACAGTCTGTAGCCGCTGCCACCATCATCCCTAGATCGGGGGATCTGGAGCTCTTCCCGGCACCCTGCCGTAGGGGAGAGATCATCCCGGAGGCCTTCTTCATCACCATGCCAGCCTTCGGTATGATGCGTGAGTAGTTCACCCTTGGACTATGGGTCCATACAGTATCTAGATGGTTGTTTCTCCTCCTTTGTGCTATCATGTTTAGATCTTGTGAGCTCCGTTCATGATCAAGATCACTTTTGTAATCATACATGTTGTGTATGCGGGGATCCGATGGATATTGAGAATTCTATGTTAGATTGATTATTGATTCTATCACGTCTTATTGATTATTAATTATGTCATGTCTATGTTTTTTGAGATCTTGCATGCTCTTCGTTGCTAGTAGCTATTTTGGCCAAGTAGATGCTAATGACTCTAAGAGGGAGTATTTATGCTCGATAGTGGGTTCATGCCTCTATTAAATCTGGGGAAGTGACAGGAATCTCTAAGGTTATAGATGTGATGTTGCTACTAGGGAGAAAACAACAATCGTTTATTCGTGGAACAATTGTATTGTTTACTTTACACATTACTTAATGCAGTTATCCGTTGCTTGCAACTTAATACTGGAGGGGGGGTCGGATGATAACTTGATGGTGGATTACTAGTCATAGATGCAGTTGGATGGCGGTCTATGTATATTGTTGTAATGCCCAATCAAATCTCATAGGAATCATAAATGTCTATTATTTGCATTGTTATGCCTTGCCCAGTTCTGTCAATTGCCCCTCTGTAATTTGTTTACCCAGCATGTTATGTTATTTATCTTAAGGAGAACACCTCTAGTGAACGGTGGACCCCGGTCCAATCTTTACCATTAATACTTCATCTACGGTTACTATTTACTTTCTGCAAGCAACCATTACCTTTCACACTATACGTTTAATCATTTGTTTTCAGCAAACCAGTGAGATTGACAACATCACTGTAAGTTAGGGCATAGTCTTGAGTTTGTGTTGTGCAGTATTCCAAGTTTCTAGTAACACCTTAGAGTTGTTTCCTTACTTCTACTGGTTCGATAACCTTGGTTTCATAACTGAGAGAAAATTTACCGTTGTGCTCATCATATTGGGGTCTCCCAACGAAGTTCTACAACTGAGCCGCGTCATGGCGAAGCCAGGATTTTCATATTATGTATTCGGAATCAAAGAAAATCCAGTACACCAATATAATATATTGAGGCTCGCAATAGCAAAAAAGTAACTACAAATTTTTCATAATAGTGACAACATCTCCATAAATCAAATGGCATCTATTATATATTAAAAGTACATTATGGGTTAACCAGAAAAAAGAAAAATTCAAAAGAAATTCCCACAAAAATCAGAAACATCTAGCCATCTATTTTATAGAGTAAAAATATATAGCCATTAGATTATGAGGACACTATAAAACTAGCCTAGATTAAACTTACGAAAAAATTACTCACCATTGCCGTTATAAACACATATGCGGCATCCCCAAACCGTTTTCTAATCTTTCTTTTTCTCAACCACACGCCGCGGCATCAAGGCCTCCTTCATGCCAAAGCTAAACCTAGGAGCCCTAGGTGCTTTGCCCTATACAACGATGCATGCAAAGCAACGTTGGATGCATCCAAAAAAGGAGAATGCATGCATATGTTGTTTCTGGTACCTAGAGTCCTATCCCGATCTGGAGAGCTACACAGTTTGCCAGTATCAAGGGAACAATATATAAACACAAGGAGGGAGACAAGATCGGAGAATTGGAGCTGACACCACCAACGGCCACGAGTACTAAACCGATCTTGCTCAGGAATTCAAAGAAATATCTCTCTCAAGAAGGCAAGGACAGGGCCGGAGGAGATGCCACCTGAGGAAGCGAGGAGAAAACTAATCCTGATCAGGAGTTCCAAAGAAATATCTGTTCGCGTGCGTGCGTGCGCGCGCGCGCGCTCCAGCGCGGATGCTCGGCAGTGTCATGGAGGAAATCGCCATCTCTCAACTTCAATCTTTGGAATTTGGAACATTTCTGTCAATCTTTCTGCTGTGAGGTTGTTGCTTCCCAGTTTCGGTGCAGCTCCGTCGTCATTTGCATCCACATCTGAGGGCCTGCAGGGTGTCCACCATTAATATATGAACGAGGAACCCGAATCCAGGTTGATTGATTTGTACGCTCCCATCTTCGGGTTTGCGTAAACAGGTGGGAATTGCAAACTGTTGTCTGTCACGTAGGTCTCTAGGGATTTCTAGGTAGTCCATCATGTGTCCACATATCTAGCGATATTCTGGTTGTTAGCACAGTCCCTGTCGCCGAGTACTTTCCGACGACACCGACGAGGAAATTCCGACGAGACGACACGCACGTATCCGATAACTTTCGCCAAGATGCATGTGCTGCTAGCCGATGATTCTTTTGATCTAACTAGTACACTCACGCACGCACACGCAAAACAACTTTGATTGTCAAATGCTCTTGTCGAGCCTTGCTTTCTCTCTTGTATTGCTCAACTCCACGGTATTGTTTACATGCCAGGATACACGCATATATATATGCCAAGACTAGACAACCGACTCGGTAGCTGAACCTAGTCTAATACATATACGTATAGTACCTGGACACCTACACCTACTCCGACTGCAATTCCAATACGTGTAGGACACATGATTATCTAACAATCACCCATTAATCATGATGTGCTTCTTTACATCGACCTGGGTCCCAAATGCGCCAGCTGCTCCTCGCGGGCGTCATCCACGGCATTGCTTTCGCCGCACCCTTACTCAGTACCCATGTCACCGACTTTGCTTTTGTCGACTTCTCCATGGCTTCACGCCGACAACCCTTTTTGTCCGCGTCCTTCTCCATGCCTTCACGTCGACTGTCCTTTTTGTCCGCTCCTTGAGACATTATACTTGGTTCAATGGAGTACTTTCTCATCGATGCCTCGCATATTTGATCTACCGCTTGCCGGTGCTCTTGGATGTAATAGAACAAATATGTAGAAGGTAGCTCAAATTGGTTTTCTTCTGGCTTCTCTATGCCACGTGAAAAGCCTCTTGATGGATCTGCACCCCCTATTGTTGGGTCTCCTTTATCTGTCTGGCCACCAGTCCACACTCTTGGACCATCGCCTTCTAGCCTTGCTGGTCTGTTTGCTGGGCTCGCTTCAGCTCCCCCTCCTTTTCTTATAATTGCTGGGCAAACAAGTGCAGGTATCGCTATGCATGCATCTGTGCACCCTTCCAGTTCCGTATCTTCTGGCCACAAACTAGCCTTTTCTTTAAAATCTTTGTCTTCTGGGAGAATCCCTAGTGCTTCTGGCCTGGTGTCCACACATGGAGCTTCCCCTAGGCCTTGAATGTCTTCTGGGCCCGAACTTGCTAACAAGGATAAGCTCGATTGATCCATATTTTCTTCATACTCAAGATCCCACGTGACGTGAAAAGTTGAATATTCTGGTTCGTTGTAGCCCCAATTCCATGACTTGCCTTCCTCAAAGATGACGTCTCCCTTGAAAACCACCTTATTGGTATAAGGATTGCACAAGCGGTATGTCTTTGAGCCTTCATAGCCTGTCATGATCATTGGAATGCGTTGCTCCGCCAATTCCGTCTTTACATGCGCCACACATCCAAAAGTACGAAGATGATCAACTGAGGGCTTCCATCCTTACCATTCTTCGTACGGTGTTATACCAACTCCACTCTCAGTAGATTCCATGTTCAGCAAATACACAGCCGTATTGACTGCCTTACCTCAGAATTTTCCTGGCAAGCCTTTACTCTTCATCATGCTCCGCTCCATGGTCAACACGGTTTGATGCAGCTCACCCCCTCATCAATGCGTAGGGCTCTTATCTTTGCCTCCACCTTAAACTCTTCGGCTTCCTTGATCTTCTCGAATGCTTGTTGATCTTGATCCTTACTTTTCAGCAACACAATCCACATGTATTTACTAGTATGATCATCCACCACAAGCATGAAGAACTTATTGCCGGACGGAGTTGTGAGTGAGATTCCAACGCATAGATCACCATGAACAAGTTCCGAGGCTTCACTTGCCTCAAACGTGGTTTCATATGAGAACGGGGCACTCCGTTACTCATGATGCACACACGGTATATCGTGATCCACTTGCGCCACAATCTCCATAGCCGGTGATGGAGGATCCTCCTCATCCTTCAACTCAGTTACTTCGAGCATCAGCATCATCGGTCCATCATCTCCTTCCTGGGCGATGAGAGCCCTCTCCTTTTCCTTTGGTGCTTTCCGGCAATCAGCCTTGAAGTGACCGAGCTCGCCGCAGTTATGACACCTTACTTTCTTTATGTCAAACTTCCTCCGCGGCGGGACGTCATCTTCATCCTCCTGCCCTGCGATGTACTTTTTTGCTGGGTGTTGCTTCTCCTTTCCGCCCATGGAGCCTCCTTGCTTTTCTTTTGAAAGAGTCATCCACTGCTGATTTGTGAGCATCAGGTGCTCAACCTGTTCTGGATCACCGAAGCTGATCCGAATTCTCTCATCGTGTGCCTTGAATCTTCCGACGAGATCCTCAACCGTCAATGTATTCAGGTCGAGACATTGTTCGATCGATGTGATGATCTGCATGTAGCGCGTCGGCGCCGAACGCAGGAACCTTCTGACGTTCTTGATCTCATCCAACTTCTCGCCATATCCCCTAATTGCGTTGACAAGGGTAACGAAACGGGCGGCAAACTGATCAACCGTCTCGCTCTCCTCCATCTCCAGATCTTCATAGCTTTTTGTCAAAGTTTGAAGATGCGCTTCCTTCACGCGGGCATGACCTTGGTGCAAGATCTTGATCGTCTCCCATGCATCCTTCGCCGATTTCTTTCCGACGAGGTGCTGCATCACGTCCTTTGGCACGACGAAATAGAGCGTCGTTAACTCTTGGCGATCCTTCCGGTACTTCGCGCCTCCCTTGACGTACTCGTCGCCTCCTGGATCGACGGCCTCCCAAACCTCCTGAGCCTCCATGGCCACCTCCATGTTGAGTGCCCATAGCCCATAGTCCTTGCGATCGAGGCGCGGATACAAAGCCGCCCCCACCGTCTTTGTCACCGGTGCCGATGCCGAGCTCTCGTCAAACTTCACCATCGCCATGACCTCCTAGTACTTTCAGCAGATCACGAACAACGACCTTGGCTCTGATACCAATTGTTGGCACAGCCCCTGTTGCCGAGTACTTTCCGACGACACCGACGAGGAAATTCCGACGAGACGACACGCACGTATCCGATAACTTCCGCCGAGATGCACGTGCTGCTAGCCGATCGATTCTTTTGATCTAACTAGTACACTCACGCACGCACACACAAAACAACTTTGATTACCAAAGGCTCTTGTCGAGCCTTGCTTTCTCTCTTGTATTGTTCAACTCCACGGTATTGTTTACAGGCCAGGATACACGCATATATATATAAGCCAAGACTAGACAACCGACTCGGTAGCTAAACCTAGTCTAATACATATACGTATAGTACCTGGATACCTACACCTACTCCGACTGCAATTTCAATACGTGTAGGACACGTGATTATCTAACACTGGTATGATTTCTAGGCACCTTTATATCATGACGATTAATCTCACCCAGTATTGATTTTATCTCTTTCTATATTTATTTTTGGTGGACATCCCAATTGCAAAGATCAGATCGAGTAGTATATTGGACACCCCAATCAGAAAGACCGGATCGAGTAGTCCTTCCACCCCCCTTGAGGTTAGTCTGTCTTGCAGCAAAATACCATTTAACCTTTGATTACTTAATTTCATGGCAATATTTTATTTATGAATGCTTATTTGTTCCATCATAGATACCCACTTTCTGAAAAAGTTGATGTCCAGCTTCTACGAACAATTTGAACTTTTTGGTTATCCTGACCACACGCAAGCTAAATTTGACCATCTGACCACACGCAAGCTAAATTTGCACCAAACAGACTGTTATTTACTTAGAAATTTAGGAAGGCGATGAAATAAGAACACTAAAGGATATAGAGTAGCTCCGGGTGTATTTGTTTTGTTCTTAGAGATAGTGAAAAGTAGAGCACGAAGACATTCATAGATATTAGTACGTGAACCTTGAAATCCTGAAGTGTTGTGTTTCTGACCTAATTTATTGATGAAACTCACTAACATATCTTTGGATGCTTTGATGAGCTCAGGGACCATCAGTGATCTGAATTGAAGAAATTTTATAGTAAAGGTTTAGCTAAAGCACGGGACTATTTTCAATGTTGAAACTTTTGTTTCCATCCTGGCATATTTCATAATTACTATTTTTCTCTAAAATAGTGTAACAAAGGTCAGTGAAAGCGCATGTAGCTATGCTCAAACCTAAAAAGCCTTTTATTCTCCTCCCTGCAATTCGATGCTTACTCCCTCATAGATGCTGCTTCTTATATAATACCAGGCTGAAGTGTGAGAGTTCATGTGTCAAAATCTAGAGTGGTATCCTGGTACAAGTTATGCATTTCCTTAAGATTTAATAGCTTGACTACAAATACATGCATTGGTATGGCTGCAATATGTTTTCTATCATATTATCATATCATTGTAAATTAAAAGAACACAATAGTGAGTACCATCTAAATATTGGCATTAGGTTCGTTGATAATAAAGATCTATCATTCAGTCAAGCAAATGACCCTCTCTATGCTGAAATTACCAAACGCATGTTGGCTTTAAAATGGCATGTGTACATCCAGATGTACGTAAATATTATTTATGTTGTATTGCAACATGCAATCTCAAATAAGATAGAGGAGGAATAATGGCTCCTTTGAAAGGAAAACTATATTAAAAAAAGTAAACATAAAAAACTTTTAATATGGTATCCTGTATAGAGACTTTTTTCCGTTTTCTTCAGATTTGTTGTTCTTTGAGTAAGTTTTGACTATTCTTTTGATCCGGCCTTTTGCGAAGATAAGTTGATAGGATATTTATTTGATTGATATCTTAGTTAATGTTCATACTTACTACTCTTACACTCAACTTCTTCAGTACACGCTAGCGGTTTTCCTATTCTAATCTTAGAATAACTGAATGGTTCTTCAAGAAAATAAATGAACAAGATGACAGTTGCTTCATATACAATGTCTAATCTATTTTATCTATTTTCCTCCATTATCTGGCCATAAGAACATGGCTGTCAATTAATTACATGGTTCTATCCTGTATTTCCTTAATAAGCAACAAATTTGCATATGTTGTCATGATGCTGCAGTTGCCTCTAAACTTTTCATGTTCACTCTTTCTTTTAGGAGTTGTGCTATATCGTTTGTGTATTTAAAAGATGATTTCCTCATGTTCATTAAACAGATGCAGTTGTGTGTGATTCCAACACACAACTTGAATTTGTCGCTGAAATGGATCGTATGGGCACCTAGAGGGGGGTGAATAGGTGCTAACCAATTTTTAATACTTTTTTAATTTTAGGCTTGACACAAAGTAAATTCTCTAGATATGCAACTACGAGAATTTCCCTATATGTAACCCTAACTACTAAGCACGTAAAAGAGGAGCGAGGAAACCGTAGTGGAGCACGCGGAGACACAGGGATTTGTTTTACCGCAGTTCCTTCCTTGTTAAGGGAAGTACATCTGCGTTGGAGGGGTGGGCGGTTCTAAGACCACCACGCCACAATAGGCCTCACCCTATTCTCCGATGGATCTCGCCACGAGAGGCCTGATCCACCTTCTCCACTAATGGATCCCTTCGAGGCGGGAACCGGTGCCTTTTACAACACTATTGGGGCACACACCCACAACCGAATTGGGGGCTCCCGAGATGACAACAAGCTGCCACAAGAACAAGGTTTATCAATATAAACAAAAACAAGGATCGAAATACTAGATCGGGGGTTCTCCAAATGAATGGAGAGGAGATGAAGCGCTTGATTGCTGACGATGAAGATCGAGTTCTCCTCCTTCGATTCCCCAAGGGATGGGGCCTTTGGGTGGATCTAGGTGGAGCACTCTTGGATGAAGCTTTCAGATTTGATCTGGTCTTTTTCGAGATGAATCAAGAGTTCTGGCAGGAGGGGGAAGGCTGGCTTAAATACCCCCTCCCCAGATCTGGCCGTTGCACAACTTTGGGGGCGGATTATCCGCCCCCCACTTGGGGCGGATTATCCGCCCCCTGGGAAAACTCCGCCCCAAGGGCGGATTATCCGGGGAAAACTCCGCCCCCTCTCTGGGGCTTGCGCCATGGTGAAGCTTGGTGAATATCTTGGGGGGGGGCGGATAATCCGGCCCCCCTGAGGGGCGGATTATCCGGCCAGGCCGGAAAGTCCGGCCAATACTTCGTCCCCTCTCTGGGGCTTGCGCCTTGGCGATGAGCAGGGTGGCGGATTATCCGGCCCCCCTGAGGGGCGGATTCCGGCGGGGCCGGAAAATCCGGCCAAAATTTCGCCCCCCTTCTGGGGCTTGCGCCAACTTGGGAAGAGGGTGGGGTGGATAATCCGCCCCTTTTTCTCATAGGTGGCTGCAACACTTCAACACACATTAAATAATCCTTGATATTGTTATCAAACACACAAAACACTAGGGATTATAAAATGTTCTTTCAATCTCCCCCTTTTTGGTGTTAGATGACAATATTAGGATTTGCAATAAAACCGGCAAATGCCACCTTAAATAATGAAAGACGCTCCCCGTAGATGTGTGCATATTTAATATTTGCATTTGAATACAAATACATACACTAGGAAGAACACTACTTCCATAACCAAGAAAATTGAAACGAGGTGGTTTGGGAAACAAGGTCATACCACCGGGATGCGAATATAGCCAAAGCATACATAGATAATCCCATGAATCCATATGCCATCAAATATGCTCCATAATTCCAGAATTCCATGGGGTCCATAATAGATAAATCCAGAATTCCATGAATATCAAACATAGTACCAAACAGTGGAGTACGACATAGTCTTACATAAACAAACACAAATAGCAAATGAGTTCAAGCAAATAAAACCGACTAAAAGAGAGAAGCTTGTGCCCGACCCTTGCAAATCCACGAGACCTAATAGAACTACTTCTCCCCCTTTGGCATCGAAACGCCAAAAAGGAAGAAGAGCGATGCTAACGCCCCTGGAGAAAATCCAACGGGACGCCAAAAAGGAAGAAGAGCGATGTTTTCCATAAGAACATGAGATATGCAAGAAAATCCAACAGGACCCATGAAAAACCAACTCTTCTCGAGGAAGAGGGCGGTGGCCGAAGCCACCATGTTGGAGCGCATGGCATGACACCGCGAAGATGTATCTTGAGTTCAAAACCAATGCTCATCGATGACCCACATATCACAAAATGATATTAAGGGAAATGATTTTACTTGCTTTCGGCATTATGGGGGGAGGGTTGGCCCAATCAATTAGGACCACACTCCCCCTATGTCTATGCCCGCATCTAAACCAAATACATGAATAATATCAAGTGAGTGTGCAAGGGTAGTCAAGCCAAGCTCCTTGAATCTATGATATTTAGCTCATTCCTCAAATAACAAAATCTTGCTTCATCAAGAGGCTTCGTGAAAATATCAGCAAGTTGGTTCTTCATGCTCACAAAGGATAGAGCAATATCACCACGAGCAACATGATCCCGAATAAAGTGGTTGCGAATCTCTATATGTTTTGTTCTTGTATGCTGCACGGGATTGTAAGCAATTTTGATAGCACTTTCATTGTCGCATAATAGAGGCACTTTGTCACAATTGACACCATATTCCTTTAAAGTTTGCCTCATCCATAACAATTGTGTACAAGCACTTGCAGCAGCAACATATTCAGCTTTGGCGGTTGAGAGTGAAATACAATTCTGTTTCTTTGATGACCAACACACTAGAGACCTGCCCAAGAATTGGCAGGCACCAGAGGTTGATTTCCTATCATCTTTGTCACCAGCCCAATCTAAATCAGTGTAACCACATAGAGAGAAACTTGAACCCTTGGGATACCATAACCCAAAATTTGGGGAATGAACCAAATATCAGAAGATTCGCTTGATTGCCACTAAGTGGCTTTCTTTAGGAGCGGCTTGGTACCTTGCACACACTCCTACACTTAACACGATATCGGGCCTAGATGCGCAAAGGTAAAGGAGAGAGCCAATCATGGATCGGTATACCTTTTGATCCATGTCTTTACCCTTAGGATTGAGCTCAAGATGACACTTTGTTTGCATTGGGGTAGCAACGCCATTAAGATCCGTCATCTTGAACCTTTTGAGCATGTATTGGATGTACTTAGCTTGATTAATAAAGGTTCCCTCTCTAAGTTGTTTGATCTCAAATCCAAGAAAGAACCTCAGCTCACCCATCATGGACATCTCAAGCCTGTCAGTCATAAACTTTCAAAATTCATCGTTAAAAGCTTGGTTAGTAGAGCCAAAAATAATGTCATCTACATAAAATTGGTACAAAAAGCTCCCCATTAACCTTCTTAGTAAAAAGAGTGGGATCGATTTGCCCAACTTCGAATCCACGGTCTAGCAAAAGCTCTTTAAGGTGCTCATACCACGCACGCGGGGCTTGTTTAAGGCCATAGAGCGCCTTATCGAGTTTGTAGACATGGTTCGGGAATTTGGGGTCCTCAAACCCCGGGGGCTGCTTGACGTATACTAACTCATGTAGAGGACCATTAAGGAAAGCGCTCTTAACATCCATTTGTTGTAATTTAAAATTATGATGGGCTGCATAAGCAAGAAGGATACGGATGGACTCAAGACGAGCCACATGAGCATAAGTCTCGCCAAAATCAATTCCTTCCACTTGAGAGAATCCTTGAGCCACGAGTCGTGCTTTATTCCTCACAATAATGCCACTTTCATCCTGTTTATTCTTGAAGATCCACTTGGTGCCGATAACATTGTGGCAATCCTTTGGTTTTTCTACGAGCTTCCAAACTTTGTTGCGTTCGAAGTTATTTAATTCTTCATGCATTGCAACAACCCAATCGGGGTTTTCAAGAGCATCAAAAAACTTCTTCGGTTCAACCATGGAAATGTGAGCTTGATGATCACAGAAGCTAGCAAGTTCTCTTCTAGTAGATACCCTTCGTCGTAGATCACCAAGAACCTTGTCAAGAGTGTGACCTCTTAGTTCAAGGTTCCGATCATCACGAGCCTTGCGACGAGCCTCAATGTCCTTATTGTTTCTAGGAGGAGCTGATTCAATAGTTGTATCCTTGTCTTGATTACTGCCCTACCCTTGATCTTGGTCTCCGTTAACACCAGAAGATTGTTGCTGAACATTTTCTTCAGGCCCGGATAATACGCCCCTTGGAGGGGCCGGACTATCCGGACTGGGAGGTGAAGTACCAGAACCATCTTCCTGAGAATGCCTGACGGGAGTTAGAGACCCAGGGCCGGATAATCGCCCTCGGGGGACGGAGAATCCGGCCTAGGAGCTTCAGAGTTGTTGACTTCTCCTTCGGATCCACTGGAACGAGTTGGAGTGCCAGGGGCGGATTGTCCGCCCCTTGGAGGGGGCGGATAGTCCGGCCTGGGACTACCAACTTGTCCAGGGGACAGTTGATCTTCAGCAGATTGTGGTGTTGATGCAGGATTTTCTCCAACAGTAGGAGCTTGTTGATCTTGTGTAGATGAGGGCTCCACATGTGTGGAGCATTGTCCTTCCCGATCCGCCACAAGGGGTTCCTCAATGGGGCGGAAAAATCCCACGCCCATTCTTCTTATGGCATCTTGGGGTATTTCAACATCTGCATCACAAACATCAACTTGCCCTACAAAGGAGCCGTTATTTTCATCGAACTCCACACTACAAGATTCTACAACAATCCCAGTGAGCTTGTTGTAGACTCTATAAGTGTGGGATTCGGCACCGTAACCAACAAAAATAACTTCTAAAGCCTTGGACTCAAATTTTGACAAACGGACACCTTTAATAAGAAAGAAACACTTACACCCGAATACCCTGAAGTATGAGATGTTGGGCTTATTACCGGTAAGGATTTCATATGGAGTCTTGTCCAAAATCTTTCGAAGGTAGAGCCGGTTTGATGAGTGACAAGCAGTGGATATGGCTTCAGCCCAAAAATTATAAGGAGACTTGAATTCAGCTAGCATAGATCTTGCCATATCCATCAAAGTCCGGTTCTTCCTCTCGGCTACACCATTTTGTTGAGGGGTGTACGCAACGGAATATTGATGTCTAATCCCCTCTTCGCTAAGAAACTCATTTAAAGTGTAGTTCTTGAATTCGGAGCCGTTGTCACTTCTAATTGCCAAGATAGGAACATTGTGTTGACGTTGAACTTCATTGGCAAAGTCGATGACAGTTTGTTGAGTCTCACTTTTCAGCTTGAAGAAATAGACCATGTATAACTTGAGTAATCATCGACAATGACCAAGCAATATTTCTTCCCACCAATACTTGCATGAGAAGGAGGACCAAATAAATCCACATGAAGTAATTCCAAGATCCTCTTTGATGACACAATAGTCTTCCTCTTGTGGGGAGAGTCATGCATTTTTCCTTCTACACAAGCCCTGCAAACACGATCTTTGGCAAAAGAGACATTGTATTTTAGTCCAAGGATGTGGCCACCCTTCTGGAGACTTTGCAAAGTTCTCATGTTGACATGGGCTAAACGGCGATGCCATAGCCAGCCCACGTCGGCCTTTCCGAATAGACACATCGGACCCAAAGTGGTTTTCCCGGAGAATTCCACCACATACAGGTCATTTTCGACGTATCCAACGAAAGCGACCTTTAGAGACTTGCTCCACAAGAGTACCACCAAATCATCATCGATAAAAACAGCAAAACCCATCTTGCCAAGGGCACGAACAGAAAGAAGGTTGTAACCGAGGGTCTTAACAAGCATGACGTCCACGAGAGAGATATCGTGGGCAACCACAACCTTGCCAAGACCCAATACCTAAGATTTTGACTTATCACCATAGGAGACTATGATATTATCATGATTTGGACACATCTCCGTGATGATCTCCTTGCTTCCGGTCATATGACTAGTGCAGCCACTATCCAGCACCCATTTCGACCCACCGGAAGCATAGCCCTGCAAGAAAATTACTTCTTGGTTTTAAGTACCCATTTTTAAATGGGTCCTTTCATGTTAGTAACAAGGGTCTTTGGGACCCAAATAGACCAAGCAATATATTCATCAAAAGGACCAACATAATAAGCATAAACATCGCCATAGTCATCACAAAAGAGTTCATAATTCGGATTGTGAGACCCTGCAAAACCAATATCATTAGTCTTATCTTTTGTGACATTCTTCTCAGCGGTCCTTGTATTTAATTGCACATTCTTGGTCTTGTTCTTCTTGGTTTTCTTCTTCTTGGACTTGGTGACATACCCAAGTCCCTCTTTACCGTGATTTGACCTTTGCTTGCCAAGGACTTCATCAAGCACCTTTGTCCTTGGTAGTGATGTCCTTGATCACATCTTTTTCCACACTAGCATTTTTCTTGTTACTATATGTGGAGTTGGATGAGCTAGGAGTATCATATTTGGCCAATTGACTTTGAAGCTGATCATGTGAATCATTTAGAATAGAGAACTCGTTTTTCAACGCCTTGCGAGCATTGTCAAGTTTCTCCAATTCCTTGGAGAGTATACCATGAGCAGCCCCAAAGTCAATCCTTTCCTTCTTTAGCTTCTTTTCTTTGGTGACAGCATTGTCACGTTCCTTAACAAGTTTAGTCACAATTTCTTCATGTGACTCTTCCATAGACTCGAGCCTCTCTTCAAGAGAGACCCGGGCTTCTTCTTCTTCTTCAAGATCATTTTTTAGGGATGCAATTTCCATTGCATCCTCCCTTTCAATTCTGCCCTTTTCTTCGAGGAGTGCTTCGTTTTGGGCCAGCTGATCCATAAGAGCTTCAAAACAAACTTTGTGCTCACCTTGCAAGTTAGTGTAGAAATAATCCAAAGCAATAATCTCTTATTTAACCTTAAGACTAGTAGGATCATCCATGTCTATCATAGCCTTGGGAAAAGAAGAGTTAGAAGAAGTTACCTCGGAGCTTCTTGCCATGAGGCAAGTAGCATTCTTGTTGGTGATGTTTTCGTTCGGAGAGTCAAAGAGAGATGTTGATGTAGATGTGGTGGCTATAGCAGCCACCTCTTGAGAGCTATCGTCCTCGTCCTCATCTTCACTCCCCGATGAATATTCTTCTTGAGACACTAGAACAATCTTTGGTTGCTTCTTGAAAGGAGCATTCTACTTTACAAACTGTTTCTTACGTGGAGCTTTTGATTTGTCCTTGAAAATGAGTCTTCCTCCATTATCCTCTCTACTTTGATAAGGACACTTTCTACAGTGCGCAGCCGGTCACCACAATTGAAGCATGTTCTCAGCTTGGGACCATTTTATTTTCATCCATAGGCTCCACTCTTGCGATCTAGTTCAGCTTTAGCCTTGGCTGGATCTTTCCAAATGTTTCTTGCATAAAGAGCCAAGTATTGTCCGTGGATCCTTTTTATATCCTCGGGACAATCCAGACCTTCTACCGCATATTCATCATGATCAATCACACTAGTCTTCAAGGCCATGTTGACCCCCTTTTGCATCCCCATAGCTCGAGCACGAGCATCTTCGGCATTCTTGGCAGCCACTTTGAAAGCGGCCATTTCTTGCATTACCTCATTGGATGACATGAGGTGATAGTTATGCCTACCTTGGAGACTTTTCAAATCTGTGGGCTCAAATGGCATAAGAGCACTGACATACTTGCGCTTGATCCAAGCATCATCAACATGAGCTGCACCGTGGTTTCTGAAGGTTGTGGCTATTGCCTTGAGCCTCCTATACATTTCCTCATGGTCTTCTCCATCCAGCATATAGAATCCTTCAGCTTCATTGCTCAAGGCATCATATCTATTCCTTCTCATACTTTCATTTCTGATGAAGAGCTCGGTGAGGGCATCCCAAGCTTCTTTAGCTGTGCTAAGATGCTGAATGTGTGGCATGTCTTTGTCACCCACACCAAGCTGTATCATGTGTAGAGTTGTAGCGTTGAGTTGGCTATCGACCACTTCTCTTCTTGTGAGATTGTTGGGGTTTCCAACATGAAGACCATTTTCGATGATCTTCCACAACTCTATGGAGGAACTGCACACATGAGATTTCATCAAAAATTGCCATTGAGAGAAAGTAGATGCAGAAAGTTTGGGTGGATCACCCCTATTATGTATATGTGGGTGAGGGATAGGTGGATCAGGGTAATACACATGAGAAACCTCATTGTATCCATCCTTACCGCTATCCCTTTTCGAGGAGGAGCTCTTGCTAGTATCATCACCAACCACTTCGTTATCTTTGGAAACAGTTTTACCCGTTTCCTTGGATTGCGGAGTGGTATCCTCAGAGTTATATGGAGGTGATGCTGCGGATGTGGAGAGACGCATTATCAATTGACGCATCTCTTCCATCTTAGCCTCCATTGAACTCACCAAGGTTGTTTCCAACGTCTTGAGATCGTTCATGGTGACTACCTCTCGAGCATCACTCCCATCTACCTTGGAACCCATACTTCTCTTAGGCGGTTAAGCCCGAAATAAGAGCCGAGGCTCTGATACCAATTAAAATGGATCGTATGGGCACCTAGAGAGGAGGTGAATAGGTGCTAACCAATTTTTAATACTTTTTCAGTTTTAGGCTTGACACAAAGTAAATTCTCTAGATATGCAACTACGAGAATTTCCCTATATGTAACCCTAACTACTAAGCACGTAAAAGAGGAGCGAGGAAACCGTAGTGGAGCACGCGGAGACACAACGATTTGTTTTACCGCAGTTCCTTCCTTGTTAAGGGAAGTACATCTGCGTTGGAGGGGTGGGCGGTTCTAAGACCACCATGCCACAATAGGCCTCACCCTATTCTCCGATGGATCTCGCCACGAGAGGCCTGATCCACCTTCTCCACTAATGGATCCCTTCGAGGCGGGAACCGGTGCCTTTTACAACACTATTGGGGCACACACCCACAACCGAATTGGGGGCTCCCGAGATGACAACAAGCTGCCACAAGAACAAGGTTTATCAATATAAACAAAAACAAGGATCTAGGTATTTGCAAGAAATACTAGATCGGGGGTTCTCCAAATGAATGGAGAGGAGATGAAGCGCTTGATTGCTGATGATGAAGATCGAATTCTCCTCCTTCGATTCCCCAAGGGATGGGGCCTTTGGGTGGATCTAGGTGGAGCACTCTTGGATGAAGCGTTCAGATATGATCTGGTCTTTTTCGAGATGAATCAAGAGTTCTGGCAGGAGGGGGAAGGTTGGCTTAAATACCCCCTCCCCAGATCTGGCCGTTGCACCACTTTGGGGGCGGATTATCCGCCCCCCACTTGGGGCAGATTATCCGCCCCCTAGGAAAACTCTGCCCCCTCTCTAGGGCTTGCGCCATGGTGAAGCTTGGTGAAGATCTTGGGGGGCGGATAATCCGGCCCCCCTGAGGGGCGGATTATACGGTCAGGCCGGAAAGTCCGGCCAATACTCCGCCCCCTCTCTGGGGCTTGTGCCTTGGCGATGAGCAGGGGGGCGGATTATCCGGCCCCCCTGAGGGGCGAATTATCCGACAGGGCCAGAAAATCCGGCCAAAATTCCGCCCCCCTTCTGGGGCTTGCGCCAACTTGGGAAAAGGGGGGGGCGGATTATCCCCCCCCCCCCCCCCCCAAAAACAGAATCCTTCCCCTTTTTCTCATAGGTGGATGCAACACTTCAACACACATTAAATAATCCTTGATATTGTTATCTAACACACAAAACACTAGGGATTATAAAATGTTCTTTCAGTCGCCTCCACCTCCCTCTCCATTATCAACAACCGTACCACAAGATGGCTTTGGTCCTACCTTTATGTTCTTATACTAAATTTCTTTGTGCACCTCAATCTCAGACCACTTTATTCCGGTTTATCATTTTGTGATAAATATACTGAAGGATCCTGATAAGAGCAGGGAATATAATTAACATTTTCTCATGTAATCAAGAGATTAAAATGTAGAAGATAATCAATCTTCCAATAATATAGAGATCCAGAAATACAAATGTATTGCTGCACTACATTTTAGCTTTGCAAATCGACTCTTCGGTTTAATAATCAATCTTCGCATGGATTCTGCGCAACTTCCCTATTTTAACTCTTTCATATATCACATTTAATATTTTTCAGAACATATATATTTCAAAAAAAAATCTATGTAAAGAAACATAATAAAATTTCCATACGCACTTGCAACATGGCTTTACTTTTCATGAACTATCCAAGCCTTTGGACGTAGCATTATCTATACCAATTACTTAGTATAATAAATTTTATCTTATGGCTTTTATTTGCATACCTTGAATGAGTAAATTTATCTATACAAAAGAGTTATAATTTCATATATAAATCTAATTTAGTTTCTTCTACAAATGGAATATTAGGATTTACAATTCTCTACCAGAGACAAAATAGTTTCTCATGGTACAGTATTTTCGTGGTATATATAGAGTAAGAAGTATTTTTTCCTATCACAGACAAATATTTCTTTAAGATCCAAATGTTTATATATCAGAGACAATTCTCCTTAGGATCCAAGATTTCTTTTAAAGACGAGAAAGTACTGATCAAATTTTATTTTTTGAGTTGTTCTTCATATTCATGTTAACCTAAATCAATAAAAAAAGTAACAAATAATAATTCTACACGCATACAGTCTTCTACAAACTTATTAAAGTGTATTTTTTACAAATAATATCAGCAAAAGTCTAGGTGTAAAAAATTATAGTGGTTTATTAGCTGGCGGAAAGATTTTGGCAGAATCTTCTTATGTAAATAAATAGATAGAAACTAAGTATATTATTGAGATGCAAGTTCACAAATTTACCATTATATTTTGGATAACACGGTAATCTGGTGGAGATAGAATATAACAAACCTCCATCGGTCCTATGAATATATATTTTACAATAAATAAATGTTTAAAATATTTTGGCAAAATATAGAGAATGATATAAAAGTTATTTACTAGCACTTCCAACCAACAAAAGATATTGCCCTCGTATTTGCGAGAGCCAATATGCTAGTTGGGAGAACAATGAATAAACACTCTACGATTTGCACATTAATAGTGAGCAATGATGTCATCATCCTTCACTTGGAAGAAGAATCAAAACATAAATTACAAGTGAAGCACATCATCTTACCGTGAGTCAGTGAGTGAACAATCATTGCCGATTCTGAAATCGAAGTAAAATTAGCACCAACTTATCACTTCTGATTCTAACCCTGAATTTAAGGTAAAAATGGATCAATTCTGATTCTGAATGTTAAAAACAGGAATTATAACTGAGCCGGAACCCCTTTCTACACCCGGTGCATATGCATCCGGTATGAAAAACACATTTTTCAAAAATTTATTTTTTTATAAAAAATGTGATCATGTGTAGATTCATGTTTGAGGTGCACACAAAGACATTCCACCATAAACCGATATGTTTTGTGTGCTGTGTAAAAAAGACAAATTTTTGTGTTATGGAGCACATTACTTTAGCACCAAATTTATTTTTTGCACAAGCCATCCAAAATGTTTATTTTTTATGAAATGGCTTTGCGCACACCTAAAACTTGAAATTCTACGTCCACATATATTTTTTAAATTTTTTTATCATTACAAATTTTAACAAAAATCAAATTCAAATATAGGGTACATATCCGGGAGCCAAAAGGACACGTCCTGATGGTCGCACGGTGACGGACGGAGCCCTCTTCTTAGTTCAATAGTTCTTCTTACTGCTGCACAGTGACGGGCGGATGGCCGCCGGGACCGCGGGAGCAGGGGGTGGAAAGATGCGACTGTCGCCGTGTGGGGGAGCCGCCAGAGCTCCGACGAGCGAGCGGGCTCTTGGAGGTCGGCGGCGAGCAGGCGGTCACGTGGAGCCGTCGAGACGAAGATGTGCATCAGGACTCACAGGGGTTCGCGTTCTCGTCCTGGATGCTCGATTTGATGGAGCTTGGTGGGTCGGTACTCGGTAGGAGCCAACTAAAGCCCAAATCGAGTTTTTTGGTCCATGTTAGAGTGGCTGGAGTCGGGGGGTGCTCTGGGCAGCTTGCTTTTGCTCATATTACAAAGTCTAACACGCAGAAAAAATCTCTAGGAGCATATATGTACATGTATACAGGAGCATATATACTAAAAACAATTTGCAAAAAAATTGGATATTCATTGCATATCCATAAATAGTTCTAGCTCCGCCCCTGAATTTTTGAATCTTTTAATAGATTTTTAGATTTCTATTTATGTCTTTTTTATTTAGATAATTTTAATTTTTAACTAGGCTAACAAGTGGGACCTAATGCCACGTCATTTATTAGGTGGCATTGTCAATTCTCGATCAATCTATGATTAGTGCCATCTGTATAAAACGAACCAAAATGTGACTTTCTTCCCACAAAGATACCGTTCTGTAAGTTTAAGTTGTAAAATAATGGTTTTATGCTATAACCCTACCAAACTCTACAGCTGGTTTGGCAATTTACTCGGCTGCTTCAACATATTTTTGCTTCGTATAAAATGTTCCGGTCTCCTTGTTAGCATATTTATCAGATCAGGTCCCAATCCAGACAAAAGGCAGAGTTGATCGGTATAAACCAGTCAACTTTTGTCGTGTGCGTCTGTGCGCGTGTGCGTGTGTATACCGTATATTTTGGACCGGTACGAGGTATCAAGACCGAAAAGTGGCTTTTTAGATACTATAAACAGTCAATTGTCGTTTCCCGCAAATCGGCCGTCCGTCCCGCACATCTTTTCCTTCTCACCCCCTCCGATTCTGGCCGCGTCTGTTGCCGGCCCTCCAATCGCCGCAACCCACCACCTCCCAGCCACCCATCCTAGTCATGGTCGGCCAATCGTGTCAGAATATGGCCGAACGAGGTGGCCGTTTGCCGCAACGCGGAGGGAGCTCCGGCGATCGAGCTCCTGCGCCGCCGCCGAGCGAGGAGGAGGTGCGTCGCTGCTGCTCCGAGCAGGCGTGTGTGACGCCCTCACGCACTCCCACGTGACTTCCTCGACGTGGGTCGGGTTTGGGTTTGTGCCCATCGCACACGATGCGGAGGCGGGAAGCTCCTGGGCTGCCGTGAGCACTGGCCCGCGCCGTCGCCCCGCACTCCATAGTTTCTTTGCGCGCGAGAGATCTTCGCTCCGAAGCTCCAGACCTTAGGCTGCCTTTGCAGTGCAGATTACCACTTCAACACGGTTATTCGGGTATTACCTATCGGTCTTCATAACACTTCTTGCCTTCACGAGGTTTCTGAGCAGAGCGGCGATTCTGGCGTGCACGCATCAGCCGTTGGTCTTGCATGCAGACTTATAGAGATCCGTGCCACAATTCAGACTATAAATGTCAAAACACTCACTTTATGGAGCTATGTCAGGATAAGGACAGGACACTAGTGTTAGGGCATCACCTATGTATAAGATGGGACCCACGTAGCTTATGAAAATGGCTACAATGTATAAGGTCAAGTTTAGCATAAACTGGGACCCACGTGTCTGATAAAGTACACACAAGTAAGAGAGGGAGGAGAGAGTAAAATAATTGTTTATTGTTTGTGGACTAGTTCAACCTTAAGGAAAATCTCCTAAAGTAAACATTCACTATGTATATGGATAGCCTTATGGACTATTTTTTTGCTTGTGGATAGCCTTATAAACTACATAGTGAATGCCCTTACATGTCATAGGCACTAAAATAGTACAGTGCACCACCCACTCTCTTTCCGCCCAACAGCTCATGGATTTTAATTTGACTCCAATGTTTTAAACCTCCCCAGCTTTTCAACCATAATTCCAATTTATGATTCGTTTGAACATCTAGATACCAACTCACGAGAGCTTTAAAACAAGACCACTATTGGATATGTTTTAAAAATATTTAAATTTTGAAATGTGAAACATGATGGAATATGGTGAAACTTTATGAAACATCTGATACAATGTTAAAATAACTGATGTTGCAGTGTTTGTATAACTTAGCTCAATTTCTCAAATGTTAAATTTTCTTATATTCTTTTTTGTGAACATGAAAATTTGTCACAAAAGCATAACAAGAATTCCTCTATGTTTGGTAAGTTTCCTTGAGTGCGATCAATAATTGGCAAGAATTCTATGCATATTTATTATGTTCCAATTTTTCCATTATATGATTAATTGGTTCGGGCATTGTTCTAACATTTTTATTTTGAGTTTTAAAGTTTACTTAATTTCCTATCATATTTTTAGTACTCATTGATTTCAAATACGAAAAATAATAAAGACAGTTCCACTCTAATATACGATATTTGTTATACTGCGTACACTAGTGCTTTTTGAGGTGTTGGTGATGTTTTAAACATGATGTAGGGGATTTTCTTAAAAGTAATCTAGAAGTTTACCTATGACTACTTAAGTTATCGGTCATAAATTTATTTTGCCAAAATGATGGTGACTTTGGAGATTGGATTTTCTTCTATTTATGAGAGATATTGTGCATGTATCCACCATCTGTTTGGGTTTCAGAGGTTTATGTTGGAGCTTTTATTCTTTTGGTCGAAACTTTTCTTGTTTAATAATATTACGTAATGTTTAAGTTAATTTGGTAAATTATAAAATGAGATTTTGTATTGTCATTAACCAAAGTCAAGTTTCTCGACAATATAATATCTGATTATGCATCTTTGTGTTTCTAGACACATTATACATAGATTACCTACTTCACCAAACTCAAGTGTGAGAAAAAATAAATAATAGTTGGCCAGGTGATTTATGTGTCTCACGAAATAACTAAGTATGATGTGTTTCTTGGGACAATAATATGTTTTCGATTATCATTCTATTTCTAGACCCAACAACTAAGATGATAATGCAGATTACTTAAGAACACAAAGACCACATTTTTTTCCATACAATCCCCCAGAGAGAGAGAGGGATCGGGTTCCATTATCAAAAGATAACGGAACAACAGGCCACACAAGTTGTCACACAGTTTTTGATCCATCTAGAGGATCAAAACAGAGTAGGTCTCCATATTACAAACAAACGCACACAAATGAAAAGGAGAAGTAAGGGGAAAGCTGGAGACGCAGGAACACCGCCCACAGACTAGCGATAGTAGTTCAAACATGAAGCAAAAACTAACATCCCAATATGACAGGAAAGGCTCAAAACTTTTTCCTCCCCAAACAACATCAAAACCTCCTCCTTTTCTCCCGCCCCCTCTCAAGTTCAGGGGCCTCGTGGGCACGATCTTCAGGGATCGCCGGCAGTCCCAAGAAAGTAGCATGAGCCACATCCATAGCCACAGCATCAGCCAGCGCATTCTGTTGCAAGACATTAGCCCCAACATGCAACGTCTCCCGTTCTTCCTCCCCATGTAAACCTTCCCAATAACGAATGAAAACACATGCATACATAACCAAATCAATAGGGGAATTAATAAGTTTCTTTTCAAAGCAAGCTCTGTTCCTAAGCTTCCAGATAGCCCAATAGATCCCTGCTAACACCGTAATTTGCACATTTCTACTAACTACCAAAAACTGAGGAGGCCACCAGAAATACTGAGAAAAGGACCCAGGACTATTCCCAGCACCGATAGATTTAGCAACCACACCCCACACATACTTAGCAGCCGCACAAGTGAAGAACAGGTGCCCAATGGTTTCTCCCTCTCGACAAAATCTACAAGTAAAATCTCCTTCCCATCTTCTCTTTTTCATATTATCCTTAGTGAGAATAGCATTGTGCCAAATCAACCACAGCCAGATCTTAATCTTTGGAGGGATTTTTGCTTTCCACCGATGTTTAAAACTCCTGTCAAACCCAACATTAGAAATATGAGAATATATAGATTTGACAGAAAACCTGCCAGATTTATTCCACAACCACACAGGTCTATCTTTTTTCTGATTCAAAGTCATCCCATTCACCAAGCACCTTAATTGATCATGATGGTTCATCCCATCAGCATCTATCCATCTTCTAAAAGAACATTTCCATCCTCTTTTAGCCATATCAGCAACAGTAATCAATTGATTCTAACAAACATCAAACAGATTAGGGAACTTACTTTTCAAAGGAATATCTAGACACCAAGCATCATGCCAAAAATCAGTCAGCTCCCCATTTCCAACTTTCATTCTTCTGCCAGCCAGATAGAGGTCCCTAATCTTAAGCAGATCAGTCCAACAAGGAGAATCACTCTGTTTGTGTTTCACAACACTGATCCCCCTCGTTTCATATATTTTTTCCTCACAAAAACTTGCCAGGGTCCTTCCACTGCCTCAAGCCTCCACCACCACTTGCAAAGCAAGCTGATGTTAAACAACCTAATATTCTTGATCCCCAAGCCTCCTTTTTTCCTGAGTCTGCAGACAAATTTCCATTTCACCAGATGATATTTCCTTTTACCCACCCTGCTATACCAGAAAAAGGCTCTGGTCTGCTTTTCAACCTCCTCCACATTTGTTTTGTGCAAAAGGAACATAGACATGGGATAAACAACCACACTGGATACACAACCAGTAATTTTAACATGCCTACCTCCTAGAGATAAAGCTCCACCCATCCAGCCATCTAACTTCTTTTTCAGCCTATCCCCAATAAAGCCCATCTCAGCCACTGTGCATCTTCTACTGCAAACCGGCAACCCCAAATATTTAATAGGCCAACTAGCTTTCTGACAATTAAACAACTCGGCATAATTGGACAACTTATCCTCATCATCCAACACCATCATCACCTCACCTTTCTCAAAGTTAATTTTAAGACCAGACATGGATTCAAACAAATAAAACAACAACTTCAAATTTCTGGCCCCCTCAACATCATCCTTAATGAAAAGGATAGTATCATTAGCATATTGAAAAATAGCAATCCCTTTATCAAACAGATTATCAACCAACCCTGTAAACAAACCACTAGCTTGGGCATTAAGAACCATCTTAGCCAACATTCCCCTGCCAGATTAAATAAAAAGGGAGAAAAGGATCTCCTTGCCTAACCCCTTTAAAGCTGCCAAAATAAGGACCAACTTACCCATTTACCTTAACACTGAGAGTACCCTGAGTCACAGCACTCTTCAACCAAATCAACCAATCTTCACTGAAACCTTTCTGTTTACAGCAATAAAACACGAAATCCCAATTGACCTTATCATAGGCCTTTTCAAAATCAATCTTCAGGATCACACCCTGTTGCCTCTGAACTTTTGATTCTTTTAGGATTTCATGCAACAAAGTAACCCCATCAGCAATAAATCTCCCTTTGATAAAAGCAGTCTGGCATGTATCTATCAATTTCCCCATCACAGGTTCTTTTCTAACTGTCAGTGTCTTGGTAAAAAATTTAAACAGCACCTGAAGCAGACAAATGGACCTATACTTCTGAATTCTATTAGCATCATCATCTTTGGGCAAAAGAGTAATCACCCCATAGTTAATACTCATCAGATCAATTTTATGTGCATAAAAATCATCAAACACAGCCATAACATCTTTTCTTATAATCAACCAGCAATGCTGATAGAATTCAATAGGAATCCCATCGGGACCAACTACTTTGTTTTTCTCCATCTGATCAATAACCTCCTTCACCTCTTTCTCAGTAAAAGGCACACCCATCTTCTACCTATCTTCATCATTAAGTTTCTCCCAGGCCTGCCAATTATCATCAGAAAGTCTAACAGAAAAACCTCCGGCAGGACCAAACAAGGTTTTATAATAATTGGTAGCATGCAGCAAGAGATCATGAGTTCCTTGAATCTCATTCTCCCCATCTTTCATAGAAAAAAATCATTTTCTTTCTCCTCACCCCATTAGCAATCCTGTGAAAGTATTCAGTGTTATTATCACCTTTCAACAACCATTATCTCTCGACCTTTTCTGCCAGAATCTCTCTTCGTTCTCATACACTTCCAACAGTTCTTTCTGAATTGACGCTTTCCGTTTCAACTGTCCTGCATTAAGCAAAATCAACTCCTCTATACTTTCCAGTTCCTGAAGAACTTCCACTAACTCTTTATTCTTCTTTTTCTACAACCCCCTGATATGAGCACCCCACCCTTTCAGATCATTCTTGACATTCTTTAGCTTTTTCTGCAAACTATCAAGATTGTTTTTACCTCTGACAGTTTTTTCCAGATCTTCTTCACTCGCAGTAAAAATTCATCACTCTGCAACCAACTTTTCTCAAACCTGAACTCTTTGCTGCCACCTTCCCGCCCTTCCATAGTGTCCAAAATCAAAGGACTATGGTCAAAAACCTCCCTAGTCAGCTTATGTACTGTAGTAAGAGGAAATAACCTCTCCCACTCCTTGCAAACTAGTATCCTATCAAGTTTCTCCAAAGTAGGATTTTTCTGATTGTTGGACCAAGTGAACTGCCCCCAGACATTTGAATTTCCCTCAAACCATAGGCATTAATAATAGAGTTAAACATGTGCCCCCACTTGTTCAAAGAATGACCTTTTTTTTCTTAGAAATAAATCTAATCACATTAAAATCACCACCCACCAGTAAAGGAATCGACTGGCCTGACAAACATCAGCTAATTCTATCAAAAACTCCTCCTTATTTTCCTCTTGATCAGCCCCATATACCACAACCAAATGCCACTGAACCTGTTTCTTGATATCAAACACCCTCATCTTAACATGGAACCTGCCCACAGACACATCCATCTGGGTCAATTCGGAGGAACGTAGGCCCCCCAAAATGCCCCCAGATCTCCCCACAGAAGGCAACCAACTCCAGGAGAATTGATTCATAGGATCAATTCTCCTAAAAAAGTCAGTAGAATAATCCTTCTTAATAGTCTCTTGCAAACCAATGAAATCCACGTTTTCCTGTCTCGACAAATTATTCAAATAAGCACTCACACCTTTTTTCTGTAGGGGTTCGTAGCATGGAAAACAAAAAAATTCTACCGCATGCAAACAAACAAGCCAAGATCTATCTACTATATTGTAGCAACGAGTCGATAGAGGAACTTACCCTCGAAGATTCCAAAGTGGTTAAAGAGAGCAGATTCTCGTGGGTGATGTATTCGTACTCTTGCCGATCTCAAGATCGTGTAGACGATCCTTCCGGCGCCGCGTTCCGGCAGCACTTCCGCAGTCGGTCACACGTTCGGTACTTGATGAAGACCTTCATATCCCTTGTTCCAGCAGGCAGCGGAGGTTGTAGCACTCTCCTCGTGATTCCGTCAGCACGACAGCGTGGTACCAGAAGTAGAGGGGAGATCTCGCAGGGCTTTGCCTTAAGCCGTAGCGAGTATGGTGGACTATGAGAGAGGCCTTGGCGATCTAGGGTTTAGAGGCACCAAGGGGAGAAGCTAGCCGGCGGCTAGGGTTTAGGGTTCACCCCAACTCGGCGAGTTGGTGGTGCCCTAGGAGGCGGCAGCAGGGGTGGTGGTGTCGGCGGCTTAGGGCTAGGGTTTGTGTGGTGTTGGGTGTAGGGAAGATGGGGCACCCCTGCCCCTTCTTTTATAGGTGGGAGGGCGCCGGCCAGGGGGAGGGAGTCCTCCCCCAAGTCGGCCTCCTTGGCCGGCGGGTGGAGGGATAGGAACTCCTCCCCAAGTAGGTTTCCTACTCTCCCTCCACCAAGCAAAACTGTCGTTTGACTTTTCAAATTGGCGTTTGAGTTTTCAAACTAGGATTTGATTTATCCCTTTATTTTGCTCAGCCATGATACCTAGTACATGATGCAACCATTCCACATTGTCATGACACAATCATGTACCCTTGCCCCCCGGAGTGCCGGACCTTCCGGACCCTTCTAGAACATTCCCGATGAAAACACCGTAATCATTCCCCAACTCCGAAACAAGACTTTCCTTATATGAATCTTATTCTCCGGACCATTCCGGATCTCCTCGTGATATCCCGGATCCCATTCGAGACTCCGAACAACATTCGGTCTCTTACTCATCATTCCATAACTACTCAACAACATTGAATCCTTAAGTGTGTCTCCCTACGGTTCATGAATTATGCGGACATGATCGAGACACTTTTCTGAACAATAACCAATAGAGTAATCTGGAAATTCATATGGCTCCCACATATTTCTACGATTACTTTGTGATCGAATGAACCACTTACATACGATACCAATTTCCCTTTGTCTCACGATAGTTTACTTATCCGAGGTTTTGATCGTCGGTATCTCTGCATACCTAGTTCAACCTTGTTATCGATAAGTAATCTTTTGTCGTTCCCATGATATGTGATCCCTTGCGAGCCAGTCACATGCTTGCAAGCTAATTGTATGACATTCCACCGAGAGGGCCCAGAGTATATCTATCCGTCATATGGATGGACAAATCCCACTCTTGATCCATGTGTCTCAACCCATACTTTCCGAACACTCAATGCCAACTTTATAGCCACCCAGTTACGGTGTGGTGTTTGATGTCATCAAAGCATCCTTCCGGTGATGGTGATAAGCATGATCTCATGGTCGAAGGAATTAGGTTACTATGTATCAGAAATCTTATAGCAATTGAACTATTAAAATGACTTGATCTTTATGCTACGCTTATCTATAGGAGTATGTCCATCATACCATTCTCCTAATGATATGATCTTGTTGTTAATAACATCTCAATGTTCATGATAGGGAAACCACAATCATCTATTAACCAACAAGCTAGTATTATGAAGAGGCTTTACTAGGGACTCTAATTTAGTTTACAAATCACACAAGTATTAATGTTTCCTTGTTAATACTGTTATAGCATGAATGCAAACATTTATCATAAATAAAAAGATATAATAATAACTACATTTATTATTGCCTCTATGGCATATCTCCAACAGTCTCCCACTTGCACTAGAGTCAACTAATCTAGATTACATGGTAATATACCGAACACCCATGGCAGTTTGGTGTTGGTCATGTTTTGCCCTCGGGAGAGGTTTACTCAACGGATCCACCACATTCAGATCTGTGTGTACTTTGCAAATATTTATGTCACCATCTTGGACATGTTCTCGAATAGCGTGAAAACGTAGCTTGATGTGCTTTAGCTTCTTGTGTGACCTTGGTTCTTGCGCATTGACTATGGCGCCCATGTTATCACAGTAGATAGACATTGGGTCCAGCGCACTTGGAACCACATCGAGCTCTGTTATGAACTCCTTCATCCATATCGCTTCTTGTGAAGCCTCCGAAGCAGCTATGTATTCCGATTCAGTTGAAGATCTCGCCACAACACTTTGCTTTACACTCCTCCAGCTAACTGCTGCACCATTCAAAGTAAATACGTATCCAGGTTGAGATTTAGAATCGTCTAGATCGGTGTTCCAACTAGCATCAGTGTAACCATTAACAACGAGCTGTTCATCACCTCCATAGGAAAGAACCATATCCTTAGTTATTCTCAAGTACTTAAGGATGTTTTTGACTGCTATCCAATGATCTACTCCTGGATCACTTTGATATCTGTTAGTTAAACTAACAACATATGCAATGTCGGGTCTAGTACATAGCATGGCATACATTAGAGATCCTATGGCTGAGGCATAGGGAGTCTTACCCATCCTTTCTCTATCTTCTGCCGTTGCTGGACTTTGAGTTTTACTCAAGGTCGTATTGGGCAACATGGGCAAGAACCCTTTCTTGCTATCTTCCATTCCAAACCTCTTTAGAACTTTGTCCAAATATGTACTTTGTGACAATGATATTAGGCGTCTCGATCTATCTCTATAAATCTTTATGCCTAATATGTAAGCTGCTTCGCCAAGATCTTTCATTGAAAAACTATTATTCAAATATTCCTTGACACTATTAAGAAGGTCTACATCATTCCCAATCAACAATATGTCATCTACATATAGTATTAAGAATGATACATAGCTCCCACTCACTTTCTTGTAAATACAAGCTTCTCCATAAGTTTGTATAAAACCAAAACTTTTGATTACCTTATCAAAACATTGATTCCAACTTCGGGATGCTTGCTTCAATCCATATATGGACCGTTGAATAGCATCTTTAGGATCGACAAAACCTTTGGGTTGCATCATATACAACTCTTCATCAATGTCTCCATTAAGGAATGCTGTTTTGACATCCATCTGCCATATTTCATAATCGTAGTATGCAGCGATTGCTAACATAATCCTCACAGACTTTAGCTTCGCTACTGGTGAGAAAGTCTCATCGAAGTCAACTCCTTGAATTTGTCGAAACCCTTTTGCGACAAGTCAAGATTTATAGACAGTAACATTACCATCAGCATCTGTTTTCTTCTTGAAAATCCATTTGTTCTCGACAGCCTTCCGGCCATCCGGTAAGTCCACCAAAGTCCATACTTGGTTTTCGTACATGGATCCAATTTCGGATTTCATGGCCTCTTGCCATTTATTGGAATCTGGGCTCATCATTGCTTCCTCATATGTTGCAGGGTCATCGGTGTTGTCCACCAACATGACACTCATAACGGGATCATACCAATCAGGAGTGGTACGAGTTCTCGTTGACCTGCGAGGCTCTATAGCAACTTCAACCGAAGTTTCATGATCATCATCATTAGCTTCCTCTCTTATTGGTGTAGGCACCACAGGAACTTCTTCCGGTGCTGCGCTACTCGCAAGTTCGAGAGAAGGTTCGACAACCTCGTCGAGTTCTACTTTCCTTCTAGTCACTTCTTTTGAGAGAAATTCTTTCTCTAGAAAGGATCCATTCTTGGCAACGAAGATTTTTCCCTCGGATCTATGATAGAAGGTATACCCAATAGTTTCCTTCGGGTATCCTATGAAGACGCATTTTTCTGCTTTGGGTTCAAGCTTGTCCGGCTGTAATTCTTTACATAGGCTTCGCAACCCCAAACTTTAAGGAATGACAATCTAGGTTTCTTCCCAAACCATAATTCATACGGTGTCGTTTCAATGGATTTATATGGTGCCCTATTTAAAGTGAATGCGGCTGTTTCTAATGCATAACCCCAAAACGATAGCGGTAAATCTGTAAGTGACATCATAGAACGAACCATATCTAAGAGAGTTCGATTACGACGTTCGGACACACCATTACGCTGTGGTGTTCTCGGTGGTGTCAATTGTGAAAGTATTCCGTATTTCTTTAAATGCTCGCCAAACTCGTAACTTAGATATTCACCTCCACGATCAGAACGTAGAAATTTAATCTTCTTGTTACATTGATTCTCTACCTCACTTTGAAATTCCTTAAACTTCTCGAAAGTTTCGGACTTATGTTTCATGAAATAGATATACCCATATCTACTCAAGTCATCCGTGAAGGTAAGAACATAACGATAACCACTGCGCGATGCTACACTCATTGGTCCACACACATCAGTATGTATGATTTCCAATAAGTCTGTAGCTCGCTCCATCATACCAGAAAATGGAGTCTTGGTCATTTTACCCATCAGACATGCTTCGCATCTTTCAAGTGATTCGAAATCAAGAGATTCAATAAGTCCATCGGAATGGAGTATCTTCATACGCTTCACTCCGATATGACCAAGACGACAGTGCCACATATAGGTCGAGTTATCGCTCAATTTCAAACGTTTATCTTCAATGTTATTAATATGTGTATTTCCACTATCGAGATTCAATAAGAATAGACCATCTATCAAAGGTGCATGTGCATAAAACATATTACTCATATAAATCGAACAACCATTATTCTCGGACTTAAACAAGTGATCGTCTCACAATAAACAAGATCCCGATATAATGTTCATGCTTAACGCAGGCACCAAATAAAAATTATTTAAGTATAAAACTAATCCCGATGATAGATGAAGAGGTAGCGTGCCGACCGCGATCACATCAACATTTGATCCATTTCCAACGCGCATAGTCACCTTGTTCTTCGCTAGCTTCCATTTATTATGCAGCACCTGTTTCGAGTTACAAATATGAGCAACCGAACCAGTATCAAATACCCAGGCACTACTACAAGTACTAGTGAGATACACATCAATAACATGTATATCAAATATACCTTTCTTCTTGATGTTGCCGTTCTTCAAATCCGCCAAGTACTTTGGGCAATTCCGCTTCCAGTGACCCTCTCCCTTGCAGTAAAAGCACCCAGTATCAGGCTTAGGTCCAGCCTTGGTCTTCTTCGCCGGTGCGACAACTTTCTTACCACCCTTCTTGAAGTTCCCCTTTTGCTTAGACTTGCCTTTCTTGAATTTGGTGGTCTTATTGACCAACAACACTTGATGCTCTTTGTTGATCTCCACTTCTGCAGATTTCAACATGGAGAAGAGTTCTAGCAACGTCTTGTTCATGTTTTGCATATTGTAGTTCATCACAAAGTTCTTGTAACTTGGTGGCAGTGATTGGAGGACACGGTAAATCCCCAAAGCATTAGGAATTACTATACCCAAGCTTTGGAGTTCGTTTGCGTGCCCAGACATCTTAAGCACATGCTCACTAATGGAGCTGCCCTCTTCCATCTTGCAGTTAAAGAACTTTTCAGAAGCCTCATAACTCTCAACTGCCGCGTGAGCCTCAAATATCATTTTGAGTTCACGGACAATATCATGTGGGTCATGGTTCTCAAACCTTTTATGAAGCTCCGATTCCAAACCATACAAGATAGCACACTCGAATCGGAGTATCGATTCTTCCGAGTGAGGTAAACGTTCTTTACTTCATCGGTAGCATCACCGCAAGGGTCACCCAAATGTGCATCTAGCACATAGGTCAAATTACCAGCATTGAGGACAATCCTCAAATTGCGGAACCAATCCGCGAAGTTGCTTCCATTGTTTTTCAACTTTTCTTTCTCTAGGAACGCATTAAAATTGATGGTAGGGGCCGCCATTGATCTACAACATATTTGTAATAGTTTAGACTAAGTTTATGACAAATTGAGTTCTAATTAATAGTTAAATTAATATAGGTGAACTCCCACTCAAAAAAATATCCCTCACATTGTTTTAGTGATCACACGAACCAAATCCACCACATCAAAACCGATCATCACGAGAGTTGATGTAGCTTCAATGGCGAAATCGACATGTTCATCATATCTACTATATGAGTCATGCTTTACCTTTCGGTGATCCGTGTTTCGAGACCATTTCTGTACATGCTAGGCTCGTGAAGATCAAACCTTAGCTTCCGCATGAGAAAATCTGGCTTGCTCACGTTGTATACACTTGCAGAATCTAACACACCCGATTATCATGTGGTGCTTCGAAACAACAAGCTTTAGCAACGGTGCTTACTAAGGATGAACACTTTAAAACTTGAAATTTATGTGCATGAGGGATCATCTTATAATGCTATCGTCGTTAACTAAGCAATAAAAGATGCATAAAGGATTAACATGACATGCAATTCATAATATGTGATATGATATGGCCTTTCTTCTTATGCTTCCGATC
Organism: Avena longiglumis; assembly: GCA_030063025.1. NCBI lineage: Eukaryota > Viridiplantae > Streptophyta > Magnoliopsida > Poales > Poaceae > Avena > Avena longiglumis. The sequence goes on along the minus strand of CP125974.1, from coordinate 410,818,571 downwards.
TCCATCTTCAAGCACGAACATGATCTCCATCATCACCGGCATAGCGTCAAGGTCAATGGCGCCGTTTCATGGTTGTCGTCCACCAGCTCCAACTATTACAACTACTTTGAATATACACGCGGGTCTTAACAGAAATTAAAGACAACCATATGGCTCCTGTCGGTTGCCAACTTACAATAAGGAACATTGCATACATCAAATATAATCACAATCATGGTCATATCACATCACAGCACACCCCTGCAAAACAAAGTTAGACGCATCTAATTTTCTTTGCATATTTTACATGGTTTGGGGCTTTCAATAAGTGTCGATCTAACTTACGAACAAGAACCACAACGTTGATGCTTGAACTATCAAGTGCCTGTTGTAAATTGGATCTATACTATTATGGGAGAGACAGGCACCCGCAAAGCCACTTATGCAATACAAGTTGCACGTTAAGCATGGAGCAAGTCTCATGAACGATGTCATGTAAGGTTAGCCCGGGCCGCTTCATCCCATCATACTGCAAGATGCAAAGTACACAAGAAGCAATTGATAATAAAAGCACCACCGCCCACAATGACCATTGTGTTCTACTCGTCTGTGAGATCTACATATAGACACGGCTCTGATACCACTGTAGGGGTTCGTAGCATGGAAAACAAAAAAATTCTACCGCATGCAAACAAACAAGCCAAGATCTATCTACTAGATTGTAGCAACGAGTCGATAGAGGAACTCACCCTCGAAGATTCCAAAGCGGTTAACGAGAGCAGATTCTCGTGGGTGATGTAGTCGTACTCTTGCCGATCTCAAGATCGTGTAGACGATCCTTCCGGCGCTGCGTTCCGGCAGCGCTTCCGCAGTCGGTCACACGTTCGGTACTCTATGAAGACCTTCCTCTCCCTTGTTCCAGCAGGCAGCGGAGGTTGTAGCACTCTCCTCGTGATTCCGGCAGCACGACAGCGTGGTACCGGAAGTAGAGGGGAGATCTCGCAGGGCTTCGCCTTAAGCCGGAGCGAGTATGGTGGACTATGAGAGAGGCCTTGGTGATCTGGGGTTTAGAGGCACCAAGGGGAGAAGCTAGCCAGTGGCTAGGGTTTAGGGTTAACCCCAACTCGGGGAGTTGGTGGTGCCCTAGGCAGCGGCGACAGCAGGGGGTGGTGGCGCTGACGGCTTAGGGCTAGGGTTTGTGTGGTGTTGGGTGTAAGGAAGATGGGGCACCCCTGCCCCTTATTTTATAGGTGGGTGGGCGCCGGCCAAGGGGAGGGAGTCCTCCCCCAAGTCGGCCTCCTTGTCCGGCGGGTGGAGGGAGAGGAACTCCTCCCCAAGTAGGTTTCCTACTCTCCCTCCACCAAGCAAAACTGCCGTTTGACTTTTCAAATTGGCGTTTGAGTTTTCAAACTAGGATTTGATTTATCCCTTTATTTTGCTCAGCCATGATACCTAGTACATGATGCAACCATTCCACATTGTCATGACACAATCATGTACCCTTGCCCCCCGGAGTGCCGGACCTTCCGGACCCTTCTAGAACATTCCCGATGAAAACACCGTAATCATTCCCCAACTCCGAACCAAGACTTTCCTTATATGAATCTTATTCTCCGGACCATTCCGGATCTCCTCGTGATATCCCAGATCCCATTCAAGACTCCGAACAACATTCGGTCTCTTACTCATCATTCCATAACTACTCAACAACATCGAATCCTTAAGTGTGTCTCCCTACGGTTCATGAATTATGCGGACATGATCGAGACACTTTTCTGAACAATAACCAATAGAGTAATCTGGAAATTCATATGGCTCCCACATATTTCTACGATTACTTTGTGATCGAATGAACCACTTACATACGATACCAATTTCCCTTTGTATCACGATAGTTTACTTATCCGAGGTTTTGATCGTCGGTATCTCTGCATACCTAGTTCAACCTTGTTACCGATAAGTACTCTTTTGTCGTTCCCGTGATATGTGATCCCTTGCGAGCCAGTCACATGCTTGCAAGCTAATTGTATGACATTCCACCGGGAGGGCCCAGAGTATATCTATCCGTCATATGGATGGACAAATCCCACTCTTGATCCATGTGTCTCAACCCATACTTTCCGAACACTCAATGCCACCTTTATAGACACCCAGTTACGGTGTGGTGTTTGATGTCATCAAAGCATCCTTCTGGTGATGGTGATAGGCATGATCTCATGGTCGAAGGAATTAGGTTACTATGTATCAGAAAGCTTATAGCAATTGAACTATTAAAATGACTTGATCTTTATGCTACGCTTATCTATAGGAGTATGTCCATCATACCATTCTTCAAATGATATGATCTTGTTGTTAATAACATATCAATGTTCATGATAGGGAAACCACAATCATCTATTAACCAACAAGCTAGTATTATGAAGAGGCTTTACTAGGGACTCTAATTTAGTTTACAAATCACACAAGTATTAATGTTTCCTTGTTAATACTGTTATAGCATGAATGCAAACATTTATCATAAACACAAAGATATAATAATAACTACATTTATTATTGCCTATAGGGCATATCTCCAACATTTTCCCCACACCTCTAATGTTCAAAATAACACCTATCATAATACAGTTTTTCTCTCTCTTGTTCCTGTCACAACACCAGTCATAGGGTGATAGTTGTGGACCTTCACAGCAGCTGCCTTTAACTTTCTATTCTTCCCACCAGAACCAGTTTTCATATTCTTCCTATTTTTTCTAGAAATCATAGGAGTAAATTCCCCTTCATCATTACTATCCTCCTTCCAATCAAGAAACAAAACTTTCTCACTCAAATCAACCTCTGCCATAGCCTCAACCTGTTTCCTATCCTGTAAACTATGTCTAGCAATTTCTAAATATTTCAAGGAATTAATATGTTCTAAAGATATATATGTAGCATCAACTCCCATCTCCAAAGCTCTATGCATAATAACATCATCATCCAGGGCAGCAAAAGAATTATAAAAAGTTAAGTTGGTACTTGACAGATCTCTAGAAGATTGTTGAGCCAGATGCCTTTCTTCCATGCTCCCAGCCCCACCTTGAGCAGCCACCCTTGAAATCATCCTTACCAATTGTTCATCCACACCAGCCACATTCTCAGATTGAGAACCCACACTTTCTTGAGTGGAGACAACATCAGGCTGAGACAACCCAACAGCTACTACCTCCTGATATTGGCTCTCTACCTCCATATCATGTACACCACCCATCACAGAACCTTCACCATTACCTTTTTTGCCACTAGTAGACGAGCCAAAGGATTCTTCAGCAGAAACATCATCACCCCTTTATTGATCAGCATCACCTTGTTCTCCTTCATCCCCCAGCAAATGGCCATACTGTTTTTTGAGCTCATAGTACTTATCACTGCCCCTGTCCCTCAACAAACCTCTGATAAAATATTCAAAGTTCTGAGGCCCAACAGCAACAGGAGGAATTATCTCATTAACAAAAGGAGGAGCCAAATTCTGGATGACCTCCATGTGAACATCACCTAACCCAACACTACCCACATCAGCTCCCTGAACATCATCTTGTGGACCCACAGCAACCTCTTTGTTCAGAATATTAACATGATCACTATTACCACCATCCACATTCTCCCTGATGAAAATCCCCTTTGTGTTTCCACCAATTCCAGAACTGGCCCAGATATTAGCCATTCTAGTTCCAAAAGAAATTTCACCAGAATCTTCCTGTTCCACCAGCACCCCTTTACCTTTCTCCAACCCAGCCCCACCAGTACTACCACCAGCATGTTGGCGACCACCACTAACCCCACCTGCACCTACACCAGCCCCAGGCCCTTGCCCATCACCACCATCAGGCCTATTTTGCCTAGCCTCTCCCTCATTCCTCCCATCAAGCACATTGACATCATCTTGCCCATCAACACCTACTGATACAGGAATGGTTGGCACTGCATCAGGAGCAAAAATCTCTCAAGTGTATTTGAATTCATAAATCCCCCCTGCATCTACCCCCTTCTGGTTAGGAACCAAAGTAACATCTAAACAGGCAATCTTTCACCCTCACATAAGCTAGATTCCTCAAGTTGTTCCTGTCCAGGGCCAAAGGTTTGCCCACTAGAGAAGCAACATAGAAAACAGTTGATTTCTCCCTATATTTCATAGGGATACCAACAATCCTAAACCAGGCTTCTTCCAACCACTCCACTGGTTCCAACTCCCCATTCCTCTTAGACAACTGAATAACAGCCTCTGGAATTGTATTCATAAACACTTTTCCAAAATGGAAGTCATCAATGGATCTAGCTGAAGGAAACCTCATCAAAAATTCCACACCATTGATAGGTCTAGCATTGAATCTCCAACCAGACCCCAAAGCATCAGCCCATATCTGGAATTCTTTTTCAAGGTCCTTCCCAGTGACATCACCCCTGACCACACTTATATGAGCATAATGCAACTATTCCATGAACTGAACAGTAGATTCCACAACCGGAATAGAATGAAAACCCTGCTCAAAATCAGTACTGCCAAAAAATAGAGGAACTTACTCCCAGGGCTTCTTCTCTTGACAGACCAAAATACTATGATCTTTGCCACAATTCTCACAAACTTGCTCTTCCTGCACCACATCAAGCAACTGCAAATCACCTGAACCACCAACAACGTTCGCATTCCTCTGCACACTTAGTACTGGTGGTGGTATAGAGGACCCCACCAGAGTAGTGGCCACAGCATCAGACTGATTACCTGTCATAATCGGCGACAAACTCACAGGACGACTCCCCCCAACAGGCACATTAACAGAAGTGGATGTAGATGTGTTAAAACCAGACACAGGACGACTCACGGGAATGGAAGGATTCACCGCAGGCCTAGGAATGGTAACCTGTTCCACAGTGCGAGCAAAAACTGGCTCTCCTCTTCTAGGGTTTGCGTCGGAGTTACCTGATCTGCTCGAAAACGAAAAAGTTGTAGCATCTGACCTAGAACCTTGCTGCATCTCAGGACGATGACTCCATCGGCCTCGATTGCGGGCCGGATCCGCCTCACGACGGTGCGCTTCTTCCAGATCCCTGTCCCGCGCCATGGCTTCACGACGTTGATCTTCCAATCTAGCCTCGTTCTCCTCCTGCCGCAACATATCATCCCTGCGCCTCACATCCCACCGCCGCACTTCATCGCGACGACGATCCTGCTCCCGGATCCACTCACTCTCCCTGGGATTCTCCTCCACCATTCTGCGATAAACATGGTGGCGCCCTTGTCCATACCCAGATCCAGATCTGTTCGCATAGGGACCAAATCGGACTGGAGGACGAGAAGAGGATCCGCGCCTACCACGAAAACGACGATCCATAATGGAATCTGCCGCCACAACCTGAGAAAATGATCTGCAATCACCCGAACTAACACCACTCCACCACACCGGAGAAACAACTTGCGACGACGAAGGACGGAGAACTGGCAAACCCTGAACGAAAACCACCTTGCACACCTCACGCGATCTGGGATTCACGAGAGACGAAGTGGAACCGAGTCTTGATCTAGGGTTAATGGAAATGGGAGGTGGGGGAACTGACTGTTGGAATTATGCCCTAGAGGCAATAATAAAGATGTTATTATTATAGTTCTTGTTCATGATAATGTTTATATTCCATGCTAGAATTGTATTAAGCGGAAACTTTAATACTTGTGTGGTTTGTGAACAACACCGTGTGTCCCTAATGCCTCTCTATGGACTAGCTCATTGATTAATGATGGTTAAGGTTTCCTAACCATGCACATGAGTTGTTGATTAATAATGAGATCATATCATTGGGAGAATGATATGATGGACATACCCAAACTAAGCGAAGCAATTAGATCGTGTCATCGTGTTCATCTTTGCGAAGCTTTTCTTATGTCAAATATTGTATTCCTTAGACCATGAGATAATACAACTCCCAGTATCGAAGAAAGCTTTGAGGTCATCAAACGTCATCCTATGATAGGGTGATCATAAAGGTGTCTCTCGGTGATCGGAAAGTATCATTGGGTTGTATGTATCGAGATGGGATTGTCCCTCCCAAGTCGGAGAGATATACTTGGGCCCACTCGTGTCGATATCAACACCGCTTGCAAGCATGTGGTTAAGGAGTTAATCACAAAGTGATATCGGATTACGGAACGAGTAAAGTACTTGCTGTGAACGAGATTGAACTAGGTATGACGGTACCAACGATCAAATCTCGGGCAAGTAAAATATCGCGAGACGAAGGGAATATATATATGGGATTGATTGAATCCTGGCATTGTGGTTCATCCGATATGATCATCGATGAATGTGTGGGAGTCAATATGGGTTTCCAGACCCCGCTGTTGATTATTGATAGAAGATCATGTCTGCATATTCTCGAACCCGAAGGGTCACACACTTAACGTGTCTCGACGCTAGGATAGATTGGATAATTGGTTTATGAGTTTTTTGTTCGGAGTATTGGATGGGATCCGGGACATCACGAGAGATTCCGGAGTGGTCCGGAGAATAAGATTCATATAAGGCAGTGCAGTTTTTGGAGTTCGGAATTGTTCCGGGTTAATCGGTATTGTACCGGAAGCTTCTAGAACCTTCCGGAAGGGGACCAACGTGGCCCCACCTTCCGGGAGGGGGCATGGGCCTATGAGGGAGTGCCCTGGCCGCATTGGGCCAGGGGCACAAGGCCCCATAGGGCCCAGCCGGCCAAACAAGGGGAAACCCTAATTGGACCTTCTAGAAGGGGGGGGGTTCCTTGCCCCCCACTCCTCCCTCTTTTGGCCGCCGTCCTAGGGCTTGGGGGAGGGGTTAGGGCAGGCGCCCACCCCTCTATATATAGAGGGCTGGGGAGCACCACCCCCCCCACACCTTCCCCTCAAGCCTAGTCGCCCTGCTGCCCTCCTCTCTCTCTCTCCCTCCCGACTGCGTGTAGGCGAAGCCCTGCTGCAGAAACTCTCCACCAATTGCACCGCGCCGTCGCGTTGTAGATCCAACCCATCTCTCCACCATACTTGCTGGACCAAGGAAGGAGCAGACGTCGAGGTGCTGCACGTGTGCATCTCACGGAGGCATCGCCACTTGTGGTGCTAGATCGGATCGGATCGCGAGGAGGAGAAGCGAGTACGACTACATCACCCACGTTAACGCGAGCGTTCCTGTCTTGAATCTTCAAGGGTATGAAGATCTAATCCAATCTCTCTCGTTGTTTTCATCTCCTAGATTAGATCTTGGCTTCCCTCTGTTCACATCCGTAGAAAATTTTGATTTACTATGCCGCGAAACCCTTCAGTGGTATCAGAGCTAGATCTATGCGTAGATGTGTTTCACGAGTAGAACGCAACATGGTTGTTACGGGCGTTGATGTTTTCTATTGCAAGCCTCTTGTTTGTGTTCTTCTTATGACGCGGGATAGTGAGATTGAAGCGGTCCAAGCCAACCTTACGCGACGTCGTTCGCGAGACTGGCTCCGCACTTGACGTGTGGCTTGTTCCACACATGCGGCTGGTGGATGCCAGTTTCTCTCACTATAGTTGTCATGGGATTAACACCGGAGTTTGGCAACCATAATATCACCGTTGTGGCTTTCCGTAGGTAAGAATCGTTCTTAGCATCTACTCCCATAAGCCACGTAAAACATGCAACAACAAAGTAGAGGCGTCTAACTTGTTTTTGCAGGGAGTGTTTTCTGTGATATGGTATGGCCCAAGATGTGATGTGTATAATGTATGCGATGATCATGTTTTGTAATGTTTCATGACTTGCATGTCGTTGAGTACACAACCGGCAGGAGCCATATGGTTGTATTTATAATTGTGTATGACCTGTGTGTCAACTTCTTATATGCCATGTAATAGTTTCACTTTATCGCTAAGTAGTTAGCAATAGTTGTAGTTGCTATTCGTGGTGGAGGCATCATGGTGGAGTGATGGAGATCATGCCGGCACGCACAAGATGGAGATCATTGCGCGAAGATTGGCTATACCATGTCACATAAAGTTATATGCATGTGATGTTTATCCTTTTATGTATCTTATCATGCTTAGATCGCGACGGTAGCATTATAAGATGATTCCTCACTTAAAGATCAAGATAAAACTGTGTTCTCCCCATGTATGCACCGTTGCGAAAGTTCGTCGTGTCCAAGCATCACGTGATGATCAGGTGCTATAGACTCTACGCTCACATACAACGGGTGCAAGCCAGTTTTGCACACGCGGAAATACTTGGGTCTAACTTGACGAGCCTAGCATGTACAGACATGGCCTCAGAACACATGAACCGAAAGGTTAAGCATGAATCATATGAATTATATGATCGACACTTCGTTGTCCACCATTGAAACCACATCTCTTCTCGTGAAGATCAGATTAGGTGTGGTGAATTTGGATCGTGTTCACTAAACAACTTGAGGGATGTTGAATTTAGTGGGAGTTCATCTAGTAATTTGATTAAAAGTTGAACTAGTTATCATGAACATAGTCTAATTTGTACTTGCAAATATTGTAGATCAAATGGATAAGTCCAACTTCAACTTCAACGTTTTTGCTGAGAAGGAAAAGCATAAAAACAATGGGTCTAACTTCACCAACTGGTTCCGCAATCTAAGAATCATTCTCTCTGGCGGTCAAAAGGACTATGTCCTTGAGAGTGCGTTAGGTGACGCCTGCTACTCTGGTACCGATGAGAAAGCTGTCTATTAGTCGCGTAGAGATGATTATGGTGTGATTAAGAGCACCATGTTGTTTGCTATGGAATCGGACCTTCAAAATCGTTTTGAAGACTATCACGGGCCCTTTGAGATTCTCGAGGAGCTGAAAACCATGTTTCAGACTCAGGCCCGTTCTGAGAGATATGAGATCTCTGAGAAGTTCTTTAACTGCAAGATGGAGGAAGGGAGTTCCGTTAGTGAGCACGCCATTAAGATGTCGGGCTGCACTCAACGCCTTGAGCAACTGGACTGCAAGATTCCAGAGGAGCTCAAGATTGACAGGGTTCTGCAATCACTCCCTCCCAGCTACAAAAGTTTTGTAGTGACTCATAATCAGATTGGTTCCACTGATACGATCACCGAGCTCTTTGCAAAGCTGAAGGCTGCGGAGGTGGACATCAAAAAGGATAATCATGTGTTGATGGTCAACAAGCCCCCCACCTTCAAGAAAGGTAAGGGTGCAAAGAAGCCCTTCAAGAAAGGCGGCGGCAAGCGCGTTGCCCTCACGGAGAAGAAGCTCAGTCTGGTCCCAAGCGGACCTTTGAGTGCTTCTATTGCAAGGACAAGGGTCACTAGAAGCTTATCCAGAAGTACTTAGCGGACAAGAAGGCTGGCACCATCAAAGGTATATTTGATATACATGTTATTGATGTTTTCCTTACTAGCCCTCGTTGTAGTGTCTGGGTATTTGATACTGGTTCAGTTGCTAATATTTGTAACTCGAAATAGGAGCTACGGAATAGACGGCTTTAGGGATGAGGTGACGATGCGCTGGCAACGGATCAAGGGTTGATGTGATGGCCGTCGCACGCTCTCCTTAGTTTTACCTTCGTGGATTAGTTTTAAACCTTAATAAGTGTTATTATGTGCCTGCGTTGAGCATGAACATTATTTCTGGATCTTGTTTATTGCAACACGGTTATTCATTTAAATCGGAGAATAATGGTTGTTCTATTTATATGAGTAACATCTTTTATGGTCATGCACCTATTGTGAATGGTTTATTTCTTCTAAATATCGAAAGGGATGAAACACACATCCATAACATTGAGGCTAAGAGATGCAAAGTAGATAGTGATAATACTACTTATTTGTGGTAATCGTTGCTCAGGTCATATTGGTGTAAAACGCATGAAGAAGCTCCATTCTGATGGACTTTTGGAGTCTCTTGATTTTGAATCATTTGATACATGCGAACCATGCCTCGTGGGCAAGATGATCAAAACCCCGTTCTCCGGTATGATGGAGCGAGCAACGGACTTGTTGGAAATCATACATACCGATGTATGCGGACCGATGAGTGTTTCGACGCGCGGTGGATATCGCTATTTTCTCACTTTTACCGATGACTTAAGTAGATATGGGTATATCTATTTAATGAAACATAAATCTGAAACATTTGAAAAATTCAAAGAATTTCAGAATGAAGTGGAGAACCATCGTAACAGAAAGATTAAGTTTCTATGATCCGATCGTGGAGGTGAATATTTGAGTTATGATTTTCTCACGCATCTTAAAGCAAGCGGGATCGTTTCGCAACTCACGCCACCCGGAACACCACAGCGCAATGGTGTGTCTCAACGCCGGAATCGAACCTTATTAGATATGGTCCGATCAATGATGTCTCTTATTGATTTGCCGTTATCATTTTGGGGTTATGCATTAGAAACTGTTGCATTCACTTTAAATAGGGCACCATCTAAATCCGTTGAGACGACACCGTATGAACTGTGGTTTGGTGCTAAACCTAAGTTGTCGTTTCTTAAAGTTTGGGGATGCGAAGCTTACGTCAAGAAGTTGATGCCGGACAAGCTCGAACCCAAAGCGGAGAAATGCGTCTTCATAGGATACCCTAAGGAAACTATTGGGTATACCTTCTATCACAGAACCGAAGGCAAAGTGTTTGTCGCAAAGAACGGTTCCTTTCTTGAGAAGGAGTTTCTCTCGAAAGAAGTGAGTGGGAGGAAAGTAGAGCTAGACGAGGTTATTGAACCTTCTCTTGAATTGAAGAGTAGCAAGACTGAAATTGTTCCAGGTCACGCTGCCAACAATAGAGGAAGCTAATGACAAGGATCATGAAGCTTTGGACGATATCACATCTTGAACGTCGCAGTCGACAAGGTCGCGTGCCCTCCCGAGTGGTACGGCAACCTGTCTTGACTGTCTTGTTAGTAGACAAAGTGAACCTCGAACTATGAGGAAGCGATGAGCCCAGACTCTGAGAAATGGCTAGAAGCCATGAAATCCGAATTGGGATCCATGAGCGAAAACCAAGTATGGACTTTGGTGGACCCTCCTAGCGACCGAAAGGCCGTTGAGTGCAAATGGATCTTCAAGAATAAAACGGACACGGATGGTAATGTTACCGTCTATAAAGCATGGCTTGTCGTGAAAGGTTTTCGACAAGTTCAAGGTGTTGACTACGATGAGACTTTCTCTCCCGTAGCGATGTTTAAGTCCATTCGGATTTTATTAGCAATTGCTGCGTTTCATGATTATGAAATATGGAAGATGGATGTCAAGTGTGGCATCCCGCAAAACCACTACTAGAAAATCGCGTTGTTTTTGTGCATTGCATCGTCGTCATCATGCATTGTTTGTCTGAAACTTTTTCGAAACGCCTAGTTTTGTTTTCTAAATAACCCCCGTCTCTATTTCAAATTAAAACATCGGTCTGTTCAGATCTTGTATTTGTCTAACAAGTATTTACAAAATGTTTTACAAATAAAATTAACACAATAAAATATTTTTGTCGGGCAGTCCAGTCCGACCGGTCAGGCCAGAGGCCAACCGGTCCAGACCATCTGCGACCCAGCCCAACTAAACCCTGCAAGACCCTAGACCAACCTTTTCCCACCAAATCCTAGCCTACCCACCTATCCTAGCCTGCCACCTCACCTTCCCCTCCACCTCATCTCACCCCCGCCACCTCATCAATCCAGCCCCCTCTCCCTCTCTCCTCCTGGGCCCACCCCACTCAGCCCCTACTCACACCAGCCGCACCCCCTCTCCCTGTCCCTGGGCCCCACCCGCGCGGCCCCACAGCCCCACTCCTTCCACCACCGACCCAACCACCCACCTGGCCCCGCCCCGGCCCCGCTCCTGGCCCCACCCCTGGCCCCGCGTCTCCCTCTCCCTCCTCTCTCCCCCACGCCTCCCTCACCCGAGCCCCACCTCGCCATGACCACCCTCAGATCCGGCCCCGCCTGACGCAAGGCCCACGCTGCTCCACCCGCCACCGCCCTCACCTCCGGCCGCCTGCGCCCCTTTTCTCCGCGCCTCACCTCGGCCACCGCCTCCTCTCCTTCCTCCGTGGCCGGGCTCCTCCGACCGCCACGCCACCGAGCCTTCCTCATCCATCGCCTCATTGAGCTCCAGGCACACCTTCCTCCTCTCTCCTTGGCTGCTCGCCCGCCTAACCTCCTCCGCGACGCCCGCTTACCGCTCCTCTTCCCGTGCGCCGCTGACGCTCTCCTCCCAAGACGTCTGCCGTCTCCCTCCTCCGGCCGCCGTCCCGCTCCCGAGGCCGCCTCCCGTCGCCTCTTCCCTGCTCGCCTTCTCCCTCTCGGCAGCGACCTCCCTCCACGCTGCCTCCCCGCCAGGCCCGCCTCGCTGCTCAGCCGACCACCGCCGTCCGCCGCTCCGCCTGCATCCACCGAGCTCTGGCCCCGCCGTCTCCGGCCGCGACGTCCCTTGCCCTCCACCGAGCTCCGCTGCCTGTCCACGCGAGCCGCCTTTGGCCCGTGTGCGTATCCCCGTCGGCAACGACCGTGCCCACCTGCTACATCTTGCTCCTGTTGGTTTCCTGTCGGCATCGTTTTTCGTTTGCTGCCACCTGCCGAGGTCCTTCGAGAGACCGAGACCGACCGAGACGAGAACCCGAAGATCCGCACAAGGTCGATGCCTAATTCAAGTTCGCCGTCGACAACGAAACCGTGATACCTCGAGATCTCCTTCATGGACATCAAAGCCGGGACATCAAGGCCGTCTACATGGAACATCAAGACCCCGATCCCTCTCGGATCCGAGGACCGAAGATGCCCGGAACGCCAAGATCGCCTTTCGGACCCTTTAAGACCGATCACGGCGTCCTCCTCCCTCTCGGACCACAAGGCCGACGCCACGAGAAGTAACCGCCACGATGCCAAGTTCGGATGACGACCATACCGACATGAGTCGAGACCCGGAAACTATGCAAGATCGGCGCCGGACCCAGAGAATCCCAGGACGACAAGTTCTTCTACCCGGACCCGAGAAGTTCTTCGCGACGACAAGAACGACACCGACCAGTGCGGATCCGATGTGACCCTGACTCCGAATCAGGCCCTTCTTCCCGGATGCGACAATACCTACCTCCGTTATCCGAGACCGAACCCCAGATCCGAACCCTGAGACCGGACCCCGAACCCCGGAACCCCAAGATCGTCGAACCCTAATGTGTGACCCCTTTTCTCGAGCCCTATTTTATAAATGTAATAACAAATTGATGCATATTAAATTGTCATACTCGCATGCATATTTGTGTGGTTTGGGGGCCTTATACCGATTCACCTCATAATTAAATATGGGGCCCATATGCGGGCAAATCTAGTCTTATATTGGCCTCATCTAAATTTGTGTAGCGAACCGGTAACTTATCTTGCCCTGTTATTACAACATTTAATTTGCGGGGTAGATAAATAACAGACACCATTTAATAATTGTCGGGACCCCGGTTCCGCTTAATATGACCTAATTGCATCGCACCTTTGCCATGCCATACATCATACATGCATCATGCCCAATCTCTTGCCGTAGTAATAAACATTGCATCCGGTGTTTATTCTAGTGTTTTGCTTCTTCGCGGATAAGGCCGTTGAGTTGATGTGAGCTTCGCCCCGATCTTCGGTTGAACCTTCGACAATGTTTTCAGGCAAGCATCTTCCCCTTTCTACCTATCTTACTTTTATAGTATTTATTCCCTCCTGTTGATCTATTGATATCTGTGTTGCGATGCTCTAGTTTTCGTACCCGTGATATCTCTTGCAGCCTTATATTACCTTGGACACATCCTATTACCTGTTGTTTGGTAGATAGATGGACTTGCGCGTCATAGTCGCTTGCTCAAGTGTTGTTGCGTGTCGTCCAGAACCACAGTTGTTGGAGTATTGCCGCATGTTGGATGTTGGAGATGATCATGGCTTTATTTATCGTTCACTTTAATTACTGTTTAACAACTAAAATTGAAGTAAGTAAGCAGAGGAACAGGTGGGCAATAGATGTTATTTGGTTGTTAACCGTCCACTTGTGTCCCGTAGGACCCCGAGTACTTGATACCTGTTCCTTGAATATTCGCGCTATCCACATCCGGGAGGATTATGGGACCCCCCCCCCTGAGCCAGAGCTTGATTCATTCTTATTTCTTGGGGCCACAAACTAGTTTGAGGTTTTATTTACTATCCTGTACTTATGCCATGCTTTACTGCTTTATTACGATTGTGCGAGGAGCACACTGCATCGCTTAGGTAAGCGGAATGTTTCATGTATCGACAATCCCAGTTTGGGTTCCCAAATACATGTACCATTGTCGCAAACCTTGAGTCCGTCTTGGAGTCAGCTAACTTCGCTATGGGTTCACTCAATGGGTGGCCCCAAATATTTCTGAATCCTGTGATTGCTTTGTCGTGAAGGCCTCGTTGGGTTTTGATTTGGTTTTTCCGAGGTTGATCGAGTGTGTGTTGCTATTGGTGCACCCCGGCCGGGTAAAACTTTCTGAAAGCCGTGTCCGCGGTTATGGACGACTTGGAGCACAGTATCTTGATCATAGACAACTATAACTAAAGTAGTGCTATAAATTTGACTTTATAATGACTAGTAATCAGCTTCACTATAATGGAATGGCTAAATAAAACTGCCAACAATTGCTTGTTTGAGTTGTCGCTTGCGACCATTGTACCTGACTAGTAAGTATTGCAACTATAACGGAATGGCTAAATAAAAGTACCAACAACTGCTGGGTTTTGGGATATCTCATGCTAATTGTATCTGTCTAGTAAGTATCGCAACTTCAACGGAATGGTTAACTAAAATTGCCCACTGCTTATTATATCAGGACGATTATCTATACTTGACTAGTAATTGCTGCAACGATAACTGAATAAATAAAACTGCCAACTGTGTGAGTTCCTCGGTTGACTTCCTCGTTTGGTCTCGAGGGGGAAACACCAGGATGGGTTTGTCTGATGGTAGCATCAAGTTGGTTCCAAATAGGCTTTTCTTATCCCTCTCTGATAGCCGACAGTTGTATCGAGTCTCTATAGGTTGTTTAGTGCATGCTGCCGCCGCCAGATCCACCATACCTATGTAGGTGAGGACCGCCAATTCTAGCCTCGCTGCAATCGGCCTCGATCGACGCCTCTCTTTTCCTTTGCCCTTTGTCGGCACCCTTTTGTTTAAACAGGTTTTGAGATCAACGTCGTTAGCGGTTAACCTTCCGCTTGGCACAGGGGTTATGGACGCCATTGGTTATTCGTCAGGGCTCTTAGCCCCATTTGCATCTTGTCCGTAGTCGGACGCTTTATCATTTCAAGGTGATTTGGATCTTTGAATTGTATATCTGTATTCTTTACTCATTGAGTCGCTGTTATATATATATCTGTTCTGTGGGTCCCATCGAGGACTGTTGTGTAATGTTATTACTTTGTTTTCCACCCGCACGAAAGTGCCTGGTGGGCACCTTTGAATCGTTTCTATGCGGGTTTGGTGGGTTTCGCTCAAACTTGCACAGGGCCGATTCTGAGGGTGTTACAGAGTGGTATCAGAGCTCAGCAGTTGCGATACCCCACAAGTCCAGCCTGTAGGATAACCTAGCTAACGGCCGCAGTAGAGTGTCAAAACTATTTTTGCCAAATCGGTCAGATAGTCTGATTTGGTCTGATTTTACTCCTTACCCCGCTGCTGCTCTCCTCTCACCTCTGCGTGTTTTGAATCCGCTCTCTTCTCGCTCTTCGAGTCCAGGATTTCTCGTGGTTGGGTTCCGTCGTACCTTCAGGGTTTCGCTTCCTCTTTTGGTAACGGTGTTTCTACATCCGGTCCTCCTGCTATCTGAGTGGTCCTTTATCTGTGATACCATTCTTTGTCCCTTGTTTGTGCCTTCCGGTGTTTTCCGACGCGACGACATCATCTACGCCAGATCCGATGCAGAGTCTGCATCACTCCTTTGTTTCCGAACCTCGCTTGTCGAGACCTTCAGTCTGATTCCGAGAATGGTTGCACGCTTTTCCACTGCTTGTGCGGAGTAATAGTTTGGGTGCGGGATGGATTGGCCCCCGTGCCGACTACTCACTCTATTCGCTTGTGTACATTGAAGTGGATGAGAATGCATCGGTTCCCCTTTCCATCGAAGCTAGAGGTGGCTTTATTTGTTGATACCTCTACCTTCGATCTTTTGTTCCCGGAGTGTTTCCTCGACGATCACGGACAACAACCCTTGTTAGTGGTGTCGCGAGGATCTACACGAAGCGAGAAGACGCAGATCGCCGACCTTCCTTCCGGTACCATGAGGCGGATCTCGAGGTCGAGATCCATTGTTAGTGGTGTCGAATTGTGGCATCCCGCAAAACCACTACTAGAAAATCGCGTTGTTTTTGTGCATTGCATCGTCGTCATCATGCATTGTTTGTCTGAAACTTTTTCAAAACGCCTAGTTTTGTTTTCT
Source organism: Avena longiglumis (assembly GCA_030063025.1). Lineage (NCBI taxonomy): Eukaryota > Viridiplantae > Streptophyta > Magnoliopsida > Poales > Poaceae > Avena > Avena longiglumis. Next base: position 410,802,166 of record CP125974.1, on the reverse strand, counting down.
AAATAACCCCCGTCTCTATTTCAAATTAAAACATCGGTCTGTTCAGATCTTGTATTTGTCTAACAAGTATTTACAAAATGTTTTACAAATAAAATTAACACAATAAAATATTTTTGTCGGGCAGTCCAGTCCGACCGGTCAGGCCAGAGGCCAACCGGTCCAGACCATCTGCGACCCAGCCCAACTAAACCCTGCAAGACCCTAGACCAACCTTTTCCCACCAAATCCTAGCCTACCCACCTATCCTAGCCTGCCACCTCACCTTCCCCTCCACCTCATCTCACCCCCGCCACCTCATCAATCCAGCCCCCTCTCCCTCTCTCCTCCTGGGCCCACCCCACTCAGCCCCCACTCACACCACACAAACACACACACCAGCCGCACCCCCTCTCCCTGTCCCTGGGCCCCCACATTCCCCCATTCCACCACCGACCCAACCACCCACTGCCCCGCCTGGCCCCGGCCTCCCTCTGCCCCTCCCTCCTCTCTCCCCCACGCCTCCCTCACCCGAGCCCCACCCCGCTCGCGACCACCCCAGCCTCCCCCGCATCCGGCGCCGCCCGCCCGACGCCGCGCTCCCCGCCGTTCCGCCCGGCCACCGCCCTCACCTCCGGCCGCCCGTGCCCCCTTTTCTCCGCGCCTCACCTCGGCCACCGCCAAGCCTCCCTCTCCTTCCTCCGTCCGCCGGGCTCCCCTCCGACCCGCCACCGCCATCGAGCCTTCCTCATCCATCGCCGCCTCCCGCGAGCTCCGCGGCACACCTTCCTCCTCTCCCCCTCTGCCGGCCGCCCAACCTCCTCGGCCTCCTCTTCCTGTGCGCCTGGACGGCTGCCTCTCCTCCAGACGTCGCCCGCCTCTCCCTCCTCCGGCCGCCCCGCTCCCCGGAGGCCGCCTCCCCGTCGCCTCTTCCCCTGCTAGCCCTTCTCCCTCTCCGGCAGCGACCTCCCTCCTCCACGCGGCCTCGTCCGGCCAGGGCCCCGCCTCCTCGCCGCGTCTCAGGCCGACCACCGCCGCTCCGCCTGCATCCACCGAGCTCCGGCCCCGCCGTCTCCGGCCGCGACGTCCCTTGCCCTCCACCGAGCTCCGCTGCCTGTCCACGCGAGCCGCCTTTGGCCCGTGTGCGTATCCCCGTCGGCAACGACCATGCCCACTTGCTACATCTTGCTCCTGTTGGTTTCCTGTCGGCATCGTTTTTCGTTTGCTGCCACCTGCCGAGGTCCTTCGAGAGACCGAGACCGACCGAGAGGAGAACCCGAAGATCCGCACAAGGTCGATGCCTAATTCAAGTTCGCCGTCGACAACGAAACCGTGATACCTCGAGATCTCCTTCATGGACATCAAAGCCGGAACATCAAGGCCGTCTACATGGAACATCAAGACCCCGGTCCCTCTCGGATCCGAGGACCGAAGATGCCCGGAACGCCAAGATCGCCTTTCGGACCCTTTAAGACCGATCACGGCGTCCTCCTCCCTCTCGGACCACAAGGCCGATGCCACGAGAAGTAACCGCCACGATGCCAAGTTCGGCTGACGACCAGACCGACACGAGTCGAGACCCGGAAACTATGCAAGATCGGCGCCGGACCTAGAGAATCCCAGGACGACAAGTTCTTCTACCCGGAGCCGACAAGTTCTTCGCGACGACAAGAACGACACCGACCAGGGCGGATCCGATGTGACCCTGACTCCGAATCAGGCCCTTCTTCCCGGATGCGACAATACCTACCTCCGTTATCCGAGACCGAACCCCAGATCCGAACCCTGAGACCGGACCCCGAACCCCGGAACCCCAAGATCGTCGAACCCTAATGTGTGACCCCTTTTCTCGAGCCCTATTTTATAAATGTAATAACAAATTGATGCATATTAAATTGTCATACTCGCATGCATATTTGTGTGGTTTGGGGGCCTTATGCCGATTCACCTCATAATTAAATATGGGGCCCATATGCGGGCAAATCTAGTCTTATATTGGCCTCATCTAAATTTGTGTAGCGAACCGGTAACTTATCTTGCCCTGTTATTACAACATTTAATTTGCGGGGTAGATAAATAACAGGCACCATTTAATAATTGTCGGGACCCCGGTTCCGCTTAATATGACCTAATTGCATCGCACCTTTGCCATGCCATACATCATACATGCATCATGCCCGATCTCTTGCCGTAGTATTAAACATTGCATCCGGTGTTTATTCTAGTGTTTTGCTTCTTCGCGGATAAGGCCGTTGAGTTGGTGTGAGCTTCGCCCCGATCTTCGGTTGAAACTTCGACAATGTTTTCAGGCGAGCATCTTCCCCTTTCTACCTATCTTACTTTTATAGTATTTATTCCCTCCTGTTGATCTATTGCTATCTGTGTTGCGATGCTCTAGTTTTCGTACCCTTGATATCCCTTGCAGCCTTATATTGCCTTGGACACATCCTATTACCTGTTGTTTGGTAGATAGATGGACTTGCGCGTCGTAGTCGCTTGCTCAAGTGCTGTTGCGTGTCGTCCAGAACCACAGTTGTTGGAGTATTGCCGCATGTTGGATGTTGGAGATGATCATGGCTTTATTTATCGTTCACTTTAATTACTGTTTAACAACTAAAATTGAAGTAAGTAAGCAGAGGCACAGGTGGGCAATAGATCTTATTTGGTTGTTAACCGTCCACTTGTGTCCCGTAGGACCCCGAGTACTTGATACCTGTTCCTTGAATATTCGCGCTATCCACATCCGGGAGGATTATGGGACCCCCCTGAGCCAGAGCTTGATTCATTCTTATTTCTTGGGGCCACAAACTAGTTTGAGGTTTTATTTACTATCCTGTACTTATGCCATGCTTTACTGCTTTATTACGATTGTGCGAGGAGCACACTGCATTGTTAGGTAAGCGGAATGTTTTCGCGGTATCGACAATCCCAGTTTTGGGTTCCCGATCGTTTAGAGCCGATGTCGCAAACCTTGAGTCCGTCTGAGTCAGCTAACTTCGCTATGGTCTACTCAATGGGTGGCCTCAAATATTTCTGAATCCTGTGATTGCTTTGTCGTGAAGGCCTCGTTGGGTTTTGATTTGGTTTTTCCGAGGTTGATCGAGTGTGTGTTGCTATTGGTGCACCCCGGCCGGGTAAAACTTTCTGAAAGCCGTGTCCGCGGTTATGGACGACTTCGAGCACAGTATCTCGATCATAGACAACTATAACTAAAGTAGTGCTATAAATTTGACTTTATAATGACTAGTAATCAGCTTCACTATAATGGAATGGCCTTGTTTGAGTTGTCGCTTGCGACCATTGTACTTGACTAGTAAGTATTGCAACTATAACGGAATGGCTAAATAAAAGTACCAACAACTGCTGGGTTTTGGGATATCTCATGCTAATTGTATCTGTCTAGTAAGTATCGCAACTTCAACGGAATGGTTAACTAAAATTGCCCACTGCTTATTATATCAGGACGATTATCTATACTTGACTAGTAATTGCTGCAACGATAACTGAATAAATAAAACTACCAACTGTGTGAGTTCCTCGGTTGACTTCCTCGTTTGGTCTCGAGGGGGAAACACCAGGATGGGTTTGTCTGATGGTAGCATCAAGTTGGTTCCGAATAGGCTTTTCTTATCCCTCTCTGATAGCCGACAGTTGTATCGAGTCTCTATAGGTTGTTTAGTGCATGCTGCCGCTGCCGCTCAGTCCACCATACCTATGTAGGCGAGGACCGCCGAATTCTAGCCTCGCCGTGTACTGGCCTCAGTACTGACGCTCCTCTTTTTCCTTTGCCCTTTGTCGGCACCCCTTTTGTTTAAACAGGTTTTGAGATCGACGTCGTTAGCAGGGTTAACCTTCCGGCTTGGCCTGGGCAGGGTTATGGACGCCATTGGTTATTCGTCAGGGCTCTTAGCCCCATTTGCATCTTGTCCGTAGTCGGACGCTGTATCATTTCAAGGTGATTTGGATCTTTGAATTGTATATCTGTATTCTTTACTCATTGAGTCGCTGTTATATATATATCTGTTCTGTGGGTCCCATCGAGGACTGTTGTGTAATGTTATTACTTTGTTTTCCACCCGCACGAAAGTGCCTGGTGGGCACCTTTGAATCGTTTCTATGCGGGTTTGGCGGGTTTCGCTCAAACTTGCACAGGGCCGATTCTGAGGGTGTTACAGAGTGGTATCAGAGCTCAGCAGTTGCGATACCTCACAAGTCCAGCATGTAGGATAACCTAGCTAACGGCCGCAGTAGAGTGTCAAAACTATTTTTGCCAAATCGGTCGGATAGTCTGATTAGGTCTGATTTTACTCCTTACCCCGCTGCTGCTCTCCTCTCACCTCTGCGTGTTTTGAATCCGCTCTCTTCTCGCTCTTCGAGTCCAGGATTTCTCGTGGTTGGGTTCCGTCGTACCTTCAGGGTTTCGCTTCCTCTTTTGGTAACGGTGTTTCTACATCCGGTCCTCCTGCTATCTGAGTGGTCCTTTATCTGTGATACCATTCTTTGTCCCTTGTTTGTGCCTTCCGGTGTTTTCCGACGCGACGACATCATCTACGCCAGATCCGATGCAGAGTCTGCATCACTCCTTTGTTTCCGAACCTCGCTTGTCGAGACCTTCAGTCTGATTCCGAGAATGGTTGCACGCTTTTCCACTGCTTGTGCGGAGTAATAGTTTGGGTGCGGGATGGATTGGCCCCCGTGCCGACTACTCACTCTATTCGCTTGTGTACATTGAAGTGGATGAGAATGCATCGGTTCCCCTTTCCATCGAAGCTAGAGGTGGCTTTATTTGTTGATACCTCTACCTTCGACCTTTTGTTCCCGGAGTGTTTCCTCGATGATCACGGACAACAACCCTTGTTAGTGGTGTCGCGAGGATCTACACGAAGCGAGAAGACGCAGATCGCCGACCTTCCTTCCGGTACCATGAGGCGGATCTCGAGGTCGAGATCCATTGTTAGTGGTGTCGAATTGTGGCATCCCGCAAAACCACTACTAGAAAATCGCGTTGTTTTTGTGCATTGCATCGTCGTCATCATGCATTGTTTGTCTGAAACTTTTTCGAAACGCCTAGTTTTGTTTTCTAAATAACCCCCGTCTCTATTTCAAATTAAAACATCGGTCTGTTCAGATCTTGTATTTGTCTAACAAGTATTTACAAAATGTTTTACAAATAAAATTAACACAATAAAATATTTTTGTCGGGCAGTCCAGTCCGACCGGTCAGGCCAGAGGCCAACCGGTCCAGACCATCTGCGACCCAGCCCAACTAAACCCTGCAAGACCCTAGACCAACCTTTTCCCACCAAATCCTAGCCTACCCACCTATCCTAGCCTGCCACCTCACCTTCCCCTCCACCTCATCTCACCCCCGCCACCTCATCAATCCAGCCCCCTCTCCCTCTCTCCTCCTGGGCCCACCCCACTCAGCCCCTACTCACACCAGCCGCACCCCCTCTCCCTGTCCCTGGGCCCCACCCGCGCGGCCCCACAGCCCCACTCCTTCCACCACCGACCCAACCACCCCCCTGGCCCCCCCCCCGCCCCGCCTGGCCCACCCCGGCCCCTGCCTCCCTCTCCTCTCTCCCACGCCTCACCCGAGCCCCACCCCGCCTGACCACCCTCTCAGATCCGGCGCCACCCTGACGCCAAGGCCTCCCGCTCCGCCTGCCACCGCCTCACCTCCGGCCAGGCCCCCTTTTCCGCCTCACTCGGCAACCTAAAGCCTCCCTCCTCCTCCGGCCAGGGCTCCTCCACCACCCGCCACCGAGCCTTCCTCATCCATCGCCGCCTCATGAGCTCCAGGACACCTTCATCCTTCCCCTCGCTGCTCGCCCGCCCAACCTCCTCGCGCCGCCACTCGGCTCCTCTTCTGTGCGCGGCGCGCCTCGCCTTCCTCCCAAGACGTCCCGCCTCCTCCTCCGGCCGCCCCGTCCCCGCTTCCCGGAGGCCGCCTCCCCGTCGCCTCTTCCCCTGCTCGCCCTTCTCCCTCTCCGGCAGCGACCTCCCTCCTCCACGCGGCCTCGTCCGGCCAGGGCCCCGCCTCCTCGCCCCGTCTCAGGCCGACCACCGCCGCTCCGCCTGCATCCACCGAGCTCCGGCCCCACCGTCTCCGGCCGCGATGTCCCTTGCCCTCCACCGAGCTCCGCTGCCTGTCCACGCGAGCCGCCTTTGGCCCGTGTGCGTATCCCCGTCGGCAACGCATCGCGTGCACCTGCTACATCTTGCTCCTGTTGGTTTCCTCGGCATCGTTGCTTGTCGCCACCGCCGAGGTCCTTCGAGACCGAGACCGACCGAGACGAGAACCCGAAGATCCGCACAAGGTCGATGCCTAATTCAAGTTCGCCGTCGACAACGAAACCGTGATACCTCGAGATCTCCTTCATGGACATCAAAGCCGGGACATCAAGGCCGTCTACATGGAACATCAAGACCCCGATCCCTCTCGGATCCGAGGACCGAAGATGCCTGGAACGCCAAGATCGCCTTTCGGACCCTTTAAGACCGATCACGGCGTCCTCCTCCCTCTCGGACCACAAGGCCGATGCCACGAGAAGTAACCGCCACGATGCCAAGTTCGGCTGACGACCAGACCGACACGAGTCGAGACCCGGAAACTATGCAAGATCAGCGTCGGACCTAGAGAATCCCAGGACGACAAGTTCTTCTACCCGGAGCCGACAAGTTCTTCGCGACGACAAGAACGACACCGACCAGGGCGGATCCGATGTGACCCTGACTCCGAATCAGGCCCTTCTTCCCGGATGCGACAATACCTACCTCCGTTATCCGAGACCGAACCCCAGATCCGAACCCTGAGACCGGACCCCGAACCCCGGAACCCCAAGATCGTCGAACCCTAATGTTTGACCCCTTTTCTCGAGCCCTATTTTATAAATGTAATAACAAATTGATGCATATTAAATTGTCATACTCGCGTGCATATTTGTGTGGTTTGGGGGCCTTATGCCGATTCACCTCATAATTAAATATGGGGCCCATATGCGGGCAAATCTAGTCTTATATTGGCCTCATCTAAATTTGTGTAGCGAACCGGTAACTTATCTTGCCCTGTTATTACAACATTTAATTTGCGGGGTAGATAAATAACAGGCACCATTTAATAATTGTCGGGACCCCGGTTCCGCTTAATATGACCTAATTGCATCGCACCTTTGCCATGCCATACATCATACATGCATCATGCCCGATCTCTTGCCGTAGTATTAAACATTGCATCCGGTGTTTATTCTAGTGTTTTGCTTCTTCGCGGATAAGGCCGTTGAGTTGATGTGAGCTTCGCCCCGATCTTCGGTTGAACCTTCGACAATGTTTTCAAAGTAGCATCTTCCCCTTTCTACCTATCTTACTTTTATAGTATTTATTCCCTCCTGTTGATCTATTGCTATCTGTGTTGCGATGCTCTAGTTTTCGTACCCTTGATATCCCTTGCAGCCTTATATTGCCTTGGACACATCCTATTACCTGTTGTTTGGTAGATAGATGGACTTGCGCGTCGTAGTTGCTTGCTCAAGTGCTGTTGCGTGTCGTCCAGAACCACAGTTGTTGGAGTATTACCGCATGTTGGATGTTGGAGATGATCATGGCTTTATTTATCGTTCACTTTAATTCTTGTTAACAACTAAAATTGAAGTAAGTAGAGGCACAGGTGGGCAATAGATCTTATTTGGTTGTTAACCGTCCACTTGTGTCCCGAGGACCCCGAGTACTTGATACTGTTCCTTGAATATTCGCTATCCACATCCGGAGGATTATGGGACCCGAGCGAGAGCTTGATTCATTCTTATTTCTTGGGGCCACAAACTAGTTTGAGGTTTTATTTACTATCCTGTACTTATGCCATGCTTTACTGCTTTATTACGATTGCGAGGAGCACACTGATCTTTTAGGTAAGCGGAATGTTTTCGCGTATCGACAATCCCAGTTTTGGGTTCCCAGTCGTCTGACCATTGTCGCAAACCTTGAGTCCGTCTCGAGTCGGCTAACTTCGCTATGGTCTACTCAATGGGGTGGCCTCAAATATTGAATCTCGTGATTGCTTTGTCGTGAAGGCCTCGTTGGGTTTTGATTTGGTTTTTCCGAGGTTGATCGAGTGTGTGTTGCTATTGGTGCACCCGGCGGGTAAAACTTTACGAAAGCCGTGTCCATGTTATGGACGACTTGGAGCACAGTATCTCGATCATAGACAACTATAACTAAAGTAGTGCTATAAATTTGACTTTATAATGACTAGTAATCAGCTTCACTATAATGGAATGGCTAAATAAAACTTCCAACAATTGCTTGTTTGAGTTGTCGCTTGCGACCATTGTACCTGACTAGTAAGTATTGCAACTATAACGGAATTGCTAAATAAAAGTACCAACAACTGCTGGGTTTTGGGATATCTCATGCTAATTGTATCTGTCTAGTAAGTATCGCAACTTCAACGGAATGATTAACTAAAATTGCCCACTGCTTATTATATCAGGACGATTATCTATACTTGACTAGTAATTGCTGCAACGATAACTGAATAAATAAAACTGCCAACTGTGTGAGTTCCTCGGTTGACTTCCTCGTTTGGTCTCGAGGGGGAAACACCAGGATGGGTTTGTCTGATGGTAGCATCAAGTTGGTTCTGAATAGGCTTTTCTTATCCCTCTCTGATAGCCGACAGTTGTATCGAGTCTCTATAGGTTGTTTAGTGCATCTTTGCCGCTTGCCGCCAAGACACCATACCTATGTAGAGGACCAAATTCTAGCCTTGCTGCAATCGCCTCGATCGACGCCTCTTTTTCCTTTGCCCTTTGTCGGCACCCTTTTGTTTAAACAGGTTTTGAGATCGACGTCGTTAGCAGGGTTACCCTTCCGGCTTGGCCTGGGCAGGGTTATGGACGCCATTGGTTATTCGTCAGGGCTCTTAGCCCCATTTGCATCTTGTCCGTAGTCGGACGCTGTATCATTTCAAGGTGATTTGGATCTTTGAATTGTATATCTGTATTCTTGACTCATTGAGTCGCTGTTATATATATATCTGTTCTGTGGGTCCCATCGAGGACTGTTGTGTAATGTTATTACTTCGTTTTCCACCCGCAGGAAAGTGCCTGGTGGGTACCTTTGAATCGTTTCTATGCGGTTTTGGCGGGTTTCGCTCAAACTTGCACAGGGCCGATTCTGAGGGTGTTACATCAAGACTGCGTTCCTCAATGGAAACATTGATGAAGAGTTGTATATGATGCAACCCGAAGGTTTTGTCGATCCTAAGGATGCTGATAAAGTATGCAAACTTCAGCGTTCTATTTATGGACTGAAGCAAGCATCTCGGAGTTGGAACCTTCGTTTTGATCAAGTGATCAAGAGCTTTGGATTTGTTCCAAATTGCTACAAAGCTTGTATCTACAAGAAAGTGAGTGGGAGCTCGGTGACATTTCTGGTACTATATGTGGATGACATATTGATTATTGGAAATGACATTAACATGCTTAACGATGTGAAGAGTTATTTGAACAAGTGTTTTTTAATGAAAGACCTAGGTGAAGCTGCTTATATATTGGGCATCAAAATCTATAGAGATAGACAAAGACGCCTGATAGCTTTAAGCCAGAGTACATACCTAGACAAAGTTCTGAAAAGGTTCAGAATGGATAAGGCAAAGAAAGGTTCAGTGCCTATGTTGCTGTGTAAGATATTGAGCAAGGCTCGGTGTCCACTACGGTAAATGATAGGGAAGCTATGAGCAAAGTGCCTTATGCCTCGCCATAGGTTCTATCATGTATGCCATGTTGTGTACTAGACCGGATGTGTCCAATGCTCTTAGTTTGACGAGATATCAAAGTGATCCATGAGTGGAACATCGACAGCCGTGAAGAACATCCTAAAGTACCTAAATAGGACTAAAGAAATGTTCTTAGTCTATGGGTGATGAACAGCTGTCAGAAAAGGTTACGTCGACGCTAGTTTCGATAATCGACAAGGATGATTCTAAATCTTACATGATACGTGTATATTTTGAATGGAGGAGTGAGTCGGAGAAGCTGCAAGCAAAGCGTGATCGCGGGATCTACAAAAGCGGAATACATGGTTTCTGTAAGCGTCAAGTGAAGGAGTTTGGATCAGAACTTCATCATCGAGCTTGGCGTGGTTCCAAGTGCATTGGACCCACTTGAGATATTGTGTGACAACACGGCGCCATAGCACTCGCTAAGGAACCAAGATATCATCCAAAGACCAAGCATATCAACATAAGTTTCATATAATCCGAGATTATATAGCAGATGGAGATCTGAAGATTAGCAAAGTACATACAGATCTGAATGTCGCAGATCCATTGACTAAACCTCTTCCACATGTAAAACATGATCAGCACCTTAGTGCCATGGGTGTGAGATTGTTGCCAAATGTAAACTAGATTATTGACTCTAGTGCAAGTGGGAGACTGTTGGAATTATGCCCTAGAGGCAATAGTAAAGATGTTATTATTATAATTCTTGTTCATGATAATGTTTATATTCCATGATAGAATTGTATTAAGCGGAAACTTTAATACTTGTGTGGTTTGTGAACAACACCGTGTCCCTAGTACGCCTCTATGGACTAGCTCATTGATTAATGATGGTTAAGGTTTCCTAACCATGGACATGAGTTGTCGATTAATAATGAGATCATATCATTGGGAGAATGATATGATGGACATACCCAAACTAAGCGAAGCAATTAGATCGTGTCATCGTGTTCATCTTTGCGAAGCTTTTCTTATGTCAAATATTGTATTCCTTAGACCATGAGATAATACAACTCCCTGGTATCGGAAGAAAGCTTTGAGGTCATCAAACGTCATCCTATGAGAGGGTGATCATAAAGGTGTCTCTCGTGATCGGAAAGTATACATTGGGTTGTATGTATCGAGATGGGATTTGTCCTCCCAAGTCGGAGAGATATACTTGGGCCCACTCGGTAATAGATATCAACACCGCTTGCAAGCATGTGGTTAAGGAGTTAATCACAAAGTGATATCGGATTACGAAGCAGTAAAGTACTTGCTGTGAACGAGATTGAACTAGGTATGACGGTACCAACGATCAAATCTCGGGCAAGTAAAATATCGCGAGACGAAGGGAATATATATATGGGATTGATTGAATCCTGGCATTGTGGTTCATCCGATATGATCATCGATGAATGTGTGGGAGTCAATATGGGTTTCAGGACTCACTGTTGATTATTGATAGAAGATCATGTCTGCATATTCTCGAACCCGAAGGGTCACACACTTAACGTGTCTCGACGCTAGGATAGATTGGATAATTGGTTTATGAGTTTTTTGTTCGGAGTCTTGGATGGGATCCGGGACATCACGAGAGATTCCGGAGTGGTCCGGAGAATAAGATTCATATAAGGCAGTGCAGTTTTTGGAGTTCGGAATTGTTCCGGGTTAATCGGTATTGTACCGGAAGCTTCTAGAACCTTCCGGAAGGGGACCAACGTGGCCCCACCTTCCGGGAGGGGTCATGGGCCTATGAGGGAGTGCCCTGGCCGCATTGGTCCAGGGGCACAAGGCCCCATAGGGCCCAGCCGGCAAAACAAGGGGAAACCCTAATTGGACCTTCTAGAAGGGGGGGTTTCCTTGCCCCCCACTCCTCCCTCCTTTGGCCACCGGCCTAGGGCTTGGGGGAGGGGTTAGGGAAGGCGCCCACCCCTCTATATATAGAGGGCTGGGGCGCACCACCCCCCCCCACACACACACACACCTTCCCCTCAAGCCTAGTCGCCCTGCTGCCCTCCTCTCTCTCTCTCTCCCTCCCGACTGCGTGTAGGCGAAGCCCTGCTGCAGAAACTCTCCACCAATTGCACCGCGCCGTCGCATTGTAGATCCAACCCATCTCTCCACCATACTTGCTGGACCAAGGAAGGAGGAGACGTCCAGGTGCTGCACGTGTGCATCTCACGGAGGCATCGCCACTTGTGGTGCTAGATCGGATCGGATCGCGAGGAGGAAGCGATGCGACTACATCACCCATGTTCATTTAACGTTCACTGTGCGAATCTTCAAGGGTATGAAGATCTAATCCAATCTCTCTCATTGTTTGCATCTCCTAGATTAGATCTTGGCTTTCCTATGTTCGCATCCATAGAAAATTTTGATTTACTATGCCGCGAAACCCTTCACTAACTGGATTGCGTGCTCCGGTGTACTAGTACCCCTCCCCTCGACTGGCAAGTGGACCTCCTCCACCGACCCACCGCCGCCAGTATGCCTCTGAACTGCCCACCAGTATCAACCAAAGACGTGCAAGATAGGCGGTCGTCGGTGATCTGCGAGAACGTGTGCCCTGCGACACAACCGCCGGTCCCACGAGAACTTGCCAACCCCTGTGTACCAATCGCGACCCAAACGTAATATCCAAAGTCGAGCTCCATATCGCCAAATCCTGCCCTGATTCATCTCGCAGCGACACCTATCATGAACCATCCCGCAAGATCGAACCCCGCCGACATAAGCTGATTGTTTCACCATCAACTTCCCTGATTTTGGCCCTCCAACTCCCTGCCGAAGCAAGGTGATCACCAGAGACACCCGTCGCCGCCGTGGGAGAGAGAGGAGAGGAGAGAGACGAGCCATGGAATCGCCTCTAAAAGCAAGACATGAATATAACTATATTATCACACAAAGACCACATACAAGGGTACTTTGTGTATAAGAACACAACAAACTAAAAATAACAATGTACATTGTGTAACTTTTTTTATAAAGTTTCAGATAATGTAAAATAATTGATAGGATTTATTCTTCTATAAATAAGAGCTGTTTAAGTTTAGTTTTTCATGCAAATTAGAGAAGCAGACAAAATTCATGTCAGTTTCATGCAAAATCAAGCATATAGGATCTAATTTTATCAGGTCCATCATCGTTGATGAAAGTGCAATGGACGTCGCCTAGAGGGGGATGAATAGGCTTTTAAAAATTCTTATGGTTTAGGCTCAAATAAATGCGGAATAAAACTAACGTTTAATTTATTGAGCACAAAACCTAACCACTAGGTTCACCTAAGTGCACCAACAACCTATGCTAAGCAATACAAGAAACAAGGTGATAACAATATAAATACTTCAAGCACGATGGCTATCATAAATTAAAGTGCATAAGTAAAGAGCTTGGTTGAGAGATAACCGATGGACGCGGAGACGAAGATTTGTTTCCTGAAGTTTACTTCCAAAGAAGCTACGACTCCATTGGAGAGGTGCGATGGCGCAATACTCTCTGAACGCCACAAATGGCTCACCTTGGGATGTGGTGGATTGATGCTCAGCCAACGCCACACAAGGCCTCACCCCGAATGCAGAATCACGGAACTGACCAACGCCACAAAAGGCTCACCATATTCTCCCGAGTGCGCACCACAAAAGGCGGGCACTCGCTCCACTATGGGACACTTGAGGGCGACCACGGAACCCGTACAAGATTGGGCCTATCTTCACAACTCAATTGGAAGCTCCCAACAACAAAGTCATGAAAGGCTACAATGCCACAAAAGGCCAACAAAGCCACAAAAGGCTACAAGACCACAAAAGGTCACAAGGCCACAAAAGGCCACAAGAAATCAACACACCAACCGTCTAGGGTTTCAAGAACCCAAGAGTAAAAATCCCACAAGCTTGAACTCGCCGAATCTCTGAGGAGAACTCAAACCTATGCACCAAATGCAAGGGCAAGTCCTACACTCCCAAATTCCAACAAAGCTATAAAAGCTATTGGGGGAATAAAGGAGGAAGAACACAAAACTCTCCAAGATCTAGATCCCAATGAATCCTTCACAAAGGAGGGATTTGACTTGGGGGGTTATAGATCTAGATCTCCTCTCTCAAATCCCTCAAAATGCAATAATCATGGGAAGGGAAAGGGGAGAGGGAAAACTCTTCAAGGTTAACAATGGAGGAGAGAGAGAAAGCCAAGAACCAAGAAAAGAGCAAACGTCATGAAGGGGAAGAGGAGCCCCTTTTAAAGGGCTCCCAGATATGCCTGTTATGGGCATTCACGATCCTGGCCGGAACTTCCGGTGGGAGGCCGGAAATTCCAGTGGCACTCAGCCAACAGTCAGAAAACTGCGATGTGAAAGACTGAAAACACGAGCCTGGCCAGAACTTCCGGTGGGAGCGGAAATACCGGTATAAATTCCGACCGAAGTTCCGTCAAATAGAGTACTCAAAAACAGAGAAGTTACTAAACGCGAGCAAAACGAGAGCCGGATATTCAACCGGAACTTCCAGCGGCAACTAGGCCCGAGCGGAATTTTCGGTGTAACTTCCGGTCCAAGTTCCGTCAAAAACAACAAACCAGACAGAGAGGATATAGTACGTGATCAGAAGGAGCACCGGAACTTCCACTGGAACTACTGGCGGAAAAAAGCCCTAGCGGAACTTCCAATGGGTAGCCGGAACTTCCGGTCAGGAAAATTCTAGAAACCAAAACTGCAATAACTTTCGCATCTGAACTCCAAACGAGATGAAACCAATTTTGTTGAAAAGATAACGAAGAATAGAATCCAAACGAGATGAAACCAATTTTGTCAAAATATTGGGTATCACCTAGGGATAAAATACCATGAATATATATGTGATGTATCTCCCAAGGTGTGAAGCCGGAAAACTCACAAGATCAAAAATCGCAAAAAGATATGCAAGTGAAATCCTTGTTTGATGAACTAGAGCTTGTTATGATGATGACCGCAAGCTATAGATCCTCTCATGGACAAGAACCAAATAACAACCAATAAAGATGATGCTATGAATGCAAATGTTTGAGCTTTCTCCGAACGATGCGATCGAGACACCTGCTTGAGAGCCCCTCTTAATAGTACGGCTATCTATCCTAAACCCGGTCTCCCAACTAACAACACGATAACGGCAAAAGAGAAGCCATATCAAGATCATACCTTTGCCTTGAGCATTCCACTTGAACTTAATGTAGACCGTCTTATACTTCTCAAGATGGAACATCTTTCTTGATTGCTCTTGATTGCTCTTACTTGATGACGACTTGCAAATTGCTCCTCCATACTCCATAGGGAAACCTCTTCTTTGAATTTGTCTTCATCACTCCATGATCACCGAGGATGGAAAGCTTTAAGCATGAGATCTTCTATGGCGCATCTAGATCTTGCCCTTCTTCATCCCTTCTTGAGGTTGATCCATCTTGATGCAACTCTTTGCACTTGTCTTGACCAACCTTCAAGCTCATTCATTCTTCATGAATCCAAAGAGCACAAAGCCCTTGGACATTTCTTCATCTTTCAACCTTGAGATCAACACATGACCCAAGAGATGCCAATGGACAAACCTACAAGTGAAACTTAATTTACACATTAGTTCATAGAGATTGTCATTAATTACCAAAACCACACATGAGGGTATACATGCCCTTCCAGTTGATGGTGTATGAAGATGGTTCATCGTGTTCCATTGTATGCACGCTACTAGAAGAACCAAAAAGATCATTGTTGTTATTGCGAGATAAAAAGAAAATTTATTTATATTTGAAGTGTAGTAAAACATAATGAAACCTCTTGAATCACTATAGAACGTAGGCAACCCCAATAAAACTAGATTAAAAATATTTTTATTTTGAAATTGTGTTTCATTCAACCTACGGATTTAAAGTATACTGGCACCAAATTGAACATATATGATGTATTATGAAAGATAATGAAACTACATAAAATGTTTTGCAACATGCGTGACTAATTAAAACTCCAAGCACGAGTGACGAAATCCATTTTTTACACGCTTATTCTTTTTAAATTTCTTCTCAAACATGAGCAATTGTACTTGCCAACCATTGTGTTTGTCTACACATTAGGGTCCTACTATATGGCCGTTTTGTTCTTGTACACAATAATGTCTACCATACAAAACATTTCATTGTTGTTATTATGAGATATAAGGAAACATTGTTTATGTTTGAACGGTAGTAAAACATAATGAATCATGAGTTTGATATGTGAGTATATAGAATTTACCCGAAGCTTTCATATTTTCCATTCTATACATGTACATAATGTTTATGCACCATGAGTATACAATATTTTATATAGTTATCATTGTGTCCTTATACATGTTGCTGCCCTTGTACCGAGCCATAATTTTCTTGTCCACAATTGTGTTCACTATACAAATCATTCACTAAATTCCTTTAAGGTTATACTAATTGTTAGTGGTTTGATGTTTTTCTCGACGCAGTAATATCTGCTTCTTTATCATTGTGTTTCTAGAAAGAATAATACCAAGGTACCATGTGTAGAAGAACACAATGATCGTGCAATAAAATAATAGTTTCTCATGTTTGATATACAAATTGGTGTATTTTAGAAAATTTCATATGGTTTTTTACGTATTAGAAAATCTTAAAAGTAATCAACATCATTTTATGTTGTGCAAAAGCACTCATTTGGATTATGTTATCATGCAAAAACACCCATTCAAATTAGGTTTTCATGCAAATAACTTTGTTTATGTTAGGATTATGGAAAAACAAACATGTACCATCTAATTTTATGAGGTTTGTTTCTTTTAGAGTGCATTAAGATGTTTCATGGTGTTTCATCATATTTTTCTCTAGGTTTAATAGTATTTTTCGCATTCGTAGTGCATCATAATGTTCCAGTGTGTGTTTGTGCTCGGATGTATATAGAACAAATATGATAATTTTGTCGTGCAATACAATGTTTCGTGTTGTATGCTTACTTCTTTATTTGACAAGGTGGGTCATTCACACTCTGTAAGCTTTTTTGCGAACTGGACATTGCACAAAGGAATTTTACAGTAGACAAAAGTAAAAAAAAAAGGTGGACACTATCTTATCCCCTTTACTTCTGGTATGTTACAGACTAAAATTTCAAAATAATCAATCTGTAACCGAGAAGATTTAGTACTCGAGTTTTGAGACAAACTCTGAAAACCTCGACCTTGCCCTGATCTGCCATGAAAATAAAAATAGTGATATATTTCGTATGAAGCCAAATTCGTGTAAGAAACAAGTACGCACACTCTAATCACCAACCTCTACTCATCTAGGTGTGATTTATTTGTATGATTGTTCCCAAGCAAAATAAAAACAAGACCGGTTCCCAAACAAAATAAATTCATGGGAGAGAGAGGGAGAACTGAAATTTTAAAATTCAGAAATAAGGCTGAGAAACATATTAGATTTTGAGTTATGTCAAAATATTTCCTTGCCTAGTAGTAAATCGCCTCTGTATCCCACACGAAGCTGAATCAGTAGCACGTGAAAAAATGCAGCGTGCAATTCTTTTTGGTATCCGAGATCCAACCATGAAACGGAATTAGTACGACAACTTCTAGATCGGCAATGGAGCAAAACCAACAATAATACTGTTACTGTCGTCCGTTCCTAGGCAACGAATCACGGATCCGGGGCAGGAGGACACGCACATGTTTTGTGGAGAAGAACCTCATACATCTGGGGAGAGCTGGGCCAAGAAACAAAAAGAAACTTCAGCGGCATGGCTTGTAGTGCATCCAGGTCCTAATATGAGATCTACTCCCTCCGTTTTAAAATATAAGATGTTTAGCTTGTGAAACAAATGTATCTAGACTTGTTTTAGTGTCTAGATTCACTTCAAACATGAATAAACCTATATACTAAAACAAGTCTAGATACATTCTCTTCACAAACCCAAAACATCTTATATTTTAAAACGGAGGGAGTACAACACAATTTTGTCCCAATAGAAGAGAGTCACGGCAAGACATTTCTCTTCAAAATAAATAAATAAACATGAGACGTTTTGCTAGCCGAAACTCAGCTCGTAACTCCAAAGCAAATAGCAACCAACAAAAAAGATGCTCAGTTTCATTTCACAACCGATACATGTATCCGTGATATTTCAAAGAACATCCATGTCCAGGATTTGGATTTAGCTGATCCGTTCATAGGTAGATGTTGAAACAGGACCCGATCAAGAGTTCTCCTTGACTATCCCATTTTGTGCGTTATCCAAATTTGAATAGCTCCCACGTTTGCAGTGAGTCAATACTATCATGTGAACATGCTATATGTGTCATCAGTTATTTGCTTCCCAAATAGCAAGGCTTCTGTCAAATTTAATTAGTTGTACGTTTAGAACGATGTGATACTCCGTAGTTTGATTGTTATTTCCATCCAGTCTTGGCTAGTACTCCCTCCGTTTTAAAATATAAGATGTTTTAGGTTTGTGAAGAAAATAAATCTAGACTTGTTTTGGTGTTTAGATCATTCCAAAGTTGAGTAAACCTAGACACTAAAACAAGTCTAGATTCATTTTCTTCACAAACCTAAAACATCTTATATTTTGAAACAGAGGGAGTATTCCACAAGTGATCCCAATTATGATTCCACCTGGCTTATTTGGCAAGTGACAGATCAGGCGTTTGATGCCAGGCCTAGCTGATGCAGGCCACCACATGCACAACTTGCCACCGCCTAGATCCAACATTTTCTCAGCTATCTCTCCCATATTGGAGGCATCATCAGTCAAAGAGGGAGAAAACATAAACTATTTCAAGCAAAGAACAAAAAGTTATTGTGCAATGCATTCCCTCCATCCCAAATAAATTGACACAGATTAGTGATTACTATTTCAAGCAAAGAACAAAAGGTTACTGTGCAATGCATTCCCTCCGTCCCAAATAAATTGACAAGGATTTGTCTAGATTCGCATATATCTATACACTAAAACGCATCATGTGTATCTAGACAAATCTGCGTCAATTAATTTGGGATGGAGGGAGTACTTCAATAAGATGCTTCCCATGAGATTTTCATACATTCTCTGGTTTATTATACAAGCATTATCAAGCTACCAGCTTCTGCCAGACGTGTTCCAATTGGAATTTTTGAATGCCACAAAAACAGAAAAACAGAGGAGCAGTTCAAGTGGAAGAATATGATGAAGAAATAAGTCATTTGGAAATCTTGAGGTAAACATGTATCAATTGAGATAGAATCAAGAAGATTGGCTTAAAAGAATGATTTGTGAGACTACTGAAGAATTGCATGACATGAGATCTTATCTGATCCTAACAAGAATACAGAACTCCGTATCAATTGAAATGAACATACTCTAATGATATACCACTGCCCTGTGAGGTCATCACATAGAAGATTAAAGAACTGTGGTGCCTTAGGTAAGCACTAAGCGGCGCGTGAAGTGAACTAGCAAGTGGATGGGCTAGCAATTACCTGTCATGGAAAATAAAAAACCAAAGAAATTGTTCGATGATAGCAAGCTATGCATATCTACTGGCATATTCCAGAGATGATTCTATCTGTTTCTTCATCAGCCTCAAAACCATCTTTATTCATGCGATCAAGTAAATCTGACACCGGCTGTCCTGCATGAACATATGTCTTCAGTAAACCATGGTAAACATCTCTCGTCAAAGGTACCAAACTTCGTAGCTGGCTTGCTATTTCCTCAGCTGCTTCAACATTCTTTTGCTCCCTGAAATGTTCCAGACTCATTAGCACATTTGTCTGGTCAGGTTCCCATCCAGAAGTTCCAGAAGCAAGAGCTTTCCTTGTCAGGTCCACCGCCTTTGACACCTGGCCATCCTTGAAAAACCCACCAGCCAGCTTATACCAAGTATTACAGTAAGGTGTCCTCCCTTTGGTGATGGCTTCATCCACGAGAGCTTCTGCTTTCTCCATTAGACCGTTTGCACAGTAGCCATTTAGCAGTAGGTTAGTTAACCGGATATCATGGTGAACATACCTACTTTCCCACTCTCTAAAGGCTTTCTCGGCCCCATCGATGTCATTCATCTTAAGAAGCACACTTATCCTGCACATATACATCGAGTTGCATGTCGGCACTTTAGCTTTATAGGCATTCCAAATCCGGTCCACCTCGCTATTCATTCCCAAATCAGCGCACATAGAAAGCAAGAACCCATATGCAACCCTACCATCCTTCAGACTAATCCGCTTTTCAGATTCCTCAATAGCCTGCAAGGCCCTTCCTTGCAGCCCGGCTTTCATGAAAAGCCTGGCTACGCTGGCATGTGAATGCCAACTCAGGATCTTCGGATCGGTCTTGTCTAGAAGTTTCTCGGCCCTATTGAGATCTCCAGCAGCTTCATACACCTTCAACAGAATGTCGACAGTGAATACATCAGGCTTGATGCCACTCTCTTCCATAGCCTGGTGCATGGTGTGCACCCTCTCAACCTGCCCGGACTCCAAGTAAAGCTTCATCATCACATTGTAAGGATATGAACTCATCATCCCCATCTTCTGCATCTCCGCGAAGAGCTTTTCAGCCTCCTCGACGCACTTTTCCTCCGCATAGCATTTCAGGAGGGACCCGTAGCAGTGAGATTTCTTCAGCTGAACTGACAAGCCCCCGAAATAGGCGACGGCAGTCTTGAGGCCATGCACCTTGGTGAGAAGCTCCAGGCGGTACGCGACATCGCCGGGCGACAGGCGGAAGTGCCGCCGGTCGGTCATCCACATGGACAGCTGCAAGAGCACAAACAATCAGCAAAAGCGAAGTGCGCGGACAGAGAGTGTTCGCTTCGGGGCTGGGGCGATTGAGACCTCAAGGGCGTGGGAGAAGCGGCGGCGAAGGACGAGCTTCTTGATGATGGCCTGGAGGTCGTGCTTCTCGACGGGACGGCCCTCGGCGACGGCCCATTGCTCCAACACGGGGGTCAGCTGGAGGCGCGGGATCACTGCGGCAGCGACGCGATTGTACAGGGAGTCAGCCAGCGGCTGCTGTGGTGGACGGGATGGGGAGGCGGCGGCCGTGGAGAGGCGTCTGAGCAGGCCGACGCGAGGAGGGAGGAGGCGGTGCATGGTGGCGCGGGCGCTCCGGCGGTTCGGTGCGGGCGGAGGCGTGTGAGGGTTTGGGGAAAGGGGATTGGGCTGACAAACGGGCTTTCTCTGCAGAATGTGGGGTTTTAGTTTTAGGATGGTTGATCTACAAGAATATTTTGATTCTCAAAAAAAATCTAAAGAATTTTTTGTTTGGCAAACATATCTAGAAATCTTGGTCAGAGAAAAAGAAGAAGAAATTTATGCTTAGAAAATCAAATAGGAAATGTTGTAGATTTTTTGTGAGCATAGAAAATCTTATAATGGCATGGTGAGCGAGCATATTAGTTTATAACAATGTTCAAGGAAAATATCATAAGATAACACGATCATACTTCCATTCCATGAATAATTTTAAAAATGGCATATTCTTGTTACCTACTTTCTTAGGCTCACTTATCGTTGCTTAAAACTTCTAATCTAATGTATAAATTGAAAAAAAATAGGTTAACCTAATAAACAATCAAATTGGACAAGTGAAATCATACTTCACTCTGGAGCACAACTAAGACAATGGAACCCAAGCTGAGGCAGACACTTAGACACTATGTTATCAACACCACCACAACAATCCCACTCGAGAACCTAGACATACCCCTACTTATAGCACGGCACAAGGGACCAAGGTTCCCCTCCCACCACCGCCGAAGGTGGAGGGAACCCACAGGCTCACTAGTGGTGGAAGGGAAGACACGGTCACCTCTATGTTTCTCTGCTCGTGTAAGGGGAGAGACGAAGAGGACGAGAGCAGATTTTCTTGTATTAACTCTCTGTATGCACCCATAGAAATTTATGAGCACATAGAGATTTACGAAATTTGGCTCTGATGGCCTGATGGGAACCTTGAATTTCCTCTCAAATAATGATTGGCCTTAAACCAGGGTTCGCCACATGACAAGGTTTTGTAAATTGGGTTCAGAGAAGTCATACAAAAGCGAGCGGCGTAGTCCGTGGAGATATAGGAAAGCAGATGCACAAGTGAAGACGATTTCACCGTTTACACCATCTTTCTCTTCTTCCTAACAAAAGAAAAACAAACTCTCTACTGCTTAGCTACGGCGGTGATGCTCGGTGACAGGATGGGTTTTCAGCAGCCGAATAAGCTTCTCTGATCTCCCACCTGCAGCAGCCTCACCTGGCGATTTAACGCCCACGTCCTGCATTACCAACATAAGTTACAAATTTGTAAACCCTAAATTCGAACACTTCCATATCAAGATTCCGAGAGACAAACATACCGCCGCCCTCTTCGTATCCGTGGCGGCATCCGTGTCAGGCTTGGTGAACTCTTTCAGCATCATGGCCGATACAGGCAGCAATCTCCTGCTTTCACCAAAACACATGTGTAAAAACATTTACTATCAAGCTGATTCCTACAAGCAAGCATTTCTATTGTGGTAAGTACACTCACTAACCTTTTGATTTTCTTCGTCTGGCTAGGCTTGGAAGCACAAAGATCCTCTTCTTTATCTGTGACTCCTGCCTCCTTATCTGCAACTACTTGTACCGGACAGTTCTCTTTCTCATCTGAGCTACTTTGGCCTGACGACAGTCCTTGCTTGGAGCCTTTGGCATAAAGCAAGAACACTGAATCAGGAAATGCAACGGTACAAAGTGGAAAATGTGAGGGGTGCAATAGGGCACATGTTTCGTTTTGGGTCCCTCTCCTAGTGGCATTATAACTCCGGTAGGACATGTGAGCTGCCTATAGGTTCTGCACTGTAATTGGTAGTACTTCCATAATGTAAGTTTTCTAGCTGTTTAAATTGAACTGCTAAAAAGACTAATATTTTGGAACAGAGGTAGTAATAAATAAGGCAACAGTAGCATTACCATTGAAGCCTTTATCTGAGGAGGTCTTTCATTCAGCACACGTGGAAACATTGCTCCGCGACCATCCGTTACATCTGGACGTTGATCGCATACTGCAAAAATGTGCTTACGCCGATTAGGTAGTGTATAACTTCATTCAAAAAGCACAAAAGACATGAGTAGCTCTTTCTATCTGCATATTAGAGGGATATTATGGAAAATCACATGCAAGCAACATGATCGTACCAAATCAGTGAGAAAACCGCATGCTGCATGAGATGTGACACCTACCAATATCAGGTTCTGCAACAGGCTTTTCTACCATCGGTTCACATAATCCTGACACAGACTCCGGTTTTCCAGGATCCTCCTGAGCAGCACCCTAAACAAAAGAAAACGTACAACCGATATATCAGTTTCCTATGAACTGTTTCGAGTCCTAGCAGATAAAGATATGGATAATTTACAATGGCATGAGCTGAAGTTGTGTGCAGTCATAAATCATTCCAAGAAGCGGAATAAATTGATAATGTATTAGATATATTGCTTCCTAAGCAAATATCTCAATGCGTAAAGAGGGACTATAAGAGTTCTCAATGTGTTATGTTTTGGAGCACACCACCACAGAGAGAATAAAATATGCGTCCCCTGCTATCACTACCAACGCATGCTCTGCCAATGACAACCCGCAAAAGAACAAATCCAAAATGGAAATTTTCAAACCACAAATGGAGAATCTGTTGATATAACGTACTAAGAGCAATCCAAAGAAGATGTGAAAACTTTCCTTTTAAGCTACAAAGGTAGATAGAAATGGAAGTATTGGATGACTCCGTACCATCCCTTGTGAGTCTACAAAAGCCTGACTGGAGTTAATGGCGTCTGTTCCGAAGTTCGGTTTCTGAGAGGAACTTGGGCAATCATGATGTTTCATTTCTGTTTAAGATCAGGTAAATTCTTAACAAAAATGCATCATTGACAACAAAAAACAGGTATAAGGAATATGTTTGAACCTTTTATATCGACATCATGTTTACTATCCTCCACTTTAGTTAACTCTTCTTCACTTTGTTCCATGGGAGCTTTCTTGCCACAACCATGTGAAGACAGGCTGGCAGGTTCACTCTTTATACATGGAAGTATATGATGTTCTGCAGAAATGGTACTTGTATTTCAGTTATTATCTAGCAGTTTAAGAGCTGTCATGCAAAGTGGAGATCCAATTTGCACACCGTTATGAGTATGATTCCTATTCCCATGAATGCTACCATGTTAAATTAACAGAGAAGTATAATCGACCTGTAAAGCTTCGATCAGATGGATGATCCAGATAACTGTTTGCATGTGTTACACCACCGTCATGTGCAGATGTTTGTTCATAGAAACTCTCTGAATTATCCAATTTCTTATCAACCACCTGTACCATTATCTGAAATAAGAGACTAAAGAGGTAAAAATGAAAGTTTTTCCATTTGCATTGTGAATATTGTATGTACGGAATAGTACTATTAATTGTGGTCCATCAACTATCCCTGGAATTTCTCGGCGCAAGAGCTACGCTTAATGCAACACGAAACAATTCTACATACAAGAGAAAGTGAAAGAAAATTGTTCACCTCAGTTCTTTCCTTTTCCACATTGCACTTGGGGCCAAAAGCATCAGAATTACATGATTCCTCTGTCTAGAAAATATGATGACATTGTATATCAGTACAAGATTTGCCGACTTACCTTGACACTAAGGTCCCAACACAATGGTGAACTATGTCGTCATAACAGAGCGCAGAAAGTCGAAGGATAAGTATCAAACCTTCAGATATCTCCAGTTCAACCCTTGTTCATCTATCGAGTTAGTAGCAGAGGTATCACGATTAACGAACTTCCCTGTTATAAGAAATGGATTCAGTACCAAACAATAATTTGATGATATTGATCAGGACGTTTTTGTTGTGAGCATACAAACCTTTCGTGTCAGAATTAGCTGAAGACTTTTCATAATCATAACATGTGAATTCTTCTGAGACCTCTTCTGCTACTAACTCAGTGCCCAACTGTAAAACAAACAAAAACATATTTGACTATTGATTGGAATAGCGGAAAGATATCCACCCTATATACCTCCAGTTTCCAAGTCATATATCATGAAAACATGAGGCACATATGAACAGCAAAAGTCAGGTATTGTAATTCGAAGTCTCCTCAACTTACATGGAAGTCATCTAATGCAGTGACACTAGATCCCAGGTCAGTTTTATTAGATCGAGGAGCCAAGCTTAGAGCAGCTTGACCAAGGGATACAACATCATTTTGCTCAAAAGAGATATCTTCAGCAACTGGAAACTTCTCATGTGAACAAGACTTCAGGCCATTCAATTCCTTTTTCAACTCTGTAATTTGGATGTCTTTCTCACTGAGCAATTCTTTCATGCTTTTAACAGCGCTCTGAGACTCCTATAATGAAATACATGGATTGAGGCGAATTAGAAAAAAATCCGTAGAGAGAATTTGCCAATTTACTTAACAACTATAAACAAACACAAAGCATTCAAAATTGCTACATTTGTAGCAATGAGTTGTAATAGAAGTACATTGCATCCATACGTTGACTATATTAGCCACCCAGAGAGATTATCATACTGAAGAGATGGATATTCGACAAACTAAATATACATAAGAAACAAAAATTACAGCAGATTACCAAAAGTTTTAGTTTCGAAACAGCCCATAAGGCCCTGAAAAGGTTCTTCATTATTTGCTCACTTCGGGACACTCTTTGCAGCTCTGAATTGAGAAATTCATCTGTAGACACATATGAAAAATAAATAGTGTTAGATTTATGTTGCAATATGAGTTACTTTAACTAATATAGTGATTACTGAATACATGTTCAGGTATATTATAAAATATGTGGTTTGCAATCAAAAGTACGATCAAGAACCAGGATCAGAACTAAGACGTAAAAACTAACAATATCACCAATTCCGCGATCTGTGTCAAAACCAATTGCATGAGATGAGCTATTGAAACAAATCAAATATTGGCGAGGGTAAAGAGAACCTCTTTCAGAAAGTTTAGTATCGTCATATTTATCAACGTTGCCCTTTCCTTTAGCCTGCAGAACATAACACAGACGATGTTCATTTGAAATTTACAACTAAGATATGAAATGTCTGTACTAGAGTCCAAAGTTCATGTATAAGAAATATTTGTTGTAAACTAAAACATGATGGAATATGTGACATGAGGGCACTCAATAGAATATTTGGTCCTTTTGAGTCCTTATTTAGTATAGGTTTCTATGCTAAACACTAAGTATTGGCACATTGGTCATCCAAGATATAAGACTCTGTCCTATGGAAACAAGAGTAGTTCTTTTGAATCATATCATGTGGGAATATCATTGGTCAAAACAAATATATGATCAAAAACAGAAAAAAAAAACTTTAGTTCATAGAGGGACTAGGCCAAGATATGAAAAGATTTATTAAAAACAAAACTGTGAAATCTACATGCACCACAACCAAACATCTCAAGATTGCAGTAACTGTTGGAGGCTCTGCACAGTGCATAAGTTAAATAGGCTGAAATCACTAGAAAATTAAACAACAATTTGTACCGTAAAATCTTCAGGCTTCTGAAGCTTTCTCCTTTTCTTGTTTTCTTGGCAAATCAGGGAAACACTGCTTCTCTTTTGGGAAACCAAGTCAGAAGAATCATCAAGGCTGGTGTATCTGAAAGGAAATAATGAATAATAGCTGAATGCCCGTGCGTTGCTACGGCACTATACTAAATTTATGAGTTATTCAAATTGGGATAGAGAAATTAAAGAAAATCAATTTTGCACGTGTAATATTGAAAATCACATAATGATTTAATACAGTGACAATCACATGAGATCAGTTTATAATACTCCCTCCGACCCATATTAGTTGAATTGGATTTGTCAAAATTTGAATGAACCTATATACTAAATAGTGTCTAGATTTATCAAAATTTAGACAAATTTAATATGGGTCGGAGGGAGTAGAATATACTTATTTTTTTTAGGTAAGTATTAGTGAATAGGAAAAATGGACCGAAACTTTGCATAATAGATTAGACTATTTTTCTTGTGCTTTGTTTTTTTTCCTTCCACCGAGCCTCTGAATCCATCACACAGAAAGCAAGCTTGGCTCTAATGGAATTGTGAGAACATGGGCAGCATCACACACGAATATCTTTTTTTGACAGCTGGGGGCATATACAAAACAAAAATTGTACAACAATCACTTATAAAATCTTCAAATGCTTTGGAATTTCAGTTGAGTGCAGCGGCAGCATCTCTCATCAGATGACAGAGTCATCCCACGCCACCAAAGCACCCACCAGCGCAATTGACCATCCCAGCAGGCTATCACCACGGCGGAAGAGGAAACAAAGAGCATGCACATCGTTCTCTTTCCCTTTCTCATGCGTGGATGCTACTCTGAATTGTTTACTGACATACACCCTGTAGCAGTTGTAGTACTACTAAGAAGAAAAATGCTAATTCGTCAGTCAACTATACCGCTCTAAAGGAAACAGAGAATAGACCAATACTCTTATTTCAGATCTGGACAATCTCGAGAACAAGAGACCAAACAGAGATCAGAAACTTGCACCTTAAATCAGATCAAGAACAAAAAATATAGATCAGAAACTTGCTCGTTTAATCAGATTAGGAATAATATATTTTGAACAAAAACAAAGGAGAATACAAAAACATGGAGGGATTACCAAATGGAAGTCCAGCTCGATGTCATCATGGAGGGATTTAGCAAGTACGAAGCGGCCGGCAGCGCTGGCATAGCTTGTGCAGGAGACGGCGGGGCAGTTCATCGCGACAGCAACGACAGCCTCAATATTCGTGGCCTCCAGCCCCGGCCAGTCCTCGGCGGCAAGCCCAGCACCGCGCACCCGCGTCGGCCAGTCCACGACGGACATCCCCACGCCAGAATATTTTTTGGGTCCGTCAGCAGAGCAACGGAGCGAGGAGGAAACGACGGATCCCGTAGCCACCAGCGGTCCTCCCGCGCGACGAATCGACAATAGACCTCCAGAATCGAACGCAGGCGCTCGAGCGGGAGCTCGGAGGCGGCTAGAATCGAACGCAGGCGCTCGAGCGGGAGCTCGGAGGCGGCTCGTGATCTCACAGGTGGGGAGAGCGCAGTAGGACAGCAGGGGCCGTGGAGGTCCACGCCAGCTTGCACAAGTTGAATATGAGCAGCGCCTCTTCATCTTAGCCTCGTGGATCGTATCGCGGGACGTCGGTGGAAGCTCCCGCCGGTGAGGAGATGGGGCCGCCGGTCGACAGGATCTTGGTGCGGTCACGAGGAAGGAGGGGGCGGTTTACGGTGTTACGGGGGCCGAGACCAAAGGCTGAGTTGGTGGGGAATCGGATGCGGAGAGGCCGCTGGGCTGCGCCGACGAGCGGCACGGCTGAGGGAGGTCCGGGAAGTGCGGTGTGGGATGGGAGGGAGGGGTCGGCCGTGGAGGAGGAGAGACGCGCCGGGTAGGGGACGACCAGGCCGCCCGCAGCCAGACGTCGTCGCCATGGCCGGCCGCGGCAAGGGGGCAGGGCAGTAATTTAGATAGATAGCTAGGGGCAAAATCGGAAAAAAAAAGGTGAACGGAAAAACTGGAAGGACTAACCTACCTGGGAAGAAATTAGTAGATAGATAAATGATACACGTGTATGAATGTTTTCTGGCCAATGCCCACTGTTTTTGCCACCCCTCCAGAGCTCACAGGGTACGCCCCTCGCTTCCGATTTCCCTCTGCCATATCTTCATCCACTGCATGCCCCATCACAGACCCGCCTAGAGTTGTGGGAACCACTGCCCTATCATCTTCAGCAAGCTCCATCTCCCTAGTCTCCTCTTGGTCAAATTCATTCTCATCAAAGTCAACTCTAGTGCCTCTTCCTCTGCCATTACCTCGACCCCCCGACCGGCCGCGTGCACCACCTCTTCCTCTTCCGCGTCCAAAATTTCTCGATCCCCAGTGCCAACTGGCATCAACACGTAGATCTTTGAAAATCTCGGAGGAGGGATCATGGACCCCATCTCCATGCTCCTTACTAATGTGACCAAGGAAGCCACATACAGAGCACCAACCCGGCAATTTCTCAAACTTAACAAGAAACAACCCTCTCTTCACAACACGGATAATGGAGACCACATGCTTGAGTTGTTTATAAACATCAATCCTTACTTGTGCTCGATAGACGTTTCCAATAAAATCCGAGGAGGGTTTATCCTCCACTACAAAATCTCCAACCTTACTTGCTAGAGACTGAACCATCCCCTTATACCCATCAGAAATATCATGAATCTGAATACACATCAGCACCTTGGATAATTAAATTGTTGAGGGTTTCATGAATCCATCATACGGGGCAATAAGAACACTCTTCCCTCTGAAAACCAACGGGCCATCGTGCATGACCTTCTCCTAGTCTTCAAGGCAAGCAAACTGAAACGTGAACAGGTTATCCTTGATCACCCATATCTTTACATCCTTCGCAAGATCCCATGCAGATCTCATGTTCTTGAAGAACCAAAAGTGGCTGAATTTTGATTCTGTGTGGACTTTAGCAATTGCCATCCACCGAATCGCCTCCTCCGGCTGTTTCTCGACTTCCTCAAAGACCACGTCATCCATGTCTTCTTAAGAGAGTCCCAGTCTCACCATCATGGTTGCCACATCATCCTTCACCACCGCCGAAGCCGCCGGCTCCTCCGCCATCTCCAATCTCCGGTTCCGATCTATCGAAACCCACCGTTTCGAAACCCTAGGCTTCCGTCCCCCGTAGAACCAAGGCTGGGTAGAGGTGCAAAGACCTCCCCTTTGTCAGCCCGAGACCTTCGGTGGCTAGAAGAGCCCAGGGATCGAAGGAAGATACTCTACGACGGCGTCACCGAGAGAGAACCAAAACCCTAGCGAGAGGGAAAAAAGCATACAGAAGAAAGTCAGATGGGATCGTTACACTCAACTAGCTAGCCCGACTACAGATACATGGCTAGCATGTCATCGTCGGGAACCCAGCCAAAAGGTTCAGCATCTCTAGCAGATCCATGTATCCGGCGGATAGAGGTCGCCGAAAGCACGTATTATCCGTATCGTGTGTAATGTGGTCACGAAGATTTCATAAACTCAAACAGTACGTTTTTGTTGTTCTTACCAAGTTTTCAGACCATCTTTTTTTTATCATCCACTAGCTAAATACCCGCTACAGAAAAGCAAAATTGTACTTTGTAAAAATGTACATAAAGCATGGTACTGTACTCATAGTTTTCAACCATCAACATAATTTTTGGTATTCTTTCATGGGATTTCTATTTTCGTATCCTGGTTCGTTAGCTGTACTTAGTTTTCTTTCGCCGCTTAACTTTTTCTCACTTTTGCCCATCTCTTACTATGAAACTCTCACACGGTCCGAAACTCGTTGTCCGTTAGCTTGCCGTTACGTGCTGACAAGTGGGGCCACGTCCAGTCGGGTCACATAGTGGATTATCGCCGTTATGTGCTGACAAGTGGGGTCAGTTGGTCAGATATGCGTTATGCTAACATGTAGGGCCATGCCATTTTGGACTGCGTGGGGTCAGCTTGTTAGGAACGCGTTATGGGGACCTGGTGTGGGACCATATTAGGCATGTTTGGTGGTTATGTGCGTCATGTCGCCTAAATTAGAAGTTTTTTATTACTTTTATGATTGGCCTTTTTAAGAGCGTCTTTTGTGTTTTTTTGCCCAAAAAGGTAGCGAATCTAGAGCAGTTTCTCTCGTCATTCTTTGTTCCTTTTGGCTCTCGTTTTTTCCCAATCTAGTAGTAAATCTAGAGCAGCAAATCTAACCAGCACCATAAATACATTTAGTAAACAGAGTAGTTGTAGATAAAACAGCTAATATAGGCTACTGAGCAGCTAATATAGTACGGTACTTAACGAGGTTTGACAATTAGGCTGCTTAGTCGCAACAGCGGAGAAGTTCAACGGACAATACAAAAGAAGTTGTTTTACAGTAGCAGCAACACAAGATTAGTGGCCCCTCATGGCCTCCGCCAGGAGGGCCTCCGCCTCCTCCTGTCGTGGTATTACCGACGAGTACGCCATGGAGGGGGTCCTCACAGTGCGTGTTTAGAGACGTGGGAGAAGGCGGACGGTTGACGGGTATGAGGTAACACAGCTTACCCAGGTTCAGATCCCACAACGGTGATGGAATCCTACTCCTACTATAAATCACTATAAGGGCAATACGCCGAGTTACAGGGATTGATTCGTTGTGCGAGGTGACTAGAAAGTCTAAGTTATCGTGCCCTAAAGGCTCCCATAGGCACGACTTATATAGTCGCCAGGTCCTAGGGTTACAAGGAAAAGTCCTAGCCAAACAGGTTACAGACTCCTACACTGCTTACAACTAGTCTATCGTGTCTTGCACTCCAAGGCTTCGGGTACGTCGGTGACTCCTCCATAGCCTTCATTTATCCGGCATGGGCCTCCCTTCTGGATCCATCTAACTGGGCCGCCCAGCAGGCCATGGGCCATGCTACCAAATGTGGGCCACCCGGGTTATCCGGATAGGAGACATGCTATGAGGATACCCATATAGCATATCCCCAATAGTAGCCCCCGGAGAACTCCGTGATCTTGCGTCGTCTTGCCTCTTCAGGTTGAATGCTCCGTCTAGATGGATGTCGGCAAATCGTCAAGCAATATCTTGTAGTCCTCCCAAATAACCCTGCAAGGTTTTCTCCATCTTCAATTTGTAAGTCGAAGAATTGCTGAATCTTCCATCATACTCTTCCGTAGCCGGACTGGATCCATCCATGCCAGAATATGGTTCATCTGCCAGTGACATCTAGGGCGACATAGACATACGTCATCAACGCCTCGTAACTCACACATACAGAGACGCAATCATGTCCGTTTTTCCCGCGCGAGCGATACGAACCGTTGGCGGCGACGGTTGGCAACGTGGCGAAATTTCCTAGCATGCTTCCGCACACGTCGTCCACGCGTCAACCATTCGATCGTTTTGCACGAATCTTGATGCCGGAGGTTATAAATTGTAACGGTGGTGGAAATTTTACTTTTCACCTCATTCTCCTCTACATCGTCTTATTCCTCCAGCGAGCGCCTCCTCGAGCTCTCCGCGCACTCCACGAAAAAAACCTAGCTCCTCGACCTTTCCCAATCACCACCGTAACCTCCCAATGGTGAGAAGTAGTTCTGCCCCTTCCATGACGGTGTCAGGCGATGCCACGGTGAAGCCGACGAGCACCATCATCGTGCCCCTAGAGGGCCTAGTGATCCCCAAATCCACGGTGGTTGAAACCACCGGCGGTGACCATAACCCAGCGGCGCTGGAGCTGCTAGAGTAGGAGTACGACTCCCACAAGGGCGACTGACATGGTTCGGATATCACAGACTGCGACATCAAGGAGCTAATCATCGAGGGCTACCTCCCTGC
This sequence comes from Avena longiglumis, assembly GCA_030063025.1. NCBI lineage: Eukaryota > Viridiplantae > Streptophyta > Magnoliopsida > Poales > Poaceae > Avena > Avena longiglumis. The sequence goes on along the minus strand of CP125974.1, from coordinate 410,770,025 downwards.
GACGGAGGGGCTCTCCTGGCGGCCGGCGCCGGCCGGAGAGGTCACTCCTTCTCCCCAAGCCGGAGAAAAGGTGTACCTCAAAGCCCAACTGGTACGCGGCGTCTCCCTGCCCATATCCAATTTCTTCCTAGCCGTCCTTAACCATTACCGAGTACAGCCTCAGAACCTCTCCCCCAATAGCATCCTCGCGTTTAGCAACTACGCGGCGCTTTACGAGGGTTACTTAGGGATTAGGCCTAGGCTAGATATCTTTATCAACTTCTTTACCGTCAAGCGGGAAGCCGGAGCCGGAAAGGACGAGCTCAGGAACTGTGGCACTATTAGTTTTAAGATCCGGCCTGGCCGGCGGTTCCCCGATATCGTCGGCCATGAGTCCTGTAAGAAATGGCAGCGGACGTACTTCTATGGCCCAGATATCCCTCTGGCTGGTCGAGAAGTGACGTACCCAGACTTTTTCGATGGAGCTGTCGCCGAAGCCTCCACATGGAGATCCTAGGCCTCCCTTCCCTCCGACATCGATGCTTCTCGTGCTATAAGGCGGATAGAGTGGTTCGTAGAGGAGGGTCTGACCGGATTGGACCTGGCCATGTGCTGGTTCGTCAGGCGGATCCAGCCTCTGCAGCACCGCTCGAAGTTGATGCATGAGTATACCAAGGAGAGGAAGGATAGCCTCCGCATCTCCGAGGACAACTTTCCCTAGACTCCGTCAAGCTCCGCCTCAAGGACATCATCAAGGTGAAGGATAGGAAGCGAGGCTTAAACATCACCTACAACATGTTCGAGAAGGGCAAGTGCCCAAAGGTACTTGTTTATTTTCCGTGTATTACATATACTCCAGTTCTTCCATCTAGCCATTACCATCTCATCTAAAACTTAACAGATCAGCGATCTAGAGGAGGATAGCATGGCTGTCCAAATCTATGATCCAAAGATGAAGGAAGTCACTGTCGTGTCTGACGATGATGTCCCGTTGGCGCGAAAGCGGAAGAGCTCCACCTCTGACGCTGCCGACGGAGGCAAGAAGAAGATGGAGGGTGGAGCCTCCAAGAAGACTACCGCCACCCTGGAGGCAGAGAAAAGAAAGATTACCGGGATCCCCTTTGCCAAAGCACCCCCTCTTGTGTAAGCTTCTTCTCTCCAACGTTGTCCATTGTTTGTCTTATTCCTGTACTTATACTTTTCGCACGTTTCAGGAAGAAGGCCACTACTAGTTTGAAGAAGACCTCCAAAACTTTGGGGGCTTCTAGAGACATTAAGGATATGTTGCATTTTGACGTTTCTCCCCACGCATCTCCCGCCATCGCCCCTGTCACTCCTAGCGTCCAACCTACGTCCGCTCCGACAAGCTCATAGGCCAAAGATGCATCTGTCCCTTCCGCCATGGAAGTGGACTCAAGTGCCTCCACGGAGCTTGCCGTTGTCGGCGAACAGGCGACGCAAGAAAGTGCCACAACCCAAATGGCTGAAGCTCCGGCTAAGGATGCCATCGGTAGCGGTAAGGCGGTGGTGGAGAGTGGTATGTCTGCCGAAGGCGGCGCCTCCGCACCCAAGAAAGCCATAGAGTTCCCGAAGATAGTCTACCCGGTACTTACGTCGGGTAGCTCCGCTGTGGTTCCTGGTGCGACACCAACATCTCCAACATGCGGTCTTGAGGAGCTTCTCCGACAAGCAGAAATCTTGCAAGGAAACAGTTTATCCTTCGGCAAGTTGCTTGCTGAGAGTGCTACAAACCTCAAGATCATTGCACTTGTAAGTTTTATTTGCCTTTTGCATTTCATATGAGTATCCCACTATAGCCCCCGAGGATTTAGACGGAAAACCATAGGTCTTTGCATCTGAATGCTCTAAGAGTGACTAAGCTAGAAAACTTCTCACTGTAGCCCCCAAGCATATAGTTTGAATGAATTATTCTGACTAGATGCTTTCAGAGTAGCATACGCAGTGTTTATAAATTTCAATATTGTAGCCCCCAAGCTTCTAGTTGTAACTGAATTAGTTCCGACTAGATGCTTAAAGAAAGACTAAGCATATGACTGAGTTTAAATTTTTTATACTGTAGCCCCCAAGCTTCTAGTTGAAAACTGAATCAGTTCCGACTAGATGCTTAAAGAAAGACTAAGCATATTGCTAAGTTAAAAACTCTCACTGTAGCCCCTAAGCCTCTAGGTGGATACTTATCCGGCTAGATGCTCCAAGTAGACTAAACAGTGTGAAACTTTTCCTTTCCACAGAATGAGAATGCTCGGAGGGGCGTGGCCAATGAGAAGTACCAGAAGATGCGCGCGGACTTGGAAGCCGAAAAGGGTAAATCTGCCTTCTTGAAGGAACAAATCACCAAGAGCAAGCGTCTGTTTTTCCTTTCTTTTTCGCATTCCGACTTGGTCTTGTGCAAACATTCTCCGAGTAATCACTGTGCACTGTTCTTTCTCCAACTTGCAGAAGCCATTTCCAAGGCTAAGGATATTTTTTAGCAATCCAAGCATATTCAACAGCTGGATAGCGAAAACAAGATCCTTAAGCAGGAGAGAAAGGATATGCTGAATATGCATGAGGACTCAATGAAAGTCCTGCAGGACTCCGCCAACGAGGAGATGAACCGCTTGAAGGAGGAAATCGTGATCCTGACAGAAGAAAGCCGCCAATGAGCAAAATCAGCGCCATCTGGATGCGTACAGGATCCTCCGACAAGAACGGGACTCCATGGCGGAAACTCTCCAGCAGGATGAGATTAGCATCTTCAGTAAGTGATTCTCCATCTTGTACTTCTGTAAGCTAGATACTCTGAACTTTTGTGTTATTGAACTCATGCATTCCTTTGTCGAAAATTTGCAGCTCCTATGGGGTTAAACCGGTCGCCTCCTCCGCCAAATGAATGCATGGTCCTTGCCGGCAACTTTATCAACACCGCCATCAAGTAGACCAAGGAGATAGCCAAGCCCCTCCAGATTAACATCAAGGCGGTGGACTCTATGGCGAAGTTCTCAGAGATCTTGCGCCGGGCCCTCGAGCGTATCTCAAGCTGGAAAGCTTCGTGTACACGGGCCGGCACAAGGATGGCACTGTGTCAACACCCGGATTTTTCAATCCTAGATGCCTGTTATGCCATACATCGCAATCCCAGGATTACCATTTTTGCGAGACATAACAGAATTGGATACCATAGTACATCATCCATTACAAACGATACATAAGTTCTTACACAAATAGGGATCTCATGATCCAGTTCTCAATACAACATCAAGCAGCGGAATACGTCATAAAAACGGTAGCGTAGGCGAAGCTCCATCTTCGGGGTCACAGGCAATGCTGACGATGGGAGATGATCCTAGTTGTCGTAACCTTCCTGGGGTCCATCCTCCAGGTACTCCTCTTCATAGTCTGGCCATGGGAATAGCCAGGGACAAAGCCATGAGTACTCTTTAAGTACTCGCAAAATAGTACTATCAGGTAAAGGGTTTTTTGGATAATAGGACACTAGGCTCTAGGGTTGTTTTGCAAAAGCCAGATTTATCTCTACGAAGTTCCAAAGCTAATCACAATTTTATAACTCCTAAGTGGGATCTTGTATTTCATATCACAACCCTGTTGTGGTCAAATCAAAGTCTCAATTCATTTCACAAGTCATTTTGAAAAGTCTGACAGGGGAACAGTATGGCCACTCCAATTGTCCATAACCGCGGACGCGGCTATTCGAATAGTTTGACACTCTGCAGAGATTGTACACTTTAACCACAACATTCGATACATCCGTCAGGAACAAATCCTAAATTCACCATACTCAGTATGCGGATAATCAATCCTAACCTTTCAATTACACGCCCTAGTATAAGCACCTCTCCTGTGAGTTTGGCCTCCCAACCATGACCAACTGTCATCTTGGGTACTGCATGTAACACCCTCAGAATCGGCCCCATGCAAGTTTTAGCGAAACTCGCCAAACCCGCATAGAAACGATTCGAAGGTGCCCACCAGGCACTTTCGTGCGGGTGGAAACAAAGTAATAACATTACACAACAGTCCTCGATGGGACCCACAGAACAGATATATATACAACAACGACTCAAAGAGTCAAGAATACGAATATACGGTACAAAGATCCAAATCACCTTGAAAACGATGGAGCGTCCGACTACGGACAAGATGCAAATGGGGCTAAGAGCCCTGAAGAATAACCAATGGCGTCCATAACCCTGCCCAGGCCAAGCCGGAAGGGTAACCCTGCTAACGGCGTCGATCTCAAAAAACCTTAAAAACAAAGGGGTGCCGACAAAGGGCAAAGGAAAAGAGGGCGTCGATCGAGGAGACACGGCGAGGCTAGAATTCGGTCCTCGCCTACATAGGTATGGTGGACTGGCGGCGTGAAGATGCACTAAACAACCTATAGAGACTCGATACAGCTGACGGCTATCAGAGAGGGGTAAGAAAGATCTATTCGGATCCAACCTGATACTAGCATCAAACAAACCCATCCTGGCGTTTCCCCCTCGAGACCAACGAGGAAGTCAACCGAGGAACTCACACAGTTGGCAGTTTTACTTATTCCGTTATAGTTGCGGCACTTTACTAGTCAGGTTTAGATAATCGTCCTGATAAAGTAAGCAGTGGGCACTTTTAGCTAACCATTCCGTTATAGTTGCAACACTTACTAATCAGATACATTTAGCATGAGACAACCCCAAACCCAGCAGTTGTTGGTACTTTTATTAGCCATTCCGTTGTAGTGAAGCTGATTACTAATCATATCGGAAACAAGTCATTTTAAAACAATAAACTTTAGTTATAGTTGTCTATGATCAAGCACTGTGCTCCAAGTCGTCCATAACCGCGGACACGGCTTCTCGAAAAGATTTAACCCTGCAGGGGTGCACCAAAGTATCCACAGGCACTTCGACCCTTTTGCGGATCGGTTAACATACACCCATCGGTATGTCGGGCCTAAGTCACGCGTTCCTGGACAAAAGCAAGCAGGGGCCACCCACTAAGTACACCAAGTCGGCCGGTCTCGAGACGGACTTAGGGTTTGTGGGGCATGTGACAATGAGGTCCCCAAGCGGGGCTGTCGATACCACGTAACGGGTCACAATTCCTAACAAGATGCAGTGTGCTCCTCGCTGGCGTAAATACATAAGTAGCATGGCATAAGTACAGGATAGTAAATAAATCCTCAAACTAGTTGTGGCCCCCAGTACAATACTTTGAAATCAGGTAATAATCAATGGGGGGCCCATATCTCCCCACATGTGGTTAGCGCGCTCGATCTCGGAACAGGTGTCAAGAACTCGGGTCCTACGGGACACAAGTGGGCGGTCGGAAACCAAATCTTACCTATCACCCACCGATGCCTCTGCTTAATTCAATTTTAGTTGTTAAACAGTAATTAAAGTGAACGATAAGTAAAAGCCATGATCATCTCCAACGTCAACATGCGGCAATCCTCCAACAATTGTGGTACTTGACGACAAGCAAAACACTTGAGCAAGCGACTACGACACGCGGGTCCAACTATCTACCAAACAGCAGGTAATAGGATGTGTCCACGGCTATATATGGCTGCAAGGGATATCACGGGTACGAAAACTAGAGCATCGCAACACAGATAGCAAAGATCAACATGAGGGAATAAATACTAGAAAAGTAAGATAGGTAGAAAGGGGGAGATGCTCGCCTGAAAACATTGTTGAAGGGTTCATCCGAAGATCGGGGCGAAGCTCACATCAACTCAACGGACTTATCCGCGAAGAAGCAAAACACTAGAAGAAACACCGGATGCAATATTTAATACACGGCAGAAGATCGGCATGATGCATGTATGATGTATGGCATGGCAAGGTGCGATGCAATTAGGTCAAGATTAAGCGGAACCGGGGTCCCGACATTTAATTAGATGGTTCAAGTTGTTTAAATCCCCCGCAATTTAAATGTGGTTTTAGCATGGCAAAAGATAGCACCGGGTTCGCTACACCAATTTAAATGAGGCCAATATAAGGCTATATTTGCCCGCATATGGGCCCCATATTTAATTATAAGGTGAATCGGCATAAGGCCCCCAAACCACAGATAAGGATGCATGCATGGACAATTCAATATGCAATAATTTGTTGTTATGTTATAAAATAAGGTTTCGGAAAAGGGTTCACACATCAGGGGTCTCGACGATCTTGGGTTCCGGGGTTCGGGGTCGGTCTCAGGGTTCGACGGATCTAGGGTTCGGGGTTCGGCGGAAGCGTTCTCGGATTCCGGGGTAGTATATCTTGTCGCATCCGCGGCCTTCGGGTACGGGATCGGTCTCCGGGTTCGGGGTCTCGGCGTTCCATGAAGGAGTACTTGGCCTGGCGTCGGGGCATCGGTACCGTCCTGGTTGCTGTCGTTCTTGTCGTTGCGAAGCTCTTGTCGGGTCCGCGCCATCGAGTCGATCTTGGCGTCAGGGGAATTCCCGATGTTCCGTGGAGAAGATCTTGGCGCTCTCGAGGTAGTCCCTGGCGTATCCGTGTCGACGTCCTTGGCATCCGGGTTTTCGGTTCCATGTAGGAGATCTCGTCGAGGGTCTTCGGGTACGGGGAGAAGCACTTGAGTGGCATAGCCCTCGGGTTATCGGGTCCGGGGATCTTCTGGTGCCATGGGTTCTCTCCGCTCCAGGGCTTCACGGCGCAGAAGAACTTGGTTTGGCCCTTGCTTGGTACTTTGTACGTCTTGCAAGGATCTTGGCGGCCAAGGCACACGGAGACCGGGCGGTGGCGAGGCGGACAGGCCAGGCCAGCTGGCGAACTCAGAGCAGAAGCGAGGTGGGGCGGCAGCCTTGGCCAAGCAGTGGCGGTGACGGCTGGCCCAGGCGCCGCAGCGCCCAGCGGGGCTGCGGGGGCAGGGGCTGCAGCGTCTGGGCTCATGGCGGGGTGGGCAGAGTGAGGCGAGGCGAAGCGGCGCGCCCGGAGGTTGCGGCGAGGCAAGGGCAGGCGTGGCGTCTGGCGCGCAGCCGGAGGGAGGCGGTGACACGCGTGGCGGAAGCGAGGCGGATCTGGTGGCGGCAGTCGAGCGGGCAGCGAAGCTTCGGAGGGCAAGCGGCAGTCGAGGCAGTGAGGCGGCGAGGCAGTCGGCGTGGCGAGAGGAGGCGAAGCGCTTCCGGAAGGCGGCGCAGGAGGTGGCGTGGCGGGCACCGGCAGCTGCGGCTCTGGCGGCCAGCTAAGCGTCTGTGAGCGAGGGAGGAGGAAGAGGCGTGGGGAGGGAGGCGGTCGCGTGGCCAGTCGCCGGAGGTGAGAGAGAAGAGAGGAGGAGAGAGGCGGGCGCCTGAGGGGTGGGCGGTTCTGGGTGCCTTGGGCGGTCAGGAGCGTGAGTCAGGGGTGTGGGACCCAGGGATGGGGACAGGCGGGTGTGGGTGGGCCAGGAAGGTAGGTGGGGCCCGGGGTTGGGTGTGGCCGACGTGGGGGAGGTGAGATCTGGTGGGGGGAGGATGTGTGGTGTGTTGTGTGGTGTGTGTTGGGGAGAGAGAGGAGGGGGGGTGAGCCAAGTGGCAGCTCATGGTTGGCTGGGGGGGTTGGGCAGGGTGACGTGGCGGCCTAGGATAGGTGGGGGTGAGGTGGCCAGGGGGTGTGGGTAGGTTCCCGGGTAGCTATAGGATTAAGGGCGGACCGATCTATTTTACACGGGGGTGGTCGTTCGGGTCGGGTTGGCCCGTTCGACTGCCCCCACTAAAAAAATATAATTTTATTGTTTAAATAACACCTCTTGCAAACCGATAGCGGGCAAAACAAAATAATCTGGTGACCCGGTTTTGATGTTTGAATAAAGAGGGGCGTTTAGAAAACAACACGGGCTTTGCAAACATAGTTTTATGCAAACAATGCATGATGATGGCGATGCAATGCACAAATTCAACGCGATTTTCTAGTAGTGGTTTTGCGGGATGCCACACTGCACAGGTGGACAATCTTCACAAGGTAGCCTCAGCTTAGACCTTGGCCGTGAGGGAGCTAATACTAAGGTATTTAAGTTTCCAGTCAAGCCCTACCCAATATTCGGGTATTGTAGTTGTACGATAAAATTGGAATGGTATCGCATCCAGACAACCATCAGTTTTATAAAGGGCTAAGGCTCATGCCTCAACATTTTCATCACCAAAATCATCAGGTGTTCGGAAACACATGTCCAAAACATTTCAATAGAATGATCCATCATTCCAAGGTTTTCATAACCAGTTTTCCATCAAGTATTCCCATCTAAAGTTGATCAAGTTTTATGCTTAGCACTAGCATCTACAGGTGGGGGTAAGCCATAGTGAGGGGTGGTAAACTAGGGGAGTTTCAACTAAGTACACCTTATATCTTAGGATGATATCAAGGTTTCTAACTTAGGCCAAATTTTATGCTCTTTATGCAACCTTCACATATCTTTATAGTATCTACCAATCTCTTAAGTAAACTCTAAGTAAGAGCTTTGATAAAGAAATAAAGTAAGAAGCTTGCAAGTAAAACTAGGATTGGTTGAATCAAGTGGGTATGATCACATATGCTTAAGGCATATAGTGGGCATAGTAACAAGTAGTGGTTTGTGGCATCAGTAGGGTATCTTGCAAGGGTTAGCTTGCATTGGTTCACTTAGTTAATAAAGCTTGCAAGTATTGGCTTGCACAATATCAGTATAAGCTTGCCTTGTGCAGAGCAGTGGTTGAAGTTCTCCTCGGCTTCTTCGTAGAATCCTCCTTCCTCCTCGTATCCTTGGTCGGTACTAGCGTCTATAAATAAATACGAGGTACACAATCACCAAACAATACTTAACTACTTGCATTCATCACACACAAGTGTCCTATAGATGATCTAACATCATCTATAATCATTACAAGATTAAGGCTTGGTTTAATTCCTTTTATTTTTAGAAAAGTACTTTCTACTCATTGAAAAACTACTTAAGATTTAATATTCCCCAAACCAAACATGGGATCATGTTGACACATGTCATCACCACATATTTTAGTCCATGGGAATATGATTTAAAGTGGTGTCATAATTTAATAAGGTTTTACCCTTTTATTCAAATTAAATAAAGTGACTAGAAATGCCTATGGGGCATTCTTTTATTGCTTGAACATTATTTCTGCAAGTAAACCTATATATTTTTATATATTCTGAAAGGTATGGTTAAATGTGATTTTTGAGAGTTGGAATCAACTCAAAAGCTATTATGGTTTAAATTTGAAAAATATTTGAATACAGAAAAGTTGCTGCCTTGTTATTTTTACCATGGGTGATCTATAGATCCAAATGACTTGAATCCAACGGGTATGGATTCAGCATTCCCAGACCTTTCTAACAAAATTGGTTTCATTCAATTTGGTGCACTGAATCGATATGGGTTGAATTTTGAAGTTGAGTACAGAAGTGAGTTTGAAATAAAATAGAAAAGGTTTAATTTGAATAACTGGGCTGCGCGGGAAAAGTTAACGGGCCGGCCTGCTAAGCGCAGTGCTCCCGCGGACTGCTTAAGTGGGTGTCCCCACTCGTCAGTGAGACAGGGAGGTGTGAAGCGGTATGGGACGATGTGGGTCGTTCGATCTGATTCTAATCCAACGGCTGGGATTCATCGTTGACGCGAGACAACGCCGACGAGAAAGAAACCTAGCGCGGCCAGTGAGGGGGCTCACCGGGAGGTCGGCGAGGCGGGCGAACGACGAAGTCGACGACGGCGAACTCAGGGGTTGTCGCGACAGCTCCTGGGGTGGACGAAATCGATGGCGCCCTTCTTCTCTAGAGGCGGCGGGCTCCGGTGAAATTCCGGCTAGGTGGTGCTCGCCTTGCTCCGAGAACGGTGTGGCACGATCAGTGATAAGAGGGGAGTGAGGTGGTGTGAAGAAATCGACTGGGGGTGGCCTCTATTTATAGTCGAGCGAGGGGACCGACGGGGCGCAAGGTGAGCTCGTCGGGGGCGATGTTACAGGCGGCTATTGGCATGGGCGACGGTAGGGGACGGTGCGGTGTTCCCTGGCGATGCTCAACGACATGGTGTTGAGGCGTGGGGCGGTGTGGCAGTGCGGAACATGCGGCCTTCTGCGCGGGCGGCATCTTCGACGGTGGCGGTGGGCTGTGGCACGGATGACGAGGATGTCTGGCGGTCTCCTGGGTCGGTGGGGATTGTGTGTGCACGCGGTGAGGGCGGCACGCGGTCTATGGGTGCTGGTCGAGGGTGGCGCTCTGGCGCACGCTCGGCACGGTTGCTGGCGAGGTTGGCATGGTTCGTGCGTGTGGTCCAGGGCTTGGTAACGCTCGCGGCTGGGACAGGGAGTGGCGTTGGACGGTGGGCTGCCTCCCAGACATGCTGGCTAGGCTTGCTGCTGCTCCTAGTGTTGGACATATGCCCTAGAGGCAATAATAAATATAGTTATTATTATATCTTTGTGTTTATGATAAATGTTTACATTCATGCTATAATAGTATTAACAAGGAAACATTGATACTTGTGTTATTTGTAAACATAATTTGAAGTCCCTAATATAGCCTCTATACATCACTAGCTTGTTGGTTGATAAATGATTGTGGTTTCCCTATCATGAACATTGAGATGTTATCAACAACAAGATCATATCGTTAGGAGAATGATATGGTGGACATACTCCTATAGATAAGCGTAGCATAAAGATCAAGTCATTTCAATAGTTCAATTGCTATATGCTTTCTGATACATAGTAACCTAATTCCTTCGACCATGAGATCATGCATATCACCTTTACCAGATGGATGATGTGATAACATCAAACACCACACCGTAACTGGGTGGCTATAAAGGTGGCATTGAGTGTTCGGAAAGTATTGGTTGAGACACATGGATCAAGAGTGGGATTTGTCCATCCATATGACGGATAGATATACTCTGGGCCCTCTCGGTGGAATGTCATCCAATTAGCTTGCAAGCATGTGGTGGCTCACAAGGGATCACATATCAGGAGCGAGAAAAGAGTACTTATCGATGTGAGGTTGAACTAGGTATGCAGAGATACCAAGCGATCATAACCTCGGATAAGTAAACTATCGTGAGACAAAGGGAAATTGGTATCGTATGTAAGTGGTTCATTCGATCGCAAAGTAATCGTAGAAATATGTGGGAGCCATATGAATTTCAGATTCCTCTATTGGTTATTGTTAGGAGAAGTGTCTCGATCATGTCCGCATAATTCACGAACCGTGGAGACACATAAGGATTGACGTTGTTTGAGTAGTTATGGTATTATGAGAAAGAGACGAATGTTGTTGGTCTCGGATGGGATCCGGGATATCACGAGGTGATCCGGAATGGTCCGGAGAATAAGATTCATTTAAGGAAAGTCCGTTTGGAGTTCGGGAATGATTAGGTATTTTCATCGGGAATGTTCTAGAAGGTTAGGAATGTCGGCACTCCGGAGGAAGGGTACATGAATGTGTCATTGCATATTGGGATGATTGCATCATGTACTAAGTGTTCTCGCTGTTCCAAATAAAGGATTAAATTGAATCCTAAATTGAAAAGTCAAATAGCAAGTTTGAAAAGTCAAGCGGCTAAAAATTGGAAAGAGGAAAGAGGAAAGAGGGAAACCGAGTTGGGGAGGGAGACCCTCCTCCAACCGGCGCGCCTCCTCCAAGCCGAGTTGGGGAGGGACTCCCCTCCCTCCCCATGGCGTGGCCGGCCCCTCCACCTATATAAGGAGGGGCAGGGCTCCCTCCTCTAGACACACAAGTTCCTATCCTCTAAATCTAAACCCTAGCCCTAGCCTCCGGTTTAGAGCCGTTTTGGTTTAGAGCTTCTAATTGCCCTAGCCTCCGGATTAGAGCCTTCTAATTGGTGTGTCTAAACCCTAGACCGCCGAGGAACTCTCTCATACTCCACCATACTCACTCCGGCTTAAGGCGAAGCCCTGCGGGATCTCCCCTCTACACGGTACCACGCCGTTGTCTTTCTAGGAATCACGAGGAGAGTACTACAACCTCCATTTCTTTGGAACAAGGAGAGGAAGGTCTTCATCAGTACGAGCGTGTGACCGATTGCGGGGCGCTAGGAACGCAGCCTTGGAAGGATCGTCTACGATCTTGAGATCGGGAAAATGCGACTACATCACCCACGAGAATCCGCTCTCGTTAAACACTTTGGAATCTTCGAGGGTAAGTTATTCCATCGACTCGTTGCTACAATCTAGTAGATAGATCTTGGCTTGTTTGTTTGTATGCGATAGAAATTTTTGTTTTCCATGCTACGAAACCCTACGGTGGTATCGAGCCATGTCTATAAATAGATCATTGTTGCAGAGTAGAACACAATGGTCATTGTGGGCGTTGATGCTTTATTGTCGATTGCTTCTTGTGTACTTTGCATCTTGCGGTATGTTGGGATGAAGCGGCCGGGCTAACCTTACATGACATCGTTCATGAGACTTGCTCCACGCTTGACATGCAACTTGTATTGCATAAGTGGCTTTGGGTGCTGTTTCTCCTAGCATAGTTAAGATCCAATTTACAACGGGTGATCAACAATGCTAGTATCAATGTTGTGGTTCTTGTTCGTAAGTTAGAGCGACACTTATTGAAAGCCCCAAACCACGTAAAATATGCAAAGAAAGTAGGCGTCTAACTTTGTTTTGCGGTGTCTGATGATGTGATATGGCCATGATTGTGATTATATTTGATGTATGCAATGTTCCTTATTATAAGTTGGCAACGGCGAAACGGATGGTTGTCTTTAATTTATGTTAAGACCCGCGTGTCTATTCAAAGTAGTTGTAATAGTTGAAGCCGGTGGACGACAACCATGGAGAAGCGTCATTGACCTTGATGCAATGCCGGTGATGATGGAGATCATGTTCGTGCTTGAAGATGGAGATCGGAAGCACAAAGAAGAAATGCCATATCATATCACATATTATTGAATTGCATGTGATGTTAATCCTTTATGCATCTTGTATTGCTTAGTAGACAACGGTAGCATTATAAGATGATCCCTCATGCACATGAATTTCAAGTCATAAAGTGTTCACCCTTAGTTAGCACCGTTGCTAAAGCTTGTTGTTTCGAAGCACCACGTGATGATCGGGTGTGTTAGATTCTGCAAGTGTATACAACGTGAGCAAGACAGATTTGCTCATGCGGAAACTAAGGTTTGATCTTGACGAGCCTAGCATGTACAGACATGGTCTCGGAACACGGATCACCGAAAGGTAAAGCATGAATCATATAGTAGATATGATGAACATGACGATTGTTCGCCATTGAAACTGTATCAACTCTCGTGATGATCGGTGTTGATGTAGTGGATTTGGTTCGTGTGATCACTAAAACAATGTGAGGGATGTTGTTTTGAGTGGGAGTTCACCTAGTTTAATTTCATTATTAATTTGAACTCAATTTGTCATAAACTTAGTCTAAACTATTGCAAATATGTTGTAGATCAATGGCAGCACCTACCATCAATTTTAATGCGTTCCTAGAGAAAGAAAAGTTGAAAAACAATGGAAGCAACTTCATGGATTGGTTCCAATTTGAGGATTGTCCTCACTGGTAATTTGACCTATGTCTTTGGATGCCATTGGGTGACCCACTGCGGTGATCTGCCAATGAAGTAAAGAATGTTTACCTCGCTCGGAAGAATCAGTACTCCATAGTTCAGTGTGCTATCTTGTATGGTTTGGAATCGGAGCTTCAGAAAAGGTTTGAGAATTCAGACCCATATGATATTGTCCAGGATCTCAAATTGATTTTTGAGACTCATGCGGCAATTGAAAGTTATGAGGCTTCTGAAAAGTTCTTTAACTACAAGATGGAAGAGGGCAGCTCCGTCAGTGAGCATGTGCTTAAGATGTCTGGGCACGCAAACAAACTTCAAAGCTTGGGTATAGTGATTCCTAATGCTTTGGGGATTTACCGTGTCCTCCAATCACTACCACCAAGTTACAATAACTTTGTGATGAACTACAACATGCAGAACATGAACAAAGAGTTGCTAGAACTGTTTGCTATGTTAAAGTCTGCAGAAGTGGAGATCAAGAAAGAGCACCAAGTGTTGTTGGTCAATAAGACCACCAAATTCAAGAAAGGCAAGTCTAAGAAGAAGGGACACTTCAAGAAGGGTGGTAAGAAAGTTACCACGCGTGAAAGACCAAGGCTGGACCAAGCACGTCTTGAGTGCTTTTCTTGCAAGGAGAAGGTCCTTTGGGCGGAATTTCCCAAAGTACTTGGCGGATCGAAGAGCGGCAACATCAAGAAGAAAGGTATATCGATATACATGTTATTGATGTGTATCTCACTAGTACTGTAGTAGTGCAGGTATTTGATCTTGGTTCGGTTGCTCATATTTGTAACTCGAAGCAGTCTTTGAAATAAGCGGAAGCTAGCGAAGAACGAGGTGACGATGCGCGTGGGAAGCGGATCAAAGGTTTATGTGATCGCGGTCGACGCTACCCTTCATCTACCATCCGGATTAGTTTTATACTTAAATAATTGTTATTTGGTGCATGTGTTGAGCATGAACATTATATCGGGATCTTGTTTATTGCGAGACGGTTACTTGTTTAAGTCCGAGAATAATGGTTGTTCGATTTATATGAGTAATATGTTTTATGCACATGCACCTTTGATAGATGGTCTATTCTTATTGAATCTCGATAGTGGAAATACACATATCAACAACGTTGAGGCTAAGCGTTTGAAATCAGCGATAATTCGACCTATATGTGCTTGTCGTCTTGGTCACATTGGGTGAAACGTATGAAGAAACTCCATTAGATGGACTTCTTGAATCACTTGATTTTGAATCACTTGAAAGATGCGAAGCATGTCGATGGGAAAAATGACTAAGACTCCATTTTACGGTATGATGGAGCGAGCTACGGACTTATTGGAAATCATACATACCGATGTGTGTGGTCCAATGAGTGTAGCATCATGTGATGGTTATCGTTATGTTCTTACCTTCACGGATGACTTGAGTAGATATGGGTATATCTATTTCATGAAACATAAGTCCGAAACTTTCGAGAAGTTTAAGGAGTTTCAAAGTGAGGTAGAGAATCAACGTAATAAGAAGATTAAATTTCTACGTTACGATCGTGGAGGTGAATATCTAAGTTACGAGTTTGGCGAGCATTTGAAGAAATGCGGAATACTTTCACTGATTGACACGGGAACACCACAGCGTAATGGTGTGTCGAGCGTCGTGTCGAACTCTCTTAGATATGGTTAGTTCTATGATGTCACTTACAGTTACCGCTATCATTTTGGGGTTATGCATTAGAAAGCAAGCATTCACTTTAAATAGGGCACCGTCTAAATCCGTTGAAATGACACCGTATGAATTATGGTTTGGGAAGAAACCTAGATTGTCGTTCCTTAAAGTTTGGGGATCTGAAGCCTATGTAAAGAAGTTCTGATAGGACAAGCTTGAACCCAAAGCGGAAAAATCGTCTTCATAGGATACCCAAGGAAACTATTGGGTATACCTTCTATCATAGATCGAAGGAATAATCTTTGTTGCCAAGAATGGATCCTTTCTAGAAGAATTTCTCTCGAAAGAAGTATTTGGAAGGAAAGTAGAACTGACGGGGTTGTCGAACCTTCTCTCAAAATTGCAGTAGCGCAGACACCGGAAGAAGTTCTGTGGTGTACGCACCAATAAGAGGAAGCTAATGATGGTGATCATGAAACTTGGTTGAAGTTGCTCTGAGCCTCGGAGGTCAACGAGAACTCGTACCACTCCAGTTGGTATGATCCGTTATGAGTGTCATGTTGGTGGACAACAATGACCCCGAGACATATGAGGAAGCGATGATGAGCCCAGATTCCAATAAATGGCAAGAAGCCATGAAATCCGAGATTGGATCCATGTACGAAAACCAAGTATGGACTTTGGTGGACTTACGGATGGCGAAGGTATCGAGAACAAATGGATTTTCAAGAAGAAAGCAGATCTTGATGGTAATGTTATCTGTCTATAAAGCTCGACTTGTCGCATAAAGGGTTCGACAAATTCAAGGAGTTGACTACGATGAGACTTTCTCACGGTAGAAGCTAAAATATGTGAGGATTATGTTAGCAATCGCTGCATATTATGATTATGAGATATGGCAGATGGATGTCAAAACAGCATTCCTCAATGGAGATATTGATGAAGAGTTGTATATGATGCAACCCAAAGGTTTTGTCGATCCTAAAGATGCTAACAAGGTATGCAAACTTCAACGGTCCATCTATGGATTGAAGCAAGCATCCCAAGTTGGAATCAACGTTTTGATAAGGTGATCAAAAGTTTTGGTTTTATACAAACTTATGGAGAAGCTTGTATTTACAAGAAAGTGAGTGGGAGCTCTGTAGCATTCTTAATACTATATGTGGATGACATATTGTTGATTGGGAATGATGTAGACCTTCTTAATAGTGTCAAGGAATATTTGAATAATAGTTTTTCAATGAAGGATCTTGGCGAGCACTTACATATTAGGCATAAAGATTTATAGAGATGATCGAAGCATAAAATATCATTGTTACAGTACATATTTGGACAAAGTTCTAAAGAGGTTTGGAATGGAAGAAAGCAAGAAAGGGTTCTTGCCCATGTTGCTAATCGACCTTGAGTAAAACTCAAAGTCCGACATCGGAGAAGATAGAGAAAGGATGAGTAAGACTCCTATGCCTCAGCCATAGGATCTCTAATGTATGCCATGCTATGTACTAGACCCAACATTGCATATCTTGTTAGTTTAACTAGCAGATATCAAAGTGATCCGAGTGGATCATTGGACATGATCAAAAACATCCTTAAGTACTTGAGAAGAACAAAGGATATGGTTCTTTCTTATGGAGGTGAGGAACAACTCATTGTTAACGGTTACACCGATGCTAGTTGGAACACCGATCCGGATGATTCTAAATCACAATCGGATCGTATTTATTTTGAATGGTGCAGATTAATGGAGGAGTGCAAAGCAAAGCGTTGTGGCGAGATCTTCAACTGAACCGGAATACATGGCTGCTTCAGAGGCTTCACAAGAAGCGATATGGATGAAAGAGTTCATTACAGAGCTGGGTGTGGTTCCTAGTGCGCTGGACCCAATGTCTATCTACTGTGATAACATGGGCGCCATAGCCAATGCGCAAGAACCAAGGTCACACAAGAAGCTGAAGCACATCAAGCTGCGTTTTCACGCTATTCGAGAACATATCCAGGATGGGGATATAAAGATTTGCAAAGTACACACAGATCTGAATTTGGCGGATCCGTTGAATAAACCTCTCCCGAGGGCAAAACATGACCAACACCAAACTGCCATGGGTGTTCGGTATATTACCATGTAATCTAGATTAGATGACTCTAGTGCAAGTGGGAGACTGTTGGAGATATGCCCTAGAGGAAATAATAAATGTAGTTATTATTATATCTTTGTGTTTATGATAAATGTTTACATTCATGCTATAATAGTATTAACAAGGAAACATTGATACTTGTGTGATTTGTAAACTTAATTTGAAGTCCCTAGTATAGCC
The DNA here is from genome assembly GCA_030063025.1 of Avena longiglumis. Classification (NCBI taxonomy): domain Eukaryota; kingdom Viridiplantae; phylum Streptophyta; class Magnoliopsida; order Poales; family Poaceae; genus Avena; species Avena longiglumis. The sequence goes on along the minus strand of CP125974.1, from coordinate 410,752,542 downwards.
TCTATACTTCACTAGCTTGTTGGTTGATAAATGATTGTGGTTTCCCTATCATGAACATTGAGATGTTATCAACAACAAGATCATATCGTTAGGAGAATGATATGGTGGACATACTCCTATAGATAAGCGTAGCACAAAGATCAAGTCATTTCAATAGTTCAATTGCTATATGCTTTCTGATACATAGTAACCTGATTCCTTCGACCATGAGATCATGCATATCACCTTTCTGGGATGGATGCTTTGATGACATCAAACACCACACCGTGCTCGGGTGGCTATAAAGGTGGCATTGAGTGTTCGGAAAGTATTGGTTGAAACACATGGATCAAGAGTGGGATTTGTCCATCCATATGACGGATAGATATACTCTGGGCCCTCTCGGTGGAATGTCATCCAATTAGCTTGCAAGCATGTGACTGGCTCACAAGGGATCACATATCACGAGCGAGAAAAGAGTACTTATCGATGAGGTGGAACTAGGTATGCAGAGATACCGACGATCATAACCTCGGATAAGTAAACTATCGTGAGACAAAGGGAAATTGGTATCGTATGTAAGTGGTTCATTCGATCGCAAAGTAATCGTAGAAATATGTGGGAGCCATATGAATTTCCAGATTCCTATATTGGTTATTTTTCGGAGAAGTGTCTCGATCATGTCCGCATAATTCACGAACCGTGGGAGACACATAAGGATTGACGTTGTTTGAGTAGTTATGGTATTATGAGAAAGAGACCGAATGTTGTTGGAGTTTGGATGGGATCCGGGATATCACGAGGTGATCCGGAATGGTCGGAGAATAAGATTCATATAAGGAAAGTCCGTTTAGGAGTTCGGGAATGATTAGGTGTTTTCATCGGAATGTTCTAGAAGGTTCAGGAATGTACGGCACTCCGGAGGGGAAGGGGTACATGAATGTGTCATTGCATATCGGGATGATTGCATCATGTACTAAGTGTTCTCGCTGTTCCAAATAAAGGATTAAATTGAATCCTAAATTAAAAAGTCAAATAGCAAGTTTGAAAAGTCAAGCGGCTAAAAATTGGAAAGGAAAGAGGAAAGAGAGGAAACCGAGTTGGGAGGAGACCTCCTCCAACCGCGCCTCCTCCAAGCCAAGTTGGGAGGACTCCCTCCCTCCCCATGTGACCGACCGCCCCTCCACCTATATAAGGAGGCGGGGCTCCCTCCTCTAGACACACAAGTTCCTATCCTCTAAATCTAAACCCTAGCCCTAGCCTCCGGTTTAGAGCCGTTTTGGTTTAGAGCTTCTAATTGCCCTAGCCTCGGATTAGAGCCTTCTAATTGGTGTGTCTAAACCCTAGACACGAGGAACTCTCTCATACTCCACCATACTCGCTCCGGCTTAAGGCGAAGCCTGGGATCTACCCTCTACTTAGGTACGCCCGTTGTCTGCCGGAATCACGAGGAGAGTACTACAACCTCCATTTTCTTTGGAACATGGGAGAGTAAGGTCTTCGTCGAGTACCGAATGTGTGACCGACTGCGGGAGCGCTGCCGGAACGCAGCGCCGGAAGGATCGTCTACACGATCTTGAGATCGGGAAGAGTACGACTACATCACCCACGAGAATCCGCTCTCGTTAAACACTTTGGAATCTTCGAGGGTAAGTTATTCCATCGACTCGTTGCTACAATCTATTAGATAGATCTTGGCTTATTTGTTTGTATGCGATAGAAATTTTTTGTTTTCCATGCTATGAAACCCTACACCTAGCTTGCTGTTGACTATGGGGTGGCAAGGTTGGCTTCGGCTGTTCACCATTGATGGTAATGCCAAGCTCACAGTGGTGCTAGTGTTTAGTTAATCTTGCTAGATGATCTACTGAGCTGGTTGTGAGCTAGAGAGGGAACAAGTTAGGCTTCAATCACTGCTCACTATAGTGTTTAGGATTTTGATGATCTGTGTCTGCAACCTGTTTGCTGAAATGGCCGCATGAAATCAAGTTTTGAATTTTGAAAATATTTTTGGTGGGTTTTCTAGATTGGTGCTGGTGAGTCTGCAGATGCTTGGTTTTTGAAAATTGAGCTTGTTTGAGTGGTTTTTGAAAAAGTGGGATCTTCCCATATGATAAGGATTCAATTTTGAATTGTCATTTAAACTATGCATTTGAAAGTTTCTGGATGATCACAAAGTGGGCCTTGATACCTTGTTATGAGTACATTCAAGGGGTGCAAAGATCCAGAAAAGTTTCCATTAGGTTCTGAAAGTTTGAGACAGCCAAAGTAGGCATGGGAGTTAAATTGGTCAAAATGACCATTCCTTTATTTTATTGGTTTTGATTTATTTGTCTTTAGGAAAAGTTTGGGAAATGTTTAGATGATGTTTATTTCACCTAAGAAACATTTTACAAGCAAGGAAACACACAAACAAGGTGGTTCAAAAGAATTTCAAATTAAATACATACACATATGCATGCCTTCATAATTTTAATTAGAAAAGTTTTTGTTAACCCTACATTTGATGATTAAGGTTTGATGATTTAAGTTTAGTATTTTTGGGATGTTACAAACCTTTCCCCCTTAAACAAAATCTCGTCCCGTTATTTGAAAAAAGGACGAAAAGATTACCTAGGATTTGAAGAGATCGGGAAACTCCGTCCTGATGTGATCTTCGCGCTCCCAGGTGGCTTCCTCTTCGGTGTGGTTGCTCCACTGAATCTTGAGAAACTTGATGCTTCGGGTTCGGGGTAGTTCAAAAAGCTTCTTCCAAAATACGGATGGGTACTTCGGGATAGGTCAGGTCATTGTTGATCTCTATGGTCCGGTGGTCGATATTCTTGAATACTTCGGTCTTCTTGGGGACTTCGAGACACTTGCGAAGTAACGAGATATGGAACACATTGTGCATGGCTGACATTTCTTCAGGTAGTTCCAATTGATACGATACTTCTCCTCGACGGTTCAGAATCTTGAAAGGTCCGATATATCTGGGGGCTAACTTTCCTTTGTGTTGGAAACGCTGCATTCCCTTCAATGGCGACACTTTCAGATAAACAAAATCTCCTATGTTGAAGACGAGGTCTCGACCGTTCTTGTCGGCGTAACTCTTTAGTCTGGATTGGGCTGTCTTGAGGTGCTCACGAATCTTGTGAACCTTCTCTTCTGCTTCCCGTAGGATGTCGGGTCCAAAAATCTGACTCTCTCCTACTTCCGACCAGTTCAAAGGGGTACGACACTTCCTTCCGTACATAAATTCAAATGGGGCCATTTGCAAGATGGCTTGATAACTGTTGTTGTATGAAAATTCTGCAAATGGCAGACAGTCTTCCCACTTGGATCCATATTCTAACACACATGCTCTCAGCATATCTTCGAGTATTTTATTTACTCGCTCCGTTTGTCCATCGGTCTGAGGGTGATAAGCGGTACTGAAATCTAAGCGGGTTCCTAAACCTTCTTGGACTTTCTTCCAGAATCTCGAGGTAAACTGAGTTCCTCAATCCGATACGATGTTCTTGGGGACTCCATGCAAACTAACTATTCTAGCGATGTACAACTCCGCTAGCTTCGAACTCTGATATGTGGTCTTGACGGGCAAGAAATGGGCGACTTTGGACAATCTGTCCACTATGATCCAGATAGAGTCATTTCCCCTACTAGAAGTAGGCAGTCCAGTGATAAAGTCCATTCCTACAGAATCCCATTTCCATTCCGGAATCTGCAATGGTTGCAACAATCCAGCGGGTCTTTGGTGTCCTACCTTGACTCGCTGACAAATATCACACTTGGCGATATAGCTTCCGATTTCTCTCTTCATCTTATGCCACCAAAATTGCTCTTTCAAATCTTGATACATCTTCGTTCCTCCGGGATGGATAGAATAAAGAGTATCATGAGCCTCCTTCAAGATAACTTCTTTCAACTCAGAATCTGATGGTACACAAAGGCGTCCTTTGTACCACAAAACTCCTTCTTCGTCCTCGGTGAATCCAGGTACTTTGCCTGTACCGATACGACGCTTGATTCCGTTAATACTAGCATTTCCCTTATGCGCCTCTTTAATCTGACTGATCAAAGTGGGCTGGAGTTCTATGCTAGCCAAAAATCCTTCACTTACTAATTCCATTCGAAAAGCTTCCATCTCTTTGTGCAAACTTGGTTGCTCCTTCAAAATCATGGAGTTCAAGCGGCACGGCAATCTGCTAAGGGCATCAGCTACCACATTGGCTTTACCAGGGTGATAGTGAATGTACAGATCGTAATCCTTGATTAGCTCAATCCATCTTCTCTGCCTCATATTCAACTCCTTCTGAGTGAATATATACTTTCGGCTCTTGTGATCCGAATAGATCTCACAACGGTTTCCCATCAGGTAATGTCTCCATGTTTTCAGGGCTAGAACTACGGCTGCGAGTTCGAGGTCATGGGTTGGGTAATTTTGCTCATGTTGCTTCAGTTGTCGAGATAGATAAGATATAACTTTGCCTTCTTGCATTAGCACACATCCGAGACCGATCTTGGATGCGTCACAATACACATCGAAGGGCTTTGTGATATCCGGCATGATCAATATTGGGGCTGAATTCAATCTCCTCTTGAGTTCTTGAAAACTCGCTTCACATTTGTCGGTCCATTCAAACTTCTTGTCCTTCTTGTTGGGGCACTCGTTGGAATAGTGGCCTTTATTTCCACAGTCATAACAGGTCACTTGCGACTTGTCCTTCATCGCTACAGCACGATTGCTTCCATCCTCGGCGGTTGGTGTTGGCGGTAGCATTGTTGTTGTTGAACTTGGGTGGGGCACGATTGAAATTGCTAGAGTTGCCGGTGTTGTTGTGATTTCCTCCGGGCCTAGGGTTTCCACGGTTGGGATAGGTCGGATGGTTCATCGGGGGTCTGTTGGTTCTTGGGGCAAATCCTGGAGATGGGTTAGGGTGATACTTTGGGGTCTGATGGGTTCCTGGTTGATGCATCATGCGACGCTTGCGGTTCTCATTGGCTTGGTTGATCTTTCCTTCCATCTGTATAGCAGAGTCGACAAGGGCTTCAATATCCGCAAAGGAGATATTGACTAACACCGTCTGCATCTCATTATGCAGACCTTTCAGGAATCTTTCTTTCTTCTTGGCTTCGGTGTCGATCTCATCCGGGGCATACCTAGCTAATGACAAAAAGTTGTCACGGTATTCCACTACAGTCATCCGTCCTTGCTTCAGTTCTCTGAACTCGTCTCTCATTCTCTTGATCAAACCCGGTGGCACATGGGTTCTGCTAAACTTGACCTTGAATTCCTCCCAGGTCATCATCTGGCCTCCGGTCATTGCGCGAACACTGTTCCACCATGCCCTGGCATCTCCGGCTAGATATTGGGTGGCGAACAGGACTTTCTCGTTGGCTTCCACTCCGGCTACTTCTAAGTTATTTTCCATGGTTTGCAGCCAATCATCGGCGTCTAGGGGTTCCTCTGACTTGGTGAAAACAGGTGGGTTGGTATTCTGGAAATTCTTGAGCTTAGATCCATGATGGTCATGATTTCCATGGCCTTGGTTGTTATGGGCTAGCTGGGCTATTTGCTGAAGGGTGGCCAGGTTGGCTTGATGTTCCGCTCTTTCAGCTTCACGATGAGAAGTAAACATTTGCAGAATCTGCAACATCGGGTCCGGGGATGAACCACTTCCTCCACGTGGCATCTGAAGATTGAGTTAGATCATGAGAAAATAGGGAAATTTCTAAAGTTTTGGGTTTTTGAAAAGTTTTTAAAGTTTGACTCAGATTTTCTAGCAACTTGCTTTTTCATTCATTCATTCATTCATAGCACCCGATACAACAGAGACAACAACAAAGAAAAAAACAGATGGTTTTAAGAACCATTCTGAGAACTACGATACAGTGGGACCGAATACTACTCACTACGTGGGTGCTCAAGTGCTACTATTCCTCGGAATCTGTGGCTTCGTCATCTTCATCATCATCGATGAAGGCGAAATCGTCCTCATCGGTGAAGAAATCCATAGCCTGATCCTCCAGAAAATCATCGTCATCGCTGAGATAGGAGTAGGGGTCTCCACGAAGATGCTCTCCGGCATTCTCCCTTTTCTCCAACTGCATGTCTCTCTCGTGGATGGTCTCTTCCAGAGATGAGATGCGGTGGCGAAGACGGGCAATGATGCGCTCCTTCTTGTCGAGCTGACGGCGGCGAGACTTGCGATCCTTTGCTAGCATGGCGATGGTCTGGTCCTTTGTCTTGATGATGGCAGACTTGTGGTTGCAGTAGTCACGACAGTTGTCTAACTCCTGCTGACGATCGTTCATCATGAAGATGAGGTGGTCCAATTGGGTCTTCAGCTCGGGGTGGTATGGGGCTTCTAGTGGTTGTCCATTTGCATCACGCCTTGGGAAAAACTAAAAGCGAGTACCCTTGATATGATTGATGCTCTTCCCACACAGACGGGAAAGAGCTTCTTGCATGGCTCTGGCAAGTCCATTGAGCCAGTTGTTTTCTCTCAAGGTAAACTGAATTCCCTCCGCAATGGGAGGTTCAATCTTTCCTCGGAGACTTTCAACAATTAGCCAATGCAGATCTTCTCCTCCTTGATCATTGAGCTGAGCTCCGAAGAACTCAAAAGTGCAGACGCTCGAGAAGTTCAAAGCTCCAAATCCTCTCAAAGATCAGGTCTCCTCCATTCCCCAACTGATAAAACTTGTTGTACTTCACGTCCATCTATAAGAATATAGGATGAGTAAGTTAGTAGAGTGATTAAGTGTGCCAAAATTTTATGTATTTTGCAAGAGTTTTTGAGGAACATGAATTTTTAGGAAAGAATCAAAGGGATAAGAATGAGAATAGTTTTTTTGTAAATATTTATTTTTCTTTGGTTTTGGAAAATAAGTTTTTGGTTTAAACGTCCATTCTAACTAGGGTCTCCTATGGTCAGGATGGCTCTGATACCAACTTGTCAACACCCGGATTTTTCAATCCTAGATGCCTGTTATGCCATACATCGAAATCCCAGGATTACCATTTTTGCGAGACATAACAGAATTGGATACCATAGTACATCATCCATTACAAACGATACATAAGTTCTTACACAAATAGGGATCTCATGCTCTGGTTCTTAATACAACATCAAGCAGCGGAATACGTAATAATAACGGTAGCGTAGGCGAACCTCCATCTTTGGGGTCATAGGCAATGCTGACGATGGGAGATGATCCTAGTTGCCGTAACCTTCCTGGGGTCCATCCTCCAGATACTCCTCTTCATAGTCTAGCCATGGGAATAGCTAGGGACAAAGCCATGAGTACTCTTTAAGTACTCGCAAACTAATACTAACAGGTAAAGGTTTTTTTTTGGATAATTGGACACTAGGCTCTAGGGTAGTTTTGCAGAAGCCAGATTTATCTCTACGAAGTTCCAAAGCTAATCACAATTTTATAACTCCTAAGTGGGATCTTGTATTTCATATCATAACCCTGTTGTGGTCAAATCAAAGTCTCAATTCATTTCACAAGTCATTTTGAAAAGTCTGACGGGGGAACAGTATGGCCACTAATCGTCCATAATCATGACGCGCTATTCGAATAGTTTGACACTCTGCAGATTGTACACTTTCACCACAACATTCTATACATCCGTCAGAACAAATCCTGAATTCACCATACTCAAGATATGGATAATCAATCCTAACCTTTCAATTACACGCCCTAGTATAAGCACCTCTCCTGTGAGTTTGGCCTCCCAACCATGACCAACTGTCATCTTGGGTACTGCACAGGTGGACAATCTTCACAAGGTAGCCTCAGCTCAGACCTTGGCCGTGAGGGAGCTAATACTAAGGTATTTAAGTTTCCAGTCAAGCACTACCCAATATTCGGGTATTGTAGTTGTACGATAAAATTGGAATGGTATCGCATCCAGACAACCATCAGTTTTATAAAGGGCTAAGGCTCATGCCTCAACATTTTCATCACCAAAATCATCAGGTGTTTGGAAACACATGTCCAAAACATTTCAATATAATGATCCATCATTCTAAGGTTTTCATAACCAGTTTTCCATCAAGTATTCCCATCTAAAGTTGATCAAGTTTTATGCTTAGCACTAGCATCTACAGGTGGGGGTAAGCCATAGTGAGGGGTGTTAAACTAGGGGAGTTTCAACTAAGTACACCTTATATCTTAGGATGATATCAAGGTTTCTAACTTAGGCCAAATTTTATGCTCTTTATGCAACCTTCACATATCTTTATAGTATCTACCAATCTCTTAAGTAAACTCTAAGTAAGAGCTTTGATAAAGAAATAAAGTAAGAATCTTGCAAGTAAAACTAGGATTGGTTGAATCAAGTGGGTATGATCACATATGCTTAAGGCATATAGTGGGCATAGTAACAAGTAGTGGTTTGTGGCATCAGTAGTGTTTCTTGCAAGGGTTAGCTTACATTGGTTCACTTAGTTAATAAAGCTTGCAAGTATTGGCTTGCACAATATCAGTATAAGCTTGCCTTGTGCAGAGCAGTGGTTGAAGTTCTCCTCGGCTTCTTCTTCGTAGAATCCTCCTTCCTCCTCGTATCCTTGGTCGGTACTAGCGTCTATAAATAAATACGAGGTACACAATCACCAAACAATACTTAACTACTTGCATTCATCACACACAAGGGTCCTATAGATGATCTAACATCATCTCTAATCATTACAAGATTAAGGCTTGGTTTAATTCCTTTTATTTTTAGAAAAGTACTTTCTACTCATTGAAAAACTACTTAAGATTTAATATTCCCCAAACCAAACATGGGATCATGTTGACACATGTCATCACCACATATTTTAGTCCATGGGAATATGATTTAAAGTGGTGTCACAATTTAATAAGGTTTTACCCTTTTATTTTAATTAAATAAAGTGACTAGAAATGCCTATGGGGCATTCTTTTATTGCTTGAACATTATTTCTGCAAGTAAACCTATATATTTTTATATATTCTGAAAGGTATGGTTAAATGTGATTTTTGAGAGTTGGAATCAACTCAAAAGCTATTATGGTTTAAATTTGAAAAATGTTTGAATACAGAAAAGCTTCTGCCTTGTTATTTTTACCATGGGTGATCTATAGATCCAAATGACTTGAATCCACGGGCTTGGATTCAGCATTCCCAGACCTTTCTAACAAAATTGGTTTCATTCAATTTGGTGCACTGAATCGATATGGGTTGAATTTTGAAGTTGAGTACAGAAGTGAGTTTGAAATAAAATAGAAAAGGTTTAATTTGAATAACTGGGCTGCGCGGGAAAAGTTAACGGGCCGGCCTGCTAAGCGCAGTGCTCCCGCGGGCTGCTTAAGTGGGTGTCCCCACTCGTCAGTGAGACAGGGAGGTGCGAAGCGGTATTGGACGATGTGGGTCGTTCGATCTGATTCTAATCCAATGGCTGGGAGTCATCGTTGACGCGAGACAATGCCGACGAGAAAGAAACCTAGCGCGTCCAGTGAGGGGTGCTGGGGGCTCACTGGGGTGCAGGCGAGGGTCGGCGAGGCTGGCGAACGACGAAGTCGATGACGGCAAACTCAGGGGCGGTCGCGGCAGCTCCTGGGGTGGACGAAATCGATGGCGCCCTTCTTCTCTAGAGGCGGCGGGCTCCGGTGAAATTCTGGCGAGGTGGTGCTCGCCTTGCTCTGGGAACGGTGTGGCACGATCAGTGATAAGAGGGGAGTGAGGTGGTGTGAAGAAATTGACTAGGGGTGGCCTCTATTTATAGTCGAGCGAGGGGACCGACGGGGCGCAAGGTGAGCTCGTCGATGTGACCATTGGCATGGCATGGGCGACGGTAGGGGACGGTGCGGTGTTCCCTGGCGATGCTCAACGACATGGTTTTGAGGCGTGGGGCGGTGTGGCTTGGTCTGGAACATGCGACGCTCTGCGCGGCAGAGGCGGCGTCTTCGACGGTGAGCGGTGGCTGTGCGGCACGGGACAGCGAACGAGGATGGCTGGCGGTCTCCTGGGTCGGTGGGGATTGTGTGTGCACGCGGTGAGGGCGGCGCGTGGTCTGTGGGCGCTGGTTGAGGGTGGCGCTCTGGCGCACGCTCGACACGGTTGCTGGCGAGGTTGGCATGGTTCGTGCGTGTGGTCCAGGGCTTGGTAACGCTCGCGGCTGGGACAGGAAGTGGCGTTGGATGGTGGGCTGCCTCCCAGACATGCTGGCTAGGCTTGCTGCTGCTCCTAGCTTGCTGTTGACTATGGGGTGGCAAGGTTGGCTTCGGCTGTTCACCATTGATGGTAATGCCAAGCTCATAGTGGTGCTAGTGTTTAGTTAATCTTGCTAGATGATCTACTGAGCTGGTTGTGAGCTAGAGAGGGAACAAGTTAGGCTTCAATCACTGCTCACTATAGTGTTTAGGATTTTGATGATTTGTGTCTGCAACCTATTTGATGAAATGGCCGCATGAAATCAAGTTTTGAATTTTGAAAAGATTTTTGGTGGGTTTGCTAGATTGGTGCTGGTGAGTCTGCAGATGCTTGGGTTTTGAAAGTTGAGCTTGTTTGAGTGGTTTTTGAAAAAGTGGGATCTTCCCATATGATAAGGATTCAATTTTGAATTGTCATTTAAACTATGCATTTGAAAGTTTCTGGATGATCACAAAGTGGGCCTTGATACCTTGTTATGAGTACATTCAAGGGGTGCAAAGATCCAGAAAAGTTTCCATTAGGTTCTGAAAGTTTGAGACAGCCAAAGTAGGCATGGGAGTTAAATTGGTCAAAATGACCATTCCTTTATTTATTGGTTTTGATTTATTTGTCTTTAGGAAAAGGTTGGGAAATGTTTAGATGATGTTTATTTCACCTAAGAAACATTTTACAAGCAAGGAAACACACAAACAAGGTGGTTCAAAAGAATTTCAAATTAAATGCATACACATATGCATGCCTTCATAATTTTAATTAGAAGAGTTTTTGTTAACCCTACATTTGATGATTAAGGTTTGATGATTTAGGTTTAGTATTTTTGGGATGTTACACACTATCAGTGGTCAAGGCACACTACAAAGATGCCGACATCGACACGGTGACCTCGGTATCCCCGGCATAGACGACGAAGGCCAAAAGATAGATCACGAGGCTATCTTGGTGTCGCTCGCGGGTTTTGACACCAGAGTCGCCGAGTTGGTCGACCCTAATGTATTTGTGCCCATGAAAACCATTGACGGTGGAAACCGAAGCTCCTCCGAGTCCCTCAACACTGCCGACTTCGAGGAAGGTAACTCTCCTGCTGCTGACGATGCTGCGTCCAAGTCGCATGCGCCTGAGGAATGAAAAACAATTATGTAATATTTGTTTCCTCTGTAATGTGTATGTGGAAAAACTATGTGTTAACTTAAGGCGGAAAACAATGATTGTTATTTCCTGCTACTCAAGAACTGGTTCCAACATGTATATACTTTTAAAGCAAGTGCTGGCTTATCCATTACTTTGGTTTTATGCTTGACTTTTCGTCAGTCGGAAGACTCGTTGTCGGAACTATGCGCTCAGGCGATGATGTCCAATGGCACCGTCAAGAACCTAATCACAAAATCACCGACAATAAGTGTCGAAAGTCACTACTCCAGAATTCACATAAAAACAGCAAAGAACGTGTAGACCAGAAAACTTAAGCTAACACTCGTAGGCAGAATTTTCACAAGTGCAATCGCAAAGCTTGTGCATAAATGTTTTATACGATCCAAAAATGAACACTAAAGGAGGTAAAAGACTCAGAAATATGAGTGAACCAGAGAGCCTTATTTCATTGATCATATGAGGTACACAATAGATAAAAAAATGCTAAGTGTAGAAAGGACGTAGTTGTGCTATGTTCCATGGCCGATCAAGCTCCGGGTAGCATCATCCGGGTCACGTCGCTTACGCTTATGATCCTCGTTGGGTCTATCCTTCAGTTCACGATTGTCAACGAGGTAGTAAGACCCATTGAGCAGCGCATTGCTTATGATGAACGGTCCTTCCCATGGCGTGGATAATTTGTGTGACTTCTTATGCTTAAGTCGGAGCACCAAATCCCCCTCTTTAAACGAGTGATGCCGAACACGGTGACTATGGTAGCTGCGTAGCTTCTGCTGGTAGATGGCGGATCTTTGGCATGCCAAAACGCGCTCCTCCTCGAGAAGGTACACATCTAGGCGTCTGGATTCTTTAGTGTCATCTTCGTCGTAGGCGGCAACTCTTGGTGCATCATGAAGGATGTCGGAAGGCAGGATGGCTTCTGCTCCATATACCATGAAGTAAGGGGTGTATCCGGTGGATCTGTTGGGTGTAGTTCGTAAACTCCACAACACAGATGGCAATTCTTCCGCCCAGGCTCCAGCTGCTCTTTGTAGTGGTGCCTCAAGATGTGGCTTGATTCCCTGCAGAATTAATCCATTGGCTTGCTCAACCTGATCATTGGACTGTGGATGTGCCACAGATGCAAGGTCTAGTCGGATGCCCTTCTCCCAAAAATAAGCTTCCACTTCTCCGAGTGACAAGTTGCTGCCATTGTCGGTGATAATGCTATGTGGGAGACCAAATCTCACCACTAGATCTCGGACAAACCTAAGGGCAGTTTCCCCATCGAGCTTTCTAATGGGTTTAGCTTCTATCAATTTGGTGAATTTATCAACTGCTACTAGCAGATGCGTAAACCCACATGGTGCCGTCTGCAACAGACCAACCATGTCCAGCCCCCAGACTGCAAACGGCCAAGTTATTGGTATTATTCGCAATTCTTTAGTAGGAACGTGTGGTTGTCGGGCATAGTATTGGCATCCCATGCATGTCTCAACCAGCTTGTCGGTGTCCGCCTTCGCGGTCATCGAGTAGAATCCTCGCCGAAAAGCTTTAGCGACCAACGATCAGGGAGCGACGTGATGCCCGCAATCTCCGAGATGGATTTCGCGTAGGATTTCAATACCTTCTTGCTGGGAAACACATTTAAGGTATACACCAGTAGTGCTTCTTTTATAGAGTTGCCCATTGATTATGGTATAACCCTTTGCTCGACGTACTATTTGTCGTCTTTCGACTTTGTCGTCGGGCAAAGTTTCGTGTTCTAGATACTCCATGAACAGTTTTGTCCAAGCCGAAGGGACCTTTGTCACCATGTAAACGAAAGAGTCAACTCTGTCCGGGTTGTGGATGTCTGCTCCCTTCACGGATGGTGTCCGTAGATGCTCCAGGAAAACTCCAGGCAGAATTTATTTGTGCCCCGATCCAAGCTTAGACAGTAGATTGGCCACCTCGTTTTGCTCCCTAGGTACATACTTGACCTCGTAGCCCAAGAAGCTCTTGGCTATCTCGTCCACTTCGTCTCGATATGCCGCCATCATAGGGTTCCGCGTGTTCCAGGTTCCAGCCACCAACTGGGCAACCAAGTCGGAATCTCCACAGCAAACTATGCGCTTGATGCCAATATCCTTGGCTACGCGTAATTCGTAAACGAGTGCTTCATACGCCACCATGTTGTTTGTAGCCTCGAAGTGGATCTGCAGAACATAGCGTAGCTTGTCCCCAGTTGGTGACTGTAGCAGTACACCAGCCCCCGAGCCGTTGAGCAGCTTTGATCCATCAAAGTGCATCATCCAGTATTATGGCTCCGGCATTGGGGTAGCATCTGGCATCTCCGTCCATTCTGCAATAAAATCCGCCAAGGCTTGTGACTTGATAGCGTCGCGTCTCTTGTAGGTGATCTCGAAGGCGACAAGTTCAATGCCCCACTTCGCGACCCTTCCTATAGCGTCGCTGTTGTTGATAATGTCGGACAGTGGAGTCTTGCTCACCACTGTGATGGGGTGCTCCTGGAAATAGTGCCTCAGCTTCCGAGAAGCAAGGAATACTCCATAAGCTATCTTTTGGTAGTGCGGGTAACGCTGCTTAGACTCCGTCAAAACCTCTCTTACATAGTAAAATGGTCATTGAAATCCATACTCATGCCCTGGTTCCTTCTGCTCTACCACGATGACGATGCTGATTACCCGGTTGGTGGCCGCCATGTAAATTAACATGGGTTCTCCAGGCTCGGGTGCCGCAAGGATATGCGCCGAGGAAAGAATCTCCTTGAGCTGCTTCAATGCTGCATCTGCTTCATCTGTCCACGTTAATTTGTCTGCCTTCTTTAGCAACTTGTACAGCGACAGAGCCTTCTCTCCAAGTCGGCTGACGAACCGACTAACTGCTGCAACACAATCTGTTGCATCTGTCGTGGTATTGCCGATGAGTATGCCATGGAGGGGTCCTCACAGTGCGTGTTTAGAGACGTGGGGGAAGGCGTACGGTTGACGGGTACGAGATAACACAGCTTACCCAGGTTCAGATCCCACAACGGTGGCGAAATCCTACTCCTGCTATAAATCACTATAAGGGCAATATGCAGGGATTGATTCACTGTGCGAGGTGACTAGAAAGTCTAAGTTATCGTGCCCTAAAGGCTCCCATAGACCCGACTTATATAGTCTCCAGGTCCTAGGGTTACAGGGAGAATTCCTAGTCGGACAGGTTACAGACTCCTACACTGCTTACAACTAGTCTAGCGTGTCTTGCACTCCAAGGCTCCGGGTACGTCGGTGACTCCTCCGTAGCCTTCCTTTATCTGGCATGGGCCTCCCTTCTGGATCCATCTAACTGGGCCGCCCAGCAGGCCATGGGCCATGCTACCAACTGTGGGCCACCCGGGTTATCTGGATAGGAGACATGCTATGAGGATACCCATATAGCATATCCCCAACACCTCCCTCTGGCGCTTCCTCCACTTCTTGCTGCCCAGTCCCTTGACCTTGGGTGCCTTGGGCTTGATCGGGGGCATGCAACCTTTCTCGATGGCCACTTTATGGAGGTTACGAAGGTGAAAACCGAGCTCCTAGGGCTTGGCTCTAAAGCCATTGACATTCACGGACAGGCCGCAGGTCTTCACGTCCTCGGCATGCTTCACGAGGGAGTTGAAGCCGGTGGCGAGGCTCCTGGTGCAGAAAGGGCACCTGTAGACGTCGCCAATGAATAAGTTGTTGTACTAGCCGGACTTCAGCCTCCTCGGCACCTGACGAGTCTCGGTGCTCTTGGACTCGTTGTCGCTGTAGACGTCGCTGCTATCCGCCTATTGGAAAAAATAGTAGAGTGCAATAAGGACATGATTGAGATATGTTGATTATCGGGATTGATTACTTGCATAAATTAACCGATTGAGATCCCCTGATTATTCCCCAATCCCCAAATCTCAAACCAAATTGAATACTGATTCGAACTACAGATTGTCGCTAGTACTAACTAGGGAATCTCTTAACTACAACTCGGAGGACAAATAAAATCGGATTGAAATACGAATAAGGGAATTCATCGAAATACGCCATCTAACACAATAGGATTGATTAGATACTCTAAAAATACCTAGCAACGATTGAAAATACGAACAACCGAACCCTAATAACACACGATCTAGCATCCAACAATGGGAATGGGGGAAGAACAAAGGAAGGGGAGAAAACCCTAGTTACCTCCTACCATGGGTCGGCGATGCTGGCGTCGTAGGGGTTCTCCGGCCTGATGTAATCGTTCGCCTCATAGGGGTCCCAGCCGAGCGGGATCTACCCGAGAACAGCGGGGGCTTCATTGCCGGCGGCTAAGGCGGAAGTGAGGATGGGGGTTGATGACTGCAAGTGCACATATCGTTTATAGCTAGTTTCGAAATAAAGATATCGATCCCACAGGGAGTGGGAGTCTGAAGTCTAATAACTCTTGAATTAAATACTAAAATAGAAATGCTAAAATAAAGTTCTAAGTAATAAGATAAAATGCGAGTATTGTGTAAAAATGTGTTTTGGCATTTTTGGTATAAAAGAACAATAAGTAAAGTAAAATAAACTAAATACAAAAAATAAGTATCGCGTGTGTAAAAGAGATTCGAAACTGCAGTGGGAAAAGGCGTTCTCAGGGAGTAGCGGATACTAGGGTGTCAAGTGGGATCCTACCAAAATCCCACTTCTAGTTCATTTGCTAAAATCTAGTGTAAAATTTTGTACACTAGATTTTAGCAAATGAACTAGAAGTGGGATTTTGGTAGGATCCCACTTGACACCCTAGCGGATACACCTCTAGCATTTATAAAGAAGCTAAAGTAAAGATTATTATCATGAACATTCTCAACTATGTATGTGTTTGAGGAACTCCGTATTTGGAAAAATAGACAGTAACCACATCTCACATCATCCTTATAACCACAACAACAACAATCAACATTAATCAAATTACTGCGCTATTGAGGGACTTGATCCCGTAGGATGTATCCCATGGCATGGATAGTGTTTCGTGAGTTTTTTCGGTTCCCAAGTTGATACGTAAGGAGTACCAATAGCTTTATAGTCATTTTAAGTGCTAACACCTCTGTCTACCAACAAGTAGTTCCCTCTATCAAGTATCCACAAGAGGCAAATATTGAGAGGTCGACTTTTCCCAACATCAAGATGAAGACAATCTAATACATGATCGCAGCGATGAATATTATAATAAACTTTATCTTATTTCAATCTTATGCTAGGGTTTCTCTATCTCCCCAAGAACTAATGATCTACTCAGACATGGAGGCAATCAACATCATGACAAAAGCAATAGAATCTATCATAGATGAATAGTATTTGTATAAATCCACAACGAGTACGGAAATTATAACAAGATCTAGACAAGATGTAGATGAGATGGATGGAGATGATGGTGATGCAGCAGATGATGATAAAGATCGATGCCTTAGCCTCCCGGATCTGCGTAGGGCGAAGATGGATCCCCGGTGGATGAGTTCCCTCTCCAGATGCCTTTCGTCGGTGAAGTTTTGACGATTTTTGGTCGTTTTGTATGTCGTCTCTCCGATCCAGTTGCACGGGTAAAACTATTTGAGGAGGCGGAGGCGGCACAAACTATACGGCGGGAACTATACGGCCGGAAAAGTTTCTCCCGTCGTATAGTTGGTCGTTAAACCTTTTGTGTCCTTCAATCACTTCGGTTTTTCTTCTGGTGTTATTGAAATTTCCCAAATAAATGTTTTACGTTGTTTTTAACTCCTTTTCTCTCCAATACAACCGGTCCAAGAATTGTGTCCATCATATCCATCATTTGTTCTGATCTTGGTGAAAATAAACATAAAAGGTGCGCGCGAATGCCGTAAAATACCAAGATCCTACCACTATAGTGAAAAATAATAATAAAACATGATGCAAATATGTACTCATAAAAGGTGCGTGCGAACGCCGTAAAATACAAGGATCCTACCACTACAGTCTTGTCGCATAACGACCAACTATACGGGCACGACTCGTATAGCTCCGGCCGTATAGTTGGTTCCGGGCAGATATTTCCAAATATCGCGAGTCCAGGTCGATTAAGTTACCAACTTGGAACCGACAAAACACATTTTTTTAGATAAATAAAAACGGAAAAAGGGACGGATCATCTAGAAGTTTTAACGACCAACTATACAGCGGGAGATTTTTCTTCGGCCGTATAGTTTCCAGACGCCGAAAATTATTTCGCGAAGAAGGTACGAAAGGTTTAACGACCAACTATACGACAGGAGATTTTTCTCCGATCGTATAGTTGTGACCATATAGTTGGTAAAAACCTTCAGAAACTTCAGAAAAACATGATGGGTTCAAAGGGAAATTTTTCAGAAATAAAAATTATGAAAACAAATCACTTATTTAGAGAAAGAAAACTTACCTTGTACTTACCGTTTATTTATTCCGGGGTGATAAGCTCCTCCAACAACAAGGACTTCTTCTCTTTTGGAGGAATTGACCTTAGCTCATCTAATAATTCTCGTAAACGAAAATCATTAGGACTAAAGTTCCTCTCAATAAGCTTGGTGTCTTGCTGGGAAAATAGGGACACTGCATCAAACATCTTTATTTCTCGCCTCTGCATAATCTTCAACTCAAATTTTTGAAGCAAAAGGATCCAAAGGATTAGTCTTGGCTTATGATTTTTTCTCTCAAGTAGTTATTTTAAACCATCACGATCCGTATGAACTCTTACATTTGCATCGACTATATTCTAACAAAATTTATCACAAGAGAAAAATACAGCAAAAAGTTCTCTTTCTTCCTTAGATAATTCTTTTGAGCACTATTAACATGATGTATAATGTTAAATCTGCGACCTATATGTTGTCCGAGAGTTACTCCTACAACATCATCACTAGCTTCACATATAAAATCAAAAGTCATATCCCAGATAGGTGGTTTGATGATAGGAACATGGGATAAAGCATATTTAAGTTTATCAAAGGCTACAAGGCGTTTATCATCAAAATTAAATCTCACTCCATTTTACAGAAGGTTTAGAGATTCCAGAGAAATTCCTAATGAACCTTCTATAAAATCCCACGTGACCAAAAAAAACTTCTTATACCTTTTATATCTGTTGGTTGTGGTATTCTCTCTATTATTTCAACCTTAGCTTTGTCTAATTCAACACCCTTACCTGATACCTTATGTCCAAGGACTATACCTTCTCAGACCATAAAATGGCACTTCTCGCAATTTAGAACAAGATTGGTTTCTGCTCAACGCTGCAAAACCCTCTTGAGATTATCCAAGCAACTAGTAAACGAAGTTCCATAGACCGAAAAGTCATCCATAAATACTTCCATTATTAATTCTACAAAATCTACAAAAATAGCAGTCATGCATCTTTGAAAAGTAGCTGGAGCATTACATAAACCAAAAGGCATGCGTCGGTAAGCATGTAAACTATAAGGACTAATGAAAGTTTTTTTAAGTTGGTCATCAGGATGAACAACTATTTGAGAAAAACTAGAGTATCCGTCCAAGTAGAAAAAGTGAGTGTGGTTTGCTAACCTCTCCAAAGTTTGATCTATAAACGGTAAAGGATAGTGATCTTTCCTAGTTTATTTATTCAATTTCTGGAAGTCTATACACATCCTATGTCCAATAATATTTCTATTAGATATCAATTCATTGTTTTCATTAGGAACAACAGTAAAACTGCCCTTCTTAGGAACACAATGAACATGACTTACCCATTCACTTTATTTTACATGATATATTATACCTGCATCGAGTAGGAGTATTATTTCTTTTCTTACCACTTCCTTCATTTCGGGCTTCAGCCGTCTATTAAATTCTGCAACTGGTTTAGCACCTTCCTCCATGAATATTCGATGGACGGTTATCATGGGACTAATGCCCTTCAAATCATCCATTGAGTACCCAAAGGCCTTGCGATACTCCTTAAGTACTTTCATGAGTTCTTCTTCTTCATCCCCTAAAAGTTTAGAACTAATAATTGTTGGAGATATGCCCTAGAGGCAATAATAAAATTGGTTATTATTATATCTTTGTGTTTATGATAAATGTTTACATTCATGCTATAATAGTATTAACCGGAAACATTTATACTTGTGTGATTTTTAAACTAAATTAGAGTCCCTGGTAAAGCCTCTTTATAATACTACCTTGTTGGTTAATAGATGATCGTGGTTTCTCGATCATGAACATTGAGATGTTATTAACAACAAGATCATATCATTAGGAGAATGGTATGATGGACATACTCCTATAGATAAGCGTAGCATTAAGATCAAGTCATTTCAATAGTTCATTTGCTATAAGATTTCTGATACATAGTAACCTAATTCCTTCGACCATGATATCATGCTAATCACCATCACCAGAAGGATGCTTTGATTACATCAAACACCACACCGTAACTGGGTGGCTATAAAGGTGGCATTGAGTGTTCAGAAAGTATGTGTTGAGGCACATGGACCAAGAGTGGGATTTGTCCATCCATATGACGGATAGATATACTCTGGGCCCTCTTGGTGGAATGTCATCCAATTAGCTTGCAAGCATGTGACTGGCTCACAAGGGATCACATATCACGGGAACGAGAAAAGAGTACTTATCGGTAACGAGGTTGAACTAGGTATGCAGAGATACCGACGTATCAAACCTCAGATAAGTAAACTATCGCGAGACAAAGAGAAATTGGTATTGTATATAAGTGGTTCATTCGATCACAAAGTAATCGTAGAAATATGTGGGAGCCATATGAATTTCCAGATTCCTCTATTGGTTATTGATCGGAGAAGTGTCTCGGTCATGTCCGCATAATTCACGAACCATAGGGAGACACACTTAAGGATTCGATGTTGTTTAGTAGATATGGAATGTTAGTAGGGAGACCGAATGTTGTTCGGAGTCTCGGATGGGATCCGGGATATCACGAGGAGATCCGGAATGGTCCGGAGAATAAGATTCATATAAGGAAAGTCCGATTCCGGAGTTCGGGAAAGATTCCGATGTTTTCATCGGAGAGGTTCTAGAAGGGTCTAGAAGGTTCACCGGACCGGAAGGGGAATGGACCATGAATGTGTCATGGGCAAGTGGAATGATTGGATCATATCCTAGGTCGTTTGGTTTGGGAATTTGCAAGAGAGAATTAAAGCTCTAAATTTAAAGTCAAACAGGAGGTTTGAAAAGTCAAACTGGAACAATGGTTTCCTAGTTGAAGAAGGAAAGAGTCCTTCTCTCAATCCAACTTGGGTTTGAGTTTGGATTCAAACCCTCTCCTCCCAAGGCTGCCCTCCTCTCATAAATAGAGGGGGAGGGCTGCTCCAAACAACACAAGAGCCAGCCCTCCCCACACCCGTGCGCCGCCGCTGCCTTCCTAGCCGCCGTCGACACCTCCTCCTCCTCCTGGCCTTCTAAACCCTAGATCGTCGGGAAACCCTAAATCCACCATAACTCGCATTGGCTTAGGCGAAGCCCTGCGAAATCTTCCCTCTACTTTCGACACCACGCCGTCGTGCTGCCAGAATCGCGAGGGGAGAACTACAACCTCCACTGCCTGCTGGAACAAGGAAGAGGAAGGTATTCATCGAGTACCGAACGTGTGACCGACTGCGGAAGCGCTTTGGAATCTTGAGATCGGCAAGTGTATGACTAAATCACCCACGAGAATCTGCTCTCGTTAACCGCTTTGGAATCTTCGAGGGTGAGTGCTCCTATCGACTCGTTGCTACAATCTAGTTGATAGATCTTGGCTTGTTTGGTGCATGCGGTAGAATTATTTTGTTTTTCATGCTACGTACCCCTACAATAATAACAGAAAATTTATTTGTATTGTCTAAAAATCTATATTTAAGATTATCTAGTAAAGTCTTCAATTCCGGGGGCAGTAATTCCACGTCCCCTATCTTTGCTGGCTCTTCAAAAGCCTCATCAGTTGGAGGCCCTAAACTAGGAAGCGAATCGAATTCACTTTCTAGATCTTCTAGGGACCTGTGGTAGCACCCCAGGTAAACCACTACTAGAAAATCACTTTTGTTTGTGCACCATCATAATCGCTTGCTCATGTCATCATGCCACATTACATGGATCACAGTTTAAATTGTTGCATTTAATTATTGCACTTGTTTTTGGAACTTGATATTTGTATTCGATCTTGTTCTTCCTCTCTCTATTTTAATCTCTAGTTGGTGCCATGTGTGGAACCATAATGTCAAGTTTTTTTTGATAAATGCCCAAATTGAGTTGGGGCACCATATCTTGCTTCTATTCTATCTCTACCTTGTGGTCTAAAGTTTGTCCATATGATCCCCTCTCAAAACCTACCATATGTTGTCAAGTGGATTCCATTTATTTTTGCCTTATAGTTTAAATCACATCTATTTGGAGAATATGTGGATCCATCTAATATTATGAAACCATCTGTCTCTATTCCATCTCTCTTCTTATTTTGATGATCTTCCATCTATTTCATTCTTGTTTGAGCCAACCTCGACACCCGGTGATCTTACTACTTTCTCTACATTTCTATTTCTCTTAAACCCACTTACATACCTTCTACTTCTTTTATTCTTCCCCACATACATGCCACCATATACCCCATCCATATATTTGCCATGCTCTTTTGCTCTACCATATATATCGAGCCGCCTCATTTTCTTAATTTAAAATAAAATAATAATAATATTGTTTGGTCCATTATAAAACTATAAAGGATTTGTTTATTTTACTAAAAATAAAAATAGACAAAAAAAACTCGTTTAAAGTTTTAGTCCAAAACTAGCCTCATTTAGACTAGTTTGGACTATATAAATACCCCAATCCTCTTCTTCCTTCCAAGACTCCAGCCCCAAATCAGAGATCCAGATCTGAGAAAAAAATTCACTCTTTTTGTCTGAAACCCTCTTCATCGCCGCTTTCTTTCCTGTCGACGCGTGCAAAAGTGACCAACCTGACGTACCGTCGCCTCACCCTCCGTATGCAAGACAACAGCCAACAGAATTCCTCCAATTACAAGTGAGCACAAATCCCATCGTGACCTCCTTGTCTTGTTTCTTGATCTAATAAGATGATCCAACAGAATTCCTTCAATCGATCTCTGCCAAAACCAGCACCACGCGCCACTATCTCCTCATGTTCCTGTTGTTTTAATTTGCCACTCCACCACCAGTTTGCATCGATCAGCTAGCTAGCAGAGCAGGTAGCCGCCGCCTTGGCCCCTCGTGCATGCGCCGCAGCAAGCTTGGCCGCGCGCACATCCGCCTGCCCTTTGGATCGGCGCATGAGCCGTTCCACCTCAGGTCTCTTCACAAAGCCCTGTGCCTCATGCCGCAGCAGCTGATACACATGTTCCCTGCAGCCGAGCCGCGAGTAGCAGCAACAGTCTGCTTGTGTCCTAGCGACGTTGTTGACCAATGGCAAACAGGCCCCAGTCCATAATGTCTACAGTGTATCAGGTAGTCTCGACCTTTAGCAAAGCAGTGTCTTTCCTCTGTATATTTCGTGGCCGCACGTAACCTGTCTGATAAAATCCTCATAGGAGTTTTGACAGTGGATTCTTCCTACCGCAACTACTTTGATTTCGAAAATATCAATTCGGTACCAATAGACTACTTCTGGGCGAACGCTACTTTCTCTACCTCGTGTACAACCCGAAGACCATCTATCTGATTCAGACCCAGACCGTGAGACCCCGATTGTATCCATCTTTTTGTATAATGCAATATACCTTGCCACATTGAATCATTCATGTTGCATACTATTCTGCAGTTTGGGGGACTTTTAGCCATTTCACCTCATAATTCAATATAGAGACCATATGAGGGTTATTAATTTTAGGCTTATATTGGCTCCGTTTAAAATTGTGTAGCGAACTGATACTGTATTTTGCCTTGTCAAGACAACATTTAAATTGCGGAATATCTAAATAACATAAACCATATAAGTAATTGTCGGGAGGCCGGTTCCGCTTAATATTGCCTAATTGCATCACACCTTTACGGTGTCATTCATCATACATGCATCATGCCCGATCTTCTGCTGTAGTATTAAATAGTGTATAGTGTGTTTTTTCTAGTGCTTTGCTTCTTCACGGATTAAGCCGTTAAGTTGATGCGAGTGCCGACCTGATCTTCGAAAGAACCTTCAACAATGTTTTCAGGCGAGCATTCTCCCCCTTTCTATCTATTTTGCTTTTATAGTCTTTACTTCCTCCTGTTGATCTATTGCTATCCATGTTGCGATGCTTTAGATTCCGTGCACTAGTTATATTCCTTGCAGCCTCTATATTTCCTTGGACACCTCCTCTATTGCCTGTTGATTGATAGAAAGTCGACCTTGCAAGTCGTAGTTGCTTGCTTAGGTGCTGCTTCACGTTGTCAATGTTCCATCGTTGTTGGGTGGTTAGAACAGGCTTAATGGTGGAGATGATCATGGCTTTAATTACCGTTTAATAACTAATATTAAAAGTAGGTAAATAATGCAGATGCACCGGTGGGTAATATACAATATTTGGTTTTTAATCGCTCACTGGTGTCCCGTAGGACCCCGAGTTCTTGACACTTGTTCCGAGATCGAGCGCGCTAACCACAGGTGAGGTGTGTGGGCACCCCCATCGATTTAGTACCTGATTTCAAAGTACTGTACCGGGGCCATAAACTAGTTTGGGGCTTTATTACGATCATGTACTTAGGAAATGTTTTACTGCTTTATTTACTATTGCACGTGGAGCGCCTGTACTGTTTAGAAACCCCGTGATACGTTTTTTTGCTGTATCGACAAGCCCAGTCATACTTTCGGGTTCCCAGTCGTTTACAACCGTCGACACAAACCCTGGGTCCAT
This sequence comes from Avena longiglumis, assembly GCA_030063025.1. Taxonomy (NCBI): domain Eukaryota; kingdom Viridiplantae; phylum Streptophyta; class Magnoliopsida; order Poales; family Poaceae; genus Avena; species Avena longiglumis. The sequence continues at coordinate 410,728,422 of CP125974.1, read as the reverse complement.
CTCGGAGACCGGCCAACTTCGTTACAGATAGCTTAGTGGGGTGGCCCCCATGTGCTTGCTTTGGGTCTGGGAATCATTGTGTGTGAAACCCCGTCGACATACCGTTGGGTGTATGTTTTATAATCTTGTACCTACCTGATCTGACAACAAGGCTTTGGTGCACCCCTGCAGGGTTTAATCTTTTCAAATAGCCGTGTCCACGGTTATGGACGACTTGGAGCATAATTCGAGATCATAGACAACTATAACTAAAGTTTACTGTTATAATATGATTTGTATCCGATATGACTAGTAAGTTGGATAACCACCATGGAATGAATGGATAAAATTGCCAACTATGTGAGTTTCCTTGGCATGACTTCCTCGTTTGGTCTCGAGGGGGAAATACTAGGATGGGTATGATTGGTGATAGTATCAGGTTGGTTCTGAATAGGTATTTCTCATCTCTTTCTGATATCCGACAGTTGCCTCGAGTCTCTATAGGTTATTTAGTGCATGTTGTGCTGCCGCTTCAGTCCACCATACCTATATAGGCGAGAGCCGCTGAAATCTAAGACTCGCCATGTACTGGCCTCGGTACTGACTGCTCTCTTTTTCCTTTGCCCTTTGCCGGCACCCCTTTTGTTTAGCAGATTTGAGATCGAGGTCATTAGCAGGGTTACCCTTTCGGCTTTGCCTGGGCAGGGTTATGAACGCCTTTGTTATTCTTTAGGGCTCTTAGCACAATTTGCAACTTGTCCATACTCGGATGTGGTATTGTTTTCAAGGTGATTTGGATCTGTGTATTGTATATCTGTACTCTTGACTCGTTGAGTCGTTGTTGTATATATCTGTTCTGTGGGATCCATCGTGGACTATTGTGTAATGATATTACTTCGTTTTCCACCCGCAAGAAAGTTCCTGGTGGGCACCTTTGAATCATTTCTATGCGGGTTTGGCGAGAATCACTAAAACTTGCATAGGGACGATCCGAGGGTGTTATACGTGTCCTCCATAATTATTTCTTCACAATTTGAGTCTTCATTTGTTTCCTCTTCTTGATTACTAAAGAAGAGAGCTGTCATTTCCTCAATAGTTTTTCTTTCTCTTCTTCTTATATTTGTAGAGGTCTCTCTTTAAATTTGGAAAAGTGGAATTCTTTTTCCGCTTCCCCAAGCTTAAGAGACACAATCTCCTTTTTAAAATCAACTTTGGCACCTACATCACTCAAAAAGTTTCTTCCAAATATAATTGGGCAAAGAGTGCAGCTGGCATATCAACAACTACAAAATCGATAGGAATTTTTTATTGCTAATTGTGGCAGTTGCATCTTCAACTACTCCCATTGGAATTCTAAGAGTTTTACTGGCTAACATAATTGTCATATTAGTATTTTATATTGTAGCCGGTACTATCTCTTCTTTTATTTCCAAATAAAAATAATAAGATATTACATTAACTTTGGTGCCAAGATCACACAAACCATAATGCGAGGTTTATTTAAATATGCAGGGAGGAATAGGTTTACCCACATATTTTACCTTAGTTTTACCTCCAACCAATATGGAAGTCTCTTTATCAAGTTCAACTATGTTACAATGTGCATACATAGCCATAATTGCTTCCTTGATTACCTCTTCATCTTTAGTTTCATCTAGATGTTCTTCAACTTCTGGCACACTTTCCTCCTCCTTCTCCTGTACTGCTTTGACCTGTTCATATTCCAAAATATGCTTCTGCGCAGTGTTAGGAAAAGGTATCTCATACATTGGTTCTAGGGAGGCCAGTGTTGCTTTAACTTATCTTTTCATCTCAGGTTCGGGTGGTGGATCATACTTGACCTAACCCTCTTTTGGAGATTTGATGTGTTCTGTAAAAGCTTTAACAACTTGCAACACAAGATTTGAATCCAAATAAAGTTCTTTAGATAATTCATTAACATGGCCATTTTTATTATAGTCATGAATACAATCACAATCTATTTCTATGCCTCCTTCGCTTCCTAGACCAAAATTCCATGAAACTCTATGATCGCGAATTCTATTAAGTAAAGCACAAGATTTAGTTATGGGAAGATTCATAAAAGTTCCTCTCGCGCAAGATTTTAGTTCAGTTTTATTAGGTTCAATTAAACCGCCATAAAAGATATGCAATAAATACCATTCATGAAAATCGTGATGAGTGATGACCCACAAGTATAGGGGATCGCAACAGTCTTCGATGGTAGTATTACCCAATTTATTGATTCGACACATGGGGAGCCAAAGAATACTTATAAGCCTTAACAACTGAGTTGTCAATTCAGCTGCACCTGGAAATAGTTCCTTCTCACAGAAATTTATCAGTAGCAACAGTTTTGTAGTAGCAATAGCAAAGTAACAGCATCAGTAAAACAAAAGCAGTAGTAACAGTAGTAGCAAACAGTAGGATATGAGTGCGGTAGGCATAGAGATGGATGGACGGGCATTGCATGGACAAGTCTAAACATGTAACTTCAATATCTAGGGACATTGAAGATAAATAAGATAAAGCATCCAAGTACTAAACAATCATATGCATGTACTCCATATATAGTCATGCGTGCTCGCAATGAGAACTTGCACAACATCTTTTGTCCTGCCAGCCCGTTGCAGGGGGGCCTCAAGGGAACTACTGGAAATTAAGGTGCTCCTTTTAATAGAGCACCAGAGCAAAGCATTAACACTCCGTGAACACATGTGATCCTCACATCACAGCCATCCCCTCCAGCTGTCCCAATTTCTGTCACTTCGGAGCCTTTGGATCCGGATAATGATATGTGAACACAACTTGCAGATAAGATCACACACAATACTATCATCGTGAATCAATAACAAGTTCAGATCCGAGATCATGGCACTCGGGACCTAGTGACAAGCATTAAGCACAACAAGTTGCAACAAAGTCAAATAACACTAATAGAGATATTAGGCACCATGCCCTAACAATCTTATTCGATTACATGGTAGAACTCATCCAATCCCTACCATCCCTTAGCCTACAACAGGGGATTACTCACTCATGGATGAGGGAAACATGGATGGTTGATGGAGAGGCGTTGGTGATGACGATAGCGATGATCCTCTCCAAATTCCCCGTCCCGGCGGGGTGCCAGAACGGAGTTTCTGGTTCCGAATCATGGTTTCTGGTGGTGGCGGCGCAACGAAACTCTTTCTAGAAAAACGTCAAACCCCCTCTGAGTTTTTAGGTCAGAAGGCAACTTCTAGGCGAAGAGGGAGGCCGAGGGGGTGCCTGAGGCGGCCACACCCCCTCCAGGCGCGACCAGGCCTGGCCCGCGTGGCTGGTGCGTGTGGGCCCCTCAGGCCTCCACTCCGTATCGTATTCTGGCTCCGTGAGTCTTCTGGAGAAATAGGATTTTTGGCATATTTTCCGGGATTTTTCCTGATAGTTGATTTTTTGCACAAAAACTAGACACCAAGGTAATTCTGCTGAAAACAGCGTCGGTCCATTTTAGTTGTATCCAAATCACACAAGTTTAGAGGATAAAGAAGAGCAAAAGTGTTCAGGAAAGTAGATACGTTTTGGATGTATCAATGAGGACATTGATTAAGTAAATCTTTAAATCTTATATAGGCTCTTACTATTCCTTCATTAGGACAGTTCCTCCAAGTCATTATAAGACGCCTGATTCCAAAAGATTTTGATAATGGATAATACTTGGCTAGAAACTCACAAGCTAAATTATCCCAAGTAGTAGTGGCTTCTGGGGGTAAAGATTTATACCATGAGAGATTTGTGCTATTCAAAGTCTAACTAAAAAGTTTAACCCTTACCTCATTAGCTGTATACCCCGGTAATTGGAAAGTGCCACATATATCTTTGAAGCATGCAATATGCTCATATGGATAAGGATCTTCTTCATCTCCAGTAAATTGCTTCTTGTGTATAATGCCTAGTAGTAGAGGATTTATTTCAAACCCCCTTGTCTTCTCGTTGGAGTTGTCTCTTTTATTAATATCATAGGGCTTCCCGAAGTGGCTGAGTGGGTTAGCACTAGTAAAATGCTCAAACTCCATTAAGTTGGTGGACACCTGTAACTCAAAACAAAACTTAGCAAGAATAAAATAAATAAGCAAAAACTAAAAGACCTACAGCGCTTAGCTCCCCGACAATGGCGCCATAAAATAGCTTGATGACTGCAAGTGCATAGATCATTTGTAGTTAGTTTCGAAATAAAGACATCAATCCCACAGGGAGCAGAAGTCTGAAGTCTATTAACTTTTGAATTAAATACTAAAATAGAAATGCTAAAATAAAGTTCTAAGTAATAAGATAAAATGCGAGTATTGTGTAAAAAGGTGTTTTTAGGTTTTTTGGTATAAGAGAACAATAAGTAAAGTAAATAAACTGAATACAGAAAATAAGTATCGCGTGTGTAAAAGAGATTTGAAACTGCAACGGGAAAAGGCGTTCTCAGGGATTAGCGGATACACCTCTAGCATTTATAAAGGAGCTAAGGTAAGGATTATTATAAATGAACATTCTCAACTATGTATATGTAGGAGGAACTCCGTATTTGGACAAATAGGCAGCAACGACTGCTAACATCATCCTCATAACCACATCAGACATCAATCAACATCAATCGAATTACTATGCTATTAAAGGACTTGATCCCGTAGGATGTATCCCATGGCATGGATAGTGTTTCGTGAGTTTCCTCGGTTCCCAAGTTGATACGTAAGGAGTGCCAACAACTTTATAGTCACTGTAAGTGCTAACACACCTCCGTCTATCAACAAGTAGTTCCCTCCATCAAGTCCCCACAAGAGGCAAATATTGAGAGGTCGACTTCTCCCAACATCAAGATGAAGACATTCTAACACATGGTCACAACGATGGATATCATAATAAAATTTATCTTATTTCAATCTCATGCTAAGGTTTCTCCATCTCCCCAAGAACTAATGATCTACTCAGACATGGAGGCAATCAACATCATGACAAAAGTAATGGAATCTATCATAGATGAATAGTACTTGTATAGATCCACAACGAGTATGGAAATTACAATAAGATCTAGACAAGATGTAGATGGGATGGATGGAGATGATGGTGATGTAGTGGTTGATGATGAAGATCGATGTCTTAGCCTCCCGGATCTGTGTAGGGTGAAGATGGATCCCCGGTGGATGATTTCTCCCTCTAGATGCCTTCCGGAGGTGAGGTTTCGGTGATTTTTGGTCGTTTTGTATGTCGTCTCTCAGATCCAGTTGCACGGGGTGAAACTATTTGAGGCGGCGGAGGTGGTGCCAACTATACGGCGGAAACTATACGACTGGAAAAGTTGCTTCCGCCGTATAGTTGGTCGTTAAACCTTTTGTGTCCTCCAATAGCTTCGGGTTTTCTTCTGGTGTTATTGATATTTCCTAAATAAGTGATTTACATTGTTTTTACTCCTTTTTTCTCCAATACAACTGGTCCAAGAATCATGTCCATCGTATCCATCATCTGTCCTGATCCTGGTGAAAATAAACATAAAAGATGTGCGCGAACGCCGTAAAATACCAAGATCCTACCATTACAGTGCAAAATAATAATATAAAACATGATGCAAATATGCACTCATCAGGGGTCTGGACGAGGACAACAACTACCCTCGATGCCTCGACGGAGGCATATACGAAGACGGGGGCCTCCTCGCTGGCGATCTTGGAGGTGATGATGGCCACACTGCCATTCTTCTCCATCGCCGACATGGCTAGGGTTTTCTTGGGGGTTTGTAGAAGGTGATGGGACAGTGGAGACGGTTGCATGAGTGAGTGATGAGTGAGAGTGAGGAGTTCTTTATAAAGGTGAAGGAGGAGACGTTTTGTTGCACCATCGTGCACCGCGTAACCGCATACGCTACTGCACCATGCACGGCCACACGCGTCCGCTACCGCCCTGTGCACCGCTACATGCGTACCGTGTGTCACGTTTTCCCCCCGTGTATAATCCTGGCCACTTAGTTGTGCTCAGTTATACCCTCGAGTGTAACACTGACAGTTTGGTTATACTCAGTTTTTCCCTCCAGTACTAACACTGCCGTGTGCAATATACTCATTTTTACCCTCAGGTGGCTGGTCAACATAGATGGGATGACCTTGTTGATAAAATCAATCAGAGCAATTGCAACATCTTATGTATACAGGAGACTAAGAGAAAAATAATTTGACAATATATACATCAAAAAATTCTGTCCTAAAAGATTAGGACAGTTTGCATACCAACCATCCATTGGCAATTTTGGTGGTTTGATAACTATTTGGAATGGTAATATGTTTAATGGCACTATGATCAGCTAATCATCTTTCCACCTTACTGGTAAGCTGAATTGTAATCTAACCAATGAGGAGTTTTACATCACCAACATATATGCACCATGCAGAAATGATGGAAGGGTTGATTTTATTGACTTGTTCTTAAACATTGATTCATCCACCTTCAAATTATGGATCATAATGGGAGACTTCAATATGATCAGGAGCTCTGAAGATAGAAACAGAGCAGGGGGAAACATATCAAACATCCACTCTCTCAACTCCATCATTCAAGAACATGATCTGGAGGAAATACCACTGAAAGGGAGAACATTTACATGGTCAAATATGCAGCAGCAACCTCTCCTTGAGAAACTAGATTGGATATTTACATCTCACGAATGGACAACCACTTTCCCCAATACCATGGCCACTCCATTGGCTAGATTGGGCTCTGATCACATCCCTATTTTGATACAAATCAGTACTGACATACCAAAATCACAATTATTCAGATTTAAAGACTATTGGTTAGAATTTGAAGGACTGTCAGATATTGTGCAAAACAATTGGGTCAACAAAGGAATGTTCAAGAATGATGCACATGATCTGTCTGCTAGATTTAAAAACATGAGGCATGCTATAAAAAATGTAGTTAATCCATCTCTAACCTCAACATTGTCATTGATAACTGCAACTTTTTTTTATCTCTATTGGATGGTCTTGAGGAACAAAGGGCATTGTCAGTACCTGAGATGAATTTCAGGTGTATCATAAAGTCTCATTTGGCCAAACTATTGGAAGATAAAAGAAAATATTGGAGGAAAAGGGCAAACATTAGGTGGGCTAAGCTTGGTAATGAAAACACCAAGTTCTTCCACTCTATTGCCACTAGGAACTATAGAAACAGTTATATTGCTGTTCTACATGATGAACAGGGCAATGAAATTACTGACCATGGTCACAAAGCTGCACTTTTATGGACTGCCTTCAGAGATAGACTTGGAAAAACATCTGAAACTGAGATGATGTTTGATCGCAAAAATCTCATTACCCCACAATACCTCACATCACTGGAAGAACCATTTACTCATTTGGAAATTGATGATATTATCAAATATATGCCAAATGATAAATCACCTGGACCTGATGGTTTTAATGGTTACTTCATGAAGAAATATTGGAATATCATCAAAGTCCAATTCTACAATCTATGCAACAGATTTCATAGTGGGGAGCTGGACATTGACAGTATCAATACTGCCTACATTGCTCTCATTCCAAAAATTTCTAATCCCATGAAACCATCTGATTTTAGGCCCATCTCACTTGTTAGCATGGCACTCAAGATTCTGACAAAGCGAATTGCCAATAGAATACAGAACATTATTATTCCCATTGTTAGCAAAAATCAGTATGGATTTATCAAATCTAGATCAATACAAGACTGTCTGGTCTGGGCATTTGAATACCTGCATATTTGTCACAGATCTAAGAGAGAGATCATCATATTAAAACTTGATTTTGAGAAAGCATTTGACATGATAGAATACAATACTATCATCACCATGCTCAAACACTTTGGATTTGGAGACAAAATCATTGGATGGATCAACAAGATACTTAATAGTGCTAACACTTCAGTGATACTAAATGGAGTACCTGGAAAAAATATAAGATGCAAGAGAGGTGTAAGACAGGGTGACCCACTATCACCATTACTATTTGTTGCCACTGCTGAACTTGTACAAATTATTGTTAACCATGCTTGGCATAATAATGAGTTAGATCTCCCTGTTGACCAGGCATATGGGCAGAATTACCCAATTCTCCAGTATTCAGATGACACACTACTCATCTTGCCTGCAGTTCAGGAACAACTCATCCATCTGAAGAATCTGTTTATGGACTTTTCTAAATCAACTGGACTTCAACTAAATTTTCATAAATCTTCTATGGTCCCCATTAATATGACAGCTGATAGATGCAGAACATTTGCTAATAGTTTTGGATGCAGATTAGAATCTCTACCCTTCACATACCTGGGCCTTCCAATGGGAACCACTAAACCAAGTATAGGTGACCTTACACCCTTGATCAACAAGGTTGATAAAAGATTGGCTGGCATCTCCAATCTACTATCACACTGCTCCAGAGTTGTTGTCATCAAATCAGTCATATCTGCAATGCCCAATCATATTATGTGTGCCATGAAGTTGCACTACTCACATATTGACCATGTGAACAAATCTACAAGAACTTTTCTATGGCATGGGAATGACATTGAAAAAAAGGAAAATTTCTGGTGGCTTGGGACAAAGTTTGCTTATCCAAAAAAGCAGGTGGACTAGGAATCTTAAACTTGAGGAAACATAATAAGGCAATGATGATCAAAAATCCGTATAAATTCTTCAACTGTCTGGATATACCTTGGGTCAACCTTATCTGGCAAGCATATTATCATAATGGCTCCATGCCAGATTGCAATTCATACAAGGGATCTTTCTGGTGGAGAAATTTCCTCTCATATTTGGTTGACTTCAAGAAAATGACCACTATTGTGCCTGGTCAGGGAAGTAGCACTATGTTTTGGCATGACAAATGGAATGACACTGAACTATGCAATGAGTTTCCTGAATTATTTTCTTTTGCCAAAAAGCCAAAAATCAGAACCCATGAAGCCAAACAATATCAGCTTGCAGGGGAGTTACTAGGTATGTTTCATCTGCCACTATCTCTTATTGCAGAAAACCAAATAAACAGTTTATTCACAATCCTCCAGAATTCAAATGATCTTGAGAAAGACAAATGGACATTCCCATGGGGAGGTGATAGATTCTCTACTAAAAAGGTATATGACCTTCTTGTCAAAGCCCCTGATGCACCAAAGCCTTTTTAATGGATTTCGAAATCCCCATGTCTTCCCAAGCACAAGTTTTTCTTCTGGCTGCTACTAAATGATAGACTAAATACCAGAGAACTTGTCAGAAAAAATTTCAACATTGAGGATGACACATGTGTCCTTTGTGAGGAAAACACTATTGAATAAGTTGATCATCTCTTCTTTAGATGTGATTTTAGTCAAAATTTCTGGTGGAAACTTGGAATTGAATGGAACACGGATTATCCATTGATTAGTATGATCCAAGAGGCTCATGACAGATCATTGAATCAATTCTTCAACATCACTATGATGGAAGGATGCTGGAGCTTATGGAGTCACAGGAATAACATCATCTTTGAACAACATATTAGGTGCATGGATAATTGTTATGACATATTCAAATTGTCAATAGCTGACATTAGACATAGAATCAAACCCAGCCTACTTGAAGGCATGCAGGCTTGGATAGATACTTTGTAATTTTCTTTTTCTGTGATTCCCACCATGTACAGTGCCCTATTTATAAAAATGAAAATGACATAGTGGGGGACTTCCCCACTGTCTTTGTGTAAAAAAACAGAGAGTTATCGAATGGATTTTAGCTAGCTAATTGAGTCATTTTATGCACAACAAATTCAAAAAGATCAAATTATAGTGGCATCTACCCATGGAGTCCTATTATGTGACATGCCACCATAAGAAATGTATATAAATCAAGTTTTAACCTAAATCACCTACTATCTATGAAGGTTCATGGTTTTCTACTCAAGCCTCTTCCCAAAACATCCCTCCCCAAAACATAGTTTGTCTGAATGAGGCAATAATTGTCAAACTGATGTATATTTGAATTGCAAATAGTTTGATGTATGCCAAGATGTATTTTATTGTATAAAATAAACATTTTCCATTTTTTAAATATTTTCTATTTTCTATTTCAATCCCTTTGTTAGTGTTTCCCTTGGTTCTAAAGTTCTACTCAGTTTTGCCCTTAGTTTTTAGATTATACTCAGTTTTCCCCTCTCTCTTAGTCACAAACTCTCACACATGTGATTATCTGGACTTCTACGCTCTGATTGGTCGAGACAGTTGTCATGCGGATCGTGCCTACCAACAGTTGATCCTCTTATTATCTAGCGGACAGGATAATCCCTATATCTGTCGGGGGGCACCCTCTATCCATGCAAAATAACGAGTTTGCCACCGGTACGTTAACTCTATAAACAGATGATTTTGAATATAATTTGAAGGGAAAGTGTTCAAAGGTGTATAATTTTCGTATATGCAAGTTTGTGCATTGCATTCTATAAAAATGATAATCTCTCAAGATTTTCTTAGCACAACATTATCACGTATTAAGTGCAATTTCATAGTGTTTAAAGGTGTATAACTTTTGTATACGCGAGTTTATGCATTATATTTCACTCCATGAAAATGATAAATGACTAGGATTTTATTAGCACAAACATTATCATGTCCTAAGTGCGATTTCAAAGAGTTCAAAGGTGTATAATTTTCGTATATGCACGAGGCATAAAGATTTTAGTTTAGGGATCACATTTTACGCTCTAAAAATGGTAAACACTCATTTACATCAAGAGTTGTATATTTTTTTAATATGAAAGTGTTCAAGAGTTGTGTCAATTATAAACACCCCTTTACAATAGATTTGTATAATTTTTTTAATTTGAAAGTGTTAAAGAGTTGTGTCAATTATATACACTCATTTACATTAAGAGTTGCATATTTTTTTAATTTGAAACTGTTCAAGGGTTGTGTCAATTATAAACACATTAAGAGTTGTATAATTGTTTTATTTTGAAAGTTTTCAAGAGTTGTGTCAATTATAAACACTCCTTTACATTAAGAGTTATATAATTTTTAAATTTGAAAGTGTTTAAGAGTTGTGTCAATTATAAACACTCCTTTACATTAAGAGTTATATAATTTTTTTTAATTTGAAAGTGTTCAAGAGTTGTGTCAATTATAAACATTCTTTTGTATTAAGAGTTATATAATTTTTTAAATTATATTTTATTATTGCTTATACATCCATCTCCCTAAATCTCAAAGTTTGACTGTCACCTCATAGTTTCACTTGATTGCAGCCGAGACATTAACTAGATAAACCAATTAAATCATCGAAACGGCTCACCGACCGCATTCTCCATAGTAAGACGCACCCGATTGAGCTCCCGAGTTGCACCAATTGATTGTCCATAGCAAGTACCCCCGTCTAATCGGAATGTTTTGGTGCAAGATCTAACCTTCCGTGCACACGGTTGCCATTGTCTTCCTTCATACATGTGTGGACAAGACGAACGGGAGGACGAAGTGAAGCTTGACAAAGGGCCGCCGTCGTTGGAGAAGAAGAAGAAACGGGAGGCAATGGCATGGGCACGGGCGCGGGGCTGGCTCGGGGTCCCATCTTGCAACGCCAACCTAGGTAAGCTATGGTCTGACGCTCATGTGGATAAGCTGTGGGTCTCATGCTAATATAGATCGATGTAGAGGTGTGTCCACTATGGGAACCGACTGAACGCGGCCTCACTTGTCAGCATGTAATGAAAAGGGTCCACTACGTGACCCGCCAGAATGCGGCCCCACTTGTCAGCACGTAACGATGAGGGTCCACTATGGGACCCAACTGAACGTGGACCCACTTGTCAGTGCTTAACGGGAAGGCTGACGGACAACGTGTTTCAGACCGTGTAAGAGTTTTATAGTAGGAGATGGACAAAAGTGAGGAAAAGTTAAGCGACTGAAAAAAGTGAGTACAACTAAGAAACCAAGGGCAGTTCTTTGTCGGCAACGGACACATGGCCTTCTGCCTCCCTCCATCTTTCTTGATTTCGATGGTTGAAAACTATGGAGTACATGTATCATACTTCATGTACATCTTTACAAAGTACAATTTTGCTTTTTCTTAGCATCCCGCACAGATATTTAGCTAGTGGGAAATAGAGTTGAAGCATTAACATAGAGAGGAGCACCGCATAATCATGCAAGACAAAGAACAAAACTGATAACATAAGTAAATGGAAATAAAATCTTTTAATACATTGTGACTGTGACTGCCAAAAGAGTGACTGGAAAACTACAACAGAGAAACAATGGCAGTTCTACCTTGATTCTACCTTTTCCTACTTATTGGTCAGCTTTATCCAAATAACAGACTATACAATGAAGATCGAATCAATCCGATTTTTTTGAAAGATCCAGCAATTACTGGCTTCTGATTTTGATAGAAGGTAGAATATTTACATGTTGGTATTGCACCAAAGAGGTAAACAAAAAAAAGAGTAAGAGGACTAAAAAACAAGGACTAGAGAAGCACAAAAATCAGGGTGGCTCCCAAATCAGCCTTTTGAGCTTCTTTGCTCTAGCAAAGACCTAGCTTTGGGCCTCGTCGCGAACGAGCTGGACTAGTGGCGCAGCGATGAAGACTTATCCTTGAAGACGCGGTTGTTTCGCTCCTTCCAGATCTCCCATGAGACCAATATGATCATGGAGTGGATACCTTCCTTGTGCTCACAATCGGTAGCTGCGATCATTGCCTCCCATGCATCCAGGAGCGATGAGTGCATGCTCCAGGAGCGTGGAGCCAGACCGGAGCAATGAGGCCACGCCGCAATGGCGGCCAAAGGATGCGAGTGAAAGGGCAATCGAGGAGCAGGTGCTTTGCGGTCTCCAGGTGGCGGACGCACAATGGGCAAAAATAGCAGTTGGGCCATTCCCTCATCATGAGGCGGTCGGCACACCAGAGCCGATTCTGGAGGAGTAGCCATGCAAACATCTTGCACTTCGTCGGCGCCCAGGCATCCCAAACTAGGCTTCGCATGACACTAAGTTGTCGCCCCTCCATCTGGATGTTGTAAGACGATTTTGCGGAGTACACTCCGTCGGTTGTGAGCAACCATCGGATGGAGTCTTGTTGGTTTGTAGTGAGAGTCGCCTCAATGATGTGAAGCAAGCACCAAAGAAGGATGAACTCATCTAGAATGAGCTACATAGGTGCGCGCCAGAGGTCCAGGACCCAGCGGTTGCTAAGGAGCGTGTCGGCGACTGAGCGGTGCTTGCAGCCGAGTGCTTGTAGAGCAAGGGGAAGCGAGATTTAAGGGTAGAAGAGCCTAACCACATTGACCACCAAAAGGATGTTGTCCGGCCATCGCCAATCATGACTCTAGTGGCTGCGACGAAAAGACCATGGTCGAGAGTGTTGCATGGGGTGCCTAGTCTAGACCATGGTCGGTCTGGAAAATGCCACTTGAGCCAAAGCCATCGCAACCGCAAGGCACGCGCAAAAGCCCCAAGGTGTAGAATGCCTAGACCGCTAAAATCCATGGGAGAGCAGACAATCTGCCAAGAGACTTTGCATTCCCCCAAGCCATACCATCTTCCTCAATGTCCCAAATGAAGCGCCGCCTCACTTTGTCGAAAGCCGAGATGAATTTTTGTGGCAATTTCAGAGTGGTGACAGCGTAGATAGACAGGGAGTACAGGACTGATCTGGTAAGCGCACGCCGTCCACCGGCATTCAAGAGCTTCCCTTTACAAGTTGCTAACTTGGCGCTAGCCCAATCCAACGCATATTGTAGATGCGCTAGTTTAAGCCTTCCCATGGTAGGACGAGGTAGGTTATCAGGAACCCAACCCGCTGGCCATCAAAGAAGCACAAAACGCTATCATGGTCAATCCCTTGGCACCTGATAGGGGACACCGAGCATTTGGATAGGTTGATTCGTAGCCCGGATGCATCGCCGGACCTAGTCACGATGTCTAGAAGAGTAGACAGATCCACGCGCCTGGGTTTGCAAAGATTATGGCATCATCAGCGTACAAGATGATTCACGAGGATGATTCCCTTGCCAGCAGAGGAGGAAGGAGGTCGGAGGCAGATGCCTGATGCAGAAGGCCGTGGAGAGGGTCGATAGCTAGGTCGAAAAGAAGGAGGGATAGCGGGTCCCCTTGCCATAGTCCCTAATGATGCCGTAGAGGGAGGCCAGCGACGCCGTTGAGAAGCATCGATGAAGAGGCTGTGGTGAAGAGGAGCGAAAGGTAATCGCGCCAACGATGAGGGAACCCCAAACGCTGTAAGAGCTCAAGAAGATACTCCCAAGAAATTGAATCAAAGGCTTGGGCGAAGTCCATCTTCAGTAGGAGACAAGGCTTTTTGCGGCGATGCATTGTGAGGCAAGGTTACGCACATACAAGAAGTTTTCATGAATGCTCCTAGATTTTATGAACGCGCTTTGTGCATTAGAAACTAGATCACACATATGCGGGGCCAGGCGTCGTGCAAGGACCTTGGAGAAGAGCTTTCCAACGGAGTGGATGAGGCTTATGGGTTGGTAGTCTTTGATGCAGGCCGCCTGTGCTTTTTTGGGTAGTAAGAAGACTAAGGCTCGGTTTAGGCATGTGAAGCCCCCACCCACCAGATGATACAGATGGTCGAAGGCCGCAATGATGTCGTTTCTAATAATGCCCCAACAGCATTGATAGAAGATGCTGGTGAAACCGTCCGTCCCTGGCGCCTTCTCAGACGGAGAGTCTTTGATGGCCTCCCAGATTTCAGCCGCGCCAAAAGGGTTGTCGAGGCCGACAAGGTTGACCTCTGGGAGGGGCATATTGTCCCAGTTGATCGCAGTGGTGCGCTGCACGGTTGATCCTAGAATATAAGAGAAGTGCCGATGGAGGAGAGATGCCTTGTCGTTGTGGATAGTGTGCACCGCAGACTCAGACTGCAGAGCATTGATGTGATTCTTGCGGCGCCTGGCGTTGACCTTAAGATGGAAGAAGCGGGTGTTGGCGTCGCCTTCCCTAAGCCAGGTAATGCGGGAGGCTTGACGCCGTCTCGCCCGCTCCATGTCTATAAGGCCCGGGATGCGCGCTTTGAGGAGTTTGCGGAATGAAGCCTCCAACCCTTTGAGGTGACACGTCTCTTGCGCCACATCAAACCGAAGCACTAGCTCAGTTGCTAGATGGAACTAGAAGCGGTCTTTGCTAAAATGCAGGCGGCTCCAGGCGCGCAACTCGTGAGCGGTGTGCAGAAGCTTTGCACGGAGGCGGACAAGAGGGTTCTGAGCTGGCACCTGCTGGTTCGAAGCGGAGTTGACCATCTCAAGGAAACCAGGGTAGCTAGGCCAGAAAGATTCAAAGCAAAAGGAGGCGCGACGCGGTTTGCAAGTAATATCTGCCAGGAGCAGGGGCAGTGATTGGACTGTGAGGTTGGCATGGCCTGCACCGCGCATGAGTGGAATAGCGATTCCCATGCGACATTGCAGAAAAACATGTCTAATCTAACCAAGGTGGGCCGAGCGCTCATTGCTCTAGGAGAAGGCCTTGTTTTGGCAGTGCAATTCCTTGAGCTTAGCCTGGTTGATGGCAGCCCGAAACTGGCCCATGAGCCTTCTATTGAGGTTAAGGTTGTTTTTGTCTCTGGCTTCATAAATTAGGATGAAATCCCCGACAATCAACCATGGCTGATTTTGGGCTAGGCTGCAGCGATCGCATCTCCTGCAGAAAGGCCAGCTTATGTTCATCCTCGGCATGCCCATACACCGTGGAGAGGAGAAAGGATGTTCTCGTGTGCAATATGGTGACAGTGGCAGAGACCGAGAAGGTTTGGAGAACACAATCTATCAGGGAGACTATAGAAGCGTCCCAAAAGACAAATATGCCACCCCTCGTGCCTGAAGCCGGGAGGAAAACGAAATCACGTCTAGAAGGCCCTGCGATGCCGATTGCATCGGAGTCACTAATGGAGGCTAGCTTTGTTTCCTACACACACAGGATTGCTGCTTTGGCCATGGAAGCCATCTCGGCGATGACCTCGCGATGCGCCTCGCTATTGAGGCCTCTAGGATTCCAGCCAAGAATTCTGAAGATTGGTTCACTCATTGGGTAGACAAGGAACACAACATATTTTCGGCGACTGGATGAATCTAAAAAACACCACCACAACATACAAGGGGTTCGGATGATCCGCACCATAGCAGCCCCAAGAAGATCGTCCAACTACTAAGCTAACCGAGCCACAAGCCCAACACATCGCTAACTTAAACCAGCTTAAGGCTGGTCGCCGCCAAAAACTAGAACAAACGGATAACATTGGTAACTAGTGAGCCGCAACGACTACAACACTCGCCACTTCCGCCTTGGAAGCAGCACGAAGGATGGCCTCCTGGTCAATGCGCATGAGGAGGGCGAGGCCGTCGATGTCCATGTCGTCCAGCAGCATCATGAAGCGCTCCACCAGATCGGACGCCGCCTTGGCGGCGCTCTGCTCAGCTGGGTCGATGGCCCCGAGCTCCTTGGCCAGACGGACAGAGGCCAGCTACGAGACGGGGGTGGCGAAGAGCTTGGCCGATTGGCGCGTAGTACGGCGGGTGGTTGCTGGTGGCTCCATCGGGCGAGCCAGCATGGGAAGGGATGGTAGCGAGGCCCCGAGCACCGATGCCGACGACACGGAGAAGAGGTCTTGAAGCAGGTCACCGGCAGCAGCGGTGCTGTCCGCAAGGTGCAGGCCGCCCACTTGGTGCGTGACAGCCTGGAGGCAAGCACCAGCAGCCGGCGGGAAGAAGAGCGCCCTAGGGAGCGCACCACCCCGTCAGCCTCGCGAAGCATGGCCTCAAACGAGAAGGCGAGCGTCTGCTCCATGGTAGCAGCGCAAGCGGCATCCCAGTCCATCGCCATTGGATCGAATCTCTGCGGAGCCCACTTCTCTAATTCATGGTAATCAATAATCATGAGATCAGAAAGCGAGTCAGAAGAACAAGCTGAAACCGGGCTGGACACGCGAGGTGGAGAAGGCGGCGAGGGAGCCGAAGCTGGCGAGCCGTTGATCAGGAGCGTTCCGCTGACCGGGAACGCCCGCACAGGCACAATCCCATCCGTTGGCAGCGGAGTCAGAGGTGGGAGCTCCTCACTGCCAGAAGGAGAAGGATATGACGCCGCTTGACGACGGCGCGAGCCTGGAGGGGACCGGGTGCGGTGGCGTTCGCCGCACAAGCCCTGAGAAGGTGCCGCGTCGCGCCCGTGCCGCCCACGCTGGATGATGCGCTCCTGGTCATGACGACAACTGTAGAACCCCGGGTAAAACAACTACTAACAAAGCGCTGTTTTTTATACTTTGTGCATCATCATGACATCAACATGCATCTTTTTGTCTAAAACTATTTTGCTAAAAGCCCTATTTTTGTTTTCTACAAATACCCCTTCTCTAATTCAAATATAAAACCATGTTCCTCTTGGATCCTTATTTTTGCCTAAAACATATTTGTAAATGTTTTGTTTTAAATAAAAGAAAATAAATAATTTAAATATTTTGTTAGGGGGAGGCAGTCCATCCGGTCAGGCCCAAAGGCCCAACTAGACAGACCACCTACTACCCCATATATAAAACCCTAACCCTAAATTCCTAGAAACCCTAGATCCCCTACCCCCAACTCCCCCACCCCGCCGCCGCTGTGCAACACCCACGCCTCCACCCCACACATGCACACAGTCCTGTCACGACACACCCAAACCAACACACACCACACACTGCAACCAACCAAAGCCACCCACCCCGTGGGTCCCGCTTCCCTCTCCTCCACCCTGCGACCTCTCCCTCGATGCTTCCGAGTGTTGGAGATATGCCCTAGAGGCAATAATAAATGTAGTTATTATTATATCTTTGTGTTTATGATAAATGTTTACATTCATGCTATAATAGTATTAACAAGGAAACATTAATACTTGTGTGATTTGTAAACTTAAATTAGAGTCCCTAGTAAAGCCTCTTTATAATACTAGCTTGTTGGTTAATAAATGATTGTGGTTTCCCTATCATGAACATTGAGATGTTATTAACAACAAGATCATATCGTTAGGAGAATGATATGATGGACATACTCCTATAGATAAGCGTAGCATAAAGATCAAGTCATTTTAATAGTTTAGTTGCTATATGCTTTCTGATACATAGTAACCTAATTCCTTCAACCATGAGATCATGCTTATCACCATCACCGGAAGGATGCTTTGATAACATCAAACACCACACCATAAATGGGTGGCTATAAAGGTGGCATTGAGTGTTCGGAAAGTATTGGTTGAGACACATGGATCAAGAGTGGGATTTGTCCATCCATATGACAGATAGATATACTCTGGGCCCTCTCGGTGGAATGTCATCCAATTAGCTTGCAAGCATGTGACTGGCTCACAAAGGATCACATATCACGGGAACGAGAAAAGAGTACTTACCAGTAACGAGGTTGAACTAGGTATGCAGAGATACCGACGATCAAAACCTCGGATAAGTAAACTATCGTGAGACAAAGGGAAATTGGTATCGTATGTAAGTGGTTCATTCGATTGCAAAGTAATCGTAGAAATATGTGGGAGCCATATGAATTTCCAGATTCCTCTATTGGTTATTGTTCGGAGAAATGTCTCGATCATGTCCGCATAATTCACGAACCGTAGGGAGACACACTTAAGGATTCGACGTTGTTGAGTAGTTATGGAATGATGAGTAAGAGACCGAATGTTGTTCGGAGTCTCGGATGGGATCCGGGATATCACGAGGAGATCCGGAATGGTCCGGAGAATAAGATTCATATAAGGAAAGTCCTGTTTCAGGGTTGGAGAATGGTTCTGGTGTTTTCATCGGGAATGTTCTAGAAGGTTCCGGAATGTCCGGCACTTCGGAGGGGAAGGGTACATGAATGTGTCATAACGAGTTGGAATGGTTGCATCATGTACTAGGTGTCATCGCTGAACAAAATAAAGGGATAAATCAAATCCTATTTTGAAAAGTCAAACGCCAATTTGAAAAGTCAAACGGCTATTTTGTTTGGTGGAGGGAGATTAGGAAACCTACTTGGGGAGGAAGTCCCTCTCCCTCCACCGCCGGCCTTGGAAGCCGAGTTGGGGAGGGACTCCCCTCCCCTTGGCCGGCCCCCTCCACCTATATAAGGAGGGGCAGGGCTGCCCCTCCAAACACACAACTTGCACCCCGCAAACCCTAGCTCCAAGCCGCCGGCACCGCCACCTCCTGCTGCCGCCGCCTAGGGCAAACCCTAGCCACAGACTTGGGCTTCCCCAAGCTCTAGCCGCCGGCCTAGCTCCCTCTACTTGGTGTGTCTAAACCCTAGATCACCGAGGCTCTCTCATAGTCCACCATACTCACTCCGGCTTAAGGCTAAGCCCTGCGAGATCTCCCCTCTACTTCCGGTACCACGCCGTCGTGCTGCCGGAATCGCGAGGAGAGTGCTACAACTTCTGCTGCCTGTTGGAACAAGGGAGAGGAATGCCTTCGTCGAGTACCGAACGTGTGACCGATCATGAGCCGCTTAATGGCCGGAAGGATCGTCTACGCGATCTTGAGATCGGGAAGATTACGACTATATCACCCACGAGAATCCGCTCTCATTAAACACTTTGGAATCTTCAAGGGTGAGTTATTCCATCGACTCGTTGCTACAATCTAGTAGATAGATCTTGGCTTGTTTGTTTGTATGCGGTAGAAATTTTTTGTTTTCCATGCTACGAACCCCTACAGTGGTATCAGAGCCGTGTCTATATGTAGATCTATTGCACAAGTAGAACACAATGGTCATTGTGGGCGGTGGTGCTATTATTATCAATTGCTTCTTGTGTATTTTGCATCTTGCGGTATGATGGGATGAAGCGGCCCGGGCTAACCTTACATGACATCGTTCATGAGACTTGCTCCACGCTCAACATGCAACTTGTATTGCATAAGTGGCTTTGCGGGTGTCTGTCTCTCCCATTATAGTATAGATCCAATTTACAACAGGCACTTGATAGTTCAAACATCAACGTTGTGGTTCTTGTTCGTAAGTTAGATCGACACTTATTGAAAGCCCCAAACCACGTAAAATATGCAAAGAAATTAGAGGCGTCTAACTTTGTTTTGCAGGGGTGTGCTGTGATGTGATATGGCCATGATTGTGATTATATTTGATGTATGCAATGTTCCTTATTGTAAGTTGGCAACCGGCAGGAGCCATATGGTTGTCTTTAATTTCTGTTAAGACCCGCGTGTCTATTCAAAGTAGTTGTAATAGTTGAAGCCGGTGGACGACAACCATGGAGCAGCGTCATTGACCTTGATGCAATGCCGGTGATGATGGAGATCATGTTCGTGCTTGAAGATGGAGATCGGAAGCACAAAGAAGAAAGGCCATATCATATCACATATTATGAATTGCATGTGATGTTAATCCTTTATGCATCTTGTATTGCTTAGTTAACGATGGTAGCATTATAAGATGATCCCTCATGCACATAAATTTCAAGTTCTAAAGTGTTCGTCCTTAGTAAGCACCGTTGCTAAAGCTTGTTGTTTCGAAGCACCACGTGATGATCGGGTGTGTTAGATTCTGCAAGTCTATACAACGTGAGCAAGCCAGATTTGCTCATGCGGAAGCTAAGGTTTGATATTGACGAGCCTAGCATGTACAGACATGGTCTCGGAACACGAATCACCGAAAGGTAAAGCATGAATCATATAGTAGATATGATGAACATGTCGATTGTTCGCCATTGAAGCTACATCAACTCTCGTGATGATCGGTTTTGATGTGGTGGATTTGGTTCGTGTGATAACTAAAACAATGTGAGGGATATTGTTTTGAGTGGGAGTTCACCTAGATTAATTTAACTATTAATTAGAACTCAATTTGTCATAAACTTAGTCTAAACTATTGCAAATATGTTGTAGATCAATGGCGGCCCCTACCATCAATTTTAATGCGTTCCTAGAGAAAGAAAAGTTGAAAAACAATGGAAGCAACTTCGCGGATTGGTTCCGCATTTTGAGGATTGTCCTCAATGATGGTAATTTGACCTATGTGCTGGATGCACCGCTAGGTGACCCGCCTGCAGCTGATGCTACCGATGAAGTACAGAATGTTTACCTCGCTCGGAAGAATTAGTACTCCATAGTTCAGTGTGCTATCTTGTATGGTTTGGAATCAGAGCTTCAGAAAAGGTTTGAGAATTCAGACCCACATGATATTGTCCGTGAACTCAAATTGATTTTTGAGACTCACGCGGCAGTTGAGAGCTATGAGGCTTCTAAAAAGATCTTTAACTGCAAGATGGAAGAGGGTAGCTCCGTCAGTGAGCATGTGCTTAAGATGTCTGGGCACGCAAACAAACTTCAAAGCTTGGGTATAGTGATTCCTAATGCTTTGGGGATTTACCGTGTCCTCCAATCACTGCCACCAAGTTACAAGAACTTTGTGATGAACTACAATATGCAAAGCATGAACAAGCAGTTGCCAAAACTCTTCTCCATGTTAAAATCTGCAGAAGTGGAGATCAAGAAAGAGCACCAAGTGTTGATGGTCAAAAAGACCACCAAATTCAAGAAAGGCAAGTCTAATAAAAAGGGACACTTCAAGAAGGGTGGTAAGAAAGTTACCGCACCAACGAAGAAGACCAAGGATGGACCTAAGCCTGATACAGAGTGCTTTTACTGCAAGGGAGAAGGTCACTAGAAGCGGAATTTCCCAAAGTACTTGGCGGATTTGAAGAACGACAACATCAAGAAGAAAGGTATATCCGATATACATGTTATTGATGTGTATCTCACTAGTACTCGTAGTAGTGCCTGGGTATTTGATACTGGTTCGTTTGCTCATATTTGTAACTCAAAACAGGTGCTGCAGAATAAACAGAAGCTAGCGAAGAACGAGGTGACGATGCGCGTGGGAAATAGATCAAAGGTTGATGTGATCGCGGTCGGCACGCTACCTCTTCATCTACCATCGGGATTAGTTTTATACTTAAATAATTGTTATTTGGTGCCTGCGTTAAGCATGAACATTATATCGGGATCTTGTTTATTGCGAGACGGTTACTTGTTTAAGTCCGAGAATAATGGTTGTTCGATTTATATGAGTAATATGTTTTATGCACATGCACCTTTGATAGATGGTCTATTCTTATTGAATCTCGATAGTGGAAATACACATATTAATAACATTGAGGCTAAACGTTTGAAATCGAGCGATAACTCGACCTATATGTGGCACTGTCGTCTTGGTCACATTGGAGTGAAGCGTATGAAGAAACTCCATTCCGATGGACTTCTTGAATTACTTGATTTTGAATCACTTGAAAGATGCGAAGCATGTCTGATGGGTAAAATGACTAAGACTCCATTTTCTGGTATGATGGAGCGAGCTACGGACTTATTGGAAATCATACATACCGATGTATGTGGTCCAATGAGTGTAGCATCGCGCAGTGGTTACCGTTATGTTCTTACCTTGACGGATGACTTGAGTAGATATGGGTATATCTATTTCATGAAACATAAGTCCGAAACTTTCGATGAGTTTAAGGAATTTCAAAGTGAGGTTGAGAATCAACGTAACAAGAAGATTAAATTTCTGCGTTCTGATCGTGGAGGTGAATATCTAAGTTACGAGTTTGGCGAGCATTTGAAGAAATGCGGAATACTTTCACAATTGAAATCGTCGGGAACACCACAGCGTAATGGTGTGTCCGAACGTCGTAATCGAACTCTCTTAGATATGGTTCGTTCTATGATGTCACTTACAGATTTACCGCTATCATTTTGGGGTTATGCATTAGAAACAGCCGCATTCACTTTAAATAGGGCACCATCTAAATCCGTTGAAACGAAAACGTATGAATTATGGTTTGGGAAGAAACCTAAATTGTCATTCCTTAAAGTTTGGGGTTGCGAAGCCTATGTAAAGAAGTTACAGCCGGACAAGCTTGAACCCAAAGCGGAAAAATGCGTCTTCATAGGATACCCAAAGGAAACTATTGGGTATACCTTCTATCATAGATCCGAAGGCAAAATCTTCGTTACCCAGAATGGATCCTTTCTAGAGAAGGAATTTCTCTCGAAAGAAGTGACTGGAAGGAAAGTAGAACTCGACAAGGTTGTCGAACCTTCTCTCGAACTTGCGAGTAGCGCAGACCGGAAGAAGTTCCTGTGGTGCCTACACCAATAAGAGAGGAAGCTAATGATGATGATCATGAAACTTTGGTTGTAGTTGCTATAGAGCCTCGCAGGTCAACGAGAACTCGTACCACTCCTGATTGGTATGATCCCGTTATGAGTGTCATGTTGGTGGACAACACCGATGACCCTGCAACGTATGAGGAAGCGATGATGAGCCCAGATTCCAATAAATGGCAAGAAGCCATGAAATCCGAGATTGGATCCATGTACGAAAACCAAGTATGGACTTTGGTGGACTTACCGGATGGCCGGAAGGCTGTCGAGAACAAGTGGATTTTCAAGAAGAAAACAGATGCTGATGGTAATGTTACTGTCTATAAAGCTTGACTTGTCGCAAAAGGGTTTCGACAAATTCAAGGATTTGACTGCGATGAGACTTTCTCACCAGTAGTGAAGCCAAAGTCTGTGAGGATTATGTTAGCAATCGCTGCATATTATGATTATGAGATATGGCAGATGGATGTCAAAACAGCGTTCCTCAATGGAGACATTGATGAAGAGTTGTATATGATGCAACCCAAAGGTTTTGTCGATCCTAAGGATGCTAACAAGGTATGCAAACTTCAACGGTCCATTTATGGATTGAAGCAAGCATCCCGAAGTTGGAATCAACGTTTTGATAAGGTAATCAAAAGTTTTGGTTTTATACAAACTTATGGAGAAGCTTGTATTTACAAGAAAGTGAGTGGGAGATCTGTAGCATTCTTAATACTATATGTAGATGACATATTGTTGATTGGGAATGATGTAGACCTTCTTAATAGTGTCAAGGAATATTTGAATAATAGTTTTTCAATGAAAGATCTTGGCGAAGCAGCTTACATATTAGGCATAAAGATTTATAGAGATAGATCAAGACGCCTAATATCATTGTCACAAAGTACATATTTGGACAAAGGTCTAAAGAGATTTGGAATGGAAGATAGCAAGAAAGGGTTCTTGCCCATGTTGCCCAATACGACCTTGAGTAAAAATCAAAGTCCAGCAACGGCAGAAGATAGAGAAAGGATGAGTAAGACTCCCTAGCCTCAGCCATAGGATCTCTAATGTATGCCATGCTATGTACTAGACCCGACATTGCATATGCTGTTAGTTTGACTAGCAGATATCAATGTGATCCAGGAGTGGATCATTGGACAACGGTCAAAAACATCCTTAAGTACTTGAGAAGAACTAAGGATATGGTTCTTTCTTATGGAGGTGATGAACATCTCGTTGTTAACGGTTACACCGATGCTAGTTGGAACACCGATCCGGATGATTCTAAATCACAATCTGGATACGTATTTACTTTGAATGGTGCAACAGTTAGCTGGAGGAGTGCAAAGCAAAGCGTTGTGGCGAGATCTTCAATTGAATTAGAATACATGGCTGCTTCAGAGGCTTCACAAGAAGCGATATGGATGAAAGAGTTCATTATAGAGCTCGGTGTGGTTCCAAGTGCGCTGGACCCAATGTCTATCTACTGTGATACATGGGCGTCATAGCCAATGCGCAAGAACCAAGGTCACACAAGAAGCTGAAGCACATCAAGCTACATTTTCACGCTATTCGAGAACATGTCCAAGATGGTGACATAAAGATTTGCAAAGTACACACAGATCTGAATGTGGCGGATCCGTTGACTAAACCTCTCCCGAGGGCAAAACATGACCAACACCAAACTGCCATGGGTGTTCGGTATATTACCATGTAATCTAGATTAGATGACTCTAGTGCAAGTGGGAGACTGTTGGAGATATGCCCTAGAGGCAATAATAAATGTAGTTATTATTATATCTTTGTGTTTATGATAAATGTTTACATTCATGCTATAATAGTATTAACAAGGAAACATTAATACTTTTGTGATTTGTAAACTTAAATTAGAGTCCCTAGTAAAGCCTCTTCATAATACTAGCTTGTTGGTTAATAAATGATTGTGGTTTCCCTATCATGAACATTGAGATGTTATTAACAACAAGATCATATCGTTAGGAGAATGATATGGTGGACATACTCCTATAGATAAGCGTAGCATAAAGATCAAGTCATTTTAATAGTTCAATTGCTATATGCTTTCTGATACATAGTAACCTAATTCCTTCGACCATGAGATCATGCTTATCACCATCACCGGAAGGATGCTTTGATAACATCAAACACCACACCGTAACTGGGTGGCTATAAAGGTGGCATTGAGTGTTAGGAAAGTATTGGTTGAGACACATGGATCAAGAGTGGGATTTGTCCATCCATATGACAGATAGATATACTCTGGGCCCTCTCGGTGGAATGTCATCCAATTAGCTTGCAAGCATGTGACTGGCTCACAAGGGATCACATATCACGGGAACGAGAAAAGAGTACTTATCAGTAACGAGGTTGAACTAGGTATGAAGAGATACCGACGATCAAAACCTCGGATAAGTAAACTATCGTGAGACAAAGGGAAATTGGTATCGTATGTAAGTGGTTTCATTCGATTGCAAAGTAATCATAGAAATATGTGGGAGCCATATGAATTTCCAGATTCCTCTATTGGTTATTGTTCGGAGAAGTGTCTCGATCATGTCCGCATAATTCACGAACCGTAGGGATACACACTTAAGGATTCGACGTTGTTGAGTAGTTATGGAATAATGAGTAAGAGACCTAATGTTTTTCGGAGTCTCGGATGGGATCCGGGATATCACGAGGAGATTCGGAATGGTCCGGAGAATAAGATTCATATAAGGAAAGTCCTATTTCGGGGTTGGAGAATGGTTCTGGTGTTTTCATCAGGAATGTTCTAGAAGGTTCCAGAATGTCCGGCACTCCGGAGGGGAAGGGTACATGAATGTGTCATAACGAGTTGGAATGGTTGCATCATGTACTAGGTGTCATCGCTGAACAAAATAAAGGGATAAATCAAATCCTAGTTTGAAAAGTCAAACGCCAATTTGAAAAGTCAAACGGCTATTTTGTTTGGTGGAGGGAGAGTAGGAAATCTACTTGGGGAGGAAGTCCCTCTCCCTCCACCGCCGGCCTTGGAAGCCGAGTTGGGGAGGGACTCCCCTCCCCTTGGCCGGCCTCCTCCACCTATATAAGGAGGGGCAGGGCTGCCCCTCCAAACACACAACTTGCACCCCGCAAACCCTAGCTCCAAGCCGCCGGCGCCGCCACCTCCTGCCGCCGCCGCCGCCTAGGGCAAACCCTAGCCGCCGACTTGGGCTTCCCCAAGCCCTATCCGCCGGCCTAGCTCCCTCTACTTGGTGTGTCTAAACCCTAGATCACCGAGGCTCTCTCATAGTCCACCATACTCGCTCCGGCTTAAGGCGAAGCCCTGCGAGATCTCCCCTCTACTTCCGGTACTACGCCGTCGTGCTACCGGAATCGCGAGGAGAGTGCTACAACCTCCGCTGCCTGCTGGAACAAGGGAGAGTAAGGTCTTCATCAAGTCAACGTGTGACCGATCATGGAAGCGCTGCCGGAACGCAGCGCCGGAAGGATCGTCTACGCGATCTTGAGATCGGGAAGAGTACGACTACATCACCCACGAGAATCCGCTCTCGTTAAACACTTTGGAATCTTCGAGGATGAGTTATTCCATCGACTCATTGCTACAATCTAGTAGATAGATCTTGGGTTGTTTGTTTGTATGCGATAGAAATTTTTTGTTTTCCATGCTACGAACCCCTACACCGAGCTCCTCATCCTGCGTCTGCCGCCGCCTCCCCCAAGCTCCTCTCGCCTCCGCGCCCGACGCCCATTCCCACCTCCTCTTCCTGCTGTCCCTTCCCACCCCTCTGGTTCTCTCCTGCCTGACGATGCCCTGCTCGCCGAGCACCCTCCACTGCCTCCGCCCAGTCCTCGACCCGAACTCGCCCCCGCCACCATCATTTCCCCCCACCGCTGCACCTCGCCTCGCCTCCCTCCTTGCACCCTCCGTCGCCCAGTCGCCGCCAGGTCGCGCCTTCCCCCTGCAGTAGGCGCCGGCCCCGACGCCCTTTCCCACCGCCCCTGCACCACTTGTTGCCGACCAGCGAGCTTGCCCCGAGCGGATGCGGCCCACCTCGTCGTCTTCCGCCTGCAGACCTTCCGGCCCCGATCCCCTCCGTTGTGCACCCGCTGCGAGCACCGCTGTCCCACACCCTTGTCTGGCTATGCCCTTTGCCGCGTCACCGTATGACTCTGTCACGACCCCAAACCAGTGCGGTATCCTGTTCATGTTTGTGGTATGTTGAAGTTCCTTGTTCGTGTGTGAGAAGATGCGGTGGCGATGTGAAGTTACGGCCGTGGAGATCTTTCTGGAAATAGTCGTCCTTTGTGGATGACTGTAATGACAAGAACAAATGTGTAGATGTTGGATGGTGGAGTATTTAGTACCTGTGGTGTGAGTGGACTCTACAAGTTATGCCCGATTGGTACTATTTTTTCGATCGAGGCCTTCCGAGGAACAAGTGCGACAAGTTGGACAATGACCACCACCAAGATATTCGGTCTACACCTTTCGACAAGAACTCCATCGCGGAACACCAATGCTCCTTCAAGGAACCACCCGCGGAACGGCGAGCTCTTCCTCCCGGAACCAGGGACGCCGAGACCCCGAAGACCGACCCCGCACCCTCGGAGCCAAGTTCGCCAAGCCCCCAAGTGTGACCCCTATTTGAGACCCATATTTTATATATATAAATTGCCATATATATACTTGTTGCATTTAAATTGTCATGTTTGCATACATATTCGTGTGGTGTGGGGGCATTATGTCGATTCATCTCATAATTAAATATGGAGTCCATATGCGGGCAAATCTTGTCTTATATTGGCTCCATTTAAATTTGTGTAGCGAATCGATGACATAATTTTGCCTTGTTAAGACAACATTTAAATTGCGGGATATCTAAATAACATGAACCATCTAATTATATTGTCGAGACCCCGGTCCCGCTTAATATTGCCTAATTGCATCGCACATTTGCCATGTCATACATCATACATATATCATGCCCGGTTTTCTGTCGTAGTAATAAATAATATATCCGGTGTTTCTTCTAGTATTTGCTTCTTCACTGATTAGGCCGATGAGTTGAGGCGAGTGTCGACCCAATCTTCGGATGAACATTCGTCAATGTTTCCAGGCGAGCATTCTCCCTCTTTCTACCTATTTTACATTTTTAGTCTTTACTTCCTCCTATTGACCCATTGCTATCCGTGTTGCGATGCTATAGATTCCGTACCCCTTTATTTTCCCTGCAGCCCCTATATTGCCATGGACACCTCCTATTACCTGTTGTTTGGTAGATAGTCGGCCCTGCGAGTCGTAGTTGCTTGTGCATGTGTTGCGGCATGCCATCGATGTTCCACAATTGTTGGAGTATTGCGTTATGCTTAAGGTTGGAGATGATCATGACTTCAATTACAGTTTAACAACTAATATTGAAAGTAGGTAAATAATGCAGAGGCACAGGTGTGCAATAGATGTTATTTGGTTTTTAACCGTCCACTTTTGTCCCGTAGGACCCCGAGTACTTGATACCTGTTCCTTAAATATTCGCACTATCCGCATGTGGGCCCATGAATCCCCTTAGCATGAGCTTGAGTCATATCTTATTTCTTGGGGCCACAAAGTAGTTTGGGGCTTTATTACTATCCTATACTTATGCCATGATTATGCCATGCTTTACTGTTTTATTTATGTTGCCTGCCAAAACCCACCGGCGAGCAGCGACGAGCAACACGGAGAGCCGGGAGGCTCCCAGGACTGCTGGTGGGCTCGGTCCCCAAGCGACGGCCATAAAAACTCCGCACACGCTGGCTTGGTTCGAGTGCCACCGACCTATACCTGGTCGGAAGGTGAAGGATTGCTCGATTGATTTCTGCATGGTAAACAAGTATACGAAAATTCGAGCCGTGACCGGCTCCGGTTTCAGAATCGGCTCCTAGAGCCGATTGCCCCATGGTTCGCATTAGATTCACGATAACATGGGGTTTTGCTTGATCATTACAAGTTAAATCGATCTCTGACGGTTTAATGTTTTCACCACGAATCGAACGCCCTACACGTAATTGAGCCTGCACGCATAAAAGATGAAGAATATTAACCCTAGAGGAGGCCTAATAACCAACGTAAAGTCAATTACCGGAACAATCTTCTCTAGAACGAATAAGCCACGTCCCTATGTACTACTGGATCATTCAACCCGTTTGTAAGGCCTGATTACGTAGATATTAAACTAAACCTTGGTAAACAAGGCACAACTATAACAGATCGAATCGACTAAATAAAGATCAAGCAAGATGCTACCCTTACACTTCGGGAAAAGGTGCAAGGGTAGCGAGATAACTGGAGGTAGCATAACTTCAACGATAACAATGAAAAGCACCGATGCTAGCCTCAAACAATCTATGATAATGGTATTACTCGCCATCAACAACGCTTCAGTACGAGTAAAACCAGGTAACGCATAAGTAGATACTGCTATGCGATCTAGGCAGCATGGCACTTACCCGAAAGAAAACCCTAGAAACAAGGGGTGGCGATGCGCCGAGATTGTATTTGTTGTGAACGTGGTTGTCCTCCTTTTTCGATAACCTTAGGTACATATTTATAGTCCGGAGACTCTCTACTTTTGGAATAACTCTACAACTCTATCTTTACCTAAACATAAACGGAACCTAAACAAACACGAAACCTACTATGATACAAGATACACGGGCAATTTAGCCCAAATCCACACACTAGGCCGATCCAACAACACGTTGAATATACGTATCTTCCAAGCCCATCTTGATCACGGCCCATCTCCGTCTTTGGCCAAAATACGGTGATAACACATGCCCCCCCTGGTTTTGGCAATGATAATTCCAAAACCACTCTGTGTGTTTTTTTCCTCTTCTCCTCTTTTTTTTTTGTATCGGGCTGCGATCGGCTGACGCGTGGCGTAATGTAATCGTCACGCTACCCCTTCATCATGATGCCCTGTCTTCTCAACTCCTGCGCAGTGTATGATTTGACGATTTTGGCAGTGCAATCTAGGAAACCGCTATGGCATTGAACCGTCTCTCCACTATTCCCCTTATTTAAATCCGCCTGAACAGTTCGCAGTCCCCATCTTCCTCCAGTTGCCAGAAAACCCTTCTTCCTCCGCCGAAAAAACCCTCTTTCTTGCCATGGCCTCCTCTGCTTCCTCCGGCGTGTCTTCCCACGCCTCCAACAGCATCAGTGACCGAGAGCCGACGCCAGAACACCCGTCCACGGCGGCGTACAGTACTTTCGCCCCACGATGGTGGGACGAAAGGGACTGGGATTTCGCCGTCTGGTCGGAGGACGATGCGTCCCTGACTGACGGTGAAGAGAGCCTACAGTTCCTCATTGATGGGGAACTGGAGGCGAAGAGCAGTGACGACGCCTGGTCGTGGGACGGCGTCGAGTCCTCCGACGAGGAGGAAGAATCGGAGGAAGACACCTCCTCCGACGATTACCCGCCGACGAAGCGCTTCCGCGCCGGGTCCAGCGAGGACACCGAAGATGACGACGAAGACGAAGAGGCCCCCGCTGGTTTCTTCAGCAGCAGCAGCGAAGACGACGCCGGCAGCAGCGCTGAAGACAGTGAAGAGGACGGCGGCGACGACAGCGGCGACGATCTCGCCCTTTAGATTAGGAACCAGTAGCAGCAACAGTAGTAGTAGGCTTCCTTTTGTAATCAATCATCCTTTTGTAAGCAATCATCTTCGAATGAATGAGAATCCGCTTCCCAAATATTGTTCCTCTTCGCTTCAATTTTGCCGATAGCCGAAATAGGTCGATGCTCCAGAAGTCGATGACACTGTATCGGCTTTCAACATACTGCACGCATACAGTCAAACAAGTCAAATCGCAAAGAGCCGATGACTACCCATCGGCTTCTCCCAAAAAACGCTAACAGGGTCAGAACTTGGTCGCATCTTTAGGCACATTAAAATGGCCACTTCTTGGTTTCAAACGGTGACCTGCGACCTTTCTCAACACGGGCGACCCAAATCTCCAATTGTCCATCGAAAAACGTGCCCCTAACCAACAACTAGTGACAAGTAAGGATGAAGATGACGATGACGAGATCGCCGAGGTGGATCGTGTCCGTGCTGACGCCCTCCATGCCTTCGAGGCATTTCTTCAGTAGTTCGTACGTGTAAACTGGCATCTGTTTGTAACGTGTGTGAACCTCTAAGTCGATGTCCGTGCATCGGCATCGGCTATGCATTTTGCTTTTATTCGGCCGATTTTCAGCATCGGCCCCTACATTTTTACTGTCCATCGTCTCACATGCTTGGGAAATATTTCTTGAGATGTTGACCGTTGACCGCCACTGGGAATTTCACGCCGTCCATCTCCTCGAGCATGTACGCGTTTCCTCTTAAAACTTGGTCCATCCTTAGTCCCTAAGGGCAACACAGCTTCCCATACCAGGTCACCAACGTGGAACTCCTTTGGCTTTGTTTCTTATCCGTTTAGGTGCCCCCCGAGCCGAATCCTTCAAGTAATTGAAGATATCGGCTCTCCAGTCGTCCGCTTGTGAATTGTCAACGCTTCGCACATCCTAGTACATTCTTGCTGATAAATGTTGGTCGTGGCTTATCCCCAGGACCAATGTCGATCTCTTCTAGCTCATCAGCGGATGTAAACCCGTACCCTAGCTTCCCGTCTCCTGTCAAATCGATGCTAAACACAGGGCAAACGGTAGGTGAGGATAACAAAAATAATTTGGGCCGATTGCTTGAATCGGCCCCCTTTTTGCTTGCATTAGTCAAGGACGGTTTACACCTTATTGTACAGTGGCAGAGCATCTCT
This sequence comes from Avena longiglumis, assembly GCA_030063025.1. Classification (NCBI taxonomy): domain Eukaryota; kingdom Viridiplantae; phylum Streptophyta; class Magnoliopsida; order Poales; family Poaceae; genus Avena; species Avena longiglumis. Next base: position 410,696,476 of record CP125974.1, on the reverse strand, counting down.
CTGCTACGACTACATGAACTGCTTGTCGTATGATCGCTGCTTTTTATTTTTTGTGGCCGATCGCAGGGATCGGCCGTACCACAGATGGTCGTGGGCTTTTCTACTCTGTAAGGCCAGTGGATAAGACCAGCCTCACCCCGTTTTTTGTAGCTTCAATACGCTCACAGCCGTCTAGATTGATTCCAGAGATCGGCTCTTGGTCTTCTGCTTCCCAGACGTTCATGCCAGCTATGGAGATCTCGATAGAATCGTCTGCGTGGATGACCTCCACCTCATCGCCATCCCACTGGATTAGGCACTGGTGCATCGTGTATGGAATGCAGCAATTAGCGTGAATCCAATCCCTTCCTAGCAAGACAGTGTAAGTGCTTTTGCTGTCCACGACGAAAAATGACGTGGGTACGGTTTTCCTGCCCACTGTCAGGTCCACGTTCAGTACGCCTTGCGTTCCCGAAGACTGACCGTTGAAGTCGCTTAACGTGACGTTGGTTTTGATCAGATCTGCAGTGGAACGTCCCAAACGTCGTAGCATGGAGTATGGCATGATATTGACTGCCGCCCCGGTGTCCACCAACATCTTGCTGACAGGTTGCCCATTGATGTAACCCCGCAGGTACAGGGCTTTCAGATGTTTGTAACCCTTCTCACGTGGCTTCTCAAAGATAACCGGCCGTGGACCGCAGTCAAACTGTGCCACTGGTAGCTCATTGGTTCTTGGTGCGCAGAATTCTGACGGTAGTACGAACACCATGTTTGTGCCAGCCGATGTCTGTGCATCGGCTTTTGCTGGTTTGGGGCGCCATTCTTTCCTTGTCGGGCGATCTCCCGTTTCCAAAGTCTGCCTTACTTTGACGGCCAGATCAGGCCGTGCTTTCTTCAAAGCGTGGAGATACTGCGCTTCAGCTTCCTCCAAGTTACGCAGCCGCTGCACTCTACGCTTCTGGGTGTGTCTGAGTCCGGACACCACCTTGGGCGGTGATACATCTTCGTCTTTGTCATTCTTTGGCTTCTCGAGGTCCTCTCGCCGAGCGGACTCCTGTGACGGCTCGGGGTGGAAGAGGCCCTAGACGCTTGAACACCGACATCGGCCTCGTGTCTTCCTTCTGCTGACCACATTCCGGGAAGTTGTCGACTGTAGGCAAACGGCTCATCCCCGCGTCCCAGCAGTATTTGAAGAAAGGACAATCCCAATGTTTGTCTGCGCCTTCCTTTTCTTTTGACGGTCCCCTGTCAAGGTGCTCATATCTTTCGTCGCCTCTGTCGCGTCGGCGACGTTGGTCATACTGGCGCTCATACTTGTTAAGGAGATGCGTGGAATGTGGCTTCTGATATCGCACTCTCCTCACTTGTTCCTCTGTTAAGTACCGCCTGTCATTGTGGCTGGGCCGGTCGCATGGACTAGCCTCCCTTCTTTCCTTGCCCCGAGAGCGACCACCTTCCTCCTTGTACGTGTCATGGTGGTACCCTGACCCTGCCATATTAACGCCGAACGAGAAATCCAGCTGACGCCTCGCGGAGCGACTGAGCTCTACCATGTTGACGCCGGGAAAAGGGTTCGTGTCCACTTTCATGGCGAACTGCCCGAGGATCAGACGGCCTTGTTCTATTGCCATTTGGATTTGGCGGCGAAGTTCTTTGCACTCATTGGTGGTATGGGTGAACGAGTGATGCCACTTGCGACGGCTCCGCTCATTTCACGAGCCGTAGGGATTTTGTGGCCTTCGGTAACCTCACCGCTTCTCCTTGAAGAAATCGAATATCTGCTCGGCTTTGCTCACATCGAAGTCGAACCCTTTCGCAGGCCCTTGTTGATTCACCCATTTGCAGGCCACAGGATCTGCCCCCCGAGCCCATTCAGCCATGGCCACCTCCTGGTCTTGCGCAGGATCACCTTCTTCTGTATCGACCAGGCCTACCGGACGCTTGAATTTGTCTTGGTACAACTCAGGGTGGCGCTGTTCATACATCGTCAGTTTCTGGGCCATGTGCGCCAATGAGTTGTACTCCACTTGGAAAGCCAGATCCTTGATGGGGGCTGAGAGACCCAACACTGCCAGTTCGACCGCTTCCTTCTCAGTTAAACGAGCCGAGTAACATCGGTTCTTGACGGTCCTGAAGCGCTGGATGTATGCCACGATTTCTCCTTCGCCGCACTGCGCCAGTCTGCAATGCCAGCCTCGAGCTCCGAATGGTCGATGTGGAACCGCTCTTCCATTGCTTCCGGTATGAATTGAATCGTGGCGAGGTGTACCACCCAAAGGCTGGTCCTGTCGAGATTGCGCAAAAAATCTTACGCGATCCGATCCGATGTCAAATCATGCCTAGTTGTGCGGTATCGGCTTATGTGCTCGATCGAGCTTGACCCTTCCGACCCACAACCTTGAGAACTCGTGGAGCTTATACTTGGGTGGTAGCGAATCAGATCAAACTCGTGGGGTACGGCTTTGAATAGCCGATTGTCCTTCTCTTGCACGGTTTAACCGATCCCTCGTGATGGTACCGATTTGCTCCAATCGCTTGAGCTGTAGGGGCTAGATTATCATGACTTGTTCCATGGCATACTTGGCTAGCCACACCTGTTTGTCGGCCCATCCTGCATATCGCTGCTCCAGCCACGCCTGCCCCTGAAGATCCTGCCCCAGGAACTCCTGCCGCAGAAACTCCTGCGGTTGCAATCTGTTTGGTGCGTGTCAGGTTATTGCAGTCCGGCACGTAGGCGCATATATATCCGTGTGGGATCTCCTTAGGTGGCTCAAACAGGAATTGGCAATCGCCTGGGTCGCCTCCAGCCTTGTAGACGACGTAAGCCGCTGCTCCTGGCGGTTCTGGAGCTGCAAGTGCGAACGGCAGCTGTGGCTTGGTCTGGAGCAGTCTTTCTCCCTGGTGAGTCCCTAAAGCAGGCCCCGACGGAGAGTACTGATGTTTCATGATCTCCTGAACTACGCGAACCGCGACCCGCTCGAAAGCGTTCACCAGGCTCTCAGAATGGCGGTGCAGAGAATGAGCCACCATGTAGTTGACTTCCTGCCGTAGAGCTCAGTGCGCCTCCGAAGGAACAGACAGATCCACCTCATCAAGAGCACCCTCGGGGGAGAACCCCCTCCACCTGATGCCATGCTTACGGGTCCTCTCAAAAGAGCCGATGAGGTCTTCTTCGAGGAGAGCTTTGATCTCGTCATACTTGGCCTTGTGCTCGTCAGGTAGATCGTCATAAGTGACTGGTCTGTTCTCCATCGCAGCGTCGGATGTTGATGTAGACGTTGTTGAAGGTCCCACCGGGCGTGCCAGAATGTGTTGCCTGCCAAAACCCACCGGCGAGCAGCGACGAGCAACACGGAGAGCCGGGAGGCTCCAGTGACTGGTGGGCCTGGTCCTCGGCGACGGCAAAAACTCCGCACACGCCCCGGCTTGGTTCGAGATGCCACCTGACCTATACCTGGTCGAAGGTGAAGGATTGCTCGATTGATTTCCTGCATGGTAAACAAGTATCGTAAAATTCGAGCCGTGACCGCTCCTGAGTTTCTCAGAATCGGCTCCTAGAGCCGATTGCCCCATGGTTCTGCATTAGATTCACGATAACATGGGGTTTTGCTTGATCATTACAAGTTAAATCGATCTACGACAGTTTAATGTTTTCACCACGTAACTGGAACGTCCTACACGTAATTGAGCCTGGTACGTACAAAAGATGAAGAATATTAACCCTAGAGGAGGCCTAATAACCAACGTAAAGTCAATTACCGGAACAATCTTCTCTAGAACGAATAAGCCACGTCCCTATGTACTACTGGATCGTTCAACCCGTTTGTAAGGCCTGATTACGTAGATATTAAACTAAACCTTGGTAAACAAGGCACAACTATAACAGATCGAATCGACTAAATAAAGATCAAGCAAGATGCTACCCTTACACTTCGGGAAAAGGTGCAAGGGTAGCGAGATAACTGGAGGTAGCATAACTTCAACGATAACAATGAAAAGCACCGATGCTAGCCTCAAACAATCTATGATAATGGTATTACTCGCCATCAACAACGCTTCAAGACGAGTAAAACTGTAACGATAGTAGATATCGCCTAGATCGCAAGATGCGATCTAGGGCATGGCACTTACCCGAAAAGAAAACCCTAGAAACAAGGGGTATGATACCGAGATTGTATTTGTTGTGAACGTGGTTGTCCTCATTTTTCGATAACCTTAGGTACATATTTATAGTCCGGAGACTCTCTACTTTTGGAATAACTCTACAACTCTATCTTTACCTAAACATAAACGGAACCTAAACAAACACGAAACCTACTATGATACAAGATACACGGGCAATTTAGCCCAAATCCACACACTAGGCCGATCCAACAACACGTTGAATATACGTATCTTCCAAGCCCATCTTGATCACGGCCCATCTCCGTCTTTGGCCAAAATACGGTGATAACAATTTACTATTGCGCGTGGAGTGCCTGTACTGTTTTGGAACCCCGTGCCACGTTTTCGCGATATCGACAAGCCCAGTCACACTTTTGGGTTCCCAGTCGTTTACAACCGTCGTCACAAACCTCTGGGTCCGTCTCGGAGCCGGCCAACTTCGTAGCGGGTAGCTTGGTGGGGTGGCCCCCTGAAATATTATATGAATCTTGCGATTTCTTTGTCGTGATGCCTCGTTGGGTTTTCATTTGGTTTTTTTCTGAGGTTGATCATGCGTGTGTTGATATTTGTGCCCCCTGCAGGGTAAAACTTTCTGAAAGCCATGTCCACGGTTATGGACGACTTGGAGCACAGTATCTCGATCATAAACAACTATAACTAAAGTAGTGCTATAAATTTGACTATGTGATGACTAGTAATCAGCTTCACCATAATGGAATGCAAATAAAAGTGTCAACAACTACTGGGTTCTTGAATGTCTCATGTTATATGTATCTGACTAGTAAGTATCAAAACTACAACGGAATGGTTAATTAAAAGTGCCCACTGCTTATTATATCAGGATGACTCATACTATCTATATATGACTAGTAAGTGCTGCAACTATAATGGAATGGATAAAACTGCCAACTATGTGAGTTTCCTCGGTACGACTTCCTCGTTTGGTCTCGAGGGGGAAACACCAGGATGGGTATGATTGGTGTTAGTATCAGGTTGGATCCGAATAGGTCTTTCTTATCCCTCTCTGATAGCCGACAGTTGTATCGAGTCTCTATATGTCGTTTCGTGCATGCTGCGCTGCCGCTTCAGTCCCCCATACCTATGTAGGCGAGGACCGCCGAATTCTAAGACTCGTCGTGTACTAGCCTCAGTACTGACCGCTCTCTTTTTCCCTTTGCCCTTTGCTGGCACCCCTTTTGTTTAAGCAGGTTTTGAGATCGAAGTCATTAGCGGAATTACCCTTCCGGCTTGGCCTGGGCAGGGTTATGGACGCCATTGGTTATTCTTCAGGACTCTTAGCCCCATTTGCATCTTGTCCGTAGTCGGACGTTGTATCGTTTTCAAGGTGATTTGGATCTTTGTATTGTATATCTGTATTCTTGACTCACGGAGTCGTTGTTGTATATATCTGTTCTATGGGTTCCATAGTGGACTATTGTGTAATGATATTACTTAGTTTTCCACCCGCACGCAAGTGCCTGGTGGGCACCTCTGAATCGTTTCTATGCGGGTTTGGCGGAAATCGCTAAAACTTGCATAGGGCCGATCCGCGGGTGTTACAACGACACCGGCTAGAAGATTCGGAAAGATAGCAACCAGAAGAACCAAAATAAAAGCAAATCTCAACGACGGTGGAGAAAAAAACATAGGCACAAAGTTTGATCTACACAGCATGGGTGCTCCTAGCTCCCCTAATGTGAGAGTGATGTCGAGCCTAGGAGAATACCAGGGTGCTGTTGGTTGTGCCTGATGTGTGGCCTGGAGGTGATGAGAAGGAGGATGTGGCACTTAGTATGGATCTCGGTTGGTCGTTAGCAAAATCCATGCCAGCGTGGCTGGCTTCATATGGGGTGAAGTTGTGCGTTGCTTAGACCAGTGTCGGACAGGGTGAAGGAAGCATGCAACAACATCCAGTTTACCAGCGAAGGAATTTGGGCCTACATCGGGTAGCATCTTGCACAGAGGTGGCTTATCATGCGTTCGCCAGGCAAATTGAATGGCCTAACTTGGTAGAAAAACGATGGAGACGTGACATGCCTGTGCATTCATTGGGCCCCTGAATCATACATGGCCGGAGGTCGAAAGGGACGGCGACATAGAGAGATGCACAATGGCGGAGCTAGCCGGCTGTTGTAGCACGGGCGAAGAACTAGCGCGACTACATTATTGAATTTCTGCCCAAGAAACATCCATCTAAACTCTAAGATGACACCGTTTTGCTAATGGAGGTTTTCCCGCCGAGCCCGAGCAACTACCCGGGTCGCCGGGAGGTGGCAACGCCACTGGCGGTGGAGATGATGGCCCCTAATAATCCGTGCGCCTCCAACGGACGCGACTCTGTCATGTTGTGGGAGTCTTGGTTTGTAGAATTTTAGGTCATCCTTTCCCCAAGGGTGGATGCTAATCGATGATTCGCTGAAAATTTTCTTCCCAATTCGTGCAGTATTAGTGGATAAAATTTATGAGACGATTTTGGCTGGATGGTAGAAGGATGGCGTGAGCGAGGAAATAGGATCCAACCAGAATATGAGGATGGAACTTATTCGAAGGATCAGACCCACAAGGCATGCGCCATAATTTCGTCGGGAGAATTAATATGGATGTGCTCCTTCGCCCTCCTTCCTCTTGCCTTTCTTCTCATCAGCTGGCCCAAACAACAACTATTTTGCAATCAACCCCCACCTTTTTTGCATTGTCGCTAGGTATTTTAAATGGAATCATTAATTCCTTCTCGCTACCAATACTATTCGCACTTTCCCTTGAAATTGTGTCCTCCTTCTGCCACGATGGTGCATCGCTGCCATGTTTACTCCCTCAGGTATACCAGCTTATCTATCGCTTCCCCACTATCAAAACAACGTCTTGTAACTTCACCAAGTGTTTTGTTCCTCATTGGCACACATCTTAGCCATCTACCATACCGTGGCTCCTCCCTCTTCTTGAGTTTAATGTCACAATCCCTATCCAGATGGCCAACCATACTGAAAATATAGCAAAAGTCTGGAAGATATTCGTACTCAAACGAGCACCATATCGTACTCCCCCGCTCATCGACCACCACCATCTCTTTCATCAGATGATACTTGCCGACATCTAGACCATTCTACAATCCATCTACCTCCATCCACTCTCCAATCTGGTTTCCTATGTCTTGCCCCATCTCCCTACTCATCATACCTAGCGGCAAATTGAAAATTCTAACCCATATTGGGATCTTTTTGAAATCGTAATCATCAATGGATTTGCTAGCTACATAGTACTCCATTGCCAGTAGTGCCTTGTCAAAATTCCAAGGCCCTTTGTCCACTGTCTTCTTCTTCCACGTCATCTGATGTAATGTGAAGAGGAACATGTTTTCTCTTAGATCCTTACATTCAATACCCTTCATCAGGCGCCAATGCCCTAGTGCATTTTCCATGGCATCTACAAACGTTGGCTTCTTCGGCATCAACCTCCAAATCGATTGCACCTCAACCACCCCCACCTTTCTGCATCCTCTCTAACTGATCCTCACACCCTTTTTCTCTACCTCCAACAACTTCAGCCCCTTCAACATCCCTTCCACTCCCTCCATCTTCTGATGCAAATATGCCCTAGAGCCAATAATAAATGGATTATTATTATATTTATATTTAATAGTTAAGTTTATTGTTATGTGATGCAATGGTATTAGTTCCAAATAATGAGTATTTGGAGGAAAACCCTAATACATGTGTAGAATTATAAACAACATTGGATATCCCTAGTCTCGCCTCTAAGACTGGTTTGTATATCTTTGATGGTCTCGGGTTTCCTAACTATGGGAAAAGTACAAAGTATTTAGAGATGCCGATGATATATGAGATCGGAGTTGTTAAGATAACAACAACGATGGATAGACCACATGACATACCGTCAAACGAATCATCAATGTTGTAATCGATTGTTTCTCATTAACAAGTATTACCGTTACTATATGGTCGCTGGACCAAGAGAAACATATGAGCTTGGATACGATATGGACATGGCGAGATTTTTCAAACGTTACTCTAAGAATGATTAATTATAAATTCGGTCTTCACTCTTACCAAATAGTATGTCAATTGTCATATGGTGTAGTTGTGGGAATTGTTACTCCTAACGATGGAGAGATACACTCTGGGCCTACTCATGTACTATCCTGTTTTTCATCGTCTGTCCAGACAAGTGATCGGGTTGTTAATCATAAGAACATCGATAGTATAGAATGAGTAAAGAGTACATGACGGGTAATAAGGATAACCGGATGTTTCACCTTGGGAAATGTAAATTATTGAGAAGCAATGCTGATGGGGATACGCCTGTTCGATGGAAATTCGTATCCAAGTCGCATATTCCAATCTCAGAATAAGTACATGTTCTACTCGTACGTGCATGGACTCCTAATTAAGGGTCGATCCTGCATGTACATGAGCCTAGATAGATGACGTGTCCGGGTGTATATATACGTCGACCGGCCGGAGACGCATCCGTATATAACAAACAGCATGTCAACAGTTTATACGTACATACATCCACCATTGATCGACCTCTTCAAGTATACGAGTCGTGCATATGTGTCCAGGGAGACCAAAATCGTGTGCAGACGTGACAATCCAATTCCAACTTCGTCCCTAAGAGTCCAGTCCCTTTAATCATGAGTCAGCCGGTTGGATCGAACCAGACTTCTCGCTAGCTATTTCACCAAGACGTAGAGATAATATTTTGAACAGATTTTCTGGATAGATAAAAGACGTGCGTCTCAAGAAAGAAAGCTGGAACGATAAGGAGTTTGTTCCGGAAATTATGCAGGGCAGCGTCGGGCTTCTGCCTATATAAAGCAAGCCTCGCCATATCGATGAGGGGACAAAAAAAAAGCAATCGGGGGGAGCCAGACGCGGCAGCTAGCGAGAGGAGGGCGACCGCACCTGATCGGAAGACCCAGAGAAGAGGAGGCGGCGAAGATCGCATCTGGACGCACGCAGAGCTCGCGTGGACGGAAAGAAGAACCGCCGATTGACCTCCAATCGCCGCAGGCGACCCGTGAAGCAAGAGGAGAAGGACGGACGACCATGGATGCGAAGACCACCTTCCCCACATGTTGTGTTTGAATTGTTTCTTCTCTTCCTCTCACAGATAACACGGCCAAGGTCCAGCACGCGGACGCCGCAAGCTCGCCTCGTCCTGCCCGTCGTCGGAGCTCGCCAAGATGCCGCCCGCCGTCGGAGCTCGTGGGGATTCTATAGCACCACCGGAGCTCGTCCAACATGCAGCCCGGCGCCACCTCCATCTCCGCCGCCACCAAGGCGACAACCCCGAGGGCGCGCGTCCACCGGCGTGCAGCCCGGCGCCACCTCCATCTCCGCCGCCATCAAGGCGACAACCCCGAGGGCGCGCGTCCACCGGCGTGCAGCCCGGCGCCACCTCCATCTCCGCCGCCATCAAGGCGACAACCCCGAGGGCGCGCGTCCACCGGCGTGCAGCCCGGCGCCACCTCCATCTCCGCCGTCACCAAGGCGACAACCCCGAGGGCGCGCGTCCACCGGTGTGCAGCCCGGCGCCATCGCCATCTCCACTCTGGTGTGGCGCGCCAAAGACAGCAGCCATGCGATTGTAGGCGTGCCGTAGCGGCGCCATATCCTCCCCGTCGAGCCATGCTCTACAGCGGCGCCAAAGACGATGGAGGCGTGCAGCCCGGTACCTTCTCGCACCGGAGAAGCGTGCCGAAGACGACGGCGATAAGGCGGCCGGCGTGCATCCGGTGCCACGTCCATCTCGACGAACCATGCTGCCCAAGATGGCGGCGGGGCTGCCAGCGTGCAGCCCAACCTTTCTTCACCTCCTACCAACGTCGACAAGACGACGACACCGAGGGCGTGCGGCTACCGGCGTACAGCCTGGCGCGCCGCCTGGCGCCATCTCTTCTCCCATCGAGCCCGGTGCCTTCTTCGCTCCGGCGAGGCGTGCCGAAGACGAGTGATGAGGGGCTGCTAGTATGCAAGCCGGCGCCATTCCCATCTCCACGAGCCCGTGAGACGACGCTCTTGTCTAGGACAACAGCCGTGAACTCGGCGTCGGACCGAGACGAGGTGTCGACCACGTTGGCTGCACCGACTTGTAGGCTCGTGTCGGTTTTGCACCGACGCCGATCTCCACCAACACTTACTCCTGCAAGGCATACCCCTTGCGCACCCCGACGAGGTTGCTGGTCGTCGAGAAGTCCCAGCTGAGCGGACCCATGCTACTCCAACTCCAACTACATCGACGCCGTCAAGACCGACGAGGCACGACGGCGAGGGCGGGCATGGCCGGAACAAAGGCCATGCTACTCGCGGCGCGTGTACCGAGACACAGCTCCGCCACGCACACACACCACCACCATATCATGCATGGAGAACGCGAAGCGAAGACGACGAAGACGACCACACGGCTTAATCGGAGGTGTCTCGCGGCGTAACCCGCGGGAGTAATTAACCGGGTGCCTTTCGAGGCCCCGGGAACCATGAGATCCCAATCGCCCTAGTCAGGCTGGCCGCGCAAGTAGGCCACGGAGCGCACTGTATTGGGAACATGTACTTTGTTTCTCCATGAGAGATTAATGAAATGCATCTTCCCTACTTTTTTCTTGTGTACTACGGTACACTGGCACGCCCGCATTTCTTTTTCTTTACCCCGGCGCATGAGAAAAACACGCTACCATCCTTCTCCCCTTGAGTAGCCTACGTTCGACTTTTCCAGAACGTTTTTTTCTCGTGTCAAACAAATTGGCACGCCCGGTGGGACCTGGTTCTCCTCCCATCTTCGCTCTACTGTGGTCGTCAGAATCGTCTTCGCCCATTCACTCAACCCACACAGCATCCTGCATGACAAGCCAACGGCGAGGACCTCCGCTGATCAAAGGTCATCTTCATGCAGGAGGAATCCCCCACGCCATCAACGCGGAGCCCTGGGTGATCCACTTTGGATCATCCTTTCCGCCCATGGTGGTCGTCGAGGTCGGCACCAAGATGTTCATGCACCAAGCCAGGAGCCGCAATTCCAAATCGCGCGATCCAAGAAGGCGCAAAGGCGGGCATCCGCCATGGCCAAGAAGGAGCGCCGCGAGTTGATGCTCGAGGCGCGCGCCCTGTTGAAGGAGTCAACGGGATATGACGTCAAAGGGGACGTGGGGGCGCCCCAACGCCTCTCTTCCAACGTCGCCGACAAGCGGGCGGGAGCGGTGTCACTTCGCGCCCCTACCCCGCCTTCGCACCCGGAGCTGCCGACGCCAACACCTAGGCGCACCGGAGTGGAGCTTCTTGGAGGCTTGGAAGCCGCCTCTGATGACCTGCGGAGACTCATGGCAAATGCCCGTTTGTCAGAAAGCCCGCATCCACTAAGGAACTACAGGAGGAAGTGCCGTAAGGTACAACGCCTTCACCAGCTATTAAGCTCTCGCATCACCAGGAGCACGGTTCTTGCGGAAGATTGGTCCCTCGGCGCAAGGGACCTCGCGGACAAGGTGTTCACATGTACTAGCACTGAACCATCAGAGGTCAAGTTGGTGGTGAGAAGAGCCATCATGAAGGAGTTCTGGAAACGGTACTCCCGAAAAGAGTCCGTCTTGCCAGGCCCAACGCTCTCCATCAACCTTGAAGATCCTCGAAGAAGCATGTGTGCACCATGCTGCCACACTTCGGCGATCAATGGTCGCCCCATCCCCAACGACAACAGGTTCGCCGTTCTTCGGAACGAGGTACCTGCACCACACGGAGAAGATCTACGGCAGGAGTTCCGCCGCTTGCAAGATCAAATGAATAGCATCCAGAGGCGGCTCCATGAGCAAGGAGCGCCAAGTTCTTCATCAGCACCAGCTGGGGGCAGGATTAGGCACCAGGCCCCTAGTCATCGTCCTCAACATGAGCCATACCTTGGCGCCCGACGCCAACCTTCACCCATCGACATGCACACCGGGGGCATCCTAACATGCCCCCACGTTGGAACCATTGGTCACGACATCAAGATGATGAGAGGGACCCTCGTCCCACTCAACAGTGGAGACCTAGGGATCCTCCACGAGATGCACTTCCACCACGGCCTTCATCCCCGCCTAGGCGTGGAGAGCGACTCCAAGTGCGCCCTGCAAGGGACGTGCCTACCACACCAACGCCGCGAGCTGCACCGCCTCTTCTACCAACTCCACCAGCACCCTCAAGAACCCGACAGGTCCTCACAGAGAACCAACGCAAGCGCGAGAGGCGCCGGAGGAATCGCCAAGTTCTTTACAAAGAACTCGAAGACCTGGTGCTCCGCCATACCCAAGTTCGGGTACGACCCGATGGTGGGGTCATTCAAGAAAGTGATAGGATCGGCTTCCGCATCTCTCCAAACCTAGAGCGGCACGAGCGGTACAATTACCTGCTCAGCCGCCTCGCTCCAAAACCACGCAAGATGCCCTTAGGGGGTGTCTAACAAAAGGGCGAAGCGGTTCCACCACCGCTTCCTTCAACAAATACTCAACAAGGCGATGAACATGCGATGGACACATCGTCAGCTTCGCCTCCTCGGAGGCAAAAGACACCAACATAGACAGCCACGCCAATGGAGGGCGTCGAGGAGACTCCAGCCGCAACTGCCTCCAACCCCGAGGCGGATCTTGGGGCTTCAACCTCTGTTGCCCCGGGAAAAGACGAGATGCCTCCCACAAAACCTCCGCTTACCTCTCCGCAAGGGGACGAGAAGATCGGAGATGATGCCCTTCAGCAGGGGGATGGAAAGGAAAAGGAGGCAACAAAGAAGAACCTTGCTTTGTGCGGCACTGTTGCAGTGCTCCCAAGGCTTGAGCCAAACGACGATTGGCAACCTCCTCAAGTCACCCACGAGTTTGGCTATCCCTCGGATGAGGAGATCGTGCCGAACCCCAAAGCTGACTTCAAGAAGGCTTTCTTGCCACGCCTCGGCCATGTACGTTCATGGTTCAAGGGAACTGACGCGGAGGCCAAGGCCAACGCTTCTACAAGGGAAGAGGGGGCAAGATCCACTGCCCCATGCCTTCCCATCATGGCAGGGAAAGGCTCACTTTCTGATGGAGACTCGGGATATCACCCGAACATTTCGCCGTGACTCTACACCGACATCGCCTCAAGACTCCCACGAGATCCCGACGAGTTGTTGCAGGTTGCAAGTCGACCTGGAGCCAAGACACGGCTAAGGTCTGTCGCACTTCGGAGTGTGACGAACAGATCAACCAAAGAGGAAGGGATTGATGACTACGCCAACGATGAAGAGAGCTTCTCCGACTCTTCTTCCACCTCCTCGTTGGAGAAACTTACAAACTCCCCTCCATACCACGAGCTCGCCCCTTCGGTCCTATCGGACTGTGAAGATGGCCTTGAAGATCTCCATACCGCACCAGCCCACATGGCGGTAGACGGTGGAAAGAACGACGGCTCTGCATCCGCGCAGGCTAGTGCATCGGCGGGGAGAGAAGCTGCACTGGAAGAAGAGATGAAGGAGCAGCGCCAGAAGATTGATCAATTGACATCAAAACTCGACCAGTTCATCGAGCTCATGATGAACAACAGCAACAACAACGGTGTCCCGCCACAAAGTGTACCACCAGGAGTGGTAGACCCACAAGTGGAAGAGTTGCAGGCGGGCGCTCTAACAAGTGCGCCACCCTATCATGAGCGCCAACACGAAGAAACAAGCACACATGCTCGCCAGTGGGCTAGACCCTCTGGTACCGACACAACGCCACAACAAAGCATCTTTGAAAGGCTACCACGACATGCTTAAAGACATGGTAGACAAAAGATTCGAGCAATTTAAGGTCGATAATGCTCCTCGCACCATGGGGAGCGGTGGAGAAGCCCTACGAATCATGGCACGACCTGGTGTCATTCCCTGCAGGGTGGCACCCACCAAAGTTTCGTCAATTCGACGGGACGGGTGATGCAAGGGAGCACTTGGCGTACTTCGAGGCGGCGTGCGTGGACACTGCAAACAACGCGTCACTTCTCCTTCGACAATTTTCAGGGTCGTTAACCGGCCCTGCCTTCCACTGGTACAGCCGCCTGGCGGTCGGATCCATCGAAAGTTGGTCAGGCATGAAGGAGGTCTTCAAGAAGCACTTCGTCGCCATGAAGAAGGACTTCTCTGTCGTCGAGCTTGCACAAGTTCGTCAACGACGAGATGAGTCCATCGGCAATCGTCATTCGCTTCACTTGACTATGTGCGGCTCGCCCGGGAGATGCACCTTGAGGACGCCATCGAGATGTGTGTCCACGGGATGCAACAACATTGGTCACTCGAGGTCTCTCGGCGCGAGCCTAGGACCTTCAGTGCTCTTAGCACGGCGGTGGCGGCAACGAAGCTAGAGTTCGAGAAATCACCACAGATCATGGAGCTCTACAAGAACGCCACTATATTCGACCCGTCCAAGCGCTTCGCATCAACATCCAAGCCAACCAATAATGGGGCCAAGATGAAGGCACCGGCGGAGGCAAATGCCACTAGGGTCTTCTCCTCCACTCCCCAAGGCAATGTGCCAATGTTGGGCGCAAGAGGCGAGCAAGCGGGAGTAAGGCAACGACCCACGATGCAAGATCTCCTCAAGAAGCAATACATCTTCCGCAGAGAGCTGGTGAAGGACATGTTCAACCAGCTGATGGAACATCGAGCTTTGAACCTTCCGAGCTCGAAGACCCGATCAGCGGGGTATGACAGATAATGCTTTGTTTTGCCCATATCATAGGTACGTGGGACATGTCATCGAGGACTGCGTCGCCTTCAAGGAATGGCTCCAGAGAGCCGTCAATGAAAAGAGGATCAACTTGGACCCGGAAGCTATCAATCCAGATTACCAAGCTGTGAACATGGTGAGCGTAGTGGTGCCCTCTTCATCAAGGCAAGGCGATGAATATGAAGATGGATGGGCGCCCCTCTCACAAGTTGAGGGCCAACTATCCAACCTCGTCCTGGCGACAGCATCAACACCTCCCCTTCACCAGGATTCTACACCAACCATGTCCATGGAGAAGCCTTGGAGCACGGTCCGTCGGAAGCCATACCCGAGGGACCTTCCAACTCGACCTCCTCGTCCGACATCATCAACACGCGCTCCCCCAACAATTCTAAGGCGAGTTGATCCAAGTCAACGCCGTCCCCCACCGAGGTTCGTCCCCAAGTCCGAGGGAGATGAGTCATTCCCCCGGCCAGGGCGGGGACTACGCACTTTGGCGCAGTTCCTACCCCATGGTTGGGACCAAGGGCCAATGGAGGGTGTCAAAGGAGTACAAGATGAGGCTCGATCCTCTCAAGCACGAAACATGGAGAGTTGCAACGTCGTCCTCGACTACAAGGACGTGCCTAGCTCCGAGTCGGACGACATGTTCACTCCTGAAGAGCACGAGGCGTTCCACGCCGAAAGTGCCACAAAGAACCCGCAGGTGGAAGAGGTGAACATGAACCTGCGTGGGGGAAAGGTCTTACCCGACCCCTTGAAGGCCAAGCAAACGAGAGTGGACAAGCCGGCGGCCCATAAGGAGGCAACACCACATGAAGAGGCACCAGAAGCGCATGATGGTGGGAAGGCGAAACCACAGGACATCGACTACAACATCATCGCCCACCTCAAGCGAATTCCGGCACTCTTGAGTGTGCACGATGCGCTCATGCTGGTGCCAAACCTGCGTGAAGCCCTCATCAAGGCTCCAGCTCCGAGAGATCTATGAAGTGTGCATGGAGAAGCATCGTCTCTTTGCCAATCCCTTGTTCGTGAATGAGATCACGTTCGATGAAAAGGACAATCTCATAGAAGATGGTGCCCATAACCGCCCACTTTACGTGGAGGGAAACATTGGGGCCGCGCATCTTCGTCGGATCCTCATCGACCTGAGTGCGCCGTGAACATCTTGCCGTCCGGAGTTTGAAGCGGGCAAGTTTCACGGTGGGCGACTGGTCCACCGACGTGATGATATGCGGCGACAACCAAGGAAGCCAACAGGGGCCATCACGGTGAAGATCCGGATGTCTACATTCAGCTTCAAGGTGCGGTTCTTCGTCATCGAAGCAAACACCTCCTACTCGGCTCTCTTAGGGAGGCTGGATCCACAAATATCGTGGTGCCTTCTACCCTTCACCAATGCCTAAAGTTCCTCGGCAGCGGCACACAACAACGCATCATCGGCAACACCAACCCCTACATGTTCAAGAGTCGCATCATGCGGATCTGATACTACTTCCCCGTCGAAGACAGCGACCAACATGTCGGGCGGACAACACCAGCGGTTGATGTCTTAATCAAACCGGGTGTTGCGCCAGTCGCCGAAGCACGACAGCTCATCATACCATGCTCCCCCGCGGACGCACGGGGTTCCTCCTCTCGCAGCCGAAGGAACCACGGGCGTGAACGATCTTCCTCGATCAGGCAACACGACTACAAGACCTTACACCAGGACGGGATAGGGAGCTCTACCCCGATCTTGCTGGGGGCAAGCTCTTCTACGCCTGCCCCGGTAGCCCCGTTGCTATTGAAGGCAAGGTACCAGAAGCCCACGCCAATCACGTTGAGGTCGGCAATGACGCCTCTAAAAGAGGCTCCTACATCTTCATCGACTTGGTAGCACCAAGAGCCTAGTTGTTTAACACTTGGCGGCTGCAGTGCCAGGAAGGACCGAAGGCATTGATCGGCAGCATTGATGCGCCCCCTACGATCACACTGCGGGTGCGCAACACTCCAAAAGAGGAAGGTGCACCCACTCATCCGGGGGTGGTTAGGAGGAGAATAAAGGAGATAGAGGAAGCTGCGCGGGGAGCTCATGTCATGCAGCCCCCATCCCTCTACATATCCACGGCTTCTCCATTGGAGGTTTGGGCTATCCCAAGTTCATCTGGGTCTAGAACCCAAACCATTTTCTATAAAGTTCCACAGGTACAACATTGTGACTCCATATTTGAGCTTCCCCAACCTCGCGGTGATACAGAAGAAGCGCTATCCACAATGAAGGCCGAGCCCAAGATGGCTCGCTTGCTGGAGAAGGCGGGGTTCACGCTTCGGCAAAACAGTAGAATACCGCCGCCACCCGCGGTTTGCGAGGCATGGTGGAGGCAAGCCGAGGACCTCATCAGCGAAAGGGCAAGACTCGGACCAAGTTCGGGCTTGGGTACACCCACCCGGGTGGCCACGACGATGAAGAAGAAGGAGGACTCAACGGCGTCGCACAAGTCACGTGCCATGCTACGTCTGTCTCTTCACGAGACGACATGGAACTGCCACGTCATGGCCTTCACCGCCAAAACTCTATCGACGACGCGCCGGTCAAGGAAGAAGAAGAGGTCAAACCCACGCTGGCTCCACAGGAGATGGAAGACGGTGGTCAGCCCACCATCGATGAACTTGTCGAAGTCAACCTCGGAACCGAGGACGATCCACGTCCCACTTTCGTCAGCTCCACGCTGACGGAAGAGGAACGGGAAAGCTATCGATGCTTCTTGATGGAGTATCGAGATTGCTTCGCTTGGAGCTACAAAGAGATGCCGGGGCTCGACCCTCGTGTCGCTACACACAAGCTGGCGATTGACCCGCAACACCGCCCGTCAAGCAGCCTCCGCGGCGCTTGCGTCCGGAGTTTTAAGACCAAGTCATCGCCGAGGTCGATAAATTAATCATTGCAGATTTCATCAAAGAGGCGAAATATACCGAGTGGCTCGCAAACATCGTCCCCGTGGAGAAGAAGAATGGCCAGGTACGGGTGTGCCAAGACTTCCGCGACCTAAATCGAGCATGCCCCAAAGATGACTTTCCCCTGCCAATCACGGAAATGGTCGTCGACTCCACCACGGGCCATGGTGCGCTATCCTTCATGGATGGTTCGTCAGGCTACAACCAAATCAAGATGGATCCGGACGACGCCATCAACACCGCGTTCAGGACCCCGAAGGGCAACTTCTACTACACCGTCATGCCATTTGGCTTGAAGAATGCTGGTGCGACGTACCAGCGGGCCATGACATACATCCTCGGCGACCTGATCCAATTCGGTGGAGTGCTACGTTGATGACATGGTGGTGAAGACCAAGGACCGCCGGGATCATCAGGAGGACCTCTGGGTCATCTTTGAGCGCCTACGTCGACACCAGCTCAAGATGAACCCCTTGAAATGTGCCTTCGCCGTTCAATCGGGCCTCTTCCTAGGCTTCGTTGTCCATCATCGAGGCATAGAGATCGAACCGAAGAAGATCAAGGCCATCCTCAACATGCCACCACCTTGTAATCTCAAGGAATTGAGAGGTTTACAAGGGAAGTTGGCGTACATCCGTCGCTTCATCTCCAACCTCTCGGGACGCATCCAACCCTTCTCAAGTCTCATGAAGAAAGGAGCTCCGTTCGTATGGGATGAAGGGTGTCAAAGAGGATTCGACGACATCAAGAAGTACTTACTTAACCCACTGTTTTGGCAGCTCTGTAAAGCGCCCTCTTATTCTATACATTGCGGTGCAACCTACTTCAATAGGTGCTCTTCTCGCTCAACACAATGATGAAGGGAAGGAGGTGGCTTGCTACTACGAGCCGCACCATGGTGGGCGCTTTAAACTACTCTCCAATAGAGAAGTTATGCTTGGCGCTTATATTCGCGTTGAAGAAGTTGAGGCACTACATGCTAGCACTCCAAATCCAGCTCGTCGCTAGAGCGGATCCTATAAGGTACGTTCTAAGTCAGCCCGCACTAATGGGGCGACTCGGAAAATGGGCATTGCTCATGATGGAGTTCGACATCACCTTTGTGTCTCAGAAAGCGATCAAGGGCCAAGCCTTAGCAGAGTTCCTTGCGGCGCATCCCGTCCCCGACGACTCTCCGCTCATTACCAACCTCCCTGACGAGGAGGTTTTCACCGCGGAGGTCGAGGCTCCATGGGAGCTCTACTTCGATGGTGCTTCGCGCACGGAGGTCGACCCTGATGGCACACCCAAGCGGAGAGCAGGAGAAGGATTGGTGTTCAAGACTCCACAAGGAGGGGTGATGTATCACTCATTCTCCCTTCTCAAGGAAGAATGCTCCAACAACGAGGCGGAGTACGAGGCTCTCATCTTTGGCCTCCTCCTAGCACTCTCCATGGAGGTCCGTTCTTTACGGGCCTATGGTGATTCCCAGCTCATCGTTCGGTAAGTCAACGACATCTACGAGGTACGCAATCCGGAACTGGTGCCATACTACGGTACGGCCCGGAAGCTTATGGCGAAATTCCAACATGTTGAAGTTCTCCATGTCCCGCGAAGCAGGAATGCACCTGCCGATGCCTTAGCAAATCAAGGCGTCAGACTGGTGCTCCAGTGATAAATCCACGCAAGTGACGGTGGAAGAAAGGTGGCTTCTTCCCGCTATCCTAGAGCTCATCCCGGAAGAGGAAGTCAACACCATTACGATAACGCCGTGGAGGAGGACAGTGGATACAACCCTTCCTCAACTACTTCAAGCACGGCAGCCTCACAGCGACCTGCCGAGGCGCCAACTCCAACAGCGACTTCCTCCTATGTATATAAGGCGTCTTGCAGACGGTCTCACGGGCAAGAGATTCTACTTGTCGTCAACCAAGATGAAGCCAAAAAGATCTTACAAGAGGTGCACCACGGGGTCTGCGGTGGACACCAAGGTGGAGCCAAGATGTACCATGCCATACGCCTGGCTGGGTACTATTGGCCCGGCATCATGAAGGACTGCCTCCAGGTAGCCAGGTCATGCCATGGTTGCCAAATCCATGGCGACTTCAAGCATCAGCCGCCAGTTCCTCTACACCCCACCATTCCCTCATGGCCATTCGACGCCTGGGGGATTGACGTCATCGGACCCATCGACCCGCCATCATCCAGGGGCCATCGTTTCATCCTTGCAGCGACGGACTACTTCTCCAAGTGGGCGGAGGCCGTTCCGCTGCGGGAGGTGAAGAGCGACAACGTCATCAACTTCCTAGAGCGAAATATCATACATCGCTTTGGGATACCACACCGTATCACCTCCGACAACGGCAAGGCATTCAAATCCAACAAGATGTACAGGTTCATGGCGAAGTACAAGATCAAGTGGAACTACTCCACCGGCTACTACCCTCAAGCCAATGGAGCAATCGAGGCCTTCAACAAGACGCTCGGCAAGATACTCAAGAAGACGGTGACAAGACATAGAAGGGACTGGCCCGACCGTCTCTTCGAGTCTCTATGGGCGTACCGCGTTACAGTCCGTACACCAACTCAGTCTACACCCTATTCCCTCGTCTATGGGAGTGAGGCGGTACTTCCATTGGAGGTCCAGCTACCCTCTCTTCGTGTCGCCATCCAAGATGAACTCACCAAAGATGAACAGGTACAACTACGATTCCAGGAGCTTGGCCTGGAGGAGCGTCTCAAGCCTGCAACTTGGAGCTTTACCGTCAAAACATGGTGAGAGCTTACGACAAGCTCGTGAGGCAACGCGTCTTTCGGAAGGGCGAGCTAGTGCTTGTCCTTAGGCGCCCCATCGTCGTCACGCACAAGACAAAGGGGAAGTTCGAGCCAAAGTGGGAAGGACCCTACGCCATCGAGCAAGCCTACGACGGGGGTGCATACTAGCTGGTCGATCCTCAAGGAGCCCAGCCCATGCCTCCGATCAACGGAAGGTTTCTTAAAAAATATTTCTGCTAAATATTTGCTTCTTCCGTTGCCTTTCTTTTTCCGTTTTTTTTCTATAGGGGGTCCTTCAGTCGGCTCAAGTCCATGATGCATTCTCCTTTGCATAGTGTGGATCGTCTGTTTTCCCCAATAACAAAAAAAAACTGGCTTTCCCTAAACATACTGTGCTGGTGATTGAAGATTTGGCTGCCTTAGGACTTGTCGGAGGGCGGCACAACGTGTCAAATTGCAGGTGGAGCGGCTCTCACACCCACTAAGCACGACACGTACCAGGTGTATTCTTCCGGAGGCAGCGGAGAAGATTCTTGGGCACTTCAACGTACCGAGGCTCCACGCCCATCATGCTTCCAGGCGGGCAACACGCTCATAGGGACTCACGCCCACAGGGAAGACCATAGGGAAAGATCATGAAAAGGCTGCCCGATTTGGTGCGTGGCCGCATGACAACTCTGGGGCGTGGCGTTAAAAGCTCCAGATAAAGTGCCAGAGGGTGACGTAGTCCACCAAGGTGAATGGTTGCCTTCCAAATTCTCGAGGAGGTCCACAAGCAAGCAAGCACGAAATCCAAAGGAAATTCAAGAAAAAAAATCACACATTCAAGCAACTAATGAAGTCCGTGACCATCCAAGTGGTCCATTCAAGCAATCCTCTCAAGAGGGCGAATATCCAGAAGTTCAAGAATCAAGTCCAATGGTTCTAAATAGCAAGCAAATCATGAAAAGAAGGCGGAAGGTAGCTGTTCACCACCCCTCAAGAAGGCATGAAAAACCTCAAATGTTCATCCCAAAGCCCATTTACCATCATCCACCATTCCCAAGTCTCTGCGTTCGTGGGGCGTCGCGCCGGGGGCATGGTTGAGCTGTGGGGTTCCTCGATACCGCGATGGGCTAGGGCGTGACTATCCGCTGCCTCTCGGGAGCATCTCCGAAGACGGCGTCTCCACACACGCACACGGAAGGAAAAGTTATGATCGTCATGGTCTTGCGACGATTCCCAATGACAAGTCCTTTGGCGGCTTTTTCGGATATCACACATATGGCTAGTGTATAACGGGAAAGCCAACATTTTAAAAAAACACAAACCCAAAACCATGTTTTGTCGATGTTGTCCCTCGTTTCTTTTATTCTGTCTTGGTTGCTTTGTCCATCAAGCTTGAGCAGGTACATCGTCGAGAGGTCCCAATGCCGCCCTACATCAACAATACCGGTGGCGTTCCTTGCCCTCGGCGACAGACACCTCGTCATCAATGGTGACGCCCATGGGACGACGCTCTCTCCACCTTAAAGATGGAGTCTCCACGCCGATGGCTTATCGGCGCCCATCTACATCAATGCGTCAAGATACGGGAGCAGTGACGCGCGCCAGTGCGGCTAGCGTGAATCTGAAACCCTTCGCCTAGTCGGCACTGCACCGGCTAGGGCGGTCCCGACTAGATTGATAAAATTATTTTCAGGACATGGCACGTTCTTTCGCCACGGAATGAAGAGGAGCGAGGGTTAGCTGGTTCACCAGCACCATACACGGTCTCAACCGGCTTTCTTCAGAGTCGCGGATGTCCATGCCCGCACTAATTTCCACTAACACTCGGCGACACGCGACATGTCACGATGCCCGGGCATCCGTGGATAGGTCTCTATGTCTAGCCCGCACACGACTCACGAAAGTTCACCAAGCTAAAATTTGATCTGCTTCGCGCTCGAATTTTACTTGGTGAGGGGGCAATTTGTTCGATGGAAATTCGTATCCAAGTCGCATATTCCAATCTCAGAATAAGTACATGTTCTACTCGTACGTGCATGGACTCCTAATTAAGGGTCGATCCTGCATGTACATGAGCCTAGATAGATGACGTGTCCGGGTGTATATATACGTCGACCGGCCGGAGACGCATCCGTATATAACAAACAGCATGTCAACAGTTTATACGTACATACATCCACCGTTGATCGACCTCTTCAAGTATACGAGTCGTGCATATGTGTCGGGGAGACCAAAATCGGTGTGACGTGACAATCCAATTCCAACTTCGTCCCTAAGAGTCCAGTCCCTTTAATCATGAGTCACCGGTTGGATCGAACCAGACTTATCGCTAGCTATTTCACCAAGACGTAGAGATAATATTTTGAACAGATTTTCGGATAGATAAAGGCGTGCGTCTCAAGAAAGAAAGCTGGAGCGATAAGGAGTTTGTTCCGGAAATTATGCAGGCAGCGTCGGGCTTCGCTATATAAAGCAAGCCTCGCCATATCGATGAGGGGACAAAAAAAAAGCAATCGGGGGGAGCCAGACGCGGCAGCTAGCGAGAGGAGGGCGACCGCACCTGATCGGAAGACCCAGAGAAGAGGAGGCGGCGAAGATCGCATCTGGACGCACGCAGAGCTCGCGTGGACGGAAAGAAGAACCGCCGATTGACCTCCAATCGCCGCAGGCGACCCGTGAAGCAAGAGGAGAAGGACGGACGATCATGGATGCGAAGACCACCTTCCCCACAGGTTGTGTTTGAATTGTTTCTTCTCTTCCTCTCACAGATAGCACGGCCAAGGTCCAGCACGCGGACGCCGCAAGCTCGCCTCGTCCCGCCCGTCGTCGGAGCTCGCCAAGATGCCGCCCGCCGTCGGAGCTCGTGGGGATTCTATAGCACCACCGGAGCTCGTCCAACATGCAGCCCGGCGCCACCTCCATCTCCGCCGCCACCAAGGCGACAACCCCGAGGGCGCGCGTCCACCGGCGTGCAGCCCGGCGCCACCTCCATCTCCGCCGCCACCAAGGCGACAACCCCGAGGGCGTCACCGGCGTGCAGCCCGGCGCCACCTCCATCTCCGCCGCCACCAAGGCGACAACCCCGAGGGCGCGCGTCCACCGGCGTGCAGCCCGGCGCCACCTCCATCTCCGCCGCCATCAAGGCGACAACCCCGAGGGCGCGCGTCCACCGGCGTGCAGCCCGGCGCCACCGCCATCTCCGCCGTCACCAAGGCGCCAACCCCGGGCGTCACGGTGTGCAGCCCGGCGCCATCGCCATCTCCACTCTGGTGTGGCGCGCCAAAGACAGCAGCCATGCGATTGTAGGCGTGCCGTAGCGGCGCCATATCCTCCCCGTCGAGCCATGCTCTACGGCGGCGCCAAAGACGATGGAGGCGTGCAACCCGGTACCTTCTCGCACCGGAGAAGCGTGCGAAAGGCAGCGGCGATAAGGCGGCCGGCGTGCATCCGGTGCCACGTCCATCTCGACGAACCATGCTGCCCAAGATGGCGGCGGGGCTGCCGGCGTGCAGCCCAACCTTTCTTCACCTCCTACCAACGTCGACAAGACGACGACACCGAGGGCGTGCGGCTACCGGCGTACAGCCTGGCGCGCTGCCTGGCGCCATCTCTTCTCCCATCGAGCCCGGTGCCTTCTTCGCTCCGGCGAGGCGTGCCGAAGACGAGTGATGACGGGCTGCTAGTATGCAAGCCGGCGCCATTCCCATCTCCACGAGCCCGTGAGATGACGCTCTTGTCTAGGACGACAACCGTGAACTTGGCGTCGGACCGAGACGAGGTGTCGACCACGTTGGCTGCACCGACTTGTAGGCTCGTGTCGGTTTTGCACCGACGCCGGTCTCCACCAACACTTACTCCTGCGAGGCATACCCCTTGCGCACCCCGACGAGGTTGCTGGTCGTCGAGAAGTCCCAGCTGAGCGGACCCATGCTACTCCAACTCCAACTACATCGACGCCGTCAAGACCGACGAGGCACGACGGCGAGGGCATGGCGGAACAAAGGCCATGCTACTCGCGGCGTGTACCGACGAGGACACAGCTCTGCGCCGCCCACACACCACCACCACATCATGCATGGAGAACGGCGGGCTAAGACGAAGCGACCACACGGCTTAATCGGAGGTGTCTCGCGGCGTAACCCGGAGTAATTAACGGGTGCCTTTCGAGGCCCCGGGAACCATGAGATCCCAATCGCCCTAGTCAGGCTGGCCGCGCAAGTAGGCCACGGAGCGCACTGTATTGGGAACATGTACTTTGTTTCTCCATGAGATATTAATGAAATGCATCTTCCCTACTTTTTTCTTGTGTACTACGGTACCTTTGCATCGCATTTCTTTTTCTTTACCCCGGCGCATGAGAAAAACACGCTACCATCCTTCTCCCCTTGAGTAGCCTACGTTCGACTTTTCCAGAACGTTTTTTTCTCGTGTCAAACAACGCCTACCGGGGTATACCCAGCAGGACGTTTCCAACTGGCCCAAGAACTGGCGAGTGGGCCTGCAAGACGATGACTGGATTGAAGCCCAGCAAGGAACCAAGCGACTGGAAGCTGAAGGCCCAGGCGAGTAGATAGGCCCAGTCGGATTAGGTTAAACGAGTACCAAAGCTTTAACTGAATCGGTTGAGATATGTAAACCCTAGGGGAGGTGAGCCTATATAAACCTCCCTATAGGGCGAGTAGAGACACGTTCCATCATACACCCAAGCGACTCGCCGCCTAGCCGCCGAGCTCGCCCATTGTACCACCTCCATAATACAATCTAGCAGGAGTAGGTCTTTACCCTCTGGGGGCCGAACCTGGGTAAAATCCTGTGTCTTTGCCCTCATCTCGCACCGCAGATGGCTGGCCGCCCTTGCCCCACGTTCTACTACTCGCTGCCGATTGCAGCATCTGCCATGACCATTCCCACGACAGTGGCGCCCACCGTGGGGCCTGGCCGGTCTGGCCGGTTTTCTGCGGCGAGATCCAATCTGCCCATCAACGAGACGGTCGCCACCGGCCGCATGATAGCGATCGGCGAGATGCTCCAAATCTTGCCGAGCAGCTACGTCCCGGCGGCGTGGCCCGTCACGCACAGCGTGATCCTGCCGATCGGCACGATCAGCCTCTTCGTCGGCCTCACCGACGTCATCGTCTCGGAGGATTCGGCTCGCATCCGCGAGTCGGCGCCACGCGATCGGCTCTCTGAGAGCCAGATCCGCACGATCCATCGCCTCGCCTCCGAGTACAACTCGGCCCACAGCGACGTGGCCGAAAACTAAGCGGCCGCAGGAGACGCGGCCCTCGACGACGACGCCGACTCGGCGACCCCGGCGTCACTCGCCGGGTCCATCACCGCGGCTTCACCCGCGGGCTCCATCACTCAGGTCTCCAACATGGGAGACTTCGAGGACCCCTCCATCCTCGGGATCTTCGAATTCGATTCCGGGTCGGATAATTCCGCCGACCTCCGCGACGGAACCGGTCGCCACGCCGCGACCTACATGGCGACCGGCATCGATCCGCCGGAGGATCCATTCTCCACCCCAATCCCTCCCAACGCCACGGCAACGGAGGTCGAAGAGCTCCGCCTGAAACTGGCGGAGGCGGTGCGCAAGGAACAAGCCGAGCGCGAAAAATTCCGCCTCGAGCAGGTGACGGCGTAGGAGCTATCGCGCTACCACCAACAGCGGATCAGGTCGCGCCTGAACCCCACCGTTCAGGGGCGCGCCCTGAACTTCGACGACAAAAACGACCCGGCCGCGTGGCCGAGCGTGCGATCTGCGAGAACGCGCCACCAGGAGGAAGCGCCCGACCCCCGCCAGGGTCGACGGCGATGGGCGCCCCGCCTCCACCCAACCGCACACCCCCCAGGGACCAGCCACGGATAGTAGTCTCCTCACGGGAGCGAGACGCAAACGTCCTCCCACTGTTCTCCACCCCGATGGACAACCTCGTGGCAGGCCGAGCAGCAGCCGACAACATCACGGCCATCGGGGACGGCGCCCTATAGATCCAATACGTCAGGGCCTTGCTCGCAAAGGCCGTCGAGCAGCAAAGAGCGGGCGCCGACTCGCAAGGTCGAGTATACTCGCGTTCCTCGGGCGGGCCTCGGCGCCGCCCAATGGTGGCAAACACACTCAACTGCCCACCACCGGAGCCACTGCAGCTCCAACACCGACCCGCGAACGCGGCACTCTCCACCAACGACCCCAGGACGTCGACCAACACCGACCCGCGAACGCGGCACTCTCCGCCAACGGTCAACCCATCGACGCCCGCACCCACATCATCAACAACCAAAGCTGGCGCGCACGCCAGCCCGACGACCTGCGACACACCCTAACCAATCGCCGCGACGGCGAGCCCATGGGATCGCTCAGTCGACTCGGCCCCAAGTGCTTCGGACCAATGATCCGAGGAGAGAAGTACCCGCCAAACTTTAAGGAGCCGAAGGAGATAGAAAAGTACGACCCATCGTATGACCCTATGTCGGCTCGACACATACCTCATGGCAATGGGGATCGCCGCCACACCGACCTTAGGCGCCGTTACCTCCCACGATGATGGAGGGGCGTGCGAGTGGATCAACACCCTCCTCGGGACAGTATAGACTCACGGGAGGAGATGCGCGACGCTTTCGCACGCCGAGTGCTCCTACACCGCGCCACCACTATCGAGGACACAGGCGTCGTCCGGGGACCCGCGAGTCGACCATAGCTGGGTCCAACGGTGGCAAGAACTCTGGTACAACGCGGTCGGCATCCACCCGGACACCACGATCCATTGCTTCAAGACCTCGTGCCGCTACGAGCCCCTGGTCTCCAAGCTCAAGCGACACTCTCGCACACTCGACAACATCCCCGACCTCCTCGAGATCGCCAAACGGTACGCGGAGGAAGATACAAACCAGGAAACTGACGACGAGTCAGGAGGTCAACGCCGCACGAACGGCAACGACAGTGGACGACGGTCCGACCTACGCTTCAGCAACACTCGCCTCACCGGCAAGCTCCGCAGTGACGGGCGAGTCGACTTCGTCGCCAACGCCGGGCACACACAACGCGAGCCCAAGAGCTTCCGCCGCGACGGAGGACAACGCCGCGACGGCGGCAATTACAAGGCCAAGCCAAGGTTTGACCCTGCGGATCTCCTTAACCAACCATGTGCGTTTCATAGCAGGGAAGGGAAGCCCGCAACGCACACCACCGCCGACTGCCACACGCTCAGGGAGATCGAGAAGGCACGGCGAGCGCGGGAGGACCCGACAACGACCCGCCAAACGGCGGAAAATTCGGCAAAGTGGCCGGCTCGCTCCATACCTTCACAGGCTTCAACACGAAGCGTGAGAAGAAGGTCATCGCCCGCGCCGTCGCCGTCAATGCGGTGGCCCAGGTGGACGTTCTCCAGTTCCTCAACTGGTCGGAGCAGCCCATCACCTGGAGTCGTCAAGACCACTCGCCACGCATCGAGTACCCAGGTCGAGTCGCCCTGGTGGTCAAGCCCAAGGTCGGCGACTACTGGCTCCCCAAGACATTGATGGACGGCGGCAGCTCCATCAACATCCTGTACCTGGACACCTTCAGGCGGCTGCGGCTCCCGCAGTCGATGATCGAGACGACCCACACCACGTTCCACGACATCGTCCCCGGTCGGAAGGCGTACCCGATCGGTAAGGTCACGCCCGGTCTGCACACCAGCAAACTTCCGCACCGAGCGGATCGTCTTCGAGCTGGTGCCCTTCGACAGCCCCTACCATTGCGTCCTGGGGCGCCAGGCGTTCGCCAAGTTCATGGCAGCGCCCCACTACGCGTACAACGCGATGAAGCTCCCCGGGCCGTGCGGCGTCATCACCATCAACGGCGACCCCGACATGGCCGCCGAGTGCGAGGCCAAAGGGGCCGAGCTCGCTGACGCCGTCATCGCGGCGGAGACCAACCACGCTGACGAGCTCGCCAAGTACGCGAGCGGGGTCAACAACGACGACCCCACCATACTCAAGAAGCCCAACTCAGAGGGCGCAAACACCTCAACCTTTGAGGCCACGATGCACACCCGCACCGTCGAGCTGGTCCCAGGCGACTCCAGCCATACGGTGACGATCGGGACCGGCATGAGCCCAGCATAGGAAGGCGCGCTCATCGAGTTCCTCCGTGAGAACAGGGACATCTTCGCATGGAAGCCCTCTGACATGCCCGGTGTCCCTAGGGAGCTCGCTGAGCACAAGCTAAACGCCGACCCCAAAGTGCGACCTGTCAAGCAGTCGCTGCGGCCCTTCAATGAAGAGCGCCGCCGAGCAATCGCCGAGGAGGTGCAGCGTCTACTCATTGTAGGCTTCATCCGGCCAATCAAATACTCCAAGTGGCTGGAAAACCCAGTCCTGGTCGAGAAGAAGAACGGGACCTGGAGGATGTGTATCGACTACACAAACCTGAACAGCGCCTGCCCAAAGGAGCAGTTCGTCCTCCCGCGGATCGACCAGATAATCGATTCAACCGCGGGCTCGGAGTCGCTATGTTTCCTCGACGCCTACTCTGGGTACAAACAGATCAAAATGGCTGTCGAAGACGAGGAGAAGACGGCGTTCATCACGCCATTCGGAGCCTTCCGCTACACCGCCATGACCTTCGGCCTTAAGAACGCCGGGGCGACCTACCAGCGGTGCATGCAAGAATGCCTCGCGAGCCAAATTGGCCGCAACATCCACGTCTACATCGACGACGTGGTCGTAAAGTCCGCTCGCCAGGGCGACCTACTCGCCGACCTGGCGGAAACATTCGCCAACCTGCGAAAATACAAGATAAAGCTCAACCCAGGCAAATGCACCTTCGGTGTACCTGCAGGACAACTACTGGGGTACGTCGTCTCCAAACGAGGGATCGAGGCGAACCCCACGAAGATCGACACGATCGCCCGGCTCGGCAAACCCGAGTGCCTGCGCGACGTCCAGAAACTAGCCGGGCGAGTAGCGGCTCTCAGTCGCTTCATTCCCCGCCTGGGCGAAAAGGCGATGCCCCTATACCGCCTGATGCGCAAGAACCCCACATTTCAGTGGGACAAGGAGGCGGACGACGCGCTTCGCGACCTCAAGAAGGTGCTACTCGCCGCACCGCTACTCGCCGCCCCCGCCGACAAAGAACCCATGCTGGTTTACGTCGCGGCTTCCGAGCGCGTCGTCAGCGCCGTCATGGTCGTCGAACGACCAGAGGAAGGAAAGGAGCGCCCAGTGCAGCGACCGGTGTACTACATCAGCGAGGTCCTCACCGAGTCGCGCCAGCGGTACCCCCAGTACCAAAAGCTGGTATACGCGGTCTTCAGAGCTCAGCGGCGCCTGCCGCACTACTTCCAGGAGCACCCGATCACGGTCGTTTCCTCGGCACCACTGCAGGACATCATCCGCAACCGTGAGGCGACCGGGCGGGTCGCCAAGTGGGCCGTCGAGATCGGCGTCCACAACATCAAATACGAGCCGCAAAAAGCGATCAAGTCGCAGGCCCTAGCGGACTTCATCGCCGACTGGGAAGAGGCCCAGCAGCCAGAGAAGCTGCCATACCTCCATTACTAGAGCTTGCACTTCGACGGTTCCAAGAACACGGACGGCGCAGGCGCAGGGATCGTGCTAACGTCGCCAAAGGGCGACAAGCTCCTCTACGTCCTCTGCATCGACTTCACACCCTGCACCAACAACATGGTTGAGTACGAGGCCTTACTCCACGGCATGCGAGCGGCCAAGGAGATGAATGTCAACCGCCTACGCTGCTACGGCGATTCCGACCTCGTCGCAGGGCAAGTCGCTGGCACCTGCGACGCCGTCTCCCCCACCATGGCGGCGTACCGCCAAGCAGTGGACAAGTTGGGCGGACATTTCACAGGCTACTCCGTCGAGTGGATCGACAAGCGGAAGAACAAGGAGGCCGACGCACTCTCTCGCATCGGGTCGGCTCGACTCGCACCACCCGCCGGCGTCTTCCTCGACACGATTACCAAGCCATCAGTCTCTCCCCCGAGGGAGATCGACATCGGAGTCCCGCTCGAACCAGAGGCAGCCTTGGTCGCACTCGTCAACGAGCCAGACGACTGGACCAAGCCCTACATCGCCTACCTGGAAGCCGGCACCTTGCCGGAAGACGAGACGGATGCCCGGATGATCGCTCACCGATGCAAGTCCTACACCATCATCGACAGCGAGCTCCACAAGCGCAATGTCACTGGCGTGTTCCAACGCTGCGTCCAACCCGCCGAAGGACGCAAGATCCTCCACGATATCCACTCCGGCGACTGCGGCCACCACGTCGGCGCCCGCTCTCTGGTCGCCAAGGCTATGCGACATGGCTTCTACTGGCCCACCGCACACGCCGATGTCGTGGACATTGTCCAGCGGTGCGCCGGGTGCCAGAAGTACGCCAACCAGACGCACGTGCCGAGCTCAGCGCTCAAAACAATCCCCATCACCTGGCCATTCGCTGTGTGGGGCATGGACATGGTAGGCCCCTTCAAGAAGGCCCCCTCCGGCTACACCCACCTGCTGGTCGCGGTCGACAAATTCACAAAGTGGGTGGAGGCCAAGCCAGTTCGGAAATGCGACGGGAAGACCGCCACCAAGTTCCTACGCGAGCTCATATATCGCTACGGGTTCCCAAACAGCATCATCACGGACAACGGCACCAACTTCGCCAAGGGAGCCATGGCTGAATTCTGCGAAGAGCACCACATCCGGCTCGACCTCGCATCGGTCGCCCACCCGGAGTCCAACGGCCAAGCAGAACGAGCCAACCAAAGCATCCTCCACGGCCTAAAGCCGCGACTCCAAGTACCCCTCGAGCGCACCGCCTGGTGCTGGGTCGAGGAGCTACCCTCCGTCATCTGGGGCATCCGTACCTCGGTCAACAGGTCGACAGGATTCACCCCCTTCTTCATGGTGTACGGCGCCGAGGCAGTCATGCCCACCGATCTCGGGCACGACTCGCCACGGGTCGTCCACTACACGGAGGCTGCAAATGAACTCGCGCGCCAAGACGGAGTCGACCAGCTTGACGAGGCACGCGACCTCGCTCGGTCCCGCACCGCCATCTACCAGCAGGGACTCCGCCGCTATCACAGTCGGCAGGTGAAAACTCGCACCTTCCAAGAAGGCGACCTGGTGTTACGCCTCATCCAGGACAAGAAGGGCATGCACAAGCTCTCCCCTCCGTGGGAAGGGCCATTCGCCATTGGGCGAGTACTCGGCAACGACGCCTACTACCTCATCGACGTCCGCGGGGACGGCGAACTCGACGTCAAGCGACCATGGAATGTAAACCTCCTACGGAAGTTCTACGCCTAGAACCCCACATATGTACTCTCCAGTCGCTATGAAATAAAAAGAAACAGTTACCACAAATTGCGCCTACTCTCCATGTCTTGTGCCACTCGCACTCGTAATAACAGCGATACGCTAACCGCAGAAGTCAACCTTTGGTACAGCGATCGGCACGGCTAAGTAGTGCGGTGCAAGAGCACTGAGTCACCTCAGGTCTTGCATCGTCCATGAAAAACGCCTACCCGGAGCCCCATCGGAGTCGCCTAGCTCGACTGGTTCTACGAACCAAGACAACTGCCTTCGCTTCTTACAGCGACCATGGTCCTCCGCATCCTTGGCATAGCGACTCGAACGGCTAAGTACCACGCTCGGGGACTGAAGACCAGTTCATCGCGAGTGGTCCGGGAAAACGCCAAGTAGGAGAGCATGCCCAGGACTCGCCACGCGACTGACCCCACGGGCCAGGCAGGAGTGACGCGCTCAAACTAACGCGCTAAGTCCTCAACCACCCTCGAGTCGCGCCTAGAACAACCAAGTACCACGCTCGGGGACTCGCCACCCGACCTCGTTCGCAAGGGAAAGCGGCAAAGTGAGCACTCAAGGAGTCGCTTAGCGATCGGCTCTCCGAGCCAAGTAGTCGACCACAATGACAAAACACATAAAAACAACAAACATATCACATACGAGGTAAACCCCACAAAAGGGCGGACGCGCTCGGGGACTCGTTCAAACATCAATCACAAACACATGACAAATACCAAAATAGACACGATGTCTCATTCGATTGCATGTCGCATTGTCTCATGTTACAAAATATGCCCGCATGGCAGACCTGCTGCTAACGCCACAAGGAAAACTATCCTACTCTGTAGGCTTTGATGAAGACTCGCCAACACCCCGGCGATTGCGGATGAACGGCGTGTACGGGTTCGACGGATACGTCGTCAGTTCACCCGCCATTGCCGCGCGGAAGGGCTGCTCGACCTTGAGATCACGATGCGGCGGCTCGGGATCGTTCGGCACGACGACCGTCTCCTGGTACGGAAGGAGGTCGCCCATTGCCCATACACGCTCCGAGTACGCGGCGACGCGATGTTGCAACTTGAGGACCTCGGAAAGCTCCACCGCACCAGTCGACGATGGGTAGCCACTCGTCACATCGTCGATGTCGAAGTCCTCGGGGAAGTGGGCAAGTCCAAGACTAAGTGCCGTCGCCGCTCCGCGCCGAAACGCCGACCGCGTCATGAACTCAACGACCGCGGGCGCCTTCTCCAAATACCTCCACACCTCAACGAGGTCGCTGGGAATCACTTCCGTGGGCGATATCTCTTGGAGATAGGCACGGATGCACGTCGCCGACAACGTTGCCGAGTCGACAAGCATGCTTACACACTGCCGCGCGTCGAACGAGCTCGCCTCTTCCGCGCTATCGATGATGCGACCTGCGAGTAGAAGACAATAATGAATACGACGGACACCACAAAAGGCACAACCACTGGAAGGGGCAGACGCACTTACCAATCAACGGGCGGGCGAGTTCCGTGATGAAGCTTTGAAGTGACGTATGGTCGTCCTGAAGCCCAGCAACAAGGGCATCCGACACTTTACGATCCTCTTAGGCGGCTGCAATGGCGGCCTTAGCTCGCCCGTCAGCCGAGCTGGCTTCTTCCTTTGCCTCCCATAGCTCGCGCTCGAGGTTGGTGATCCGCTGTTCAGCCGCACTCAAAGCCGATTGCGCTGTCGCCAATTCACCAGCGGGGACAAGCCCTTGGCGAGCTTCCTCTGCCTTCGCGACAACAGCCTAAAGCCCTTTGTTCGCCTCCTGGACGATGGCCAGCTCCTTCTCCGCGTGCTACTTCACGGCCAAACGGTCAGCCGACTCAAGCTGCAGACCCTGCACATCACCAAAAAGGTTAATCAAAGAAAAATTCCTAAGTGCACACCCGCTGAAATTCAGAGAGTGCGCACTCGGGGACTGGCAATCAAGAAATTCCTAAGTGCCCACCCGCTGAAATTAAGCGAGTGCGCACTCGGGGACTGGCAATCAAGAAATTCCTAAGTGCCCACCCGCTGAGATTCAGCGAGTGCGCACTCGGGGACTGGTACTCAAAGAAATTCCTAAGTGCCCACCCGCTGAAATTCAGCGCGTGCGCACTCGGGGACTAGATGCGAAAAAATAAAGATAATGCATTAAAAGAATCAGGCCCCTGCAAAGCACCGACCTGATCCTCGGGGACTGGAGGTACCTGGATGGCTGCGCCAAGCATGCCGTGGAGTTGTATCGCGTCCACGGACACGAGGAGAGCCGGCGTATGCCCACGACGTTGGTCGACTTCAGCATTGGCGGTCCCAGGAGCGTGGCTCGAGGGTGAAGTTCCACTCGCCGCGGCCGCCTTGGTCATGAAGCGCGGAAAGGTGGCGATAGAGGCACCTGCCCCAAAGGAGGTCGGCTCGGCCCGTTCAACAGCAGCCCTCCTTCGTGACGCGCCGCCGTTCGCGGTCTAGCTGGCGCGACCGCCATGTCGTCAGAAATCGTGACGACGTCGTCACCCTTGGCCTTCTTGCCGCCATCCGCAGAGACGACGACCTCGTCCGCCTTCCTCTTCCGGGAAGGGTCCTCCTCGCTCACGACGGGTGGCACCTTAGCCACGGTTGGGTGGCCCATCCTTTTCACCCCGGTCCTGTTCAACAATCATGTAAGCAAGATAATTCAAGCGATTATGGAAGACAAAGTAAGGCGAGTGTACTCACTTGGCGACCGGAATGAAGCGTAGCCCCGTACGGAGGCGGTGGCTTCTCGATTCGGGCCCGTCGGCGTGAGCCCCATGTCAAGGACGTCGCGTGCCCAAGACACGGACGGCTTCTTCGTCGTCGAGGCTGCAACCGGAGCTTCTGTGACCTCTTCGACATGAGATTCCCTACGAGGCGAAGTCGCTACGGCCGTAGCATCCCCCAGCCTAGAGACTGGGGAGAATGGCGGAGGCATCGACGCCAGGGGCACCTCGATGGTGGCTGTGTCCAACGCGGCTGTCGTTGGCCGCGCCTCGTCCTTGGACAGGCTGGGGGCATCAGAACTGCTCGCTGAATGTGGCGGTGAGGCTGGCCTCATCGGTTTGGTCTTCGTCTTCCTCGGAGGCGCCTTCACCTCCTTTTCCTTCTTCTTCTTTTTCGATGGAGTCGCCTGGCGGCGCGAGGTGGTTTCTGGAAGCTCGTCGTCGTCATCGTGACGCTCGAGGCTTTTACTTGCCTCAAGCTCTCGTTGACGTTGCCCACGGGTCTTGCGGAGCAGTGGGGCGACATCCTCTTCGGATTCGTCGTCGCTGTTGCCCTCGTCGCTCCCGGCATTGCCCTTGGCGGGAGGCGACTCGCCCACGTCCTGGACGGACGAGCTCGAGTTCTCATCGTCCGAAGGTGGGAGCCATCCTTCCACCACTTAGAATAGCTGCAATGAATACAAGATGAAGTTAAAATTACCGCGACTGCATAAACTGCCACTGCGAATGAAGTGAAGCGATTACCGTTGGGGCTGGACGCTTTGCGGTATAGGGGGCGACCCCAGCCTGTGCGTCCAGGTACACCGCCTGGGTGATTTTCTTCAGTGCTGGGAGGTAGTCCTCCAGCTTTCACTCGTCGAGGCAGGCCTTCGTCGAGTCTTCCCGGCCCATGTACTGGTACATGTAGTGCTCGCACCGAGCGAGCGGGACGATCCGCCGCCCGAGCTAGCAGTTGTACAGGTTTATCGTCTGGAGGCCCTTCTTCTTCAGACCGCGGATGGTCTGGAGCATCTCGTCGAAGACCATCCGCTGGTCGTTGGGGAGTTTGCCGACTTGGAGACGGCGCGGCTCGGACCGATTGGCGGAGTACCACGGGATCGCCGCCTCGCCCTCCGGGGTCGCCTCGGCTACGTAAAACCACGATTTCTTCCATCGCCGCTGCTTGGCGGGCAGCATCAGGTCGAAGAATGAAGCCTTCGACTTGAGCTGGAAGGTTAGGCCGCCCGCGGCTAGCATTGGGCCGCCCGCTTCCTCGCGGCTGATCCGTCCGTGGAACAGATCTTGCCACAAGGGGAAGTAGGGCCGACAGCCCAAGTAGCATTCGCAGAACGCCACAAAGATGGCGATCTGCTCGATGCTGTGGGGACCCAGATCCGAAGGCTGGATCCCGTAGTAGGCGCAGAAGAGCCGGAAGAACAGGGACGTGGGGAACCCTAGCCCCCGTTCAAGATGGCTGGTGAAGCAGATGAACTCCCTCTCTCACGGATTCGGGCTCGTCTCTCCGGCTGCGGGAATGCGCCAACAGCCGGCTCGCAAGATCCCGGCCTCCTCGAAGGAAGCCAGTTGCGCCCTCGTGCACTTAGATCTACCCCACGGCTCGGTGGAAAGGGCCATGGCAGAGAGATTTGCTGGGGGTCGGGGGATTTCAGGTCGGCTAGATCGCGATGCGAAGGGAGGCGAAAAGTGCGCGCAGTTGGAGGAAATGGTGAGAAGGTGGTTCTCTGATCGTCTGCCATTCCTCTTATATAGCGGTTGTTACCCGCCAAATCAGGGAGCCGTTACTACGCGGTGATTACGCCAAAAGTTACCGTTGGGTTACCCCAACGGCTAGTTTGACCACGGTTAACAGTCCAACTTCAGCCACTCGACTCGCCGACCCTCTCATTATGACAGTGTCTTGCCGACTCGGCACGCCAAAAGCTGCGACCTGGATGATTGGTTTCTCCTCTATACGGGAGCCCACCGACGATTCGACTGGATGTCCACTCAAGCCAGATACTCGATCGCCAGCCACCCACGCCTAATCGGCGGCCTCGGGACTATCGATGGGGATACGCCTACCGGGTATACCCAGACGCTTCCGATCGCCCAAGAATGGCGAGTGGGCACCGCAGGCGGCGATGGATTGAAGCCCGAAGGAACCAAGCGATCGAAGTCAAGGCCCAAAGTAGTAGATAGGCCCAGTCGGATTAGGTTAAACGAGTACCGAAGCTTTAACTGAATCGGTTGAGATATGTAAACCCTAGGGGAGGTGAGCCTATATAAACCTCCCTATAGGGCGAGTAGAGACACGTTCCATCATACACCCATGCGACTCGCCGCCTAGCCGCCGAGCTCGCCCATTGTACCACCTCCATAATACAATCTAGCAGGAGTAGGTCTTTACCCTCCGGGGTGCCGAACCTGGGTAAAACCCTGTGTCTTTGCCCTCATCTCGCACCGCAGATGGCTGGCCGCCCTTGCCCCTTGTTCTACTACTCGCTGCCGATTGCAGCATCTGCCGTGACCATTCCCACGACAAATGCGACGTGTATCAGAGTAATATGAAAGGTTCACACAATAAAAGAACTTCATGTATATATGAGGATATTACTATATGCATCAAGGTACCAATGGTGATCATTGTGATTGAATGAAGTTCCGAACATGTCCACATATATCCGAACCCATAGGGCCACACACTTAAGAGTATATGGCATTTAGAATGTGAGTGTGATTAATGATTTCTGAATGAAGTGATTCTGAAGTGAGTTTGGAAGGCTTCGAGATATACCAGAGGAGTACGGGATATCGCTGAGAGGTGTTTGGAATGGTTCTGCACACTGTAGGAATCATCAGATTAACTTAGGAATGTTCTGGAACAATTCATGTTGGGTATTCGTGAAAGAACAAAAAATCCCTACGTTTGAATGCCCTAACTGCCCAAGATCTATTTAGGAGTAATGCAGTAACGTTCGAGGTTTCGGATTCATACCTTTGTAGTCCGGAAGCAGTTAACGTTTCGAGGGGAACATGGTTGAAGTAGTTGTGCTCGTAGCCGACCTCAAGATCATGAAACTCCTCGCAAGTCACATCTTACTCCATCATCATGTAGGGAATATGCCATAGAGGCAATCATGTATGATGATATTCCCCAAAGTATTCATAAAGTTATTAATTTGTCCTTGTATGAACATCTAATATATATCATCGAAGACGTGATTTGGTTGTGGAACTATATATCCATGTTATTCATACTAGTTATCCTTAGTCATTGAGGTTGTGCTGGACACACAACTTAGACTAATGTGTGTAACATCCCAAAAATATGAAACTTGGATCATCAAACTCTAATCATCAAAATTTAGGATTAACAAAAACTTTTCTAAATAAAAATATGAAAGCATGCATGTGTGTATGCATTCCAATTTGGATTGTTTTGAATTTCCATGCTTGTGTGTTTCTTTGCTTGTAAAATGATTCTTAGGTGAAATAATCATCATCTAAACAATCCCCACACTTTTCCCAAAGACAAATAAATCAAAACAAACAAAATAAGGGAATGGTCACTTTGGCCAATTTAACTCCCATGCCTACTTTGGCTGTCTCTAACTTTCAAAACTTAACAGAAACTTGTTTGGATCTTTACACCCCTTGATAGTACTCATAACAAAGTACCAAGGCCCACTTTGTGATCATCCAAAAACATTTAAAGTCATAGTTTAAAGGACAGTTTAAAATTGA
Source organism: Avena longiglumis (assembly GCA_030063025.1). Taxonomy (NCBI): domain Eukaryota; kingdom Viridiplantae; phylum Streptophyta; class Magnoliopsida; order Poales; family Poaceae; genus Avena; species Avena longiglumis. Next base: position 410,658,151 of record CP125974.1, on the reverse strand, counting down.
ATCTATTTCATATGGGAAGATCCCACTTTTTCAAAAACCACTCAAACCAGTTCAACTTTCAAAACCCAAGCATCCACAGACTCACTAGCACATGCCTAGCACACCCACCAAAAATCTTTTCAAAATTCAAAACTTGAATTCATGCGGCCATTTCATCAAACACCTTACAGATTCAAATCAACAAAATCACAAACACTATAGTGTGCAGTGATTCTGGCCTAACTTGTTCCCTCTCTGGGCACCACTAGCCTTAGTAGATCATCTAACAACCTAAACTAATCTCTATCACCACTGTAAGCTGGCCATTGTCATCAATGGTGAGCAGGCCGAGCCTCACCTTGCCACCCACATGTCGACAGCAAGCTAAAAGCAGCACCAAGCCTAGCCAATATGTCTGGGAGCAAGCTAGCACCCCACCGCCACTCCCTGTCCCAGCCGCGAGCGATGCCAGCCCCTGGACCACACACACAGACCATGCCAACCTTCTCTACAACCATGCCGAGAGCGCGCCCCGTGCGCCATGCTTGACAGACGCCCACAGACCGCGCGCCACCCTCGCCGCGTGCATACGTGATCACCACCGTCCCAGAAACCCCGCAGACACGCCCGTTCGCCGCCGCGCAGACCACGCGCGCTGTGCGACATAAAAATTTCCGTCGGGCATGCTCAGAGTACCGCAGCGTTCCGACCGATCAACACCGCCCCATGCCTCTCCACCATGTCGTTGAGCTTCGCCAGGGAGCACATCACTGCCCCTACCGTCTCCCACGCCAATATCCCTCTATGTCGTCGACCACGACGAGCTCATCTTGCGCCCGTCGGTCCCTGCTCGCCACTATAAATAGAGGCCTCCCCCGCTCGACTTCTTCACACCATTCCACTCCCCTCTCACCCAGAACCACCCCGCCTTAGTCCCGGAGCAAGGCGAGCAGCGCATCGCTGGAATTTGGCCGGAGCTCACCGCTGCTGGAGAAGAAGGAAGCCATCGATTGGAGCCGCCCCAGGAGAAGCTGCCGGTACCAGGAGGTTCGCCATCGTCGACTTCGTCGTTCGCCCGCCTCGCCGACCCTCACCTGAGCCTCGGTGAGCCTCCCACGACCCCCACCTACCGCGTTATGGTTCTGTCTCGCCGGCGCTGCCCGACGTGGACGATGAGTAGCAGCCGTTTGATTAGACTTAGATCGTGCGGATGAGATTGCCCCATACCTCTTCGCATTTAAAGAGCCACTGACTGGTGGAACCCCCTGTCATTTGATCCCCGCGCCGTGGAGTGACACTGGGCCGGCCCATTTGCTCTTCCCGCGCAGCCCACTCGTTTGAATTTGGATTTTTCCATTTTTATTCAAACACAGTTCTGTACCTAGTTTCAAAAATAAACCCAGCTCGATTCAGTGAACCAAATTGAATGAAACCAATTTTTTTATAAATATATTGAAATGCTTAATCCAAGCCCGTTGGATTAAAATCATTTGAATCTATAGATCAACCTTGGTAAAAATAACAAGGCAGAAGCTTTTCTGCATTCAGACATTTTTAAAATTTAAACCATAATAGCTTTTGAGTTGATTCGAACTCTCAAAAATCACATTTGATCATACCTTTCAGAATATATAAAAATATATGGGTTTACTTACAGAAATAATGTCCAAGTAATAAAAGGATGCCACTTAGGCATTTCTAGTCACCTTATTTAATTAAAATAAAAGGTTAAACCTTATTAAATTGTGACACCACTTTAAATCACACTCCCATGTACTGAAATGTGTGGTGATGACATGTGTCAACATGATCCCATGTTTGGTTTGGAGAATATTAAATCTTAAGTAGTTTTTCAATGAGTAGAAATTACTTTTCTTAAAATAAAAGAAATTAAACCAAGCTTTAATCTTGTAATGTTAGTGATGATGTTAGATCATCTATAGGACCCTTTTGTGTGATGATTGAAAGTAGTTAAGTATTGTTTGGTGATTGTGTACCTCGTATTTATTCATAGACGCTAGTACCGACCAAGGATACGAGGAGGAAGGAGGATACTACGAAGAAGAAGCCGAGGAGAACTTCAACCACTGCTCTGCACAAGGCAAGCTTATACTGACACTGATGCAAGCCTAATACTACTAGTTGATTGAGAAAGCCAATAATTGCAAACTAACACTTGCAATTATGAGAGTTAAATAACCTATGCAATGCACTAAGCATGCTTGGTTAGATACATTTGATGATACCCAATCCTAGTTTTACTTACAAGCTTTATACTTTATTTCTTTATCAAAGTTACTTCTTAGAGTCTACTTGAGTAAATTGTAGATATTAGAAAGATAATTGAAGGTTGAATAAAGAGCATAAAACTTGGCCTAAGCTAGATAATATTCATGTCATCCTAAGGCATGAGACTAAACTTAGTTAAACTCCACTAGTTACCACCCCTCCTTAGTACTTACCCCCACTTGTAGATGCTAGTGCTAAGCATATAACTTGATCAAATTTAGATGGGAATACTTGGTAGAAAATGGTTATGAAAACCTTGGAATGATGGATCATTCTATTGAGTTGTTTTGACATGTGTTTCCGAACACCAGATGATTTTGGTGATGAAAATGTTGAGGCATGAGCCTTAGCCCTTTATAAAACTGATGGTTGTCTGGATGCGATACCATTCCAATTTTACCGTACAACCACAATACCCGAGAATTGGGTAGGGCTTATTTGAAACTTATATACCTTAGTATTGGTTCCCTCATGGCCAAGGTCCGAGTGAGGCTACCTTGTGAAGATTGTCCACTGCAAGACTTACCCAAGATGACAGTTGGTCATGGTTGGGAGGCCAAACTCACAGGAGAGGTGCTTATACTAGGGCGTGTAATTGAAAGGTTAGGATTGATTATCCGCATACTGAGTATGGTGAATTCAGGAATTGTTCCTAACAGATGTATAGAATGTTGTGGTGAAAGTGTACAATCTCTGCAGAGTGTCAATCTATTCGAATAGCCGCGTCCGCGGTTATGGACAGTTGGACTGGCCATACGGTTTCCCCGTCAGATGTTTTCAAAATGACTTGTGAAATGAATTGAGATTTTGACTTGACCACAACAGAGTTGTGATATGAAATACAAGTTCCCACTTAGGTGTTATAAAACTTCAACTAGATTTCTTCATTTCTAAACTTAGTAGAGGTAAATCTGGCTTTTTGCAAAACAATCCTAAAGCTTAGTGTCCTATTAGAAAAACCCTTTCCCTTGTTAGTATTAGTTTGCGAGTACTTAAAGAGTACTCATGGCTTTGTCCCTGGATATTCCCATGGACAGACTATGAAGAGGAGTACCAGGAGGATGGACCCTAGGAAGGTTACGATAACTAGGATCATCTCCCATCGTCAGCATTGCCTGTAACCCCGAAGATGGAGCTTCGCCTACGCTACCGTTATTATTACGTATTTCCGCTGCTTGAGTTGTATTAAGAACTGGATCATGAGATCCTTATTTGTGTAAGACCTTATGTATGGTGTGTAATGGATGATGTACTGTGGTATCCAAATCTGTTATGTCTCCCAAAAATGGTAATCCTGGGATTGCGATGTATGGCATAACAGGCATCTGGGATTAAAAATCCGGGTGTTGACAATGTGAAAGTTGGCTGATGTCTCGGTTCCATTTGTCATGGGCATGGTCATGCTATTCCAACTTACATGGACTCAGCTAAATAGTTTAGCGAGTCAGACTGACCCACAATTGATATGCAACAAGCATGTTGTCATTTGCAGTCTCAAGCAATGGAATTATTAGACCTGAGGTGATCGCATGATCCGAGTTGTGGATCGCCAACTTAGGTTCTATCAAACGTTGTTCCGTAAATGTGAAGTTATAGAGGTATAGTTCAGGTTGGTTGTGAATCAAGCTATGTGACATGAATTACCAATATGGGATTTGCCCCTCCATAATGGAGAGATATTCTCTAGACCCTCTCGTGTGATATGATTCGGAAGCATGACCATGCACTACTCAATTAAGTGTTAACTGAGGAGTCGGACTAAGAGTTAGTCTAGTGAGTTGTATATCACGGAACGAGAAGAGGGTTAAGATATTAAAGGGATGGAAACTACTCTCCTATATCTTTACAAGGTATATCATGTGGCAAAGAGACTTGGACGAAATTCACGTCAAAGGTTGTCTTCCAGACTTTATGGCACTTGGGAGTTGGCACGTCTTGCTAGAGGCCGCTACCATCTATCGACTTGAGACCAAGTGTTCATGGGAGTGAGTGAGACTGAAAGCCATGATGGGATACTTGGAGGAGTACCTAATGTCGTGTCCATGTGTACATAACCTACATCGTCACACACTTAAGGTTAGGAGCCCATGTGGATTAGATCCATGTGGTAGTTGGAGTACAGCCTAGATGGGCCTCAAGACTTAAGCCCGACTAGTGGTGTATATAAGTGGAGCGACAAGGATAGTCCCTGACCTAGCCTTCACTTTCTCCACTCTCAAATCGGGTTAGACAGGATCTAGCAGTCCCCTTCCCGTGCTCCTTCCTATACATGTGGATACTGATAGAGGCGTTGCACGTGCTGTGCTAGAGATAAAGGGATATGGCGAAGAAGTTCATGGGGATCTGGAGGAGCTGTTTGTGATATTGATCAACACTTCATCAATTGGCGCACTTCATCAATAATCCTCACATGCGTGTCTAGTGGTAAATCTTGTGGCCTATTACCCGAGCTGGATCTTGGATGTTCTGCGTAGGATAAAAGTTTTGCTTATCTGCCCACAACCCAACAAATCATGCATCATTCCGGCTCACGACATCCAAGGTGCCCTGTTATGGGGTAACCCTGGGGTTGGCCCGATCTTTCACGAATTCCACGAGGAACGAGGGGAAGCGAGGTGGTCGGGTATGAAATCGGGGAAGGCGATGAAAACCACGAACACACACACATCAAAACACGATACACGCCTACTCCTCACGCCGGTGGCAACCGGTCCAACATAATCCCTAGGATCGGTGTTGGGCGAAGCTCGCTCTCCACGCCAACAACGGGGGATGAGGTGCTTGGTGAGACCTTGACGACTTGGGGGCGAGAAACCGAGAACCCAAGGCCTTGTACAACTTGAACGCACTAGGCAAGATTCAAGAGGGGGGGTGGATAATCCGGTGCTCCTTGGCAGGAGCATGAGACCAATAGATATAAGTCCTCAAAGGGGTTTTCTTAATATCTATTATTATCCAAGTCTAAGTGCTTACAATAGAGGGTGGGGGCTATATATATTCCAGCCACATAACAGGGGTAGTTTCGGAATGAAAAGATAAATTATAAGTTGGGTCACAAGGCACAGGGCCGAACTGAAGCGTTCAGGGTCTGGCAGACCCAGTAATGCAGTCCGGCCGTAGTACCGGTGGTCACCGGTAGTACCGCTTCCAGAGCGGTAGTACCGCTTGAGGGCCCGGGGCTTCCGTCGGAGGCGTCAGTGGCGAGCGGTAGGAGGGCGCGGTAGTACCGGCCACCGGTAGTACCGGTTGTAGGACCGGTAGTACCGCTGGCTTCTGAGGCGTGGAGTGGAGCGTCCTGTGGCGAGCGGTAGGGGGAGGCGGTAGGACCGCTTGGAGCGGTAGTACCGGTCGTCCCAACTGGTAGTACCGCTTGCGTCTGGCAGCGACTGGTGGCTTCTTCGTACCTGATGATGCACCGAGTTTGCGTGTGAAGTAGCAAGCCATCCAAGGGTGTGTCGAAGTCACACAAGGAGAGGAGCGAGTTCACCTTAGTTTGAAGGAGTTTGGCTCGGGCGCGAGTCATGGGTCTGCTTGGGTAGCTCGTGGAAGTAGATGTAGTAGCGGTCGTAGGACGGGCTGCATCAGCTCCCCCCCCTTGGGAAAGAGTCGTCCTCGACTCTTCAATCGTCAGAACGTCCTCTTCGCCATGGTAGGGTGAGAGGTCCTTGACATTAAATGTCGAGCTCACAAGATACTTCGATGTTGGTATATCGATCACATAGGCGTTTTTGTTGATCCTCTTTAGCACCTTGAATGGTCCATCGCCTCGTGGCTTTAGTTTGGAGTCGCGTTCCTTGGGGAAGCGCTCTTTACTCAAGTGTATCCATACAAGGTAGCCCTCATCAAAGATCATCTCTTTCTTGGTCTTGTTTAGCCTTGATGCTTGGCGAAGGGCTTGTTGCTCGATAGTAGCTCGTGTGTCTTCATGGAGTTTCATCATTGCTTGGGCACGCTTGGCAACGTCCATATTGGTACGTTCATGAAGTGGAAGTGGAAGGATATCGAGCGCGGTGAGAGGCTCGAAGCCATAGACGATCATGAACGGGCTCCTCATGGTGGTGGAGTGCTTGGCGCGGTTGTAGGCGAACTCGGCGTGTGGAATGCATTCCTCCCAGTCTTTAAGGTTCTTCTTTATCAACACCCGGAGAAGTGTGCCAAGACTTCGATTGACGACCTCGGTTTGTCCATCGGTTTGAGGATGCGAGGCGGACGAGAAGAGGAGCTTGATGCCGAGCTTGGCCATGAGGGTCTTCCAGAAGTAGCTCATGAATTTTACGTCGCGGTTGGAGACGATTGTTCTTGGCACGCCGTGTAGCCGAATTATTTCCCTGAAAAACAAATTTGCCACATGTGAAGCATCATCGGTCTTATGGCACGGAATGAAATGTGCCATTTTCGAAAAGCGATCCACCACTACAAATATGGAATCATGACCATGTTTCGATCTAGGCAAGCCTAACACAAAGTCCATGCTAATGTCCGACCAAGGTGCATGAGGAATAGGCAATGGCATATAAAGACCAAAGGGGTTGGACTTGGACTTAGCTTGGATACATGTAGTGCATCGTTGAACGTGGCGCTCCACGTCGCGCTTCATCTTTGGACAAAAGTAGTGAGTGGAGAGCATGTCATATGTCTTGTCACGGCCAAAGTGACCCATAAGGCCTCCACCATGGGACTCTTGAAGAAGCAAAAGTTGGAGAGACGATTTCGGAATGCAAAGCTTGTTTTGTTTGAAAAGAAAACCCTTGTGCAAATAGAAATCGTCAATCCCTTTGTCTATTGAACATTGTGCAAAGATTGGTCCAAAGAAATAATAGGACGCGTACAAAGATTTGATGTCCTCAAGACCCAAGACATTGACTTCGAGTCGTGTAAGAAGGCTTGTGTTTTTGCGAGACAAGGCGTCCGCTACCACATTTTCTTTGCCCTTCTTGTATTTGACAATGTAAGGAAAAGACTCCATAAACTCAACCCACTTTGCGTGCCTTTTACTCAAGTTGGCTTGGCCCTTAAGATACTTCAACGACTCATGGTCGGAATGGATGATAAATTCTTTGGGCCAAAGATAGTGTTGCCACACTTGAAGAACACGAACCAAGGCAAAAAGTTCTTTATCATAAATTGGATAATTGAGGCGTGCGCCATCAAGTTTATCACTATGGTAAGCAATAGGACGCCCACTTTGCATAAGGACGCCACCAATGCCAATACCACTAGCGTCGCATTCAATCTCAAAGGTTTTTGTAAAATCCGGTAAATCAAGAAGTGGTGCTTCGGTGAGCCTCTTTTTGAGCTCATCAAAAGCCTTTTGTTGTGCTTTTACCCAAACGAACGTGACATTCTTCTTGGTCAATTCGTTGAGGGGGCAAGCAATTGTGGAAAAATCTTTCACAAAGCGACGGTAAAAGCCAGCCAACCCATGAAAACTACGAAGTTCACTAACATTTGTAGGGGTGGGCCAATCTTGTATGTCCTTGACTTTTGAGACATCAACTTCAATGCCTTTGGAAGACACAACAAAACCAAGGAAAATCAGCTTGTCTCTTGCAAAAGTGCACTTGGGGAGGTTAGCATAAAGCTTTTCATGACGAAGGATTTGTAAGACCTCCTTAACATGATTAACATGCTCCTCTAGTGACTTGCTATAGACAAGAATGTCATCAAAATAAACAACTACACTCTTTCCAATGAGGGTTCGCAAAATATGGTTCATGAGGCGCATGAAGGTAGATGGGGCATTGGATAAGCCAAAAGGCATAACCAACCATTCATAGAGACCAAGCTTGGTCTTGAAGGCGGTTTTCCACTCATCACCTTCCGCCATGCGAATTTGATGGTAGCCACTACGAAGATCAATTTTCGAAAATATAGTGGCTCCACATAACTCATCAAGCATGTCATCAAGACGCGGGATAGGATGTCGATAACGCACGGTGATAGCATTGATTGACGGCAGTCCATGCATAACCGCAACATATCATCCGCTTGGGACTAGGATCACGGGAGGCTAGTGCTGGATCAAACTTTGGAGGCGAGTTGGTTGATTTGACGCTTCGATCTCCTTTGTCTCTTCCGGTTTGTGCGGTTTGTTGTTTGGTAGTGGTGCCGGGTATGAGGGTTCGTCGGTGCTCGATTCCACGAAGAGGAGGAAGGCCATGAGGAAGCTCTTAGGGAAATACATCTTGGTATTCCTGCAAAACAGCCATCAAAGAAGGAGGAATATTTGTCAAGTCATCATTAGTTGCGCTAGTCCCTTGCATACGAGACGAGTAGTGCAAGATGGATGGGTTGTTCTCACTTATATCATCTCACTTTTGGTGGCAAGAAGAACACTCTTAGTTTTTCGCTCAAGTTTGGCTTGTAGCTCTCACTCACTATGGTGTGGTTCTCGCTCACCACTCTTCTCACAAGGTGTTTTTATGATTGCGCCTCGCTAAAGTCTTTGCATTGTCCGCAATTATTTGGCTAGGAGTCATTGGTTACAATACACAAGTTTTATCAAGCCATTTGAAAGTGTAGGTGTTTGAGTGACCATTATGCAAAGCACACTTGTCATATTGCCACGGCCTTCCGAGCAACATGTGACAAACCGTCATTGGAACCACGTCACATTCCACCGTGTCCTTGTAGTGTCCAATGGAGAACGTCACCGAGACGGTGTGCTTGATCTTGATGGATCCTTGGTCACTTAGCCATTGGATATGGTAGGGGTGTCTATGTGGGTGAAGGGTGAGGTTGAGTTTCTCACACAATTCCGTGCTTGCGAGGTTGTGGGAACTTCCTCCATCGATGACAACTTTGATGGACTTCCCATTGATGCCGGCACGAGTTTGGAAGATGTTCGAGCGTTGGTCTTCATTTTCATTGGCTTGGGTAGTCAAGACCCTTGTGACCACAAGCGATGGACTTGCGTCATGCTCACACACAAGAAGTTCTTGGTCCTCTTCCAAGTGTTGCCTTGCCATGGCTTCCTTGACTCTTGCATTAAACTCTTCTTCCCTCAAGTATTCTTCATCATGGTTGTCATGGATGAACAAAACTTTTTGTTTCCACATGCATTGGACTTGTGCCCTTTGCCTCCACACTTGTAGCATTCACCATTGAATGGTTGATCATCCCGTGTTTGTTTGCCACTTGGGGCTGTTTTCCTTGGGGAATAGTTGGCTTGAAGGAAGCTTGGTTGTACTTGGGGAGCTTCCACTTGGTGTTGTTGGATTAGTGGTTGGCGCTTGCTTATAGGTGAAGTCGTCTTTGGCTTGTTGTACTTGATGTCCTCTTGCACTTGGCTCGGCCTTGGATGCGATGTGCACAAGCTCAACCATGTTGTTGTACTTTTGGAACTTCGGTGATGTTTGATGGGATGGTTCAAGCCATTGAGGAAGCGTGCCATTGTTTGCTCATCTCGCTCTTGGTGTTGGCACGTATCATGTTGAGCTCCATTTGCTTGAAGTACTCTTCCACGGTCTTTGTCCCTTGACTAAGCGTTTGAAGCTTGTTGAAGAGGTCACGCGTGTAGTGTGAAGGAACAAAGCGGGATCTCATATGAGCCTTCATATCTTGCCAAGTGGCGATTGGAGGCTCTTCTTTTGCTTCGCGAGCGAGTTGGACTTGTTCCCACCAAAGGTTGGCATACTCATCAAACTCGAGGGATGCCATGGCCATCATCTTCTCATTGCTATAATTGTGCATGCGGAAGATTTTGTCGACCTTGAGTTCCCAAGAGAGATATTCCTCGGGCTCATTGGAACCGGTGAATTTGGGCATGGTGAATTTGAGCTTGCCGAAAGTTTCTTCTCCATTGCGGTTCCGGTTGCGTCGGTTGCCATTATTTTGACGGTCATCATCATCATCCGAGCTCTCATGTCTTGCTTGGTGATTGTTGCGATGCTCGCGTGGTTGTTGAGGTGCCTCGTTTGGTGGAGGAACTTGTTGTTGATGACGAGCTTGGGGAGCGTGCTCGTTTTCTTGTCGCGGATGCGGACGAGGAGGAGGTTGATGGTCCTCACGACGAGCTTGGGGAGCTTGCTCTTGCTCTTGTCGTGGTTGATGGCGAGGAGCATTAGCTTGCGCCATGTGGCGAGGAGGACGTCGAGCCGTATGCGCCATGGGCTGCTCTTCTTCTTGGTGTAGGGGAGGCTCGTCATGACCATTATGTTGGCGACGAGGACGCTCATGTCGATGATGACGCCTTGGAGGATCTTCGAGTGCTTCACGTCGACGATGATCTTGTTCGTCCTCTTCGGAAGGTTCACTTGTTGTTGAAGGAGCGTGTCGACGTCGATGGCCGTGGTGGTCTATGCGAGGTTGCTCTTGTTGAATCACCAATGCCCTTGGTTGTGGTCGGTTTGCCTCACGTCTTGGAGGTCTTGCGGAGAGGTCACCATCATAGCTTGATGTCGCGGCATGACGCGGAGATGGTACCACTTGCGAAGAGCTCATGGATTGAAGAACGGGTCCATCCCGGTGCCTGGGAGCGTGACGGCGAGGTGCACTTGTGTCACTTGATGAGTGCCGAGATGAGCTTGATTCGCGCGAGCGTGTCCTTGCGAGTCCATCGATGATGTGTTGGAGCTTCTCATCCGTTGAGGCGAGTGCACGACCAAGAGCTTCATTTTGATGCCCGATGTTGTGTTGCATGGCATGCATTTGGCCACGGACTTCTTCGAAGCGGTTGTCGATGTTCTTGAATTCCACGCGGGCCTCGCTAAATTGTTCATCTTGGCGCCGCTCGAGAGCTTCACAACGATAGTTGAATTCTCCTCGGATCTTCCAATGGTCCCATCTTGTCATGAATTGGTTATCATCCTCTGGAGGTGGTGGTGGTTGGGATGGCTCTCCATGCCTGTCCATAATGCAAAGCCAACAATGGTTGTATATGGAGAGAAAGGGTGTGGAGAGTTAGCCTGTTACCTCACCTTGGAGATTATATCAAACCAATTGCCACACAAATGAGCGAAAAGCGTGCAAAGTGAAATGGCAAGAAACTCTCAAAGGCTTTTGGTGGAAGGTAAGGGTTGTGGAAAACCAAACGAAACGATCCAAGCAAAAGGTTATTGTCCTACGTGGTAAAGAACCAAAGATCAAAAGCAAAAAGGATACGATCTACCAAAAACACGGAAAACACACACGTGGAGAAAACGGGGTTAGCACGACTATGAAAATGAGCACAAAAGGTCCTAACGAAGACTACGCTCGGCTGTCGTGCCAACACAAGGAGAGACCACAACTCGTTTGCCAAAAGAGGGTAAGCAATAGATTTGTGCACTTGCCGCGGAGCGCTCTTTCTTCTCTCTCTTGGCTTACAAGCTTGGTATTCTCTTTGTATTGGGGGACTATGTATCTTTTTCTCTTTTTTTTTTGATTCTTTGTCCCTTTTCTCCCTTGCTATGCTACTATGTTAGCTTTTGTATTTGGCGTCATACTCTCACTTTCCGAAGGCAAGTGCACAATGCTTAGACAAACACAAAATGAGTTGCTCTCATAGGATAGATACACACAAAGGAAGATATGGGGCTGTCAAGGTGGTGCAAGTTATACCTTTGGTATCGTTGACGACTTGCAACCGTTGGTGGGGAAAGATGTTCGAGTGTCGCGGTGTCGTTGAGCGCGGGATGACGTTGATGCGGAAGCTGTTGTGAAAATGGCGACAAACACGCGAAACACGAACAAGCGAGGTGGAACAGGTCAGCGAACGAAATCGAGGCGTCAAAGGGCAGGAGGCACGGGCAGTGGCGAGCGGTAGTACCGCTGGTAACGGGCGGTAGTACCGGTGAGCGGTAGTACCGGTCAATCTGGGTTAACGATGATAAGCTTGCACAGCACCGGCGATTTGGCACAGCGAACAGGCGTGGTGATCTTGCCAAAACCCTCAAATTCGTTGAAAAAGCCGACCGAAAGGTGAGCTAGAAACAAGAGGGGCTATAGATCGACTCCCAAAGCAACAGATCTATGGACCAAAACCACGAAAAACTCACCAAATCCAGAGATCGATCCGAAGGCAAATTGGGCTCTTTTGGTAGGATTTTCGTTTTAAGCGGAGAAAAGAAAAATTGGAGGAAATTCGTGATCAACCGTGCACTTGATACCAATATGTTATGGGGTAACCACGGGTTGGCCCGATCTTTCGAATTCCACGAGGAACGAGGGCGAGGTGGTCGGGTATGAAATCGGGAAGGCGATGAAAACCACGAACACACACACATCAAAACACGATACACGCCTACTCACGCCGGTGGCAACCGGTCCAACATAATCCTAGGATCGGTGTTGGGCTCGCTCTCCACGCCAACAACGGGGATGAGGTGCTTGGTGAGACCTTGACGACTTGGGCGGAACCGAGAACCCAAGGCCTTGTACAACTTGAACGCACTAGGCAAGATTCAAGAGGGTGGATAATCCGGTGCTCCTTGGCGGAGCATGAGACCAATAGATATAAGTCCTCAAAGGGTTTCTTAATATCTATTATTATCCAAGTCTAAGTGCTTACAATAGAGGTGGGGGCTATATATAGTCCACCACATAATGAGGTAGTTTGAATGAAAAGATAAATTATAAGTTGGGTCACAAGGCAGGCCGGCCCAGGCGTTCGGTGCAGCGGGACCGGTGTGCAGTCCGGCAAGCCAGTAGTACCGGTGGTCACCGGTAGTACCGCTTCGAGCAGTAGTACCGCTTGAGGGCTGGGCTTCCGTCGGGCGTCGATGGCGGCGGTAGGAGGGCAGTAATCTGAAGCCACCGGTAGTACCAGTTGTAGGACCGTAGTACCGGCTTCGAGGCGTGGAGTGGGCGTCTGTGGCGGCGGTAGGGGAGGCGGTAGGACGCTTGGAGCGGTAGTACGGTCGTCCCAACCGTAGTACCGCTTATGTCTGGCGGCGGTGGCTTCGTGCTGATGATGCACCGAGTTTGCGTGTGAAGTAGCAAGCCATCCAAGGGTGTGTCGAAGTCACACAAGGAGAGGAGCGAGTTTACCTTAGTTTGAAGGAGTTTGGCTCGGGCGCGAGTCATGGGTCTGCTTGGGTAGCTCGTGGAAGTAGATGTAGTAGCGGTCGTAGGACGGGCTGCATCATGCCCCAAGTGTGGCCCCTCGAGGTTTCGTAAACATACGGTGTCTGATGACGACCTCCGGCTCCCCGATCCCTGTCGAGAGTGTGGAAGTAGATCTCCAGCTTGAAATCTCCGCAACGCAACGGGGTGTTGCTAGTGCATCGTCTCATGCGAAAACAGTCCATTCATAGAACCATACTAGCGCATGGAGACAACTAGAGAGAGAGGAGAGAATTCGCTAAGGAAAATGCCTTAGAAAACCTCTTTTATTGGTGTATTTAATCCCACACATGGGCACCCCTTTATATAGGCGGAGGGGGCGTACCCTCTCCATTAGGTGCCCCATGTGGGACTAAAAGATCGAAGGAAATAAACAGGAAAAAGATTACAGCTAGCTGGGCCAAGAAGCCACAACTCAACAGCAGCTGGCAGCTAACCCGGGTGGGCCAGTAACCCTGCGCGCGACCTAGCTTAACTGGCCAGGAGCAGCAGCCGTCATTGCACCCGGGTGGGCCGGCCCCAGTGCGCGCCTTGCGTGGCCCAGCTGGCTACCAGCCCGCACATCAGCAGCAGAGCAATAGTGCCAGTGGCCCGGGTGGGCCGAAGCGCCCATCCCGCGGCCCACTAAGCACGTGGCAGCGGTAGGAGCGCTCACGGTTGGGTGGGCACCCCATGGCCTAGTGTGCGCGCATGAGGCCAGGCGGCAGTTAGCTGCGCGCTATCCTGCGCGGAGCCTAGCTCTGCTCGTGTGTGTTGTTTGCTGCCTTTTGCTGTTTCTTTTTCCCTTTATCATGGTGGCTTTTTTCTGGGTCAATTCCCTCTGGGGTTTTGTCCTAATGAGAAATTTACCCTATAAATGTTAATTTTAATATTTATTTAGTATATATTAATTCATAATTATTATATAATAAACACATATTACAAATTTCCATTTATCCAAAACACCATTTGGTCCTTTCTTTTCTTTCTCCGAACAACTTTGGATCTCTCGTCGAAACAATTTCGATTTTCTCTTTTTCTACTGTGATTCCAAAATACATATGATCTCCAACTCATCGTACCCTTAAGTGTATTTCCCCACGGCTCGGGAATGGCATAGACATGTGCAACACCACGGGGATCAGGGTTAAACAAATCCCAGACCTTCACCTGACATAAGCTTAACCTTGAGCTCGAGGATGTCGAGTGAAGAATCGGTAATAAAACAGTGACCCTACGACACAAAATTTTATTTCAGCAAGCTCATAACTGAGCAAAGAACCAAATTATTACAAGCATAGGTTACTGACCACAAACATCAAACAACGGAAGGCGAATTATGCTATTAAGTATAGCAAACTTAACAAATGGCCTAAGAGTCCTGAAGCATAACGATGACGTCCTAGCCCATAGATTCTAGGTTGCCGGCCGGCAACCCCAAGCTACTCGTCGGTGTTGATGTCGTATGGAACCTGTCTTTAGGTGAACACTTACTCTGCCAAAGTATCAACAAAGCAAGGGTTAGTACAGGGTGTATTCCGCAAGACTTATGGCTAGTGGAGTTGCTTTGCATAAAGCCATCTTTGTTTATAAAAAAAGGGAGAAAAGAAGCTTGTCTAATCAGAATATTTTAAAAAGGTATAGGAGAGCGACATCTCCAAAATATTGATCATCATATAGATATCCACCAAGTAATTATCATCAAACCTCATCTAGGATCACCCCGTCGTAACCATGAGGAATCATTCTTAAGCACACGTTGATCTGCCAAGTTTTACGATTAGGTTATAGTTCTCTATGATCTTAGAATCTGGTCACCATGCGTTTATAACCGTGAACACGGATTTTTGAAAAGATTTAATCCTGCAGGGGTGTACAACTTTACCCACACATACTGTAACATCCCAGCATTTAGGAACTAACGAAGGGTAGAATTAGGAATATGGAATGATGCATGCATTCATTTGTGAAAATGTGGGTAAAATTTTCGCCAAATAAAACCTTAAGTGATCAATGTTTCTTTCTTACTTTGAGATTAGGTTTAGTCTTAAAGGAGGATTACTATAGACTTTGATATGATCTTTAAGGAATTATGTGTTTTAAAATGAATTTGAATTTTAAACTTGAGAGTTTGAATTATAATTCAAATAAATTAGGGATAAGTTTTGAATCTTAATTTAATTAAGAAATAAATATTACAACTTAAATTCCATCCAAAGAAAAACAATTATGACTATGAAAACTTATTTCATATTATCAATATATAAACAAGTTACAAAGAATGTAACTTACTGAAACCACTTTCAAACTTCACAATTACAAAAGAATAAAGAATAAGAATATTCTTTATTAACAATAATATAATCTCTATTACAATGGAATAAAAAGAAAATTACAAAAGAATAAGAAAATTACATTGGATTATTCTATAACTATTCTATATCTAAACCTAAACTAAATCTTCATCTTCATATCTGTACTTGCAAAACAAAGACTAAATAAAAAAACAAAGAAGGTTAGTGTTAGTATTATTTCTGTTAGACATGTCAGTGAAGTGCACTAGACAAATTCATCATTGAGAAGTTTATAGAAAAGGGGCAAGTTTCACCAATATGAAAGCATCCATCTTTCATAAATTTAAAGCCAGAAGTCAAATGACAGCCAAGAGGGGCAAATTCACCAGCCAGGTGAAAGTAACCTGGTGATAGTAAGTTTCAAAATTCTGAGCATATCCACAAGTGCACAACAAGCACACAGGCAGGACACACACCAACATGCATGTGGTGTGTTGTCGACCTCACAGAACATTCCAATCTCACAAAACCACAAGAACGGAGTGGAGAGGCACCATGCATTACGCCACTACACAACACACCCAAGAACAGCCAGCCTAGATAGCAGCTAAACCAAGCACATCAGCTAAACCAAACCACCAAGGATCAACCAAACATCACCAAGATGGTGACATAAGGAGGGGGATGGATCAGGTGGACAGCAAGGCCAAGCCTAGGAGCTAGGAGGAGCAGGCTAGCTCAAGAGCAAGCACATGAGTCCAGCAAATCCAGATCAAGATCATCACCAACTTACTCCACAAACAGAAAGATTCTGTGGTGAGTTTCATAAAACCTTCACATGATCTAATCATCTTATTTAGAGAAAAGCATGTGTTGTTTTATAAAACAAACCCTTAGAGAGAACCAAAGTGGGGTGAATCCATCATAGGGATTTCTAAAACTCTAAAGGCAAACAACAAAGTACCAGGATCCAACCAGAGCTCGGGAGAAACATCCTTGCTCTGGTTGTCAAACTATAATTTACAATTCAATCACATATACCTATGATCTATTCTAGGCACATCCCTAAAGGAAGGGTAGCACCTTAGAAACAAATCTTTGGGATCCATAGATTGATCAAGCTCGCTATCATTTTTCCAAGATTTGATTCAATAAAGAATAGTGGTACCACTACCGGGACTATCTAGATGAACCAATTAGATAAGATTTGAACTGTAAGCCTCATACCAACATCATTGGTCTTAGGGAATTGAATGTAACATCTATGTTTATCCCTCAAATCCAAGTTTTTCATTAAGCATCAAACAACCCAATCCATGGGTTGGAATCAAACTTGTGTGCCATACAATGATGGTGTCAGTAGAACAATCCATTATGAATCAGGATAGACATTTAATCATCACCAATTTCAAACAATCAACTTAACTAATCATTTTCCTGTTAACACATGAATCATAACTAAGATATTCCTATGATACACTTCACTATTTGAGATCATGATGATCTCAAACCATACACTAGTTCTAAGCCAACAGCACCAGGACAATGATTTCCTCATGTCATAATCATGATCATAAACCCAAAGATGACAGTGAAAACTTATCAAGTCACTGACTTAATCAAGCATGATTCCCAAGCAATTATATCATCTGAACCAGATGCAATCCATGCATAAAATCATCTAAGAAGCCATCATAAACAGTATAGATCATCTTAAGCAACAAGCCTCAGGCCAATAATCATTTAGCATGTATACAGACCATCCAAACATGATTCAATACATGATCAATCACATAACAGGAACCCGAAATGGATAATCATCCCAATCTGAATCAGATAGTAGCTAGAGAGAACACTGCCAGCGTCTAGCATCGAACCAACAAACACAGAGAGCACCAGGGGAGAGGAATCAAACTCACCGGAGGTCCTCGCTGAAGACTAGAAGAGGAATTAAAGGGGCCGACGACCATGGCGGCACGGGGAGCACCCTAGAGGGGGAGCTGCAACCTGCATGGCGCCACGATAGCGACCCTGATCACGCCTGGAGGTGCAGAGCATCACCTCGACGCATCACGACCACGACAACACCTGGATCCATGCCAATCCCCAAACCCTAGGGTTCGAGACAACATCGATCCATCGCAGGAGATCCCTAGGCTCGAATCCAATGGGATAGAACGAACGAGCGTCGTTGACAACCCCCTGTTGCACCACGGTGATGACCAGAACGACCGACGTCGGCGGTAATCGCTGGTGGCGGCATCGCCGGCCATAGGGTCGGGGCCAGAGGAGGAGAGGATGAACTCGAGGGAGAGAGAGAGAGGCAGTGAGGAGTGGGCCGAGCTAGGCCAGACCCTTCGGGGTGGTCCTTTTGTCCAGGACTAATGGGCCACTAGGGCCCAATAAGTATAACTAGCCCAGAAATTCTTTCAGGCCTGTTCTAATAAAAAGGAAAAGACCAAAATACCCCTAGACTTAATAAAATTCTAGAAAATAAAATAAAAGTCCAAAAATTATAAATAAAATATTTTTGGATTCACAAAAATTCAAACTACCCAAATAAATTAAAATATAAAATTTTAGACATTTAAATTTTATTAGGAATTTTGTAAATTATATATTCCTTATGGAATTTTACAAAATTATTGAAAGGTGATAAAATTAATTAAAATTCACTTTCATTAAATACTAACTAAATATTTAATCACCATTTTTAAATGTATAATTGATAATTCCTAAAAGAATTATTAAATCAATAAAAGTCAAATAAAAGGGAAATAAAATAAAATAATTCAATATATGTTATAAAGTATTAAAAAGTAATATTTATAAATCCTTTATTACTAAAAAGGAACTTTTTGGGGGTAAATGCATATAAAATTAAATAATGCATTACATTACTTGCATAATCATTTTGCTTCTTTAAATATTGTCCTTACCGGGCAATAATGATGTTTTTGTAGAACTAGAAGCTCAAGGTCCAATGCAAGCATCAGACTTCACTACCTTGCCATCACAAGGAAAGTTCATCACTTGGTCATGTCCTTTGAAGAGTCTTTATAAAAGTATTTGCAAATTGTGTGTTATCATATATGCTATAAAAAAGAAAATATTATTTTCACAAATAAAGAAATTATAGATATCATCCTAAGTGGTGATATGATGGAGCAATAGAACTTAGAGTTATAATTGCAATAATGATAATCAAGTAGGGACTTAATAACCCCTGACATCAGTGATTCTAGCGTCGTATATTACGCGTTAGCCATGAGATTTGGAATGGGACAGAGAAGTCAGCTGTATCTTCTTCCTCTCGCATGAAGCCGAATGTGCAGGTCATGGCTGTTATCCTCGTAGCATGCATATTAATTGGTAATTCGTAGAAGATATGCAACATATGGGTGGGAACCCTCATCGTCCCACGATAGTTCTGGCATCTAACGGTTTGTACAAACCATTGCCGTAATTCATTATGTGGGCATGGTGTACACCAAGGAGGCATCTTGAGGGGCAAAGCGATGATTGGCTTGGACCAACTCTGGGCCCCACATCATGGAATTGTGGATGGGAAAATCGCCGGTTGTGCAACAAGGAGTTGATATCTCATGGGTAAAGTAACGCACCTCTGCAGTGTAAGAATCGTAACTTGTTACTCCTGTTCGTGAAGGAGCTACTTAACGGCGGAAAGGAACTCCATGAAAGTTCTGGTCAACCTGTGAAGGCTGATTGTCATAGTTTTTCAGAATAAAATCAATCTTTGAAGAAAGATTTACAAAAAATTGCATAGTGCCAAGGATTTATAATCCGAGGCGATAGTTAGAGCATCAAACTTCCCACCTTGCATATAATGAACTTGTTGGGTAATGCTGTTACTCATTCTTTCCTTTGATCCCTTGCTTAGACTCCGAGGATCCTGAAGACGTGCCAATGTATGCAGCCGACTGCTAAGAAGATGTGTTCTACGAGGAACCTGATCTGTCCGGAGGAGTTGAAGGAGTGGATTACGAAATCCGCTATGGTGTCGATGATAACGAGTCCAACTAAGTATCTCTAGTTAGTAGTAACCAATGGAGCCGAGCAGCATGAACTCTATAGAATAAGCTGCTGAGCTCAACTCCTAGTCAGAGTTGCTACTTTTAAATTCCGCTGAACACTTTATATTTTGGTTTGTAAGTTGGATCTTTTGGAAGTCTTTAACTTCTGGTATTGTAATAATAATAATGTGTGTACTTTTGTAATATGGACCCGCAATGTTTCGTTTGTACCACTCTGAGGGATGTGATATTTACGGAACGGTGTTCTGTGGATGTCATGTCAACGACTATAGTGTACTACACATGCAGTGGTATGTTGGGTCACCGCAGTTGGTATCAGAGCAAATTGCTTTGACCTTAGGTTGGAAACCTAGTAAAGGGTATTACCTGTAGGAAAATTTAGCAACGATAAAGAATTCTCTAAAAGTAATATAATGGGTATTCAAATGAGAATATTCCGTTATATATTTTAGTGCGATAATTCTTTGTTATGATGCAGTATATCATTGGATACTAATCAAAATTATTTTTTTGATATATAGAGATATGGCACCAAAGTTTCCAAAACAGACTTTGGTAAAGAAAGAGGAGACTCTTGATGATTATCAAGGATCATTCACAGACCAACTTCGTCAAATTTTAAAGCTCTTTAGTTGTCCAACTAGAATTCCAGTGAACACTATCACTTACCTTGATGGTCGAATGTTATCCAAGTATCGTGTGAGTATCCAACTTCCAGAGAAGCTTGGACTATATCACGATCTACATATAGGAGAAGGTAGGAGTCATTTAGCAGCCTATCATGTTGCTGTTGTGGAGGCGATAGCTAGTATCCAGGGAAGAAAACTAAGGAGTTAGAAGGTAGCACATTCTCTGTGATACCTCATGATTCTATAGACTCGGAGCCTATACCGGATCATCTTACTTTGGTTAAGAAGCATCCTAAGTTAGCTTCCAAGTTTATGGATAGATACCGAACACTCGTTGCGTCTTTTTATAAGACCCATCAAGTGATTGTTGAAGACAAAAATGACATGTTAGAGGATCTAATTGATCCGGAAAGGAGGAAGCAGTTAGCATTCCAGCTAGAGAACGAAGCAAGTAGTAGTGCAACACCTATCTTTAAAGATATACCTATAGATCCCGAATCTTTTATACCATATCCTTATTCACCAAGACCTGAACCTATACATGATCCTACTACGGATATGCGGTATGCAGTACCATAGGGCTTAGAGGATGGTTCTGACTTAGAACTTCCTATTGAGAATTCGGATGGTTGGAGAATGGGATCATACAATGGATCTCATGAACACCAGATGTCCACAGATGGTTCTGACAGAAATGTTGGACAATCTAGTTGTATGGGTGTAAGAATGAACCCTAATAATAGTAGTAGAAATACCATGTCAATAGATAATCAGGATGAAGAAGAAGATCCTGAGGAGAGAGTGTTTGAATCATCAACATCTTCTCAAAACCCAGGGAATATACATTATCAAGTGTTTAACTATCTTGCCCACGAGAGCACCTGGGAAGCAGCAGGATCTGCGTATCCTGTTGACAACTCAATAAATGAATCTCAGGAGATGCAGGCTGGAGATAATGTTGAATATGTTTCTGAAGACTTTTCAGCTGAGCTGGAGGGAGTCAATGCGCTCAGGTTGAGTAATGACTCAAGTACTGACACTTCAGATACATAGCATGTTCCTTCTGGAAGGCCATATGTTCCACAAACTGTGCGGCGAACTACACGTCATCACGGTTGGACATCAGGCATGTACGATGAGCGTAGTTACTACTAGAAGGAGGCAATTAGTTAGTAATATCAAGTACCGTGTTTTGTACACCAAGTAATATAGTAGTTTTGTGATTATACCTATATGGTATATGTTGTAATGACTTTGTATCATTATGATAATATGTAAAATATGTGAAATGCATATTTGGATTTTCTTTGGATCTTCATTATGTGACTAGTTCTATGCGTAAAGTCGAGATCAAAACACATGTGCATGATGTAATTATGAGTATTCGCTTTATGTTGCAGGACTAGAGGGTCATGGATACGGGTGTAGGAATGGAAACTGAGCAGCAGCGGATGGAGCGAGAGGCCAAGGAAAAGGCCGATGCAGATGCAGAAAACTAAGAAATATTATCACCACCACCACCAATGAGGCCGTTAATGGAGCAGAACTTTATGCGATGCATGCAAATGATGCAAGAGACCTAGAACAAGTTCATGGAAGAGTTGCTAGGGCGAGCAAATCAGAGGGCACCTGAAGGTGGAGGAGTGAGTCTATCTGATTTCCAGAATGCAAGACCGTTACCTTTTGCATCAGCTCCTGAACCTATGGATGCAGAAGACTGGTTAGCATATACGAAAGGAAGCTGAAAACTATAGGTTGCAATGATGAGGAGAAATTGAGGTATGCAACTCATCTTTTGACCGGACCTGCAGCATCATGGTGGGAAAATCAGTTAGCCATGCAACAACCAGGAAGAGAGTTTACCTGGGAAGAGTTCAAGCAGAGATTCCGTGAATATCATGTTCCGGATAGTGTTATGGAGTTGAAGCGGAGAGAATTTGAGGAGCTTCAACAAGGATATACTAGTGTCATGAAGTACATCCGGGAGTTTAGTCAACTGTCTTGCTATGCTGAGGAGGATGTCAACACGGAAGAGAAACGAAAGAAGCGTTTCCTGCATGGATTAAATCCATTTGTGAAGATGCAGCTAAGGTTAGCCAATAAGCAGACCTATCAGCAGTTGTTGGATGCAGCCATTACTTTTGAAGATGATTATAAGAATGTCCAAGAGGACCGGAGGAAGAGAGCCAAGAAGGAAACCAAGAGAATACTGTCAAGCAAACCTAAACCTAACCTGGAGTTCAAACCTCGGAATAGGAATTATGGCAACAACAACAACAACAATAACAAGGGTAGTGGTGTAAATCAATCCAACCCGAGAAGGAATGTTATTTGTAACAATTGTGGAATTCCAGGGCATTTCCAGAGGGAATGCAAAAAGCCTGTAGTGATCTGTTATGGTTGTGGTCAGAAGGGGCATATCAAGCCAGATGGTTCGAGCAAACCACCTGGAGGATGGCCTACCAAGGGAGGAGGACAAGCCAGTGGAGGAAATGGACATCCCAATAAAGGAAGATATAATGGCAAGAACAACAATGGCAAGAGGAACCGACCTACCGGGAAACTGAATTATGCAACCCTCGAGGAGGTGGATAATTCGGAGCATCTGATGATAAATGCCAAGATCCTTACCAATCCCGGCAAAGTTCTATTTGATACTGGTGTAACTAGTTCATTCATTTCTGAAGAATTTTGTGATAAGTTCGGGATTAGAAGGGAAACGTTAGAAAGTCCTATGACCGTAGTTACGATAGGAGGGAATGTGATTGTACACCACATAAAACAAGATCAGGTTATCTCGATCTGTGGTTGTACTCGCAGACCTTTATGTGATTCCTTTGAAGGGAATTGCAGTAGTGCTGAGGATGGATTGGATGATGGAACACGGAGCTCAGATAAATTGTGAGGAGAAAACTGTCTCAATCAAAACTCCAAGCGTACCAAGGATAGTTTACCAAGCAGATAAACACAGTCATATCATGGTGGATCTGCAGTTGAATTCAATGAAAGAAGTTAAATTGGAAGAGAGTCCTATAGTTAATGAATTCCAAGATGTTTTTCCAACAGAGTTACCGGGAATGCCACCAGACCGGGAGATAGAGTTTACCATTGACCTAATACCTGGTACAACGCCAATAGCTCAAGCACCATATAAAATGGGACCCAAAGAGTTGAAAGAACTCAAGGAGAAAATTGATGAGTTAGCTAGAAAAGGATTTATTCAGGAGAGTGTATCTCCATGGGGAACACCAGTAATCTTTGTGGATAAGAGGGATGGTGGAAGACGGATGTGTGGTGATTATAGAAACCTAAACAACATGAATATCAAGAACACGTATCCTTTACCAAGAATTCAAAATTTGTTTGATAAAGTGAAAGGAGCTGGAGTATTTTCAAAGATCGATTTAAGGTCTGGATACCATCAAATAAAAATCAAACCGAAAGATGTTCTAAAAACAACATTTGTCTCAAGATATGGACACCATGAGTATCTAGTAGTACCATTTGGTTTGACCAATGCACCGACAATATTCATGAATCTGATGAACAAGATCTTCATGCCATATTTGGACAAGTTTGTCATAGTCTGTATTGATGATATTCTGATATATTCCAAGGATAAGGAAGAGCATGCTGATCATTTGAGAATAGCATTGCAGACTTTAAGAGAACATAAGCTTTATGCTAAGTTTAGTAAGTGTGAATTTTGGCTTGATGAGGTAGAATTCCTCGGTCATGTGATCAGTAAGGATGGAATTGCTGTGAATCCATCTAAATTTCAGTCAGTACTAGAGTGGACTACACCGACCAATGTGAAGCAAATTCGAGGATTCTTAGGAATGGCGAGTTATTATCGGAGATTCATTGAAGGTTTCTCCAAAATAGCCGGACCAATGACCAAATTATTAAGGAATAATACACCATTCAAGTGGGATGAGAAATGTGAAGCAAGTTTCCAAGAGTTGAAGACTAGATTAACCACAACTCCAATCTTAGCAGTTCCTGAAACAGGGAAGGACTTCACCGTATACTGTGATGCGTCTAAGGAAGGTTTGGTTGTGTATTAATGCAAGATCGGAAAGTGATTGCTTATGGTTCAAGACAACTGAAACCACATGAAGTCAACTATCCAACTCATGATTTAGAGTTAGCAGCAGTAGTTTTTGTACTGAAAGGATGGAGGCATTTTCTTTATGGAGCCAGATGTGAGTTATACACTGACCAAAAAAGTCTCAAATATTTCTTCACTCAAAAGGAATTGAATATGAGACAGAAGCTTGGTTGGAACTAATCAAGGATTATGATTTAACAATCAACTACACTCCAGGGAAAGCAAATGTTGTGGCAGATGCTTTAAGCAGAAAGAGTGCAGATACTCAGCCTAGCAATAGGGAGCTACCAAAAGAGTTACAAATGGACTTGGAAAGATTAGAACTTCAATTCATCATAACAGAGGTTCTTGGAGGATTAGCTACTATGCAGGTAGTTGCAGAGAAGGACAGTGATCTTAAGCAAGAAATTTTTAGGCATCAAGAAGAAGATCCTTTTATTGCTGAGGAAGTTCGGAGAATATCTCAAGGGCAAAAATCAGTTTTTCGCCTTGGAGATTATGGGTCTTTATGGTTTCAAGACCGTATTTGTGTTCCAGATGTGACTGATATTAGAAATGTCATACTCAAAGAAGCACATGATACACCATATTCTATACATCCAGGGAGTACTAAGATGTATATGGATTTGAAAGAACTATTCTGGTGGAATAACATGAAAAGAGATATTGCTAAATATTTATTGGAATGCCATACTTGTCAAAGGGTGAAGGCTGAACATCAAAGTCCAGCAGGACCATTACAATCCTTGGAAATTCCTGAATGGAAGTGGGAGGAAATAGGTATGGACTTCATTACAGGATTGCCTATGCCACCAAAAAGGAAGGATATGATATGGGTGATTGTGGACAGACTCACTAAGAGTGCACATTTTATTCCGGTGAATCAAAAGGATAATGCCGAGAAGTTAGTTGAAGTATATGTCAAAGAGATAGTAAGTAAGCATGGAGTACCCAAAAAGATCGTAAATGATAGGGGATCAGTGTTTACTTCAACATTTTGGAAGCAATTGCATGAAGCACTTGGTTCAAAGTTAGATTTCAGCACGACATATCATCCTGAGACAAGAGGTCAAACTGAAAGAACAAATCAAATACTAGAAGACATGTTAAGAGCTTGTGCACTAGATTTTGGAGGAACATGGGAAGATCATCTACCATTAGCAGAATTTTCTTATAATAATAGCTATCAGAGTAGTCCAAAGGCAGCTCTATATCAGGTTCTGTATGGAAGGAAGTGTAGATCACCAATATGTTGGTATGAACCTAGAAGCAGCAAAGAGTTTGCGCCAGATTATATCAAGGAAAGACAAGACATCATTGATAAGATCAGGGATAGACTGAAAATAGCTCAGAGCAGGAACAAAAGTTATGCGGATCAAAGTCGAAGATCATGGCATCCAGAAGTAGGAGATATGGTCTATCTGAAAGTAAGTCCAATGAAAGGAGTGAAAAGGTTCAAAATTAAAGGAAAATTGAGTCCAAGATATATCGGACCATTCAAGATACTGAGTCAAAACAGAACTATAGCTTATGCTTTAGAGTTACCATCAAGATTGACTCAAGTGCATAATGTTTTCCATGTGTCACAACTTCGTAAATGTTTAAAAGTTTCAGATGATGCAATCACACATCAAGAGATAGAACTACAAGCAGACCTGACCTATATTGAAAAGCCTTGTAAGATTTTGGAAGAAAACTAGAAAAGATTAAGGAACAGAGCAATCAAATATTGCAAGGTATAGTGGGAACATCACCCTGAAAGGGAAGCCACATGGGAGAAAGAAGAGGATTTAAGAAAAGATTATCCAGAACTATTCAGGTACATCTCCACAAACTTCGGGACGTAGTTTAATTTAAGGGGGGAAGTCTGTAACATCCCAGCATTTAGGATTTTGATATTAGAATCTGGTCACCATGCGTTTATTACCGTGAACACGGATTTTTGAAAAGATTTAATCCTGCAGGGGTGTACAACTTTAGCCACACATACTGTAACATCCCAGCATTTAGGAACTAACGAAGGGTAGAATTAGGCATATGGAATGATGCATGCATTCATTTGTGAAAATGTGGGTAAAATTTTCGCCAAATAAAACCTTAAGTGATCAATGTTTCTTTCTTACTTTGAGATTAGGTTTAGTCTTAAAGGAGGAATGCTATAGGCTTTGATATGATCTTTAAGGAATTATGTGTTTTAAAATGAATTTGAATTTTAAACCTGAGAATTTGAATTATAATTCTAATAAATTAGGGATAAGTTTTGAATCTTAATTTAATTAAGAAATAAATATTACAACTTAAATTACATCCAAAGAAAAACAATTATGACTATGAAAACTTATTTCATATTATCAATATATAAACAAGTTACAAAGAATGTAACTTACTGAAACCATTTTCAAACTTCACAATTACAAAAGAATAAAGAATAAGAATATTCTTTATTAATAATAATATAATCTCTATTACAATGGAATAAAAAGAAAATTACAAAAGAATAAGAAAATTACATTGGATTATTCTATAACTATTCTATATCTAAACCTAAACTAAATCTTCATCTTCATATCTGTACCTGCAAAACAAAGACTAAATAAAAAAACAAAAGAAGGTTAGTGTTAGTATTATTTCTGTTAGACATGTCAGTGAAGTGCACTAGACAAATTCATCATTGAGAAGTTTATAGAAAAGGGGCAAGTTTCACCAATATGAAAGCATCCATCTTTCATAAATTTAAAGCCAGAAGTCAAATGACAGCCAAGAGGGGCAAATTCACCAGCCAGGTGAAAGTAACCTGGTGATAGTAAGTTTCAAAATTCTGAGCATATCCACAAGTGCACAACAAGCACACAGGCAGGACACACACCAACATGCATGTGGTGTGTTGTCGACCTCACAGAACATCCCAATCTCACAAAACCACAAGAACAGCCGTGGAGAGGCACCAGTGCATTACGCCACTACACAACACACCCAAGAACAGCCAGCCTAGATAGCAGCTAAACCAAGCACATCAGCTAAACCAAACCACCAAGGATCAACCAAACATCACCAAGATGGTGACATAAGGAGGGGGATGGATCAGGTGGACAGCAAGGCCAAGCCTAGGAGCTAGGAGGAGCAGGCTAGCTCAAGAGCAAGCACATGAGTCCAGCAAATCCAGATCAAGATCATCACCAACTTACTCCACAAACAGAAAGATTCTGTGGTGAGTTTCATAAAACCTTCACATGATCTAATCATCTTATTTAGAGAAAAGCATGTGTTGTTTTATAAAACAAACCCTTAGAGAGAACCAAAGTGGGGTGAATCCATCATAGGGATTTCTAAAACTCTAAAGGCAAACAACAAAGTACCAGGATCCAACCAGAGCTCAGAGAAACATCCTTGCTCTGGTTGTCAAACTATAATTTACAATTCAATCACATATACCTATGATCTATTCTAGGCACATCCCTAAAGGAAGGGTAGCACCTTAGAAACAAATCTTTGGGATCCATAGATTGATCAAGCTCGCTATCATTTTTTCCAAGATTTGATTCAATAAAGAATAGCTGGTACCACTACCAGGACTATCTAGATGAACCAATTAGATAAGATTTGAATCCGTAAGCCTCATACCAACATCATTGGTCTTAGGGAATTCAGAACAGAACATCTATGTTTATCCCTCAAATCCAAGTTTTTCATTAAGCATCAAACAACCCAATCCATGGGTTGGAATCAAACTTGTGTGCCATACAATGATGGTGTCAGTAGAACAATCCATTATGAATCAGGATAGACATTTAATCATCACCAATTTCAAACAATCAACTTAACTAATCATTTTCCTGTTAACACATGAATCATAACTAAGATATTCCTATGATACACTTCACTATTTGAGATCATGATGATCTCAAACCATACACTAGTTCTAAGCCAACAGCACCAGGACAATGATTTCCTCATGTCATAATCATGATCGTAAACCCAGAGATGACAGTGAAAACTTATTAAGTCACTGACTTAATCAAGCATGATTCCCAAGCAATTATATCATCTGAACCAGATGCAATCCATGCATAAAATCATCTAAGAAGCCATCAGAAACAGTATAGATCATCTTAAGCTACAAGCCTCAGGCCAATAATCATTTAGCATGTATACAGACCATCCAAACATGATTCAATACATGATCAATCACATAACGGGATCCCTAATTGGATAATCATCCCAATCTGAATCTGACAGTAGCCAGAGAGAACACTGACAGTGTCTAACATCGAACCAGCAAACACATAGAGCACCAGGGGACAGGAATCAAACTCACTGGAGGTCCTCGCTGAAGACTAGAAGAGGAAGCAGAGGGCCCGACGACCATGGCAGCACGGGGAGCACCCCAGAGGGGGCGCTGCAAGCCGCACGGCGCCACGACAGCGACCCTGATCACGCCTGGAGGTGGAGAGAATCACCTCGACGCACGACGACCACGGCAGCACCTGGATCCATGCCAGTCCCCAAACCCTAGGGTTCAGGACGGCATCGATCCATCATAGGAGAGCCCTAGGCTCGAATCAAATGGGATGGAACGAACGAGCGTCGTCGACAACCCCCTGTTGCACCACGACAGCGACTAGAACGGCCGATGGCGGCGGGAATCGCCGGTGGCGGCATCGCTGACCATAGGGTCAGGGCCAGAGGAGGAGAGGATGAACTTGAGGGAGAGAGAGGTAGTGAGGAGTGGGCCGAGCTAGGCCAGATCCTTCGGGGTGGTCCTTTTGTCCAGGACTAATGGGCCACTAGGGCCCAATAAGTATAACTAGCCTAGAAATTCTTTCAGGCCTGTTCTAATAAAAAGGAAAAGACCAAAATACCCCAAGACTTAATAAAATTCTAGAAAATAAAATTAAAGTCCAAAAATTATAAATAAAATATTTTTGGATTCACAAAAATTCAAACTACCCAAATAAATTAAAATATAAAATTTTAGACATTTAAATTTTATTAGGAATTTTGTAAATTATATATTCCTATTGGAATTTTACAAAATTATTGAAAGGTGATAAAATTAATTAAAATTCTCTTTCATTATGTATTAATATTGTAGTATTTTATAAAAATACTAAATAAATATTTAATCACCATTTTTAAATGTATAATTGATAATTCCTAAAAGAATTATTAAATCAATAAAAGTCAAATAAAAGGGAAATAAAATAAAATAATTCAATATATGTTATAAAATATTAAAAAGTAATATTTATAAATCCTTTATTACTAAAAAGGAACTTTTTGGGGTAAATGCATATAAAATTAAATAATGCATTACATTACTTGCATAATCATTTTGCTTCTTTAAATATTGTCCTTACCGGGCAATAATGATGTTTTTGTAGAACTAGAAGCTCAAGGTCCAGTGCAAGCATCATACTTCACTACCTTGCCATCACAAGGCAAGTTCATCACTTGCTCATGTCCTTTGAAGAGTCTTTATCAAAGTATTTGCAAATTGTGTGTTATCATATATGCTATAAAAGAAAGAAAATATTATTTTCACAAATAAAGAAATTATAGATATCATCCTAAGTGGTGATATGATGGAGCAATAGAACTTAGAGTTCTAATTGCAATAATGATAATCAAGTAGGGGGACTTAATAACCCCTGACATCAGTGATTCTAGCGCCGTATATTACGTGTTAGCCATGAGATTTGGAATGGGACAGAGAATTCAGCTATATCTTCTTCCTCTCGCATGAAGCCGGATGTGCAGGTCGTGGCTGTTATCATCGTAGCGTGCATATTAATTGGTAATTCGTAGAGGATATGCAGAATATGGGTGGGAACCCTCATCGTCCCACGATAGTTCTGGCATCTAACGGTTTGTACAAACCATTGCCGTAATTCATTATGTGGGCATGGTGTACACCAAGGAGGCATTCGGGGTCGCGAAGGGGGTAGTGATTGGCTTGGACCAACTACTGGGCCCCACATCATGGAATTGTGGATGGGAAAGTACGCCCGGTTGTGCAACAAGGAGTTGATCTCTCATGGGTAAAGTAACGCACCTCTGCAGAGTGTAAGAACTGTAACTTGTTACTCCCTGTTCTGGGAAGGAGCTACGAACGCGGCAGGAAAGGAACTCCATGAAAGTTCTGGTTAACCTGTGTAGGCTGATTGTCATAGTTTTTTAGAATAAAATCAATCTTTGAAGAAAGATTTACAAAAAATTGCATAGTGCCAAGGATTTATAATCCGAGGTGGTAGTTAGAGCATCAAACTTCCCACCTTGCATATAATGAACTTTTTGGGTAACACTGTTCCTCATTCTTTCCTTTGATCCTTGCTTAGACTCTGAGAATCCCAAAGACATGCCAATGTATGTAGCCAACTGCCAAGAAGATGTGTTCTACGAGGAACCTAATCTATCCGGAGGAGTTGAAGGAGTGGATTACGAAATCCGCTATGGTGTCGATGATAACGAGTCCAACTAAGTATGTCACATGCCAAGATTTTCCAAATCTTGTAATGTGAAAAATAATTGAATAAAATAAAACTCTGTTTGATTTTCAGAGCCAAAAGAAACTTTTTGAATTCAATTGGAACTTCAAACCCATTTGAATTAAATAAAATCCTAAAGGGATTTAAAGAGTTAAACATTTAATAAAAGGAAAGTAAAGTATTTTTGAATTGCTATTTTTAGTCTTTGAAATAAAAGGATTCTAAATAAAATAGAAGTTTTATAAATAAAGATTATTCTGAAAAGCCAAATAAACACTTGGCCAAGTTTGTGAAAGAAAAGGTTTTACTTTGTTTTAAATAGTAATGATTATTTAAAAATAAAGCAATAAAGGATTTAATATCCAATTTTATTAAAAGGCTTTTCCCATTTTAAATAAAAACTAAAACTTATTTAAATTACTTTAAATAAGTTTTCCAAATATTTTATAAATAAAACTTACTGAAGTGTTTTGGTTTTATTTTAGATTTCAAAATAAATATTCTAATCAAACCAATCCTAATTAATTTAATAACTAAGGCCTATATTATTTAATTATAAATGGACACCATAACAAAAATGTTATATTATTTTAAACAAGCTTTCTAAATATTCCTTATTCTCAAATACAACCTACTGATTTGGTTTTGAAAATAATTGGTTTTCAAATGGAAATTTTATTAATAAAATCAAACCCTATTTGATTAATAAATCATGAACCATGTTATTTAATTAATAATGGACCATGCAAATAAAATTATTATCTTGACTTTGGATTTTGGATCAGGTTACTAAACAGAACTAAATTCATAGTTACAAAATTGGGTGAAGATTTGAATTGTTTGATTGCTAGGGAATTGTTTGAAAAACAGATTATGGAAATAGAAAAAGAATCAGAAACAGAAAAAAATAGAGTTGGACCAGCCCAGTTGACAGAGCCCATTAAGCCCAGTACCAGCCCAGCTCCCCCTCCCCGAAGCATTTTCTTCTCCACTCAGAACCACACCCACACAGAGTCTGACCAGTGGACCCTCCCCCTCGTTTCTTTCCCACTGACCAGTAGGCCCACTTTCCACTGTTCTTCCTCCTCACCCCCACGACCTGTTCTTCACCGTTGCAGGCTTTGATTCTCCGGCTTAATTCGCCTTAATGCCGCGAGTAAAACCTGTAGTGATCACGCACGATAAAGCGTATTCCCCTCCTCTTTCATTCCCCCAAACCCCACGCCTCAAGAGCCACCAGGCTGTCGCAATTTTCTTCTGCACCGCCGCCGTCTCCGACGACCTCCTCGCCAATTTCGGCCAACACACGCCTCCTCCTGCCTCCTCAAGCACGCAGCTGTGATCAGCAACCCCCAGCGGACCCTTCTGCAGGCGCAGCTCACCTGCGGGCGCCCCTGAGCCTCGGCAACAACAACCCCCAGCACCGCCACCGTCTGGCTCTACTCCGGCGTTACCTCTCTGGTAAACCAGACTACCCCGACCCCTCTCGTTCACGCACACACCTTCGCCGTGTCCTTGCGCTCCTTACGGTGTGTTTTATTTGTCTCCGGGTGATCCCTAGCGTCGTCCTCGACCTCGACCGCGTGCGTCCGTCGCCAGAACCAACTCCGGCGAGCAATCCAGCCCGCTCCAGTGCACCCCCTTACCAACCGCAAACGAGTTGAGCCTCATCGTCACGCCACGAACACAGTGAGCTTACTCCCTCCCTGTTTCGCTTCCTGCCTCGCCAGCGCCGCCGCCATCTGGCCGCTCCGCCGCTCGCCGTTGTCATCGCGCCGCCAGTCCTTGGCCAGGCAGCAGCCGTCCGATCCAGATCTGATGGATAAGATAGAATGACTTAACCGCGAAGGGGTACGTGATCTGGGCCATGCGATCTAACTTGATCCAACGCACCGCGTTGCCGATCCGGCCGAACCGGTACCGTCCAACCAGAGTGTGCCGCGTGTCCCCTGTTCTGATTAAAACAGATTTTGAAACTAGATTTAAATACCATTTTCAAACCCCTGTAACTTTCAAACCACACGTCCAAAAATTGCAAATTTGGTACCGTTGGAATCAGGAGAACAAACCCTATCCAACCATGCCCTTAGTTTATCAAATAGTATCTGTTAGCTTGTTTGAATTTGCAGAAACATTTGTATGCTTGTTAAGGATGTAAAAATGGTTTAAAAATGAATTTGGGGTTAAAATCTTTGGCAATTGGTTTGTTGTGACCTCACTGACCCTAGGAACCAACCCATGATTTGCAAAATGGATTTGGAAAAGTTTAGAATGGATTTATTGGTTTAGTCCATTTCTAGCTAAATAAAACTATTGATTTGTTTATGAAAATGATTTTGAGTAAAACTTTGGGGAAATGGTTTAGACCAAACCTACTGACCCAAAACACCAAGTTTTGCAAACTAGCAACTCATTTGGTGAAAAACTTAAAAGCTTTGTGTTGATAAAAACATTTTCTTCACCACATAAAATGATGAATGGATTTAAAAATGGTTTTTCGGCAAACCCTATAACTAATGGCTTTGCCATTTTTGGTAAATGACCAATGTGGACCCTACAAAGTTTATAAACCTAGTAGATACCATCCTTGCAATAGAACCATCCTTTGCATGACTTATATTCCATTGCTTTGTGAGTGTGAAATTGTTTGTTTGACCTTGGTTTGGAATGTTAGTTGATTTTGTGTTTGCTTGATTGACTTGTAGTGAAGTTAGAAAAGTGTGAGACTAGCAAGATCAAGGAGTGAACCACCATTCCCTACCAAAAAGGCAAGTGATGCTTCATACTTTCTATCCCATTACTTTCACTATGCATTAGTGATTTTGCTAAGTAAAACTTGCATGGATTTTGCTAAGTATAAACCTTACTATAGGAAAACTAGTAGATGAAACCTTAGTAGGATTTTCCTAAGTTAAAGATTCCTATTACTATCAAGCTTAGCCTAGCTAATGGAAAACATGGGTGGAATATATATTCACACTATGGAAAAATATTCTAAGTCTGAGGACTTGTGATTTTGTCTAATAAAACAACTAAGTTAATGAATCACCTGGGTGGAATGGGCTTGCTTGGTGGTTTTTGGTTGAGTGGTTCACAAGGCCCATGTTTATGGTTTACCTTGTGTATCTCACTTGTGGTATGCCACCCAGGAACAAAGGGATTTGTGATGTCAAATGTTGAGAAGCTTCAAGTGCAACCACTTGGCAATATGGGCTCTGCCATGATCATATAGGTTGCAAGAACTTAGCCATATGGACAGTGGGTGGTAGTGTTTGATAGGTTGGAACGCG
Organism: Avena longiglumis; assembly: GCA_030063025.1. Classification (NCBI taxonomy): domain Eukaryota; kingdom Viridiplantae; phylum Streptophyta; class Magnoliopsida; order Poales; family Poaceae; genus Avena; species Avena longiglumis. The sequence goes on along the minus strand of CP125974.1, from coordinate 410,623,997 downwards.
TCCATTTTTGGTCTAAGGGAAGGCTTCTGAAGGATCTTGTCTTGGGAAACCAAGTCTTGTGGGGAAAGTGCACCACCTCTGCAGAGTGTAAAATCTAAGTACTTAGCCATGTCCCTGGTAAAGGACAATTTGAGCATCAAGACATGGAAGCAATCAAGAATCTAATCATTCAAATTTCTAAGTTAAAATCTTGTGGTTTGAACAAGGGTTGATTGAAATCTTCAATCTTTGATTGAGAGATGCCTTGTAAAGGATCTTCAATCTTTGATTGAGAAATATGATTTTGTCAAAGCAAAAACTTAGTATTTTCAAAGGTTAAGGAAAAATCTATTTTGAGCAATGCAAGCCTTAAATCCACTTAGCCAAAATCATATAGATGATAGACTCCACTATACTACCATAGTATCACTTGCCAATACAATTCAAATGTATTGACCCTTTGTGGCTGTAACTTGTATGTTGCAGGTTTGATTGTTTTTAGTGAAGATTGATTGATTAGGATTACAAAGTCTACAACCAACATCTGCCCGTGGCACTTTGAAGATGAAGGACCCATGCTCATAGTTATTCCGCTGCAATGTAATGTAATAGCCAAATGAGCTATGTTTGATGTAATAAACTTATGTTATTCCTGGTTATAAAGTTATGTTATGACCTTTGTTTCTTGATATTACATCTTAACTGTGGATGCTAGCTATTGATCCAGGGACTAGCATTGTAAAACACAGGAGGAATCTACCTTATTAGGTTGAGACCCCTATAGATGGTATCAGAGCATTGTGTTGCCTGTAGGATTTGTAAACCTAGGATTGGACAAAAACCCTTAGAAAAATAGGAGTTGTATTTTGTTCCAAAAACTTAATTACAAACAATCTTGTAAACTCTTTCCTCAACCATTTTGGTTTCAACTCTACATCTCTTCTATTTTCAACTTGATGGAAACCTACCCCATGGCCAAGACTACACCATGTGCAAAGGACTTCTTCAACTTCTTCAACTCTAATGACTTCAACTTCTTCAACTCTAATGACTTCAACATCTTCAGCATATTCCCCAAGGACATCCAACTTGGAAACCACCAAGGACTACAAGTGAGACAAGGAAATCTTGCTCAAGATTTAGAGACTGAGGGAATGCAAAAGTTAGAAGGAGCCTACATCATTTGAAGTATTGTAACCAAGAGTTTTTCCCAAGGAACCATGATCTCATGTAAGAAGAAGCAATCAAGAAGGAAGGAAAGATCACAAGTGAACCATATAGATGGACCACCATATTTTAGTTAAGTCAAACACACCAACTTATGTGGTGTAACAAAATATTTTTGTTGCCTAAGTATGTGCTTGAACTTGTGTTTGAGTGAAAGGTTTTTGTTTGTGATTGCTTGCACATTGCTTGTGTGAATCGTGGTGTGTGTGATTAGAATTGATTCCTTATAAATATTTTGCCTATTCTAATCCCTACCCAACCCAAACAGATGACTACTCCAAGAGACTCCAACATCAAGGTTGATGACAACAACAACAACCAAGAGGACAACATGAGAGAACTTATAGTAACCCAAAACCAGTTGAGCCAAGAGACAACTTAGCTTTTAGACAACAACAATGGACTAGACCCTGCCATACAAAGGATTTTGAAACTTCAATCCAAGTTGTTGCAAGGATTGGTTACTCAAATGATCAACATGAGAGAAAACTTTTCCCAAAGAGCTATGGACAACAAGGATGACAAAGATGCTATTTTAGAAGGAACCCAAGCTAGCAATATTTTTAGAGACAAGGATCATGCATCCAAGGAGCATGAAGATCAATGCCCCAAGAAGAGAGAAAGATCTCCCACCTATGAAGAACATGAACTAGAAGAACTCCTAGCTTTGGAGAGACCCAAGACGAAGAAGAAATGCCCCAACCCTAACAAGAAGGACATTACTTAAGTGCAATGTTACAATTGCAAAGAGATGGGGAACTATGCCAATGAATGCCCAGAAAAGAAGAATAACCAAAGAAACAAACAAGAGGCAGTGATACCAAGGGAAAAGAAAGATATCAGCCAAGTGATGTGTTTCAAATGCAAGGAACTAGGCCACTATGCAAGCAATTGTCCAGAAAAGATGAAGAACAAGTTAAACAAGTCTATGAAGGATCTCAACCTTGGCCCATGAGTCAAGCATAGGAACCAAGGACACCATGCAAAATATTGCTTAGAGAAGTTTTTCCAGGATCCCAAGAAGGCCAATATGTAATTTTCGTTTGAAAATTTTTAAGGGTGGTAGTACCCTAGTTGTTTTGAACCTGCTTGTAACCCTATCCTCCCCAAATCTCGGGACGATATTTATTTTAAGGGTGGTAGCCTGTCACATCCCAAGATTTTCCAAATCTTGTAATGTGAAAAATAATTGAATAAAATAAAACTCTGTTTGATTTTCAGGGCCAGAAGAAACTTTTTGAATTCAATTGGAACTTCAAACCCATTTGAATTAAATGAAATCCTAAAGGGATTTAAAGAGTTAAACATTTAATAAAAGGAAAGTAAAGTATTTTTGAATTGCTATTTTTATTCTTTGAAATAAAAGGATTCTAAATAAAATAGAAGTTTTATAAATAAAGATTATTCTGAAAAGCCAAATAAACACTTGGCCAAGTTTGTGAAATAAAAGGTTTTACTTTGTTTTAAATAGTAATGATTATTTAAAAATAAAGCAATAAAGGATTTAATATCCAATTTTATTAAAAGGCTTTTCCCATTTTAAATAAAAACTAAAACTTATTTAAACTACTTTAAATAAGTTTTCCAAATATTTTATAAATAAAACTTACTGAAGTGTTTTGGTTTTATTTTAGATTTCAAAATAAATATTCTAATCAAACCAATCCTAATTAATTTAATAACTAAGGCCTATATTATTTAATTATAAATGGACACCATAACAAAAATGTTATATTATTTTAAACAAGCTTTCTAAATATTCCTTATTCTCAAATACAACCTACTGATTTGGTTTTGAAAATAATTGGTTTTCAAATGGAAATTTTATTAATAAAATCAAACCCTATTTGATTAATAAATCATGAACCATGTTATTTAATTAATAATGGACCCTGCAAATAAAATTATTATCTTGACTTTGGATTTTGGATCAGGTTACTAAACAGAACTAAATTCATAGTTACAAAATTGGGTGAAGATTTGAATTGTTTGATTGCTAGGGAATTGTTTGAAAAACAGATTATGGAAATAGAAAAAGAATCAGAAACAGAAAAAAATAGAGTTGGACCAGCCCAGTTGACAGAGCCCATTAAGCCCAGTACCAGCCCAGCTCCCCCTCCCCGAAGCATTTTCTTCTCCACTCAGAACCACACCCACACAGAGACTGACCAGTGGACCCTCCCCCTCGTTTCTTTCCCACTGACCAGTAGGCCCACTTTCCACTGTTCTTCCTCCTCACCCCCATGACCTGTTCTTCACCGTTGCAGGCTTTGATTCTCTGGCTTAATTCGCCTTAATGCCGCGAGTAAAACCTGCAGTGATCATGCACGATAAAGCGTATTCCCCTCCTCTTTCATTCCCCCCAAACCCCACGCCTCAAGAGCCACCAGGCTGTCGCAATTTTCTTCTGCACCGCCGCCGTCTCCGACGACCTCCTCGCCAATTCCGGCCAACCCACGCCTCCTCCTGCCTCCTCAAGCACGCAGTTGTGATCAGCAACCCCCAGCGGACCCTTCTGCAGGCGCAGCTCACCCGTGGGCGCCCCTGAGCCTCGGCAACAACAACCCCCAGCACCGCCACCGTCTGGCTCTACTCCGGCGTTACCTCGCTGGTAAACCAGACTACCCCGACCCCTCTCGTTCACGCACACACCTTCGCCGTGTCCTTGCGCTCCTGACGGTGTGTTTTATTTGTCTCCGGGTGATCCCTAGCGTCGTCCTCGACCTCGACCGCGTGCGTCCGTCGCCAGAACCAACTCCGGCGAGCAATCCAGCCCGCTCCAGTGCGCCCCCTTACCAACCGCAAACGAGTTGAGCCTCAGCGTCACGCCACGAACACAGTGAGCTTACTCCCTCCCTGTTTCGCTTCCTGCCTCGCCAGCGCCGCCGCCATCTGGCCGCTCCGCCGCTCGCCGTTGTCATCGCGCCGCCAGTCCTTGGCCAGGCAGCAGCAGCCGTCCGATCCAGATCTGATGGATAAGATAGAATGACTTAACCGCGAAGGGGTACGTGATCTGGGCCATGCGATCTAACTTGATCCAACGCACCGCGTTGCCGATCCGGCCGAACCGGTACCATCCAACCAGAGTGTGCCGCGTGTCCCCTGTTCTGATTAAAACAGATTTTGAAACCAGATTTAAATACCATTTTCAAACCCCTGTAACTTTCAAACCACACGTCCAAAAATTGCAAATTTGGTACCGTTGGAATCAGGAGAACAAACCCTATCCAACCATTCCCTTAGTTTAGCAAATATTATCTGTTAGCTTGTTTGAATTTGCAGAAACATTTGTATGCTTGTTAAGGATGTAAAAATGGTTTAAAAATGAATTTGGGGTTAAAATCTTTGGCAATTGGTTTGTTGTGACCTCACTGACCCTAGGAACCAACCCATGCTTTGCAAAATGGATTTGGAAAAGTTTAGAATGGATTTATTGGTTTAGTCCATTTCTAGCTAAATAAAACTATTGATTTGTTTATGAAAATGATTTTGAGTAAAACTTTGGGGAAATGGTTTAGACCAAACCTACTGACCCAAAACAACAAGTTTTGCAAACTAGCAACTCATTTGGTGAAAAACTTAAAAGCTTTGTCTTGATAAAAACATTTTCTTCACCACATAAAATGATGAATGGATTTAAAAATGGTTTTTGGGCAAAACCCTATAACTAATGACTTTGCCATTTTTGGTAAATGACCAATTTGGACCCTACAAAGTTTAGAAACCTAGTATAGACCATCCTTGCAATAGAAACATCCTTTGCATGACTTAGATTCCATTGCTTTGTGAGTGTGAAATTGTTTGTTTGACCTTGGTTTGGAATGTTAGTTGATTTTGTGTTTGCTTGATTGACTTGTAGTGAAGTTAGAAAAGTGTGAGACTAGCAAGATTAAGGAGTGAACCACCATTCCCTACCAAAAAGGAAAGTGATGCTTCATACTTTCTATCCCATTACTTTCACTATGCATTAGTGATTTTGCTAAGTAAAACTTGCATGGATTTTGCTAAGTATAAACCTTACTATAGGAAAACTAGTAGATGAAAGCTTAGTAGGATTTTCCTAAGTTAAAGATTCCTATTACTATCAAGCTTAGCCTAGCTAATAGAAAACATGGGTGGGATATATATTCACACTATGGAAAAATATTCTAAGTCTGAGGACTTGTGATTTTGTCTAATAAAACAACTAAGTTAATGAATCACCTGGGTGGAATGGGCTTGCTTGGTGGTTTTTGGTTGAGTGGTTCACAGGGCCCATGTTTATGGTTTACCTTGTGTATCTCACTTGTGGTATGCCACCCAGGAACAAAGGTATTTGTGATGTCAAATGTTGAGAAGCTTCAAGTGCAACCACTTAGCAATATGGGCTCTGCCATGATCATATAGGTTGCAAGAACTTAGCCATATGGACAGTGGGTGGTAGTGTTTGATAGGTTGGAACGCGTCCATTTTTGGTCTAAGGGAAGGCTTCTGAAGGATCTTGTCTTGGGAAACCAAGTCTTGTGGGGAAAGTGCACCACCTCTGCAGAGTGTAAAATCTAAGTACTTAGCCATGTCCCTGGTAAAGGACAATTTGAGCATCAAGACATGGAAGCAATCAAGAATCTCATCATTCAAATTTCTAAGTTAAAATCTTGTGGTTTGAACAAGGGTTGATTGAAATCTTCAATCTTTGATTGAGAGATGCCTTGTATAGGATCTTCAATCTTTGATTGAGAAATATGATTTTGTCAAAGAAAAAACTTAGTATTTTCAAAGGTTAAGGAAAAATCTATTTTGAGCAATGCAAGCCTCAACTCCACTTAGACAAAAGCATATAGATGATAGACTCCACTATACTACCATAGTATCACTTGCCAATACAATTCAAATGTATTGACCCTTTGTGGCTGTAACTTTTATGTTGCAGGTTTGATTGTTTTTAGTGAAGATTGATTGATTAGGATTACAAAGTCTACAACCAACATCTGCCTGTGGCACTTTGAAGATGAAGGACCCATACTCATAGTTATTCCGCTGCAATGTAATGTAATAGCCAAATGAGCTATGTTTGATGTAATAAACTTATGTTATTCCTGGTTATAAAGTTATGTTATGACCTTTGTTTCTTGATATTACATCTTAACTGTGGATGCTAGCTATTGATCCAGGGACTAGCATTGTAAAACACAGGAGGAATCTACCTTATTAGGTTGAGACCCCTACGAAGTATCTCTAGTTAGTAGTAACCAACGGAGCCGAGCAACATGAACTCTATAGAATAAGCTGCTGAGCTCAACTCCTAGTCAGAGTTGCTACTTTTAAATTCCGCTGAAGACTTTATATTTTGGTTTGTAAGTTGGATCTTTTGGAAGTCTTGAACTTCCGGTATTGTAATTATAATAATGTGTGTACTTTTGTAATATGGACCTGCAATGTTTCTGTTGTACCACTCTGAGGGATGTGATATTTACGGAATGGTGTTCTGTGGATGTCATGTCAACGACTATAGTGTACTACACATGCAGTGGTATGCTGGGTCACCGTACATACTAATCTTCTGTTAATGCCAGTACATTAGCCCTCTTCCTTGGAAGGCCAGCAGAGGGTGGTTAGACAGGACCTTTACCTTGCTTTTGCCGAGACAATGAGTCACGCCCTAAGGATGGTTTCGCCGTAACGGGTCAAATTCAGAAGCCGGTCCCTAGAGATGTGAGGCGAGGTTGGTTTACCAGGGGCTCCATCCACCCCAAGCAACCTCGACCACACTTACCTACCTGTTATGAATTCACCTCCTTCACCGCCTTCTACAAGATCTAGAATGCATGTCGAATGGAACACCCGAACTATGTGACTCATGGAATCTACTAGGCAAGTTAGTCACTCGTGAGGTTTTCTAGGCCCTGTGTGGTTGTACGCTCATCTCGGTTCCAAAGGCAAGAACTCGGTTCCTAGTGGTGGCGAGCATGGGACTAGAAAAAACACATCCCACCGTGGCCTCCCATACAAGCCTTAGCATGTTTAACCTTTACCACTGATCTCACTCATCAGATTCTCCTGTCATACTAGATTCTATGCATCTGACACATCATCTGGATGAACCAGCATTGATAGCTATGCATGGCTAATCAGGACACAAAAATAAGCTCTAGCAGTACACACAAGCCAAACCTAGTTATGCTAGGAGCAGTGGACCAGGTAATATAATGTCAAGGGAGTAATGCAACAGATAGGATAATCTATCTATCGATAAAAGACCACAGTAGAATCGTATGCATCATGGCAAGAATTGAAATGCTTTTGAAATCATAGGATTATATCATGGTGGGGCTATGCTTGCCTTTTCCTGTTGATAACGAATAAGCAGATCTTCGAACATCTGGTACTGACTTGGTTATAGTTGGTCAAGTATTGATCTTCGAGCTTCGACGGTCTTGATCTCAGTCTTCGATCTTGATATCGATATCGTATTCTACCAGAGAAGAACCAAATACTGGAAAGAAAGGAAACAATCAACACATGGCATCGATGCAATGATCAAGCAAGGATGGTGATATGACAAGTTAAACTGTATTGAAAAGTAACCCTAAGGCATGCTCGACCATTTAAATGGGATTTCGAGGGGTGCAAACCCTTACTCGGGAAAACCTCGAAGGCACCTGTGAGGGGTTACTATGTTCTTCTATTTAAACTCGTCGTGTAAGTTATTGAACGTTGCATGATTACAACTTAGATAGGTAGATCTCATTTATCTGAACATTTTGATATACTATTTGTATTTTTCTGATAAACAGATAATTAGTTATGATTTTTCTCAATTTAAATACATTTTAAATCATTTTAGGAAATTATGAAACATTTTTAGAATATTTAAATTATTTATTCACTTGGTCCCACATGTCATAGTTTTATTCAATTCAGAAATTAATTTAGATAATTATTAAAATGCTGACAGACTGGGCCTAGATGGGTATTTATATTTCCAGAAAAGAATTACAAAAGCATTAAATAAAAAGATAAAGGAATTAATGATGTCACTATGACAGCACGCTTGCATCAACAATGGGGAATCCCACTGACGTCGATGGACTCGGCTATTGGGAGCGAGCGGGGATGCGTGGGTGTGCCTGCTGGATGTGCGGGGCGATGGGGAACCATTTGTTGGTGGCACCGCCACTTCTGGGTCACCGGAGCGACGCCAGCGAGGTTGTCTAGCGGTGGAGCATGGCGGCGCAAGGCTAGATCAAGCTACAAAGAGAGAGGCAGACGATGGAAAGGCTCTAGAGAACCGCCAGCTCACCACGGTGCTTGTAGTGGGGTTGTAGAACCCATGGGAGGCTCGGGGCAGCGACAATCAACGACGATGGTGGCGGCCAGAGCTCGGGAACGAGATGACGATCGAGACGACTGCGGGTAGCTTACATGGGGTAGCTGTAGAGAACGAGGGCGTATAGGGGAGCTCGACGGTGGCCTTGGTTGGTCCTGGGGCGGCTGGAGACGACAGAGAGCTGGCGAGGTCGACAACTAGGGTTTCGGCTAGGAGAGGAAGAAGAGAAACAGGGAACGACTAGGGTTCTCTAGCGGTGACGCATGGATACTTGTAGGCGACGAACAACAGCAGCGAGGATCTTGGCGCCGGCGAGCAACGCGGCGGCGACACACACCTGCTTCGGGTGTAGCACGAGGTAGATGATGGCGATAGAACAAAAGAAGTGGGCTGGGCTGGGCGGTTATGGGTTCTTTGTTGGGCAGAGCTATCTTGTGTGAGGGGAGAGAGGAGAGAGATGGACCGGCTGGGCTGCGGCTGCTGCTCTCTCTTTTTATTTCCAGAAACCTTTTTTCTTTTCTATATTCCATTTTCTCTTTTGTATTTTCATTTGAAATCTGTTTTGGATTATTTCAGAAATACAAGAAGGTTTAAAAGATTATTTGAAACACATAGGGGCCCTCCATACTGTTTGGGATCCACACATGTTGTACTTTTGAAATATTTTCAAAACCATTTGAAGAAGTTTTAAATAGAGGGGGAAGGTTAGGGTTTATGGTTTTATCTTTGTTTCTTATTGTATGCATTTTTATAAGATGATGTTTATGAATGCACAAACAACCCTTAAGTGAAATCGGGGTGTTACAACATGATCTCTATCAATGATCAATAGCAGGACCGGGATGCCCATAATGACCCCATGTGCATTCTATGATGACAATGTCGTTTGAACCGTAAATGTGGAGTCCAATTTCCTTCATTTCTTTAATACAACTTGTCCAAGATCCAATCTTTTGGTATCATATACCTTGTTCAATCTCATTATTGACAAGTACTGTTTCACTTGTTACTGCGATATTACATCCCCGTGACCTAGTCACATGTTGCAACATTATGGATGTAATCTCACCAAGTCGGCCTTGTGTATCTTACCCGTCACTGGGTGAACAAATCCCGGTCTTGATCCATAGGCCTCAACTGTACCTCTGGAATATCCAACATACATCTTTATAATCACCCGGTTAAGGAAATAATGTTTGATGCAGTTTAGGTAGCCTCGGGAGACAGCGATTAATATGATCTCACGATCTAAGGAGAAGGAGACTACGTTTCTAACTATTGCAATGATGAGCTTCGTGACTTGATCCTGTCGCCATCTTTGGGTATTATCCATCACATCATTCACCAATGATATGACCTCGTTGTCAACTAGCAATATCACCAATGATTAGGAAACCTTGATCACCGGTTGACCAACGAACTAGTATGAATAGAGGCTACTAGGGACTTTGTGTTTCATATCACACCTATATCAATGTTTCTACTTGATACAGTTATAGCAAAATATGAAACTATTAAGAACTTTTTGAGGTATGACAATAATAACCATTTATTATTTGCCTCTAGGGCATATTTCCTTCAATTCAGAGGTGTTCGAGATTTCTTGGAATATGCAAAATAATTAATAAAAGGTAATAACCCAGGTGGCACCATGGGCCGAAGGGACACATGGGACCCTAGGGCATGGCGCACTAGGAAGGGAGGGGAGGGGTCCAAGTTGGACGCCAATGTTGGAGATATGCCCAAGAGGCAATAATAAAGTTGTTATTATCATATTTTCACACTTATGATAAATGTTTACATACCATGCTATAATTGTATTAACCGGAAACATTAATACTTGTGTGATTTGTAAACTAAAATAAGAGTCCCTAGTAAAGCCTCTTGTTAAACTAGCTTGTTGGTTAATATATGATCATGGTTTCCTGATCATGAACATAGAGATTTTATTAACAACAGGATCATATCATTAGGATAATGATGTGATGGACATACTCCTATAGATAAGCGAAGCATAAAGATCAAGTCATTTCAATAGTTCAATTGCTATATGCTTCCTGATACATAGTAACCTAATTCCTTCGACCATGAGATCATGCTAATCACCATCACCGGAAGGATGCTTTGATGACATCAAACACCACACCGTAACTGGGTGGCTATAAAGGTGGCATTGAGTGTTCGGAAAGTATGTGTTGAGGCACATGGATCAAGAGTGGGATTTGTCCATCCATATGACGGATAGATATACTGGGCCCTCTCGGTGGAATGTCATCCAATTAGCTTGCAAGCATGTGGTGGCTCACAAGGGATCACATATCACGGAACGAGAAAAGGGTACTTATCGGTAACGAGGTTGAACTAGGTATGCGAGATACCGACGATCATAACCTCGGATAAGTAAACTATCGTGAGACAAAGGGAAATTGGTATCGTATGTAAGTGGTTCATTCGATCGCAAAGTAATCGAGAAATATGTGGAGCCATATGAATTTCCAGATTCCTCTATTGGTTATTTTTCGGAGAAGTGTCTCGATCATGTCCGCATAATTCACGAACCGTAGGGAGACACACTTAAGGATTCGACGTTGTTTTGAGTAGTTATGGTATTATGAGAAAGAGACCGAAGGTTGTTGAGTCTCGGATGGGATCCGGATATCACGAGGTGATCCGGAATGGTCCGGAGAATAAGATTCATATAAGGAAAGTCCTGCTTTGGAGTTCGGGAATGATTCCGTGTTTTCATCGGAAATGTTCTAGAAGGTTCGGATTGTCCCAAGACTGGGGTACATGAGTGTGTCATTGAATGATTGCATCATCTACTAAGTGTTCTTGCTGTTCCAAAAACATGAAAGTCAAATTGCCAGTTTGAAAGTCAAACGCTAAAACAGAAACTGTGGGAAACCGTGGGAAACAAGCAAGAGGAGTTGGAACCAACTTGGAGGAGGAGTCCCACCTCCGTGCCGGGCGCCAAGCCCTAGGCCGAGTTGGGGAGGGACTCCTCCTCCTGGGCGCCTAGCCCCTCCACCTATATAAGGAGGGCAGGGCTCCTCCTGAGACACACAAGTTCCTACCTCTAATCTCCGGTTTAGAGCCGTCGGTTTAGAGCTTCTAATTGCTTTAGCCTGCGGTTTAGAGCCTTCTAATTGGTGTGTCTAATCCTAGACCACTAATAGCTCTCTCTCTCATACTCCACCATACTCGCTCCGGCTTAAGGCCTCATGGATCTCCCTCTACTTCGGTACCACACCACAGTCAGCCGAATCGCGAGGAGAGTGCTACAACCTCCGCCTCTTTGAACAAGGGAGAGGAAGGTCTTCGTCCGAGCAACGTGTGACCGATCATGAAGCGCTGGAACGCAGCGCCGGAAGGATCGTCCACGCGATCTTGAGATCGGAAAGAGTACGACTACATCACCCACGAGAATCTGCTCTCGTTAACCGCTTTGGAATCTTCGAGGGTGAGTTATTCCATCGACTCGTTGCTACAATCTAGTAGATAGATCTTGGCTTGTTTGTTTGTATGCGATAGAAAATTTTTGTTTTCCATGCTACAAACCCCTACAGTGGTATCAGAGCCGTGTCTATATGTAGATCTGTTGCACGAGTAGAACACAATGGTCATTGTGGGTGTTGATGCTTTTATTGTTGATTGCTTCTTGTGTACTTTGCATCTTGCGGTATGTTGGGATGAAGCGGCCCGGGCTAACCTTACATGACATCATTCATGAGACTTGCTCCACGCTTGACATGCAACTTGTATTGCATAAGTGGCTTTGCGGGTGCCTGTTTCTCCTAGCATAGTTAAGATCCAATTTACAACGGGTGATCAACAATGCTAGTATCAATGTTGTGGTTCTTGTTCGTAAGTTAGAACGACACTTATTGAAAGCCCCAAACCATGTAAAATATGCAAAGAAAGTAGAGGCGTCTAACTTTGTTTTGCAGGGGTGTGCAGTGATGTGATATGGCCATGATTGTGATTATATATGATGTATGCAATGTTCCTTATTGTAAGTCGGCAACCGGCAGGAGCCATATGGTTGTCTTTAATTTCTGTTAAGACCCGCGTGTCTATTCAAAGTAGTTGTAATAGTTGAAGCCGGTGGAAGACAACCATGGAGCAGCGTCATTGATCTTGATGCAATGACGGTAATGATGAAGATCATGTTCGTGCTTAAAGATGGAGATCGGAAGCACAAAGAAGAAAGGCCATATCATATCACATATTATTGAATTGCATGTGATGTTAATCCTTTATGCATCTTGTATTGCTTAGTAGACGACGGTAGCATTATAAGATGATCCCTCATGCACATGAATTTCAAGTCATAAAGTGTTAACCCTTAGTTAGCACCGTTGCTAAAGCTTGTTGTTTCGAAGCACCACGTGATGATCGGGTGTGTTAGATTCTGCAAGTGTATACAACGTGAGCAAGACAGATTTGCTCATGCAGAAACTAAGGTTTGATCTTGACGAGCCTAGCATGTACAGACATGGCCTCAGGAACACGGATTACTGAAAGGTAGAGCATGAGTCATATAGTAGATATGATGAACATGTTGATTGTTCGCCATTGAAGCTATATCAACTCTCGTGATGATCGGTTTTGATGTGGTGGATTTGGTTCGTGTGATCACTAAAACAATGTGAGGGATATTGTTTTGAGTGGGAGTTCATCTAGATTAATTTAATTATTAATTAGAACTCAATTTATCATAAACTAAATCAAAGTGAATTTGCATAGTTGTTGTAGTCATTGGCATCCGTTTACCACCTTGCGCTTAGTTATAATTGAGATGATAGAACTATAGAATTCTGGTTAGTTACTTTACGAACTGGTATCGTATTGTTTTGAAGTGTTAATCTAAAGTTTAAAAGTCCTATTGCAAACTTTCAGTAAGTTCAGGTTACTCCATGAAGTTTGATAATTAGTATTAAATCAAGAGTAACAATTCCAAGTGTTAGTGTATGAGTATCATGTTATGTCTCCATAAGTCTTGATATTCAAAGGATTGTCTTAATATCAAGGTTATCTAGGATCTGAAAGAGTTGTTTCAGAAACCATGATGTGTGGAAGATATTGTGATATCTGAAACAAAGTTTTGGTTGCAACATGATAGAGTATAATATGGCAAAGTTCATGTTCTCATATTTTGATGAGAATTTGCAAAGGGTTGTAGACACTTGTTGTCCTAATCCTCCAAAAGGTTTTGGAGAGCAACATTATACTTGCGATTCACCGTTACAAGATAAAAGTAGCTTGATCATGGATAAATCCATGATGAGGGTGAATATTTGATGTAGATAAATGTTTACTACACCAAGAGATTACTAAAGAAAGGAATTTGAAAGAACACCAAACATTTGATAATGGTGATCTACTTCAAAGTGCAAGTCCAAAGACATTGGTATTTAACTATACACGCTTTGGACTATGTGTCATATGTATGACTCCACTATTGATGTTGATAGATTCTTTCAAATGTAAAAGGAAATACCTTGAAAGAGAATCTCATAAATATATGGCAGAAAAGAAAAGACTAGAATTGTTCAGTTTAAGTATATAGATGATATACATGTTATGGCTATATTCTTTGCTTATTAAACAATGTGGTTCTTAAGTATTTGATACTGAATTTGTTGGTGTGAATCGTCATACGAAACAACACAATTTATGAACTACAATGGCCTAAGTAACTAGCAAAAGAATATGTGATGATGTTCATCGAGAACAAATAAAGGGTTATTGTGTTGCTCGTTAAACATCAAAGCTTGCCTTCAAGATTTGTTTTATCAGGTATTATGAGAACAAAAGGGTTGTTCAAATAATTGCCGTAATCCCTAAAAGATGGATGATTCACAAATCTCGTTGGAGAAATCACATCCATAAAACTAGTGCTAAAGATGTCGAAAGACAAATTGATTGAAAGATCACTTAGGAAGTGACATCGCCGTTTAAATTATATTGGAAAGATAACATGAAGAAACTCCATGTGGATGGAATTTTGGAGTCTTTTGATTTTTTGATCACATGACGCTTGTGAAAATTTTCCAGAGATAATTAAAACTTCGTTCATAGGCCAAAAAGGGAACGAAAGACTAGCTTATTGGAAATTGTACATATTGTTGTACAAAGTCCATCATGTGTAGTCAAAAGCGATGGATTTCGACTTCATATGCTTTCTCCGAAAATTTGAGTGAATATATGAATATTTACTTAATATGGATGAAGTATGAAACATTTGAAAAATTCAAAGACTTTCAAGATGAAGTGCAAAATCATTGTAACAAGAATATAAACAGTTTATGATAAAGATCATAAAGGAAGATATTTGAGTTACAAAGTTTAGCATAATACCTAAGATTTATGGAATCGTTCCGTGGATTTGCATTTCCCGAAACACCATAAGAGTATGGAGCATTCGAGATATGTAATTAAACCTTGTTTGACATGGTAAGATCAAAGGTATAATTCATAAAACTGCCATTATATTTTAAAGATTAAAAGCTTTAGAGATTACCGTTTTTCCACTGAAAAGAGCTCCATCATAATCCGTTGAAATGACACCATATGTTATGGTTTGGGATAAAACCCAAGTTGTCCTTTCTTAAACATTGCTATGCTATGCATAAGAAAGATGTTTGCAACCAAAGTCGGATGAACCTGTCTTTGTTAAGTATTCCTCCATAACACCGGAGACAAACGTGTTTGTCACTTAGAACGTCAAGTTTCTTTTAGAAGGAATTTTTCGTGAAAAGTTAAGTGGGAGGACAATAGAACTTTGATAAGGTTAAAAAGAACCTTAGCTATATGTGCAGAGTTGCGCAACACCGAAAAAGTGTTCCGGAGGCAGCAACAATGCTCATGGCTCACGTGCCTCAAAGGTTGTGGTCACGGAGATCTAAGTTCCTATTGAAACAAGTAGGTCGAGTAAACAATCAAATACCAAGATTTGAGGGTTGAATCATTATTTGAGAATAATGAACGGACTACATGCAAAGAAGTGATGATGGGCCCTGACTTTGTCAAATGGCTTGACGCCATAAAATCCGTGATAGTTCCATACACGAGAAATCAAGTTTTGAACTTGAAGGACCCTTGAGAAAGGTGTAAGACCTTACAGTTGTGTTTGGATCTATAAATAAATAGACATGGATGTTGCACATCTATGAAATAGTCGACATGTTGGGAAAGAGTTCACAACAATGTTCAAAGGTTGACTCTGACAAGATCTGATCTTTCATAGCGATTTTTAGTCTAGACGGATTAATTTAGCAACCACTACATATAATTTGTTATATGGTAGTTTAATAAACAAAACAAGTTCTTCTAATAGAATCGTTACCTAGGACATGTGCATAACATGGTCCATAGGGTTTTGTTAATTCAAAGGATGCTAAAAGCGTATGCAAACTTCAATGGTTAAAGTGAGCATCGCGGAGTTGGAATCTTCACTATGATGAAATTGTTAAAAGAGTTTTAATTCATCAGAGACAATGAAGATGCTTGCGTTTGCAAGAAATTAAGTGGGAGCGCTAAGACATGTTTCTAATACATTATATGGAAGACATATTGTTGATTGGAAATGATGTATCTTTTATTAACAAATATTAAGAATTTCATCTCGATGAAAGACTTAGGCAAAACCTAAATATTTGGCATCAATAGATGCTAATATGGTTGTGCCAGAAGTACATAGACGAGATATTGAATGAGTTCAATATAGAAACTACAAGAAAGGTTCTTGTCGCACAGAAAGGATTGAATGAGTTCAATATTGATGATATATTCAAGTGTATTGACATTTAGTAAAGTGAAACAAATAATCAAGTATAGATTGATACTTGATGTATGAAATCACAAAGAATATTTATATCAATCATACTATGATATGTACAAATCCAGATATGTCCTATGCTCTAAATATTGTGAGCATATACCAGAATGATTCGTAAGATGATCATTGGACAATAGTAAGGATATTCTTATGATCTTTTGGAAGAACTAAGAGTATAATATTTGTAGAAGTGACAAATAGATGGTTAGTTCATTGTAAAAGTACTACATTGATACTAGCTTTGTCACAAAGTACAAATTAAGTTTATCTCAATCTAAACTAAAGGTGGCACAATATAATGGAAAGTGAGTTCCATAATCGATTTGGATGAGTTCCAAAGTTAAAGACATTGTGATGATACTACAACAAAAGGCTAAGTATATGACTGCTATTTTAGCAGCAAAAGAGGCATTTGTGTCAAGTAGTTTGTTATCAAACTAGGTGTAGTTAACGATGGGATAATACTATGAAGATATATTGTGCGACAATATTATCAACATGTTTTAACCCCAAAGAGCTAAAGGTCACACCGAAAGACCAAATTTATACAAAGCCATCTCATTAGAGAATGAGTGATGCGAGACGCAAAGACATGCAATTACACACGGACCGGAAGTGTCGATCCGAGATCGTTGACCACTAGCATTCGGTACATACAACACCGGAAAGCCATAGGTGTTGAATACACAAAGGTTTGAAACTAGATTATTGACTCTAGTGCAAGTGGGAGACTGTTGGAGATATGCCCAAGAGGCAATAATAAAGTTGTTATTATCATATTTTCACACTTATGATAAATGTTTACATACCATGCTATAATTGTATTAACCGGAAACATTAATACTTGTGTGATTTGTAAACTAAAATAAGAGTCCCTAGTAAAGCTTCTTGTTAAACTAGCTTGTTGGTTAATATATGATCATGGTTTCCTGATCATGAACATAGAGATGTTATTAACAACAGGATCATATCATTAGGAGAATGATGTGATGGACATACTCCTACAGATAAGCGTAGCATAAAGATCAAGTCATTTCAATAGTTCAATTGCTATATGCTTTCTGATACATAGTAACCTAATTTCTTCGACCATGATATCATGCTAATCACCATCACCGGAAGGATGCTTTGATGACATCAAACACCACACCGTAACTGGGTGGCTATAAAGGTGGCATTGAGTGTTCGGAAAGTATGTGTTGAGGCACATGGATCAAGAGTGGGACTTTTCCATCCATATGACGGATAGATATACTCTAGGCCCTCTCGGTGGAATGTCATCCAATTAGCTTGCAAGCATGTGACTGGCTCACAAGGGATCACATATCACGGAAACGAGAAAAGGGTACTTATCGGTAATGAGGTTGAACTAGGTATGTAGAGATACCGACGATCATAACCTCGGATAAGTAAACTATCGTGAGACAAAGGGAAATTGGTATCGTATGTAAGTGGTTCATTCGATCGCAAAGTAATCGTAGAAATATGTGGGAGCCATATGAATTTCCAGATTCCTCTATTGGTTATTGTTCGGAGAAGTGTCTCGATCATGTCCGCATAATTCACGAACCGTAGGGAGACACACTTAAGGATTCGACGTTGTTTTGAGTAGTTATGGTATTATGAGAAAGAGACCGAATGTTGTTCGGAGTCTCGGATGGGATCCGGGATATCACGAGGTGATCCGGAATGGTCCGGAGAATAAGATTCATATAAGGAAAGTCCCGTTTCGGAGTTCGGGAATGATTCCGGTGTTTTCATCGGGAATGTTCTAGAAGGTTCCGGATTGTCCGGCACTCCGGGGGGGAGGGTACATGAGTGTGTCATTGAATGATTGCATCATGTACTAAGTGTTCTTGCTGTTCCAAAAACATGAAAGTCAAATTGCCAGTTTGAAAGTCAAACGGCTAAAACAGGAAACTGTGGGAAACAAGCAAGAGGAGTTGGAACCAACTTGGAGGAGGAGTCCCACTCCTCCAGGCCGGCGCCCAAGCCCTAGGCCGAGTTGGGGAGGGACTCCCTCCCTCCCTGGCGCGCCTAGCCCCTCCACCTATATAAGGAGGGGCAGGGCTCCTCCTTGAGAAACACAAGTTCCTACCTCTAATCTCCGGTTTAGAGCCGTTCTGGTTTAGAGCTTCTAATTGCTTTAGCCTGCGGTTTAGAGCCTTCTAATTGGTGTATCTAATCCCTAGACCACTAATAGCTCTCTCTCATACTCCACCATACTCGCTCCGGCTTAAGGCGAAGCCCTGCGGGATCTCCCCTCTACTTCCGGTACCACACTGTCAGTCCGCCGAATCGCGAGGAGAGTGCTACAACCTCCGCTGCCTGCTGGAACAAGGGAGAGGAAGGTCTTCGTCGAGTACCGAACGTGTGACCGACTGCGGAAGCGCTGCCGGAACGCATCGCCGGAAGGATCGTCCACGCGATCTTGAGATCGGAAAGAGTACGACTACATCACCCACGAGAATCTGCTCTCGTTAACCGCTTTGGAATCTTCGAGGGTGAGTTATTCCATCGACTCGTTGCTACAATCTAGTAGATAGATCTTGGCTTGTTTGTTTGTATGCGATAGAAATTTTTTGTTTTCCATGCTACGAACCCCTACAGCCATCCCCTCCTCTAGGTCGGCGGAGGGAGAGGGAGTTGGGGTTTGACTCCAACTCCCCTTCCCTTTGGTTATTGTGAGAGAGAGGAAAAAGGGAGTCCTACTAGGTCTCTGAGTCGTACTTCTACTCTTTCTAGGGCTTCCATTGACCTATTTAAAGAGGGGCAAAGGCAAGCTCAAGGCACAAGTTTTTACGTGTGTTGTGGTGGTGTCACGGCAGATGACATGGGTAGGCTTAAGTTGGGGGCCGAATGGGCACTTGTGGTAACCGGGGAGGGAATGCACGGTCTATACGCGCATGAAGAACAAGATGAACTCTCCACACTTACGATATTTATTGATCCAAGAAGTTTACAAGTGCTCCTAAAGCTGTTTGAGCATAGCCTCAGGGCACTAGTTTCCTACTTGGTCCAACCTCCTTAAACCCTAGCTATGCCCCTCCTTATATAGGCGATGGCCAGCTAGGTTACATCCCTTTGGGTCCTAGGGTTGCTGTTTGGATCTTTGTCCTGACTATGCGGGCCGGGTCATGGGCTAGCCCTAATCCCTTTACCTAGTCTACAAAGCCATCCAACTAACAGTCTTCTCGTACATAGCCTCCAGCTCTTTTGGCATCATACGGTGACTTTGTACGTCATCCCTTGCTTTAGGTGTTACACGGCTCCTTTTGTGTCACCCGGCATCGCCCTTCTCTTTTGACCATGCTTTACCATGGTCCCTCCTGAATCTTACTCGGAAAGCTGCCACGCGTCCTTTCTGACTCAGCCTTCCCTCATGAGACTCGGCTCGTTGCTTACTGCAAGGTAAACAAACTTGTCTTATGCGGGCTGACATAATTCTTATGTCGCCCACACATGACCTTCATACCCGGCCATTGTTACCCGGCCTAAGACATCTTTGATTCAGCATAATCCAAGATGGGCAATGTTTTACCCCTTATGACCCTACCGGGGGCTATCCCTCCGATATTAGTCCCTGAAGCTGGTGAGGCCTAGCAGTTTTTGCTGTTAGGGGTCTCCGGGTTCCTTTAATGTACTTGGATCTTCCTTTTTCTCTCTCAGAATTTACTGCTCTGGGCGCACTGTTTGGCGCAACCTCGAACTTTGTCAAGTCTGTCTTTGCGGTGACCCAGCATACCACTGCATGATGTAGTATACTATAGTCGTTGACATAACACCAATGAAACACTGTTCACTAGTATTACATCCCTCAGAATGGCACAACAGAAACACAGCGGGTCCAATACATGGCTAAAGGTTACAACTCACTCTTTACATAAGATCCAGAGAACACTCTAGGTTAAAGAGAGAGAAATAACTTCTTACTGAGAAGAATCAAAGATAAACAACGCAAGAACTAGTATACTGTTAAGTCTAGTATTCTGGGTAAGAGGTTGGCATTGCTGCTATTGCAACGCACTACAGAAATAGGTGCTTTGGCTAAAGATTATATTCCTAACTAATCAGTAACTCCGTCTTCACTTGAGTTGAGGTATATGTTGACTTCCTTGTCTTCATTGAAGAGCTTTAGCGTTGCACGATAAGTCCTGGAGTATAACTTGATGTGGTTATTGTCTACTCCAGCTTCAGAATCTAGCAAGGGTTAAGAAGATACTTTGAGTACGAGCGTACTCAGCAAATTCACTAGAAAAGGAGTGTTTGATGCACTATAACTACAGCCACAGACCGTAGGTCGTAGGCAATGCAAGTTTTCATAAACATTTCTTCAAAGGTTGCTTTTATTCTGAAAAGCTATGTCCGTCAGCCTTCACGGGTTTACTAGAACTTTCATGGAGTTCCTTTCCCGCCGCGTTCGCAGCTCCTTCCCGGAACAGGGAGTAACAAGTTACAGTTTTTACACTCTGCAGAGGTGCGTTACTTTACCCATGAGAGATCAACTCTTTGTTGCACAACCGGACAGCTTATTCCCGTCCACAATTCCATGATGTGGGGCCTAGAAGATGATC
Source organism: Avena longiglumis (assembly GCA_030063025.1). Lineage (NCBI taxonomy): Eukaryota > Viridiplantae > Streptophyta > Magnoliopsida > Poales > Poaceae > Avena > Avena longiglumis. The sequence goes on along the minus strand of CP125974.1, from coordinate 410,603,071 downwards.
TAAGACAATCACTACCCCTTCGCGACCTCGCATGCCTCCTTGGTGTACACCATGCCCACATAATGAATTACGGCAATGGTTTGTACAAACCGTTAGATGCTAGAACTATCGTGGGACGATAAGGGTTCCCACCCATATGCTGCATATCCTCTATGAATTACCAATTAATATGCACGCTACGAGGATAACAGCCACGACCTGCACATCCGGCTTCATGCGAGAGGAAGAAGATACAGCTAACTTCTCTGTCCCATTCCAAATCTCATGGTCAACGCGTAATATACGGCGCAATAATCACTAGCGATATTGGTTGTTAAGTACTAGGTGATATAGTTCTGAATAGTGGTATCCCAACTGTCAGATTTAATAGATTAGCTGATCACCCTGGATCGGTAATCAATAGTTCTCATTATTATTATTGAAAATAGTGTTTTATGACTTTTTCAAATGCAGGTGAATACATCGCTGGATTTGTAAAATAATTTACAGAAAATAAACAAAGGACATGAGCAAGTGTGAACTTGCCTTTTGTGATTTCAAGATTATGCACTCACGGTCTTCGAGTCAGTATAAGATCCAAAATCTGAAATCAACATCATTGGTCTAGTAAGGACTTATTTTTAAAGATGCAATATTCTTTTATGCATAAGTAATGTGAAGCATGTTCTAAGCGCAAATCCTGGGAATAACGTTGTCCTAGGGTTTGGATTCCGAAAGTGGTTACTTTGGAATGTGTGGTCCTTTTGGATAAATTTCATAGTTGTACTTTTATTAGAGTTTATGAGAGGTTGTAAACAACACATATGTAGGAGTAAAGTATACATACTTATGACATACTAGTTAGGATTACTTATACAAGGTTTCTTATTTAAAGTGGCAAATAGGATAACCTTCGAAGAAAAGGTTTCTCTTCTAAGGTCTAAACAACTTTGTGGTTAGTTAGTGCTGGTTGATGTTATTTGTTTGCTTAAATGGTTTGGCTTGCGTTGCTTTGTAGTTTAACTACTTCAGACCAAAGTTAACTACAAAACATATAACAATGCTTATAGTGTTATATTAAGATTCTGTAGACTAAAGTTAACTTTAAAGTATAGATAGGTTTGAAAGTATCGTACTTATACATTGGTATCTTGTATATCTTAAATGTGTTCTTTAGGTTACTTAAGAATTTTTATTCTATTACTTGAGTAATGGTTTCTTGATTTGAGTATGGAGTAATATCATTTATCTTTTATAGATAAGTGAGTATAGTTTATAAACCCAACATAATGTTACTTAACTACTTATGGATTTATGTAGTGTTTTAGTAGTTTTTGTAATTTGGTGATTAATATGGTTTAGAAAAGATTTGATTGTTCACAAGTTGTTCTTTCAGGATTTTATTATTAGTGGAATTCTTCTTAGAGATAATCTTCATTTAAGGTTGTAGATTCTTCTAAAATAAGAACATTTGTAATGTTTTAAACCATTATGGCATTAGATTATTAATATTTAAGATTAATACTATTTATTAGACTTATTTGACTCATTTTAGGAATATTACTAAATTCTATTTATCTTTATATAAATTATTAATGAAGTAAATAAGTTTAAATTTGAGTTATTAAAATATTTAATTTTTTTATTTACCTCAAAGGGATATTATTAGATTTTTAACATGTAAATAATATTTTTGTGATCATTTTGGTATATCATATTTATTTTTGTGATTTATAAATAATAAGATATGATTTTTTATAATTCTTATTACTTTATAATTACTTAATAAATAATAAATATTTAATTAAGTGAAATAATAGTACATGATTGTAGTTTTAAATTAGAATTCTTATTTTTCTAAGTTTTTTGGTATTTTACTTATATTATAAACATTTATCATTATAGGAATATGACTTATTAAAGTTTTATTACTTATAAAACCTTTATTAAAGAATATTTATTTAAATAATTATCACCATAATATTTAATAATAAGTTTAAGTTGTAGATTTTATTTTTCTGAAAATTTTCATATATTATACACATTTTTCTGAATTGAAAATCAAAAGTTATTAATTAAACAAGATTCAATTATTTATTAGATTTCTGGAATATTATTAATTGACTCCTAACAAAAAATACTTTTTATACCACGTCCATAGCTAGCCCAGTCACTGACCTGTGGGCCATTGTCCACCTCAGCATGCTGTGTAAATAAAATCCATTTACTACCGACCCTGCCTTGACCCCCAGTCACTGACCTGTGGGCCATTGTCCACCTCAGCATGCTGTGTAAATAAAATCCATTTACTACCGACCCTGCCTTGACCCCCAGTCAATGACATATGGGCCCAAGGCCATGTCATCAACTACGCGGGCAATGACCGATCAAACGAACTGACGTGGCTCGATCATGAGGTAAGCATGACGTCAGCATCACCACCGCCGTCGGTGAGTGGTCACCGGCGACGATCTACGGCGTCCTAGCAAGCGAGATAAGCCTGGTTCGAATCAGTGCAACCTACTGAACCTAATAGTGGCGGCACCGCTCAGAAATAGTCATCGGAGTTTCAGCTCCGACGAGCTCCGACGGTGGCCGACGGTGTCTTATGGTGAAACGACGATTTACAACGAGATCAGACGATTCGAGGATGCTGGAAGGTTCAGGAACTCACCCTGATGATGATTGGGTGGTCGGCGAAGACAGGCGCGGTCTGAATCGAGATTTCCGATAAGGATTCCGACGAACTTCTGCGAAAGGGAACAACCAAATTCACCAGCTCCAGTGCTTCCCTTGATGCAAGCTTCTACGCAGAGGATCTACGGAGGAAGGCGCTTCTCCATGACGGCTCAGAATGGTGTGGGGAGACGTGGTTCGACGATGAGAGGTGGCTCCGGTGAGCTAGGGTTTCGGTCTCGTTCGTATCTGAGAGGATAAGGAGAAATTGGAGATAAGGATTGAGGCAAGGTGTCGCGGTGGCCTTCTTATCCCCACCTGGCAACGACGGCGAGTATCTTGGCGCAACGACGACGATGACGGCATCGGGCGGCGGCGAGCTCCGCCAGCGAGCTGCCTGTGTGCGTGACGATCACGACGATTACCATTTTGCGGATAACCCCCTGACGATATTTGCTTCTCAACCCGTAGTCCTTTGCTGTCCCCACTTGTTAGTCATAGAAGAAAAAGATCTGGGCTGGTTACTGGGTTGTTGTGGGCTGCACAGGGGCGTCAAATAGGTGTAGGGTGTTGGGCCACGACCAGGTTTGGTTTTTATTTGTTTTATCCTTTTCTATTTTCTGTTTTCTTATTTAGATTTGAATTTGATTTATATTTTGGACTTTTCTTTGTAGGATTTCTTTACTAGATATTTGCAGTAATATTAAAATATATTTGGTAACCTTTGTGAACTTTTATTATGTCCTCCTTTTATATTTCTTTTATTTACTCAATAAGAACTCCTTTTTAATAATCTGAAGAAACTTCTTCTTATTATTTTTCTCTTATATTTTAATTAGGGATTTCTTGAATGATATATTCTTATTAATTTATAATCTTAACTCTAGTTGATTCATAGTTTGAATATAAACTTTTATATGTGTAATGATCCTATATCTTTATTTAATGCAGGAAATATAAAAGACATTGATATAGTTATTACTACCCCCATTAATTTAGAAAATGTCAATGTATCTATTTCATTATGATAAATATGGAGGTTTAGGATTTCAAATTATGATTACTACTCTTAGCTTTAGGGTTTTGTATAAGCTTAGATTCCTTTTAAGAGTCAAGATTTAATGACTAAGCATATTGCCTTATGTATATAGTATTTGATGAAATCTTCCTTTTTAATAGAAAGTTGTAATTAGAGTGTTTTATAGAAGTGAATTAATAAAAATATACTTAAGCACATATAGTTATGATGGTTGGAATTAATAGAGATGTGCTTATGTAATTTGCTATAGGAAAGTATTTCTATAAAGTGTTATAGACATCAGATGATGGATCAATGGTATAAGATGGATATTATGTTTGATTTGAGATTTAGAGTTGATTGCTTACCAAGATTAAATAGGAAAATGCTTTATAAGGTATAACTATATTTCACAATCTTGGATCTCTAATTAAGGAATTTCTTTCCTAGATATAACACTTCTTTCTATCCATCATCAGGGTTAGTACAATGAGCTTACTTATTAAAATATTCTTATTCATATATTACTCTTCTAAACTCATGGATAAATCCAATGAGTTTGATACAAAGGCATTTCATAATTTGTTCATATCCTTGCTTGGTTGTATTTACTATTCTACTGTTGATCACCTTCCATCCAACCAGTAGTTCCTTCAACTACACTCACAATCTTCCTTAAAATTCCATCACTGATCTTTCTCTAAAGTAAACTATCCTTAAAGATAAATAACACCACTTTTATGACTCTATGCTATACTAGCTTTAGTTGGAATAACACCATCTTATATTTACTTAACTCTCATGACTTACACTTCAATCCCTGAATTATATTTATGTGGTTCGCAAAGACTTCTCTAGGATCACTTATCTCTACTAGGGTTCCAATCATGTTCTACCCACCAGTATTACCTGTACTAAATATAAGCATTCAATATTGGTGGTCAAAGCATTACCATTATAATACTTTAATCATTTATTACTGAAGTTCTTAGTTGGCTAAGCAGGGCTTTATCTATCCTACCTTTCCATTATCTTGGAATTATCTTCTTAGTATCTCATATTGGATTAAGGTTATTTATGAACTTATGCCCTCTTTAAAAGATTTAAGTAGATGTTATGATAAGATCAGGAAATAGTAGATCAAAGATTGATAGTTAAAGAGTTTGTGAATCAATGGTTGATTACTCAAAATTGATGAACAACAGATATTGAGATAAGTTCCATAAAGATTGTATAGAAAGAAAGATATATATATATATATAGTGGATGATCTTGACTTAATCTCTTTCCAACTCCAACTCATCAAAGGAGTTTTTAAGGTTAGGTGTTACTATGATACTCAGGATGTATGCGGATGGAATTAAGATATAATGGTTACATTCTTATTATTTGTTTTATATCCTTAACTTGGTACTTATGGGTGATTATAATGAATACTATAACATGATCACCTTATGATCAAATATAATTCACATTATATTAAGGTTTAACTTATAGTACATTTGATCTACCCTTAGATCAAATCTCTCTTACCCAAAATGAGATTTTAACAAAGGTCTTATTGAAACTTATTGCAGTCAACTTGATGATCAACTTCAATTCCATCAAGCTAAGAGAAGATTCAATCACTTTGAGAAGTTTTGTTTGAAAGCGCGAAAATTATTTGGATTTTCTATGCATGAATGCAATTGACACATCTGGGTTCAACTTATTTCTAGGCTCTAATGCTGGGATGTTACAGACTCCCCCCCTTAAAATAAACTTTGTCCTCGAAGTTCGCAAACTCTCATGTTTCGGAGTATTAAATTGCCTTGCAGTGGTTGCTATATTCTCCACTCCATGATGACCTTACATGGAGTTAATTGGAGTATTCCATAACTTGATTATATATTCTAATCTAATTCTTTTTATCTAAACATCAAAGTTTATTACTATTTAGAGGTCTCCTTAAAAATAAGTTTTAAGTTTCTATTTATTCATGTTAGTAGTCAAAAGACTACCCTTCTATTCCTGTCATAGTATAGTTGATACTGATATTCCTTCTCCGATTGGATTTGAACTCATTTAGTCCATACCCATTAGAATTATTATTCTCTTCCTACGTCTAATTGGAAGTTCTCTATTATTTCTTAAGATTTTTTAAGAGTTGTTTCTTTTTGGATTAGTCGGTTAAATGCATACTTTATCACCTTCAAGTTTAGACCTTCTCATGAATTTTTACTAATTTTCCATTATTACCTATAGTACTTTCTTCATCCTTCATTCATAACGTCTACTCTCCTCCTTAAATTTTACTAATAGTATTTAAATTACATACATAGAGACCATTGGTTCTTAAACTCGAATATTGATCTCGGTTCAGCTTAGATTCTACTAGTTTAGGGTCTGATAAAAGATTATACGGTCTATCCACACAATTGTGGATCTCCGAAGTAAATCTTCTAGCACTATATCTCGTACTCCCTATTGGGTATTTTTGCAGGGATAAATATAACTTTGCGAAGCCTCTTGAGAGACGATTACCTTAAAAATATTTATACTTCCTAAGGTTTTACTTAACTTAGGCCAAATTTAATGCTCTTTATGCAACCTTTATGATAATTTGATTAACTATGTCAACCAAATACCAGCTGCGGACAGAATACTGACTGCAGATTAGACTGTCGGCAAGGGATTAGGTACCCAAGGCGGAACATTCTGGATGGTAGGTATTATCTTATAGTTTCTGACCTACGAGTTACATTCTCTGAATTATCAGAGCTTGAATACCCTTTTGGTTCTAAGGCATCTTCTTGGTACTTTTTCATGATACTTCCATGAACTTGATACAACTCTCCATTTACTTCTTAGCGTCTTACCTACTTTAAATGAACTTTCAATTTATCATATCTTGTTACTCCTTAAATCTCCTCCACCATGCTTTCTTCCTAAACTGGCCAAGAATGTGACTTATGTTCTATCTATTCTCCAAATGGTGTAAATACCCCTTGTATCATGCTACATCATTCAAGTTAATCTTCCTTATGATCTTTGAAACTCGTCACTCCCTTACACGAATTCCTGTTTCTATCTAGGTCTATAACATCAAGTAATAACTGGGTGTTACATCATGCATTTGCACACCTAATTAAACTTCATGTACATATCTAGTCAATCAAGAAGAATCAAAAAGATCCAAAAGTCAATAAACAACAAAACATATACCCTGTATCATATATAGGTTTTAGATAATTTACAAATGTACTGGATGTTCCCACGGTTTGCTCCAAACCTATTTACACAACTATCTTACAACAACTTGTTGCTCTTGTGGATATATCCTCACTTATTTCGGCAAACTCTTCAAACTACAATACGCATTACCCTCTCTATACATTATTCAAGCCCACATCCCTTGGGATGTTGTTTCTCTCTCACTTTCATCTTCCTCTAGTGCTTCCTGAAGTTCCGTCCATGATGACGTGAAGTCCTACGACTGCCTTCTGGAGCGTAAGAGCATCCAGGAGGTGCGTATTCTTGATTAGAAGTACCGAGACTGAGATTAGTCATTGAAAAATGACTAGAGTTGGCGTAATCTTCCACCGAATAGTCCGGGTGTTCTGGCAACGCTTCCTCATAGTAAGTTGGTTCCTTAGATTTTTCTTGGATCCAGTCATATATATTGGTATAGTAGCTATTGGAGTACTCTTCTAAGTTGATTGGATTCGAATTACCCCCATATGGTCCATAAGGCTCTCTATGGTTATAATTGGTCTCTTCTTCAATACCTGCATCAAAAGGTATAGGATTCCCTATGGTTTTACCTTGAGATTCTATTTCCCATCCATACTTGTTAGGCTCAGGTTTATTTGGAATAACTTTATTCCATTCCTGTTGTTCGGAGTTATATTTGGTCCATAGGTCTTCAGGTTGCTTGAAGTCATTCTGGTAATAGGCATAATTTTCTGAGTTTGAGTCATCAAATTCAGTTTCCATAAACACTTCTCCTGAAGGTATGTATTTGGGATGCCTAGCTTCTTTATCTAACCTTTTCCTACGAGCCATTGCTTTATCAGGATTAGTAAAATCGTCAATGACCGTATCCAGCTCCTGAACTAAGACTTTGTGAGTGTTATGATAAGTGTTTAGCAAAGACCGATAACGATCCATATTGTAACATCCCAAAAATATTAAACTTGGAACATCAAACTCTAATCACCAAATTTAGGGTTAACAAAAACTTTTCCAACTAAAAATATGAAAGCATTCATATGTGTGTGTATTAAAATTTGGATTCTTTTGAATTTCCATGGTTCTATGTTTCTTTTCTTGTAAAATGATTCTTAGGTAAAATAAACATCATCTAAACAATCCCCAAACTTTTCCCAAAGACAAACAACTCAAAATGAATAAATTAAGTGAATTGTCACTTTGGCCAAATTAACTTCCATGCCTACGTTGGCTATCTCTAATTTTCAAAACTCAACAGAAACATGTATGGATCTTTGCACCCCATTTTAGTACTCATAATAAGGTACCAAGTCCCACCTTGTGATCATCCAAAAACATTCAAATGCTTAGTTTAAATGACTGTTTAAAATTGAATCTATTTCATATGGGAAGATCCCACTATTTCAAAAACCACTCAAACAAGCTAAATTTTCAAAACCCAAGCATACACAGAATCCTCAACACATTCCTAGCACACCCACCAAAAATATTTTCAAAATTCAAAACTTAAGTTCATGCGGCCATTTCATCAAACAAGTTGCAGACTCAAATCAACAAAATAAAAACACTATGTTGAGTAGTGTTTTGGCCAACCTTGTTCCCTCTCTGGTTACAACTAGCCTTAGTAGATCATCTAGAAACCTTAACTAACCTCTAGCACCACTGTAAGCTGGCCATTATCATCAATGGTGAGCAGGCCGAGAGCACCCATGTCACCTCAGTGTGGACAGCAAGCTAGGAGAAGAACTAGCCGTGCCAACCTTTTCTAGCATGTAGCCCATGCCTCACCGCCCCCTCTCGCCCAGCCCTAGCTCGAAGACAGCGACAAGAACCGCCAGGAGTGCCGCGCCTGCGCCGCTGTCGACCATGCTGACGCGCACCGCAGAGCACGCGCCGTTCCCATGCAACCCGACCACCTCGAGCCCTCGCCGCCCTCCAGCATGCACCCCACCATCCCAGGAGACCACCAGACATGCTCGTTTCACCGCCCGTACCCCGTAGCCACCGCTCGCCGCGGAGTTCGCCGCCTCTGCCTCGCAGAGCACCGCGCGTTCTCGACCATTTTCCACCGCCCCTACACGAGCATTTAAGCTCTAGATCATCGCCAGGAGACCTCCCGTCGATCGCCAACCTTGGCCATGCCTCTAGCCGCCCGTAGCCGTGTCGCCACCATCGCCTGCCCATCCCTCTCGGTCTCGCTATCGAGCCTATAAAAGTAGAGGACCCCCGCTCGATTTCTTCACACCATCTCACTCCCCTCACCTCACTGATCCTTCCATCCCTTAGCCGGAGCACGAGGAGCAGCAGCTCGCCGGAGCAGGCCGCCTCTGGAGAAGAAGGGAGCCGTTGATTTCGACCACCCCCGGAGCTGCCGCGACCATCCCTCGAAGTCGTCGACTTAAATGCCGTTGCTGGCCGTCGTCGTCACTGGATCCCCGGTATGCCCCCTATGCACCCCCACCGAGCCGCTAGGGTTCGAGCTCGCCGGTGACTTGTTCATCGTCGACGACGACCCTCAGCCGTTGATCTCACTTCTAATCCAACGCACCACATCGCCCCGTACCGCTTCGCGTTTTATGAGCCACTGACCAGTAGACCCCCTGTCAGTTGCGCCCCGCGCTGCGGAGTGACACTGGGCCGGCCCAATAACCCTTCCCGCGCAGCCCACTCGTTTGAATTTAGCTTTTTCTATTTATATTCAAACTCAGTTCTGTACCTAGTTTCAAAAATCAACCCAACTCGATTCAGTGAACCAAATTGCATGAAACCAATTTTGTTAGAAAGGTATTGAAATGCTTAATCCAAGCCCGTTGGATTCATGTCATTTGGATCTGTAGATCAACCTTGGTAAAAATAACAAGTCAGAAGATTTTTTGCATTCAAACATTTTTCAAATTTCAACCATAATAGCTTTTGAGTTGATTCCAACTCTCAAAAATCACAATTGATCATACCTTTAATAATATATAAAAACATATGGGTTTACTTACAGAAATAATGTTCAAGTAGTAAAAGAATGCCACATAGGCATTTCTAGTCACTTTATTTTATTTAAAATAAAAGGTTAAACCTTATTAAATTGTGACACCACTTTAAATCACATTCCCATGTACTGAAATATGTGGTGATGACATGTGTCAACATGATCCCATGTTTGAGTTGGAGAATATTAAATCTTAAGTAGTTCTTCAATGAGTAGAAATTACTTTTCTAAAAATAAATAAATAATGCAAATGCTTTAATCTTGAATGTTAGTGATGATGCTAGATCATCTATAGAACACCTTTGTGTGATGATTGAAAATAGTTAAGTATTGTTTGGTGATTGTGTACCTCGTATTTATTCATAGACGCTAGTACCGACCAAGGATATGAGGAGGAAGGGGGATACTACGAAGAAGAAGCCGAGGAGAACTTCAACCACTGCTCTGCATAAGGCAAGCCTAATACTACTAGTTGAATGAGCAAGCCTTGCTAACCAAGTTGACCTATGCAAGCTAACACTTGCAACCTAGCAAGCTTATTCCACTTGATAAACATCCTAGTCTTACTTGCAAGCTTTCTACTTTATTTCCTTATCAAAGCTATTTCGAGTTTACTTAAGTAACTTGTAGATTCTAGGAAGATAATTGAAGGTTGCATAAAGAGCATTAAATTTGGCCTAAGCTAGATAATCTTGATGTCATCCTAAGGCATGAGATTGTACTTAGTTAAACTCCACTTGTTTACCACCCCTCATTAGTACTCACCCCCCACTTGTAGATGCTAGTGCTAAGCATAAAACTTGATCAACTTTAGATGGGAATACTTGGTGAAAATGGTTATGAAAACCTTGGAATGATGAGTCATTCTACTGAAATGTTTTGACATGTGTTTCCGAACACCAGATGATTTTGATGATGAAAATGTTGAGGCATGAGCCTTAGCCCCTTTATAAAACTGATGGTTGTCTGGATGCGATACCATTCCAATTTTACCGTACAACCACAATACCCAAAAATTGGGTAGGGATTGACTGGAAACTTATATACTTTAGTATGGGTTCCCTCACGGCCAAGGTCTGAGCTGAGGCTACCTTGTGAAGATTGTCCACCTGTGCAGTACCCAAGATGACTGTTGGTCATGGTTGGGAGGCCAAACTCACAGGAGAGGTGCCTATAATGTTGGAGATATGCCCTAGAGGCAATAATAAATGTAGTTATTATTATATCTTTGTGTTTATGATAAATGTTTACATTCATGCTATAATAGTATTAACAAGAAACATTAATATTTGTGTGATTTGTAAACTAAATTAGAGTCCCTAGTAAAGCCTCTTCTTGATACTAGCTTGTTGATTAAAAGATGATCATGGTTTCTTGATCATGAACATTTGAGATGTTGTTAATAACAAGATCATATCATTAGGAGAATGGTATGGTGGACATACTCCTATAGATAAGCGTAGCATAAAGATCAAGTCATTTTAATAGTTCAATTGCCATAAGCTTTCTGGTACATATCATTTGTCCATCCATATGACAGATAGATATACTCTAGGCCCTCTCGGTGGAATGTCATCCAATTATCTTGCAAGCATGTGACTGGCTCACAAGGGATCACATATCACAGGTACGAGAAAAGAGTACTTATCAGTAACGAGGTTGAACTAGGTATGCAGAGATACCGACGATCAAAACCTCGGATAAGTAAACTATCGTGAGACAAAGGGAAAATGGTATCGTATATAAGTGGTTCATTTGATCGCAAAGTAATCGTTGAAATATGTGGGATCCATATGAATTTCCAGATTCCTCTATTGGTTATTGTTCGGAGAAGTGTCTCGATCATGTCCGCATAATTCACGAACCGTAGGGAGACACACTTAAGGATTCAATGTTGTCGAGTAGTTATGGAATGATGAGTAAGAGACTGAATGTTGTTCAGAGTCTCGGATGGGATCCGGGATATCACGAGGAGATCCGGAATGGTCCAAAGAATAAGATTCATATAAGGAAAGTCCTGTTTTGGAGTAGGGGAACGATTCCGGTGTTTTCATCGGGAATGTTCTAGAAGGTTCCGGAAGGTCCGGCACTCCGGAGGGGAAGGGTACATGAATGTGTCATAACAATGTGGAATGGTTGCATCATGTACTAGGTATCATGGCTGTCACATCCCAAAATTCTCCTAATTTTGTAATGTGAAATAAATAAATAAGATTGATTGATTGTTTGACTTTGTTAAAAATTCTCAAAGAGAAGAAACTTTTTGAATAGAAAATCCTCTCAACCTTGAATTCAAAATCTTATATTCTTTTGTTATGACCTAAGTAGCCATATAGGCAAAAAGGCATGGATTGATTTTGGATTGTAGAGTTGGTGTGCAAGATTTCAAAATGAAAATCATGAATCATTCATAAGCATTTCATCCATGCAAAGATCTCACAAACTGAATCCAAATCCTGGTATCTAAATCCTACAGTCGATTTTCCCAAATGTCCCTAAAGGAAATTAAATTGACTTTATAAAACCCACTATTTCTAAGTCAGCGATTATTGCTAAATTATAGCCTAAAAGAATCCAATTAATACTACAAAATTTTAGAAACAAAATTGAGCTCATTTGGAGCTAGTATGAAAAAGTTATGAAATAAATACAAACATATAAATATATAAATAAAATGAAATATACAAGGATTCATAAATTCACTACTTCCAAACTAGTAAAAATATTACAAATTTGATCCTATAATGATCTATTCGATTTTAGAAAAATTTAGAAACAAAAATCATGTCATTTGGAGTTCGTATGCAAAAGATATGAGGGAAACAAGTATATTAAAAAAAAACTGAACGGGCCGGCCCACCGGGCCGAGCCAGCGATCGGGAGCAGCCACGCGCGAAAGCGTGCGAAATCTGTTTTCTAATACCTATCTCTACTCAAACTCTCGTAACTTTTTATCTACAACTCCGAATTGACTTCCGTTTGTTTCTACTTGTTCCCTACTCCAAGGCCTGTCTCTAAACCATCCTAAACCTTCATATAAAATCGTGGAGCCACAGCTGTACGTGTTTTTCCTCTCGAAATCCCGAATCTACATATGCCCGAATCTTGTTTCGCTTTTTAACCCATCTAGACTTCGTCGTTTGCTTTCTGTCAAAAAACGAAAGTTGAAGATCGCGTCGAAATCTTTGAATCCCGACAAACCTCACCTCTTTTCATCCACGACAGCCGGAGAATTTCGTATCGCAATATTTCAGATCTTATGGTGTAAATCCAAGATCTACTCGCGCTCGTTTCTTCAAATCCAAATTTCTTTGGTGAGAAGGTAGGAATAATGATTCCCCACAACTTTCATGTTTTGAGTTTTCGATTTGACCTACGGATTTGTCTCTCTAACACAGATCTATTTCTTGTCTATTCTGAGCCAAAATCGGGTCAATCTCTTCTTCTAGCCACCGGATCCTATCCAGACGGTCGAGATCCAATCAAACCGGTGTGTGCCATGTCGTCATCCCGGTCATCTTCCTCATCAACGCCATGTCAACATAAGGTCAACATCTAGTTCCAGTCAGCATGCAAAGTCAACCTGTCCAGTCAGCGGAATATTCCCTGGAATATTCCGTTCGAATTTAAAATTGCATATTATAGATCTAAATTGTAAAATTCATTAGAAATTCATACCATGTCCAAAAATTTCGTATAATATATCAAATTGAAGATAATTTCACGTAGAATCATCATATCAGAATAGATCCAACTTTTACTGTACGTGGTTACTGCAGTAATTTAATTAGTTTTAATGGTCTTTTAGGTTAATAAATTCATAAGAAATTATCTGTAACTCTGAAAAATATGAACAATATATCAAATTGAAGCTACTGTAATGTACTTTCATAATATCTGGTTGGATCTAGACTTTGCATATTATTTAACCCGTAGCAATTTAATTAGTTTTAATGGCCTTATAAATCATTAAATTCATAGTAAATTAATTGCTTGTCACAAAAATATAAATGATATACCGTTGGAAAGCTGGTTCCATGTAGATCATCAATATGCAATTAGTTCAGCATTTTACTGTAAGGTTTTGCCGTGAAGATTTAAATGGTTTAATGGCCTATTTAGAGTAATAAATTCATAAGAAAATAAATACTATTCAGAAAATTACAAATAATATGTCCCTGAAATCACAATTCCGTGGAGATTACAGATATAATTTTAGTTTGATTTTTAGGCAACAGAAACTGTATGAATCATTTAAAACCCATTAAACACTATTTAAATATATAAAAAGATCTATAACTCCGATTAGGGTGAATCCAACGCCTACTGGTTCGTATTAACGTCCTCTATCCAGTAAACCCAATAAACAAATTTAATTCTACAGTTAGAACAGGCGTTACAACAGAACTATCAAAACCCTTATATTGGCAAGTAATTATTAATAACAAGTACCCTATTGCATTGAATGAACTCATACATGCATCATATGATATATTAATATTCATAAAACTAATTATACCCATTGTGTAATGTTAAATCATCATGTATGTTTTCGATCATCCATGTTGTGTTTGCTATGTTTGCAATTGTTTTGATTGGAACTACCTTGTCCTCGTATTAGATTGTTCGGAGAGTGCGATTGCTGCGGAGAAATACAATCAACACCCATATTATCAACATAAGGCAAGTTACACCACTTGTTCATAATTTTGTCCTAGTTTTAATTCTATGCATGTGATCTTCAAAATTCTGTAGTATGCATGTGTAGGATGTTCTAGTAGAATTTTTCCTTAGTATTATTTTTGCAAGTGCGATGATTTTGTAGTATGCCATGAGTAGCTCTATACTTAGGATTTTTCCACCCCTAATAGGTTACCCCTGTTTTTGCTAAGTACTGCTTGCTATGCTATATATACAAAGTACCATTGGGGGGTTCGAAAGACAATGAATTTTTCTAAGTATAAAGGCTCTCTAGAGCAAACTTTTCTTCTCAAATTCACTTCAAAATAAAACTAAGATTTCTTCTGGGCGGAATGGTTGTCGGGACAATGAGTGAGATTTTGGTGGAGGACGGCCGCCCAGGAATCAAAGAAGTCTGCCATATTTCAGAATTCAGAAGCTTCCAGTGCAACCACAATACATTATGGGCTCTGTCTTGGCCTAGTACTTAGTGAGAAACCTCACCTGGGTACCAACATTTGGAGGTTCTTGGCACGGTTGGATCCAGAAGGTAGAGGGGCTACTAAAGGAAAGCCTCGCCATGGTCTTGTCTGTACAAAGGACTTGATAGTGGATTATGGGTAAAGTGCACAAACTCTCGAGAGTATTGCAATCTGATCGATCAGCCGTGTTCACGGTAACAGAACAATAATGAGCGTCTGAAAAATGAAGCCTCTGAAGGATCTTCCTCTCTCTTTTCTAAAACAAAGTTTTGAAACCCCATGGCGTGCGTAATATCGCTAATGGGTGGGAATTTGGGAACTTGGTGTGTAATATCCAAGTGACGCTTGGTGCGTAATATCCAAGTGTTTGGTTGTTTGGACACTTGGTGCGTAATATCCTCGTGTGCCACTCGACCTTATTTTATCTAAGCAAATGTTTACAAAGTAGGGTAAAACTCTCCCTCTCTTTTCTCCATACTTAGAGAAAATTAGCTTTATGCAAAAGAACTCCAAAGCCTAAACTAGCCTTGCATGTAGAGTTAGTCTTTCCTTCCTTGGTGTAATTTGCCAATACATTCAAAGTATTGATCCAACTTGTTGGCTGCACGTTTTATGTGCAGAATTTCGGAGATCGTTGAAAGGTGCGCTAGGATCGCGGGTCTTCACTCAACCTGCCTGTGGCATTGATGGGACTCCAAGTTGTATTTATATCGCTTCTGTTGTAATAATGTAAACTCTGGATTATTCGGTTCATGTAATAAAGACTTGTGTTTTACATGATATTTCATCGACTGTGAGTGCTAGCTATTGATCTAGGGACTAGCATGTTAATCACAAGGACTTAGGATCTTACTTGATCCGAGGTCACTATAGATGGTATCAGAGCATAAGTTGATTGTAGATCGTGACCCTAGACATGGAAAAACCTTAGGACAAATATTTTCTAAGTTATTTCAGAAAACTCTCATACTTCTCATCATCTACCTTTGGGGTTTTAAAATTTAAGTCTCTTCTTTTCAACATTAGAAAATGACCACTACACACTTCAAGAAGAAACTTTTCTCAAGATTACCTTTTCAAAGAAGATCATCTCAATGTTTCGATTAAGTTGGTACTTAAAGACCTCCATGAAGGATGTTCCAATACTGATGATGCAAGATTAAATACTTCAAAGGCCTTAAGTCAATGTTATTAACTAAAGAACTCGAAAGATTGAAGATTATGAAGAACATGAAGACTATCAAGAGCACGAAGACTTTTGAAGACTCGAAGCCTCGAAGATTCCAAGTGACCTATTAGGAACCAAACCCAAATAAGATTTCGCTAAATATAGATGCGACAAATTGTTTGCTATCTTGTATGGTTTATTACCTTAGCTAATGAAAACCTGTTTTCTAAATAAAATTTCTTGTATGGGTTATTCTTCTTCTTCCATACTCCAATCGTTCCTACTCTAAACCTTGGTCAACTCGACGGATGGACCATATCAATAAGGAGGACAAGGAACTCAACTCCACCAAGCGTAAGAGCCACGCCGATGCAAAGAAGTGGATGCTCCAGGTTGAAGAAAGAATGAAGGATGCCAACATTGAAGTCAACATAATGCTTCATTATGCCACCCAATTCCTAAAGGACGACGGTCCAACTTGGTGGGAGATGCAACACACCATTGATGATCATCAAGGGGTGATATCTTAGGAAGAATTTAAAGTGGTTCTACTTCAATCTCGTCTCGTATACCAAAAAAATCCAAGAAGTTGAAGTCCCGAAACATTTAGCTTGCACGATCTATGGAGAAATAGGGCATATCACCAAGGATCATCATGATCAGCGCCCCTACTGTGAAGGAAGGAACCCGTCAGAAGAATGTCCCACCTCTCAAGTTACATTCTTCCTGTGCGAAGGTACCAATCACAACCCCGCTCAATTCACCTCTACCCGGTGGTACATCAACTGAATCAACAAGTCAGAGACGGAATGCGCCAAGACCTCATGAAGCTCCGCGAGGACACGACAAATACAAGGGATGGATTCAAGACTCTAGACACCGCACCCAAAGTCATCACTTTGCAATACTCGACATACGAAAGGAATGCCCATTTTCCCCAAACTGGCTCAAGGAAACGATCAAGGCTTCGAAATGTTGAGGTAGAGCATGAAGAACCACAAGACGGGATGTCCTTGCCAAAAAGGAGGAAGGATCTAAGCAAAAGTCCTATGCTTCCAGTGTCACAATCCTGGGCATTATGCTGATAAATTTCCAAAACATGTGAATGCAGCTGGAAAGGATAAAAACAACGATGGTAATAGCAATAGAAGACCTTTATTAGGAGAACTATCATAGTTTATACTTATTAGAGTTCTTATAATCCTTGTCTATCATTTTCCAACACCTCTCCTTGTTCAAACTTGTACATGTCCATTCATTTGATTAGTAGAAGAAGTGATCTACCATAAAAACTACAAGAATTGGAAAATGTTATTAGTAGTTTTCCTTAAAGAAAATCACTATATGAGAGTTGGCCTACAAGTAAAGAACAAATAACATGGCATAAATGAACATCTCACCAAGTGTGTTTAGGTCTGGACCACCATATTTTATCTCTTTAGGAGATCATCGCTATCGTGTTAGCATATTGTTCTTACCAACTTATGTGGTATGGAAATATAGGTTGTTTGCTTGGTTGTATTGAGCTATTTTGTGTGATGCCTTGTTTAGGATCTGTTGTTTTTAAACTCTAAAGTTGCTGGAGTTTTTCGTGTGGTTTTAAAATTATTTTAATGGTGTGAATTGATTGAAATTCGTGGGATTACTGCTGTAGTTTTCTGCCTGACCTGTTGTACCACGCGATTTTACATATTTTATTGGGAACTCAGAAACATCTAACAAAATAGGATCTGGAGCGTAATTACCCGTAGTACATGCACAAAAATTGGCTAAAATTCCTGACGAGTTTAGGTCGGTTAGAAAAATTCGTGAAGACTGCAGTACCATTTTGACAGATTTTGTTTATTGCTTATATGTTGCTCTATTTTACTCTAGTATTGTTCCCAATACTTTCAAACTATTTTGTGGTTATATACTACTAAGTTTTTACACCTGTAATGTTATTATACAAGTGTTTGATTGAGTGTTGATCGCCTATGATTGCTTCCTTGTTTGTAACATTGATTGCTTCATATAGTTATGGGTAGGATTATTTTCTTAGTCGTTTCTCTCCTATAGAATCTATTCTTTCATATCTTGATCCCTTGGAGATATAATGATGTGTTAAGAGGAAGGTTTAACAACACAATGCATTTAGGAAAGAAAATGCTTCACCTAATGGAAATAGGATGTGGAAGTATGAAGTGTTGCACATGATGTTATGTAGTAGATTACCCAACCTGAAAGTTGAAGTATCGATAGCTTAGTTTTAGTAGTAGCTTTGTTGATTGAATACATGGGAGTATACATAGAGCATTAGTTCGTGCCCATGGAAACATTCTTCAAGGCAAGTAAGAATTCCCGAGTGATAGAAAAACGTGATTCACCTATCCTCATACAGGGTAATGATTTGGGTGCAGGATGGATTGATCACCATTCCTACTACTCTTATTATTCGCTCTTGTACTGTTGGCTTTGCGAATCTTGAGTGCCCTTTTCAACCTTAGCAGAGAGTCGACGTTGAGCCTAAACCCTAGAATTGTATATTGTTACACCCTTCTAAAAGCATCCATTGCTAAGCATAGGATGTACGGTAAGGATGAATCCCAACCGTGAATTATGGGCACCGTGAAGTAAACATTCCCTATTTGCCCACCATGAGAGTTTTTGCTAGTTTAAGAAGTGATTTCTCGGAAACTATCAATCATGATGTTTAGAATGTGATAGAGACATTGTGCCAATGAAAGTCTAAAGGAGAACCAATTTGAGCTAAGTGAATCCTCGAGAAGTGACCTGGTCAATTTTATTTTAAGGGTGGTAGCATCCTAATGGATCCCGAACCTTTCTTTCTTTCTAGCCTTCCCAAATCTCGGGACGAGATTTCTTTTAAGGGTGGTAGTCTGTCACATCCCAAAATTCTCCTAATTTTGGAATGTGAAATAAATAAATAAGATTGATTGATTGTTTGACTTTGTTAAAAATTCTCAAAGGGAAGAAACTTTTTGAATAGAAAATCCTCTCAACCTTGAATTCAAAATCTCATATTCTTTTGTTATGACCTAAGTAGCCATATAGGCAAAAAGGCATGGATTGATTTTGGATTGTAGAGTTGGTGTGCAAGATTTCAAAATAAAAATCATGAATCATTCATAAGCATTTCATCCATGCAAAGATCTCACAAACTGAATCCAAATCCTGGTATCTAAATCCTATAGTCGATTTGCCCAAATGTCCCTAAAGGAAATTAAATTGACTTTATAAAACCCACTATTGCTAAGACAGCGATTATTGCTAAATTATAGCCTAAAAGAATCCAATTAATACTACAAAATTTTAGAAACAAAATTGAGCTCATTTGGAGCTAGTATGAAAAAGTTATGAAATAAATACAAACACATAAAGATATAAATAAAATGAAATATACAAGGATTTATAAATTCACTACTTACAAACTAGTAAAAATATTACAAATTTGATCCTATAATGATCTATTCGATTTTAGAAAAATTTAGAAACAAAAAATCATGTCATTTGGAGTTCGTATGCAAAAGATATGAGGGAAACAAGTATAAAAAAAAACTGAACGGGCCGGCCCAGCGGACCGAGCCAGCGATCGGGAGCAGCCACGCGCGCACGTACAGTGTGTTGCTTTAAAAAGCGTGCGAAATCTGTTTTCTAATACCTATCTCTACTCAAACTCTCGTAACTTTTTATCTACAACTCCGAATTGACTTCCGTTTATTTCTACTTGTTCCCTACTCCAAGGCCTATCTCTAAACCATCCTAAACCTTCATATAAACTCGTGGAGCCACAGCTGTACGAGTTTTTCCTCTCGAAATCCCGAATCTATATATGCCCGAATCTTGTTTCGCTTTTTAACCCATCTAGACTTCGTCGTTTGCTTTCGGTCAAAAAACGAAAGTTGAAGATCGCGTCGAAATCTTTGAATCCCGACAAACCTCACCTCTTTTCATCCACCACAGCCGGAGAATTTCGTATCGCAATATTTTAGATCTTACGGTGTAAATCCAAGATCTACTCGCGCTCGTTTCTTCAAATCCAAATTCCTTTGGTGAGAAGGTAGGAATAATGATTCCCCACAACTTTCATGTTCTAAGTTTTTCGATTTGACCTACGGATTTGTCTCTCTAACACAGATCTATTTCTTGTCTATTCTGAGCCAAAATCGGGTCAATCTCTTCTTCTAGCCACCAGATCCTATCTAGACGGTCCAGATCCAATCAAACCGGGGCGTGCCATGTCATCATCCCGGTCATCTTCCTCATCAACGCCACGTCAACGTAAGGTCAACATCTAGTTCCAGTCAGCATGCAAAGTCAACCTGTCCAGTCAGCGGAATATTCCCTGGAATATTCCGTTCGAATTTAAAATTGCATATTATAGATCTAACTTGTAAAATTCATTAGAAATTCATACCATGTCCAAAAATTTCGTATAATATATCAAATTGAAGATAATTTCACGTAGAATCATTTTATCAGAATAGATCCAACTTTTACTGTACGTGGTTACTACAGTAATTTAATTAGTTTTAATGGTTTTTTAGGTTAATAAATTCATAAGAAATTATCTGTAACTCCGAAAAATATGAACAATATATCAAATTGAAGCTACTGTAATATACTTTAATAATATCGGGTTGGATCTAGCCTTTGCAGATTATTTAACCCGTAGCAATTTTATTAGTTTTAATGGCCTTATAAATCATTAAATTCATAGTAAATTAATTGCTTGTCACAAAAATATAAATGATATACCGTTGGAAAGCTGGTTCCATGTAGATCAACAATATGCAATTAGTTCAGCATTTTACTATAAGTTTTTGCCGTGAAGATTTAAATGGTTTAATGGCCTATTTAGAGTAATAAATTCATAAGAAAATAAATACTATTCAGAAAACTAAAAATAATATGTCCCTGAAATCACAATTTCGTGGAGATTACAGATATAATTTTAGTTTGATTTTTAGGCAACAGAAACTATATGAATCATTTAAAACCCATTAAACACTATTTAAATCATATAAAAAGATCTATAACTCCGATTAGGGTGAATCCAACGCCTACTGGTTCGTATTAACGTCCTCTATCCAGTAAACCCAATAAACAAATTTAATTCCACAGTTAGAACAGGCGCTACAACAGAACTACCAAAATCCTTATATTGGCAAGTAATTATTAATAACAAGTACCCTATTGCATTAAATGAACTCATACATGCATCATATGATATATTAATATTCATAAAACTAATTATACCCATTGTGTAATGTTAAATCATCATGCATGTTTTCGATCATCCTTGTTGTGTTTGCTATGTTTGCAATTGTTTTGATTGGAACTACCTTGTCCTCGTATTAGATTGTTCGGAGAGTGCGATTGCTGCGGAGAAATACAATCAACACCCATATTATCAACATAAGGCAAGTTACACCACTTGTTCATAATTTTGTCCCAGTTTTAATTCTATGCATGTGATCTTCAAAATTCTGTAGTATGCATGTGTAGGATGTTCTAGTAGAATTTTTCCTTAGTATTATTTTTGCAAGTGCGATGATTTTGTAGTATGTCATGAGTAGCTCTATACTTAGGATTTTTCCACTCCTAATAGGTTACCCCTTTTTTTGCTAAGTACTGCTTGCTATGCTATATATACAAAGTACCGTTGGGGGGTTCGAAAGACAATGAATTTTTCTAAGTATAAAGGCTCTCTAGAGCAAACTTTTCTTCTCAAATTCACTTCAAAATAAAACTAAGATTTCTTCTGGGCGGAATGGTTGTTGGGACAACGAGTGAGATTTTGGTGGAGGACGGCCGCCCAGGAATCAAAGATCTTTCAGAATTCAGAAGCTTCCAGTGCAACCACAATACATTATGGGCTCTGTCTTGGCCTAGTACTTAGTGGGAAACCTCACCTGGGTACCAACATTTGGAGGTTCTTGGCACGGTTGGATCCAGAAGGTAGAGGGGCTACTAAGGGAAAGCCTCGCCATGGTCTTGTCTATAAAAAAGACTTGATCGTGGATTGTGGGTGAAGTGCACAAACTCTCGAGAGTATTGCAATCTGATCGATCAGCCGTGTTCACGGTAACAGAACAATAATGAGCGTCTGAAAAATGAAGCCTCTGAAGGATCTTCCTCTCTCTTTTCTAAAACAAAGTTTTGAAACCCCATGGCGTGCGTAATATCGCTAATGGGTGGGAATTTGGGAACTTGGTGTGTAATATCCAAGTGACGCTTGGTGCGTAATATCCAAGTGTTTGGTTGTTTGGACACTTGGTGCGTAATATCCTCGTGTGCCACTCGACCTTATTTTATCTAAGCAAATGTTTACAAAGTAGGGTAAAACTCTCCCTCTCTTTTCTCCATACTTAGAGAAAATTAGCTTTATGCAAAAGAACTCCAAAGCCTAAACTAGCCTTGCATGTAGAGTTAGTCTTTCCTTCCTTGGTTTAATTTCCCATTACATTCAAAGTATTGACCCATCTTGTTGGTACGCGTTTATGTGCAGAATTTCGGAGATCGTTGAAAGGTGCGCTAGGATCGCAGGTCTTCACTCAACCTGCCTGTGGCATTGATGGGACTCCAAGTTGTATTTATATCGCTTCTGTTGTAATAATGTAAACTCTGGATTATTCGGTTCATGTAATAAAGACTTGTGTTTTACATGATATTTCATCGACCGTGAGTGCTATCTATTGATCCAGGGACTAGCATGTTAATCACAGGGACTTAGGATCTTCCTTGATCCGAGGTCACTACAATGGCTGAGCAAAATAAAGGGATAAATCAAATCCTAGTTTGAAAAGTCAAAAGCCAATTTGAAAAGTCAAACTTCAGTTTTGCTTGGTGGAGGGAGAGTAGGAAACCTACTTGGGGAGGAGTTCCTCTCCCTCCACCCGCCGGCCAAGGAGGCCGACTTGGGGGAGGACTCCCTCCCCTGGCGCCCTCCACCTATAAAGAAGGCAGGGTGCCTCTAGCCTACACCTCTCTCCACCAAAACCCTAACCCTAGCCGCCGGCCTCCTGCAATCGCCGCCGCCCTAAGGTTTCCTCCTAGCCGCCGACTTGGGACTTCCCCAAGCCCTAGCCGCCGGCCAAGCTCTGCCCCTTGGTGCCTCTAAACCCTAGATCGCCAAGGCCTCTCTCATAGTCCACCATACTCGCTCCGGCTTAAGGCAAATCCCCTCTACTTCCGGTACCACGCCGTCGTGCTGCCGGAATCGCGAGGAGAGTGCTACAACCTCCGCTGCCTGCTGGAACAAGGGAGAGGAAGGTCTTCATCGAGTACCGAACATGTGACCGACTGCGGAAGCGCTGCCGAAACGCATCGCCGAAAGGATCGTCTACGCGATCTTGAGATCGGCAAGAGTACGACTACATCACCCACGAGAATCTTCTCTCGTTAAACACTTTGGAATTTTTGAGGGTGAGTTCCTCTATAGACTCGTTGCTACAATCTAGTAAATAGATCTTGGCTTGTTTGTTTGCATGCGGTAGAAAATTTTCGCTTTCCATGCTACGAACCCCTACAGTGGTATTAGAGCCAGGTTTATATGTAGATCTGTTGCATGAGTAGAACACAATGGTCATTGTGGGCGGTGGTGCTTTTATTATCAATTGCTTCTTGTGTACTTTGCATCTTGCAGTATGATGGGATGAAGCGGCCCGGGCTAACCTTACATGACATCGTTCATGAGACTTGCTCCATGCTCAACATGCAACTTGTATTGCATAAGTGGCATTTATGGGGGTGTCTCTCCCATTATAGTATAGATCCAATTTACAACGGGCACTTGATAGTTCAAACATCAACGTTGTGGTTCTTGTTCGTAAGTTAGATCGACACTTATTGAAAGCCCCAAACCACGTAAAATATGCAAAGAAAATTAGAGGCGTCTAACTTTGTTTTGCAGGGGTGTGCTGTGATGTGATATGGCCATGATTGTGATTATATTTGATGTATGCAATGATCCTTATTCTAAGTTGGCAATCGGCACGAGCCATATGGTTGTCTTTAATTTCTGTTAAGACCCGCGTGTCTATTTAAAGTAGTTGTAATAGTTGAAGCTGGTGGACGACAACCATGAAGCGGCGCCATTGACCTTGACTCCATACCTGTGATGATGGAGATCATGTTCGTGCTTAAAGATGGAGATCGGAAGCACAAGAAGAAAGGCCATATCATATCACATATTATGAATTGCATGTGATGTTAATCCTTTATGCATCTTGTATTGCTTAGTTAACGACGGCAGCGTTATAAGATGATCCCTCATGCACATAAATTTCAAGTTTTAAAGTGTTCATCCTTAGTAAGCACCGTTGCTAAAGCTTGTTGTTTCGAAGCACCACGTGATGATCGGGTGTGTTAGATTCTGCAAGTGTATACAACGTGAGCAAGCCAGATTTGCTCATGCGGAAGCTAAGGTTTGATCTTGACGAGCCTAGCATGTACAGACATGGTCTTGGAACACGGATCACCGAAAGGTAAAGCATGAACCATATAGTAGATATGATGAACATGTCGATTGTTCGCCATTGAAGCTACATCAACTCTCGTGATGATCGATTTTGATGTGGTGGATTTGATTCGTGTAATCACTAAAACAATGTGAGGGATATTGTTTTGAGTGGGAGTTCACCTAGATTAATTTAACTATTAATTAGAACTCAATTTGTCATAAACTTAGTCTAAACTATTGCAAATATGTTGTAGATCAATGGCGGCCCCTACCATCAATTTTAATGCATTCCTAGAGAAAGAAAAGTTGAAAAACAATGGAAGCAACTTCGCGGATTGGTTACGCAATTTGAGGATTGTCCTCAATGCTGGTAATTTGACCTATGTGCTGGATGCACCGCTGGGTGACCCGCCTGCAGTTGATGCTACCTATGAAGTAAAGAACATTTACCTCGCTCGGAAGAATCAGTACTCCACAGTTCAGTGTGCTATCTTGTATGGTTTGGAATTGGAGCTTCAAAAAAGGTTTGAGAACCATGACCCACATGATATTGTCCGTGAACTCAAATTGATATTTGAGACTCACGCGACAGTTGAGAGTTATGAGGCTTCTGAAAAGTTCTTTAACTGCAAGATGGAAGAGGGCAGCTCCGTCAGTGAGCATGTGCTTAAGATGTCTGGGCACGCAAACAAACTCCAAAGTTTGGGTATAGTGATTCCTAATGCTTTGGGGATTTACCGTGTCCTCCAATCACTGCCACCAAGTTACAAGAAATTTTTGATGAATTACAATATGCAAAGCATGAACAAGCAGTTGCCAGAACTCTTCTCCATGTTGAAATCTGCATAAGTGGAGATCAAGAAAGAGCACCAAGTGTTGATGGTCAATAAGACCACCAAATTCAAGAAAGGCAAGTCTAAGAAAAAGGGAAACTTCAAGAAGGGCGGTAAGAAAGTTGCCGCACCGGCGAAGAAGACCAAGGCTGGACCTAAGCCTGATACTGAGTGCTTTTATTGCAAGGGAGAAGGTCACTGGAAGCAGAATTGCCCAAGGTACTTGGCGGATTTGAAGAACGACAACATCAAGAAGAAAGGTATATCTGATATACATGTTATTGATGTGTATCTCACTAGTACTCTTAGTAGTTCTTGGGTATTTGATACTGGTTCGGTTGCTCATATTTGTAACTCGAAACAGGTGCTGCAGAATAAACGGAAGCTAGCGAAGAACGAGGCGACGATGCCCGTGGGAAACGGATCAAAGGTTGATGTGATCGCGGTCGGCACACTACCTCTTCATCTACCATCGGGATTAGTTTTATACTTAAATAATTGTTATTTGGTGCATGCGTTAAGCATGAACTTTATATCGGGATCTTGTTTATTGCGAGACGGTTACTTGTTTAAGTCCGAGAATAATGGTTGTTCGATTTATATGAGTAATATGTTTTATGCACATGCACCTTTGATAGATGGTCTATTCTTATTGAATCTCGATAGTGGAAATACACATATTAATAACACTGAAGCTAAACGTTTGAAATTGAGCAATAACTCGACCTATATGTGGCACTATCGTCTTGGTCATATTGGAGTGAAGCGTATGAAGAAAGTCCATTCCGATGGACTTCTTGAATCACTTGATTTCGAATCACTTGAAATATGAGAAGCATGTCTGATGGGTAAAATGACTAAGACTCCATTTTCTGGTATGATGGAGCGAGCTACGGACTTATCGGAAATCATACATACCGATGTGTGTGGTCCAATGAGTGTAACATCGCGCGGTGGTTATCGTTATGTTCTTACCTTCACGGAGGACTTGAGTAGATATGGGTATATCTATTTCATGAAACATAAGTCCGAAACTTTCGAGAAGTTTAAGGAATTTCAAAGTGAGGTAGAGAATCAACGTAACAAGAAGATTAAATTTCTACGTTCTGATCGTGGAGGTGAATAAATAAGTTACGAGGTTGGCGAGCATTTGAAGAAATGCGGAATACTTTCACAATTGACACCGCCGGGAACACCACAGTGTAATGGTGTGTCCGAACATCGTAATCGAACTCTCTTGGATATGGTTCGTTCTATGATGTCACTTATAGATTTGCTGCTATCATTTTGGGGTTATGCATTAGAAACAACCGCATTCACTCTAAATAGGGCACCATCTAAATCCGTTGAAACGACGCCGTATGAATTATGGTTTGGGAAGAAACCTAAATTGTCGTTCCTTAAAGTTTGGGGTTGTGAAGCCTATGTAAAGAAGTTACAACCGGACAAGCTTGAACCCAAAGCGGGAAAATGCGTCTTCATAGGATACCCAAAGGAAACTATTGGGTATACCTTCTATCATAGATTCGAAGGCAAAATCTTCGTTGCCAAGAATGGATCCTTTCTAGAGAAGGAATTTCTCTCGAAAGAAGTGACTGTAAGGAAAGTAGAACTCGACGAGGTTGCTGAACCTTCTCTCGAACTTGCGAGTAGCACAGCACCGGAAGTAGTTCCTGTGGCGCCTACAACAATAAGAGAGGAAGCTAATGATGATGATCATGAAAATTTGGTTGAAGTTGCTACAGAGCCTCGCAGGTCAACGAGAACTCGTACCACTCCTGATTGGTATGATCCCGTTATGAGTGTCATGTTGATGGACAACACCGATGACCCTGTGACATATGAGGAAGCGATGATGAGCCCAGATTCCAATAAATTGCAAGATGTCATGAAATCCAAAATTGGATCCATGTACGAAAACCAAGTATGTACTTTGGTGGACTTACCGGATGGCCGGAAGGCTGTCGAGAACAAATGGATTTTCAAGAAGAAAATAGATGCTGATGGTAATGTTACTGTCTATAAAGCTCGACTTGTCGCAAAAGGGTTTCCACAAATTCAAGGAGTTGACTACGATGAGACTTTCTCACCAGTAGCGAAGCTAAAGTCTGTGAGGATTATGTTAGCAATCGCTGCATATTATGATTATGAGATATGGCAGATGGATGTCAAAACAGCGTTCCTCAATGGAGACATTGATGAAGAGTTGTATATGATGCAACCCAAAGGTTTTGTCGATCCTAAAGATGCTAACAAGGTATGCAAACTTCAACGGTCCATATATGGGTTGAAGCAAGCATCCCGAAGTTGGAATCAACGTTTTGATAAGGTAATCAAAAGTTTTGGTTTTATACAAACTTATGGAGAAGCTTCTATTTACAAGAAAGTGAGTGGGAGCTCTGTAGCATTCTTAATACTATATGTAGATGACATATTGTTGATTGGGAATGATGTAGACCTTCTTAATAGTGTCAAGGAATATTTGAATAATAGTTTTTCAATGAAAATCTTGGCGAAGCAGCTTACATATTAGGCATCAAGATTTATAGAGATAGATCGAGACGCCTAATATCATTTTCACAAAGTACATATTTGGACAAAGTTCTAAAGAGGTTTGGAATGGAAGATAGCAAGAAAGGGTTCTTGCCCATGTTGCCCAATATGACGTTGAGTAAAACTCAAAGTCCAGCAACGACAGAAGATAGAGAAAAGATGAGTAAGACTCCCTATGCGTCAGCCATAGGATCTCTAATGTATGCCATGCTATGTACTAGACCCGACATTGCATATGCTGTTAGTTTGACTAGCAAATATCAAAGTGATCCAGGAGTGGATCATTGGACAGCGGTCAAAAACATCCTTAAGTACTTGAGAAGAACTAAGGATATGGTTCTTTCTTATGGAGGTGATGAACAGCTCGTTGTTAATGGTTACACCGATGCTAGTTGGAACACCGATCCAGACGATTCTAAATCTCAATCTGGATACGTATTTACTTTGAATGGTGCAGCGATTAATGGAGGAGTGCAAAGTAAAGCGTTGTGGCGAGATCTTCAACGAATCGAATACATAGTGCCGGAGGCTTCACAAGAAGCGATATGGATGAAGGAGTTCATTACAGAGCTTGGTGTGGTTTCAAGTGCGCTGGACCCAATGTCTATCTACTGTGATAACATGGGCGCCATAGCCAATGCGCAAGAACCAAAGTCACACAAGAAGCTGAAGCACATCAAGCTACATTTTCACGCTATTCGATAACATGTCCAAGATGGTGACACAAAGATTTGCAAAGTACACACAGATCTAAATGTGGCGGATCCGTTGACTAAACCTCTCCCGAGGGCAAAACATGACCAACACCAAACTGCCATGGGTGTTCGGTATATTACCATGTAATCTAGATTAGTTGACTCTAGTGCAAGTGGGAGACTGCTGGAGATATGCCCTAGAGGCAATAATAAATGTAGTTATTATTATATCTTTGTGTTTATGATAAATGTTTACATTCATGCTATAATAGTATTAACAAGAAACATTAATACTTGTGTGATTTGTAAACTAAATTAGAGTCCCTAGTAAAGCCTCTTCTTGATACTAGCTTGTTGATTAAAAGATGATCATGGTTTCTTGATCATGAACATTTGAAATGTTGTTAATAACAAGATCATATCATTAGGAGAATGTTATGGTGGACATACTCCTATAGATAAGCGTAGCATAAAGATCAAGTCATTTTAATAGTTCAATTGCTATAAGCTTTCTGGTACATAGTAACCTAATTCCTTTGACCATGAGATCATGCTTATCACCATCACCGGAAGGATTCTTTGATGACATCAAACACCACACCGTAACTGGGTGGCTATAAAGGTGGCATTGAGTGTTCGGAAAGTATGGGTTGAGACACATGGATCAAGAGTGGGATTTGTCCATCCATATGACGAATAGATATACTCTGGGCCCTCTCGGTGGAATGCCATCCAATTAGCTTGCAAGCATGTGACTGGCTCACAAGGGATCACATATCACAGGAACGAGAAAAGAGTACTTATTAGTAACGAGGTTGAACTAGGTATGCAGAGATACCGACGATCAAAACCTCAGATAAGTAAACTATCGTGAGACAAAGGGAAATTGGTATCATATGTAAGTGGTTCATTCGATTGTAAAGTAATCGTAGAAATATGTGGGAGCCTATGAATTTCTAGATTCCTCTATTGGTTATTGTTCGGAGAAGTGTCTCGATCATGTCCGCATAATTCACGAACCGTAGGGAGACACACTTAAGGATTCGATGTTGTTGAGTAGTTATGGAATGATGAGTAAGAGAATGAATGTTGTTCGGAGTCTCGGATGGGATCCGGGATATCACGAGGAGATCCGGAATGGTCCGGAGAATAAGATTCATATAAGGAAAGTCCTGTTTCCGAGTAGGGGAATGATTCCGGTGTTTTCATCGGGAATGTTCTAGAAGGTTCTGGAAGGTCCGGCACTCCGGAGGGGAAGGGTACATGAATGTGTCATAACAATGTGGAATGGTTGCATCATGTACTAGGTATCATGACTGAGCAAAATAAAGGGATAAATCAAATCCTAGTTTGAAAAGTCAAACGCCAATTTCAAAAGTCAAACGACAGTTTTGCTTGGTGGAGGGAGAGTAGGAAACCTACTTGGGGAGGAGTTCCTCTCCCTCCACCCGCCGGCAAAGGAAGCCGACTTGGGGGAGGACTCCCTCCCCTTGTCCGGCGCCCTCCCACCTATAAAAGAAGGGGTAGGGGTGCCCCCTCTAGCCTACACCTCTCTCCACCAAAACCCTAACCCTAGCCGCCGGCCTCCTGCAGTCGCCGCCGCCCTAGGGTTTCCTCCTAGCCGCCGACTTGGGGCTTCCCCAAGCCCTAGACGCCGGCCAAGCTCCGCCCCTTGGTGCCTCTAAACCCTAGATCGCCAAGGCCTCTCTCATAGTCCACTATACTCGCTCCGGCTTAAGGCGACGCCCTGCGAGATCTCTCCTCTACTTCCGGTACCACGCCGTCGTGCTGCCGGAATCGCGAGGAAAGTGCTACAACCTCCGCTGCCTGCTGGAACAAGGGAGAGGAAGGTCTTCATCGAGTACCGAACGTGTGACCGACTGCGGAAGCGCTGCCGGAACACAGCCCTGGAAGGATCGTCTACGCGATCTTGAGATCGGCAAGAGTACGACTACATCACCCACGAGAATCTGCTCTCGTTAAACACTTTGGAATCTTTGGGGGCGAGTTCCTCTATCGAGTCGTTGCTACAATCTAGTAAATAGATCTTGGCTTGTTTGTTTGCATGTGGTAGAAAATTTTCGTTTTCCATGCTACGAACCCCTACACATACTAGGGCGTGTAATTGAAAGGTTAGGATTGATTATCCACATACTGAGTATGGTGAATTCAGGATTTGTTCCTGACGGATGTATCGAATGTTGTGGTGAAAGTGTACAAGCTCTGCAGAGTGTCAAACTATTCGAATAGCCATATGGACAGTTGGAGTGGCCATACTGTTCCCCCGTCAGATGTTTCCAAAATTATTTGTGAAATGAATTGAGAATTTGACTTGACCACAATAGAGTTGTGATATGAAATTCATGTTCCCACTTAGGTGATATAAAACTTCAACCAGCTTTCTTGCTTCTGAACTTAGTAGCAGTAAATCTGGCTTTTTGCAAAACAACCCTAGAGCTTAGTGTCCTATTACAAAAAGCCCCTTCACTTGTTAGTATTAGTTTGCGAGTACTTAAAGAGTACTCATGGCTTTGTCCCTGGCTATTCCCGTGGCCAGACTATGAAGAGGAGTACCAGGACGAAGAACCCCAGGAAGGTTACGACAACTAGGATCATCTCCCATCGTCAGCATTGCCTGTGACCCCGAAGATGGAGCTTCGCCTACACTACCTTTATTAATATGTTATTCCGCTGCTTGAGTTGTATTAAGAACTGGATGTTGACAAGTTGGTATTAGAGCCATCCTGGGATTGCGATGTATGGCATAACAGGCATCTGGGATTAAAAATCTGGGTGTTGACAAGTTGGTATTAGAGCCATCCTGACCATAGGAGACCCTAGTTAGACTGGACGTTTGAATCAAAAACTTAGTTTTAAAACCAAAGGAAGGAATTATTTACAAAAACTTATTCCCATTCTTATCACTTTGATTCTTTCATGAAAATTCATGTTCCCCAAAAAATCTTGCAAAATATATTAAATTTGACACACTTGATCACTCTACTAACTTACTCATCCTATATTCTTATAGATGGACGTGAAGTACAACAAGTTCTATCAGTTGGGGAATGGAGGAGACCTCATCTTTGAGCAGGATTTGGACCAGCTTTCGTGTAAGGTTCCCAACCTTTAATAAGGTAGAGATCCCTGTGTTTACAATGCTAGTCCCTGGATCAATAGCTAACATCCACAGTTAAGATGTAATATCAAGAAACAAAGGTCATAATTCAACTTTATAACCAGGAATAAAACAATTTATTACATCTTACATGGCTCATTTGGCTATCTCATTACAATACAGCAGAATATAACAATAGCTTGGGGTCCTTCATCTTCAAAGTGCCACAGGCAATCATGTTGGTTGTAGACTTGTAATCCTAATCAATAAACTTCACTAACATCAAACAAACCTGCAACATAATAAGTTACAGCCACAAGGGTCAATACATTTGAATTGTATTGGCAAGTGATACTATGGTAGTATAGTGGAGTCTATCATCTATATGCATTTGGCTAAGTGGAGCTTAGGCTTGCTTTGCTCAAAATAGATTTTCCTTATCATTTGAAAACACTAAGTTTTTGCTTGACAAAATCACCCAAGGCATCTCCCAATAGGAATTGGTGATCCTTCAACCCTTGTTCAACCACAAGATTTTAACTTAGAAATTGGGATGAGGAGATTCTTGATATCTTCCATGTCTTGATGCTCAAATTGTCCTTTACCAGGGACATGGCTAAGTACTTAGATTTTACACTCTACAGAGGTGGTGCACTTTCCCCACAAGACTTGGTTTCACCAAGACAAGATCTTTCAGAACCCTTCCCTTAGACCAGAATGGACGCGTTCCAACCTAACAAACCCCTACCACCAACTGTCCATTTTGCTAAGTTATTGCAACCTATATGATCCAGGGAGAGCCCATAATGCCAAGTGGATGCACTTGAAGCTTCTCAACATTTGACATCTCAAATCTCTTTGTTCCTGGGTGGCCATCCACAAGTGAGATACACAAGGTAAACCATAGAAATGGGCCTTTTGTAACCACTCAACACAAACCATTCCTTCCATTCCACCCAGGTGATTCATTCACTTAGTTGTTTTATTAAACAAAACACAAGTCATTGACTTAGAAATATTCCATAGTATGAATATATTCCACCCTTGTTTTCTACGAGCTAAGCTAAGCATAATAGTAGTAGGATTCTTAACTTAGGAAATTTATACTAAGGTTTCATCTACTAGGATTTCCCATGGCATAGTTTATACTTACCAAAAATTCTATGCAAGTCCTACTTAGAAATATCACTAATGCATAGTGGAAATAATGGGACAAAAGTATGGAGCATCACTTGCCTTTTTAGTAGAGAATATATGTTCACTCCTTGATCTTGCAATATTCACACTCTTCAAAGCACTACAATTCAATCAAGCAAGCAAAAATTCAATCTACCATTCAAGCAAACATCACATAAAATAATAGAAACAAAGCAATGCATGCAAGCATGCCAAAAATGGTTTATTTGGAAAATTAGTTTCTAATGGGTTATAAACATTTGAAAACACATATTGGTCATTTTATATAAGTGGCAAAATCATTTGTAAAATATTTTACTTATAAATCTTTTTTAAACCAAATCAATATTTTATGTGGTTGAAAATTCCTTTAGAAAAGCAACAATATTTATAGGGTTCACCAAATACATTTTTAATTCTAAAACTTGGTGTTTGGGGTCAGAGAGTTTAAATCAAAACATTTTCCCAAAGGGTTTCCTCCAAAAGCATTTTCAAACCATAATCAACATTTTTATTTGGCTAGAAATGATTTAATTCAAATATTTTTTCTTTTTCTTCACCAAATATGTTTTTGAAACCACAAATTGATTACTATGGTCAGTAGGTTCAAAACAAACCATTTTCCAAAGATTTTATCACCAAAATAATTTTAGAAAGAATTTTATATTCCAAACATGCCTACACAAGTTTCTACAAAAAAAACCATTTTTCCAGAAGCAATTTACTAAATAAAGTGTATGGTTGGAAAGTACTTCTCTTTCTGAATCCATTGATATAAAATTTGCAAAATTTGGACGTGTGGTTTGAAAGTTATGAATTTTACAAAATTGAACATCTAATAGATCAATTTCTGTTTTTATAACAAACTCTGGGCCACGTGGACTGTTCCGATTCGTCGAAAACAGTTCGTGCGGATCGCTCACTCTGGTGCGTTGGATCTAAGCTGCAACGCACGGTTTAGATAAGCTCGTACCTCTTCGATAAGTTGTTCTATCTAAGCTGATGGATCTGCATCTAACGGTTGCTGCGCGTTTGACCTAGAGTGAGCGGCACTAGCGGTGGCGAGTGGCGGCGGTGCGCTCTGGTGGCGAGGTTGCTAGTGATTCAGAAGGCGAGAGAGAGGGAGAGATGGCTCACAGCGATCGCAGCGTTGTGGGGAAACTCGACGTGGTCTTTTCCGGGACAGGGGCGCACGAGGACGATCGAAATTTCTCGCTGGAGTTCTGCCTGGCGTCGGGCTTGTGCTGGTCTTGACTGAGGCAAGGATTGAGAGCGAGCTAAGACGAGTGGAGGACACGGTCATATGCGCAAGGTCGTGGCGCGCACATGAGTATCAAAAAGAGGGGAAAGGGAGGTCAGAGCTCACCGTGTGGAGTCGCCGGAGTCGAGGCAGACGGTGGCAGAGTTCAGTCGAGGTTGTTGCCTAGCGTCTGAGGGAAAGGCACTGGCAGGTGCAGGAGATGATGGCGAGCAAGCTCGTGTGCTCTGGAGACAGTGGGGCTGGCGGTGGTGGCCGGAATTGATGGAGAATCTCGCCGGAGCAATGGATGTTGCCGATAGAAATTCGGGCAGCCCTAGGGCGGAGGAGGTGCGGTGAGTGAGGGAAAAGAGAGAGAGAGAGAGGGCAGGCGCTTATGTACGCGTGATTGCGGGGCTGAATCAACACGCGATTAATGAGGATTGAAGCGAGCTTTTAACGGGCAGAAACCGCCGGCGAGGTTAGCGCGGGTGGGGAAGATGTTGAGGTGCCGATGGGGCCGCGTCGTTAGCGAAGGAGAGAGAGGGGAGGTGGGGTCCGGACGTCAGCGGCTTTGCGGGTGAGAGCAACGGTGTGAAACATTTTCCGCGGGGAGAGATGGAGTGGGCTGATGTTGGGCTTAGTGGGCCAGGTCTGGTTGGGCTGCTCTGTTTTATTTTTTTCTCCTCCTATTTATTTTCATTTTCCAATTCTTTTATTCTGTTTTGATTTTGTTTAATCAATTCAAACATTCATTTGAAATAAAAATTTTGCCAAACTTTGTGAATAATCAAACACTTTTTATTAACACATTCTGAAGTCAAATTTAGAATAAATTTTTTATTCTTTTTAGGGTATATTGGTTATTCAAATTAGGCCTTTGTTTTAAATTCAAATAAGATCAAATATATTTTCAACCCTTATTTAAGTTCAATTTTCACAAAACCTTTTCAGTAGGTTTTATTTATTTAATTGGGTGTCAAATACTTCACTTTGAATTATTTGGAATGTTTTTTATATGATTTATTAATCATTTAAAATTGGGTATTTGTCTTTATTCCAATGAAATTAAATATAGTTTTAATTCCATCAATTTTATTTGGAAGATTTCTTAGTTAATTAAACAACTTTTATTCCTCTTGGGTAAATTCCAAATATTATTTTCCCATGATTTAATTAATCATTTCTAATAGGGATTTTGTCTTTATTCAAATGGAAATCGAATTTGGTTAATGCCATTTTATTTAATTTGAAAATTCTTTATCCATTTATTTATTTGGTTTTGGATTATATTTATTCCATTTGCTTAAGGATTAGGTCAAGATTTAATTTGGCCTTTAAATATTCCTCATTTAATATTTCTTTCTTTATCTTATAAAATCCATATATTTTTATTTATAGATCCAAACTTGGTGATTCCAATTTGTAAAATCTTATTTAATATTTTTTTATCCTTTTAGATCTCTTTAGGATTATTTGCTCACCATTTGGTATGAATTTCTAGATGGGTGCTTTATTAGCTTTGGAAATTCAATTTCCTTATCTTATTAAATTCATAAGATTTTAACTATGGCTCCAAATTAAGTGAAACCAATTCCCATGTTTTTATAATATTTCTATTTGTCATTCTTGATCATTTGTAAATGTTTGTTGACAAATTTTTATATGGATCAAATCCATGGTCTTAGAGATATCTTGGAAATTATTTTATTCCATTAGGGTTTTGGTTTATTCCCCTTTAAATTTCCAGATGCATTTATGAAGATTGCATTTCACTTGATTTGAATATAGTTTGGATTCAAACATTAAACAACGTTTGTTCAAGATGGGATTTTTAAGTTTCCAATTAGAAAAAAAAAGTTTCTTTTCACCCTAATTTTCAACAATTATTTATTTTATTTATTTATTTTTCACATTACAAAATTTGGAAAATTTTGGGATGTGACAGGCTACCACCCTTAAATTAAATCTCGTCCCGAGATTTGGGAAAGATAGGGGTTACAAGTTGGCTCAAAACAACTAGAGTACTACCACCCTTAAAAAAATTCCAACTAGATTACTTCTTGGCTTGCTTGGGATCTTGATGAAATCTCTCTAGGCAAACATCTGCATAGTGTCGTTTGTTTCCACACTTGAAACATGTGACAAGGTTGAGATCCTTCATAGGCTTTATCTTGTGCTTCATCTTTTCTGGACAATTGCTTGCATAATGTCCTTGGTTACCACAATTGTAACATGTGACAAGATTGAGCTCTTCTCGTATCTTCTTTGGACAAGTTGATACATAATGGCCTAGCTCTTTGCAGTTGTTGCACCACACTTGGTTAATCTCCTTATACTTCTTCTTCTTCTCTGGACATTCATTGGCATAGTGTCCCATCTCTTTGCAATGGCAACACTGCACTTGACTTTTGTCCTTCTTCTTCTTGGGTTTCTCCAAAGCTAGGAGTGTTTCTAGTTCATGCTCTTCATATCTTATCTCAAAGGTGGTAAAGTTTCCTGGTCTCCTTGATCTTTTCTCTAGATAATACATATGTCTCTTCTTTGGTCCATCAAATTGAGTCATATTGCATGGAGGTGCAAGATGAGATTTTCCTTTGTCTTCACCCTTCTTGGTAGAAGTTGTTCTCTCATGGAAGTCTACAATCTGTTGTTGCACTCCACCTTGTTTCCTTTGTTGAACTATGGAATAGATGGGGCATTGGATAGGGACATGATTATTTCCTTCACATAGGAAACAAGTAGCTTGATATGTGAGGCATTGATTAGTTGGATGTTTCTCTTCACAATTGTGGCTTTGATCTTCATGCTCTTTGGAAGTGTGATCCTTGTCTCCACAAACATTGCAAGCTTGGGTTCCTTCTAGAATATCATCCCTAACATCATTGTTATCACAAACTCCTTGGGTAGGGTTGTCTTTCATGTTGATCATTTGAGTGGTCATCCCTTGCAGCAATCGGGATTGAATTTCCAAAAACTTTTGCATGGTTGGGTCTAACTCATTGTTATTGGCTAAAAATTGAGTTGTCATCTGATTCAACTGGGTTTGGTTTGCTAGTAGCTGTTCTCTCATGAGCATCTCTTGGTTGTTGTTGTCACCATTCTTGATGTTGGAGTTTCTTGGAGTAGTCATCTGTTTAGGTTGGATTGGGATTAGAATAGGAAAAGATTTCTAAGGGAATAGTTCTAATCATACATATCACAATTCACACAAGCAATGAGCAAGAAACCACAAACAACATTCCACTCAAACAACAAGTTTCAAGCACATTTTTAGGCAATAAAATATTTTTGCTACACCACATAAGTTGGTGTGTTTTGATTTAATCTAAATATGGTGGTCCAACTATATGGTTCACTTGAGATCATTCCATCCTTCTTAGTTGTTTCTTCTTGAACAAGATCTTGTATCCTTGGAGAATTCCTTGAATCTTGGTCACAAAACTTCAAAGGTGATGATGGTTCCTTCTAGGTTGTGTTTCCTTAGTCTTCAATTCTTGAGTAATATTTCTTGTCTCACTTGTAGTCCTTGATGATGTTGAAGTCATTTGTGTTGGTGGAATCATTTGCTCATGTTGAAGTCTTTGCTCATGGTGGAGGCTTTATCCATCAAGTTGAAATAGACAAGATGTAGAATCAAAACTAAAATGGTTGAGTAAAGAGTTTACAAGATTGTTTGTAAATAAGTTTTGGAACAAATACAACTCCTATTTTTCTAAGGGGTTTTGTCCAATCCTAGGGTTACAAATCCTACAGGCAACACAATGCTCTGATACCATATGTAAGGTTCCCAACCTTTAATAAGGTAGAGATCCCTGTGTTTACAATGCTAGTCCCTGGATCAATAGCTAGCATCCACAATTAAGATGTAATATCAAGAAACAATGTTAGACCCCTCCTTTTATAAAGGAAAGGATCCCTGTGATTGCAATGCTAGTCCCTGGATCAATGCTAGCATCCACAGTTTAAGATGAAGTACACAGATACAAAGGTCGTTTATTACATTCATTCCAGAGATAAAACATAGTCTTTTACAACTCATGGCCATAGGCCTAATACAAGAGTTTAAGGAATAAGCAAATAAACACAAGTCTTCATCTTCATGTGCCACAGGCAAGCATGTTGAGTGTAGACTCATGACTCCTAATCATCATCGGAGTAACCTGCAACATCACAAGTTACAGCCACAGAGGGTCAATACTTTGGAATAGTATTGGCAAGTGATACCTTAGTATATTTTAAGTGGACTATATTACTATATGCATTTTGGCTAAGTGTAGCTTGGCTTGCTTTGCTTGAAAATAGGTTTTACCTATTAGTTGAAATCACTAAGTTTTCTTTGTCAAAACATTCCCAAAGAACCACCAATAGACATTGGGGTCTTCACCCTTGTTCACCCACAAATTTTTACTTAGAAGTTGGAGTGATGAGATTCTTGTAGCTTCCATGTCTTGATGCTCAAAAGTGTCCATTGCCTTGGACTAGGCTAAGTACTTAGGTTTTCCATCTACAGAGGTTGTGCACTTTCCCCACCAGACTTGGTTTCCCAAGACAGGACCTTTAAGAAGCCTTTCCTTAGTCAAATGGACGCGCTCCAACCTATATCCCATCTACCACCAACTGTCCAATTGACTAAGTTCTAGCAACCTATATGATCAAGGCAGAGCCCATATTGCCAAGTGGTTGCACTGTAAGCTTTCTCAACACTTGGCCTCCAAATCCTTTGTGCTGGGTGGCTTACCACAAGTGAGATACACAACCCAAGTCCATGGCCTTGTGTAACCACTCAACATAACCCATTCTTCCATTCCACCCAGGAGATTCATTTGACTTAGTGGTTTTATTAGGAAAGTATAAGTCTCATGACTTAGAAATATTTTCATCATAGTAAGTGTAGTTTTTCACCAACCCTTGTTTGCTATATAGCTAGGCTAGGCAAGGCATGGCAACTTATCATAGGGAAAATTCCTTAGCAATTCTACTATTCTAAACTACATAGGTTTTCCCAATTTTTAGCATTAGACAAAATAACATGCAAACAAAATATCTAATGCTAGTTCAAAACATAGGTTATAAATATTCATGAAAATATCACTTGCCTTGGTAGTGGGTAGAGTAGCACTCTTCACAATCACAATCACTAGCAAAATCTACAAGAAAAATTATAGCATTCAATTTCACACAATATATTCAATCAAAATAATATGAATGCATGCATGCAAGAATTTTACTAAGTGGTGATTTTGGAAATTTTTACCAAGCATGTGCATGATACTGAAACATAACAGGACACAAAATTTGCCAAAACAAACTTATTTAACTTTAAAACCAATTACCAAAACAAAACTATACTCAAAATATCCTCAAATATGATTCCACAAATAAAGTCATTTTAATGGTTACTATCTGTTAAACAAATTGGATATTCAGAAAGGTCTTGTTTCACTGAATCCAACGGTATAAAATTTGTAAAAATCTAACGTGGCATTCAAAAGTTATAGCA
Organism: Avena longiglumis; assembly: GCA_030063025.1. Classification (NCBI taxonomy): domain Eukaryota; kingdom Viridiplantae; phylum Streptophyta; class Magnoliopsida; order Poales; family Poaceae; genus Avena; species Avena longiglumis. The sequence goes on along the minus strand of CP125974.1, from coordinate 410,563,296 downwards.
GTTTAAAGTTTGGATCAAAATCTGGTTTTAAATTCTGTTTTTGAATTAAATCCTGCCACGCGTCACAACCTCACTGGCGCGTACCGTTTCGCGCGGATCAAGCTCTGCAGCCGTTGGATCTAACTAACGTTGCGCGGCTCAGATCTGTCCATACCTCTTCGTTAAGTGAACTGTTTCTACGCCAGATCAAGATCCGACGGCCACGATCTATCAACCAAACGCAGGGCTGGCGGTGTTGACCGGCGGCGGCGCGTCTGACTACGGTGGTGCCGGCGCTCTAGATCGTCCGGGGAAACAAGAAGGTGCTTACCAGAACCGCGGTGGCGTGCTGAAGCTCGAGGTGGTGTAGGTTTGCGAAGGGCGTCTGCACGGCTTCAGAGTTCATCGGAGTAACGCGCTTGGCCGCTTGCAGACGTGGTGCTTTCCGAGGTTTGGCGTCGCCCTAACACGAGCTAGAGGCATCAGGAGTTGCGCAAAACGCAGGCGAACAAACTCGTGTGGAAGAGGGGGCAAGGGGCGCTCGGGTTTTACCTGAATCGGTCGCCGGAGTCAAGCGGCGGCGCAAGTGGTTTCGGTGGGACGAGACGACGACTGGTCACGAAAGCAGCAAAAGAAATGTGTCGGCAGTGCGTAAGAACGTGTTGAGCATCCTTGTTTGATCGAGAAGAGGCGGTCAAGGCTCACGAATTCGCCGAGTCGTGTATCGCGCGGTTACGGCGAAGTCGTGGGCAGCCTGGTGGCGTGATGGTAGATTTGACTGGGGGAAAATGACTGCGAGGAGGTGGGGGTCTTATAGCCGGTGTCTCGACAGGAAACGCCTGTGTTTAATTGCCCAATTAAGTCGCGCCATCACCGGCAGTCACTGCAGCTGCGACGTGGTCGCATGCGGGGTTTGAGGAAGACGATGACAGCGTGGCCAGGGCCCGCTTGTCAGCGATGTGTGCGAAATGGGGGTGGGAATGCATTGTCGACGGCTGTGTGATTTCAGCGTGAGAGAAGGAAAGAAATTCCCGGGTGGGCTTGTTGGGTTCGTTCTTTGGCCAGATTACATGGCCTTTTCCTTTATTTACTTTTTTTTCTATTTTGATTTTCTGTTAGATTTAGATATGAATTCAAATCTTTTGAATTCAAATGATTGGGATTTTTTGCAGCGCATCGTGGTTTCAAAATCAGTTATTTGACCATGTGGTTTAACCTATAAGGGCTTTGGTCAAGTTTGGACTTAAATCAATCAGAGACATTGCCTCTGGTTTGCAATGTTTTTGAAATTAGGGTTTTGAATTTCATTTTCCAAATTGAAAACTTTGATCAAACTTTTACTCCTAAACTTTCCAATAATGGAGGTAAGCAAACAAGTTCCTAATCATTCAAGTTTTCAAAATGGTTTTGGTCTTTTGAGTTAAAACTGTCCACATAAAATCATAACACCAAAGCTTATGTTTTTCTGAAGTGATTTTGAGAAAAATCCCTAAATGATGATGCATGCAAGGATGATATGAATGAGTGTTGGAATTTGAATTTAGGGATGTTACAAATCTAACCCCCTTAAGGTGAATCTCGCCCTCGAGATTCAGATTGGCTAGCAAATAGGTGAGGGTGGTCCTTCCGAAGATCATCTTCTCTTTCCAATGTTGCTTCCTCTTCGGAGTGATGGTTCCATTGCACCTTGCAAAACTTGATAGTTTTTGTCCTTGTGACTCTTTCTGCGGTCTCAAGAATCTTAACAGGCTTTTCTTCATAGGTGAGGTCACTTTCTAGTTGAACCTCTTCCAACGGTATGGTATCCTTTAGAGATTTTTCTTCCATTTCTGGGTGGCATTTCTTAAGCTGACTCACGTGAAACACATTATGGACGGTATGAGATTACGCAATTCAACTTCATATGCAACTTCTCCTTTGCGACTTAGAATCTTGAATGGCCCAACATATCTTGGTGCCAACTTTCCTTTGACTCCAAATCTTTTCACTCCACGGAGTGGTGATACCCGGAGATAAGCTCTATCCCCAACTTCGTAGTTGACTTCTCTACGCTTAGAATCTGCGTAGCTTTTCATCGGACTGCTACCTTCAACCTGTCCTTAACCAATTTGACCTTCTCTTCGGCGTCTTTGATCAGATCCGGTACAACTACACTTCTCTCTCCCACACCATTCCATAGTAATGGGGTGGTACATTTCCTTCCGTAGAGTAACTCAAATGGTGCCATTCCAATACTAACTTGATGACTATTGTTGTAAGAGAACTCTGCGTAAGGCAAGCTTTCATCCCAACTTGCTCCATAGTCTAAGGCACATGCTCTCAACATGTCTTCAAGAATTTGGTTAGTCCTTTCCGTTTGTCCATCAGTTTGGAGATGAAAGGCGGTACTAAATTCCAATCTCGTTCCCAAAGATTCATGAAGCTGTCTCCAAAAGTGAGAAGTGAACTGTGTTCCTCTATCTGACACAATACTCTTAGGCACACCGTGAAGGCATACAATTCTGCTCATGTAAATTTTTGCTAACTTGGCACTTGTATATGTTGTCTTCACGGGTATAAAATGAGCCACTTTAGTTAAGCGATCCACTACCACCCATATGGAATCATACCCTAACCTGGTCCTTGGTAATCCGGTAATGAAATCCATACCAATATTTTCCCACTTCCATGTGGGAATAGGCAGTGGTTGAAGCAAACCTGCTGGTTTTTGATGCTCCGCTTTTACTCTGCTACACACATCACACAAAGCAATATGTTCGGCGATGTCTCTTTTGAGATTGTTCCACCAAAATCTTTCTTTCATGTCCATGTACATCTTGGTGTTTCCCGGGTGAATAGAATACGAAGAGTTGTGAGCCTCTTGTAGAATCAGTTTCCGCAACTCCGGATCTTGTGGAACACAAATACGTTTCCCGTGCCATAAGGTACCTTGTTCGTCTATATGGAAACTCTTAGCTTTCCCTAGACTTATATTTTCCTTAATCTTTTCAATTTCCTTATCAGTTTTCTGAACTTCTAGGATCTTGTCCAATAAAGTGGGTTGAACATCTAAGGACATGAGATGTCCTTCTGGCACAATCTCCAATCTGAGTTCTTTGAATTGCTTACACAAGTCATCTGGAAATTCCCCTTTGGTAAGGCCATTTACAAACGTCTTACGACTTAGAGCATCGGCTACTACGTTAGCTTTACCGGGGTGGTATTGTAAACTTAAATCGTAATCCTTGATAAGTTCTAGCCATCTCCTTTGCCTCATGTTGATTTCTTTCTGGGTGAAGATATACTTCAAGCTCTTATGATCGGTGAACACTTCACACCGCTTACCCAAAAGGTAATGTCTCCATGTTTTGAGTGCATGGACGACAGAGGCTAACTCTAAATCATGAGTAGGATAGTTTACTTCATGAGTTTTGAGTTGTCTCGAAGCATAGGCTACGACTTTACCATTTTGCATCAGTACGGCACCCAAACCTTGATGAGACGCATCACAATATACTTGGAAATCCTTTTCCAAATCTGGTAGACATAGAACTGGTGCTGTCACAAGTCTCTTCTTCAGCTCTTGGAAGCTGACTTCGCAACCTTCAGTCCAAGCAAATTTCTTGTCCTTCTTTACCAATTCTGTCATTGGCATAGCAACTTTCGAGAAATTTTCAATGAACCTTCTGTAGTAACCTGCTAAGCCGAGGAAACTACGAACTTCCTTCACATTCTTGGGTGATTCCCATTCTGTCACAGCTGAAACCTTAGCAGGATCAACTGACACACCATCCTTTGTCATAACATGACCAAGAAAACCAACTTCTTCTAACCAAAACTCACACTTGCTGAATTTGGCATAAAGTTTATGCTCTCTTAACTTTTCAAGTATCAAGCGCAAGTGTCTTTCATGTTCTTCCTTACTCTTGGAGTAGACCAAGATGTCATCGATGAAAACGACCACAAATTTGTCAAGGAATTCCATGAATACCTTGTTCATCATATTCATGAAGTATGCTGGAGCGTTGGTTAAACCAAAAGGCATCACAGTGTACTCATACAATCCATACCTTGTGGTGAATGCTGTCTTAGGTATGTCTTGCTCTCTTATCTTGAGTTGAAAATAGCCTGACCGAAGATCAATCTTCGAGAACACACATGCTCCTTCTAACTGATCAAACAAGTCGTTGATTCTTGGCAAAGGATATTTGTTCTTGATGGTCACCTCGTTGAGAGAACGGTAGTCAATACACAATCTTTGTGTTCTATCCTTCTTCTCCACAAACAATACCGGGGCTCCCCAAGATGAAGAACTTGGTTGAATAAACCCTTTCTGCAACTGTTCTCCTAGCTGCTTCTTGAGTTCTTTCAGTTCATCAACTGACATTTTGTACGGTCTCTTAGCTATTGGTCCAGAACCTGGTACCAAATCTATCAGAAACTCCACTTTCCTATCTGGTGGCATCCCTGGTAATTCTTCCGGAAATACATTCGGATACTCACACACAATTGGCACACTGTCCATGCTAACCCCCTTAAGAGAATTCAGCTTACTTCCTTTGGATTCGAAGTTCGACTTGAATTTTATTCTTTTTCCTTCTGGGGTTGTGAGTGCAACCGCATTTATTGGCACAATCTAGTATTCCCTCATACTTAGCCATCCAATCCATTCCCAAAATTACGTCTAGTCCTTGGGAATCTAGGATTATCAGGCCATCTGAAACTTATGTTTTCCAAACTCTATGACAAGGTCCCGGCATCCAAGACTTACTATCATGTCTCCACCCGGAGAACTAACTTTTATTGGACACCCAATGTTTTCAGATGCAAACCCATTTCTATCAACAAATGCTTTTGATATGAATGAATGAGATGCACCAGTGTCAAAGAGTACAAATGCTGGAATGGAATTGAGTCTGAACTTACCAAAGAATCAGATCGCTCTTCATAGACCTCCTCCACATTGATGTGGTTAACCTGTCCCTTCTGGAAAGGATTTGGCTTGTTAGGTCCTTCCACTTTCTTCTCAGGGCACTCATTAGCATAATGCCCCAGTTTCTTGCATTTGAAGCACTCAACTTGATTGATGTCCTTTTTAACATGCTGACTTCCACTTCCACTACCATTTCCACTGTGGTGGCTCTTATGTCCACTCTTGTGGTTCTTATACTTGTCATTGTCATGACTGCGATGATGCTTGTTTTCATGACGGTTGTGGTTGTGGTGCTTGTTGAATTTCCCATGCTTATGGGATCCTGAGCTGCCACTGTCATCATAGTGAGATCGTTTGTGAGACGATCCCGAGCTGTGCTTGTCGGAGTGTTTTCTCTTTCTAATCTCGACTTGCTTCAATTTACTCTCCAAAATAGCAGCCTTGTCACACAAAGACTGATAAGTTGGAACATATGCCACAGACAATTGTAGGTTCAGCTCATCATTCAAACCCTCCAGAAACTTTTCCTTTCTTTTTGCATCTGTGTCAACCTCATCCGGTGCATAGCGTGCCAGATTGTTGAACTCTTCTATGTATTCAGCCACGCCATGTGGCAAAGTTGTGAAACTCCTTCTTTTTCAGACTCATCATTCCTGATGAGATATGAGCAGTGCGAAAGCCATCTTCAAAGATAGCCCAAGTCACCTCATCAATAGGAGTGGTGATTTGAAAGTTGTTCCACCATGTGGCGGCTGGTCCTTCCAACAGATGTGCTGCGAACCTGACTTTTTCAGCATCCGTGCAACCCACGGTCACTAAGTCCTTGTTCACAGAGCGTAGCCAGTCATTGGCTACCATGGGATCAGTTGTTCCCGAAAACTTTGCTGGCCTCAGATGCAGAAATCTGGTGAGCATATCAAAACCCGGAGGGTTGTTGTTGTTGTTGTTGTTGTTGTTGTTGTTGTTGTTATTGTTGTTGTTGTTGTTGTTGTTGGGGTTGTTGTTGTTGTTATTCTGGTTTTGGATGAATGTTGTCATCATTTGCATAAGCTGTTTTTGCGCATTCATCATTTGTTGCATTTCTGGGGTGATGTTGTTGGGGTTGGGGTTTGCGCGACGGGGAGGCATCTGTGGTTTTTTCAAATAGATAAGAATGAGATACCCATAGATGTTTCATGCACAATACATCATAAGCAAACACATAACAAGCAACATAAGAATAAAAGTTCAAGAACCACATAACAAGCTCATGAAGTAAAACACACAAGTGGCAAGCCATCCACATGTCAGATGGTCCAATAATAAGTTCACAATAACAAGTATGAATATGAAAGGTAAACGAGTAGTCAAGTCTACTCATCAGCATAAATCTCCTCCTCGACGAAGGTAAGACCTGCGTTCTCCATCGCGGTCTTGTTCTCCTCAATCGTAGTGGTCAAGGAATCGACCTTGGCCTTGAGAGCCCTCTTCTGGGAGCGAAGCCTCTCAATAACCATCTGCTGCTGCTCAAGCTCGAAGTCCTTGGACTTCAGTTCCTCGGTCATGTCCCGGATTTTCTTGTTCCTATCCTGAACGCGTTTCTCCTGAGTCTTGAACTTGCGGTCCTGGGCCTCGAACTTCGTCTCCATTTCCTTGATCATCTCATCCTGCTGTGCGAAAAGCTTGTCCTTCTCGTAGTCAGACCAAGCTCGTCATTGCCAAGCATGACGTTCATCCTATCCGTGTCCACGTGCCTGAGGAGAGTCTCTAAGTCCTGGAGATAGAGGCGTATCGGCTCTGCCGTGTCCCTCGAGTCGTCCTCAAAGTCGATGGACTCTCCATCAACATCACGCCTTCCGAAGACGTGGAAGTGGGTGCCCCTAACCTGTCGGGAGTGACGGCCTAACAGACGTCCTATCAGGTCCTGCATGACTACCTCCATGCCTCTCTCCCTGTCATCGTGCATCAGCTTGAAGACGATGGCCTCTGTAGTAGGCTCAGTCTGGCGTCCTGGCTGGTTCACCTTGAAGCCCCAGAGGTCCTTCCTCTCGAACTTGGTGAGTGGGTACACCGTTATGGTGGGAAGAGGGAGATCGAGTAAAGTGGTAAGTTCAATGATACGAGGTCCGAAACGAGTAACCTGGAACTCCTCAACAGTGCTGATGGCAATAGGCATCTATTTATAAAATTGAAATGTTAGAACAACATCATTTAAGATAAATACAAAACAACCATCTCATACATAACCATGGAACACAAATATCACACAAGTCATGCATACATAAATCCATTACATCAAACAAGGTCCAACTTATTTAAGGTATCCTTTTGGAAAACAAGGTGATAGATGGTGGTCACTAACAAGGTGTGCTCATAAACCTATCTCACTGGATCTGGTGGCTATCACAATGTTCCTAGAGGCAATCCACCTATCTTGCTCACATGATTCCATCATTAAGTCTATTATATCTCCCCTTAACTCTTGGTTGGTGGCTTCCAACTCTTGGGTAAGTTCCTTCTCTTTCTCTAAGTCTTTTTGAAGGTTGAGCATTCTGCACTTGACTCTAGTACTTAGTTCTTTGATAGTCCTCCAAGCTGCATCTCTGGCTGACTCAAAGAATGTGGTGTGCATTTTAGTGTTGGTGTACATGCAGAATCCCCTTTCTTTGTGGTTGTCTTCCTTGTTTTTGTACAAGTGAAGTTGCACCCACCAATACTCCACTCCCTCATCCATCACTGGAAAGCCCTTGTACACGGCTGCACCATGTGCTTCCATTGCCACCATGAGGTCCTTGAGTATATTGAGAAACTCAGTTTCACACTCCAAGGTCATGGTCATGAGTGGTCCTTTCTTCACGGCTTCATTGATGGAGTTCATCTACAAATGGAGTTGAGAATGAAAAGATTAGAAAAGTTTTACGAGAAGAATAGACAAGTGTAGAAGTGGTTAAAAATTTTTCCTTAGTAGTTTTCAATCCTAGGGTCATAATCCTATAGGCAACACAGTTTTCTGATACCATCTGTTAGACCCCTCCTTTTATAAAGGAAAGGATCCCTGTGATTGCAATGCTAGTCCCTGGATCAATGCTAGCATCCACAGTTTAAGATGAAGTACACAGATACAAAGGTCGTTTATTACATTCATTCCAGAGATAAAACATAGTCTTTTACAACTCATGGCCATAGGCCTAATACAAGAGTTTAAGGAATAAGCAAATAAACACAAGTCTTCATCTTCATGTGCCACAGGCAAGCATGTTGAGTGTAGACTCATGACTCCTAATCATCATCGGAGTAACCTGCAACATCACAAGTTACAGCCACAGAGGGTCAATACTTTGGAATAGTATTGGCAAGTGATACCTTAGTATATTTTAAGTGGACTATATTACTATATGCATTTTGGCTAAGTGTATCTTGGCTTGCTTTGCTTGAAAATATGTTTTATCTATTAGTTGAAATCACTAAGTTTTCTTTGTCAAAACATTCCCAAAGAACCACCAATAGACATTGGGGTCTTCACCCTTGTTCACCCACAAATTTTTACTTAGAAGTTGGAGTGATGAGATTCTTGTAGCTTCCATGTATTGATGCTCAAAAGTGTCCATTGCCTTGGACTAGGCTAAGTACTTAGGTTTTCCATCTACAGAGGTTGTGCACTTTCCCCACCAGACTTGGTTTCCCAAGACAGTACCTTTCAGAAGCCTTTCCTTAGTCAAATGGACGCGCTCCAACCTATATCCCATCTACCACCAACTGTCCAATTGACTAAGTTCTAGCAACCTATATGATCAAGGCAGAGCACATATTGGCAAGTGGTTGCACTGTAAGCTTTCTCAACACTTGGCCTCCAAATCCCTTTGTGCCTGGGTGGCTTACCACAAGTGAGATACACAACCCAAGTCCATGGCCTTGTGTAACCACTCAACATAACCCATTCTTCCATTCCACCCAGGAGATTCATTTGACTTAGTGGTTTTATTAGGAAAGTATAAGTCTCATGACTTAGAAATATTTTCATCATAGTAAGTGAAGTTTTTCACCAACCCTTGTTTGCTATATAGCTAGGCTAGGCAAGGCATGGCAACTTATCATAGGGAAAATTCCTTAGCAATTCTACTATTCTAAACTACATAGGTTTTCCCAATTTTTAGCATTAGACAAAATAACATGCAAACAAAATATCTAATGCTAGTTCAAAACATAGGTTATAAATATTCATGAAAATATCACTTGCCTTGGTAGTGGGGAGAGTAGCACTCTTCACAATCACAATCACTAGCAAAATCTACAAGAAAAATTATAGCATTCAATTTCACACAATATATTCAATCAAAATAATATGAATGCATGCATGCAAGAATTTTACTAAGTGGTGATTTTGGAAATTTTTACCAAGCATGTGCATGATACTGAAACATAACAGGACACAAAATTTGCCAAAACAAACTTATTTAACTTTAAAACCAATTACCAAAACAAAACTATACTCAAAATATCCTCAAATATGATTCCACAAATAAAGTCATTTTAATGGTTACTATCTGTTAAACAAATTGGATATTCAGAAGGGTCTTGTTTCACTGAATCCAACGGTATAAAATTTGTAAAAATCTAACGTGGCATTCAAAAGTTATAGCAGTTTAAAGTTTGGATCAAAATCTGGTTTTAAATTCTGTTTTTGAATTAAATCCTGCCACGCGTCACAACCTCACCGGCGCTGCATCGCTTAGCGGATCAAGCTCGCAGCCGTTGGATCTAACTAACGCTATGCTCAGATCGTCCACACCTCTTCGTTAAGTGAACTGTTTCTACGCGTAGGATCAAGATCTGACGGCTACGATCTATCAACCAGAAACGGGCGGCGCTGGCGGTGTTGACGGCGCGTCTGACTGATGGTGGCGCTCTAGATCGTCCGGGGAAACAAGAAGGGGCTTACCAGATCCGCGGTGGCGTGCTGAAGCTCGAGGTGGTGTTGGTTGGCGAAGGGGCGTGCTGGTATGGCTTCAGGAGTTCGTCGGAGTAACGGCGGCGCTTGGCGCTGCACGTGGTGCTTGCCGAGGTTTGGCGTCGCCCTAACACGAGCCAGAGGCATCAGGAGTTGCACAAAACGCAGGCGAACAAACTCGCGTGGAAGAGGGGGCAAGGGGCACTCGGGTTTTACCTGAATTGGTCGCCGGAGTCAAGCGGCGGCGCAGGTTGTTTCGGTCGTGGACGGAGACGACGACCTGGGTCACGAGCAGGCAAAAGAAATGTGTCAGCAGGTGCGTAAGAACGTGTTGAGCATCCTTGTTTGATCGAGAGAGAAGGGGGCGGTCAAGGCTCACCGGAATTCGTCGCCGGAGTCGTCGGTACTGCGGCGGTTCTGAGCGAGTCGTGGGCAGCCTGGTGGCGTGATGGTAGAATTGACTGGGGGAAAATGACTGCGAGGAGGTGGGGGTCTTATAGCCGGTGTCTCGATAGGAAACGCCTGTGTTTAATTGCCTAATTAAGCCGCGCCATCACCGGCAGTCACTGCAGCTGCGACGTGGTCGCGGGCGGGGTTTGAGGAAGACGATGACAGCGTGGCCAGGGCCCGCTTGTCAGCGATGTGTGCGAAATGGGGGTGGGGTCTGTTTGTCAGCGACTGGCTGTGTGATTTCGCGCGTGAGAGAAGGAAAGAAATTCCCCGGGTGGGCTTGTTGGGCTGGGTTCGTTGCTGGGCCAGATTTCTGGCGCGCGGCCCTTTTCCTTTATTTACTTCTTTTTTTTCTATTTTGATTTTCTGGTTAGATTTAGATATGAATTCAAATCTTTTTGAATTCAAATGATTCTGGGATTTTTTTGCAGCGTACTGTGGTTTCAAAATCAGTTATTTGACCATGTGGTTTAACCTATAAGGGCTTTGGTCAAGTTTGGACTTAAATCAATCAGAGACATTGCCTCTGGTTTGCAATGTTTTTGAAATTAGGGTTTTGAATTTCATTTTCCAAATTGAAAACTTTGATCAAACTTTTACTCCTAAACTTTCCAATAATGGAGGTAAGCAAACAAGTTCCTAATCATTCAAGTTTTCAAAATGGTGTTGGTCTTTTGAGTTAAAACTTTTCACATAAAATCATAACACCAAAGCTTATGTTTTTCTGAAGTGATTTTGAGAAAAATCCCTAAATGATGATGCATGCAAGGATGATATGAATGAGTGTTGGAATTTGAATTTAGGGATGTTACAAACAAAGGTCATAATTCAACTTTATAACCAGGAATAAAACAATTTATTACATCTTACATAGCTCATTTGGCTATCTCATTACAATGCAGCAGAATATAACAATAGCATGGGGTCCTTCATCTTCAAAGTGCCACAGATAGTCATGTTGGTTGTAGACTTGTAATCCTAATCAATAAACTTCACTAACATCAAACAAACCTGCAACATAATAAGTTACAGCCACAAGGGTCAATACATTTGAATTGTATTGGCAAGTGATACTATGGTAGTATAGTGGAGTCTATCATCTATATGCATTTGGCTAAGTGGAGCTTAGGCTTGCTTTGCTCAAAATAGATTTTCCTTATCATTTGAAAACACTAAGTTTTTGCTTGACAAAATCACCCAAGGCATCTCCCAATAGGAAATGGTGATCCTTCAACCCTTGTTCAACCACAAGATTTTAACTTAGAAATTGGGATGAGGAGATTCTTGATAGCTTCCATGTCTTGATGCTCAAATTGTCCTTTACCAGGGACATGGCTAAGTACTTAGATTTTACACTCTGCAGAGGTGGTGCACGTTCCCCGCAAGACTTGGTTTCACCAAGACAAGATCTTTCAGAAGCCTTCCCTTAGACCAGAATGGACGCGTTCCAACCTAACAAACCCCTACCACCAACTGTCCATTTGGCTAAGTTATTGCAACCTATATGATCCAAGCAGAGCCCATAATTCCAAGTGGCTGCACTTGAAGCTTCTCAACATTTGACATCTCAAATCTCTTTGTTCCTGGGTGGCCATCCACAAGTGATATACACAAGGTAAACCGTAGAAATGGGCCTTGTGTAACCACTCAACACAAACCATTCCTTCCATTCCACCCAAGTGATTCATTCACTTAGTTGTTTTATTAAACAAAACACAAGTCCTTCACTTAGAAATATTCCATAGTATGAATATATTCCACCCTTGTTTTCTATTAGCTAAGCTAAGAATAATAGTAGTAGGAATCTTAACTTAGGAAATTTCTACTAAGGTTTCATCTACTAGGATTTCCCATGGCATAGTTTATACTTAGAAAAAATTCTATGCAAGTCCTACTTAGAAATATCACTAATGCATAGTGAAAATAATGGGACAAAAGTATGGAGCATCACTTGCCTTTTTAGTAGAGAATATAGGTTCACTCCTTGATCTTGCAATATTCACACTCTTCAAAGCACTACAATTCAATCAAGCAAGCAAAAATTCAATCTACCATTCAAGCAAACATCACATAAAATAATAGAAACAAAGCAATGCATGCAAGCATGCCAAAGATGGTTTATTTGGAAAAGTGGTTTCTAACGGGTTATAAACATTTGAAAACACCTATTGGTCATTTTATATAAGTGGCAAAATCATTTGTAAAAGATTTTACTTATAAATCTTTTTTAAACCAAATCAATATTTTATGTGGTTGAAAATGCCTTTAGCAAAGCAACAATCTTTATAGGGTTCACCAAATACATTTTTAATTCTAAAACTTCGTGTTTGGGGTCAGAGAGTTTAAATCAAAACATTTTCCCAAAGGGTTTCCTCCAAAAGCATTTTTAAACCATAATCAACATTTTTATTTGGCTAGAAATGATTTAATTCAAAGATTTATTCTTTTGCTTCACCAAATATGTTTTTGAAACCACTAATTGATTTCTATAGTCAGTAGGTTCAAAACAAACCATTTTCCAAAGATTTTATCACCAAAATTATTTTAGAAAGAATTTTATATTCCAAACATGCCTACACAAGTTTCTGCAAAAACAACCATTTTTTCAGAAGCAATTTACTAAACAAAGTGAATGGTTGGAAAGTACTTGTCTAGCTGAATCCCCATTGATATAAAATTTGCAAAATTTGGACGTGTGGTTTGAAAGTTATGAATTTTACAAAATTGAACATCTAATAGATCAATTTCTGTTTTTATAATAAACTCTGGGCCACATGGACTGTTCTGATTCGTCGAAAACGGTTCGTGCAGATCGCTCACTCTGGTGCGTTGGATCTAAGCTGCAACGCACGGTTCAGATAAGCTCGTACCTCTTCGATAAGTTGTTCTATCTAAGCCGACGGATCTGCATCTAACGGTTGCTGCGCGTTTGACCTAGAGTGAGCGGCGGGCGGCAGTGTGGCGGCGCTCGCCGCAAGGTTCAAGGCGAGAGAGAGAGGCAGAGATGGCTCACAGCAATCGCAGCGTCGTGGGGAAACTCGACATGGTCTTTTCCTAGACAGGGGCGCACGAGGACGATCGAAATTTCTCGCCGAAGTTCTGCCTAGCGTCGGGCTCGTGCTGGTCTTGACTGAGGCGAGGATTGAGAGCGAGCTAAGAGGGGAAAGGGAGGTTAGAGCTCACCGTGTGGAGTCGCCGGAGTCGAGGCAGACGGTGGCGGAGTTCAGTCGAGGTTGTTGCCGAGCGTCTGAGGCGCACGCAAGTAAGGGAAAGGCACTAGCAGGTGCAGGAGATGATGACGAGCAAGCTTGTGTGCTCTGGAGACAGTGGGGCTGGCGGCGGTGGCCGGAATTGACGGAGAATCTCGCCGGAGCAGTGGATGTTGCCGAGAGAAATTCGGGCAGCCCTGGGACGGAGGAGGTGCGGTGAGTGAGGGAAAAGAGAGAGAGAGAGAGAGGGCAGGCGCTTATGTACGCATGATCGCGGGGCTGAATCAACGCGCGGTTAATGAGGATTAAAGCGAGCTTTTAACGGGCAGAAACCGCCGGCGAGGTTAGCGCGGGTGGGGAAGATGTTGAGGTGGCGATCGGGTCGCGTCGCCAGCGAAGGAGAAAGAGGGGAGGTGGGGTCCGGACGTTAGCGTCTTTGCGGGTGAGAGCAGCGGTGTGAAATGTTTTCCGCGGGGAGAGAGGGAGTGGGCTCATGTTGGGCTTAGTGGGCCAAGTCTGGTTGGGCTGCTCTGTTTTGTTTTTTCTCCTCCTGTTTATTCTCATTTTCCAATTCTTTTATTCTGTTTTGATTTTGTTTAATCAATTCAAACATTCATTTGAAATCAAACTTTTGCCAAACTTTGTGAATAATCAAACATTGTTTATTAACACATTCTGAAGTCAAATTTAGAATAACAATTTTATTCTTTTTAGGGTATATTGGTTAGTCAAAGTAGTCCTTTGTTTTAAATTCAAATAAGATCAAATATATTTTCAACCCTTATTTAAGTTCAATTTTCACAAAACCTTTTCAGTAGGTTTTATTTATTTGATTGGGTGTCAAATATTTCACTTTGAATTATTTGGAATGTTTTTAATATGATTTATTAATCATTTAAAATTGGGTATTTGTATTTATTCCAATGAAATTAAATATAGTTTTAATTCCATCAATTTTATTTGGAAGATTTCTTAGTTAATTAAACAACTTTTATTCCTCTTGGGTAAATTCCAAATATTATTTTCCCATGATTTAATTAATCATTTCTAATAGGAGATTTTGTCTTTATTCAAATGGAAATGGAATTTGGTTAATGCCATTTTATTTAATTTGAAAATTCTTTATCCATTTATTTTATTTGGATTTGGATTATATTTATTCCATTTGCTTAAGGATTAGGTCAAGATTTAATTTGGCCTTTAAATATTCCTCATTTAATATTTCTTTCTTTATCTTATAAAATCCATATCTTTTTATTTATAGATCCAAACTTTAATAAGTGGATCATGAGATCCTTATTTATGTAAGACCTTATGTATGGTCTGTAATGGATGATGTACTATGGTATCCAATTCTGTTATGTCTCGCAAAAATGGTAATCCTGGGATTGCGATGTATGGCGTAACAGGCATCTGGGATTAAACATCCGGGTGTTGACACTTGGGTACCTAATCCCTTCTTAAGCGATCTAATCTGCAATGATTCGTCTCAAATGGGTATTTGGTTGACATAGTTAATCAAATTATCATAAAGGTTGCATAAAGAGCATTAAATTTGGCCTAAGTTAAGTAAAACCTTAGGAAGTATAATTTTTTTTAAGGTAATCAACTCTCAAGAGGCTTCGCAAAGTAGATTTATCCCAGCGAAAATACCCAATAGGGAGTACGAGATATAGTGCTGGAAGATTTACTTCGGAGATCCACAATTGTGTGGATACACCGTATAATCTTTTATCAGACCCTAAACTGGTAGAATCTAAGCTGAACCGAGATCAATATTCGAGTTTAAGAACCAATGGTCTCTATGTATGTAATTTAAGGACTATTAGTAAAATTTAAGGGGGAGAGTAGACGTTATGAATGAAGGATGAAGAAAGTACTATAGGTAATAATGGAAAATTAGTAAAAATTTGTGAGAAGGTCTAAACTTGAAGGTGATAAAGTATACATTTATCCGACTAATCCAAAAAGAAACAACTCTTAAGAAATCTTAAGAAATAATAGAGAACTTCCAATTAGACGTATTAAGAGAATAAGAATTCTAATGGGTATGGACTTAACGAGTTCAGATCCAATCGGAGAAGGAATATCAGTATCAACTATACTATGACAGGAATAGAAGGGTAGTCTTTTGACTACTAACATGAGTAAATAGAAACTTAAAACTTATTTTTATGGAGACCTCTAAACTGTACTTAAAATAGTAATAAACTTTGATGTTTAGATAAAAAGAATTATATTAGAATATCTAATCAGGTTATGGAATAGTCCAATTAACTCCATTTAAGGTCATCATGGAGTGGAGAATATAGCAACCACTACAAGGCAATTTAATACTCTGAAACATGAGAGTTTGCGAACTTCAAGGACAAAGTTTATTTTAAGGGGGAGAGTCTGTAACATCCCAGCATTAGAGCCTAGAAATAAGTTGAACCCAGATGTGTGCATTGCATTCATGCATAGAAAATCCGAATAATTTTCGCGCTTTCAGACAAAACTTGTCAAAGTGATTGAAGTTTCTTTTAGCTTGATGGAATTCAAGTAGATCATCAAGTTGACTGCAATAAGTTTCAATAAGACCTTTGTTAAAATCCCATTTTGGGTAAGAGAGATTTGATCTAAGGGTAGATCAAATGTACTATAAGTTAAACCTTAATATAATGTGAATTATATTTGATGATCAGGTGATCATTTTATAGTATTCATTATAATCACCCGTAAGTACCAAGTTAAGGATATAAAACAAATAATAAGAATGTAACCATTATATCTTAATTCCATCTGCATACATCCTGAGTATCATAGTAACACCAAACCTTAAAAACTCCTTTGATGAGTTGGAGTTGGAAAGAGATTAAGTCAAGATCATCCACTATATATATATATATATATATATATATATCTTTCTTTCTATACAATCTTTATGGAACTTATCTCAATATCTGTTGTTCATCAATTTTGAGTAATCAACCATTGATTCACAAACTCTTTAACTATCAATCTTTGATCTACTATTTCCTTATACAAAACCCTAAAGCTAAGAGTAGTAATCATAATTGGAAATCCTAAACCTCCTTATTTATCATAATGAAATAGATACATTGACATTTTCTAAATTAATGGGGGTAGTAATAACTATATCAATGTCTTTTATATTTCCTGCATTAATCGGTGAGCTAGGGCGTCGCGGTGGCTTTCGTATCCCCTCCTAGCAATGACGATGAGTATAGGATTTCAAATTATCCTTATCCTCTCAGATACCATCGTCCACCGTCGCTCGCCGAAGCCACCTCTCGCCGTCGAACCATGTCTCCCCACACCATTCTGAGCCATCATGGAGAAGTGCCTTCCTCCGTAGATCCTCTAGGTAGAAGCTTGCATCAAGGGGAGCACTGGAGCTGGTGAATTTGGCCGTTCCCTTTCGTAGCAGTTCGTCATAATCCTTGTCGGAAATCTCGATTCCGACCGCGCCTGTCCTCGCCGACCACCTAATCATCATCAGGGTGAGTTCCTGAACCTTTCAGCATCCTTGAATCGTCTGATCTCGTTGTAAATCACCGTTTCACTGTAAGACACCATCGTCCACCGTCAGAGCTCGTCGGAGCTGAAGCTCCGATGACTATTTCCGAGTGGCGTCGCCACTATTAGGTTCAGTAGGTTGCACTGATTCGAACCAGGCTTATCTCGCTTGCTAGGACGCCATAGATCGTCGTCAGTGACCACTCACCGACGGCGGTGGTGATGCTGACGTCATGCTTACCTCATGATAGAGCCACGTCAGTTTGTTTGACCGGTCGTTGCCCGCGTAGTTGATGACATGGCCTTGGGCCCATATGTCATTGACTGGGGGTCAAGGCAGGGTCGATAGTAAATGGATTTTATTTACACAGCGTGCTGAGGTGGACAATGGCCCATAGGTCAGTGACTGGGGCTAGCTCTGGACGTGGTATAAAAAGTATTTTCTGTTAAGATTTAAATAAAATTTTATAAGTCAATTAATAATATTCCAGAAATCTAATAAATAATTGAATCTTGTTTAATTAATAACTTTTGATTTTCAATTCAGAAAAATGTGTATAATATATGAAAATTTTCAGAAAAATAAAATCTACAACTTAAACTTATTATTAAATATTATGGTGATAATTATTTCAATAAATATTATTTAATAAAGGTTTTATAAGTAATAAAACTTTAATAATTCATATTCCTATAATGATAAATGTTTATAATATAAGTAAAATACCAAAAATCTTAGAAAAATAAGAATTCTAATTTAAAACTATAATTATGTATGATTATTTCACTTAATTAAATATTTATTATTTATTAAGTAATTATAAAGTAATAAGAATTATAAAAAATCATATCTTATTATTTATAAATCACAAAAATAAATATGATATACCAAAATGATCACAAAAATATTATTTACATGTTAAAAATCTAATAATCTCCTTTTGAGGTAAATAAAAAATTAAATATTTTAATAACTCAAATTTAAACTTATTTACTTTATTAATAATTTATATAAAGATAAATAGAATTGATTAATATTCCTAAAATGAGTCAAATAAGTCTAATAAATAGTATTAGTCTTAAATATTAATAATCTAATGCCATAATGGTTTAAAACATTATAAATGTTCTTATTTTAGAAGAATCTACAACCTTAAATGAAGATTATCTCTAAGAAGAATTCCACTAATAATAAAATCCTAAAAGAACAACTTGTGAACAATCAAATCTTTTCTAAACCATATTAATCACCAAATTACAAAAACTACTACAACACTACATAAATCCATAAGTAGTTAAGTAACATTATTGGGTTTATAAACTATACTCACTTATCTATAAAAGATAAATGATATTACTCCATACTCAAATCAAGAAACCATTACTCAAGAAAAAGAATAAACATTCTTAAGTAACTTAAAGAACACATTTCGGATATACAAGATACCAATGTATAAGTATGATACTTTCAAAACTATCTATACTTTAAAGTTAACTTTAGTCTACAGAATCTTAATATAACACTATAAGCATTATGATATGTTTTATAGTTAACTTTAGTCTGAAGTAGTTAAACTATAAAGCAACGCAAGACAAACCATTTAAGCAAACAAATAACATCAACCACCACTAACTAACCACAAAGTTGTTTAGACCTTAGAAGAGAAACCTTTTCTTCGAAGGTTATCCTTTTTCCACTTTAAATAATAAACCTTGTATAAGTAATCCAAACTAGTATGTCATAATTATGTATACTTTACTCCTACATATGTGTTGTTTACAACCTCTCATAAACTCTAATAAAAGTACAACTATGAAATTTATCCAAAAGGGCCACACATTCCAAAGTAACCACTTTCGGAATCCAAACCCTAGGACAACGTTATTCCCAGGATTTGCGCTTAGAACGTGCATCACATTACTTATGCATGAAATCATATTGCTTCTTTAAACATTAGTCCTTACCAGACCAATGATGCTGATTTCAGATTTTGGATCTTATACTGACTCGAAGAACGTGAGTGCATAATCTTGCAATCACAAAAGGCAAGTTCGCACTTGCTCATGTCCTTTGTTTATTTTCTGTAAATTATTTTACAAATCCAGTGATGTCTTCACCTGCATTTGAAAAAAGTCAGAAAACACTATTTTCAATAATAATGAGAACTATTGATTACTGATCCAGGGTGATCAACTAATCTATTAAATCTGACAGTTGGGATACCACTGTTCAGAACTATATCACCTAGGACTTAACAACCAATGTCGCCAGTGATTCTTGCGCCGTATATTACGCGTTGACCATGAGATTTGGAATGGGAAGGAGAAGTCAGCTGTATCTTCTTCCTCTCACATGAAGCCGGATGTGTAGGTCGTGGCTGTTATCCTCGTAGCGTGCATATTAATTAGTAATTCATAGAGGATATGCAGCACATGGTTGGGAACCCTCATCGTCCCACGATAGTTCTGGCATCTAACGGTTTGTACAAACCATTTCCGTAATTCATTATGTGGGCATGGTGTACACCAAGGAGGCATGCGATGTCGCGAAGGGGGCAGTGATTGGCTTGGATCATCTTCTAGGTCCCACATCATGGAATTTTGGACGGGAATAAGCTTCCCGGTTGTGCAACAAAGAGTAGATATCTCATTGGTAAAGTAACGCACCTCTATAGAGTGTAAAAACTGTAACTTGTTACTCCCTGTTCCGGGAAGGAGCTGCGAACGCGGCGGGAAAGTAAATCCATGAAAGTTTTGGTAAACCCGTGAAGGCTAACAGACATAGCTTTTCAGAATAAAAGCAACCTTTGAAGAAATGTTTATGAAAACTTGCATTGCCTACGACCTACGGTCTGCGGCTGTAGTTATAGTGCATCAAACACTCCTTTTCTAGTGAATTTGCTGAGTACGCTCGTACTCAAAGTATCTTCTTAACCCTTGCTAGATTCTGAAGCCGGAGTAGACAACAACCACATCAAGTTATACTCTAGGACCTATCGTGCAACACTAAAGCTCTTCAATGAAGACAAGGAAGTCAACATATACCTCAACTCAAGTGAAGACGGAGTTACTGATTAGTTAGGAATATAATCTTTAGCCAAAGCACCTATTTCTGTAGTGCATTGCAATAGCAGCAATGCCAACCTCTTAGCCAAAATACTAGACTTAATAGTATACTAGTTCTTGCGTTGTTTATCTTTGATTCTTCTTAGTAAGAAGTTATTTCTCTCTCTTTAACCTAGAGTGTTCTCTGGATCTTATGTAAAGAGTGAGTTGTAACCTTTAGCCATGTATTGGACCCGCTGTGTTTCTGGTGTGCCATTCTGAGGGATGTAATACTAGTGAATGGTGTTTCATTGGTGTTATGTCAATGACTATAGTATACTACATCATGTAGTGGTATGCTGGGTCACCGCAGTTCGTATCAGAGCATATGCTTTGACCTTAGGTTGGAAACCTAGTAAATGGGTAGAACATGTAGAACACATCCTAGCAATAATGAAGAGTTCTCTAGTGATATGAGGGATATTCACTTGAGAATAATCCTGTTATGTTACTAGTGTGATAACTCTTTTATATGATTGCAATTCCAATCATTACCCAAGAGTTTTAACTCTATGTGACTGATGATAATTTCTTATCCACGGTTCCACATGGCACCTCGATATCCACCCCGGAATGTTCAAGTGATGAACAGGACGTTGGATGACTATGGAGGGGATTGGACAGACAATCTCCGACAACTTCTATGGAGTTTGGAATGTGAATCAAGACTTTTGGTCAAGATTTACACTTACTATGATGGGAAGGTATTAGCTAAATACCGTGTCATGATCATGTTACCCAAGAAGTTAGGACTTAAGGGAGAAATTCCAGCAGGAGAGGCAAGGTGCATGGCATCTGCATATCAGATTTCCGTAGGAGCATCCATAACCATGATCCGAGAACATAAATCCCAATCTCTAGAAGGTAGTACTCACACCATTATACCACATGAAACCTCAAACTCAGAGCATGAGTTAGATCACTCTACCTTAGTCCAAGCTAAACCTACTCTAGTTGTAGAGTATATGTTTCAACACCCGGATTTTTAATTCCAGATGTCTGTTATGCCATACATCGCAATCCCAGGATTACCATTTTTGCGAGACATAACATATTTGGATATCACATTACATCATCCATTACAATCCATACATAAGGTATTACACAAATAAGGATCTCCTGATCCAGTTCTTAATACAACTCAAGTAGCGGAATAACGTAATAATAAAGGTAGCGTAGGCGAAGCTCCATCTTCGGGGTCACAGGCAATGCTGACGATGGGAGATGATCCTAGTTGTCGTAACCTTCCTGGGGTCCTTTGTACTGGTACTCCTCTTCATATTCTGGCCACGGGAATAGCCAGGGACAAAGCCATGAGTACTCTTTAAGTACTCACAAACTAATACTAACAAGTGAAGGGCCTTTTTGTAATAGGACACTAAGATCTAGGGTTGTTCTGCAAAAAGCCAGATTTACCACTACTAAGTTCAGAAGAAAGAAAGATGGTTGAAGTTTTATATCACCTAAGTGGGAACTTGAATTTAATATCACAACTCTGTTGTGGTCAAGTCAAATTCTCACTTCATTTCACAAATCATTTTGGAAACATCTGACGGGGGAACAGTATGGCCACTCCAACTGTCCATAACCGCGGACGCGGCTATTCGAATAGTTTGACACTCTACAGAGATTGTACACTTTTACCACAACATTTGATACATCCTTCAGGAACAAATCCTGAATTCACCATACTCAGTATGCGGATAATCAATCCTAACCTTTCAATTACACGCCCTTGTATAGGCACCTCTCCTGTGAGTTTGGCCTCCCAACCATGACCAACAGTCATCTTGGGTACTGCACAGGTGGACAATATTCACAATGTAGCCTCAGCTCAGACCTTGGCCATGAGGGAACCCATACTAAAGTATATAAATTTCCAGTCAGCCCTACCCAATTTTCGGGTATTGTGGTTGTACGGTAAAATTGGAATGGTATCGCATCCAGACAACCATCAGTTTTATAAAGGGGCTAAGGCTCATGCCTCAACATTTTCTTCATCAAAATCATCTGGTGTTCGGAAACACATGTCAAAAAATTTCAGTAGAATGACTCATCATTCCAAGGTTTTCATAACCATTTTCACCAAGTATTCCCATCTAAAGTTGATCAAGTTTTATGCTTAGCACTAGCATCTACAAGTGGGGGTGAGTACTAATGAGGGGTGGTAAACAAGTGGAGTTTAACTAAGTACAATCTCATGCCTTAGGATGACATCAAGATTATCTAGCTTAGGCCAAATTTAATGCTCTTTATGCAACCTTCAATTATCTTCCTAGAATCTACGAGTCACTTAAGTAAAATCTAAAAAATAGCTTTGATAAGGAAATAAAGTAGAAAGCTTGCAAGTAAGACTAGGATGTTATCAAGTGGTATAAGATTGCTAGGTTGCAAGTGTTAGCTTGCATAGGTCAACTTGGTTAGCAATGCTCTCTCATTCAACTAGTAGTATTAGGCTTGCCTTGTGCAGAGCAGTGGTTGAAGTTCTCCTCGGCTTCTTCTTCGTAGTATCCCCCTTCCTCCGCGTATCCTTGGTCGGTACTAGCGTCTATGAATAAATACGAGGTACACAATCACCAAACAATACTTAACTATTTTCAATCATCACACAAAGGTGTTCTATAGATGATCTAGCATCATCACTAACATTCAAGATTAAAGCATTTGCATTATTTATTTATTTTTAGAAAAGTAATTTCTACTCATTGAAAAACTACTTAAGATTTAATATTCTCCAACTCAAACATGGGATCATGTTGACACATGTCATCACCACATATTTCAGTACATGGGAATGTGATTTAAAGTGGTGTCACAATTTAATAAGGTATAACCTTTTATTTTAACTAAAATAAAGTGACTAGAAATGCCTATGTGGCATTCTTTTACTACTTGAACATTATTTCTGTAAGTAAACCCATATGTTTTTATATATTCTGAAAGGTATGATCAAATGTGATTTTTGAGAGTTGGAATCAAGTCAAAAGCTATAATGGTTGAAATTTGAAAAATGTTTGAATGCAGAAAAGCTTCTGACTTGTTATTTTTACCAAGGTTGATCTACATATCCAAATGACTTGAATCCAACGGGCTTGGATTAAGCATTTCAATACCTTTCTAAAAAAATTGGTTTCATGTAATTTGGTTCACTGAATTGAGCTGGGTTGATTTTTGAAACTAGGTACAGAACTGAGTTTGAATATAAATAGAAAAAGCTAATTTCAAACGGCTGGGCTGCACGGGAAGGGTTATTGGGCCGGCCCAGTGTCACTCCGCAGCGCGGGGCGCAACTGACAGGGGGGTCTACTGGTCAGTGGATCATAAAACGCGAAGCGGTACGGGGCGATGTGGTGCGTTGGATTAGAAGTGAGATCGACGGCTGAGGGTCGTCGTCGACGATGAACAAGTCACCGGCGACCTCGAACCCTAGCGGCTCGGTGGGGGTGCATAGGGGCATACCGGGGCTCCAGTGACGACAGTGAGGCGGGCAAACAAAGAAGTCAATGACGGCGAACTCAGGGATGGTCGTGGCAGCTCCGGGGGTGGTCGAAATCAACGGCTCCCTTCTTCTCTAGATGCGGCCTGATCCGGCGCAATTCCGGCGAGCTGCTACTCCTCGTGCTCCGGCTAAGGGATGGAAGGATCAGTGAGGTGAGGGGAGTGAGATGGTGTGAAGAAATTGAGCGGGGGTCATCTCCTTTTATAGGCTAGACGGCGAGACCGAGAGGGATGGGTAGGCGACGGTGGCGACACGGCTACGGGCGGCTAGAGGCATGGCCGAGGTTGGCGATCGACGGGCGGTCTCCTGGCGATGCTCTAGAGCTTAAATGCGCGTTTAGGGGCGGTGGCAAATGGTCGGGAATGCGCGGTGCTCTGCGAGGCAGAGGCGGCGAACTCCGCGGCGAGCGGTGGCTACTAGGTACGGGCGGTGAAACGAGCATGTCTGGTGGTATCCTGGGACGGTGAGGTGCATGCTGGCGGGCGGAGAGGGATCGAGGTGGTCGGGTTGCATGGGAACAACGCGTGCTCTGCGGTGCGCATCGGCATGGCCGACAGCGGCGCGAGCGCGGCGTTCCTGGCGGTTCTGGTCGCTGTCTTCGAGCTATGGCTGGGCGAGAGGGGGCGGTGAGGCATGGGATACATGCTCGACAAGGTTGGCACGGCTAGTTCTTCTCCTAGCTTGTTGTCCACACTGGGTGACATGGGTGCTCTCGGCCTGCTCACCATTGATGACAATGGCCATCTTACAGTGGTGCTAGAGGTTAGTTAAGGTTTCTAGATGATCTACTAAGGCTAGTTGTAACCAGAGAGGGAACAAGGTTGGCCAAAACACTGCTCAACATAGTGTTTTTTATTTTGTTGATTTGAGTCTGCAACCTGTTTGATGAAATGGCCGCATGAACTTAAGTTTTGAATTTAGAAAATCTTTTTGGTGGGTGTGCTAGGCATGTGTTGAGGATTCTGTGGATGCTTGGGTTTTGAAAATTGAGCTTGTTTGAGTGGTTTTTGAAATAGTGGGATCTTCCCATATGAAATAGATTCAATTTTAAAAAGTCATTTAAACTAAGCATTTGAATGTTTTTGGATGATCACTAGGTGGGCCTTGGTACCTTATTATGAGTATTAACAAGGGGTGCAAAGATCCATACATGTTTCTGTTGAGTTTTGAAAATTAGATATATCCAAAGTAGGCATGGGAGTTAATTTGGCCAAAGTGACCATTCACTTAATTTATTCATTTTGAGTTGTTTTTCTTTGGGAAAAGTTTGGGGATTGTTTAGATGATGTTTACTTTACCTAAGAATCATTTTACAAGCAAAGAAACACAGAACCATGGCAATTCAAAAGAATCCAAATTTTAATACACACATATGAATGCTTTCATATTTTTAGTTGGAAAAGTTTTTGTTAACCCTAAATTTGATGATTAGAGTTTGATGTTCCAAGTTTAATATTTTTGGGATGTTACAAACCTTCCCCCCTTAAGCAAAATCTCGTCCCGAGATTTGAAAAAGGACGAAAAAGATTACCTAGGATTTGAAGAGATCGGGAAACTCCGTCCTGATGTGATCTTCGCGCTCCCAGGTAGCTTCCTATTCTGTGTGGTTGCTCCACTGAATCTTGAGAAACTTGATGCTTCGGGTTCTGGTAGTTCTGAAGGCTTCTTCCAAAATACGGATGGGCACTTCGGGGTAGGTCAGGTCATCACTGATTTCTATGGTCTGATGATCAATGTTCTTGAACACTTCAGTCTTCTCCGGGACTTCGAGGCACTTGCGAAGTAATGAGATTTGGAACACATTGTGCACGGCTGACATCTCTTCGGGTAGTTCCAATTGATACGACACTTCTCCTCGACGGTTCAGAATCTTGAAGGGGCTGATATATCTGGGGGCTAACTTTCCTTTGAGTTGGAAACGCTGCATTCCCTTCAATGGCGACACTTTCAGATACACAAAATCTCCTATGTTGAAGGCGAGGTCTCGACGTCTCTTGTCGACGTAACTCTTCTTCCTTGACTGGGCTGTCTTGAGGTGCTCACGGATCTTGTGAACCTTCTCTTCTGCTTCTCGTAGGATGTCGGGTCCGAAAATCTGACTCTCTCCTACTTCCGACCAATTCAAAGGGGTGCGACACTTCCTTCCGTACATGAATTCAAATAGGCCCATTTGCAAACTAGCTTGATAACTGTTGTTGTATGAAAATTCTGCGAACGGCAGAGAGTCTTCCCATTTAGATCCATACTCTAACACACATGCTCTCAGCATATCCTCGAGTATTTGATTTACTCGCTCCGTTTGTCCGTCGGTCTGAGGGTGATAAGCGGTGCCGAAATCTAGTTGGGTTCCTAAACCTTCTTGGACTTTCTTCCAGAATCTCGAGGTAAACTGAGTTCCTCGATCCGATATGATGTTCTTGGGGACTCCGTGCAAACTGACGATTCTAGCGATGTATAACTCCGCTAGCTTCGAACTCTGATATGTGGTCTTGACTGGTAAGAAATGGGTGACTTTGGACAATCTGTCCACTATGACCCAGATAGAGTCATTTCCCCGACTAGAAGTAGGCAATCCGGTGATAAAGTCCATTCCAACGGAATCCCATTTCCATTCCGGAATCTGCAATGGTTGCAACAATCCTGCGGGTCTTTGATGTCCCGCCTTGACTCTCTGGCATATTTCTCTCTTCATCTTATGCCACAAAAATTGCTCCTTCAAATCTTGATACATCTTCGTTCCTCCGGGGTGGATAGAATAAAGAGTATCATGAGCTTCCTTCAGAATAACTTCCTTCAACTCAGAATCTGCTGGTACACAAAGGCGTCCTTTGTACCACAGAACTCCTGCTTTGTCTTCCGTGAATCCGGGTACTTTGTCTGTACCGATACGACGTTTGATTTCGTCGATACTAGCATTTCCTTTATGCTCCTCCTTGATCTGGCTGATCAAAGTGGGTTGAAGTTCTATGCTAGCCAAAAATCCT
Source organism: Avena longiglumis (assembly GCA_030063025.1). Classification (NCBI taxonomy): domain Eukaryota; kingdom Viridiplantae; phylum Streptophyta; class Magnoliopsida; order Poales; family Poaceae; genus Avena; species Avena longiglumis. Next base: position 410,536,712 of record CP125974.1, on the reverse strand, counting down.
TCACTCACTAATTCCATTTGGAAATCTTCCATCTCTTTGTGCAGACTTGGTTGCTCCTTCAAAATCATGGAGTTCAAGCGGCACGGCAATCTTCTAAGGGCATCTTCTACTACATTGGCTTTACCGGGTTGATAGTGAATGTCCAGATTGTAATCCTTGATTAGCTCAATCCATCTTCTTTGTCTCATATTTAGATCCTTTTGAGTGAATATATACTTCAGGCTCTTGTGATCCGAATAAATCTCACAATGATTTCCCATTAGGTAGTGCCTCCATGTCTTCAGGGCTAGAACTACGGCTGCGAGTTTGAGGTCATGGGTTGGGTAGCTTTGCTCATGCTATTTCAGTTGTCGAGATAGATAAGATATAACTTTGTCTTCTTGCATTAGCACACATCTGAGACAGATCTTGGATGCGTCATCCATGAAAGGGCTTCGTGATATCCGGCATGATTAAGATTGGGGCTGAAATCAATCTTCTCTTGGGTTCTTGAAAACTCGCTTCACATTTGTTGGTCCATTCAAACTTCTTGTCCTTCTTCAGCAATTGGGTCATGGGTCTGGCGATACTCGAGAATCCTTCTACGAACTTGCGGTAGTATCCCGCCAATCCGAGAAATGCACGAACTTGGGTTTGAGTGGTTGGGGCTTGCCAATCTTCGACATCTTTCACCTTTGCAGGGTCAACGGAAATTCCTCCGGCTGATGCAATGTGGCCGAGGAATCCTACTTCCTGTAACCATAATTCACATTTGCTAAACTTGGCATACAACTGATGCTCTCTAAGGGTTCCAAGAATGGTCCTTAGGTGTAGCTCATGTTCTTCTTCTGATTTGGAATAAATTAGTATGTCATCGATGAAAACAACGACAAACTTATCCAGGAAGTCCATAAAAACCTTATTCATGAGATTCATGAAATAAGCGGGGGCATTGGTTAATCCAAAAGACATGACAGTATACTCGTATAGTCCATATCTGGTGGTAAAGGAAGTCTTGGGAATATCCTCTACGCGAATCTTGAGTTGATGATAGCCTGTTCTAAGATCAATCTTAGAAAACACTTTGGCACCAGTCAACTGATCAAACAAATCTTCTATCTTGGGAAATGGGTACTTGTTCTTGATAGTGACATCATTCAACTTCCGGTAATCCGTACACAAACGGTTTCCTCCATCCTTCTTGTCCACAAATAAGACAGGTGATATCCATGGTGACACACTTGGTTGAATCAATCCAATTTCCAACATGGCATCTAGTTGCTTCTTCAGTTCCGCTAGTTCAGACGGGTTCATACTATATGGTCTCTGGGCTATGGGTCCTGTTCCGGGGATTAGTTCGATGATAAACTCGATATCCCGATCTGGGGGCATACCGGGCAAAACATCTGGAATTACATCGGGGTATTCACAGACTATCCGGACTTGGTCAATGGTAGGTTGGGCTACACTCTTGTTGCACTTGAATTGACGAGGTAAGGTTTCAGATACATGCTCGACCGATATTCCGGCGGTACTGGTCATGGTTATGGCTTTCTTGGCACAGTCAATTAATCCTTTATGTTTGGACATCCAATCCATTCCTAGTACTACTTCCATACCTTTAGTTCCAAGCACTATCAGATTAGCATAAAAATCTATGCCATGGATTCGGATATGGACGGATTTGCAAATTTGCCTAGCTTTGGTGGTTGAACCGGGGATTTGAACAATCATAACATGCTTTAGTTTGGTTGTTGAATCTTACTAGTGCATGCAAATTCTTCGGTGACAAATGAATGCGATGCACCAGAATCAAACAACACTCTAGCAAGTACTGAATTAACCGAAAACATACCCAGCACGACGTCTGGCGCTTCTTGGGCTTCTTCAGCATGCATGAGAAAAAGACGGCCGTTGCGGTTGAGCGAATTCCCTGGGGCAAACCTTCTTCCGGGCTGAACACGACGCTGCTGCTGAGCTGGGGAATTTGCATTGGGAGCTGCGGCATTCTTCTTGGGGCACTCATTGGAGTAGTGACCCTTATTTCCACAGTCATAACAAGTTACTTGTGACTTGTCCTATGCTGCAACAGGCACAACATTACTTCCAGTCCCCGGGGCAGTGTTGGTGTTGGCGGTAGCATTGTTGTTGTTGAACTTGGGCGGGGCACGGTTGAAATTGCCAGAGTGCCGGGGTTGTTGTGATTTCCTCCGGGCCTTGGGTTTCCATAGTTGGGATAGGTCGAACGGTTCATCGGGGGTCTGTTAGTTCTCGGGGAAAATCCTGGAGATGGGTTGGGGCGATATTTTGGGGTATGATGGGTTCCTGGCTGATGCGTCATGCGACGCTTGCGGTTCTCATTAGCTTGGTTGATCTTTCCTTCCATCTGAATGGCAGAGTTGACAAGGGATGCACTATCAGGAAAGGGGATATTGACCAACACAGTCTGCATCTCATCATGCAGACCATTCAACAATCTTTCTTTCTTCTTGTCTTCAGTGTCGATCTCATCCGGGGCATACCTAGCTAATGACAAGAATTTGTAATGGTATTCCACTACGGTCATCCTTCCTTGCTTCAGTTCTCTGAACTCATCTCTCATTCGCTTGATCAAACCCGGGGGCACATGGGTTCGGCTGAACTTGACCTTGAATTCCTCCCAGGTCCTCATCTGTCCTCCAGTCATTGCACGAACGCTGTTCCACCATGCTCTTGCATCTCCGGCTAGATAGTGGGTGGCGAACAGAACTTTCTTGTTAGCTTCCACGCCGGCGACTTCCAGGTTGTTTTCCATGGCTTGCAGCCAATCATCGGCGTTTAAGGGCTCTTCTGACATAGTGAAAACGGGTGGGTTGGTGTTCTAGAAATTCTTGAGCTTAGATCCATGGTTGTCCTGATTTCCTTGGCCTTGATTGTTGTGGGCTAGCTGGGCTATCTGCTGAAGGGTGGCTAGGTTGGCTTGACGTTTGGCTCTTTCAGCTTCGCAGTCAGAAACCAACATTTGTAGGATCTGCAACATCGGGTCTGGGGATGAACCACTTCCTCCGCGAGGCATCTGAAGATTGAGATAGATCATGATAAAAGAGGGAAATTTCTAAGGTTCAGGGACTTTGAATACTTTTTTAAGGATTGACTCGGATTTTTTAGCAACTTGCTTTTCATTCATTCATTCATAGCACCCGATACAAACACACACCACAAAACAAGAAAAAAATATGGTTCTAAGAACCATTCTGGAAACTACGATATAGTGGGACCGAATACAACTCACTACGCTAGTGCTCAAGTGCTACTACTCCTCGGAGTCGGTGTAGTCATCATCCTCATCGTCATCGATGAAGGCGAAATCCTCCTCATCGGTGAAGAAGTCCATGGCCTGATCCTCTAGAAAATCATCGTCATCGCTAAGATAGGAGTAGGGGTCTCCGCGAAGATCCTCTCTGGCATTCTCTCTTTCCTCCAGCTGCATGTCTCTCTCATGGATGATCTCCTCCAAATCCGAGATACGGTAGAGAAGACGGGCAATGATGCGCTCCTTCTTGTCAAGTTGATGGTGGCGAGACTTGCGATCCTTTGCTAGCATGGCGATGGTCTGATCCTTCGTCTTGATGATGGCGGACTTGTGGCTGTAGTAATCATGGCAATTGTCCAATTCTTTCTAACGATCATACATCATGAAGCTAAGGTGGTCCAACTAAGTCTTCAGCTCGGGTGGTATGGGGCTTCCAGTGGCTGTCCCATAGCATCACGCCTTGGACAAAATTCAAAGCAGGTACCCTTTATCTGATTGATACTTTGCCCACATAGACAGGCAAGAGCTTCCTGCATGGCTCTGGCAAGTCCATCGATCCAGTTGTTCTCTCTTAAGGTGAACTGAATTCCCTCAGCAGTGGGAGGTTCAATCTTTCCTCAGAGGCTTGCAACGATTAGCCACTGCAGATCTTCTCCTCCTTTATCATTGAGCTGAGCTCTGAAGAACTCGGGGTGCGGACGCTCCAGAAGTTCCGAAATGTCACATCCCAAAATTTTCCAAATTTTGTAATGTGAAAAATAAATAAACAAAATAAATAATTGTTGAAAATTAGGGTGAAAATAAAATTTTTGTTTCTAATTGGAAACTTAAAAATCCCATCTCGAACAAACTTTGTTTAATGTTTGAATCCAAACTATATTCAAATCAAGTGAAATGCAATCTTCATAAATGCATCTGGAAATTTAAAGGGGAATAAACCAAAACCCTAAACCCTAATGGAATAAAATCATTTCCAAGATATCTCTAAGACCATGGATTTGATCCATATAAAAATTGGTCAACAAACATTTACAAATGATCAAGAATGACAAATAGAAATATTATAAAACCATGGGAATTGGTTTCACTTAATTTGGAGCCATAGTTAAAATCTTATGAATTTAATAAGATAAGGAAATTGAATTTCCAAAGCTAATAAAGCACCCATCTAGAAATTCATACCAAATGGTGAGCAAATAATCCTAAAGAGATCTAAAAGGATAAACAAATATTAAATAAGATTTTACAAATTGGAATCACATACAACTCAAGCAGCGGAAATACGTAATAATAACGGTAGCGTAGGCGAAGCTCCATCTTCGGGGTCACAGGAAATGCTGATGATGGGAGATGATCCTAGTTGTCGTAACCTTCCTGGGGTCCATCCTCCAGGTACTCCTCTTCATAGTCTGGCCACGGGAATAGCCAGGGACAAAGCCATGAGTACTCTTTAAGTACTCGCAAACTAATACTAACAAGTGTAGGGGGTTTTTATAGTAGGACACTAAGCTCTAGGGTGGTTTTGCAAAAATCCAGATTTACCTCTACTAAGTTCAGAAGCAAAGAATGCTAGTTGAAGTTTTATAACACCTAAGCGGGAACCTGTATCTCACGCCACAACTCTGTTCTGGTCAAGTCAAATTCTCAATTCATTTCACAAGTCATTTTGAAAACATCTGACGGGGGAACAGTATGGCCACTCCAACTGTCCATAACCGTGGACGCGGCTATTCGAATAGTTTGACACTCTGCAGAGATTGTACACTTTCATCACAACATTCGATATATCCGTCAGGAACAAATCCTGAATTCTCCATACTTAGTATGCGGATAATCAATCCTAACCTTTCAATTACACGCCCTAGTATAAGCACCTCTCCTGTGAGTTTGGCCTCCCAACCATGACCAACTGTCATCTCGGGTACTGCATAGGTGGACAATCTTCACAAGGTAGCCTCAGCTCAGACCTTGGCCGTGAGGGAACCAATACTAAGGTATATAAGTTTCCAGTCAAGCCCTACCCAATTTTCGGGTATTGTGGTTGTACGGTAAAATTGGAATGGTAACGCATCCAGACAACCATCAGTTTTATAAAGGGCTAAGGCTCATGCCTCAACAATTTCATCATCAAATTCATCTGGTGTTCGGAAACACATGTCCAAAACATTTCAATAGAATGATCCATCATTCCAAGGTTTTCATAACCATTTTTCCACCAAGTATTCCCATCTAAAGTTGATCAAGTTTTATGCTTAGCACTAGCATCTACAAATGGGGGTAAGTACTAAGGAGGGGTGGTAACTAGTGGAGTTTAACTAAGTTCAATCTCATGCCTTAGGAGGACATAAAGATTATCTAGCTTAGGCCAAGTTTTATGCTCTTTATGCAACCTTCAATTATCTTTCTAATATCTACAATTTATTCTAGTAAACTCTAGTAAGAGCTTTGATAAAGAAATAAAGTATAAAGCTTGTAAGTAAAACTAGGAATGGGGTTATCAAGTGGGTATGATCACATATGCTTAAGGCATATAGTTGGCATGGTAACAAGCAAGTATTTTCTTGCATAGGTCAACTTGATTAGTAATGCTTGCTAAAGTAGAGTATCTTGCAAGTGTTAGCTTGCACATTCAACTAGTAGTATTAGGCTTGCATCATTATCATTATAAGCTTGCTAAATTGCAAGTGTTAGCTTTCACATTCAACTAGTAGTATTAGGCTTGCAAGTATTGGCTTGCCTTGTGCAGAGTAGTGGTTGAAGTTCTCCTCGGCTTCTTCTTCATAGTATCCTCATTCCTCCTCGTATCCTTGGTCGGTACTAGCGTCTATGAATAAATACAAGGTACACAATCACCAAACAATACTTAACTACTTTAAATCATCACACATAAGGGTTCTATAGATGATCTAGCATCATCACTAACATTACAAGATTAAAGCTTGGTTTAATTTATTATATATTTAGAAAAGTAATTTCTACTCTTTGAAAAAGATACTTAAGATTTAATATTCTCCAAACCAAACGTGGGATCATGTTGACACATGTCATCATCACATATTTCAGTACATGGGAATGTGATTTAAAGTGGTGTCACAATTTAATAAGGTTTAACCTTTTTATTTTAAATAAAATAAGTGACTAGAAATGCCTATGTGGCATCCTTTTATTACTTGGACATTATTTCTGTAAGTAAACCCATATATTTTTATATATTCTGAAAGGTATGATCAATTGTGATTTTTTGAGAGTTGGAATCAACTCAAAAGCTATTATGGTTTAAATTTGAAAAATGTTTGAATGCAGAAAAGCTTCTGCCTTGTTATTTTTTCCAAGGGTGATCTACAATTCCAAATGATTTGAATCCAACGGGCTTGGATTCAGCATTTCAAAACCTTTCTAACAAAATTGGTTTCATTCAATTTGGTTCACTAAATCGAGCTGGGTTGATTTTTGAAACTAGGTACAGAACTAGGTTTGAATTAAAATGGAAAAGGTTAAATTCAAATGAGTGGGCTGCGTGGGAACTCCTAATGGGCCGGCCTGCTACGCACAACGCTTATGCGGGCTGGTTAAGTTGTTGTCCCCACGCGTCAGTGAGAGAGGGGGTGCGAAGCGGTACGGGGCAACGTGGTGCGTTGGATCTAGTTCTAATCCAACGACTCTAGTTCATCGTCCACGTCGGGCAGCGCCGGCGAGACAGAACCCTAACGCGTCAGGTGGGGGTCATGGGAGGCTCAACGGGGCTCAGGCGAGCGTCGGCGAGGCGGGTGAACGACGAAGTCGATGACGGCGAACCTCCTGGTACCGGCAGCTTCTCCTGGGGCGGCTCCAATCGCTAGCTCCCTTCTTCTCCAGCAGCGGCGGGCTCCGGCCAAATTCCGGCGATACCCTGCTCGCCTTGTTCCGGGAACGGGGTGGAACGATCAGTGAGGAGAGGGGAGTGAGATGGTGTGCTCAATTCGGCTGGGGGTGGCCTCTATTTATAGTGGCGAGAGGGGACCGATGGGCAGAGGGCTATCAGCGTGGGCGACGGTAGGGGCGGTGCTGTGCTCCCTGGCGAAGCTCAACGACGTGGTGGCGAGGTGTGGGGCGGTGCTGATCGGTCGGAACGTTGCGGTGCTCTGCGCGTGCTCGACGGAAGTTTTTATGGTGCACAGCACGCGTGGTCTGCGCGGCGGCGAACGAGCGTGTCTGCGGGGTTGCTGGGACGGTGGTGATCACGTATGCACGCGGCGAGGGTGGCGCGCGGTCTGTGGGCGTCTGTCGAGCGTGGCGCACGGGGCGCGCTCTCGGCATGGTTGCAGAGAAGGTTGGCAAGGTCTGTGCGTGTGGTCCAGGGGCTGGCATCGCTCGTGGCTAGGACAGGGAGTGGCGGTGGGGTGCTGGCTTGCTCCCAGACATGTTGGCTAGGCTTGGTGCTTCTCCTAGCTCGCTGTCGACATGTGGGTGGCAAGGGTGCACTCGGCCTTCTCACCATTGATGACAATGGCCAGCTTACAGTGGTGCTAGAGATGAGTTTAGGGTGTTAGATGATCTACTAAGGCTAGTGGTGTCCAGAGAGGGAACAAGTTAGGCCAGAATCACTGCACACTATAGTGTTTGTGATTTTGTTGATTTGAATCTGCAAGGTGTTTGATGAAATGGCCGCATGAATTCAAGTTTTGAATTTTGAAAATATTTTTGGTGGGTGTGCTAGGCATGTGCTGGTGAGTCTGTAGATGCTTGGGTTTTGAAAGCTGAGCTTGTTTGAGTGGTTTTTGAAAAAGTGGAATCTTCCCATATGATATAGATTCAATTTTAAACTGTCATTTAAACTATGCATTTGAATGTTTCTGGATGATCACAAGGTGGGCCTTGATACTTTGTTATGATTACTATAAAGGGGTGCAAAGATCCAAACAAGTTTCTGTTAAGTTCTGAAAGTTAGAGATAGCCAAAGTAGGCATGGGAGTTAATTTGGCAAAAGTGACCATTCACTTAATTTGTTGGTTTTGATTTATTTGTCTTTGGGAAAAGTGTGGGGATTGTTTAGATGATGTTTATTTCACCTAAGAATCATTTTACAAGCAAAGAAACACATAAGCAAGGTAATTCAAAAGAATCTAAATTTTGATGCACACTCATATGAATGCTTTCATATTTTTAATTGGAAAAGTTTTTATTAACCCTAATTTTGATGATTAGAGTTTGATGATCCAAGTTTCATATTTTTGGGATGTTACAAACCTTCCCCCCTTAAACAAAATCTCGTCCCGAGATTTGAAAATGGACGAAAAGATTACCTAGGATTTGAAGAGATCGGGAAACTCTGTCCGGATGTGATCTTCACGCTCCAAGGTAGCTTCCTCTTCCGTGTGGTTGCTCCACTGAATCTTGAGAAACTTGATTCTTCGGGTTCTGGTAGTTCGGAAAGCTTCTTCCAAAATACGGATGGGTACTTCAGGATAGGTCAGGTCATCATTGATCTCTATAGTCCGGTGATCAATATTCTTGAATACTTCAGTCTTCTCCGGGACTTCGAGAAACTTGCGAAGTAATGAGATATGGAACACATTGTGCACGGCTGACATCTCTTCGGGTAGTTCCAATTGATACGACACTTCTCCTCGACGGTTCAGAATTTTGAAGGGTCCGATATATCTAGGGGCTAACTTTCCTTTCAGTTGAAAATGCTGCATTCCTTTCAATGGCGACACCTTCAGATACACAAAATCTCCTATGTTGAAGGCGAGGTCTCGACGTCTCTTTTTGGCGTAACTATTTTGTCAGGACTGGGCTGTCTTGAGGTGCTCACGAATCTTGTGAACCTTCTCTTCTGCTTCTCGTAGGATATCGGGTCCGAAAATCTGACTCTCTCCTACTTCCAACCAATTCAAAGGGGTGCGGCACTTTCTTCCGTACATGAATTCAAATGGGTCCATTTGCAAACTAGCTTGATAACTGTTGTTGTATGAAAATTCTGCGAACGGCAGACAGTCTTCCCACTTAGATCCATATTCTAACACACATGCTCTCGGCATATCTTCGAGTATTTGATTTACTCGCTCCGTTTATCCATCGGTCTGAGGGTGATAAGCGGTACTCAAATCTAGTCGGGTTCCTAAACCTTCTTGGACTTTCTTCTAGAATCTCGAGGTAAACTGAGTTCCTCGATCCAATACGATGTTCTTGGGGACTCCATGCAAACTGAAGATTCTAGCGATGTATAACTCTGCTAGCTTCGAACTCTGATATGTGGTCTTGACGGGTAAGAAATGGGTGACTTTGGACAATCTGTCCACTATGACCTAAATAGATTCATTTCCCGTACTAGAAGTAGGCAGTCCGGTGATAAAGTCTATTCCAACGGAATCCCATTTCCATTTCGAAATCTGTAAGGGTTGCAAAATCCAGCGGGTCTTTGATGTCCTGCCTTGACTCGCTGACATATATCACACTTGGCGATATAGCTTCCGATTTCTCTCTTCATCTTATGCCACCAAAATTGCTCTTTCAAATCTTGATACATCTTAGTTCCTCCGGGGTGGATAGAATAAAGAGTATCATGAGCTTCCTTGAGAATAACTTCTTTCAACTCAGAATCTGCTGGTACACAAAGGCGTCCTTTGTACCACAGAACTCCTTCTTCATCTTCGGTGAATCCGGGTACTTTGCATGTACCGATACGACGCTTGATTCCATCGATACTAGCATTTCCTTTATGCGCCTCTTTGATCTGGCTGATCAAAGTGGGTTGAAGTTCTATGCTAGCCAAAAATCCTTCACTCACTAATTCCATTCGAAAATCTTCCATCTCTTTGTGCAAACTTGGTTGCTCCTTCAAAATCATGGAGTTCAAGCGGCACGGCAATCTGCTAAGGGCATCTTCTACCACATTGGCTTTACCGGGTGATAGTGAATGTCCAGATCGTAATCCTTGATTAACTCAATCCATCTTATCTGCCTCATATTCAGCTCCTTCTGAGTGAATATATACTTAAGGCTCTTGTGATCTGAATAAATCTCACAACGGTTTCCCATCAGGTAATGCCTCCATGTCTTCAGGGCTAGAACTACGGCTGCGAGTTCGAGGTCATGGGTTGGGTAATTTTTCTCATGTTGTTTTAGTTGTCGAGATAGATAAGATATAACTTTGCCTTCTTGCATTAGCACACATCCGAGACCGATCTTGGATGCATCACAATACACGTCGAAGGGCTTCGTGATATCCGGCATGATTAAGATGGGGGCTGAAATCAATCTCCTCTTGAGTTCTTGAAAACTCGCTTCACATTTGTTGGTCCATTCAAACTTCTTGTCCTTCTTCAGCAATTGGGTCATGGGTCTGGCGATACTCGAGAATCCTTCTACGAACTTGCGGCAATATCCCGCCAATCCGAGAAATGCACGAACTTGGGTTTGAGTGGTTGGGGCTTGCCACTCTTCGACATCTTTCACCTTTGCAGGGTCAACGGCAATTCCTCCGGCTGATATAATGTGTCCGAGGAATCCTACCTCCTGTAACCAGAATTCACATTTCCTAAACTTGGCATACAATTGATGCTCTCTAAGGGTTCCAAGAATGGTCCTTAGGTGTAGTCATGTTCTTCTTCCGATTTGTAATAAATCAGAATGTCATCGATGAAAACAACGACAAACTTATCCAGGAAGTCCATAAAAATCTTATTCATGAGATTCATGAAATAAGCGGGGGCATTGGTTAATCCAAAAGACATGACGGTATACTCATATAATCCATATCTGGTGGTAAAGGCAGTCTCGGGAATATCCTCTACGCGAATCTTGAGTTGATGATAGCCTGTTCTAAGATCAATCTTAGAAAACACTTTGGCACCGGTCAACTGGTCAAACAAATCTTATTCACAAGAATCAATATGGGTTTCTAAGGAATAGGTCAATTCAAGACTGTCTGGCTTGGTCTTTTGAGTATTTGTTTCTCTGTCATACTTCTAAGAAACCTATCATTATTTTAAAACTGGATTTTGCTAAGGCTTTTGATACCATTGAACATGAGGCTATTTTGGAGATTATGAAGCACAAAGGTTTTAACTCAGTTTGGATTGGCTGGATGAAAGCAATCCTGTCATCTGGCAACTCTTCTATTCTGCTCAATGGGATTCCTGGCAAGCAGTTTAAATCCAAGAGGGTGTTCGAGGAGACCCTTTGTCTCCTATTTTATATACAGGATCGATTTGCTACAATCTGCGATAAATGAGCTCTTATGTTCAAATGGTATCGGTTTGCCTATTGTCACCAATGAGAATGATTATCCAATAATACAATATGCAGATGATACTTTGATGATTATGCCTCTTGATATGATTCAACTTAGGGCTCAAGGTTTTATTGCATAAATTTGCACTTTCTCGGCCTTAAAATTAATTATAGCAAATCTATGATGGTTCCAATCAATGTTCACGATGACCGGTGAAGGAGTCATGATGTTTGGTTGTCTTGTGGGGTCTATGCCTTTTACCTACAGGGCTGCCTTTGGGTACTACTAGACCCACTATAGCTGAAATGCAACCGATGGTTTGCAGACTTGAAAGGAAGCTCACTTCTAGCTCTAGTTTTTTATCTCAGGGGGCTAGATTACAACTCATCAACTCTGCCTTTTCTTCTATGCCATTACACTTTCTAAGTTCCTTGCAACTAGCTAAAGGATTAACTAAGCAGTTAGATCGAATACTCAAGCAATGTCTTTGGAGGAAGAAACATGATGAGCCAAAGCCTGCTTTGGCAGCATGGGACATTGTCTGTTTGCCGAAGGAAAAAGGTGGACTTGGTGTTATTGATTTTCAGAAGAAGAATGCATCTCTGCTCATTAAATTTCTGGATAAATATTATAATAGTAAAGATATACCTTGGGTCAAATTAGTGAAACATGCCTATTACACAGATAAGGTGCCTCATGCTGAAAACTTATGTGGTTCTTTTTGGTGGAAAGATGTTTTGAAACAAGTGGATAATTTTCGAGGGGTGGCTGCAGTGCACCAGGGTTGTGGGGACTCTTTTCTGTTTTGGTCAGATAATTGGGAACTAAATGGATCTACCAGGCCTTTAAAAGAAAGATACCCAAAACTTTTCTCATTTGTGCTCAATGAAAATTTATCTGCTGCTCAGGTTTATTCTTCTGAGGATATCCATGATTTATTCTATTTGCCTCTATCTGTTGAGGCTTTTCAGGAATTGAGAGAGATTCAGAATGTGATGGTAGCTAACCCACTTTCTGCGCAGAAGGATGTATGGACTTATAGGTGGGGGGACAATTATGCCCCAAGTAAATTTTACAAGTGCATTTTTGACAATATAATGGCCCCTAAGGTTTATGTTTGGTTATGGAAATCTTGTTGTACCATGAAAACTAAGGTGTTTGCTTGGTTACTTCTGAAGGACAGATTGAACACCAGAGATTTGTTGCAGAGGAGACATTGGACCGTTACTGATGATATACATTGTGAATTGTGCCCTTCCAGAGCATATGAGGACAGATCTCATCTTTTCTTTGAGTGCAATTTCAGTGCTAGGATATGCAATTACTTACAGATTGTTTGGTTACCTATTGGAGATTTGCAGTTTTTCATGGAAGTCTTGATCACTGCTTGCTGGAATATTTGGTTAATTCGAAATGATAAAAAATTTAATCATCAGATACCGTCTTTCTCACAATGGAAATCAAGATTTATTCATGATATCAACTTGCTTAAATATAGAATTAAGAAGAAATGGAGAGCTTCTCTGATAGATTGGGTAGAGGATTTACACTAGGGATCAAGACATGCTTATTGATCCTGCTTGTAATTAGTAGTAATAGTAGTAGTCTTTGTCTTTTTCTTTTAGCCTTAACACTTGTAAGTATTTCTTTTTGACTCTTTGTTTTCTGTTTTATTTATTAATAAATTGTTGTGGGGCTTTTGCCTCATAGTCTTATAGTCAAAAAAAAATCTTCTATCTTGGGCAAGGGATACTTGTTCTTGATGGTGACATCATTCAACTTCCGATAATCCGTACACAGACGGTTACCTCCATCCTTCTTGTCCACAAATAAGATAGGTGATCTCCATGGTGACGCACTTGGTTGAATTAATCCAATTTCCAACATGGAATCCAGTTGCTTCTTCAGTTCTGCTAGTTCAGACGGGTTCATACTATAGGGTCTCTGGGCTATGGGTCCTGTTCCGGGGATTAGTTCAATGATAAACTCGATATCCTGATCTGGGGGCATACCGGGCAAAACATCTGGAAATACATCGGGGTATTCGCAGACTATCCGGACTTGGTCAATGGTAGGTTGGGCTATACTCTTGTTGCACCTGAATTGACGAGGTAAGGTTTCAGATATATGCTCCACTGATATTCCGTCTGTACTGGTCATGGTGATGGCTTTCTTGGCACAGTCAATCAATCCTTTATGTTTGGACATCCAATCCATTCCTAGTACTACTTCTAAACCTTTAGTTCCGAGTACTATCAGGTTAGGATAAAAATCTATGCCATGGATTCGGATAGGGACGGCTTTGCAAATTTGCCTAGCCTTGATGGTTGAACCGGGGATTTGAACAATCATAACATGCTTCAGTTTGGTTGGTTGAATCTTACTAGTGCAGGCAAATTCTTCGGTGACAAATGAATGCGATGCACCCGAATCAAACAACACTCTTGCAAGTACTGAATTAACATAAAACACACCCATCACGACGTCTAGCGCTTCCTGAGCTTCTTCAGCATGCATGAGAAAAAGACGGCCATTGCGGTTGAGTGAATTCCCTGGGGCAAATCTCATTCCTGGCTGAACACGACGCTGCTGCTGAGCTGGGGCATTTGCATTGGGAGCTGCGGTATTCTTCTTGTTGGGGCACTCGTTGGAGGAGTGACCCTTATTTCCACACTCATAACAAGTCACTTGCGACTTTTCCTTTGTTGCAACAGGCACATCATTGCTTCCAGTCCTCGGGGCAGTGTTGGTGTTGGCGGTATCACTGTTGTTGTTGAACTTGGGTGGGGCACGGTTGAAATTTCTAGAGTTGTCGGGGTTGTTGTGATTTCCTCCGGGCCTAGGGTTTCCACGGTTGGGATAGGTCGAACGGTTCATCGGGGGTCTGTTGGTTCTCGGGGAAAATCTTGGAGATGGGTTGGGGCGATACTTTGGGGTATGATGAGTTCCTGGCTGATGCATCATGCGATGCTTGCGGTTCTCATTGGCTTGGTTGATCTTTCCTTCCATCTGGATGGCAGAGTCGACCAGGGCTTCAATATCAGCAAAGGGGATATTGACTAACACAGTCTGCATTTCATCGTGCAGACCATTCAGGAATCTTTCTTTCTTCTTGGCTTCGGTGTCGATCTCATCCGGGGCATACCTAGCTAATGACAAGAATTTTTCACGGTATTCCACTACGGTCATCCTTCCTTGTTTCAGTTATCTGAACTCATCTCTCATCCTCTTGATCAAACCAGGTGGCACATGGGTTCTGCTGAACTTGACCTTGAATTCCTCCCAGGTCGAACGTCCAGTCTAACTAGGGTCTCCTATGGTCAGGATGGCTCTGATACCAACTTGTCAACACCCGGATTTTTAATCCTAGATGCCTGTTACGCCATACATCGCAATCCCAGGATTACCATTTTTGCGAGACATAACAGAATTGGATATCATAGTACATCATCCATTACAAACCATACATAAGGTCTTACATAAATAAGGATCTCATGATCCAGTTCTTAATACAACTCAAGCAGCGGAAATACGTAATAATTACGGTAGCGTAGGCGAAGCTCCATCTTTGGGGTCACAGGCAATGCTAACGATGGGATATGATCCTAGTTGTCGTAACCTTCCTGGGGTCCATCCTCCAGGTACTCCTCTTCATAGTGCAGCTGACGGAATAGCAGGACAAAGCCATGAGTACTCTTTAAGTACTCGCAAACTAATACTAACAAGTGAAGGGGGTTTTTGTAGTAGGACACTAAGATCTAGGGTGGTTTTGCAAAAATCCAGATTTACCTCTACTAAGTTCAGAAGCAAAGAATGCTAGTTGAAGTTTTATAACACCTAAGCGGGAACCTGTATCTCATGCCACAAATCTGTTGTGGTCATGTCAAATTCTCAATTCATTTCACAAGTCATTTTGAAAACATCTGATGGGGGAACAATATGGCCACTCCAACTGTCCATAACCGCGAACGCGGCTATTCGAATAGTTTGAAACTCTGCAGAGATTGTACACTTTCACCACAACATTCGATAATACATCAGGAACAAATCCTGAATTCGCCATACTCAGTATGCGGATAATCAATCCTAACCTTTCAATTACACGCCCTAGTATAAGCACCTCTCCTGTGAGTTTGGCCTCCCAACCATGACCAACTGTCATCTCGGGTACTGCACAGGTGGACAATCTTCACAAGGTAGCCTTAGCTCAGACCTTGGCCGTGAGGGAACCAATACTAAGGTATATAAGTTTCCAGTCAAGCCCTACCCAATTTTTGGGTATTGTGGTTGTACGGTAAAATTGGAATGGTATCGCATCCAGACAACCATCAGTTTTATAAAGGGCTAAGGCTCATGCCTCAACATTTTCATCATCAAATTCATCTGGTGTTCGAAAACACATGTCCAAAACATTTCAATAGAATGATACATCATTTCAAGGTTATCATAACCATTTTTCCACCAAGTATTCCCATCTAAAGTTGGTCAAGTTTTATGATTAGCACTAGCATCTACAAATGGGGGTAAGTACTAAGGAGGGGTGGTAACTAGTGGAGTTTAACTAAGTTCAATCTCATGCCTTAGGAGGACATAAATATTATCTAGCTTAGGCCAATTTTTATGATCTTTATGCAACCTTCAATTATCTTTATAATATCTAGAATTTATTCCAGTAAACTCTAAGTAAGAGCTTTGATAAAGAAATAAAGTATAAAGCTTATAAGTAAAACTAGGAATGGGGTTATCAAGTGGGTATGATCACATATGCTTAAGGCATATAGTTGGCATGGTAACAAGCAAGTATTTGCTTGCATAGGTCAACTTCATTAGTAATGCTTGCTGAAGTAGAGTATCTTGCAAGTGTTAGCTTGCACATTCAACTAGTAGTATTAGGCTTGCATCATTATCATTATAAGCTTGCTAAATTGCAAGTGTTAGCTTGCACATTCAACTAGTAGTATTAGGCTTGCAAGTATTGGCTTGCCTTGTGCAGAGCAATGGTTGAAGTTCTCCTCGGCTTCTTCTTCGTAGTATCCTCCTTTCTCCTCGTATCCTTGGTCGGTACTAGCGTCCATGAATAAATACGAGGTACACAATCACCAAACAATACTTAACTACTTTCAATCATCACACACAAGGGTTCTATAGAAGATCTAGCATCATCACTAACATTACAAGATTAAAGCTTGGTTTATTTTCTTTTATTTTTAGAAAAGTAATTTCTACTCTTTGAAAAAGATACTTAAGATTTAATATTCTCCAAACCAAACATGGGATCATGTTGACACATGTCATCACCACATATTTCAGTACATGGGAATGTGATTTAAAGTGGTGTCACAATTTAATAAGGTTTAATCTTTTTATTTTAAATAAAATAAGTGACTAGAAATGCCTATGTGGCATCCTTTTATTACTTGGACATTATTTCTGTAAGTAAACCCATATATTTTTATATATTCTGAAAGGTATGATCAAATGTGATTTTTGAGAGTTGGAATCAACTCAAAAGCTATTATGGTTTAAATTTGAAAAAGTTTGAATGCAGAAAAGCTTCTGCCTTGTTATTTTTACCAAGGGTGATCTACATATCCAAATGATTTGAATCCAACGAGCTTGGATTCAGCATTTCAAAACCTTTCTAACAAAATTGGTTTCATTCAATTTGGTTCACTGAATCAAGTTGGGTTGATTTTTTAAACTAGGTACAGAACTAGGTTTGAATTAAAATGGAAAAGGTTAAATTCAAACGAGTGGGTTGCGCGGAAACTGCTAATGGGCTGGCCTGATACGCACAGCGCTTACGTGGGCTGGTTAAGTTGCTGTCCTCAGGCGAGGGCCGGCGAGGTGGGCGAACGACAAAGTCGACGACGGCGAACCTCCTGGTACCGGCAGCTTCTCCTGGGGCGGCTCCAATTGCTGGCTCCCTTCTTTTCCAGCAGCGGCGAGCTCCGGCCAAATTCCGGCGATGCGCTGCTCGCCTTGCTCCGGGAACAGGGCGGAACGATCAGTGAGGATAGGGGAGTGAGATGGTGTGCTCAATTCGGCTGGGGGTGGCCTCTACTTATAGTGTCGAGAGGGGACCGACGGATGCAAGCTAAGCTCGTTGTGGGTGACGACACATAGGGATATCGGCGTGGGCGATGGTAGGGGCGATGTTGTGCTCCCTGGCGAAGCTCAACGACGTGGTGGCGAGGCATGGGGCGGTGTTGATCGGTCGGAATGTTGCGGTGCTGTGCGCGTTCCCGACGGAAGTTTTTATGGCGCACAGTGTAACATCCCAGGATTCGCACCTATAATTAGAGAGGACACATGCGTGTGCATTGCATTCATGCATAAGGAAATCCAGGGGATTTTCGCGCAAAAGTAAAGAATCTATAGAGGGATCGAGATCTCTCTTGTTCTGATGGAAACATCAGTACAAGTGCGATGGATTTTGGCATGATCTCCCTAAAGGGAATATGCCCGAGAGGCAATAATAAAGTGGTTATTATCGTATTCCTTATTTATGATAAATGTCTATTTTACATGCTATAATTGTATTAATGCAGAAACGTTAATACATGTGTGTTTAATAAATAAAAATGAAGTTCCTAGTTATGCCACTCTTATAAACTAGCTCGTTGATTAACAAGATGATCAAAGTTTCCTGATCATGGACATTGGATGTTATTAATAACGAGGTCACAACATTAGTGTAATGATGTGATGAACATTCATCCGAAGTATAGCGTTATGATCAAAGTCATTGAGTTTATATTGCTATAACAACTTACGAAGTGATCCTAATCCTTAGACCATGAGATCATGCCAATCACTAACACCGGAAGAGTTTCTTGTTGACATCAAACGTCACACCGTAATTGGGTGATTATAAAGATGGCTTCAAAACTACTAAAGTGTTATATTGAGACTCATGGATCAAGAGTGGAATTTGTTCATCCCGATGATGGATAGATATACTCTGGGCCCTCTCGGTGATATCACGTTGATTAGCTTGCAAGCAAGTGATTTGATCACTAGAATGTTATATCACGGGAACGAGAAAAGAGTGCATGTCGGTAACGACATTAAACTAGGTATGGAGATACCGATGATCGAATCTCGGACATGTAATATATCGTGAAACAAAGGGATTAAGATACTAGCGTAAAAGGTTCACACGATCACAGAAGTCATCGTTGAATGTGTGGGAGTCTGTACGGATCTCCAGATCCCGCTGCTGATTATTGATCGGAGAGGGCTCTCGATCATGTCTGCATTATTCGCGAACGGTAGGGTGACACACTTAAGGGATACCGACACCATTCGGAGCAAATGATATGCCAGAGAAAGAAAAAGGAAAGCGCAGGAATTTATTTCACTAGACACCGAAACTGTTTCGGTTAAAATTGCTGAAACTGGTTCTGCATGTGAAATTGAAATGTTGTAAGGGTTTTATTTGAATTTTTGTTAATTGAAGTAATTAAAAAAATTCTGAATAAATAAATAAAAGAGTTTTATTTAAATGAGAGCTTGCATTAAATTTGGTTGAAATTTAATGCATGTGACTGGATTTTTGAGTGGATGCTTTTTAATGGGAGTGGAGGCTTTTCATTTTGAGTGGGAGCTCCACCCACATGAATGTGGAAGAGGTCGGGGCAGCCCCATGGCTGGGCGCCATGCCCCTTGGGTGCCCCCCTCTCCCCTATAAAAGGCCCCCCTCTCCTCCTCTCAAAGCACACCTCCTCACGAAGGATCTCTCTCCCCCTTTAGAATTTCCCCATGGTCTCGGATCAGCGAGATACATGTTCCCGGTGGCTTTTTTCTGGAAGGATTTGTTGCTTCCGCTGCTTCGCTAGAGCGAGGGCGCGGAGGTTGTCGGGGTACCCGTACGTGTGTGCGATCACGGATGCACCACTGCTTTGAGGTGCTGGACTTGATCGTCTTGGACCCTGGACGGATGGACTTCATCACGATCTTGAGATCGGCAAGCGTTCGTCTACATCATCCACGAGTACAACCTCGTTAACTCTATTCGGTCTTCGAGGGTATGTATTCTATGGATGTATATCCACCCGTTGCTTTTATCTAGTAGATAGATCTTGGTACATAGATGTTCCCATCGTAGGAAATTTTTTGTTTTCTATGCTGCGAACCCTACTGTGGTATCAGAGCCGGATCTATGCGTAGATTCTTTGCATGGGTAGTACACATATGAGTATGTGGGCGATGATGATCATTTTATTGCTTCTTAGTTGTACTTTGGATATTGGTGGCATAGTGGGATGAAGCGACTCGGACAAACTTTACATGTCCTCGCACATGAGACCTGTTCCACGCTTGACATGACACTAGTTTGCATAAGTGGCTAGCGGGTGTCTGTCTCTCCTACTATAGTCAATATCTAATTTGCAACGAGTTTTCAACAATTTGGTTATCCTCGTTGTGGTTCATGTTCGTAGGTAAGAACGGTTCTATCTTCGAAAGCCCTAAGCCACGTAAAACTTGCAATGGACAAATTAGAGGCGTCTAGTTTAGATTGTTGATGGGTTAGTGTTATGATATGGTGATGTTGTAAGTAGAAGTATGAGATGATACTCTTACAACACACATAGCGTGTAAGTTCCATAGACCTTGGCCTTACATATAAAGGTATGATAGAGATCATACCACGGTGCACATGATGGAGATCATATGCGGGAACCATATCATTTCACTTATTAACATGAGATGTTTGATTGCATCTTATATTGCTATTTTAGCATTTTATTAGCATAATAAGATGATCCCTCATTTAAATATCAAGATAATAATGTGTTCTTCCTTAAGTATGCACCGACAATGTTTCGTCGCTTCAAGGCATCACGTGATGATCGGGTGTATTTGAATCCACGAGCATATCTCGGGTGTAAAGACACATTACGCCGAATACTAAGGTTCTTACTTGGCGAGCCTAGCATGTACAGGCATGGCCTCGGAACACGGACCTAAAGGTTAAGCATGAGTCATATGTTTTGATATGATGACCATATGGATGCTCGCCTTTGAAGCTACGCTGACTCACGTGATGATCGGACTTGGTGTAGTGGATTTGGTTCATGTAATCACCAAAAAGGCACGAGGGATGTCGTTTTTGAGTGGGAGTTCATTTCTAATTTGGATTAGTAGAACTAAATTTATCATAAATTAAATCAAAGTGAATTTGCATAATTTGTTGTAGTCATTGGCATTCGTTCACCACCTTATGCATAGTTGTAATTGAGATAATAGAACTATAGAATTCTGGATATATACTTTATGAACTGGTATCGTATTGTGTTGAGTGTCAATCTAAAGTTTAAAGTCCTATTGCAAACTTTCAGCAAACTCTATTTACTCCGTGAAATTTAATAGTTGGTATTAAATCGAGAGTAACAATTTCAGTGTTAGTATCTTAAGTATCATGTTTGCCTCCACGATTCTTGATTGCTTTAATATCAAGTTTATCTAGGAGCTGAAAGAATTGTTTCAGAAACCATCATGTGTGGCAGATATAAAAATATCTGAAACAATGTTTTGGTTGCAATATGATAGAGTATAATATATGTTCTCATATTGGATAAGAATTTACGAAGGTTGGAGATGCTAGACATCCTAATCATCCAAAAGGGTTTTGGAAAGTAATGTTATACTCACGATTCGCCTTTATAAGCTACAGTAGCTTGATCATGAAAGTCGTCATGATAAGGATGAATAGAAGATGTATGTAAAGTGTTTACTACACTAAAAGATTACTAAAGAATGGATTTTAAAAGAATATCAATCATTTTGATGATGGTGATCTACTTCAAAGTGCAAGTCCAAAGGTATTATTATTTGAATATACATGCTTTGGACTATGTGTCATGTATATGGCGCCACTTTTTATGTTGATAGATTCTTTTAAAAAGGAAAAGGAAATGCTGAAAGAGAATCTATAAAATATATTTGGCAGAAAAGAAAAAATTGGAAATATCCAATTTAGGTATATGGATGATATACATGTTATGGCTGTATTATTTGCTTGTTAAACAATGTGGTTCTTGGGTATTAGATATCGAATTGGTTGGTATGAAATTTCATACGGAACAACGCAATTCATGAACCACAATGGCCTAAGTAACTAGCAAGAGAATATGTGATGATGTTCATCGAAAACAAACAAACCGTTGTTTGTATTTCTCGTTGACATCAAAGCTTGACTTCAAGATTTGTTTTAATAATTGTTATTTGAATCAGGTATTATGAGAACAAAGGTTGTTCAAATAATTACCATATTCCATATAAGATGGATGATTTACAAATCTAGTTGGAGAAATCACATCCATAAAACCTAATGCTAAAATGTCGCAAGACAAATGATTGAAAGATCACTTACGAAGTGACATCGCCGTTTAAATTATATTGGAAAGAAAACATGAAGAAACTCCATTTTTATGGAATTTTGGAGTCTTTGATTTGATCAAGTGACGCTTGTGAGACTTTCCTAGGGATAATTAAAACTTCGTTCAAAGGCCAAAGAAGAACGAACGACTAAATTATTGGAATTTATACATATCGATGTATGTAGTCCATTAAGTATAGTCATAAGCGATGGATTTCAACTTCATATGCTTTCTCTAGAAATTTGAGTGAATATTCACTTAATGAGAAAGAAGTGTGAAATATTTGAAAACGTTCAAAGAATTTCAAGATGAAGTGAAAATCATTGTGACAAGAAAATAAATGGTTTATGATTTGATCGTAAGGGATTTATTTGAGTTACAAGTGTAACAAGAAAAATAAATGAATTATGATTTTATCATAAAAGGGATTTATTTGAGTTACAAGTTTAGCAAAACACCTAGATTTACATCTCCCGAAACACCATAGGAATATGGAGTGTTTGAGATTTGTAATGAAACCTTGTTTGACATGGTTGGATCAAAGGTGTTATTTATAAAACTGCCATTATGTTTTAAAAGATTAAAGCTTTAGAGACTACCGCTTTTACACTGAAAAGAGCTCCATCTTGATCCGTTGAAATGACACCATATGAGTTATGGTTTGGGGTAAAACCCAAGTTGTCATTTCTTAAATTTTGGTATGCTAAACATAAGTAAGTTGTTTACAACCGAAGTCGGATAAGCATGTCTTTGTAGGTTATTTCGAATAACAATTGGGTATTCCTCCATAACACCAAGGACAAAAGGTTTTGTCGCTTGAAATGTGAAGTTTCTTGAAAAAGGAATTTTTCGCAAAAGTTAAGTGGGAGAACAATAGAACTTTGATAAGGTTAACGAACCTTAGCTAAATGTGTTGAGTTGCGCAGCACCAGAAATCGTTCCGAAGGCTGCCATAATGCTCATAGCTTATGTGCCTCAAAGGTTGTGGTCACGGAGATCTAAGTTCTTATTGAACCAAGTCAGTCGGTTAAACAATCAAATGCTAAGATTTGAGAGTAAATCATTATTGTCTGACAATGATGAACTGACTACATGGAACGAAGCGATGATGGGCCCTGACTCCGTCAAATGGCTTGAAGCCATAAAATTCGTGATAGTTCCATACACGAGAAATCAAGTTTTGAACTTGGAAGACCCTCCGAAAAGGTGTAAAAACCTATCGGTCGTATTTGGATCTATAAAGAAACAGACATGGATGTCTCACATCCATGAAATATTCGACATGTCATAAAGTATTTTATGACAACGTTCAAAGGAGTTGACTATGACAAGATTGGATCTTTCATAGCGATATTTAGTCTGGATGGATTAAAGTAGCAACCACTACATATAATTTGGTATATGATAGATGAATAAACAAAACAAAATTCTTCTAATAGAATGGTTACCTAGGACGTGTACAAGACACGATCCAAAGGGTTTTGTTAAATTCAAAGGGTGCTAAAATGGCATGCAAACTTCAATGGTTGAAGTAAGCATCGCGGAGTTGGAATCTTCACCATGATGAAAAATGAGTTTTTCATCAGGAGACGATGAAGATGCTTGCATTTGCAAGAAATTAAGTGGGAGCGCTGAGACATATTTCTAATACATTATGTGGAGGACATCTTGTTGATTAGAAATGGTGTATCTTTTATTGACAAAGGTTAATAATTCCATTTCAATGAAAGACTTAGGCAAAACCCGAATATTTATCATGAAAGTCTATAGTGGATAGACCGTGACGCTAATATGGTTATGCCAAACGTACATATATGAGATATTGAAGGAGTTCAATATAGAAACAACAAGAAACGGTTCTTGTCGCATGGAAAGGAATTGAATCAAGATTCAAGTGTATCGACACTTGATAAGTGAAACAAGATTCAAGTGCTTTGACACTTGATGAGTAAAATCACGAGAATGTTTTGATCAATCATACCATGATATGTACACATCCAGATATGTCCTATGCTCTAATTTTTATGAGCATATACCAGAATGAATCATAAAATGATCATTGGACGATAGTAAGGATATCTTATGATCTTTTGGAAGAACTAAGAATATATTTGTGTAGAGATGACAAACAATTACAAATAGTTCATTGTAAAGAGTTACATTGATACTAGTTTTGTCACAAGATACAAATTAAGTTTATCTCAATTTAAACTATGGGTGGCACAATGAAATGGAAAGAAAGTTTCCATGATGGATTTGGATGAAATCCAAAGTTAAGACATTGTGACGAATACTACAACAAAACGCTAATTATATGACTGCTATAGTAGCAGCAAAGGAGGGAATTTGTGTCAAGTAGTTTGTTATCAAACTAAGGTGTGGTTCGCAACGGGCTAACACTAAATACATATTGTATGACAATAGTATCGACGTGTTTTAACCCCAAGGAACTCAAGGTCTCACCGAAAGACCAAATTTATACAATGCCATCTCATTTGAGAATGAGTGATGCGTGAAGACGCAAAGACATGCAAATACACACGGACCTGAAAGCGTCAGATCCGTAGATTATGTTAACCACTTGCAGTTGCGTATATGGAACACCAGAAAGCCATATGTGTTCAATACGCAAAGTTTTCAAACTAGATTATTGTCTCTAGTGCAAGTGGGAGACTGAAGGGAATATGCCCGAGAGGCAATAATAAAGTGGTTATTATCGTATTCCTTGTTTATGATAAATGTTTATTTTACATGCTATATTTGTATTAATACGGAAACGTTAATACATGTGTGTTTAATAAACAAAAAGGAAGTTCCTAGTTCTGCCTCTCTTATAAACTAGTTCGTTGATTAACAAGATGATCAAAGTTTCCTGATCATGGACATTGGATGTTGTTAATAACGAGGTAACAACATTAGTGTAATGATGTGATGAACATTCATCCGAAGTATAGCATTAAGATCAAATTCATTGAGTTTATATTCCTATAACAACTTACGAAGTGATCCTAATCCTTAGACCATGAGATCATGTCAATCACTAACACCGGAAGAGTTTCTTGTTGACATCAAACGTCACACCGTAATTGGGTGATTATAAAGATGGCTTCAAAACTACTAAAGTGTTATGTTGAGACTCATGGATCAAGAGTGGAATTTGTTCATCCCGATGATGGATAGATATACTCTGGGCCCTCTCGGTGATATCACATTGATTAGCTTGCAAGCAAGTGATTTGATCACTAGAATGTTATATCACGGAGCGAAAAGAGTGCATGTCGGTAACGAGATTAAACTAGGTATGCGGAGATACCGATGATCGAATCTCGGACATGTAATATATCGTGAAACAAAGGGATTAAGATACTAGCGTAAAGGTTCACGATCACGAAGTCATCGTTGAATGTGTGGGAGTCGAGACGGATCTCCGTCCGCACTGATTATTGATCAGAGAGGGGTCTTGATCATGTCTGCATTATTCGTGAACCGTACGGTGACACACTTAAGGGATACCGACACCATTCGGAGCAAATGATATGCCAGAGAAAGAAAAAGGAAAGCGCAGGAATTTATTTCACTAGACACCGAAGCTGTTTCGGTTGAAATTGCTGAAACTGGTTCTGCATGTGAAATTGAAATGTTGTAAGGGGTTTTATGTGAATGTTTGTTAATTAAATTAATTAACAAAATTCTGAATAAATAAATAAAAGAGTTTTATTTAAATGAGAGCTTGCATTAAATTTGGTGGAAATTCAATGCATGTGATTGGATTTTTGAGTGGAGGCTTTTTAATGGGAGTGGAGGCTTTTCATTTTGAGTGGGAGCTCCACCCACATGAATGTGGAAGAGGTGGGGGCAGCCCCATGGCTGGGCGCTATTCCCCTTGGGTGCCCCCCTCTCCCCTATAAAAGGCCCCCCTCTCCTCCTCTCAAAGCACACCTCCTCGCAAAGGATATCTCTCCCCCCTTTAGAATTTCCCCATGGTCTCGGATCAGCGAGATACATGTTCCCGGTGGCTCTTTTCTGGAAGGATTTGTTGCTTCCATCTCACCTTGAGCGAGGGCGCGGAGGTTGTCGGGGTACCTGTACGTGTGTGCGATCACGGATGCACCACTGCTTTGAGGTGCTGGACTTGATCGTGCTGGACCGGCTGGACCAGATGGACTTCATCATGATCTTGAGATCGGCAAGCGTTATTCTACATCATCCACGAGTACAACCTCGTTAACGCTATTCGGTCTTCGAGGGTATGTATTCTATGGGTGTATATCCACCTGTTGCTTGTATCTAGTAGATAGATCTTGGTACATAGATGTTCCCATCGTAGGAAAATTTTTGTTTTCTATGCTGTGAACCCTACACTCCCTTGTATCTTTTGTGTTTGATAGGATGACAATTTAAATTTGATTACTTAATTGATAAAAAATGAATCTAAAAAGAATTTGAAATTAAATAATTACGATAATCATATAAAGGAATCTTTATTAATACATATATACATATAATATTACATTGTTGTTTTATAACTGAAGAATAAAAGTAAATTAAAAATAAAATGAACAAATAGAAAAGGATAATGGGAAAATGGGATTACATTACTGAAATAAATACAAGAATTCTTTGTTACAGGCAAATATATATTACATTGTCTTTACAAATGAATAAATAAATTACAAAAGAATAAAGATTACAAAAAGAAGGAAATTTAACTTTATTATAATATAACAAATTACATTGTCTTTACAATTAACTAATAAAAGAGAAAGTTTTAACTTTCCGAATACAGTACCATGTTACAAGTTAATTTACAAAGTTCTAATTTCAATAAAAGAAAGTTACATAATAATAAAAGAAGCCCTAACTTATACCCTATCTATAATCTTTCATCTTCCTTTCTTCTGATTCTACTTCTTCTTCTTCTCATTTCCTGCAAACACAACAAAGAGAAAATAAAACAGAAAAAAAAGGATGTTAATTGGTGAGAATTTTACTCTCAGACTTGGCCTAGTGATGCTAGTGCCTAATTAATCATAGAGTATTAATCAAGGGGCCATGTTAAGAATCTGTTATTATTCTGGAATATTGCCTTAGATTAGTGCATCATAGGCTGGTACAGGGGCAAGTTTCACCAAGGACAGGTAAGTGGCAAAAGAGAAGATATTCAAACCAGTCGAGCAGATCCATAAGGGATCAGCTTCAAGACTAGGAAATATCTGGCAATGGGACAAAAACCCTGGAATAGGCAGGAAGCTTACACACACAGCTGCATGTGATGTGCTGTCGATCAAGCAAGGGAAGTGACCAATATAGAAGAAGCAACTGCAGCCACTACTGGGAGAGGTGCTTCTCACACATTCATTCTCTCCCAAAACAGCACAAGCTAAATCAACCCAAAGCACAAGACCACATCACATATAACTCTAGCTTTGGATCTCAGCTAAACAACCAACCATACCACTAGCCAGATTTCATCTCCACATCCCAACTCTGGTTGCTCCCTAAAAGCCATCCAAGAACTAGAACAAGAAGAAATTCATGACAGGATAATAAGCTAGCTCAAGAGG
Source organism: Avena longiglumis (assembly GCA_030063025.1). NCBI lineage: Eukaryota > Viridiplantae > Streptophyta > Magnoliopsida > Poales > Poaceae > Avena > Avena longiglumis. The sequence continues at coordinate 410,509,277 of CP125974.1, read as the reverse complement.
AGGAGGAGCAGGCCAGTAGCTAGGAAGAAGGAAGGATCCACAACATACCAAGGTGGAGCAGTTCAATCCCAAGATCAAGAAGATCTAGCTGATCAAATCTAAACACATCCACAACACATTTCAGTAACTTGTGCAGTATCAGGTAAATATCCATTTCTATGATCAATCATAGCATTTTTTCTTATATGAAAAGATTTTTAAAGGGGGAAGCTCTCATCCTTGCATAGAAATGCTATGAAAGGCTCATCATAGAGCTTTGGAGCACTCAAGCATCTATTCTTATTTAAATCTTGTGCCTCATCCTTTGCATCATGGGCTAGAACTGGTTACATACCTAAGTCATCAGGAACAAATGACCTTTGACCAGTTACATTAGTCAAAGTAGTAGCAAATCATATTCATTATGGTCATGCTGTTGTGAACCCATTAATAAGGTTCCACAATAGCAATCTCATAACTAATAAGGCCACTATAATTAACTAAATCATCTTATCATCAAAAGACAGATTTTAAGTTTATCTGCCAGCAAGTACAAATACCACATAAATCATCTTCCTAGACAAATAGTTTAGGAATCATTGATAAGGTCACCTTCTTTACATAAGATACCATGTGCTTACAGCCTCAGTCTATGCATCATTGGCCTGGGAAATATTTCCAGTCATTTGTGTAACAAGAAGCCATGCTACCCAGTTGTTGCTGTGCACACTCCAGGTAGAGGCACCACAACAACAACCAGTGCATTAGATGTCACTAGAGTCAGGCACTATACCCATTTCATTATACAGCAGAGATCAATTAAATGAATCTAATCATTTTCCTAGCCACCAAACTAGGAATCAAATCTTACATATGTGTTGTTGTCAAGAATATACACTTCACTTTATCAAGTGATACACCATAGAAACCAGGAGTATGACAAGTTAAAGCAACCAACACAACTAACCTGATACTAGAATAAATTCTAGGAGGTTAGGAGGGGTCACTATAACTTTATCCTTCTCATATTCTCAAATTAATGGTCATGGGATCATTTCCTTATAAATTTTCTTTATAAACATAGGCTCAGGCATATGAATGCTTAAGTAAACCTCCAACACTAAGATCAATAGTCTAAATTAAAAATACCATCAGCAAAGATCATATGCTATCATCTGTTCCAGCAAACCATGAACATAGCTTCAGTTCAGCAATGTACTGAATCAAAAATTCAGATAAACAACAGTACCAGTGATTAGGGTTTTATCACTAAATCCTTCAATTACAGCAGTGAACAAGTAGTTCAGGAAATAACTTTGTATCAAATCAATTAAAGAAAACACCTGTAGATCATCTCATGCCAAGAATAAATAGACCTTCCTCCAACTGAAGCTCATTACAGCACATAGCCACAGATTCTCTACTGTGTTAACAAGTGATCCCATACCACAGGTTTTGAACAACATTCAATAGATGATACTAAGCAGAGAGAGTAAACAAAGGGAGAAGTAGATGTGAGACAGAGGGAGTGTACCTGGCGCCCGAGAAGCATTCACCACAGCATGGCGGGGCAGTGCCCGCGCGGCTAGAGTGATACTAACCCGAGGAAGTCTTCAAACCCCATCAACACCACCACGGCCACCGTAGTTCTGACACCGGGGTTGCACCTACTGCCGTCCCACCGGCATCAGACTAGGAGAGAATCAACCCCACTTCACCACCATCACATTAACACCAACACCGCACTAAACCACCCCGAATCGCCATCAAAACATCACAAAAATATAGTAAAGTAAGGCACTGGAACCCTAGACGCACACAAGAGGAATGGGACGAGCTCGAGGGGGGCTTTAAGAACAAATCCAATTGGAGAGCCAGGCCGGCCTGAGGGAGGAGAAGCCCCGGCGACCATCAGCAGCGACCACAACGGCCTACCTCGCCGGAATCGGGCGGGCGACGGCGTCGGCGTCGCCAGCAACCAGAAGGGGAAGTGAGTGCGTGAGGGGGTGGATGAGGGAGACAGGCTCGGGGTAGGGTTTGACCCAGAGCCAAATGGGCCGGATTGGGTCCAGATGGGCCCCTTTGGTAAGCCTGGCCCAATTCCAAAGAAAAATAAATAAGAAATAAAATATTTATCAAATCACTAAATGACCAAACTACCCCTGAACATAAATTATACCCTAGAAAAATCCTAAAAATATATATGATATATCAAGATGATCACAAAAATATATCTACCTAATAAAAATATAATTTTAAGTGTTTAAAATAAATTTAAAGAAAAATAATTATTAACACCATTAAATTTTAAATGAAATTTTATAAAATAAAACAAAAACCCTAAAAATAAATAAAAAATCATTTTTGTGTATCAAAATAAATCTATTATTTTATAAAAATACTCACTTAGAGTTTTACAAATAAAACATAAAGTAAATATTTAAAGACACTTAATTCTTTGATGAGTTTTATAAAAATAAAGATAATACTTAAAAATAAATAAAATTCATTTTTAATGTTTGGAATAAATATACTACACTAGAAAAATATTAAATATACCATTAGGAAAGTCTTTTAATATTTTAAATAATAAATCCTTACCTAATACCTATTTTGTGAATTCTTTACAAACAATTTTTAAGTAAGAAATAATCACAATTCTTATAAAACCTTGAGAAATTAATGTCTTAGTACTAATTCCAAACCCATAACTTAAATTCATAATCAAACTTAAGTATAACTTTTAACTTTAAAATATTCTTTTAAAATCTTATTGAAACTCCTTTTAAATAAACATTGGGTATCACCCATTTATATAATATGGTGAATAATCATTATATTTTAACCACTATTAACATAACTTTAAATTCTAACAAATTACTAAGATCATCTAATTATGATTTCATTAAATAAATACATATTCCTTTCATAATAACAAAACAAATTTAATCTAATCATTCACTTAAATAGAAAGTGAATAATTCCACACCTTAGTTACATCATAAATCTAAAACTTGGGAAGAATTAAAATATATTACATTTTAAGTTTACTTAACCTTTTAAAGTTAACTTTAGTCTCAAAAGCTTATAAACATTATGTCTAATAAACTACTTATGTTTTTATAGTTAACTTTGGTCTATTTCAATTAAGACATAATGCATCTCTAGTCCAAACTAATCAATCAAATACCAAAAGCCATTGATCACATTTTATTAACAATGAAGATTTCTTAAACATTACACAGGAAATCTTTTCTTCGAATCTTATTCTTTTTTCCACTTCAAATAACAATCTTATAATAAGTTCTTCAAATCTTAACAACTCAATCCCAAGGACTTTTATCATAATCACCACATGACAATTCACCCTAATGACATCATCTTATACTTTACTTACATATTTTGGATTATTAACACTTAGGTTCCTTATGAAGGTCATTACTTGTAAAGTAAAACTTGAAGATAAACCCAACTCTGAAAAGAATCACTTGAATTCACTTCACTCAAAGTATTGAGGATTCAACTTGGGATTTTTACAAAAATGCATAGCATTACTTATGCATAACTGCATATTGCTTCTTTAAACATTAGTCCTTACCGGACCAATGATGCAAATTTCATATATTGGATCTTATGTCGTCTCGAAGACTGTGAGTGCATAATCTTGCAATCAAAAAAGGCAAGTTCACACTTGCTCATGTCCTTTGATTATTTTCTGTAAAGTATTTTGCAAATCCAGTGTTATCATCACCTGCATTTGAAAAAGGTCAGAAAACACTATTTTCATAATAATGTGATTATAGGTTATTTACCATGAGGTAATAACCTACTATAAGAGTTTCGGTGGTAAAGTAACATATTACCTAGGACTTAACAACCAATGACGCCAGTGATTCTTGCGCCGTATATTATGCGTTGACCATGAGATTTGGAATGGGACGGAGAAGTCAGCTGTATCTTTTCCCTCTCGCATGGAGCTGGATGTGCGGGTCATGGCTGTTATCACTCGTAGCGTGCATATTATTTATGGTAATTCATAGAGGATATGCAACATATGGGTGGGAGCCCTCAACGTCCCACGATAGTTCCGGCATCTGAATGGTCTGTACAAACCATTGCCGTAATTCAAAAGGTGGGCATGGTGTACACTAAGGAGACATCCGGGGTCGCGGAGAAGGCAGTGATTGGCTTGGATCTTAGGTTGGGACTCAAACCAAGGAAGTTTGAACGGGGACATACTCCCGGCCGTGCAACAAAACCTAAGGTCTCTCATGGGTAAAGTGACGCACCTCTGCAGAGTGTAAGAACTGTAACTTGTTACTCCCTGTTCCGGGAAGGAGCTGCGAATGCGGCGGGAAAGGAACCCCATGAAGGTTCTAGTAAACCCGTGAAGGCTGACGGACATAGATTTTCAGAATAAAAGCAACCTTTGAAGAAATGTTTAAGAAAACTTGCATTGCCTACGACCTAAGGTCTGTGGCTGTAGATATAGTGCATCAAACACTCCTTTTCTAGTGGACTTGCTGAGTACGCTCATACTCAAAGTATCTTCTTAACCCTTGCTAGGTTCTAAAGCCAGTACAGACAACGTCCACATCAAGATATGCTCCAGGAATCATCATAAACAGCTAAAGCTCTTCAAGGAAGTCAAGAAAGTCAACATATACATCAACTCAAGTGAAGACGAAGTTGCTGATTAGATAAGAATAAAATTTCTAACCATAGAACCTACTTCTGTAGAGTATTGCAATAGTAGCAATGCAAGCGAGTAGTTCAGAAACTAGTTTTATAAGTATGGTAGCTATGAGTTATTTATTCTTGATTCTTCTTCATAAGAAGTTTCTTTCTCTCTCTTTAACCTAGAGTGTTCTCTGGATCTTGTGTAAAGAGTTGAGTTGTAACCTATAGTCATGTCTTGGACCTGCTATGTTTCTATTGTACTACTCTGAGGGATGTAATACTAGTGAACGGTGTTTCATTGGTGTTATGCCAACGACTATAGTGTACTACATCATGCAGTGGTATGTTGGGTCATCGCACACAGTGCGCGTGGTCCGCGCGGCGGCGAACGAGCATGTCTGCGGGGTTGCTGGGACGGTGGTGATCACATGTGCCTTGGCCGGTGCAGGGCGTCTGTCGAGCGTGGCGCACGGGGCACGCTCTCGGCATTGTTGCAGAGAAGGTTGGCAAGGTCTGTGTGTGTGGTCTAGGGGCTGGCATCGCTCGCGGCTGGGACAGGGAGTGGCAGTGGGGTGCTGGCTTGCTCCCAGACATGTTGGCTAGGCTTGGTGCTTCTCCTAGCTCGCTGTCGACATGTGGGTGGCAAGGGTGCACTCGGCCTGCTCACCATTGATGACAATGGCTAGCTTACAGTGGTGCTAGAGATGAGTTTAGGGTGTTAGATGATATACTAAGGCTAGTGGTGTCCAGAGAGGGAACAAGTTAGGCCAGAATCACTGCACACTATAGTGTTTGTGATTTTGTTGATTTGAATCTGCAAGGTGTTTGATGAAATGGCCGCATGAATTCAAGTTTTGAATTTTGAAAAGATTTTTGGTGGGTGTGCTAGGCATGTGCTGGTGAGTCTGTAGATGCCTGGGTTTTGAAAGCTGAGCTTGTTTGAGTTGTTTTTGAAAAAGTGGGATCTTCCCATATGATATAGATTCAATTTTAAACTGTCATTTAAACTATGCATTTGAATGTTTCTGGATGATCACAAGGTGGGCCTTGATACTTTGTTATGAGTACTATCAAGGGGTGTAAAGATCCAAACAAGTTTCTGTTAAGTTCTGAAAGTTAGAGATAGCCAAAGTAGGCATGGGAGTTAATTTGGCAAAAGTGACCATTCACTTAATTTGTTGGTTTTGATTTATTTGTCATTGGGAAAAGTGTGGGGATTATTTAGATGATGTTTATTTCACCTAAGAATCATTTTACAAGAAAAGAAACACATAAGCAAGGTAATTCAAAAGAATCTAAATTTTGATGCACACTCATATGAATGCTTTCATATTTTTAATTGGAAAAGTTTTTGTTAACCCTAATTTTGATGATTAGAGTTTGATGATCCAAGTTTCATATTTTTGGGATGTTACACCAAGGCGGAACATTCTGGATGGTAGGTATTATCTTACAGTTTCCGACCTACGAGTTACATTCTCTCTGAATTGTCAGAGCTTGAATACCCTTTTGGTTCTAAGGCATCTCCTTGGTACTTTTTCATGATACTTCCATGAACTTGATACAACTCTCCATTGACTTCTTAGCATCTTACCTACTTTTAATGAACTTTCAATTTATCATATCTTGTTACTCCTTAAATCTCCTCCACCATGCTTTCTTCCTAAACTGGCCAAGAATGTGACTTATGTTCTATCTATTCTCCAAATGGTGTAAATACCCCTTCTATCATTCTACATCATTCAAGTTAATCTTCCTCATAGTGGATATATCCTCACTTATTTCGGCAAACTCTTCAAACTACAATACGCATTACCCTTTATATACATTATTCAAGTCCGCATCCCTTGGGATGTTGTTTCTCTCTCACTTTCATCTTCCTCTAGTGCTTCCTGGAGTTTCGTCCATGATGACGTGAATTCCAACGACTGCCTTCTGGAGCGTAAGAGCATCCAGGAGGTGCGGATTCTTGATTAGAAGTACCAACACTGAGATTAGTCATTGAAAAATGACTAGATTTGGCGTAATCTTCCACCGAATAGTCCGGGTGTTCTAGCAACGCTTCCTCATAGTAAGTTGGTTCCTTAGCGTTTTCTTAGATCCAGTCATATATATTGGTATAGTAGCAATTGGAGTACTCTTCTAAGTTGATTGGATTCGTATTACCCCCATATGGTCCATAAGGATCTCTATGGTTATAATTGGTCTCTTCTTCAATACCTGCATCACAAGGTATAGGATTCCCTATGGTTTTACCTTGAGATTCTATTTCCCATCCATACTTGTTAGGCTCAGGTTTATTTGGAATAACTTTATTCCATTCCTGTTGTTCGGAGTTATATTTGGTCCATAGGTCTTCAGGTGGCTTGAAGTCGTTCTGGTAATAGGCATAATTTTCTGAGTTTGGGTCATCAAATTTAGTTTCCACAAACACTTCTCCTGAAGGTATGTATTTGGGATGCCTAGCTTCTTTATCTAACTTTTTCCTACGAGCCATTGCTTTATCAGGATTGGTAAAATCCTCAATGACCATATCCAACTCCTGAACTAAGTCTTGGTGAGTGTTCTGATAAGTGTTTAGCAAAGACCGATAACAATCCATATACTCTACAGCTAGAGTAGGTTTAGCTTGGACTAAGGTAGAGTGATCTAACTCATGCTCTGAGTTTGAGGTTTCATGTGGTATAATGGTGTGAGTACTACCTTCTAGAGCTTGGGATTTATGTTCTCGGATAATGGTTATGGTTCTTTCTGACAATCGATATCTGATGCCATGCACCTTGCCTCTCCTGCTGGCATTTCTCCCTTAAGTCCTAACTTCTTGGGTAACATGATCATGACACGGTATTTAGCTAATACCTGCCCATCATAGTAAGTGTAAATCTTGACCAAAAGTCTTGATTCACATTCCAAACTCCATAGAAGTTGTCGGAGATTGTCTGTCCAATCCCCTCCATAGTCATCCAACGTCCTGTTCATCACTTGAACATTCCGGGATGGATATCGAGGTGCCATGTGGAACTGTGGATAAGAAATTATCATCAGTCACATAGAGTCAAAACTCTTGGGTAATTATTGGAATTGCAATCATATAAAAGAGTTATCACACTAGTAACATAACAGGATTATTCTCAAGTGAATATCCATCATATCACTAGAGAACTCTTCATTATTGCTAGGATGTGTTCTACAGGTTCTACCCATTTACTAGGTTTCCAACCTAAGGTCAAAGCATATGCTCTGATACCAACTGCGGTGACCTAGCATACCACTACATGATGTAATATACTATAGTCGTTGACATAACACCAATGAAACACCGTTCACTAGTATTACATCCCTCAGAATGGCACAACAGAAACACAACGGGTCCAATACATGGCTAAAGGTTACAACTCACTCTTTACATAAGATCCAGAGAACACTCTAGGTTAAAGAAAGAGAAATAACTTCTTACTAAGAAGAATCAAAGATAAACAACGCAAGAACTAGTATACTATTAAGTCTAGTATTCTGGCTAAGAGGTTGGCATTGCTGCTATTGCAATGCACTACAGAAATATGTGCTTTGGCTAAATATTATATTCCTAACTAATCAGTAACTCCGTCTTCACTTGAGTTGAGGTATATGTTGACTTCCTTGTCTTCATTGAAGAGCTTTAGCGTTGCATGATAAGTCCTGGAGTATAACTTGATGTGGTTGTTGTCTACTCCGGCTTCAGAATCTAGCAAGGGTTAAGAAGATACTTTGAGTACGAGCGTACTCAGCAAATTCACTAGAAAAGGAGTGTTTGATGCACTATAACTATAGTCGCAGACCGTAGGTCGTAGGCAATTCAAGTTTTCACAAACATTTCTTCAAAGGTTGCTTTTATTCTGAAAATCTATGTCTGTCAGCCTTCACGGGTTTACAGAACTTTCATGGAGTTCCTTTCCCGCCGCGTTCGCAGCTCCTTCCCGGAACAGGGAGTAACAAGTTACAGTTTTTACACTCTACAGAGGTGCGTTACTTTACCCATGACAGATCAACTCTTTGTTGCACAACCGGGCAGCTTATTCCCGTCCACAATTCCATGATGTGGGGCCCAGAAGATGATCCAAGCCAATCACTGCCCCCTTTGCGACCTCGCATGCCTCCTTGGTGTACACCATGCCCACATAATGAATTACGGCAATGGTTTGTACAAATCGTTAGATGCCAGAACTATCATGGGACGATGAGGGTTCCCACCCATATGCTGCATATCCTCTACGAATTACCAATTAATATGCACGCTATGAGGATAACAGCCACAACCTGCACATCTGGCTTCATGCGAGAGGAATAAGATACAGCTGACTTCTCCGTCCCATTCCAAATCTCATGGTCAACGCGTAATATACGGCGCAAGAATCACTGGCGACATTGGTTGTTAAGTCCTAGGTGATATATTTTTGAATAGTGGTACCCCAACTGTCAGATTTAATAGATTAGCTGATCACCCTGGATCAGTAATCAATAGTTCTCATTATTATTGAAAATAGTGTTTTCTAACTTTTTCCAAATGTAGGTGAAGACATCACTGGATTTGTAAAATACTTCACAGAAAATAAACAAAGGACATGAGCAAGTGTGAACTTGCCTTTTGTGATTGCAAGATTATGCACTCACGGTCTTCGAGTCAGTATAAGATCCAAAATCTGAAATCAGCATCATTGTTCCGGTAAGGACTAATGTTTAAAGAAGCAGTATTATTTTATGCATAAGTAATGTGATGCACGTTCTAAGCGCAAATCCTGGGAATAACGTTGTCCTAGGGTTTGGATTCCGAAAGTGGTTACTTTGGAATGTGTGGTCCTTTTGGATAAATTTCATAGTTGTACTTTTATTAGAGTTTATGATAGGTTGTAAACAACGCATATGTAGGAGTAAAGTATACATACTTATGACATACTAGTTAGGATTACTTATACAAGGTTTCTTATTTAAAGTGGAAAAAGGACAACCTTAGAAGAAAAGGTTTCTCTTCTAAGGTCTAAACAACTTTGTGGTTAGTTAGTGGTGGTTGATGTTATTTGTTTGCTTAAATGGTTTGGCTTGCGTTGCTTTATGGTTTAACTACTTCAGACCAAAGTTAACTATAAAACATATAATAATGCTTATAGTGTTATATTAAGATTCTGTAGACTAAAGTTAACTTTAAAGTATAGATATTTTTGAAAGTATCGTACTTATACATTGGTATCTTGTATATCTGAAATGTGTTGTTTAAGTTACTTAAGAATGTTTATTCTGTTACTTGAGTAATGGTTTCTTGATTTGAGTATGGAGTAATATCATTTATCTTTTATAGATAAGTGAGTATAGTTTATAAACCCAACATAACGTTACTTAACTACTTGTGGATTTATGTAGTGTTGTAGTAGTTTTTGTAATTTGGTGATTAATATGGTTTAGAAAAGATTTGATTGTTCACAAGTTGTTCTTTCAGGATTTTATTATTAGTGGAATTCTTCTTAGAGATAATCTTCATTTAAGGTTGTTGATTCTTCTAAAATAAGAACATTTATAATGTTTTAAACCATTATGGCATTAGATTATTAATATTTAAGACTAATACTATTTATTAGACTTATTTGACTCATTTTAGGAATATTAATAAATTCTATTTATCTTTATATAAATTATAATGAAGTAAATAAGTTTAAATTTGAGTTAATAAAATATTTTTTTATTTACCTCAAAATGAGACTATTAGATTTTTAACATGTAAATAATATTTTTGTGATCATTTTGGTATATCATATTTATTTTTGTGATTTATAAATAATAAGATATGATTTTTTATAATTCTTATTACTTTATAATTACTTAATAAATAATAAATATTTAATTAAGTGAAATAATAATACATGATTATAGTTTTAAATTATAATTCTTATTTTTCTAAGATTTTTGGTATTTTACTTATATTATAAACATTTATCATTATAGGAATATGAATTATTAATGTTTTATTACTTATAAAACCTTTATTAAATAATATTTATTTAAATAATTATCACCATAATATTTAATAATAAGTTTAAGTTGTAGATTTTATTTTTCTGAAAATTTTCATATATTATACACATTTTTCTGAATTGAAAATCAAAAGTTATTAATTAAACAAGATTCAATTATTTATTAGATTTCTGGAATATTATTAATTGAGTTATAACATTTTATTTAACTCTTAACAAAAAATAATTTTTATACCACGTCCAGAGCTAGCCCCAGTCACTGACCTGTGGGCCATTGTCCACCTCAGCACGCTGTGTAAATAAAATCTATTTACTACCGACCCTGCCTTGACCCCTAGTCAATGATATATGGGCCCAAGGCCATGTCATCAACTACGCGGGCAATGACCGGTCAAAAGAACTGACGTGGCTCGATCATGAGGTAAACATGACGTCAGCATCACCACCGCCATCGGTGAGTGGTCACCGGCGACGATCTACGGCATCCTAACAAGCGAGATAAGCCTGGTTCGAATCAGTGCAACCTACTGAACCTAATAGTGGCGGCGGCACTCGGAAATAGTCATCGGAGCTTCAGCTCCGACGAGCTCCGACGGTGGCCGACGGTGTCTTACGGTGAAACGACGATTTACAACGAGATCAGACGATTCAATGATGCTGGAAGGTTCAGGAACTCACCCTGATGATGATTGGGTGGTCGGCGAGGACAGGCGCGGTCGGAATCGAGCTTTCCGACGAGGATTCCGACGAACTGCTGCGAAAGGGAATGACCAAATTCACCAGCTCCAGTGCTCCCCTTGATGCAAGCTTCTACCCAGAGGATCTACGGAGGAAGGCGCTTCTCCATGACGGCTTAGAATGGTGTTGGGAGACATGGTTCGACGGTGAGAGGTGGCTCTGGTGAGCTAGGATTTCGGTCTCGTTCGTATCTGAGAGGATAAGGAGAAATTGGAGATAAGGATTGAGGCAGGTCGTCGCGGTGGCCTTCTTATCCCCTCTTGTCAACGACGGCGAGTATCTTGGCGCAACGACGACGATGATGGCATCGGGCGGCGGCGAGCTCCGCCAGCGAGCTGCCTGTGTGCGTGACGATGACGATGATGACCTTTTGCGGATAACCCCCTGATGATCTTTGCTTCTCAACCCGCAGTCCTTTGTTTTCCCCACTTGTCAGTCATAGAAGAAAAAGATCTGGGCTGGTTACTAGGCTGTTGTGGGTTGCACAAGGGCGTCAGATAGGTGTAGGGTGTTGGGACACATCCAGGTTTGGTTTTTATTTGTTTTATCCTTTTTATTTTTTCTGTTTACTTATTCAGATTTGAATTTGATTTATATTTTGAACTTTTCTTTGTAGGATTTATTTACTGGATATTTGTAGTAATATTAAAATATATTTGGTAACCTTTATGAACTTTTATTATGTCCTCCTTTTATATTTCTTTTATTTACTCAATAAGAACTCCTTTTTAATAATATGTAGAAACTTCTTCTTATTATTTTTCTCTTCTATTTTAATTAGGGATTTCTTGAATGATATATTCTTATTAATTTATAATCTTAACTCTAGTTGATTCATAGTTTGAATAGAAACTTTTGTATGTGTAATGATCCTATATCTTTATTTAATGCAGGAAATATAAAAGACATTGATATAGTTATTACTACCCCCATTAATTTAGAAAATGTCAATGTATCTATTTCATTATGATAAATAAGGAGGTTTAGGATTTCAAATTATGATTACTACTCTTAGCTTTAGGGTTTTGTATAAGCTTAGATTCCTTTTAAGAGTCAAGATTTAATGACTAAGCATATTGCCTTTTGTATATAGTATTTGATGAAATCTTCCTTTTTAAAAGAAAGTTGTAATTAGAGTGTTTTATAGAAGTGAATTAATAAAAATATACTTAATCACATATAGTTATGATGGTTGGAATTAACAGAGATGTGCTTATGTAATTTGCTATAGGAAAGTATTTCTATAAAGTGTTATAGACATCAGATGATGGATCAATGGTATAAGATGGATATTATGTTTGATTTTGAGATTTAGAGTTGATTGCTTACCAAGATTAAATAGGAAAATGCTTTATAAGGTATAAATATATTTCACAATCTTGGATCTCTAATTAAGGAATTTCTTTCCTAGATATAACACTTCTTTCTATCCATCATCAAGGTTAGTACAATGAGCTTACTTATTAAAATATTCTTATTCATATATTACTCTTCTAAACTCATGGATAAACCCAATGAGTTTGATACAAAGGCATTTCATAATTTGTTCATATCCTTGCTTGGTTGTATTTACTATTCTACTGATGATCACCTTCCATCCAACCAGTAGTTCCTTCAACTACACTCACAATCTTCCTTAAAATTCCATCACTGATCTTTCTCTAAAGTAAACTATCCTTAAAGATAAATAACACCACTTTTATGACTCTATGCTATACTAGCTTTAGTTGGAATAACACCATCTTATATTTACTTAAATCTCATGACTTACACTTCAATCCCTGAATTATATTTATGTGGTTTGCAAAGACTTCTCTAGGATCACTTATCTCTACTAGGGTTCCAATCATGTTCTACCCACCAGTATTACCTATACTAAATATAAGCATTCAATATTGGTGGTCAAAGAATTACCATTATAATACTTTAATCATTTATTACTGAAGTTCTTAGTTGGCTAAGGAGGGATTTATCTATCCTACCTTTCCATTATCTTGGAATTATCTTCTTAGTATCTCATATTGGGTTAAGGTTATTTATGAACTTATGCCCTCTTTAAAATATTTAAGTAGATGTTATGATAAGATCAGGAAATAGTAGATCAAAGATTGATAGTTAAAGAGTTTGTGAATCAATGGTTGATTAATCAAAATTGATGAACAATAGATATTGAGATAATTTCCATAAAGATTGTATAGAAAGAAAGATATATATATATAGTGGATGATCTTGACTTAATCACTTTCCAACTCCAACTCATCAAAGGAGTTTTTAAGGTTAGGTGTTACTATGATACTCAGGATGTGTGCAGATGGAATTAAGATATAATGGTTACATTCTTATTATTTGTTTTATATCCTTAACTTGGTACTTATGGGTGATTATAATGAATACTATAACATGATCACCTTATGATCAAATATAATTCACATTATATTAAGGTTTAACTTATAGTACATTTGATCTACCCTTAGATCAAATCTCTCTTACCCAAAATGGGATTTTAACAAAGGTCTTATTGAAACTTATTTCATTCAACTTGATGATCTACTTCAATTACATCAAGCTAAGAGAAGCTTCAATCACTTTGACAAGTTTTGTTTGAAAGTGCGAAAATTATTCGAATTTTCTATGCATGCTTGCAATGCACACATCTGGGTTCAACTTATTTCTAGGCTCTAATACTGGGATGTTACAGTCTTACCCCTTTCGAGTCTCATCTTTGACTTTCTAGGTCATTTTTGCCTCGTGTCGAGTCAGTTTCGATGTTGCCGAGTCATTCTGGGCTTTCCTTAGTCACTGACAGTTTGTAATCATGATTGCTTGCCTCAAATTTTGTCTCAAATCCTCGACGCAGTGATAGCGTATGATAACTCCCGTCCATTGTGGCGGTCCATCGCCTCGTGTCTCAAGGCCGTGACGTGGATCTAGATTTTCCATGTATCTCCTACACGTGGCGCTTGCTGATGCGCTTACTCGGCCAAATACACGGCAACATAGTGGCCACATGGCGCAAATGGATCCCACGCTGGTGTTTTTACCCTCCTTAAGTAGGGGTGCTGGGAACTTAACTGCCTTTGCCTATTTAGTTTTCCCCTTGCCTTCTTCTTATTCTTCCTTGCGCCTCTCAATCCAAAACTGCCCCTTGATGTTCCTCTCTCCTGCCGCTCCGGTCCAGCGATTCTCCCCTCTTCCTTTTGATTCTCCGACGGGTCCTTGCCTTTCCAGGCCTCTTCCGACGATGGGAGAGTCCGAATCGTGCGATATTATGGACGCCCACGATGCCGGTGAGGAGGTGGAGGAGCACGAGGCCGTCGGCGAGCGCGGCGGCTAGGAGGGCTCCAAAGTTACAGTGGAGGATCTTGAGTGGCTGCACTCCACCAGGCACATTCCGCTAGAGGTCGATTGTCGCCTCCCCCTAGGTGAGATCGTTCCCAAGACCGAGCCCAACGAGAGGGTGGTTTTTCTTTCACACTTTGAGCGTGGCTTTGCTCTCCCAGTTAGCAATTTCTTCATGTCTTTTCTTCCCACCTGCCAACTGCAAACCCATCATCTTCCTGCCAATGCCATTGGCTCTCTCTCTTGCTTCATATGTGCTTGCGAAGGCTAACTTGGTATCTGGCCCACTATTCTCCTTTGGGCCAAGTATTTTTATTTCTGAATATAGGTTGTGCCTGATCTCGGCGTTCATCGTGCTGAGAAGAGGTCCACCAGGTGTGGTGCTGCTAGCATCACGCCCATGAGGGATTCTGTATTTCCTCGGGTCACTGGCATTGACTCGTGCAAGAAATGGCATAGAACTTTTTTGTATGTCAAGAATAGCGGGTCCAATGACTACATCCGGCTTCCCCCTTCAAGGACGAGGTTCCCAGCAAAGAGCTTTGGAAGCTTGACCCGCGCGATAAGAATCCTGCGGTGAACGAGGCTCATGGAATCATCGAAAGGCTTCTAGACCCGGATGCGAACTTCCACCTTACCAAGGAAGACCTCATGTGTGCCTTCATCGCATGCCGAGTCAGCCCTATCCAGGCCAGAAGCCACAAGATGTTCTTCATGAGTGGCCCGCGAGATCCTACCCGGCATTCCACTCTAGAGCTCACCAATGATTAAGTAGCCCACCGAGTCAGCTCAATCTTTAAGCTGAACTTAGCGGAAAACTGGGCCTGGAGTTGCCCTCCTTTCACCCGAGACAGGCATGTCCCGTGGGTAAGTTTCCAAGTTGTTGAATCGCTGCCGACATAGCTTTCCTTGCGTTTACTTGCTGTTCTGTTTCTTTATTGATTTCATTCTGTTTGTCTTTTGCAGAATCTCGTTCACAAGGTTGATGACAGTATCGTCCCTCCTGGCGCTTATTTTGATGATCGTCTAGATTCTGACGAGGTCAAGTATGATTTGCTGTGCTTCATGCCGATCCCGCACGCTGCCGCTTCTCCTGCTTTGGGTAAGAACTTCAATTGAAATCCTTTGCGAGATTGGTCAGACGATGACGACGTGGACTGTGAAGTCTTGGAGGTACTTGTCCTTTGACCTAACTTTATGACTTATCCCATTGAGCTTACCATTTACTCATGCAGCTGGTCAGGTACACGAGGATCCTCCTCTCTCCGTAGGCTGATATGGCAATCTCCCTGCTACCAAGCCGAATAAGCGGCACGGGTCCTCCTCCAGCACTCAGCCCTCGAAGAAACGCCGAGTCGATCCTGCCGCTCCTTCTGCTGCCATGTTCTCGCAGTCTCGCAAGACCACCATATGCCGAGTCACTGTTCGTCGTGCCCCGCGTGATCTGGCCATCTCTGGGTAACTTTAGCTACTCGTTACCTTTCATTTTCTTTTTCTGTTCTGCGTCTGTTCACTCATAGACTTCTGTTTTTATTTTCAGCATTGCTATGTCCGCCAACCAAGATGATCCTAGCTGGTTTCTTCCCAGTCAAGGCCTGCTTCTCCTCCTCGTACCGATCCCATCGTGCAGAGCCCCGTTCGGGTCTCTGCCCCCACTACTGAGGCTCATGAGTCTCGGAGTGAGGCTGATCCGGCGACGTGTCCGACAGAGGAGATCCGGCGTCCCTCTCTAGTTGCTCTTTTTGATTAGAACCTTGAACCTGGCGCCAGCAATATCGTCATCGAGAAAACCCCTAATGGCAGTTCTCCCGTTGTCAGTTTGCTAGTTGATCTAGTCATTGCTCGTCTGTCGGTTGTTGAGCCTGCTCAGTCGTCTCCTTTATCATCCTCAACCAGTTCCAGACCTGTTCCTTCTGCCTTTTTGGCTAAAGACAAGACCCGGCCTGCTGCTCAAGGCCAAACTCGCTCTGCGGCAATGTACAAGAACAATAGGTTGTGCAATGGGTAATTTGTTCGCCAACTCCATCTCTAAAAAAATTATGAGGCCCCTGATTTATTCTCATATGAACTATATGATCTTTGAACTGTTTCTGCTATATATATCTTATTGTGGCTAATGATTGAAATTTGCCCCAAAATAGAGGTAGTACACATTGGTGTCAGATTTTTTCAGGAATGAATTAGCGAACCCGGGGCAATATACAGGAACAATACGTTGTGCAATGGGTACTTGGTTCGCATACGCCATCCCTGAAGAAACTTATGAGGTCACGGACTTTGTTCTACATATAACTCTGATCCAGTCAATTTAATATTATCTTATATATGTATGATTTCTAAGTTATGTTCTTAAAAATCTACATGATATTATGATGACGTGGACTTTAGCAAGTACTCTAGGGACAACAAGAGCCGCTACATGCTGAGGAAGTTGTGGTGTGGGCAGATACCTTTCCACCATAGAGGGAGACTGTTTTGCCCATTATGTGGCAGATTCATTGACTCAAACATCGACAACTTGATCCAGCATGCGGTGGGCATTGGAAAAGGCCGAGGCTAGAGGCACGAGCCGAAGACCTTGGCGCGGCATGCAACCTATGGCAAATTCCTTCGGTAATATGTCAGGACTGGCCTGTTTCCCCTAGTGTAGGCTATACATGATCCCCCTCCTGCTCCTTCCCCTGCTAAGGCATCTCCGTGTCCCTCCTGCTACTGCCCCATCTTATTTTGTATATATTCATTTTTAACTAGTTGCATGTGTAAGACAATTTCACTCTAGTGGTGGATATATATTAATCTCCTTTATATATGGAGTTCCTTTAAATTATAGTGTTCAGTTATACATTACTGATCATGCACTAGTACAAACTTGTCCTAGTGTTCAATTATATTATTGATCATGCTCATGCACACTTCCAAATATTTCTAGTGCACACTACCTAACTTTTGAATTAGTCAAATTCAAAGCAAGTGCACCTTATTGCTCTGCAGCAAGCATGAACCTCATTTTCTCTTAATCATCTTCGATGTATGAACGTCATTTGCTCTTAGGACTCAATTTCACTCTTCGATGTATATATGTACTACACCATATATTTTCTTAGATGTGTGAACCTCATTTTCTCTTAGGACTCTAGCAAGCATGTGTAAACACCTTCACCTTAGGACTATGCCATATATTTTCTTATATGTGTGAACCTCATTTGTTCTTAGGACTCTAGCAAGCTGTGTAAACAACTTCACCTTAGGACTACGCCATATATTTTCTTCGATGTGTGAACCTTATTTTCTCTTAGGATTCCTTTGCCTTTAAATTATGAATTATTCTAACATTTTAAGATTAACAAAATCTGGAGTTATGAATATATCTGGATGTACAAATATTCACTCAACGAGATTTCCTTCAAAGAGTACATGAAAAAAGTTATATTGGTGAAACATTCATAATTAAGTAACCAAACTGTCTCACTTCATGATTAAACATTTGAACTAGTAAAATCCATAACACTTGCATGTTATTACTCTGTAGCAAGTTAGACGAACACTAGTTGTCATGCCTTTCAGGGTAAAGATCCAAGGTTTGTACTACACAAATTATTTTCTTCAATTTATGAACCTCATTCAGTCTTAGGGGACTCAATTTTACTCTAGAAAGCATGTATAAACACCCTTTTTTCCTTTAAATTATGAATAATTCTCAAATTTTAGGATACTCAAAATTTGGAGTTCTGAAAATACGGAGTTCTGAATATTAGCTTTTTTAAAATTACTAGTGGTCTTAGTCAGGTAAGTTCTTGGTGGCAAATTATGAAATATTCGGAGAACGAATGTTCTTAGAAACGTTTTCCACTTGCAGCTGTCTGAGGCTAGTACTTGGCTGCAAATATCTGAAAATATTTGGACAAACATTTCAGATCTGTGCCACTTTTATTCTTCCCCGCCCGCCGAGACCACTGTCCACTTCCGCCTCCGGTCCTACAATATGGACACTCTCTCTCGCCTCCAAGGACCCCCTTCGTCATCCATGTAGGTATGCATGAAAATCAAACCCCCAAAAACCTAAATCAGCAACTTCGATTGTGGAATTTTGCCATGGAATTTGCCATTTTGCTTCTTGAATTAAGGTTCAGGGTTACCGAGATGCATAGACCCAACGGCATAGTCAGGAGAGCCTCTCCCAGCCGACATGTATCTGTCCCAACTCTTTTCCCTTGTATAAATCTCAAAATCTGCAATTGTCAGTTCTAGCAATAGAGATATAGTTGTCACTTCATTGGTCTCTCTGTATCTATTTTAATTGTCATTTCAGTAGTATGCTTGCATCTCGATTGTATTAAGATTCTCTCTGTATGTATCTATTTAACAAATGGGAACCTATAGTGATGATGCAATATCGCTATCTAGTGACGATAGTTTTTTGCTTTACTTTTGGTGGTTTTGATTTCCAGTCATCAAATGAAGAGCCCACCGAGAGGATTGAGTTTAGAGGTATCAAAAGAACATCAAAATTGCAGTCATCTGTTTTGTATGCGTTTAGACAGTAGACATTGATTTGTTGTTGCATCAGGGCCTTAACATAAGGGGGACACTGATTTTGATGAGTAGAGCCTTATTGGAAACAACATGCATCTAAAAGAAGTTCATGTAGACTTCCTCTTAGATTGGTGTGAACCTGGATTTCCACCAGAAATCAAGTACTACATCTACAGGATGCCCTATTCATTTGTCATTAAAAAGAAGTGCAAGCTGGTAAGATGATATATTACTGATAATGTTATTAACAACAAGCTACCCTGTGATATTTAAATACTTCCAATAATCACAAGCATGCTAATTCTTCAATTCTCTGTACTTGCCCAGACATTTGGAGCTGAGTTCACAAGAAAATACCTAAAAAATCTCCTTGATGAACCTATTGATGTCCATGTTTGGCAAATGAAGAGAAAAAAGGCAAAGATAGTTAGGATGAAGATGGGAGCTGGGTCAAATGCAATCTTGATGACTGGATGGGAGAAGGTTGTGAGAAGCTTCAACCTAAAGCAGGAAAGCATTGTCCTTTTTTCGCTTTGATGAAAGCGATAATGGAGAGGTACATATTATGTTTCAGAAACTTCCATGGGTGGCCCATTATAAATGCAATGCAGGTTTCTTAGAGAGTACTAATTATGCTAGCTGATTGATTTATGTAATGAACTTTGTATGTACTGCCATAATGTGTAATGGCTAAATTTGCATGGATTTTACCAACTATATATATATGGCTAATGTTTACCATGATCGAGCTTCTATATATCTATATATATGTTCTTAAGTTAATCTGTCTATTTGGATGCTAAATCATGATTATGTGTCATGTCAGCTATGATCAAGATCAAATTAGCATGCTACTATTTAAAATGGTCTACACACACTAGAGACGGCACTTTAAAAATCCGACTTGAGCCACACTAGTTTGGAGACGGTCTTTGTTAGAATCCGACTCAGGTCGCCTCACTATTGGAGACGGTCCCTAGTACAGGTCGTCTGAGGTTGAGGAGTTCTTGCAAGCAGTCAGAAATATTGGACGTCTCCAGCTCGTACATGTTAGAGGTGTTTTCCTTTTTTCCCTGTCTGAGGTCACGTATCTTAGAGCCGCAAAGATAAACCGGCAGGTGGTGTGCTCTTAGAAGCTATGCCCTTGAGCCGAAACGAGAAACCGTCTGAGGCCTATAGGAAATTGACGTCTCTAATTAGCAAATTTATACTGGTGAGTTATACCTCCGGTTAGATCTAATCTAGCTGGGACTATGGAAGCGTTGCCGGATCTTCATCGATATGTTCCCGCTTCAACCATGTTCTTTATCACACGTTGATGCGGTGCCATTGGTTTCATACGTGTGGATACCAGTGGAGTGCTAAGCTTGGAGCACTTGACCATGGGATCCGTCTGTGGGATAATACATCTTTTCCTCCCGACTTACTAAGCCTTGTTGCAGGGTTCGACGCTCATCTTCATCAACCTCTTCATCGAAATGTTGGAGATATTCCCACGAGGCAATAATAAAGTGGTTATTGTTATATCTTTATGTTTATGATAAATGTTTGCATCCCATGATATAATTGTATTAATCGGAAACATTAAGACTTGTGTCTTTTGTAAACATAAAAGGGTCCCTAGTAAGCCTCTTGTTAAAAGTATCTTGTTGATTAGTAGATGATCATGGTTTCCTGATCATGGACATTGGATGTTATTAATAACAAGGTCATATCATTAGGAGAAAGATGTGATGGACACACACCCATAGTAAGAATAGCATAAGATCGGGTCATTTAAAGTTCGTTTGCTAAAAGCTTTCAAATACATAGTAACCTAATCCTCCGACCATGAGATCATGTTTATCACCGTACCAGATGAGTATTTTGATGACATCAAACGCCACTTCCGTAAATGGGTGATTATAAAGGTGGCATTAGTGAAAGGATCGTATGGGCACCTAGAGGGGGTGAATAGGTGCTACTTCAAATTTTACTCTTTTTCAAATTAGGGTTTGACAAGAATGGTAAATTCTCTAGATTATGCAACTAAGGTGAATTTGCCTATATGTCAAACTAGCACATACACTAAGCAAGAAGAAGTAAAGTAAAGTGCGGTAAATGATAGAAGTAACCAAAGTGGTGAAGGGAATATGCCCTGAGAGGCAATAATAAAGTGTTTATTATGTGTATTCCAAGTATATGATAGATGTTTATTTTGCATGCTATAATTGTATTAATACGGAAACATTAATACATGTGTGTTTAATAAACAAATAGAAAGTTACTAGTTATACCTCTCTCGTAAACTAGCTCGTTGATTAACAAGATGATCAAAGTTTCCTGATCATAGACATTGGATGCAGTTAATAACAAGGTCACAACATTAGTGTAATGGTGTGATAAACATTCATCCGAAGTATAGCATTATGATCAAAGTCATTGAGTTTATATTTCTATAACAACTTACGAACTGATCCTAATCCTTAGACCATGAGATCATGTCAATCACTAACACCGGAAGAGTTTCTTGATAACATCAAACGTCACATCGTAACTGGGTGATTATATAGATGGATTCAGAACTACTAAAGTGTTGTGTTGAGGCCCATGGACCGAGAGTGGAATTTGTTCATCCCGATAACAGATAGATATACTCTGGGCCCTCTCGGTGATATCACATTGGTTAGCTTGCAACCAAGTGATTTGATCACTAGAATGTTATATCACGGGAACGAGAAAAGAGTGCATGTCAGTAACGAGATCAAACTAGGTATGGAGATACTGATGATAGAATCTCGGACGTGTAATATATCGCGAAACAAAAGGATTAAGATACTTGCATAAAAGGTTTCGACGATCACAAGAAAGTCATCATTGAATGTGTGGGAGTCAGTATGGGTCTCCAGATCCCTCTTCTGATTATTGATCGGAGAGGGGACTCGATCATGTCCGCATTATTCATGAAACATAGTGTGGCACACTTAAGAGACATCGACATCCAAATGGAGCAAAAGTTTCATGTCGGAAAGAATAACAAGCGCAGGAATTTATTTCACTAGATACCGAAACAGGTTTTCGGGAGAAATTGCAAAAAGTGTTTTTGCATGTGAAATGAAATACTAGCAAGGGGTTATATGTGAATGTTTGTCATTAAAGTAATTGACAAAATTCTGAATAAATAAAAGGAGTTTTATCTAATGAGAGTTTGCATTAAATTTGGTGGAAATTTAATGGGAATTTGAGTGGGATTTTGAGTGGAGGGAATTGAAAGGATTTTTGTGAGTGGAGTGTCCACCCACATGAATGAGGGGAGGGCAAGGGGGCATCCTCCATGCTCCGGCCACCCCCTTGGGGTCCCCCTCTCCTATAAAAGGCACCCCCTCCTCACTTCTCACTCACACCTCCTCGTGAAGGATCTCTCTCCCCCTCTAGAATTTATCCCCATGGTCTCGGACTAGCGAGATACATGTTCTTGGTGGCTATTCGGAAAGAAAGAGTTGTCCTTCCGCTGCATTGCTGGAGCGAGGAGGCGGAGGTTGCTCAGTATCTTGTACGTGTGTGCGAGCACGGATGCGCTGCTGATTTGCGGAGCTAGGACTTCCTCTCGATCTTGAGATCATCTATATCAACCACGAGTTCAACTCGTTAAGCTTTGTCGGTCTTCAAGGGTATGTTCTCTACAGATATACATCCGCTCGTTGTTTGTATCTAATAAATAGATCTTGGTACATAGTTGTTCCCATCGTAGGAATTTTTTGTTTTCTATGTCGCGAACCCTACAGTGGTATCCAGAGCCGGATCTATGCGTAGATTCTTTACACGGGTAGTACACATATGAGTATGTGGGCGATGATGATCATGTTATTGCTTCTTAGTTGTATTTTGGATATTGGTGGCAGAGTGGGATGAAGCGGCCCGGACAAACTTTACATGTCCTCGCACATGAGACCTGTTCCACGCTTGACATGCAAATAGTTTGCATAAGTGTCTAGCGGGTGTCTGTCTCTCCTACTATAGTCAATATCTAATTTGTAACAAGTTTTCAACAATTTGGTTATCCTCGTTGTGGTTCATGTTTGTAGGTATGAACGGTTCTATCTTCGAAAGCCCTAAGCCACGTAAAACTTGCAATGGATAAATTGGAGGCGTCTAGTTTAGATTGTTGTTGGGCTAGTGTTATTATATGGTGATGTTGTAAGTAGAAGTATGAGAGATACTCTTACAACACACATAACGTGTAAGTTCCATAGACCTTGGCCTTACACATAGGGGTATGATAGTGATCATACCAAGGAGCACATGATGGAGATCATATGCGGGGACCATATCATTTCACTTACAAACATTTGATGTTTGATTGCATCTTATATTGCTTGTTTGGCGTTTTATTAGCATAATAAGATGATCCCTCATTTCAATATCAAGATAAGGATGTGTTCTTCCTTAAGTATGCACCGATTATGTTTCGTCGCTCCAAGACATCACGTGATGATCGAATGTTCTTGGATCCACGACCATATTACGGGTGTAAGACAGTTACATGCGCGAATACTAAGGTTCTCACTTGGCGAGCCTAGCATGTACATACATGGCCTTGGAACACGGACCAAAAGGTTAAGAATGAGTCATATGGTAGATATGATGCCCATTTGATGCTCGCATTTAAAGCTACACCGACTCACGTGATGATCGGACTTGGTGTAGTGGATTTGGTTCATGTAATCACCAAAAAGGCTCGAGGGGTGTCATTTTGAGTGTGAGTTCATTCATAATGTGGATTAGCTGAACTCAATCTATCATAAACTTAGTCTAAACTTTACAAATTATGTTGTATATGGCACCACCTACTTTTAATTTCAATGTGTTCATGGAGAAAGATAAACTTGGAACGAACGGTAGCAACTTTACCGAATGGTCCATGAATTTGAGGATTCTCCTCTCTGCTGCACAAAAGCAATATGTGCTAGAAGCGCTGCTAGGCCCCCCACCTTTCGATGATGCCCCTGACAAGGAGAAGAATGTCTATCAGACTCGTCAGGAGGACCAGAACTTAGTTCATTGCGGCATATTGTATGGGCTAGAGCCAGAACTTTGAAAGCATTTCGAAAGCGGAAATGCATTTGATACAATGGGTGAGTTGAAAATGATTTTCGACACACATGATGTTGTAGAGAGCTACAATGCTTCAGAAAAGTTCTTTAGCTGCATGACGGAAGAGCACAGCTCTGTAAGTGAGCATGTACTCAAGATGTCGGGTTACACCGATAAGCTTGTGTCCTTGGGAATATCGATTCCCATTGACTTAGGCATCCATCATGTTCTGTAGTCTCTGCCACCTAGCTATAAGAGCTTCGTGATGAACTATAATATGCAAGGCATGAATAAATCTCTCCCCAAGCTTCTGTCAATGCTTAAAACTGCAGAAGTGGAGATCAAGAAGGAACATCAAGTGTTGATGATCAATAAGAACACTGGTTTCAAGAAAGACAAGAAGGTAAAATGGAAGGGAAGTAAGGGTAGAAAGTCGGTTGCCGTGCCTGAAAATAAACCCCGAGTTGGACCTAAGTCTGATACCGAGTGCTATTATTGTAAGGGGACTGGCCACTAGAAGCACAACTGCCCCAAGTATTTGGCAGTCAAAAAGGCCGGCAAGGCAAACAAAGGTATATATGATATACATGTTATTGATGTGTACTTGACTAGTACTCACAGTAGCACATGGGTATTTGATACTGTTTCAGTTGCTAATATTTGTAACTCGATTCAGGGGTTGCGGAACAAGCGAAGTATAGCAAGGGGTGAGGTCAAGATGCGTGTCGGCAATGGATCAAGTGTTGATGTGATCGCCGTCGGAATGCTACCTCTCCACTTACCGTCGGGATTAGTAATAAACTTGAATAATTGTTATCTGGTGTCTGCACTGAGCATGAACATTGTATCTGGATCGTGTTTGATGTGAAGTGGTTATTCATTTAAATCCGAGAACAATGGTTGTTCTATTTATATGAATGAAATATTTTATGGTCATGCACCGATGATGAATGGTTTATTTTTGTTGTATCTCGATAATAGTATAAACATATTCATAATGTTGATGCTAAAAGAATTAAACTTAATGATGATATATCCGCATATATGTGGCACTGCCGTCTAGGTCATATTGGCATTAAACGCATGAAGAAGCTCCATTCGGATGGACTTTTGGAATCACTTGATTTTGAATCATTTGATACATGTGAGCCATGCGTTATGGACAAGATGACTAGAACGCCGTTTTCCGGTTCAATGGAACGGGCGACAGATTTATTGGAAATCATCCATTCTGATGTATGTGGTCCAATGAGTGTGTCGGCGCAAGGTGGATATCGTTATTTTATTACTTTTACGGATGATTTGAGTAGATACAGTTATATATACTTGATTAAACACAAGTCTGAAACCTTTGAAAAGTTCAAGGAATTTCAGAGTGAAGTGGAAAATCATCGTAACAGAAAGATCAAATTTCTATGGTCCGACCGTGGACGTGAGTATCTAAGTTACGAGTTTAGCACTCATATGAAAGATTGTGGAATTGTTTCACAACTCACACCTGCCGGAACACCACAGTGAAATGGTGTGTCGGAACATCGTAATCGTACTTTATTGTATATGGTTCGATCTATGATGTCTCTGACGGACTTGCCGTTGTCATTTTGGGGTTATGCACTATAAACTGCTGCATTCACTTTAAATCGGGCACCATCTAAATCTGTTGAAAAGACACCGTATGAATTGTGGTTTGGAAACAAACCTAAGCTGTCATTTCTTAAAGTCTGGGTATGCGATGTTTATGTGAAGAAACTTCAACCGGATAAACTCGAACCCAAAGCGGAAAATGCGTCTTCATAGGATACCCTAAGGAAACAATTGGGTATTCCTTCTATCATAGATCCGAGGGCAAGGTTTTTGTTGCCAAGAATGGATCCTTTCTAGAGAAAGAGTTTCTCGCGAAAGGCGTGAGTAGTCGGAAGGTAGAACTCGAAGAGGTTATTGAACCTTCTCTTCAAAGTATGGCGAGTAGCGCAGCGCCGAAAGTTGTTCCTGAGTTGGCTTCACCAGTTGAAGAAGCAACTAGTGATAATGATCATGAAACTCCGAAAGAGAGTACTACCGAACCTCGCAGGACGCGTGAAGCTTCCGAGCTGTACGGAAACCCTGTCATGAATTTCACAGTTGATGAAAATGATGACCCTGCGACATATGAAGAAGCGATGATGAGCCCGGATTCTAACAAATGGTTAGAAGCCATGAAATCCGAGATGGAATCCATGTATGAAAATCAAGTTTGGAACTTGGTGGCCTTACCTCACGACCGAAAGGCCGAGGAGAATAAATGGATTTTCAAAAGGAAAACTGATGCTGATGGTAAAGTGGCCATCTATAAAGCTCGACTTGTCGCAAAGGGGTTTCGGCAAATTCAAGGAGTTGACTACGATGAGACATTCTCTCCCATAGCGATGCTAAAGTCAGTTAGGATTATGTTAGATATTGCTGCATATTTCAATTATGAGATATGGCAGATGGATGTCAAAACCACATTCCTCAATGGCAATTTTGAAGAAGAGTTGTATATGATACAACCAAAGGGTTTTGTCGATCCTAAGGATGCTAACAAGGTGTGCAAGCTTCAGCGATCCATCTATGGACTGAAGCAAGCATCACGAAGTTGGAATCTCCGCTTTGATGAGGTGATCAAAGTGTTTGGATTTGTCCAAACTTGTGGAGAAGCTTGTATTTACAAGAAAGTGAGTGGGGGCAATGTGGCATTTCTGATATTATATGTGGATGACATATTATTGATCGGAAATGATATAGATCTTTTAAAAAGTGTTAAAATTTATCTAAGCAACAAATTTTCAATGAAGGACCTAGGTGAAGCGTCATACATATTAGGCATAAAGATCTATATAGATAGATCTAGGCGCCTAATAGGGCTATCACAAAGTACATACCTTGATAAGATTTTAAAGAAGTTTAAAATGGACGAAAGTAAGAAGGGGTTCTTACCTATGTTGCAAGGCAAGACATTGAGTAAGACTCAAAGTCCGGCTACGATGGAAGAAAGAGAGATAATGGACAAAGTCCCCTATGCTTCAGCCATAGGCTCTATAATGTACGCCATGCTATGTACAAGACCGGATGTGGCACATGCTATTAGTTTGACTAGTAGGTACCAATCGGATCCAGGTTCGAAACACTGGATAGCGGTCAAGAATATCCTTAGGTACTTGCGAAGAACTAAGGATATGTTTCTTGTATACGGAGGTGAAGAAGAGCTCATCGCTAAGTGTTATGTCGACGCTAGCTTTGACACCAATCCGGATGACTCTAAGTCTCAATCCGGATACGTATTTCTCATGAATGGCAGAGCGGTTAGTTGGAGGAGTTCCAAACAACCTGTGGTGGCAGGCCAAATATGTTGCTACTTCGGAAGCACCTCAGGAAGCAGTTTGGATGAAGGAGTTCATATCCAAACTAGGTGTGGTTGCAAGATCGTTGGACCCAATGGTGTTCTATTGTGACAACAATGGTGCCATTGCCAATGCCAAAGAACCAAGGTCTCACAAGTATTCCAAGCATATTAAGCGCCGGTTTCACTCCATCCGTGAACATGTCAAGGATGGAGATATAAAGATTTGTAAAGTTCATATGGATCTCAATGTAGCAGATCCGTTGAATAAAACTCTCCCTAGAGCAAAACATGATCAACACGAGAACTCCATGGGTCTTATATTCATCACTATGTAACTAGATTATTGTCTCTAGTGAAAGTGGGAGACTGAAGGGAATATGCCCTGAGAGGCAATAATAAAGTGTTTATTATGTGTATTCCAAATATATGATAGATGTTTATTTTGCATGCTATAATTGTATTAATACGGAAACATTACTACATGTGTGTTTAATAAACAAATAGAAAGTTCCTAGTTATACCTCTCTCATAAACTAGCTCGTTGATTAACAAGATGATCAAAGTTTCCTGATCATAGACATTGGATGCAGTTAATAACAAGGTCACAACATTAGTGTAATGGTGTGATAAACATTCATCCGAAGTATAGCATTACGATCAAAGTCATTGAGTTTATATTTATATAACAACTTACGAACTGATCCTAATCCTTAGACCATGAGATCATGCCAATCACTAACACCAGAAGAGTTTCTTGATAACATCAAACGTCACACCATAACTGGGTGATTATAAAGATAGATTCATAACTACTAAAGTGTTATGTTGAGGCCCATGGATCGAGAGTGGAATTTGTTCATCTCGATGACGGATAGATATACTCTGGGCCCTCTCGGTGATATCACATTGGTTAGCTTGCAAGCAAGTGATTTGATCACTAGAATGTTATATCACGGGAATGAGAAAAGAGTGCATGTCAGTAACGAGATAAAACTAGGTATGGAGATGCCGATGATTGAATCTCGGACATGTAATATATCGCGAAACAGCAAAAGGATTAAGCTACTAGCGTAAAAGGTTCCGACGATCACAAGAAAGTCATCGTTGAATGTGTGGGAGTCAGTATGGGTCTCCAGATCCCGCTTCTGATTATTGATCGGAGAGGGGTCTATATCATGTCCGCATTATTCACGAATCGTAGGGTGGCACACTTAAGAGACACCGACATCCAAATGGAGCAAAAGTTTCATGCCGGAAAGAATAACAAGCGCAGGAATTTATTTCACTAGTTTTTCTAAACAGGTTTTCGGGTGAAATTGCAAAAAGTGTTTTTGCATGTGAAATGAAATACTAGCAAGGGGTTATATGTGAATGTTTCTCATTAAAGTAATTGACAAAATTCTGAATAAATAAAAGGAGTTTTATTTAATGAGAGTTTGCATTAAATTTGGTGGAAATTTAATGGGAATTTGAGTGGGATTTTGAGTGGAGGGAATTGAAAGGATTTTTGTGAGTGGAGTGTCCACCCACATGAATGAGGGGAGGGCAAGGGGGCAGCCTTCATGCGCTGGCCACCCCCTTGGGGTCCCCCCTCTCCTATAAAAGGCACCCCTCCTCACTTCTCACTCACACCTCCTCGTGAAGGATCTCTCTCCCCCTCTAGAATTTATCCCCCATGGTCTCAGACCAGCGAGATACATGTTATCGGTGGCTGTTCGGCAAGAAAGAGTTGTGCTTCCACTGCATCGCTGGAGCGAGGAGGCGGAGGTTGCTCGGTGTCTTGTACGTGTGTGCGAGCACGGATGCGCTGCTGATTTGCGGCGCTAGGACTTCCTCTCGATCTTGAGATCGGCCAGAGATCGTCTACATCAACCACGAGTTTAACTCGTTAAGCTTTGTAGGTGTTCAAGGGTATGTTCTCTATGTATATACATCCGCCCATTGTTTGTATCTAATAGATAGATCTTGGTACATAGTTGTTCCCATCATAGGAAAAATTTTGTTTTCTATGCTGCGAACCCTACAAGTGGAGCACGCAGAGACACAAGGGTTTGTTTCCTGTAGTTCCTTCCTTTTGAGGGGAAGTACAACTACGTTTGGAGAGGGGGTGGTTTCAAACCACCAATGCCACGAGAGGCCTCCCTTGTTCTCCGATGAACCTCACCCCAAAGGGTTTGATTCACCTATTCCACTATATCGGAAACCTTCAAGGTGGAAGCCGCCACCTTTACAACAAGTTAGAGTCACACATCCATAACTTATTTGGAGGCTCCCAAATACAAGCAAGCTATCAAACAATTGAAGACAAGCTTGTAAGAACCAAATCAAAAGATAGGGTTCACAAAGAAACACTAGAGCAAGGGGCCCTCAAGTGAATGAGGAGGAAATGAAGATCTCTCTTGGTGAAGCTATAGATTAGGGCCTCCTCCTTCGATTCTCCAAAGATCAATGACTTTGGGTGGTTGAGTGAAGAGATCTTGTGGATTGGGTGGCTCAAATAGTGATGTTGTTCTTAACCTGGTCGAGCAGCTCCCAAGGTAGAATAAGGGGACCTTATATAGCGCCCCAGAAATTAGAGCGGTTGGAGCCAGTTAAACCAGACAGTCCGGCAGATACAGGTCGGACAGTCCGACCCAGCCCGACACTGAACCGGCCGGACACTCCGACCTGGCAGAGTATCCGACAAGTGTCCGGTAGGTGTCCGGGTAGTGTTCGAAGTGGCATACAATATGTCTGATACGTTGGAAATGTATCTATTTTTGATGCTCCATGCTTGTTTAGTATCTACTTTGCTTTACTTGTCTACACTTTGAGGTGCTTTTACATGTTTTTTGGTACTAACCTATTAACAAGTTGCAACAGTGTCAGATGCCTGTTTTCTGCTATTTTTTGTTTCAGAAAAGTTAGTAAAGAAATATTCTCGGAATTGGAAGGGACGAACGCCAAAGTCAATAACTTTCCGTGGGGAACAAGAAGTCCAGGGGAGAGCTAGAGGGGCTGGCCAGGGGTCCAGACCCACCCCAGGTGCGGGGTCAGGTGGACCCGCGCCTGGGTAGGGTTTGGCGACCCTAGTCTCCTTGGAAACTCTCGTCACCCGATCAGAAATCCACGAAACAGTCTGTAGCCACCGCCACCATCGTCCCTAGATCGGGGGGATCTGAAGCTCTTCCCGGCACCCTGCCGGAGGGGAAATCATCCCGGAGGCCTTCTCTCTGGTATGATTTGTGAGTAGTTCCACCTTGGACTATGGGTCCATGTAGTAGCTAGATGGTTGTATCTCCTCCTTTGTGCTTTCATGTATAGATCTTGTGAGCTCCACTCATGATCAAGATCTAATCTATTTGCAATCATGCATGTTGTGTTTGCGGGGATCCGATGGATATTGAGATTATTATGTTGGTTTGATTAATGGTTCTATCTTTATGATTCTATCATGTCTGTGTTGTTCGTGATCTTGCATGCTCTCCTTTTCTAGTGATTATCTTGGCCAAGTAGTTGCTAGTGACTCCAAGAGGGAGTATTTATGCTCGATAGTGGGTTCATGCCTCTAGTTTCCAAGGAAAGTGATAGAAATCTCTTCGGTTGTAGATGTGTTGTTGCTACTAGGGAGAAAACAACGGTCCCTTGTTCATAGAACATGTTGATTGTTTACCTTACATACTTTGCTTAAAGTAGTTGTCTGTTGCTTGCAACTTAATACTGGAGGGGGCTCGGATGATAACCTGAAGGTGGACTTCTAGTCATAGATGTAGTTGGATTATGATCCATGTATATTGTCGTATTGCCCAATCAACTTCATAGGATCTTTCTAGCTAGTAATTGCATTGTTATGCCTTGCTCAATTCCTGTCAATTGCCCCGTTGCCATGTTGTTTATCTAAGGAGAGTACCTCTAGTGAACTATGGATCCCGGTCCAATCTTTACCATTGATACATCTTCCACTGTTACTTGTTTACTTGCTGCAAACCATTACCTTCCACACCATACGTTTAATCCTTTGTTACAGCAAATCGGTGAGCTTGATAACCTCACTGATTCGTTGGGACAGAGTCTTGAGTTTGTGTTGTGCAGGTCTCCATGTTGCTTCCAACACCTGTGTGACGTTCCTTCCTCCTTCTGGTTCGATAACCTTGGTTTCTACTGAGGTAAATCTTGCTGCTGTGCTCTTCATACCTTGCTCTTGGGGTTTCCAACGACGCACTCTTCCTCCCTGTTGAGTGTAGCATCAAGTAATTTCTGGCGCCGTTGTCGGGGAGGCTAAGGACGTCTTCACTAGGGGAGTCCTTCACTTCCTTTCGCTTTACTTTGTTTTTAGTTTTCTTAGTTTTGTTTGCCTCTTTTCAAAAAAAAAAACAAAAAAATTAGTTTAGCTTGGTTTGCTTGCCTTATTCAAAAACACAAAAAAATTAGTTCTTGCTCTAGTTGCTACCATGTCGGGGTCTGCCTTTATTTCCCCTATGGTAGAAATCTCCACTTTTAAGCAGAAAAGAGAAGAAAGTTTTAAGGGAGCTTGGTCTAGAATCTCTGATTTCCAAAGGGAAACTGAGCCTGAGGTAAGCCTCAGCTTGGTTATTGATAGTTTCTACTGCGGTATTGCTCTTCGTTATAGATATGCTTTGGATTCTATGGCTGAAAATGATTTTTTGCTTTGTACTGAGGATGAAGCTTATGATGCTATAAGAAAATTAATCATGATCTATGGTACACCTAGCAAGTCTGATTCCTCTTTCACAAGTATTTTTGCTAGGTTGAACCGTCTTGACACTAGTAATGTTGCCATGAATAATTGTTATCACACTCTTAGGGCTTACCATGATTATGTCCCTATAAATTATGAGCCTTCAAATTGGTTTCCCATAATTAAATTTTCAATAAACACTACACTTTTTGATGCTCGTTGTGATATCATGTCTGGATTTTGTCTCATGCCTAAAGATATTTTTGATTCCTTGAGTCTTTGGGGGATTATTGAAGGAGGAGAGGAAATATATCTTACCAACAATGCCACTATATTGCCCATTTCAATAGCTGAAGGTGTGTTTACAAAAATCTCAGGGAAAATGGTGTCTACTGATTATCTTGTTATTGAATGTGTAGGCAAAGGACAGATCACACTTGGAAGATCTCTACTGAAACACCTTGGGCCAGTAATAGACGTGGGAGAAGGCATCATGCACTTTACTCCCCCGGTAAGCAATCATATCTTCCCTAAAAAGAAAAAGAAAGGTAAGAAAAGAAGGAACAAGAGGGGAAATTCTTCATTTGAAAATACTTGACTCTTCTTGCTTCTTGTGCCTAACTTAAAGGTGTTAAAGAAAAGTACTTTTTGGGAGATAACCCAAGAGTTTCCTTGAGTCTTGGAAGTTATTGCTACTGTAATGACCTCTCCTTATCCTTTTTGTTTGCTTTTTGTGCCAAGAATGAGGTGACACCCCCAGGATTAGGGCTAGACAAATCCTAGACCTCTGTGTTATTTAAGCCTAACCTAAATCCTGAAAGCGTACAGAGGGAGAATTGATAACATAACAGTGACCCTACGACACAAAAATTTATTACAGCGAGCTCATAACTGAGCGGAGAACCAAAATATTACAAGCAGAGGTCACTGACCACAAACATCAGAAAACGGAAGGCAATTATGCTATTAAGTATAGCAAACTAAACAAATGGCCTAAGAGGCCTAAAGCATAACGATGACGTCCAATCCATAGATCCCAAACTGCCGAATGGGAACTCCAAACTACTCGTAGATGTCGATGCCGTGAAGAACTCATCTTCTATGGTAACACTTACTCTGCTGCAAAAGTATCAACAAAGCAAGGGTGAGTATAGGGTGTACTCCGCAAGACTGATGGCTGGTGGAGTTATTTTGCATAAAGCCATCTTTGTTTTGTAAAACAAGTGGGAGAAGAATCTCGACTAATCAGAATATTTTAAAAGGGGATAAGAGAGCGATACCTCCAACTTTGATCATATATTGATATCCACCGAATCATCATCAGCTGAACCTATCTAGGATCACCCCCTCTTACCCATGAGGAAGCATCCTTAAACACACATCACTTAACTTTCCAAGTTTTACGATTAGTTTCAAGTTCTCTATGATCTTCACGTCCGTTCCCAAGTCGTCTATAACTGCGGACGCGGCTTTTCGAAAAGATTAATAACCCTGCAGGGGTGTACAACTTTACCCACACGTACTAACCTTCTCTTAGTGCCACTAGATAAGCCCTATTCATTGGAAGGCCGGCAGAGGGTGGTTAGACACGACCTTTACCTTGCTTTCTCCGAGACCATGAGTCACGCACTAGGGAGATGCCGCCATAACGGGTCGAGTCCCGAAGCCGGTCCCTAATGATGTGAACAGGGTTTGAGATTACGGATGCCGGGCATCTCCCATTCCCTAGCACGCTTACCTACCTATATGAATGCACCTCCTTTAAGAAGAGCCAGAATGCATATGTCGAATGGAACGCCCGAACTATGTGACTCATGGAATCTACTAGGCAAGTTAGTTGGTCGAGGGGGTTTCAAGCCCCCGTGTGGCTGTACGCTCGTCTTGGTTCAAGAGGCAATAACATCGGTTCCTAAGGGTGGCAAGTATGGGACTGCAAAAACCACAACCCACGTGGCCTCCCATACAAGCCGTAGCATGTTTGTTATTCATCTCTGATCATACCACGTCATCCTGTTATACTAGGTTCATTCGTTGCTCTGATTCATCAACTGGATGGACCAGTGGTAACAGCTAGGCATGGCTAAGCACAACAGATGTAACAGCTCTAGCAACGCTTCACAAGCCAAACCCTAGTTATGCTAGGAGCAGTGGATCAGATAATATAGGCTACAAAAGAAACATGCATCAGATAGGTTTACTCTATCTATCGATAAAAGACATTGGAACCGTATGCACATGGCAAGAATGAAATACTTTAAAAGCATAGGATTCATATGTATGTGTGGGGCATCTGGTACTTGACTTGATTACATTTGGTCAAGTATTGGTCTTCGAGCTTCGACGGTGTTGATCTCAGGCTTCAATCTTGATCTCGATATCGTACTCTACCGGAGAAGAACCAAATACCGGAAAGAAAGAGAAACAATCAACACATGGCATCGATGCAATGCTCAAGCAAGGATGACGATATGACAAGTTAGATTGCATTGAAATAAACCCCTAAGGCATGCTTGACAATTTAATCGGGGTCCGAGGGGTCCAAACCCTAATTCGGAGAAACCCCGGAGGCATATGAGAGGGTTATGTTGTTCTAATTAAACTTGCAATTGAAGTTGCTTATCAATGCATGATTATAATTTAATTAGATATAATTCATTTTTCTGAACATTTTGATATATTATTTGTATTTTTCAGATTTAAAATGAATTAGTTATGATTTTCCCAATTTTAATTCATTTTAAATCATTTTTGGAATATTATAAAATAATTTACATTTTGAAATTACTTTAACATTTTTTATTTAATCAGAAACATTTCTGAAATTATTTATCTCACTTACAGGGTGGACCCACCTGTCAGCATTTATCAATTACTGAAAACAGTTTACAAAACAATTAAAAACAAAAAGGGGATTTATGCTGCCATCGACGTCATCTCGACATCAAGAATGGTGCTCTCTCATATCGAGCAAGGCGCGGGCGATTTAGGGCATGAGGGGATGCGGGAGCGGGGCGTTGGAAAGAGGAGAACAAGGGAGAGAAGTGGCGGCCCGGCTCGTATGGTCGTCGGAGAGGCACCGGCGACTTAACGGCCAGGGGCTCATGGTGGCTGTGGCGGCACTGATACAGAGAGGAGGAGGTGAAATGGAGAGGTCCGTGAGGACTGTGGGCTCACCACGAACACGACGATGATGTCGGCGAGGCACGAGGTGGTCGGAGGAGCGGGAATCGACAGCGGCACTGGCGACGGCCAGCGGGACAACGAGCTCGATTCCGACGCACAGGGGGCTTCCCGACTTGCTTGCTTTGGCATGGAGCGAGAGGGTGGCGAGGCGAATCTCCTAGAACAGACGGCGAGGCTCGGGGCGGTCTAGAACGCCGGCGGCAAGTGGCTACCGACGAGCTAGGTTTAGGCAAGAAAGGGGATTCCGTGAGAGAGGGCGAGGCGGAGTGAAACTGGTATGGGGAGAGAGAGGAGGATGCGGGCGATCTTATCCTTGTCTCCAAGAGCGGCGGAGAGCATCGCACCGTCGGCGAGATCGACGGCAACGTCGCTGCCAGGCACCTGCTTCGCCATGCAAGAGAAAGATGACATAGGCGGAAGTGAAGCAGTAGGCTCGGGCTGTGTTGGGCTCCTGCTGGGCTGCTGCTGGGCCGGGGTTGGTTGCACGCGAGAGTCAGAGAGTGAGGGAGAGAGATGGGCTCGGCCCAGGTTAGGTTAGGTAGATGTTTTTTTCTACAAGACTATTTTCCAATTCTGTTTTCTATTTCCTCTTTTGTATTTTCATTTTTAAATCTGTTTTGGTATATTTTAAAAATACCAGAGCTTTTACAACATATTAAAATACTTGAGGATCCCCTTATAACCCTTTGGGATCCAAATATTTTGAGGTTCTTCAAAATTCCAAAAGCCATTTGAATTGATTTCAAAGAGGGAGGGGAAGCTAGGGTTTAGGGTTATGTGATTATTTTATTTCTTGCATGCATTTTAAATGATGCTCATGGATGCACAAACATTTCCTAATTATTAGTTAGTAAAACTAGGGTTGTTACAATTCTTTCCCCCTTAAAAGAATCTCGACCCGAGATTCCTAGATAGGAAGATAGAAGGAACAGGGTCACACTAAACTTCGACGATGTTCTCTAAGAGGTTGATCCATGCCACCATAACGAGTGGATGAAGCGCTTCATAATCTTCAAGGTGGCTGCTCACACTAAGGAAGAGAGGGAAAAACACGAAA
Organism: Avena longiglumis; assembly: GCA_030063025.1. Lineage (NCBI taxonomy): Eukaryota > Viridiplantae > Streptophyta > Magnoliopsida > Poales > Poaceae > Avena > Avena longiglumis. The sequence goes on along the minus strand of CP125974.1, from coordinate 410,472,654 downwards.
CCACAAACTGAGTATCTCATGGCCAACTCATGGATATATGTTTCGTGAACATCTTAGAAGCCAACAGACATGAAACACGCCAAGGTAACGGGGAAACAAGAGGAGATGGTTTTCAAGTTGTCAGATAGCTGGTCTTTATAAGGATTGAGACCAAGGAATTTACAGAAGAGTTTAACTTCTGAAGGAAGTAGACTTCCAACAGATGAAAAAGGAACACAGACTTCGAGAGGTAAACCTCTACTAAACTTAAGTAGAGCTTTACAGATGGAAAAGATAGATACCAACAAAACCAAGCTGTTGAACTACTTTTGACACAGAAGGGTCATTCTTTGGTTCAACAGAAGGCTAAGAGAGAAAGGTCTTTTGGTGGAGAGGACTCGTAAGAGTCACAAGGAAAAAATATAACAAGATAAACTATTGATTACCAAAGTCATGGTCGTTCTTCGAACATGTTTAAGAAAGCGAGAAGGAAACTCTTTATTCATCCAAGGCTATCAAAGTCTTTTCCAGCGATTTTAATATCACTTTTCACCACCAAGATGAATAGTTGAGAAGATTCCTGATGACAAGAGAATAAAGAAACTTCATTCTCAGACTCCAAGTACTTGGCATAACAAGATGTTTGCCATCGTAAAAAGGGTCTGGAGGATCGACCGAAAGACATTTAGCAACTCTACTTTAGATGTTCTCCTTGATGTTTGAAACACCAATATCAAACTTTTAACAAGCCTTCAATCAGTCATCAAGTAAAGGTCAGACTTTGGATACAAAGGAAACTATAAGCACAACTCCTATAATAAATCATAGAAGAAGCCTTATGAGGAGTGGTTGTTATTGCTGATTCAAGAGAGTAGGGCAATAGGTCTTCCGACTGGTTGTGCCAACCATTACATCAATCTTGCCGGATGTTTAAAGAGACCTATGGCAAAACCTTTAGGGACACCAACCATCATTTCTGCTTGAGATTCAGCTTTGGTTAAGTGGAGAGATACTTCAGACTCAACATGTCCGAATAGAAATGGTGCAACATTTACCACAGAGGTAAAGTCACTAGATTCTCAAGACACGGACTTCTATGTCAAGCTCCAAACGATGAGCTAGATTGCGGAACCCATGTGATAGCAAGTTATCAAAAGATAATTGCATCTACATGAATTGTTTGCAACAAACACAACTAAATCCTTGTTGTGAAACATTTAGGAGGATATCGAAGTTTTGTTAGACTTCTTATCTTCCGTGAACAAATCAATCAGTGGCTTGGTGTGCTTGGAGGATATTCTCAAGATGTGAAGGTATCAACCTACCATATCAAGAATACTTCGCACATGCTTGACTAACTTGAAATGATTCCCGAGGAAACAAAGATAACTCTACTCAAATCCATGGCGACATCTTTCATCATTTGCACGTGAACCAGAGCAGGTCACTTCTAACATCCAGAACACATACTTCGAGATAACATGAAGATGGTTCTCAAAAGTTTCCAACATTAATGCCAATTTTTCCATATAAGTCTAGTATAACATGGAGAAGTTAAGAATGTCATCGATGGGCTCAATAAGAAGCTTATCTGTACACTCCAAGAAGACGGACTCACATGTTGTATGTACAAAGCATAGACATTGGTCAAACCAAAGGACATGAAGATGTACTCAAGTGAAACATCACAGGTGGATACGTCATCAGGATAGTCCTTGGAACTAAGTTTGATTTGACGATAACTCAAATCAAATCAAAGGAGGGAAGATAACATATCCACAAAGGACATAATATCTTACTTTAACACGAACAAAACTAGACATCCCTTTAAAGAGGAAAAAATTTGGGTAGAACTTTTGTCTTGCAACTCTCCAAGTTGTTGTTTAAGTTCAACCAACTAGTTCAGGGGTATCCAGTACGGATCCTTGGAGAAAAGAGCAGTTTAAAGAAACATCTTACTCAATAACCTGACAATATGGTCATGTGGCAACATGGCAAAACTTATAGTAGACATCTAGAATATCACGAACCACCGATATGTCACTTAGTTCGAGAGAAAACATACCTGGTAAGGCAAGAGGACTTAGTCGCAGAGGTTCGACACAAGCCTAACTCTTTGACCGAAGAGAGTGCACTAGAGTAGCGGACTTGATAGCACAGTCAAACTTCGTTTAGTGATTAGGGTTAACCAATCACTCTAAGAATGATACGAATGTCCTTAAAGTTCAAAGCAATAAGAATTGCTAAGAATCTTAGATGACCACATCATTACGCACACGCAACATTCCTGAGCACAAAAACTCAGAGGAAGGGTGGGTAATATGTGTAAGAGCATCACTTCATTAAGAGGGTCATGAAACTCAACACGACTTCTTGATTTGAAGGAGTGTGATACTCTAAGGTAGAACAGAACATAAACTAATCAATGCTTATTGATCTGCGGATTACAACACTTTGACCTGGTCCGAGATATGACGAGGTACTGGAGTTTGTTTCTCTTGACATCCAGAAATGGTTTGTCATGATGGACCACAAGAGTATCTTGCATCGGAAGAAACCAATGCACATTTACTACTTGGCTACCAATTGGTAGACAAAGATCGGAAAACAACAAGGAAGGAGGAACATGCTCAGAATAGAATCCCGAGATGTAGATGCATAGGTCAACAATGTTCCAAAAACCAATGCATAGAAAAGGAAGGGTTGGCAGAGTCACGAGTATAGAAGTGGAACTCACCAAGAGAACTCTTGTCGTGATCTATTTGGTTCCATTAAATAACATCTGCCATATCATGTGGTAGGGGAAGTCCTTTATTGTCACTGTTTAATAGCGACAATATCCACAAGCTTGAAGGCTATACTAGAAGGTACTAGCCGTTTTGAGGTAATGTGTAAACATTAACCACAGGGATAAAAAAAATTGATCTTGGGTTAAAGGTCAGCTTCATGTACAAGATTCACAACAACAGAATCCAGCACAATCGGGGATCTTAGGTTCAAGTCCAAGGGTTAAAACCCAAAGAAATGAGTAACTACTACTTGAGTGACAAAGCGTACACTACAAGCTAGCAATCACGAGGTAGCTTCCAAGAGAAGAAACAACTTCGGAAGTACCCGAACAAATAAAAAGGAGGCACACGAGGCGATAGGAAACCTCGAAGCCTAGAACAGAACACTGTGGGACCATAGACATGATGTTATGGACCCATGGAACAAAGAGATCATGATGGAAAGAAATCTCTCAGAAGAAACAGAACAAAAGGAAACAAGGAACACACATAACTAACTCTAGAGAACTCAACACTAGGTCAAGTGGTTGAGAAACGACATGCCTGAAGAGACACCTAAGTTTTGAAAAACTGGACGAGATAGCAAAACTTTTCCAAATCAACACAAGGTAAGATGACCCAGAATTAGAGTCAAACTGGATAAGGAGAAAAAGAAGCATATCAGAGTTTTCGCACATAATTTTCATCTTTGAAAATAGTTTTCACAAGTACTAAACTCAACATCGACCAATAGAAAGGTTTCCTACAGTCGGTACTGCTCTGATACCAAAACCAGTGACACCCCGGGGATTTGGGCTAGACAAATCCAAGACCACTGTCTGATTTAAGCCTAACCTAAATCCTGAAAGCGTACAGAGGGAGAATTGATAACATAACAGTGACCCTACTACACAAAAATTTATTATAGTGAGCTCATAACTGAGCGAAGAACCAAAATATTACATGCAGAGGTCACTGACCACAAACATCAGACAACGGAAGGAAAATTATGCTATTAAGTATAGCAAACTTAACAAATGGCCTAAGAGGCCTGAAGCATAACGATGAAGTCCAATCCATAGATCCCAGACTGCCGACTGGGAACTCCAAACTACTCGTAGATGTCGATGCCGTGAAGAACTCATCTTCTATGGTAACACTTACTCTGCTGCAAAAGTATCAACGAAGCAAGGGTGAGTACAGGGTGTACTCCGCAAGACTTATGGCCGGTGGAGTTATTTTGCATAAAGCCATCTTTATTTTGTAAAACAAGAGGGAGAAGAATCTCGACTAATCAGAATATTTTAAAAGGGGATAAGAGAGCGATATCTCCAACTTTGATCATATCTTGATATCCACCGAATCATCATCAACTGAACCTATCTAGGATCACCCCATCTTACCCATGAGGAAGCATCCTTAAACAAACATTACTTAACTTGCCAAGTTTTACGATTAGGTTCAAGTTCTCTATGATCTTCACGTCCGTTCCCAAGTCATCCATAACCGCGGACGCGGCTTTTCGAAAAGATTAATAACCCTGCAGGGGTGTACAACTTTACCCACATGTACTAACTTTCTCTTAGTGCCACTAGATAAGCCCTATTCCTTGGAAGGCCGGCAGAGGGTGGTTAGACACGACCTTTACCTTGCTTTTGCCGAGACTATGAGTCACGCACTAGGGAGATGTCGTTGTAACGGATCGTGTCCCGAAGCCGGTCCCTAATGATGTGAACAGGGTTTGAGATTATGGATGCCGGGCATCTCCCATTCCCCGCCACGCTTACCTACCTGTATGAATGCACATCCTTCAAGAAGAGCCAGAATGCATATGTCGAATGGAACGCCCGAACTATGTGACTCATGGAATCTACTAGGCAAGTTAGTTGGTCGAGGGGGTTTCTAGGCCCCCGTGTGGCTGTACGCTCGTCTTGGTTCAAGAGGCAAGAACATCGGGTCCTAAGGGTGGCAAGTATGGGACTGCAAAAACCACAACCCACGTGGCCTCCCATACAAGCCTTGGCATGTTTGTTATTCATCTCTGATCATACCACGTCATCCTGTGATACTAGGTTCATTCGTAGCTCTGATTCATCAACCGGATGGACCAGTGGTAATAGCTAGGCATGGCTAAGCACAACAGATGTAACAGCTCTATCAATGCTTCACAAGCCAAACCCTAGTTATGCTAGGAGCAGTGGATCAGAGAATATAGGCTATAAAGGAAACATGAATCAGATAAGTTTACTCTATCTATCGATAAAAGACATTGGAATCGTATGCACATGGCAAGAATGAAATACTTTGAAAGCATAGGATTCATATGTATGTGTGGGGCTTCGCTTGCCTTTGCTAGTTGATATCCAGGAATCATAGTTTCGGACATCTGGTACTTGACTTGATTACATTTGGTCAAGTATTGGTCTTCGAGCTTCGACGGTGTTGATCTCGGGCTTCAATCTTGATCTCGATATCGTACTCTACCGAAGAAGAACCAAATACCGGAAAGAAAGAGAAACAATCAACACATGGCATCGATGCAATACTCAAGCAGGATGATGATATGACAAGTTAGATTGCATTGAAATAAACCCCTAAAGCATGCTTGACAATTTAATCGGGGTCCGAGGGGTCCAAACCCTAATTCGGAGAAACCCCAGAGGCATATGAGAGGGGTTGTTTTGTTGTTATAATTAAACTTTCAATTGAAGTTGCTTATCAATGCATGATTATAATTTAATTAGATATAATTCATTTTTCTGAACATTTTGATATATTATTTGTATTTTTCAGATTTAAAATGAATTAGTTATGATTTTTCCCAATTTTAATTCATTTTAAATCATTTTTGGAATATTATAAAATAATTTACATTTTGAAATTACTTTAACATTTTTATTTAATCAGAAACATTTCTGAAATTATTTATCTCACTTATAGGGTGGACCCACCTGTCAGCATTTATCAATTACTGAAAACAATTTACAAAACAATTAAAAAACAAAAAGGGGATTTATGCTGCCATGCTGACGTCATGCTGACATCAGCAATGGTGCTCTCTCATATCGAGCAAGGCGCGGGCGATTTAGGGCATGAGGGGATGCGGGAGCGGGGGCGTTGGAAAGAGGAGAACAAGGGGAGCCAGAAAGTGGCGGCCCAGCTCGCGTATGGTCGTCGGAGAGGCACCGGCGACGACGAACAGCGGCGGGGCTCGCGGGTGGCTGTGGCGGCACTGATACAGAGAGGGGGAGATGAAATGGAGAGGTCCGTGAGGACCGTGGTCTCACCACGAACACGACGATGATGTCGGCGAGGCACGAGGTGGTCGGAGGAGCGGGAATCGACAGCGGCAATGGCGACGGCCAGCGGGACGGCGAGCTCGATTCAGACGCACAGGGGGCTTCCGGCTTGCTTGCTTTGGCATGGAGCGATAGGGTGGCGAGGCGAATCTCTTGGAACAGACGGCGAGGCTTGGGGCGGTCCAGAACGCCGGCGGCAAGTGGCTACCGATGAGCTAGGGTTAGGCAAGAAAGGGGATTCCGCGAGAGAGGGCGAGGCGGAGTGAAACTGGTATGGGGAGAGAGAGAGGAGGACGCGGGCGATCTTATCCTCGTATCCAAGAGCGGCGGAGAGCATCGCACCGTCGGCGAGATCGACGGCAACATCGCTGCCAGGCAGCTGCTTCGCCGTGCAGGAGGAAGACGACATAGGCGGAATCGAAGCGGTACGGGGCCGGCTCGGGCTGCGCTGGGCTCCTGCTGAGGTGCTTCTGGGTCAGGGTTGGTTGCACGCGAGAATCAGAGAGTGAGAGAGTGAGAGAGAGAGAGAGAGAGAGATGGGCTCGGCCCAGGTTAGGTTAGATAGATGTTTTTTTCTACAAAACTATTTTCCAATTCTGTTTTCTATTTCCTCTTTTGTATTTTCATTTTTAAATCTGTTTTAGTATATTTTAAAAATACCAGAGCTTTTACAACATATTAAAATACTAGAGGAGCCCTTTATAATCGTTTGGGATCCAAATATTTTGAGGTTTTTCAAAATTCCAAAAGCCATTTGAATTGATTTCAAAGAGGGAGGGGAAGCTAGGGTTTAGGGTTGTGTGATTATTTTATTTCTTGCATTCATTTTAAATGATGCTCATGGATGCACAAACATTTCCTAATTATTAGTTAGTAAAACTAGGGTTGTTACAAATGACCTCTAATGAGAGGGAACTAAGATTTGGGGAGTTGTTGTCCCGAAACAGATTTCCGTCCTCTACCAAACAAATTCTTTAGGAGGATCTGTAACTCGGATTGAGCTCAAAATTTTCGAATAAATCCCCCAGTATGTTGTCTAACTTTAGTTAGTTCAACACTTTTTTATTTGAGCAACAGAAGATGATCTAAAAAATTAGTTTCTACCTGCTGGTCTGTTTTGACAGATTTCTGCCATTATTTGCATTTGCTTCTTATTGATTCCTTTTTGAGCTCTCTTCAGGTAAATTGAGTTTCTTTGAAGGAGTTACTTCAGTAGCTTGTGTTTTTAGTGAAAATACTTGCTGTTCCAAAGCTTTGCCAAGCGGTCTAATATCTTTTGAATAAGCTAATGTTGCTAATGAAAATTGTGAAGTTTTGTATGAAGGAAAAATTTCAGGTGTAGAGAGAGAATGATGCAATGAGATGAAGAATGGACAAAAGCTCAAGCTTGGGGATGCCACCATGGTGTCACCCCAAGAAATATCCAAGAGTTACAAGCGTCAAAGCTTGGGGATGCCCAAGGCATCCCCTTCTTCATCAATAAAAAGCTCAGGTCTCTCTAGACACTTTTTATTGCTTCATGCACAGTTGTGTTGTTCTTGGAGCGTCTTAGTTTTTGTTTGCTTTGCTTAGTTTGTTTAGTTTGCTTTAGTAGTTTAGACCCCCGCTCTCGCTGTATTGTTTTGCAAATAAGTTTGCTTGGTGTTTGGAAAGGAGTAGTAAGTTCTTGCTTGAAGTGCAAGAGGAGCTTGCATTGACTGTGACTAAGACTTTAGCATGACATGCTAGGTGTTGTTTTTGCATTATGCTTAGTGATTATTGCGGTAGCATGTCTTGTTCCAAACAATTGGGATTGCTTAGTGTGCCTTGAAGAAATTATGCGTTGTTTTAGCATGCAAAAGCATAGTATTGTGGTATTCTCCTTGATGTTTTGCTTGGGTTGACTTGGCACATGCTCACACAATGTTATGACTATGACAAGTAACTATTAGCCTCTATGATCATTTAGTCCTTGACTTGTAGTACCACTCTTTGCTTTGATTAGTTTGCTTTGTTGCATTGCATAATTATGGCCATTATTGCTCTCTTAGTTGGTTGCTCCCAGTCTTTTGCTAGCCTCCACTTGTATGAGTAAGTTCTACTCATCCTTCCAACTCCCAAGAAACCAAGTTATTCCAAAGTGTCCACTATAAACTCCTATGCATGGTGTGTTACACCATTCCAATTATATTCTTGTTTTCAACTATCTTCCAATTAAAAAATATTATGTTATGAGAAAACTTAGTGATTAAAGCCCTCACTAACTTTGTTATGAGGCAACTTTTTTGTATATTCTTTCACTTATAAGTTGGGATTAGCAGAACAATGCTGTCACGGGGAACGTTTTCAACATTGCACTTGTACTATTTGTACTCCGTTGATATCATGCTCTTTTGTCTATGGATGTTACCTGTGTCAAATGAAGTGGGAACTTGTAAGTCCATGGATTTTGTATTCTGTGTTAGATAAATGCCTGGGCTGCTAGCCTAAGCCATGCCTAATCATGGTGGAAACTTGCAGCATCACCAAGTGAGCTATCTATGAAGCATCCTCAATAAAAAGATATGCATGTGGTAAATAAAAAGATTGCTGAGATGCTCATTGTCTGCTTGCCTTGTCATTTTGTTTATGGGAAAGCTCCTGTACCATGTGAAAGGGGTACCCCGTTGGCAGTTCTCAATGATATGCAAATACTTACAGTGACAAGAACTTGCCTGGGCCCTAAGTTGAGTATCCATGAGGTGTAGCCCTCATAGTCAAGGAACTTGAGATTGCCAACTTATACTTTGTCAAGCATATACTCCAGCTTTGACACTTTAACCTTAACCACTTCAAGATGCTTATGATAGGGGCAATGAGAGCTGAAAGCTAATAAGTACCATAATTTTTGGAAGCTCTTTTTGAAACTTGTAATCCCTGCTTCCTTTACAAAAAGGCCTTTCTTCCACCATTATTTGAGTCTCCAACTTCTACCTTTAGGCACCATTAAGAGAGCATAGTTGTCATTCTGTGTGCAGTGTTCAAAACTTATTGATTGATGCATATTGTGATATTACTTGTTCTTGTGCTATTTGTTTCTAGTCACCCTTGTGAACTTTGAGTCTCCATCTTTCATCCACATGTTTAGAGTTCTTTGATCCCAGCTTTCAATGTTTGCAAATGGTTGGATCTTTATTGTGAGGGTGCATGTTCACCTCAAAAATTATTCTTTTATCACTTACCTACTCGAGGACGAGCAGGAGTTAAGCTTGGGGATGCTGATACGTTGGAAATGTATCTATAATTTTTTATGCTCCATGCTTCTTTAGTATCTACTTTGCTTTACTTGTCTACACTTTGAGGTGCTTTTTACATGTTTTCTGGTACTAACCTATTAACAAGTTGCAACAGTGCGGATGCTGCTTTCTCTGTTTTGGTTTCAGAAAAGTTAGTAAAGAAATATTCTCGGAATTGGACGGGACGAACGCCAAAGTCAATAACTTCCCGTGGGGAACAAGAAGTCTAGAGGAGAGCCGGAGAGGCTGGCCAGGGGCAGACCCACCTGTGCGGGGTCCGTGGACCGTGCTGGTAGGGTTTGGCGACCCTGGTCGCCTCCTGGACTCACCCCTTCGCCTATAAGAAGCCCCCGATACAAAAACTCTCGGCACCCGATCAGAAATCCACGAAACCGTCTATAGCCGCCGCCACCATCGTCCCTAGATCGGGGGATCTGAAGCTCTTCCCGGCACCCTGCCGGAGGGGAGATCATCCCGGAGGACTTCTCTCCAGTATGATTTGTGATTAGTTCCACCTTGGACTATGGGTCCATGTAGTAGCTAGATGGTTGTATCTCCTCCTTTGTGCTTTCATGTATAGATCTTGTGAGCTCTGTTCATGATCAAGATCTAATATATTTGTAATCATGCATGTTGTGTTTGCGGGGATCTTATGGATATTGAGATTATTATGTTGATTTGGTTAATGGTTCTATCATTATGATTCTATCATGTCTGTGTTGTTTGTGATCTTGCATGCTCTCCGTTGCTAGTGGTTATATTGGCCAAGTAGTTGCTAGTGATTCCAAGAGGGAGTATTTATGCTCGATAGTGGGTTCATGCCTCTAGTTTCTAAGGGAAGTGACATAAATCTCTTTGGTTGTAGATGTGATGTTGCTACTAGGGAGAAAACAACGGTCCCTTGTTCATAGAACATGTGGATTGTTTACCTTACACACTTTGCTTAAAGTAGTTGTCTGTTGCTTGCAACTTAATACTGGAGGGGGTTCGGATGATAACCTGAAGGTGGACTTCTAGTCATAGATGCAGTTGGATGGAGGTCTATGTATCTTGTTGTATTGCCCAATCGAATCTCATAGGATCTTTCTGTCTAGTAATTGCATTGTTATGCCTTGCTCAGTTTCTGTCAATTGCCCCGCTGTAATTTGTTTACCCTTCAAGCCATGGTGTTTACTTAAGGAGAGCACCTCTACTGAACTATGGACCCCGGTCCAATCTTTACCATTGATACATCTTCCATTGTTACTTGTTTGTGTTGTGCAGGTCTCCACGTTGTTTGCAACACCTGTGTGATGTTTCCTTCCTCCTTCTGGTTCAATAAACTTGGTTTCTACTGAGGCAAATCTTGTTGTTGTGCTCTTCATACCTTGATCTTGGGGTTTCCAACGAAGCACTCTTCCTACCTGTTGAGTGTAGCATCAATGTACACACCTCGCGAGGAAATATTGGCGACTCGCTCGGGCCGGACACTCTGGTAGGTTCGGGCCGGACAGTCCGGTGGGGCCAGACAGTCCGACGCACATCATTCAGACAGTCCGGCCGGTCTTTGACTTTGCACATATTTGATCATGCGATGCTCTTTTTCCTTGGGTACAAATTACACAAATGTAGCTGACATATCCCGAAACATTTAACAACATATTAAACCTATCCAAGTGTTGTCAACAAACATCAAAATAATATGAAAGGCATAAATGCCCTTTCAATCTCCCCCTTTTTGGTGTTTGATGACAACCCAATGATTTGCATATAGGATAGGTAATAAATTTCACAATAGAAGATTTTACAAGACATAGTAAGGATCCCCCTAGATGTGTGACCAACTTGTCTTTGCATTTGAATACAAGACCACACACCATAGGATCACATCCTCACTAGGTTTGTATATAACAAGTTATGATATGATATAAGACTAGATAGATAAGCTAGGCATAACACAGTATTTAACATAACCGGGTACACATGTCATAACACACATCACAGATAGAACGAAGTTCAACACAACATAGTTCTCAAACCAATAAGATAAAGACACTGAGCTTCAAAGAGGCAAATCGAAATAACCTGAAGCTCGTGTACCCATGCAAATCCCCGGTAGCAACCTACTAAGGGATACTTCTCCCCCTTTGGCATCGAGACACCAAAAAGGGAAAAGAGCACTACTATAGCGCCCCCAAGCCAACTATAGCCACGGAAGTCATCGGCGGCATCCTCATCCTCATCCTCATCCTAACTCGAGCTCTGGCCATGAGGGCGAGAAGAGGAAGACACATCCTCAAACATGGACCAGTCCACATGTCCCTGACTCCAGTGTCCATAGGAAAGAGTGCCATTCGATGCCTTCTACTGAGAACACTACAAGGAATGTGTTAACTAGTGACATTTTCTTAACGACCATGAGTTTTTTGGTCATAGATCTATGACCATTTCAAACCTAATAGTCTTGGGCCATCTTAGAGGCTCCAAAACCTGAAAAACTATGACCAATTTTGTTAGAAAAGTCATAATTTGCTTACACCAATTGGTCATAATATATACAACACTACTCCAGGACCTTAATTTTGGGCCACCACGACCAATTTAAATGGTCATGGTCAATATTCATAATTACTTGAAAATAAAGATAGTCCACCTTAGCAAGTTGGTCTACATGTCATATCCATGTGTCAACTTTCGCTGACGTGTGTATATGTGTCATATCCACGTGTTAATTTTGGCTTAGTGTTCACAAGTTGACGTAGAAGGCGGAACCCACTGTCCAAGAAATTTTAAACCGAAGCCAGCCTAACACGCAACTGATGATGGGGAGTCGAACCCGCGCACTCCCATCCTCACCGTAAAACAATGTCCCAAAGACCAGTAGGCCAACCCAATCGATTGTGTAAGAAAAGGACGCGACTTGATTTTATTACATGTGTCCAGTTTTGAGACAGGGCCATGCTAGGCGAGGTTTCATCATTTTTTTCAATATTCTCCATCAGCATATTGGGATGCTTACTGGGATGTCTCGGGCGCACGGTGCATGTCTTGCTGGGTTGGCCCGTCTGGCAAGGTCGTATTATCTTTTTTTATTCTCTTTATTCTTTTACTATTTTTTGAATTCTTTGTGTCTTTTTATTTGAACTCCAAATTGAGTCAAACAAAATTCAGAGAACTTGTAAATTTTAGAGGGAATTTGTAGAATATTATGAAACACTTTTACTTTTCAGGAACAATACAAGAACATATTTTTCATATAAAACCTAAAAATGTGTAAATAGAGATTTAATCATGGTTTTGACAATAAAGGTTTGACCCATGCTGCTAGGTGTTGAGTCGGAGGAAACTCTTAGCGGATCTCTGATAAAATATCATTTTTGAATCTAAAAATTATTTTTTTAAAATCATGAGTATTAAATTATGTACCTGTAGTTCAAATCGTACCCACTTCCTACCGATTCGGTAAAACTTTGTCTTTTTCATAACGGGTGGACGAAAAGGTTTGAGATAATCCGGTTGGGACATTGTCCATTTAACATGGTCTAATATTTTTGAAAAATGTGGTAAAACCATTTTGAAACTCTCATTTGGTGGTTGCTTCACAAAACGCCCTGTTTTTTGGCATTTAGAAAATAGAAAAATGTATTTTCCGTGCAACGAAAAGAAAAATTTCCTCCTGCAACATTGTTCGCTATCCCAAGATGTACATGCGTGCACAATATAGGCATATTATCACAAATTTCTCCACGATTCTGGCCATATCATTGGTCGTTTTGCTCGAAAATCATGAAACTTCGAACATGATAGGTCATTTCTGAGAAGGTTTTTTTGAGACACTTGCAATATACCAAGTTTGGTATTTTTCCTTGAAAATATGTCACATAATAAGACACCATGCGAAGGATTTACCTCATTTGGGCCATTTTTGAATTTATTATGCCCGTTTCAAACTATGGTCAAAACGGAGGGCATGAAGGTTTCTAGCTAGGTGTTGAGCCTAGCTAAACTTTCATTAGATCTCTGATAAAATATCATATTGTGAAGCTAAAGATGATTTTTTCAAAAAATCATGAGCATTAAATCATGTACCTGTAGTTTAAATCGGACCCACTTCCTACCGATTCGGCAGACATTTGTCTTTTACGCGACAGGTGTATGGGAAGGTTTGAGGTACCCCGGTTGGGACATTGTCCATGTAACATGGTCTAATATTTTTTAAAAATGTGTTGAAACCATTTTTAAATTCTCATTTGTTGGTTGCTTCACAAAACTCCCCATTTTTCGGCATTCGGAAAATAGAAAATGTATTTTCCGTGTGACGAAAAGGAAAACTTTCTCCTGCAACATTGTTCGCTATCCCAAGATGCACATGTGCACAATATGGGCACATTATCACAAACTATGCCATGATTCTAGTCATAACATTGGTTGTTTTTCCCGAAAACCATGAAACTTCGAACATGATAGGTCATTTCTGAGAAGGTTTTTTTGAGACACTTGCAATATACCAAGGTTGCTTCACAAAACGCCCCAATTTTCGGTATTCAGAAAATAGAAAATGTATTTTCTGTGTGACGAAAAGGAAAACTTCCTCCTGCAACATTGTTCGCCATCCCAATATGCACATGCGTGCACAATATGGGCACATTATCACAAACTATGCCACGATTGTGGCCATAACATTGGTCGTTTGGCCCGAAAACCATGAAACCTCGAACATGATAGGTCATTTATGAGAAGGTTTTTTCGAGACACTTTCAATATACCAAGTTTGGTATTTTTCCTTAAAAATATGTCACATAATAAAACACCACGCGAAGGATTTACCTTGTTTGGACCTTTTTGAATTTATTATGCCCGTTTCAAACTATGGTCAAAACGGAGGGCATGAAGGTTCCTATCTATGTGTTGAGCCTCACTAAACTTTCATTAGATCTCTGATAAAACATCATATTGTGAAGCTAAAGATGATTTTTCCAAAAAAATCATGAGCATTAAATCATGTACATGTAGTTCAAATCGGACCCACTTCCTACCGATTCAGCAGACATTTGTCTTTTTTGCGACGGGTGTACGGGAAGGTTTGAGATACCCCGGCTGGGACATTTACCATGTAACATGGTCTAATATTTTTGAAAAATGTGGTGGAACCATTTTGAAACTCTCATTTGCTGGTTGCTTCACAAAACGCCCCGTTTTTTGGTATTCGAAAAATAGAAAATGTATTTTTCGTGCGACGAAAAGGAAAACTTCCTCCTATAACATTGTTCTCCATCCCAAGATGCACATGTGTGCACAATATGGGCACATTATCACAAACTATGCCACGATTCTGGCAATAACATTGGTCGTTTGGCCCGAAAGCCATGAAACCTCGAACATGATAGGTCATTTCTGTTAAGGTTTTTTGAGATGCAATCCATATACCAAGTTTGGTATTTTTCATTGCAACTATGTCACATAATATGACACCATGCGCAAGATTTACCTTGTTTGGAGTGTTTCAGAATTTATTATGCCCGTTTCAAACTATGGTCAAAACGACGGGTACGAAGGTGCTTAGCTAGGGGATGAGCCTCACTAAAATTGCATTGGATCTGTGATAAAATAGCATATTGTGAGTCTAAAAGTGATTTTTTCAAAAAATCACGAGCATTATATCATGTAGCTGTAGTTTAAATCGGACCCGCTTCCTACTGATTCAGAAGGAATTTGTCTTTTTCACGAGGGGTGGACGGGAAGGTTTCAGATACCCTGGTTCGGAAATTGTACATGTAAGGTGGTCTAGTATTTTTTGTAAAATAGAGTGGTCTCATTTTGAAACTCGCATTTAGTGGTTGCTTCACAAAACGCCCCGTTTTTTGCACTTAAAAAAATGAAAAATAGCTTTTTTCAGCCAACCAATAAGAAAACAGAACTATACTATCCACGGATCATCCACAGAAACAGATCTCAGCCGTGTACGCGATCACCATCCGATGTCCAATTTCCCTCCCACCAAAGCAGCCCCGCAAGGATTCGCCGGGAACCTAAATTTTGATAGCGGGCGAGCGGGAAGAAAACCCTAACCCAAATTTTGTTAAGTCCCCACCGCACCAAGAAAACCCTAACACAACATGTTTCCTCCTCGCGTCCTTCACCGCCACCCTGTCTCCTTCTCTCCCCTGTTTCTGCCAACCGCCACCGCGCATGACATCCCTCGTTCGTGTCCCCTCCCTCTCCCTAGCCCCCAGTCGCACTGCTCGGCTCCCTTGTTTGCGTCCCATGTTTGTCCCCCAATCCATCAACCACCTCCACCGCCCGAACACCTCCATGCCACAAACCCTAGATCGCTAGCGCCGCTGCCTCCCTCCCCTTCACCAGTCATGGACATGGTCTAGGTTTAGAGATTAGGGGAGGCGGGGGAAGAGGCGGAGGCGGAGCAGGGTGGAACGCCAGCACAACGCTGCGCCGCCACCCGCAGCCAAGGTCGAGAGCTAGAAAAATACTATTGTTACTAAATTTGGAATGTATATGTAATTGGGTTGTTAGGCTACCATGTCTAGAATGTATATAATTAGGCTGTTAGGCTGCCAATGGCCCCAAAGTTTACTGGACCATAAATGCTTAGATTGAAAATTGGATCAGACTGTAATTAAAAAGAATGCACCTTGAAAAGCCCAAGGCTCAAAATAGAAATGCACCTAAAAAATCCAACGACCCAACAAATAGATCCATAAAAAGCCAATGCCCATAAAAGACAAAAGCAGAAATTGTTGGGCTTGACCCATATAAAAGACCTAACTGGACCGGGCTAAATCTAATCGACGACCTTTCCAATTGGTCACATATTTGCCACGTAGGATCAGCCACGTAGGATCTAACGTGGACAGGGTAGATAGTCCATGACCAAAACATGTGGTCATAAAATCTATGACCATCTATATTGGTCATAGACGCCTATGACCAATTCAGAAAAAATGTCTCTATTGTCCGCCAGTGACTCTCAGCTTTTGACCATCTGTTTTTGGTCACAAGAAGGTCACAAATGAAGAACAATGACCATCTAGTGACCAATATGGAGGGTCAAAAATTACCACATTTCTTGTAGTGGAAGGATCAACATCCATGGGCTGGTTGATCCACTTGAGCTCCTTCATGACATTCCTGTTAGCCTTGTATGCATCATACTGTCCATGGCAGATGTCAATGTTCTGGCATAGGAAAAGCTTCTTCCACCAAGAGGTCTTCTTCACCTTCTTGTGCACTTCCTCCTTAGAGGTGTTGAAGCGGTATGCATTGCTAGCATGCTTCATACAAAGGCCACGAGTCACAGGCTCCTGCACCTCCTCAGAACCATCAATGTCAATGGCATCAGCATCTATCTGATCATCCTCAAAGATGTCCCGAGCAGGAGGGTAGCCTCGAGGAGCCTTGGTGGTAGGGGCACCCTTCCTATGTAACTTGGAAGCAGTGTGAGGAATAAGATCATGGTAGAGCAAGGGAGTTGCTGGAGTGTGAGCAGCAATGAGCTTCATCACATAAGGGGCAAATAGAGGGCACTTCTTGTCAGTTATGCACTTGTATAGATCCTGATAGATGAAATCCATGAAATCAATAGCACCACCTAGATGATCTAGACCATGAGCATACACCATGTGAGCATGGGCCATAAGGTTGATCTCAACGCCTCTTGTCTCATCCTTGTTGCTAGCCTTGGGAGTGAGAGTGTGGCGAAACATGCGAAGCAAAATGTTGTAGATGAGTTTAATATTGGTGGTTTGGCCAAACACACCATTCTGAGAGTAAATTGGGGCCAGCCTATTCTTGTCATATGCCTATCCATGTACATGCATTCTGAGACCACTGGGAGCATTGGGATTGAAAGTCAATCTAAGAATGTGTCCAAACTGAACCATGTTGGAACGACACCTGATAGTACCAGACATCCACTCAAGGGGAATATCAGTAGTCTCCCCAAAGACCACAGTGGGATAGAACTGTTGGACAAACCCAACATTGTAGTCTTCTTTTACCTAAAAGATGGTGTGCATCCCCATCTTCTCAGTCACCCAAAGAGCATCCTCAAACTAGCTCTGAGAATGAAGCTTCTCAAGATCTAACCATTGCATGGGACAATCAGGAGTCTTGAACCCACCGTATAGCCCAGAAAACAACAGGGCTTGCTCATTTCTCTAGAAGCGCTCATCAGACGAGGTGCGATTTAGGGAGTAGAACTGCTAAAGTCTCATCTCCACAAAATCCTCGGTACCCAAATCTGCTAGAGTAGTCAATGATTCAAACTTCATGCGCTTCGCATCATATCTTTTCAGCTGTCTAACCTTCTCATGCTTTTCTGCGGCACAGTCTCGCGCAGCATGTCTGACCATAGAAGGATCAACATGAATGTCTCGCTCTTCATCATACCAGAACCTGTGAGTACAAGTCTTCTTAGCAGCCCGAGGATGGCGAGGACGAGAGCTACCTGTGAAATCAGAATAGAAGGATAGTATATTGGGTAAGCACATTTGTCCTGGAGATTCAAACAACAAGTAGTACTTTAATGAATTCTAGAACTGCATTGGCTAAAAACACCGGACAGTCCAGAAAAATTGCCCCGGAGATTCCGCCCGACCCGGACAGTCCGGTGTGTACCGGACGGACATTCCGGATGGACCGGAGAGTCCGTCCCGTACACGCTGGATAGTCTAACTGGAACCTTGGCGATTTTTCGGACTGCACTGGTGTGTTCAATCGAAATAGGTCGGGATTGCTAAAACTACTACAAGGGAGATGGTTGCACGTATATATGATGTATCCATGGATCTAGGTAAGACATTGCCCCAAAAATTTCATCTAGGCCAACCTAGAGATGGAGAGGGGGAGGGGCACTGTGGTGACCCAGCATACCACTACATGTTGTAGTATACTATAGTTGATGACATAACACTCACGGAGTACCATTCCGCAAATATTACATCCTCACAGTGGTACAAAAAAACAAAGTGGGTCCACAACATACATTATCATTATTACAACCAGAAATTACATAGCGACTTCGAGATCCTCCTAGGTCCATAGAGGAATCCCTATGACTCAGGGCTAAACTATAATAGCTCTAAGAACAAGATAAAGAAGCAAACTAAACTTTAAGGTTTATACGAGATTTAATATAGATAGAGAATAGAGATCTATGCTACTAGACTTGATCACTAAATGTGATACATCTACTCTTCAGATACTTCGGTCTCCATTCCATAGATGTTTTCGTAATTGTTCCCTTCGACGCTTCCGGATACGTCTGGTTCTTTATAGTGGAATTCTTCTTGGTCTTCAATTGGGTATAGTATTTCCTCTTCTTGATTGTTAATGTCTTCAGAATCTAGCAAGGGTTAAGAAGACACATTGAGTACGAGCGTACTTAGCAGGTTCACTAAAAAGGAGTGTTTGATGCACTATATCTATAGCCACAGACCATAGGTCATAGAAAATGCAAGTTTTCATAAACATTTCTTCAAAGGTTGCTTTTATTCTAAAAAGCTATGTCCATCAGCCTTCACAGGTTCACCAGAACTTTCATGGAGTTCCTTTCCTGCAGCGTTCGCAGCTCCTTCCCGGAACAGGGAGTAACAAGTTACAGTTCTTACACTCTGCAGAGGTGCGTTGCTTTACCCCATGAGAGATCAAATCCTTGTTGCACAACCGGGCGATCTTTCCCGTCCACACTTCCTATGTGTGGGGCCCAGTAGATGATCCAAGCCAATCACTTCCCTTCTCCGTGACCCCGCATACAGCGTAATTGTTGTATGTCCAAACTCAAGGTAGACCTTCCCCCGTATAAAACGGCTATACCTTAGTTGGATACACACAACCATTAACACTAGAAATCTGTCTTTTGTAAGCCCATATCCACGGTAGACCTTTCCCCGTATAAAACGTCTATAACCATGATCTGCAACTTACAAATTCCTAGAACAGTGTCCGATGCATGCGAGAGGGAGCCGATCCAGCTGACTTCCCTAGAGCCATATAGATCTCATGGTTAACACGTAATATACAGCGTGAGAATCACTGGCGACATTGGTTGTTAAGTCCTAGATGATATATTCCTGCGTGAGAATCACTTATTATGTCATGCCTCTCAAACACTACAATGCACATTAGTGGATATGTACATTATTTAACCACTCTACTTCTATGGATTGTCTCTTTTTACTTTTCTCCCTCTTTCTAGTGCTTCCTGGAATTCTGTCCATGGTGACGTGGAGTACGACGACTACCTTCTAGAGTATATAAATATCCAGATGGTGCGCACTCTTGATTAGAAGTTCTTAAATTGAGGTTATCCATTGAGAAATGACTATAAAATGCGTGATCTCCCGTGGAATTCCCGTGTCCACCTTCAAATTCACTTTCATAATAAGGTGTGTTCTCCACCTTTCTCTTGATTCAGTCATACCTATAGAGGTAATAACTGTCAGTGCCTTCTTCCAGGTCAATAGGATTGGTACTACCCCCATATGGACCATAGGTTTCATGCTAATATAACTGGTTTCCACTCCCTTACTAGGATCACATGGTATGAGATTCTCCCTGATTCTAGTGTAAGACTCCATTCCCCATCCATCGTGATTCCAAACTGGAATACTTGGTTTGGATATTTCCTAAGTTTCCTGTTTTGTTTTATACTTGTCCATGGTCTACATGTTTCTAAGGCCCAATTCTAATAATAGGCACAGGTTTCAGACTATAATCCCTCAAACTCATTCTCTTCATAGACCTCTCTCAAGAAAACTGTTCTAAGATGCCTAGCTTCTCTATCTAACTCCCTTTTGCATTCTATTGCTTTAGTAGGATCAACATACTCCCCATGGTTAGTATCGAACTTCTGGACTAGAACATTATGTGTGTCATGGTAGGTTTTGAGTAATGTCCTATTATGACCTATGTATTAGGTAGCTCAAGTAGATTCAGTCTACATAAATGCAGCATGATCCAACTTAAGTTTCGAATTTATATAATCTTGAGGTATAGTAGTAAGAGCACTACCTACCAATTTCCTTGGATTCCTGTTTTCGAAGCCTGATTATAGCTTCTAGAACTACAATTTGATACGCCGCCGCCATACATCTCATCTTCCCTAATGACATTACTTCTCTTAACCCCAACTTTTTTGGTAAGATTAGCACTACACGGTACTTGACTAACACTTTCCCATGATGGAGACTGTAAACCTTGACGAAAAGTCGAGATTTGTAATTCCAGATTCCATAGAAGTTATCTCAAAAGTTATGTCCAATCACCTACATAGTCCTCTAAGTCCTATACATCACTTGAACATTTTGGTTTTTGAGTACCAAGATGTCATTCCTCACTGTAGATAAGATATTATAATTAGTCCTACTAGGTTATAACTTATTATTATTACCCCAATTTGCATCATAATAAAGAATTATCGCACTAGAAACATGATAAAGTAATTCTCAAGTGAATACTCAACATATTTCTATGGAACTCTTTACCGTTGCTAACATACTTCCTATAGGTTCTACCCATTTAATAGGTTTCCAACCTAAGGTCAAAGCTTTTGCTCTGATACCAGCTATGGTGACCCAGCATACCACTGCATGTTGTAGTATACTATAGTCATGGACATAACACTCACGGAGTACCATTCCGCAAATATTACATCCTCACAGTGGTATAAGAGAAACAAAGCGGGTCCACAACATACATTATCATTATTACAACCCGAAATTACATGACGACTTCGAGATCCTCCTAGGTACATAGAGGAATCCCAATGACTCGGGGATAAACTATAATAACTCTGAGAACAAGATAAAGAAGCAAACTAAACTTTAAGGTTTATACGAGATTTAATATAGATAGAAAATAGAGATCTATGCTACTAGACTTGATAACTAAATGTGATACATCTACTCTTCAGATACTTGGTCTCCATTCCATAGATGTTTTCGTAATTGTTCCCTTCGACGCTTCCGGATACTTCTGGTTCTTCATAGCGTAATTCTTCTTGGTCTTCAGTTGGATATAGTATTTCCTCTCCTAACTATTAATATCTTCATAATCTAGCAAGGGTTAAGAAGATATGTTGAGTACTAGCATACTTAGAAAGTTCACTAAAAAGGAGTGTTTGATGCACAATATCTACAGCCACAGACCATAGGTCATAGGCAATGCAGTTTTTCATAAACATTTCTTCAAAGATTGCTTTTATTCTGAAAATATATGTCTGTCAGCCTTCATAGGTTTACCATAACTTTCATGGAGTTCCTTTCCTGCAGTGTTCGCACCTCCTTCCCGGAACAGGGAGTAACAAGTTACATTTCTTACACTCTGCAGAGGTGCGTTGCTTTACCCATGAGAGATCAAATCCTTGTTGCACAACCGGGCGATCTTTCCCGTCCACACTTCCTATGGTGTGGGGCCCAGTAGATGATCCAATCCAATCACTGCCCTTCTTTGCAACCCCGCATACATCGCAATTGTTGTATGTCCAAACTCAAGGTAGACCTTTCCCCGTATAAAACGACTATACCTTAGTTGGATACACATAACAACCATTAACACTAGAAATCTGTCTTTTGTAAGCCCAGATCCATGGTAGACCTTTCCCCATATAAAACGGCTATACCCATGATCTGCAACTTACAAATGCCTAGAACAGTGTCCGATACATGCGAGAGGGAGCCAATCCAGCTGACTTCCCAGAGCCATATAGATCTCATGGTTAACGCGTAATATACGGCGCGAGAATCACTGGCGACATTGGTTGTTAAGTCCTAGATGATATAATCCTGTGTAGTGGTATTCCAACTGCCAGACTTAATAGATTAGCTGATCACCCTGGATCAATAACCGATACTTCAAGTTTATTATGAAAATAGTGTTTTTGACCTTTTTGAAATGCAGGTGATGACACAACACTTTGCAAATATTTGATAGAAAATAATCAAAGGACATGATCAAGTGTGAACTTTCCTTGATATAGCAAAGTATTGTAGTCGAATGTCTTGACTTGACCCTGGACCTCGGGTTCTACAAAAATATCATCATTGCCCGGTAAGGACAATGTTTAAACAAGCAATATGTTGTTATGCATAAGTAATGAGATGCATGATGTAAAATCCCAAGTTATCCCCCAACATTGCAAGTGGGTTATGTTAAGATGATTTGTTTAAGATTTGCCTTATTTTAAGTTTACTTCATATAAAATTATAGTTGCTAGGACTCTAAGATAAACACGTAAAATATGAAAAGTAAGGTACAATCATAATACAATTCTAAGGTTCAATGGTATTATGTAATTATTATAAAGTTCATGTTTAAAGTTGAAATGGTATAACATTTGAAGAAAATACTATTTATGTTAAGTTAATCAACTCTAAAGATTAGTAGGCTTGAAGCTATGGTTTTGTGATAAGGTTCAAATGATCTTGAGTCATTATATACCTATATTAGGGTGTATTAGATCAAAGTAAACTATAAAAATATAATTGGACTTGAAATAGAACACCTGTAGCATTATCAACTATTAGGGTTTTTTTCATAAGCATAATCAAAGATGAAATCTTAGAGTTATGAAATTTTGTTTTAAAGACTTAATTCTAGCATGTGTAATATTTATAGATTGTACTATCAGATTTTTCTATAAAAAGAAAAATAGGTGAATTTGTTTTATAATTTATTTAGTGAATACCAAGTTTGCTAAATACGATTATATATAAATTGAGACCACTTACTTCTAATATAAGTTAATGATTTGCAAAAATAACTTTGTAAATCTTTGACTTATAATTAGTTAAATATTTTAAAAGAATATTATAAGTTAATTGTTGACACCTGGATTATATCATAAATTACAATTATAGGTTTAGATTATTTAGAATTAAAGTATTGTGTTTTGAATAAGATCATTTCTTACTTAGGAAAGAATTTTAAATAATTAACAAAACAACTATCTTATTTTAATAATTTAGATAATTGAAGTTATATGATCTAGGGACTTTAAAGTGTTTCTGGAATAATATACTTAGTATTTATCTAGTAAATATACTTACTTAAAATCTTAAAATTGAATTTTATTTATTTTTAGGTATTATCTTTATTTTTTATAAACTTTCTTAGTTATTTAATGTCTTTAAATATTTTTTAAAAATTTTATTTATAACATTTTTAAGTTAGTATTTTTATGAGATAACATATTTCTTTTATGCATAAAAGTGATTTTTATTTATTTTTATAAATTTTCTAAATTTATTAAATTTCATTTAGATATTTAAGGGTGTTAATATTATTTGCATTTTATTTCACTCGAATAAGTAGTATTATATTTTTCTTAGGTAGGTATTATTTTAATAAACATTTTGATGTATTAAATATATTTTTAGGATTTTTCTACATTTTTCTAGGAATAAAATAGTGTACAGGGGTATCTTGGTCATTCCCTTAATTCTTATATTCTCTTTATTTTATTTCCTTATTATTTGCTATGAGGCTAAATCTAATCCATAGGATAAACCAACCCAATTCACTTTCTTCTTTTTCATTTTCTTATCGCACTTTCGATATACACACGCACGCGACCCCTCTCTCACTCTCGTTCCTCTTCCGCACACGCATGCGTCGCCGTCGACGCTGCCCTGGACAACACCGGACAGATTCATCCATGCCTGATTCAGGCGAGCCTCTAGCTCGGAGTACTCTACCAGTGCCTAGCCAACGCGATACTCCGCACCGTTTGCATCGATCTCCTGCAACCCCGTGCTGATCCGTCCCTAGATGTTGCTCGATGCCGACCGCCCCGGCTTGGCCGCTCCGGTTCTGCCGCCACAACAGCCTACCTTTGGTACCCATCACGCTACCCTTAGGTCTTATCTTCTCATGGTTGTATCCTTGTGCTTCCGCTCGAGCCCTATTGGAACCCTAGGATTTTCTGGTCGGCCCGAACATCGTCGGCCTCCACCTCGAGCCCCCTCCCCCTCCCCCGCTCTATCATACGCTCCTCACTTGGGTGTCGGTGGGACGACAGCAAGATGCAACCCCGGCAACCTCCATATGCTCGACATATTCAGTAAGTGATAATCCATTTTCTCTTCTCTCTATATTTCTCTTCATGGACCTAACTGCTAAGCATTAGTATACGCCTTTGTATTTTTGAGGCACAAAGCCCTATACCTTGGATAGTTTTTTGATGAGTTGGTATAACTGGAATTTTGGATATGATAGATTGTTTGAATTTATATTCAGTTTGATTGTTTTATGATTACTGTATGGGGTCCTTGTGGTTGTGAGTTCGAGTTACTGGCAGTAATTTATCATTGGTGAGTGACATCTGGTGAGGTGTAATATTAGTTTTTATAGAATTGTTAGGATGCATTTGATCAGTTTATAGTGTTTAACAGTTTGAGTTCAAATTGGTCTATACCTCAATTTCCCACTAGTATCTCTAATTACATTCCCTAGAGAAAATGGTGCTTTTACTATAATGTTCAGATGGATAACTACCCCTACTCGATAATTTCAATTTTTAGCATCATTCTCTTCATGCTATTGAGTGCCATTTATTGCCAGTAGGTTTTATTGATTCCTTGTACAAAAGATTCTCATATTCAAGGACGAACAAATGGAGTTTCTATGCTTATACAATTTCTCTATCATGCCTTGTTACTCATATTCTACAATCATGTATGTCAACTTGTGGTTTGGATTTCACTTTAAGATACTGAGAGGATGTTCACCATGTTTTGATGGTGGTTAGTTTAGCTGGAACTACAATGCTCCTCTGAAATTGATACAGTGGCACTGTTTGGATTCAAACACATGGTTTGTATCCAATTCCTTGGATTCTAAATGTACACTGCAGCCTTAATGTTCTGATTCTTAACTTACTAAAGCTTTGCTTCAGGAAGTAGTTTTTCTGTAACATTATACCTGTTAGATATGGCAGTAAAATGGGGTATATGTTTTAGGTTAAAATGATGATCAGGATTGATCTTATTGTCTGTCCAGATTGGGGACAGAGAGATCCGAATTTAAAGAATGATTCCTAGAAATTTTTGTCTAGGAAGGTGATTAATCTTGTATGAGTGTGTCTTGTAAGCAATGATTGTGGCTTTTGTAGATGATCTCGCTGTCGTGGTACCTCTTTGGAGGATGCACAGTTGTATAGATCAACTATATGATCTGCTATAGATTTAGTTGACCAAGATTTAGCCTAGCCCTTACCTATGATGCGAAAGGGTGAGGCTCTAGTTTTAAGAATAAGAACAGATTCTATTATTATTATTGGTATCTGCTTCCCTT
This sequence comes from Avena longiglumis, assembly GCA_030063025.1. NCBI lineage: Eukaryota > Viridiplantae > Streptophyta > Magnoliopsida > Poales > Poaceae > Avena > Avena longiglumis. The sequence goes on along the minus strand of CP125974.1, from coordinate 410,447,067 downwards.
GCTGCTGCTGTGGTGTCTCCATACCTGTAGTGTGCACAGCAGTGGCTAGGTAGCATGATTCGTTTATTTAAGATTTTGTCCAAGCCAAGGATGCAACAGGCTAAGGAAAAATCTTTCTAAGATAAGAACAGATACTTTGTTGTCTTTTAACAGCTCTGGGATGAACTAGTGTAGCACTTCTACACTATACTGAGAGATCCCTCTCACCCAAAAACATCTTGGGAAAAAGTAGGAGAAGAATTTATATTAAATACTCAAGCTGGCTTAGAGATGTATAGCAACCTGATGTTGAGCAGTATATGCTGATGCTTGGTGTGTCTTGAGTTGATCTTGAGTATCTCTTCCTGGTGCTTTGGTTTTGATCTAGTTGACCTTCTCCTCCATGATCTTCTACTGACCTCCTTTTTTATTAGATAACCATAGTGGCTCTGATTTATGGTGGTTTGCTGGTGACTGCAATCAAGCAGTTATCTGGTATATGTGTGGAAATGGATAATATGGTGGTGTTCTTATGTGCTCTTGAGAGAGATCTGATGTTGGTTCTATGGATTTTGAATATACTCTGATGGGTTTTTGGAATAGAGAAAGAAGAAGCAAGCAGGTTGCTTTGCTACGCCGCAGAGGATGACAGGTGGGGTCCGAGGCTCTGCGGACCCACACGCCAGGGGGCGGGTGCGAGGCTGCCACGCGGCTCAGCGGGGGACTGCGGATTGAGGCTAAGGTTCTACGGGGGTCTTTCTGCAAGATGATCAGAGAGGCTGACGGTGGGCTCGGAGGGGGCGCGGGTTTAGGAAAAACAAAACACAGGGGGTATCGGCAAAAGGCACATGGGCTACTGTTTCTCTTCTCGCAGTTTCTGACGAAACTGACAGAGAACGGCGACACGCAGGCTCGAACTTCGCGACTGGCGCAAGGCAAGCAGCGGCCATGCTCGAAGGGGTTGTTGGTAGGTTGCTGTGGCGCGGCTAGGTAAGGTGTGAGGCGACGCAGGAACGGTCCTCGACGACGGGAGCTCGATGCACCGAAGGCGCTCGTCCGGTGGAGTGGCGCGTACATGAAACGGTGAACGGAGGGAGGTTGTCTGGGAGGTTCGGACGCTCACCGTGGGGGCGTCGGTGGAGGTGGTTCGGGCCGGGGGGCAGCCGATCGACGGCGATGCAGACGCTCCCGCGGCTAGGGTTTCAGGCGGCGCATCGGTGTGCAGCTCGGCCTGGGGCTCCTCCTCCTCGCTGGCGGGTACAGGGCGATGCCGGGACAGGTCTTCGTCTTCCTCGACACCCAGAGCACCTCACCATCGGCTGCTAGAGGGGGGACGGTGGAGACCGACGATGGCTGGCGATGGGGTAGCTGGTGGCGGTGGAGAAGAAAGGGAGGAGAGGAGGCAGGCTCGGGCGGATCTGGGAGGCAGAGGAGAGCCGTGAGGTGGTGGGTAAAGGAGGGAGAGGCGTGGATGCCATGTGGGATCAGGTTGGAGATAAAGGTGGCTTCGGCCACCTTTTCTGCCTCTCCTCGAGCACGTGCTTGTGCTGGCCGGCAGGGCAGGGTAGGGGCTTCCAGGTGGGGTCAGGGTGAGGCCAAGGAGGGGTCTGCTCGGGTGGGGCTGCTGGCAGAGAGAAAGAGAGAGAGGAGGGAGAGGGTCGGGTGAACTTCGGTTAGGACTAGAGGGGCTCGGGTTAGGGTTTGTGCTAGGGTTGGGAAGGGTAGCTCGGCCAGGGGGAGTAGGTGGCTAGGTGGGGCCTACATGGCAGCAAGGGAGAGAGAGAAGGAGAGGGAGGGGAAGGAGATGGCTCGGCATGGAGGGTAGATCATGGGGTAGGGTTTGGAGAGAGGGTTTAGGAGAGATGATAGAGAGAGAGATGTGGTGGAGTGTTCTCTTTTGACAAGACCAAGCAAAATCAAGCCAAGCTCAAACAAGATCTAGTCAAAAGAGAGGATGGGAAAAAGGTAGTGAGGGTTTAGATGGAGATAGATGAGAGATGAGATGGTTTCCCCAAAAATCCAAATAAAAAAATAACAAGGAAGACCAAAGGTGGAAAAGGTTGCATGGCCCATGCAAAAATAATTAATGCCATGTTTTAACCTTGTGAATCAAAATAATAAACATGGCATTATTCTTTTGCATTTCCAAAAGTGGAATAAAGCCAAGCGAAAGAATTTAGAAGAAAGTTCCAAGTGGAGTAGATGGAGATGATCACATTTGATTATAATTGGGACTTGCTAGTGTGTATATTCCACTAGATGCTTACTAGTCCCAAAAATATCCCCACATGAGCATAAATCCATAATAATCCATATGGAAGCTAGGGAAAGGGTTCCACTTACAAGGCATGCAAAGGTGGCCATGTGGCTCTCATATATCAATAATGTGAAAACAACATGATGCTAAGATGAGAGCAAGTGGAAAATAGAATTGGATCCATCCCAACCCACATGAGCTAGAGGTACAACCCAAATAAAGTGCAAAGCTCACATTTAGTTGGATGGTGGAATTATGAGGTGGTGAAAGAAAGGGTGGTGGAGTGGAATAAAAGATATGCCCCCAACTCAACTTGGGCATATAAACAATATATCAGGAACCAAATACAATATCAAGAGGCAAATACAATTTACAATGCATATGAGAGAAGAACCAAAACAAAAGGATTTTATATGATGCTCAAATGCAAGGTGGCATGATGACATGAGCATGATATAATTATGATGCAACAATTTTATGTAGGAAGTAGCATATATATAGACTAGGTTAGTAGAATTGCAATTGTTAGACAATTGGGATGCTACAACTCTCCCCCACTAAACAAGAATCTCGCCCCGAGATTCCTAGGAAAAAGAAAACAACACAAGGAGAGGCGGGTGTTCGAACAAAGGTGACCCTCACGTTCCCAAGTTGATGAACAACGGAATGGTGCGACCACTACACCTTGCAAAACTTGCTAGACTTGTTGCGAGTCTTGCGTTTTGCTTGAGAAACAACGGGTTAGAAGAGTTGAAGGATGGTCGTGAGACAAGAAGGATAGGATGGGCATAGCTCCGGTTTTCCCAAGAATCATGATAAAAGAATATAACCACTTGTGAAAGAAAAGGAGAAGATGATGTATCATGGATAAAGAAAGACACACCATTAAGATTATAGATTTACCGATACGAGAGAGGATGAATCTTTGTCTCGCCGGAAGAAAGGAGCTGGATTGGAGAGGTTTTGAACCACTATGACAATAGCATCGTATCTTCTCTTGGATTTGAGAAATGAAGTTCAGAAACAATATTGCCTTCAAACAATAGAGTCCCTTGATACCAACAGAAAGATTTAGTTTGACATCGTCGGATTAGATTCTTCTTGCGCCGGTAAGAACCAAAGGATCACGCAATTTAGGTGCGCAGATATAACTTCCAGAGATGGATGTGAAGCCAGATCATGGTGGAATCCCGAGAAGCAAAGAATATGGAGGATCTGGAGTTTATTGTAGAGATACTTATTGCTTTCTTTAGCCTTGAGGCTAACGCAATAGATTTGCGGCTGATGGCAACAACCATAATTGGCTTTACCACAGAAAAAGAATTGATGAAACAAAGAGAGAGATAGTTTCCTTTAATCCTGTTTGGGGATATCGAGCATCGGTAGAAAGACGAGGATAGGAAAAGGTTTGCGTTTGTTTCCACCAGATAATTGAGGATTTTGCTCCGTGTAGAAAGGGTGAGATCACCAAAAAGAGATTATTGATTACTTTCTTCGTGAGAGCACTCCGGAAAAACAAAGACGGAAGTAAAAGTATCAAGGGATAAAGGCCACTTCTAACTTCCGTGGAATGAGTGAAATCACATTAATTCACCAATTCAATGTACAAGAGCGAATGATAAGAGTAGTGGTATGGTATCTACTCCATCCCGCACTCAAAGCATTACTCCGCACATGAATAAGAAAACCATGCAACCCAACTACCGAAACAGACTGAAGGTATTGATAAGAAGAGCTCATGGAACTCCGCTAGAAAACAAGGATAGATGCAAACGATTCGCCGGATTAAAGATAGATAAAGGTGATGATGTTGTCGTCATGTCGGAAGTACCAAGCCACCGGAAAGATATAACGGAAGATCACGGAGACAACTGCAAAATTTCACAGATATAGAAAAAGATAGCACCACTTGAATGTAAGAATACAAGATCGGAAGGTCTTCATGGCCTCCGTGGATTGAGCATAGACGATAGAGCGAGAGGGTTTCAAGAGATTACTTAACGAGATTGAGGTGAAAGAACTCCATGTTCTTCTTGAAATGATTGAGAGAGATTTAGCGCCTTGAGGAAATCTTCAATGAACGACGATGATAACTTGCCAACAAGGAACAACTCGGATTGGTTGAAGATGGAGGATGGAATTAACAATGGACTTTGATTCCAGAGTTGAAGTAATGTATTTAGCGTATGACGTGGTCGAGATATGTGACTTCAAAAGTCGAATTCTCACTTTGAGACTTTGCACGTGCAAAGGCTCACGAAGCTCGAGAGAAAGAGACACAGATGATCTTCCATGTCCTTCCATAGATATCGAATAGGCAAGCATATTATCAACATATACCACCATGGATTAACAAGATATTCCCAGAATACCAAGTTCAAGAGGCGAGAGAACGAACAAATGCTCGAAACACTTTCTGAGCTCAACGCTCTTTGAAAGATCAACGTTACGAGTAAGTATTCCTGTTGAAGAAGATGCGCTGACAGAATAGGTTAACTGGTCCTTCGGAAGAAAAAAGAGATGCCACTTGGTTCACATTGTCGATCGGATCACCGGTTACAAAGATAAAGAGATCTTGGATAAGAACCGATGATAGCTCATACCTTAAGCAAAGCTATCAGAGAAGAAAAGATGCAATTCCCTCGTATCCAGGAGAATTTTGCAGATATGGGGTTCAAAAGGATGTGCAACATGATGGACAGATGATAGACCGCCGTAGTGCTTGGAGGAACTCTGGATAGTGGTGATTGCATTTTCCATATTCCACTCAAGATAAGTGTCATATAGCTATGCCGAGAACCAAATTACAATCACCAGCATCAGATCGACACATGTTATGTAATTAGCCCAAGAGAATTGGAGATGAAAAGAAACTCTAGGATTAAGCGCCGGTGACAAAAGAATGAGTTAGCATGGACATTCTGATGAAATGGAGATAGATAATGTTTCACACACGACTGAAAAGGAGTGTGGAAGCACAGATGTATCAAAGAAAAATTTTCCGCATTTTTCGGCATTAAAATACCAATAGATGCGCAAAAACACTTATCAGGTAGCGATTAGCAACTGATGGTTTCACAGAATGTGGAGTTGCTAGAAGGAAGGACACCCTTAAGAAGATGGCACCGGTTAACAAGGAGTCAGATAGATCGCGCCGGTATTCAAAAGCCTGTCAGTATGGAATGTACCAACAGTTGATAACCAAAAGGCAGATAAAGATAACATGTTGGATACAACAGATAGACAAGGAATTACACACACACACACACACACACACTCAACCTATGGTACTACGGAAACCCAGAACACGTGAATCCTAGTTTGAATTTTAAGAAGAGGATTGAAAACGTTACACTTCCTTACCAGAAAGGGTGGTGGGTGGGTAAGAAGAAAAGTGGAAGCAGTCCTATTCTAGCGTTTTGTTTTTCCCTAGTATACATAGCTACCAAAAATATTTGCTAGACTGACAACGACCATTTGGCTGAGACCCTGAAGGGCGGGATGGCTCTGATACCAATTGTAACTACCTCGGCAAATTACGCTCCTAGTTACAAGCCTGGATGAGCGGAAATGGTTGAAATAGTACGGTGGGGCCCAAATGCCACTCACAGGTAGACCTTTCGGCCGTCCCAACCATTTCCAAACATCGGTACAAGAACGGGCGGCGTAATCGGCAGGCGAAGGGATCAACTACATACATAAATGAGTATGTATGCAAGCCACCATACAACAGTACATCAGAGCCATTCCAACTAAAAGGAATAGAAATATTGCAACGCCATACGGCAAGATCCAAATATCCTAGATAGATATAATAGTTTAGGATATCTCCTCATACATCAAACATCAGAGTATCAGGCGGAAGCGGCAAACAAGATCCGAGTACGGATAAGAAGCAAATCGGCATAAGATGCCCCATAAATAAACACATCCCGCCCACAGATCTCACGGATCGCCGTTCCCGGAATCTCTACACTGAATGATCGTTGTCCACATCGTCCGTCTCCTCCACCCAGTATCCATCTCGTGAGTGTACATGTTCATCTGAATCAAATAATTTATCGTGTGAGACCCTAGGGGTACTCAGCAAGTCTTTATGCCTCTAAAGGGGACACAACCTGGGGTGACGCAATTGCAGCAAAAGATAATACCTAGCAATTCTATAGATACTCGCTAACCATCCGCCTAACCAAAGATAGACGGATGTCTGGGAATTAATGACAACAGTTATAACGGTAATATTAACAGATCCATCCTCCTCCTCGCTTACCAACGAGGAAGCGGACGAACAACCCCCCCATCCGTTGGCAGTTTTATTATCCATTCCATGAGTGTTGCACTATTTACTAGTCAGTTACTTAGTCAAATTTAAAAGAGGTACTTTAGTTATGCTTGTCTATGATCAAGAAACTGTGCTCCAAGTCGTCCATAACCGCGGACACGGCTTTCAGAAATTTTTACCCTGCAGGGGTGCACAAATAGCAACACACACTCGATCAACCTCGGAAAAACCAAATCAAAACCCAATGAGGCATTCACGACAAAGCAATCACAGGATTCAGAAATATTTCAGGGGGCCACCCCATTAAGCTACCCGCAACGAAGTTAGCTGACTCCGAAACGGACTCAAGGTTTGGGTGGACGGCTGTAAATGACTGGGAACCCGAAAGTGTGACTGGGCTTGTCGACATCTGAAATCGTGTCCCGATCCTAAACAAAGACAAAAAGATCGCACAATTTAAATAAAGCAAAAGCATGGCATAAGTACAGGATAGTAAATAAAACCTCAAACTAGTTTGTGGCCCCAAGAAATAAGAATGATTCAAGCTCGCTCGGGGTCCCATAATCCTCCGGATGTGGATAGCGAATATTCAAGGAACAAGAATCAAGTACTCGGGGTCCCACGGACACAAGTGAGCAGGTGAAAACCAAATAGCAGATATTGCTCACCGGTGCCACTTTCATTAGTTATCCCATTACTACTCAGGTTAAGTTGTTTAGGTACCTCGTTATCCATCAGACACTCACATACCCTACACATGTTGTTCTACGACTCGCATGGCTCAAACAACTCCTGCAGTAATGGCTCATGGGATGGAGGAACAAGCTTTGGTGGGGTTTAAAAGTAAAGGCTATGCAGTACTTGGGATTCAGTTTAATGCAATCGCAACTCAATGATGCAAGAATAAGATAGAGGAATAGGTACTATATGTATGCAAGCATGTGGTAGTGCTTGCCTGGCAGCTTAGTTGAAGCGAGAGAAGGATCTGGGTAGTGCTCCTGGGTTTCTTGATATATCCCCTGCTCAGCGTCTAGTCGAAGAAGAACCAAACAAACAAGGGCCAACATAAATAAAGTGCACAAGCATATGAATAAGATGCGACAAGCAAACAATCATGCCATGATGAATGATGCACAATTTGCATGGCAATAATGTAACATGGCATGGGTGAGGTGTAGAATACAAGAAATAAACATTTTATAGGGTTTTAATCATATTTTATACTCAAAAGAGTTGTTGTATACTTTATAATTACATGATGCATGCTGCAATTCAGAACATGGAATGCATAAACAGAAAGGTCTCGTCGAGCTAATCATTTTAGACATATCATTTGTCAAATTTGGAGTTGTAAAACAAAAGTTATTAATTAATTAAGGCAAAAGGGCATTTTATTGTAATTTTGATCAACTTGAAATTTAAAGTGTGCAAATAATATTTTGAAGGGCAGATTTGAAGTCCTCACATTTTTCTGATTTCAAAACATATATTATTTGTATTATTTGGATTTGTATTTTAAAAGTTATTTGAAACAGAATCAAATTTGAATTTAAAACAAATTTGAAAAGGTTGAATTAAAACAGGATTACCGAAATTCTTTTCTCACTCACTCAGATCCAGCCACAGTCAGTGACAAGTGGGCCACTGGCTGACTGGGACAACGCGCACAGAAAGCTTCTGTCACCGCGAGCATGCCCAGCCGCAGAGGATGACAGGTGGGGTCCGAGGCTCTGCGGACCCACACGCCAGTGGGCGGGTGCGAGGCTGCCACGCGGCTCAGCGGGGGACTGCGGGTTGAGGCTAAGGTTCTACGGGGGTCTTTCTGCAAGATGATCAGAGAGGCTGACGGTGGGCTCGGAGGGGGCGCGGGTTTAGGAAAAACAAAAGACAGGGGGGTATCGGCAAAAGGCACGCGGGCTACTGTTTCTCTTCTCGCGGTTTCTGACGAAACTGACAGAGAACGGCGACACGGCGCAGCAGGGCTCGAACTCGTGACCTGGGGCGCGCGCGCGGCGGCGGTTACCGCTGCAGCTCGAAGGGGTTGTTGGTAGGTTGGTGTGGCGCGGCTAGGTAAGGTGTGAGGCGATGCAGGAACGGTCCTCGACGACGGGAGCTCGATGCACCGAAGGCGCTCGTCCGGTGGCGTGGCGCGTACAGGAAACGGTGAACGGAGGGAGGTTGTCTGGGAGGTTCGGACGCTCACCGTGGGGGCGTCGGTGGAGGTGGTTCGGGCTGGGGGGCAGCCGATCGACGGCGATGCAGACGCTCCCGCGGCTAGGGTTTCAAAGGCGTCGGTGTGCAGCCTACTGGGCTCCTCCTCAAGGGTACGGCGGCACTGGGCTGACAGGTCTTCGTCTTCCTCGACACCCAGAGCACCTCGCCACCGGCTGCTAGAGGGGGGGCCGGTGGAGACCGACTGGTCAAGGCGATGGGGTAGCTGGTGGAGAAGAAAGGGAGGAGAGGAGGCAGGCTCGGGCGGATCTGGGAGGCAGAGGAGAGCCGTGAGGTGGTGGGTAAAGGAGGGAGAGGCGTGGATGCCGTGTGGGAGCAGGTTGGAGATAAAGGTGGCTTCGGACACCTTTTCTGCCTCTCCTCGAGCACGTGCTTGTGCTGGCCGGCAGGGCAGGGTAGGGGCTTCCAGGTGGGGTCAGGGTGAGGCCAAGGAGGGGTCTGCTCGGGTGGGGCTGCTGGCAGAGAGAAAGAGAGAGAGGAGGGAGAGGGTTGGGTGAACTTCGGTTAGGACTAGAGGGGCTCGGGTTAGGGTTTGTGCTAGGGTTGGGAAGGGTAGCTCGGCCAGGGGGAGTAGGTGGCTAGGTGGGGCCTGCATGGCAGCTAGGGAGAGAGAGAAGGAGAGGAAGGGGAAGGAGATGGCTCGGCATGGAGGGTAGATCATGGGGTAGGGTTTGGAGAGAGGGTTTAGGAGAGATGATAGAGAGAGAGATGTGGTGGAGTGTTCTCTTTTGACAAGACCAAGCAAAATCAAGCCAAGCTCAAACAAGATCTAGTCAAAAGAGAGGATGGGAAAAAGGTAGTGAGGGTTTAGATGGAGATAGATGAGAGATGAGATGGTTTCCCCAAAAATCCAAATAAAAAAATAACAAGGAAGACCAAAGGTGGAAAAGGTTGCATGGCCCATGCAAAAATAATTAATGCCATGTTTTAACCTTGTGAATCAAAATAATAAACATGGCATTATTCTTTTGCATTTCCAAAAGTGGAATAAAGCCAAGCGGAAGAATTTAGAAGAAAGTTCCAAGTGGAGTAGATGGAGATGATCACATTTGATTATAATTGGGACTTGCTAGTGTGTATATTCCACTAGATGCTTACTAGTCCCAAAAATATCCCCACATGAGCATAAATCCATAATAATCCATATGGAAGCTAGGGAAAGGGTTCCACTTACAAGGCATGAAAAGGTGGCCATGTGGCTCTCATATATCAATAATGTGAAAACAACATGATGCTAAGATGAGAGCAAGTGGAAAATAGAATTGGATCCATCCCAACCCACATGAGCTAGAGGTACAACCCAAATAAAGTGCAAAGCTCACATTTAGTTGGATGGTGGAATTATGAGGTGGTGAAAGAAAGGGTGGTGGAGTGGAATAAAAGATATGCCCCCAACTCAACTTGGGCATCTAAACAATATATCAAGAACCAAATACAATATCAAGAGGCAAATACAATTTACAATGCCTATGAGAAAAGAACCAAAACAAAAGGGTTTTTATATGATGCTCAAATGCAAGGTGGCATGATGACATGAGCATGATATAATTATGATGCAACAATTTTATGTAGGAAGTAGCATATATATAGACTAGGCTAGTAGCATTGCAATTGTTAGACAATTGGGATGCTACACTCAGGCACCTCCAGAACAACTTAGCGGTGCTACCGCTAAGCGATAGTACCGGTCCTGAGAAGCGGTACTACCGGTCAGGGCGGTAGTATCGGCTCCAGGTACTGGTTGGTACTGAGAGGGATGGAAGGCTCTTGTCCTCCCTCAGTGTCGCCCGGTACAGCAGAGCGGTACTACCATGGTCAAGCGGTAGTACCTCTTGGTGCAAGAGGTACTACCGGTTAGAGCGGTAGTGCCGTACCATGGTACCGGGTGGTACTAAGGGTTTACGACAGCGTTCCTTCCCTATCAGATGTGACCGGTACAATGAAGCGGTACTAACGGTTTGACTTCCGGTACTACCCGTCAGCATTGGTGCGTTTGGCATGAGCCAACAGTGGGCAATTCATTTTTCGTGTCACAACCTTAAATACCTGAGATACACTTAGCGCACGATTAAACCGATAGGTGTGTTATCATAAAACATCAAAATCATAAGAATAGGAAGTGCACTTTCAATCTCCTCCTTTTTGTTGTTTGATGCCAACACACCTTTGCAAGATAATATTAGGAAGATAATCATGGTTTTTGGAAAATAGAGACGGGGCTCCCCTGGATGAGTAGGACCAATCCTCCCCCTCTATTTTACAAACTCATACCTTTTCACAATAACTTGTGATGAGAAAAATATTGGCAATGGACAACGCATATCATCACAAGATGGATCCGTGATATACCCACATAGTTTCAACATACATAGCACGAGTAGTTCCCAAATATTTAGTACATAGATTTCACACATAATATGAGGCAAATAAATTTCACAAGCAACTAAAAGATCAAAGCAAGAACGAGCTTGTGACTTTCCCATGCGACACCCGCATTCCTAAGGTGCACCTTCTCCCCCTTTGGCATCAAGACGCCAAAAAGGGACAGGAGAAAGACTAACGCCCCGAAGGTCAATCCTCATCATCATCATTGTCCTCCTCATAGGTTGGTGGAGCACGGTATGAGGAAGATACGTCAGCATCCGAGTGGCTGTGCTTGGAGATCCATTGGTCTTCCGGAGTGGTGTTGTTCTCGAAACCTGTGGAGGTGGTCAATCCTTGAGCTTCCATCATTTCTTTCTGACGAGCACAAGCTTTCTTGGCATAAACATGAGCCTCATACATGCGCTTTTGATTGTCAACTTGGAAGCAAAACACCTTCTTGAGCTTGGCCTCAATCCTCTTTGCCCATGATGGCTAGGCATGCTTGTGACGAGAGACAACATAATCAGCATCACGGCCACTGTCAGCATCATCAGAATCAGCCTTAATCACATTGTCATCTTCATCCACCTCATCAACCTCCACATTGCAAGGCTTAGCATGCTTTTTCATCTTGAGGGCCTTGAACTTGTGCACAACTAGAGGACGAGAGGAAAAGGTCCTGGCAATGGGAGGACACTTGGAAATAATGAGAGCCATGATGTATGGAGCGAATGGGGGAACCCTCCGGGAGTGAGCCGCAATGACCATCGCATTCCATATAAAGTCCATCACATCAAGAGGGGTGTCAGAGTCGTCGTTGAGAAAGGTGTTGAGCAACAAATCAACTGAATATCCATGAATCCCATTTTTTGCCCGCACGAGGAGCAACGGTCTCACGGAAGATGCGGTGGAGAATGTCATAAGTGGGGAGAAGATCCTTGATCTTGCCAACAACACCACGGCCCTGGATATAGAGAGGGGCAAGAACCTCCTTATTGTAGGGTGCTCACGCATATGGCAACGGAAGCCAGAAGGAGTGTCATGGCCGCGATCTTCATATCCCAGAATTTTTGCAAATTCAGCAAGAGTGGCCTCCTTAAGTGCACCTTGAGTCATCCAAGTGATTTTTCGAGTTTGGTTTGTTGAGAAGTGAGCAGTGGCATAAAACTAAGAAATGAGAAGAGGCTCATAATCATGCTAAAATTCCATAATGGGGAGCAATCCAAGGTGAGAGCAGATTTCTTTAGCCTCAGTAAAGTACTCAAGATGCTTGTTGATGTGTTCCATATGAATCCACAGCTGTGGCACAACCATTTGAACATTCTTCATAACGACTGAAGAGAATATGTCCGAGAGGCAATAATAAAGTGGTTAATATCGTATTCCTTGTTTATGATAAATGTTTATTTTACATGCTATAATTGTATTAATACGGAAACGTTAATACATGTGTGTTTAATAAACAAAAAGGAAGTTCCTAGTTATGCCTCTCTTATAAACTAGCTCGTTGATTAACGAGATGATCATAGGTTTCCTGATCATGGACATTGGATGTTGTTAATAACAAGGTCACAACATTAGTGTAATGGTGTGATGAACATTCATCCAAAGTATAGCATTACGATCAAAGTCATTGAGTTTATATTGCTATAACAACTTACGAAGTGATACTAATCCTTAGACCATGAGATCATGTCAATCACTAACACCAGAAGAGTTTCTTGATAACATCAAACGTCACACCGTAACAGGGTGATTATAAAGATGGATTCAGAACTAATAAAGTGTTATGTTGAGGCTCATGGATCGAGAGTGGAATTTGTTCATCCCGATGACGGATAGATATACTCTGGGCCCTCTCGGTGATATCACATTGATTAGCTTGCAAGCAAGTGATTTGATCACTAGAATGTTATATCACGGGAACGAGAAAAGAGTGCATGTTAGTAACGAGATCAAACTAGGTATGGAGATACCGATGATTGAATCTCGGACATGTAATATATCGTGAAAAAAATGGATTATAGCGTAAAAGGTTCCGACGATCACAAGAAAGTCATCGTTGAATGTGTGGATAGATCCTACTATCCGATTATAGATTGAGGAGGGGTCGATTATCATTTTCATATATTTCTATTATTCCAGAGGGTGACACTTAAGAACAAGACATCAATTGAAAAAAAGTTTCATGCAAAAGAAAGAACAAGCGAGGAATTATTTATTTATTTCTCACACAAAATTTTTTTCGGTGATTGAAATAAGATAAAGATGTTATGATGATGAAATTCTAGCAAGGGTTATTTTTGAATGTGTCATTAAGTAATTAACAAAAATTCTGAATAAAAAAAAAAAGTTTTTTATTTAATGAGTTTGCATTAAATTTGGTGGAAATTTAATGGGAATTTGAGGATTTTTGAGTGGAGAAAATTGAAGGGGCCATTTTACACCCATGAATGAGGGAGATGGGGGCACCCTCCATGGCATGCCCCTTGGGCTGCCCTCCCCTCCCCTATATAAGGAGCCCCTCTCCTCACTTCTCACTCACACCTCCTCGTGAAGGATCTCTCTCCCCCTCTAGAATTTATCCCCCATGGTATCGGACTAGCGAGATACATATTCCCGGTGGCTATTCGGCAAGAAAGAGTTGTGCTTCCACTGCATCGCTGGAGCGAGGAGGCGGAGGTTGCTCGGTGCCTCGAATGTGTGTGCGAGCACGCATGCGCTGCTGTTTTGTGGCGCTAGGACTTCCTCTCGATCTTGAGATTGGCAAGAGATTGTCTACATCAACCACAAGTTTGGACTCGTTAAGCTTTGTCGGTCTTCAAGGGTATGTTCTCTACGGATATACATCCGCCCGTTGTTTGTATCTAGTAGATAGATCTTGGTACATAGTTCCCATCGTAGGAAAATTTTTGTTTTCTATGCTGCGAACCCTACAGTGGTATCAGAGCCGGATCTATGCGTAGATACTTTGCACGGGTAGTACACATATGAGTATGTGGGCGATGATGATCATTTTATTGCTTCTTAGTTGTACTTTGGATATTGGCAGCATAGTGGGATGAAGCGGCCTGGACAAACTTTACATGTCCTCGCACATGAGACCTGTTCCACGCTTGACATGCAACTAGTTTGCATAAGTGGCTAGCAGGTGTGTGTGTCTCCTACTATAGTCAATATCTATTTTGCAACGAGTTGTCAACAATTTGATTATCCTTGTTGTGGTTCATGTTCGTAGGTAAGAACGGTTCTATATCAAAAGCCCTAAGCCACGTAAAACTTGCAATGGATAAATTAGAGGCGTCTAGTTTAGATTGTTGCTGGGCTAGTGTTATGATATGGTGATGTTGTAAGTAGAAGTATAAGATGATACTCTTACAACACACATAATGTGTAGGTTCCATAGACCTTGGCCTTACACATAGAGGTATGATAGAGATCATACCATGATGCACATGATGGAGATCAAGTGCGGGAACCATATCATTTCACTTATAAACATGTGATGTTTTGATTGCATCTTATATTGCTTGTTTGGCGTTTTATTAGCATAATAAGATGATCCCTAATTTAGATATCAAGATAAGAATGTGTTCTTCCTTAAGTATGCACCGACAATGTTTCGTCGCTTCAAGACATCACGTGATGATCAGGTGTACTTGAATCCATGAGCATATCTCGGGTGTAAGATAGTTACACACACGAATACTAAGGTTCTTACTTGGCGAGCCTAGCATCTACAGACATGGCCTCGGAACACGAACCGAAAGTTTAAGCATGAGTCATATGTTTTGATATGATGACCATATGGATGCTCGCCTTTGAAGCTACACCGACTCACGTGATGATCGGACTTGGTGTAGTGGATTTGGTTCATGTAATCACCAAAAAGACACGAGGGATGTCGTTTTTGAGTGGGAGTTCATTTCTAATTTGGATTAGTATAACTCAATTTATCATAAATTAAATCAAAGTGAATTTGCATAATTTGTTGTAGTCATTGGCATTCATTCACCACCTTATAGTTGTAATTGAGATAATAGAACTATAGAATTCTGGATATATACTTTACGAACTGGTATCGTATTGTGTTGAGTGTCAATCTAAAGTTTAAAGTCCTATTGCAAAATTTCAGCAAACTCTATTTACTCCATGAAATTTAATAATTGGTATTAAATCGAGAGTAACAATTCCACTGTTAGTATATTAAGTATCATGTTTGCCTCCATGATTCTTGATTATTTTAATATCAAGTTTATTTAGGAGATGAAAGAATTGTTTCAGAAACCATCATGTGTGGCAGATATAACGATATCTGAAACATTGTTTTGGTTGCAATATGATAGAGTATAATATATGTTCTCATATTGGATGAAAATTTTACGAAGGTTGGAGATGCTAGACATCCTAATCATCCAAAAGGGTTTTGGAAAGTAATGTTATACTCACGATTCGCCTTTATAAGCTACAGTAGCTTGATCATGAAAGTCGTCATGATAAGGATGAATAGAATATGTATGTAAAGTGTTTACTACACTAAAAGATTACTAAAGAATGGATTTTGAAAGAATACCGATCATTTTGATGATGGTGATCTACTTCAAAGTGCAAGTCCAAAGGTATTATTATTTGAATATACACGCTTTGGACTATGTGTCATGTATATGGCGCCACTTTTGATGTTGATAGATTCTTTTAAAAAGGAAAAGGAAATGCTGAAAGAGAATCTATAAAATATATTTGGCAGAAAAGAAAATATTGGAAATATCCAATTTAGGTATATGGATGATATACATGTTATGGTTGTATTATTTTCTTGTTAAACAATGTGGTTCTTGGATATTGGATACCGAATTGGTTGGTATGAAATTTCATACGGAATAAGGCAATTCATGAACCACAATGGCCTAAGTAACTAGCAAGAGAATGTGATGATGTTCATCGAAAATAAACAAACCGGTGTTTGTATTTTTCGTTGACATCAAAGCTTGACTTCAAGATTTGTTTTAATAATTGTTATTTGAATAAGGTATTGTGAGAACAAAGGTTGTTCAAATAATTACCATATTCCATATAAGATGGATGATTTACAAATCTAGTTGGAGAAATCACATCCATAAAACTTAATGCTAAAATATCACAAGACAAATGATTGAAAGATCACTTACGAAGTGACATCGCTGTTTAAATTATATTGGAAAGAAAACATGAAGAATCTCCATATTCATGGATTTTTGGAGTCTTTGATTTGATCAAGTGACACTTGTGAGACTTTCCACGTGATAATTAAAACTTCGTTCAAAGGCCAAAGAAGAACGAACGACTAAATTATTGGAATTTATACATATCGATGTATGTAGTCCATTATGTGTAGTCGAAGTTTATGGGTTTCAACTTCATATGCTTTCTCCGGAAATTTGAGTGAATATTCACTTAATGAGAAAGAAGTATGAAATATTTGAAAAACGTTTCAAAGACTTTCAAGATGAAGTGGAAAATCATTGTAACAAGAAAATAAATGGTTTATGATTTTATCATAAGGGATTTGTTTGAGTTACAAGTGTAACAAGAAAATAAATGAATTATGATTTTATAATAACAGGATTTATTTGAGTTGCAAGTTTAGCAAAACACCTAGATTTACATATCCCGAAACACCATAGGAATATGGAGTGTTTGAGATTTGTAATGAAACCTTGTTTGACATGGTTGGATCAAAGGTGTTATTTATAAAACTGCCATTATGTTTTAAAAGATTAAAGCTTTAGAGACTACCGCTTTTACACTGAAAAGAGCTCCATCTTGATCCGTTGAAATGACACCATGGAAGTTATGGTTTGGGGTAAAACCCAAGTTGACATTTCTTAAATTTTGGTATTCTAAACATAAGTAAGATGTTTACAACCGAAGTCGGATGAGCATGTCTTTGTAGGTTATTTCGAATAACAATTGGTTATTCCTCCATAAAACCAAGGACAAAAGGGTTTGTCGCTTGAAACGTGAAGTTTCTTGAAGAAGGAATTTTTTGCAAAAGTTAAGTGGGAGGACAATAGAACTTTGATAAGGTTAACGAACCTTAGCTAAATGTGCTGAGTTGCGCAATGAAATCGTTCCGGAGGCTGCCATAATGCTCATAGCTTATGTGCCTCAAAGGTTGTGGTCACGGAGATCTAAGTTCTTATTGAACCAAGTCGGTCGAATAAGCAATCAAATACTAAGATTTGAGAGTAAATCATTATTGTTTGACAATGATGAACCGACTATATGCAAAGAAGCGATGATGGGCCCTGACTCCGTCAAATGGCTTTAAGCCATAAAATCCGTGATAGTTCCATACACGAGAAATCAAGTTTTGAACTTGGAAGACCCTCCGGAAAGGTGTAAAAACCTATCGGTCGTATTTGGATCTATAAAGAAACAGACATGGATGTTTCACATCTATGAAATAGTCGACATGTCGTAAAGTATTTTACGGCTATGTTCAAGGAGTTGACTATGACAAGATTTGATCTTTCATAGCGATATTTAGTCTGGACGGATTAAAGTAGCAACCACTACATATAATTTGGTATATGGTAGATGAATAAACAAAACAAAGTTCTTCTAATAGAATGGTTACCTAGGACGTGTACATGACACGATCCAAAGGGTTTTGTTAATTCAAAGGATGCTAAAAGGGCATCCAAACTTCAATGGTTGAAGTAAGCATCGCGGAGTTGGAATCTTCACAGGGTGATGAAAAGGAGTTTTCATCAAGAGACGATGAAGATGCTTGCATTTGCAAGAAATTAAGTGGGAGCGCTGAGACATATTTCTAATACATTATGTGGAGGACATCTTGTTGATTAGAAATGATGTATCTTTTATTGACAAAGGTTAAGAATTTCATTTCGATGAAATACTTAGGCAAAACCCGAATATTTAGCGTGAATGTCTATAGTGGATAGACTGTGACCCAATATGGTTGTGCCAAACGTACATATATGACATATTGAAGGAGTTCAATATAGAAACGACAAGAAACAGTTCTTGTTGCATGGAAATGAATTGAATCAAGATTCAAGTGTATCGACACTTGATAAGTGAAACAAGATTCAAGTGCTTTGACACTTCATGAGTGAAATCACGAGAATGTTTTGATCAATCATACCATGATATGTACACATCCAGATATGTCCTATGCTCTAAGTGTTATGAGCATATACCAGAATGAATCATAAAATGATCATTGGACGATAGTGAGGATATTCTTATGATTTTTTTGAAAGAACTAAGAATATATTTGTGTAGAGGTGACAAACAATTACAAATATTTCATTGTAAAGCGTTACATTGATACTAGGTTTATCACAAGATACAAATTAAGTTTATCTCAATTTAAACTATGGGTGGCACAATGTAATGGAAAGGAGATTCCATGATGGATTTGGATGAAATCCATAGTTAAGACATTGTGACGAATACTACAACAAAAAGGCTAAGTATATGACTGCTATAGTAGCAGCAAAAGAGGGAATTTGTGTCAAGTAGTTTGAAATCAAACTAAGGTGTGGTTCGCAATGGGCTAACACTAAAGATATACTGTATGACAATAGTATCGACATGGTTTAACCCCAAGGAACTAAAGGTCTCACCGAAAGACCAAATTTATAGAATGCCATCTCATTGGAGAATGAGTGATGCGTGGAGAAGCAAAGATATGCAAATACACACGGACCTGAAAGTGTCAGATCCGTAGATTATGTTAACCACTTGCAGTTGCGTATATGGAACACCAGAAAGCCATATGTGTTCAATATGCAAAGTTTTCAAACTAGATTATTGTCTCTAGTGCAAGTGGGAGACTGAAGGGAATATGCCCGAGAGGCAATAATAAAGTGGTTATTATCGTATTCCTTATTTATGATAAATGATTATTTTACATGCTATAATTGTATTAATACGGAAACGTTAATACATGTGTGTTTAATAAACAAAAAGTAAGTTCCTATTTATGCCTCTCTTATTGTCACATCCCAAGATTTTCCAAATCTTGTTATGTGAAAAATAAATGAACAAAATAAACAATTGTTGAAATTTAGGGTGAAAATAAACTTTTGTTTCTAAATGGAAACTTAAAATCCCATCTTGAACAAACTTCGGTTAATGTTTGAATCCAACTAAATTCAAATCAAGTGAAATGCATTCTTCATAAATGCATCTGGAAATTTAAACACTTGGAAAATAAACCAAAACTCTAAAACCCTAATGGAAGAAAATCATTTCAAAGTTATCTCTAAGACTTTGGATTTGATCCATATAAAATTGGTCAAACAAATATTTCAAAATGACCAAGAATGACAAAGGGAAATATTAAAACCATATAAATTGATTGCATTCAATTTGGAGCCATAGATAAAATCTTATGAATTTAATAAGATAAAGAAATTGAATTTCCAAAGCTAATAAAGCACCTATCTAGAAATCCATACCAAATGGTGAGCAAATAATCCTAAAGATATTTAAAAGGATAAATAAATATTAAATAAGATTTTACAAATTGGAATCACCAAGTTTGGATCTATAAATAGAAAGATATGGATTTTACAAGATAAAGACAGAAATATTAAATAAGAAATATTTAAAGACCAAATTAAATCTTGGCCTAATCCATTAAGAAAATGGAATGAATAGAATCCAAATCCAAATAAAATAAAAGGATAAAGAATTTCCAAATAAAATGGCATTAACCAAAATTCTATTGGAATAAAGATAAAATTCCTATTAGAAATGATTAATTAAATCATGAGAAAATAATATTTGGAATTTACCCAAGTGTGTTAAAAGTTATTTAATTAACTTAAATAAGATCAAAGTAATCTTCTAAATAAAATTTATGGAATTAAAACTATATTTAATATCATTGGAAATAAAACAAATACCCAATTCAAATGATTTATGAATCATATTAAATATTTTCCAAATAATTCTAGGTGAATATTTTGACACCCTATTAAGTAAATAAAACTTACTGAAAGGTTTTGGAAGGATTTAGAATTCAAATGGATTTTAAAAACATTATTAAATCTTGAATGAATTAATACAAGAACCTACTTTAAATAATTAAAAAGACACTAAAAGAATAAAAGATTTATTCTAAATTTGACTTCAGAATGTGGTAATAAACAGTGTTTGATTATTCACAAAATTTGGAAAAGGTTTGGATTCAAATGAGTATTTGAATTGTTTTAATCAAAATCAAAACAGAATAAAAGAAATGGAAAAATAAAAAGAAACAGAACAAAAAAAATGAACAAGGTCGACCCAGCCCAGCTAGCCCACTAAGCCCATCAGCAGCCCACCTCTCCCTCTCACCCCGAGCGAACCGTTTTTCACCGCAGACAGAACCCGCTAGGTCGCTGACGGTTGAACCCCACCCCCACACTCTCTCACTCGCTAACTAACCAGGCCCACGGCCACGTCGTCATCGTTCTCACCCGCCGCTGACCGCGCCCCCCCTCTCTGGCCATTACTGCCGATTGAATGCCGGCGTGAATTCGAGTTAACCACGCCATGAAACGGCCCCTCGATCACGCGTACTAAAGCGCCTTCGCCCCCTCTCTCTTTCCCCTCACTCGCCAGATCCTCTACGCCCCCAGGCCGCCATAATTTCAAGCTCGTGCCTCACTGCTCCGGCGAGCTCGCCGACAAATTCCTACGAACACGTCCCACCCCACCGTCCCTGCTTCACACTATCCTGCTCACCAGAACCTTGCGCACCTACTCAGATTATCACCGCTTGCCCTGAGCGTCAAGAAGGACGACATCTGCACGCTGCCGTTGTCTGCTACCTCTCCGGCAAACCCTACTAGTAAAATCTGACCCCGCCTCTCCATCTCTGTGATGCTCATGTACTCAGCATCGTCTTGTGCATCTAATGAGCTCTCTGCCTCTCCTTCCCGAGCCGTGTAGCCTCGCCTTTGACCACATTAGAGCGGACCAGACGCCAACGACAACATCGGCGAGCAATCACCAGCAGCACCGTGCGCCCCTGTCCCTGTGGCGACCACGTCTAGAATCAGCGTGACCCTGCGAACCAGGTGAGCCTCTCCCCACCATCTCTTGCTTCCTAAATCGCCGAACACCTCGTTCGAAAGCCCGCTCGTCGCCGCCACCGCTAGCACCGCACCTTGGCTGAAGACTTATGCGCGCTGCTCGATTTCGATCCAACGTGCGTGATAGAATCGTTAATCGAAGACGTATGGAGTGTTGCCAGCCATGCGATACACATTAGATCCAGCGGCCAACAATAGCCGATCCACATGAATCGTTTTTAGCCAATCAGAGCCCTCCACGTGGACAAGGTTTGATTTAAAATAGAAAATAGAATCTATTAGATATGCAAACTTGAAAAATTCATAAATTTCAAACCACACGTCCAAATTTTGCAAACTTTATATCAATGGAATCATCAAGACAAATCCTACCCAACCATGCACTTTGTTTAGTAAAATGCTTCTGTTAAATTGATTGTTTTTGCAGAAACTTGTGTATGCATGTTTAGAATATAAAATTTGTTCTAAAATGATTTTTGAGATAAAATCATTGGAAAATGGTTTGTTTTGAACCTACTGACCATAGAAATCAATTTGTGGTTTCAAAAATATATTTGGTGAAGCAAAAGAATAAACCTTTGATTTAAACTGTTTCTAGTCAAATAAAAATATTGTTTATTTGTTAAAAATGCTTTTTAGAGAAAACCTTTGGGAAATGTTTTTATTTAAACTCTCTGACCCCAAGCACCAAGTTTTAGGATCTAAAAATGTATTTGGTGAACCCTATAAAGATTGCTACTTTGAAAAAGGCATTTTTAACCACATAAAATAATGATTTGGTTTAAAAATGGTTTATAGGTAAAATCTTTTGCAAATAGTTTTACCACTTTATGAAATGATCAATAAGTGTTTTAGAATGTTTATAACCTATTGTAAACCACTTTTGTAAATAAAACAAAGTTTGGCATGCTTGCATGCATTGTTTTGTTTCTATTATTTTATGTGATGTTTTGCTTGAATGGTAGATTGAAATATTGCTTGCTTGACTGAATTGTAGTGGAATTTGAAGAGTGTGATTGTTGCAAGATGAAGGAGTGAACTTATACTCTCTACCAAAAAGGCAAGTGATGCTCCATACTTTTGTCCCATTATTTTCACTATGCATTAGTGATATTTCTAAGTAGGACTTGCATGGAATTTTTGCTAAGTATAAACTATGCCATGGGAAATCCCAGTAGATGAAACCTTAGTAGAATTCCCTAAGTTAAAATTCCTACTACTATCATGCTTAGCTTAGCTAGTAGAAAACAAGGGTGGATTATATTTCATGCTATAGAATATTTCTAAGTCAAGGACTTGTGTTTTGTTTAATAAAACAACTAAGTGAATGAATCACCTGGGTGGAATGGAAGGAATGGTTTATGTTGAGTGGTTCACAAGGCCCATTTCTATGGTTTACCTTGTGTATCTCACTTGTGGATGGCCACCCAGGAACAAACAAATTTGAGATGTCAAATGTTGAGAAGCTTCAAGTGCATCCGCTTGGAATTATGGGCTCTGCCTGGATCATATAGGTTGCAACAACTTATCCAAATGGACAGTTGGTGGTAGGGGTTTGATAGGTTGGAACGCGTCCATTTTGGTCTAAGGGAAGGCTTCTGAAAGATCTTGTCTTGGTGAAACCAAGTCTTGTGGGGAAAGTGCACCACCTCTGAAGAGTGTAAAATCTAAGTACTTAGCCATGTCCCTGGCAAAGGACAATTTGAGCATCAAGACATGGAAGCTATCAAGAATCTCCTCATCCCAATTTCTAAGTTAAAACTTTGTGGTTGAACAAGGGTTGAAGGATCACCAATTTCTATTGTGAGATGCCTTGGGTGATTTTTGTCACGCAAAAACTTAGTGTTTTTCAAATGATAAGGAAAATCTATTTTGAGCAAAGCAAGCCTAAGCTCCACTTAGCCAAATGCATATAGTTGATAGACTCCACTATACTACCATAGTATCACTTGCCAATACAATTCAAATGTATTGACCCTTGTGGCTGTAACTTATTATGTTGCAGGTTTGTTTGATGTTAGTGAAGTGTGTTGATTAGGATTACAAGTCTACAACCAACATGACTGCCTGTGGCACTTTGAAGATGAAGGACCCCATGCTATTGTTATATTCTGCTGCATTGTAATGAGATAGCCAAATGAGCTATGTAAGATGTAATGAATTATTTTATTCCTGGTTATAAAGTTGTATTATGACCTTTGTTTCTTGATATTACATCTTAACTGTGGATGCTAGCTATTGATCCAGGGACTAGCATTGTAAACACAGGGATCTCTACCTTATTAAAGGTTGGGAACCTTACAGATGGTATCAGAGCATTGTGTTGCATGTAGGATTGTAACCCTAGGATTGGACAAAACCTCTTAGAAAAATAGGAGTGGTATTTGTTCCAAAACTTATTTACAAACAATCTTGTAAACTCTTTCCTCAACCATTTTTGGTTTTGATTCTACATCTCTTCTATTTCAAACTTGATGGACAAAGCCTACCCCATGGCCAAAGACTTCACCATGTGCAAAGGACTTCATCAACTCAAATGACTTCAACATCAAACATCATCAAAGACATCAACTTTATTTTCACCAAGGACTTCAACTTGGATATCACTAAGGATTACAAGTGAGACAAGAATATTATTCAAGACTTGAAGACTAAGGAAACACAACTTAGAAGGAACCATCATCACCTTTGAAGTTTTGTGACCAAGACACAAGAATTTTCTCAAGGAAACCGTGATCTCATTCAAGAAGAACCAACTAAGAAGGATGGAATGATCTCAAGTGAACCATATAGTTGGACCACCATGTTTAGTTTAAATTAAACCCACTTATGTGGTGTAGCAAAAAAATATTTTGTTGCCTAAAAATGTGCTTAAACTTGTTGTTTGAGTGGAATGATTGTTTGAGATTGCTTGCAATTGCTTGTGTGAATTGTGATGTGTGTGATTAGAACTATTCCCTTAGAAATATTTTGCCTATTCTAATCCCAATCCAACCCAAACAGATGACTACTCCAGGAAACTCCAACATCAAGGATGGTGACAACAACAATAACCAAGAGACCAACATGAGAGAACTCATAGTAACCCAAACCCAGTTGAACCAAGTGACAGCTCAATTTTTAGCCAACACCAGTGAGGTAGATCCAACCATGCAAAGGTTTTTGGAAACCCAAACCCAATTGTTGCATAAGGTGACAAATCAAATGATCAACATGGGAGGCAACTCTTCCCAAGGATTTTATGACAACAAGGATGTCAAGGATGATATTCTAGAAGGAACCCAAGCTTGAAATATTTGTGGAGACAAGGATCACACTTCCAAAGAGCATGAAGATCAATGCCCTAATTGTGAAGAGAAACATCCAATTGACCAATGCCCCACATCTCAAGCTAATTGTTTCTTGTGTGAAGGAAATAATCATGTCCATATCCAATGCCCCATCTATTCCATAGTTCAACAAAGGAAACAAGGTGGAGTGCAACAACTGATTGCAGACTACCATGAGAAAACAACTTCTACCAAGAAGGATGAAGACAAAGGAAAAT
The DNA here is from genome assembly GCA_030063025.1 of Avena longiglumis. Classification (NCBI taxonomy): domain Eukaryota; kingdom Viridiplantae; phylum Streptophyta; class Magnoliopsida; order Poales; family Poaceae; genus Avena; species Avena longiglumis. The sequence continues at coordinate 410,422,312 of CP125974.1, read as the reverse complement.
CTCAGCTTGCACCTCCATGCAATATGACTCAATTTAAAGGACCAAAGAGGAGACATATGTATTATCCAAGGAAAAGGTCAAGGAGACCAGGAAACTTTCCCACCTTTGAGATAAGATATGAAGAACATGAACTAGAAGCACTCTTAGCTTTGGAGAAACCCAAGAAGAAGAAAGACAAAAGTCAAGTGCAATGTTTCCATTGCAAAGATATGGGACACTATGCCAATGAATGTCCAGAGAATAAGAAAAAGTATAAGGAGATTAGCCAAGTATGGTGCAACAACTGCAAAGAGTTAGGCCATTATGTGTCAACTTGTCCACACAAGATACGTGAAGAACTTAATCTTATCACATGTTACAATTGTGGTAACCAAGGACATTATGCAAGCAATTGTCCAGAAAATATGAAGCAAAAGATAAAGCCTATGAAGGATCTCAGCCTTGTCACATGTTTCAAGTATGGAAACAAAGGACACTATGCAGATGTTTGCCCAGAGAGGTTTCAACAAGATCCCAAGCAAGCCAAGAAGTAATCTGGTTGGAAAAAAAATTTAAGGGTGGTAGTACCCTAGTTGCTTTGAGCCAACTTGTAACCCCTAGCCTTCCCAAATCTCGGGACAAAATTTATTTTAAGGGTGGTAGCCTGTCACATCCCAAGATTTTCCAAATCTTGTTATGTGAAAAATAAATGAACAAAATAAACAATTGTTGAAATTTAGGGTGAAAAGAAACTTTTGTTTCTAAATGGAAACTTAAAATCCCATCTTGAACAAACTTTGGTTAAGGTTTGAATCCAACTAAATTCAAATCAAGTGAAATGCATTCTTCATAAATGCATATGGAAATTTAAACACTTGCAAAATAAACCAAAACTCTAAAACCCTAATGGAAGAAAATCATTTCAAAGTTATCTCTAATACTTTGGATTTGATCCATATAAAATTGGTCAAACAAATATTTCAAAATGACCAAGAATGACAAAGGTAAATATTATAAAACCATATAAATTGATTGCATTCAATTTGGAGCCATAGATAAAATCTTATGAATTTAATAAGATAAAGAAATTGCATTTCCAAAGCTAATAAAGCACCTATCTAGAAATCCATACCAAATGGTGAGCAAATAATCCTAAAGATATTTAAAATGATAAATAAATATTAAATAAGATTTTACAAATTGGAATCACCAAGTTTGGATCTATAAATAGAAAGATATGGATTTTATAAGATAAAGAAAGAAATATTAAATAAGAAATATTTAAAGACCAAATTAAATCTTGGCCTAATCCATTAAGCAAATGGAATGAATAGAATCCAAATCCAAATAAAATAAAAGGATAAAGAATTTCCAAATAAAATGGCATTAACCAAAATTCTATTGGAATAAAGATAAAATTCCTATTAGAAATGATTAATTAAATCATGAGAAAATAATATTTGGAATTTACCCAAGTGTTTTAAAAGTTATTTAATTAACTTAGATAAGATCAAAGGAATCTTATAAATAAAATTTATGGAATTAAAACTATATTTAATATCATTGGAAATAAAACAAATACCCAATTCAAATGATTTATGAATCATATTAAATATTTTCCAAATAATTCTAGGTGAATATTTTGACACACTATTAAGTAAATAAAACTTACTGAAAGGTTTTGGAAGGATTTAGAATTCAAATGGATTTTAAAAACATTATTAAATCTTGAATGAATTAATACAAGAACTTGCTTTAAATAATTAAAAAGACACTAAAAGAATAAAGGATTTATTCTAAATTTGACTTCAGAATGTGGTAATAAACAGTGTTTGCTTATTCACAAAATTTGGCAAAGGTTTGGATTCAAATGAGTATTTGAATTGTTTTGATAAAAATCAAAACAGAATAAAATAAATGGAAAAATAAAAAGAAACAGAACAAAAAAAGATGAACAAGGTCGACCCAGCCCAGCTAGCCCACTAAGCCCATCAGCAGCCCACCTCTCCCTCTCACCCTGAGCGAACCGTTTTTCACCGCAGACAGAATCCGCTAGGTCGCTGACGGTTGGACCCCACCCCCACACTCTCTCACTCGCTGACTAACCAGGCCCAAGGCCACGTCATCATCGTTCTCACCCGCCGATGACCGCGCCCCCCTCTCTAGCCATTACTGCCGATTGAATGCCGGTGTGAATTCGAGTTAACCACGCCATGAAACGGCCCCTCAATCACGCGTACTAAAGCGCCTTCGCCCCCTCTCTCTTTCCCCTCACTCACCAGATCCTCTACGCCCGCAGGCCGCCATAATTTCAAGCTCGTGCCTCACTGCTCCAGCGAGCTTGCCGACAAATTCCGACGAACACATCCCACGCCACCGTCCCTGCTTCACACTATCCTTCTCACCAGAACCCTGCGCACCTACTCGTATCATCAGCCTGGCCGCGCTTGCCCCAGAGCGTCAGCAAGGACGACATCTGCACGCCGCCGTCGTCTGCTACCTCTCCGGCGAACCCTACTGGTAAAATCTGACCCCGCCTCTCCATCTCTGTGATGCTCATGTACTCAGCATCGTCTTGTGCATGTAACGAGCTCTCTGCCTCTCCTTCCTGAGCCGTGTAGCCTCGCCTTCGACCACAGGAGAGCGGACCCGACACCAACGACAACACCGGCGAGCAATCACCAGCAGCACCGTGCGCCCCTGTCCCTGTGGCGACCACGTCGAGAATCAGCGCGACCCTGTGAACCTGGTGAGCCTCTCCCCACCATCTCTTGCTTCCTAAATCGCCGGGAACACCATCGTCTGAGCGCGCCACCGCCTGTCGCCGCCGCTAGCGCCGCCCACCTTTGGCTAGCACCTATGCGTCGTTCGATTTCGATCCAACGTGTGTGATAGAATTGTTAACCGAAGAGGTATGGAGTGTTGCCAGCCGTGCGATGCACATTAGATCTAGCGGCCCACAATATCCGATCCACACGAATCGTTTTTATCCAATCAGAGCCCTCCACGTGGACAAGGTTTGATTTAAAACAGAAAATAGAATCTATTAGATATGCAAACTTGAAAAATTCATAACTTCAAAACCACACGTCCAAATTTTGCAAACTTTATAATCAATGGAATCAGCAAGACAAATCCTACCCAACCATGCACTTTGTTTAGTAAAATGCTTCTGTTAAATTGATTGTTTTTGCAGAAACTTGTGTATGCATGTTTAGAATATAAAATTTGTTCTAAAATGATTTTTGAGATAAAATCTTTGGCAAATGGTTTGTTTTGAACCTACTGACCATAGAAATCAATTTGTGGTTTCAAAAATATATTTGGTGAAGCAAAAGAATAAACCTTTGACTTAAACCATTGCTAGTCAAATAAAAATATTGTTTATTTGTTAACAATGATTTTATAGAAAACCTTTGGGAAATGTTTTGATTTAAACTCTCTGACCCCAAGCACCAAGTTTTAGGATCTAAAAATGTATTTGGTGATGTCAACACCTGGATTTTTAATCCCAGATGCCTGTTATGCCATACATCGCAATCCCAGGATTACCATTTTTGCGAGACATAACAGAATTGGATACCTTAGTACATCATCCATTACAAACGGTACATAAGTTCTTACACAAATAGGGATCTCATGATCCAGTTCTTAATACAACTTCAAGAAGCGAATACGTAATAATAACGGTAGCGTAGGCGAAGCTCCATATTCGGGGTCACAGGCAATGCTGACGATGGGAGATGATCCTAGTTGTCGTAACCTTCCTGGGGTCCATCCTCCAGGTACTCCTCTTCATAGTCTGGCCATGGGAATAGCCAGGGACAAAGCCATGAGTACTCTTTAAGTACTCGCAAACTAGTACTATCAGGTAAAGGGGTTTTTGGATAATAGGACACTAGGCTCTAGGGTTGTTTTGCAAAAGCCAGATTTATCTCTACGAAGTTCCAAAGCTAATCACAATTTTATAACTCCTAATTGGGATCTTGTAACTCATGTCACAACCCCGTTGTGGTCAAGTAAAAGTCTCAATTCATTTCACAAGTCATTTTGAAAAGTCTGACGAACAAGATGGCCACTCAGCTGTCCATAATCATGACGCGGCTATTCGAATAGTTTGACACTCTGCAGAGATTGTACACTTTCACCACAACATTCGATACATCCGTCGGGAACAAATCCTGAATTCACCATACTCAGTATGCGGATAATCAATCCTAACCTTTCGATTACACGCCCTAGTATAAGCACCTCTCCTGTGAGTTTGGCCTCCCAACCATGACCAACTGTCATCTTGGGTACTGCACAGGTGGACAATCTTCACAAGGTAGACTCATCTCAGACCTTGGCCGTGAGGTAACTAATACTAAGGTATATAAGTTTCCAGTCAAGCCCTACCCAATCTTCGGGTATTGTGGTTGTACAATAAAATTGGAATGGTATCGCATCCAGACAACCATCAGTTTTATAAAGGGTTAAGGCTCATGCCTCAACATTTTCATCACCAAAATCATCAGGTGTTCGGAAACACATGTCCAAAACATTTCAATAGAATGATCCATCATTCCAAGGTTTTCATAACCAGTTTTCCACCAAGTATTCCCATCTAAAGTTGATCAAGTTTTATGCTTAGCACTAGCATCTACAGGTGGGGGTAAGTACTAATGAGGGGTGGTGTACTAGTGGAGTTTCAACTAAGTACAACCTTATGTCTTAGGCTGATATCAAGGTTTCTAACTTAGGCCAAATTTTATGCTCTTTATGCAACCTTCACATATCTTTCTAGTATCTACCAATCTCTTAAGTAAACTCTAAGTAAGAGCTTTGATAAAGAAATAAAGTAAGAAGCTTGCAAGAAAAACTAGGATGGGTTTATCAAGTGGGTATGATCACATATGCTTATGGCATATAGTAGGCAGGGTAACAGGTAAGGGTTTACTGACACAATATCCATATAAGCTTGCTAAATTGCAAGTGTTAGCTTGCAAGGTTACTGACATGCACATTCACTAGTAGTATTAGGCTTGCATTAGTGTCAATATAAGCTTGCAAGTATTGGCTTGCATAGGTATAGTATCAGCTTGCCTTGTGCAGAGCAGTGGTTGAAGTTCTCCTCGGCTTCTTCTTTGTAGAATCCTCCTTCCTCCTCGTATCCTTGGTCGGTACTAGCGTCTATGAATAAATACGGGGTACACAATCACCAAACAATACTTAACTACTTTCAATCATCACAGAAAAGGTTCCTATAGATGATCTAGCATCATCTATAAGATTACAAGGTTAAGGCTTGGTTTAATTCTTTTTTATTTTTAGAAAAGTAATTTCTACTCATTGAAAAACTACTTAAGATTTAATATTCTCCAAACCAAACATGGGATCATGTTGACACATGTCATCACCACATATTTTAGTCCATGGGAATATGATTTAAAGTGGTGTCACAATTTAATAAGGTTTTACCCTTTTATTTTAATTAAATAAAGTGACTAGAAATGCCTATGGGCCATTCTTTTATTACTTGAACATTATTTCTGTAAGTAATCCTATATATTTTTATATATTCTGAAAGGTATGGTTAAATGTGATTTTTGAGAGTTGGAATCAACTCAAAAGCTATTATGGTTTAAATTTGAAAAATGTTTGAATGCAGAAAAGCTTCTGCCTTGTTATTTTTACTAGGGGTGATCTATAGATCCAAATGACTTGAATCCAACGGGCTTGGATTCAGCATTCCCAAACCTTTCTAACAAAATTAGTTTCATTCAATTTGGTGCACTGAATCGATCTGGGTTGATTTTTGAAACTGGGTACAGAACTGTGTTTGAAATAAAATGGAAAAGGTTTAATTCAAATAACTGGGTTGCGCGGGAAAAGCTATCGGGCCGGCCTGCTAAGCATAGCGCTTCCGCGGGCTACTTAAGTGGCTGTCCCCACACGTCAGTGAGACAGGGGGTGCGGAGCGGTATGGGACGATGTGGGTCGTTCGATCTGATTCTAATCCAACGGCTGGGAGTCATCGTCGACGTTGAGCAACGCCGGCGATATAGAAACCTAGCGCGGCCAGTGGGGGTTGCTGGGGGCTCACTGGGGTGTAGGCGAGGGTCGGCGAGGCGGGCGAACGACGAATTCGATGACGGCGAACTCAGGGATGGTCGCGGCAGCTCCTGGGGTGGACGATATCAATGGCCCCCTTCTTCAGAGGCGATGGTGAAATTCCGGCGATGCGGTGCTCGCCTTGCTCCGGGACTGAGGTGGGGTGGTTCTGGGTGAGAGAGGAGTGGAATGGTGTGAAGAATTCGAGCGGGGGAGTCCTCTATTTATAGTCTCGACGGTGAGACCGAACGGCATGGGCAGGAGACGGTGGCGACATGGCTACGGGCTGCTAGAGGCATGGCCGGCGGTGGCGATCGCTTGGTGGTCTCCTGGCGATGCTCTACGGCTTTAATGCGCTTGTAGGGGCGGTGTGGTTCGGTCTGGAACACGCGACGCTCTGTGCGGCAGAGGCGGCGTCTTCGACGGCGGGCGGTGGCTGTGCGTCACGGGGCGGCGAACGGGGATGTCTGGCGGTCTCCTGAGGATCCCAAGTTATGCTATTGAAAATTCGTTCCTCTAGCAGTTCCGATCTATGGATGAAGATACTAAAAAGTTTATTTCCAATCGTAACTAAATCTTCTTTTGTTAAAAAAGGAATAAGGAAGCCAAATAGCTAAAAAACGATAGTTTTGGTTTACTAGAACCATCAGCATATTGTTTCAGCTCGGTGGAAACCAAATTCTTTTCCTCGGAAGCTTTATTCCCACCGCGTCCTTCCTTTCTCGGACTGGGTCATATTCTTGGGGCTCGTTAACGGTTGCTGCGGCCAGCCTTCCCCTCTTTGAGTCTTCACTAAGTCAGCTATGGCAATTCCAGCTCGCACCCACTCTGGCCCGCCTAGGCAGTTCCTTCCCTTAGAACCGTATTTGAGAGTTTCCTATCTCATACGGCTCATAAATTGTCGGTGGTGATCGTGTATGCACGCGGCGAGGGCGGCACGCGGTCTGTGGGCTTCGGTCGAGGGTGGAGCTCTGGCGCATGCTCGGCACGGTTGGCGGAGGCACGGGCGCGGCGTTCCTGGGTGCTCTGGTCGGTTTATTCGAGGCAGGGCTGGTCTAGAGGGGGCGGTGAGGCATGGGTGATATCCCAGACAAGGTTGGCATGGCTAGCTTTCTTCCTAGCTTGTTGTCTACCCTAGGGTGGCATGGGTGGCTTCGGCTGTTCACCATTGATGATTTTGGCAAGCTCACAGTGGTGCTAGTGCTTAGTTAAGTTCGTTAGATGATCTACTAAGGCTAGTGGTGCCCAGAGAGGGAACAAGTTAGGCTCAATTCACTGCTCAAAACAGTGTTTGGATTTTGTTTGATCTGTGTCTGCAATGTGTTTGATGAAATGGCCGCATGAATTCAAGTTTTGAATTTTGAAATGATTTTTGGTGACTGTGCTAGATTGGTGATGGTGAGTCTGCAGATGCTTGGGTTTTGAAAGTTGAGCTTGTTTGAGTGGTTTTTGAAAAAGTGGGATCTTCCCATATGATAAAGATTCAATTTTGAATTGTCAATTAAACTATGCATTTGAAAGTTTCTGGATGATCACAAAGTGGGCCTTGATACTTTGTTATGAGTACATTCAAGGGGTGCAAAGATCCAGAGAAGTTTCTGTTAGGTTCTGAAAGTTTGAGACAGCCAAAGTATGCATGGGAGTTAAATTGGTCAAAATGACCATTCCCTTATTTTATTTGTTTTGATTTACTTGTCTTTAGGAAAGGTTTGGGAAATGTTTAGATGATGTTTATTTCACCTAAGAAACATTTTACAAGCAAGGAAACATACAAACAAGGTGGTTCAAAAGAATTTCAAATGAAATGCATACCATATGCATGCTTTCATAATTTTATTTAGAAAAGTTTTTTGTTAACCCAAATTTTGATGATTAGAGTTTTATGATCCAAGTTTAGTATTTTTGGGATGTTACAAACCTTCCCCCCTTAAACAAAATCTCGTCCCGAGATTTCAAAAAGGACGAAAAGATTACCTAGGATTTGAAGAGATCGGGAAACTCCATCCTGATGTGATCTTCGCGCTCCCAGGTGGCTTCCTCTCCTGTGTGGTTGCTCCACTGAATCTTGAGAAACTTGATGCTTCAGGTTCGGGTAGTTCTGAAAGCTTCTTCCAAAATACGAATGGGTACTTCGGGATAGGTCAGGTCATCGTTGATCTCTATGGTCCGGTGATCGATATTCTTGAAAACCTCCGTCTTCTCCGGGACTTTGAGACACTTGCGAAGTAACGAGATATAGAACACATTGTGCACGGCTGACATCTCTTCGGGTAGTTCGAATTGATACGATACCTCTCCTCGACGATTCAGAATCTTGAAAGGTCCGATATATCTGGGGGATAACTTTCCTTTGAGTTGGAAACGCTGCATTCCCTTCAATGGCGACACTTTCAGATAAACAAAATCTCCTATGTTGAAGGCGGGGTCTCTACGTCTCTTGTCGGCGTAACTCTTTTGTCTGGATTGGGCTGTCTTGAGGTGCTCACGAATCTTGTGAACCTTCTCTTCTACTTCTCGTAGGATGTCGGGTCCAAAAATCTGACTCTCTCCTACTTCCGACCAGTTCAAAGGGGTACGACACTTCCTTCCGTACATAAATTCAAATGGGGCCATTTGCAAACTGGCTTGATAACTGTTGTTGTACGAAAATTCTACAAACGGCAGACAGTCTTCCCACTTGGATCCATATTCTAACACACATGCTCTAAGCATATCTTCGAGTATTTGATTTACTCGCTCCGTTTGTCCATCGGTCTGAGGGTGATACGCGGTACTGAAATCTAAGCGGGTTCCTAAACCTTCTTGGACTCTCTTCCAGAATCTCGAGGTAAACTGAGTTCCTCGATCCGATACGATGTTATTGGGGACTCCATGCAAACTAACGATTCTAGCGATGTACAACTCTGCTAGCTTCGAACTCTAATAGGTGGTCTTGACGGGTAAGAAATGGGCGACTTTGGACAATCGGTCCACTATGACCCAGATAGAGTCATTTTCCCTACTAGAAGTAGGCAATCCAGTGATAAAGTCCATTCCTACAAAATCCCATTTCCATTATGGAATCTGCAAGGGTTGCAACAATCCAGCGGGTCTTTGATGTCCTGCCTTGACTCGCTGACAAATATCACACTTGGCGATATAGCTTTAGATTTCTCTCTTCATCTTATGCCACCAAAATTCCTCTTTCAAATCTTGATACATCTTAGTTCCTCTGGGATGGATAGAATAAAGAGTATCATGAGTCTCCTTCAAGATAACTTCTTTCAACTCAGAATCTGCTGGTACACAAAGGCGTCCTTTGTACCACAAAACTCCTTCTTCGTCCTCGGTGAATCCAGGTACTTTGCCAGTACCGATACGACGCTTGATTCCATCAATACTAGCATTTTACTTCTGTGCCTCTTTAATCTTACTGATCAAAGTGGGCTGGAGTTCTATGCTAGCCAAAAATCCTTCACTTACTAATTCCATTCGAAAATCTTCCATCTCTTTGTGCAAACTTGGTTGCTCCTTCAAAATCATGGAGTTAAAGCGGCACGGCAATCTACTAAGGGCATCTGCTACCACGTTGGCTTTACCAGGGTGATAGTGAATGTCCAGATCGTAATCCTTGATTAGCTCAATCCATCTTCTCTGCCTCATATTCAGCTCCTTCTGAGTGAATATATACTTTAGGCTCTTGTGATCCGTATAGATCTCACAAAGGTTTCTCATCAGGTAATGTCTCCATGTTTTCAGGTCTAGAACTACGGCTGCGAGTTCGAGGTCATGGGTTGGGTAGTTTTGCTCATGTTGCTTCAGTTGTCGGGATAGATAAGATATAACTTTGCCTTCTTGCATTAGCACACATACGAGACTGATCTTGGATGCGTCACAATACACATTGAAGGGCTTCGTGATATCCGGCATGATCAAGATTGGGGCTGAAATCAATCTCCTCTTGAGTTCTTGAAAACTCGCTTCACATTTGTCAGTCCATTCAAACTTCTTGTCCTTGTTCAGCAATTGGGTCATGGGTCTGGCGATACTAGAGAATCCTTCTACGAATTTGCAGTAATATCCCGCCAATCCGAGAAATGCACGAACTTGCGTTTGAGTAGTTGGGGCTTGCCAATCTTCTACATCTTTCACATTGGCTGGGTCAACGGCAATTCCTCCGGCTGATACAATGTGACCGAGGAATCCTACCTCCTGCAACCAGAATTCACATTTGCTAAACTTTGCATACAACTGATGCTCTCTAAGGGTTCCAAGAATGGTCCTTAGGTGTATCTCATGTTCTTCTTCTGATTTGGAATAAATCAGAATGTCATTGATGAAAACAACGACAAACTTATCCAGGAAGTCCATAAAAATCTTATTCATGAGATTCATGAAATAAGCGGGGGCATTGGTTAATCCAAAATACATGACTGTATACTCGTACAATCCGTATCTGGTGGTAAACGCAGTCTTTGGAATATCCTCTGCATGAATTTTGAGTTGATGATAGCCAGTTCTAAGATCAATCTTAGAAAACACTTTGGAACCGATCAACTGATTAAACAAATCTTCTATCTTGGGCAAGGGGTACTTGTTCTTGATGGTGACATCATTCAACTTCCGATAATCCGTACACAAACGGTTACCTCCATCCTTCTTGTCCACAAACAAGACAGGTGATCTCCATGGGGACGCACTTGGTTGAATTAATCCAATTTCCAACATGGAATCCAGTTTCTTCTTCAATTCTGCTAGTTCTGACGGGTTCATGCTATATGGTCTCTGGGCTATGGGTCCAGTTCCGGGGATTAGTTCGATGATGAACTCAATATCCCGATCTGGGGGCATACCGGGCAAAACATCTGGAAATACATCGGGGTATTCACAGACTATCCGGACTTGGTCAATGGTAGGTTTGGCTATACTCTTGTTGCATTTGAATTGGCGAGGTAAGGTTTCAGATATATGCTCGACTGATATTCCGGCGGTACTGGTCATGGTTATGGCTTTCTTGGCACAGTCAATCAATCCTTTATGTTTGGACATCCAATCCATTCCTAGTACTACTTCCAAACCTTTAGTTCCGAGTACTATCAGATTTGCATAAAAATCTATGCCATGGATTCGGATAGGGACGGCTTTGCAAATTTGCCTAGCCTTAGTGGTTGATCCGGGAATTTGAACAATCATTACATGCTTCAGTTTGGTTGGTTGAATCTTACTAGTGCATGCAAATTCTTCGGTGACAAATGAATGCGATGCACCAGAGTCAAACAACACTCTTGCAAGTACTGAATTAACAGAAAACATACCCAGCACGACGTCTGGCGCTTCCTGAGCTTCTTCAGCATGCATGAGAAAAAGACGGCCATTGCGGTTGAGTGAATTCCCTGGGGCAAATCTTCTTCCTGGCTGAACACGACGCTGCTGCTGAGCTGGGGCATTGGCATTGGGGGCGGTAGCATTCTTCTTGTTTGGGCACTCGTTGGAATAGTGGCCTTTATTTCCACAGTCATAACAAGTCACTTGCGACTTGTCCTTGGCTGCGACAGGCACAGCATTACTTCCAGTCCTAGGGCAGTGTTGGTGTTGGAGGTAGCATTATTGTTGTTGAACTTGGGTGGGGCACGGTTGAAATTGCTAGAGTTGCCGGGGTTGTTGTGATTTCCTCCAGGCCTAGGGTTTCCACGGTTGGGATAGGTCGGACGGTTCATCGGGGGTCTGTTGGTTCTTGGGGCAAATCCTGGAGATGGGTTGGGGCGATACTTTGGGGTCTGATGGGTTCCTGGTTGGTGCATCATGCGACGCTTGCGGTTCTCATTGGCTTGGTTGATCTTTCCTTCCATCTGGATAGCTGAGTCCACAAGGGCTTCAATATCAGCAAAGGGGATATTGACTAACACTGTCTGCATTTCGTCATGCAGACCATTCAGGAATCTTTCTTTCTTCTTGGCTTCGGTGTCGATCTCATCCGGGCATACCTAGCTAATGACAAAAATTTGTCACGATATTCCACTACAGTCATCCTTCCCTACTTCAGCTCTCTGAACTCGTCTCTCATTCTCTTGATCAAACCTGGTGGCACATGGGTTCTGCTAAACTTGACCTTGAATTCCTCCCAGGTCATCATCTGGCCTCCGGTCATTGCGCGAACACTGTTCCACCATGCCCTGGCATCTCCGACTAGATAGTGGGTGGCGAACAGGACTTTCTCGTTGGCTTCCACTCCGACAACTTCTAGGTTATTTTCCATGGTTTGCAGCCAATCATCGGTGTCTAGGGGCTCTTCGGACTTAGTGAAAATAGGTGGGTTGGTATTCTGGAAATTCTTGAGCTTAGATCCATGGTTGTCCTGATTTCCGTGGCCTTGGTTGTTGTGGGCAAGCTGGGCTATCTGCTGAAGGGTGGCTAGGTTGGCTTGACGTTCCGCTCTTTCAGCTTCACGGTCAGAAATCAACACTTGCAGAATCTGCAACATCGGGTCCGGGGATGAACCACTTCCTCCACGTGGCATCTGAAGATTGAGATAGATCATGAGAAAAGAGGGAAATTTCTAAAGTTTTGGGTCTTTGAAAAAAAATTAAAGTTTGACTCAGATTTTCTAGCAACTTTCTTTTTCATTCATTCATTCATTCATAGCACCCAGTACAACACACACCACAACAAAGAAAAACAGAGGGTTTTAAGAACCATTCTGAGAACTACGATATAGTGGGACCGAATACTACTCATTACGCTAGTGCTCAAGTGCTACTACTCCTCGGAATCTGTGGCCTCATCATCCTCATCATCATCGATGAAGGCGAAATCGTCCTCATCGGTGAATAAGTCCATAGCCTGATCCTCTAGAAAATCATCGTCATCGCTGAGATAGGAGTAGGGGTCTCCACGAAGATCCTCTCCGGCATTCTCCCTTTCCTCCAACTGCATGTCTCTCTCGTGGATGGTCTCCTCCAAAGGTGAGATGCGGTGGCGAAGACGGGCAATGATGCGCTCCTTCTTATCGAGCTGACGGCGGAGAGACTTGCGATCCTTTGCTAGCATGGTGATGGTTTGGTCCTTCGTCTTGATGATGGCAGACTTGTGGTTGGAGTAGTCACGACAGTTATCCAACTCTTGCTGATGATCGTACATCATGAAGCTAAGGTGGTCCAATTGAGTCTTTAGTTCGGGGTGGTATGGGGCTTGGGCAAAACTCAAAGCGAGTTCCCTTGATATGATTGATGCTCTGCCCACACAGACAGGAAAGAGCTTCCTGCATGGCCCTGGAAAGTCCATCGAGCCAGTTGTTCTCTCTTAAGGTAAACTGAATTCCCTCAGCAGTGAGAGGTTCAATCTTCCTTCTGATACTTGCAACAATTAGCCACTGCAGATCTTCTCCTCCTTGATCATTGAGCTGAGCTCCGAAGAACTCGGGGTGCAGACGCTCCAGAAGTTCCGAAAGCTGGTCCAAATCCCTCTCAAAGATAAGGTCTCCTCCATTTCCCAACTGATAAAACTTGTTGTACTTCACGTCCATCTATAAGAATAGAGGATGAGTAGGTTAGTAGAGTTATCAAGTGTGTCAAAATTTTAGGTATTTTGCAAGGGTTTTTGAGGAACGTGAATTTTTATGAAAGAATCAAAGGGATAAGAATGAGAATAAGTTTTTGTAAATATTTGTTTTCTTTGGTTTTGAAACTAAGTTTTTGATTCAAACGTCCAGTCTAACTAGGGTCTCCTATGGTCAGGATGGCTCTGATACCAACTTGTCAACACCCGGATTTTTAATCCCAGATGCCTGTTATGCCATACATCGCAATCCCAGGATTACCATTTTTGCGAGACATAACAGAATTGGATACCATAGTACATCATCCATTACAAACGGTACATAAGTTCTTACACAAATAGGGATCTCATGATCCAGTTCTTAATACAACTTCAAGCAGCGGAATACGTAATAATACGGTACCGTAGGCGAAGCTCCTTCTTCGGGGTCACAGGCAATGCTGATGATGGGAGATGATCCTAGTTGCCGTAACCTTCCTGGGGTCCATCCTCCAGGTACTCCTCTTCATAGTCTGGCCATGGGAATATCCAGGGACAAAGCCATGAGTACTCTTTAAGTACTCGCAAACTAGTACTAACAGGTAAAGGGGTTTTTGGATAATAGGACACTAGGCTCTAGGGTTGTTTTGCAAAAGCCAGATTTATCTCTACGAAGTTCCAAAGCTAATCACAATTTTATAACTCCTAAGTGGGATCTTGTAACTCATGTCACAACCCTGTTGTGGTAAAGTCAAAGTCTCAATTCATTTCACAAGTCATTTTGAAAAGTCTGACGGGGGAACAGTATGGCCACTCCAACTGTCCATAACCGCGGACACGGCTATTCGAATAGTTTGACACTCTACAGAGATTGTACACTTTCACCACAACATTCGATACATCCGTCAGGAACAAATCCTGAATTCACCATACTCAGTATGTGGATAATCAATCCTAACCTTTCAATTACACGCCCTAGTATAAGCACCTCTCCTGTGAGTTTTGCATCCCAACCATGACCAACTGTCATCTTGGGTACTGCACAGGTGGACAATCTTCACAAGGTAGCCTCAGCTCAGACCTTGGCCGTGAGGGAACTAATACTATGGTATATAAGTTTCCAGTCAAGCCCTACCCAATCTTCGGGTATTGTGGTTGTACGATAAAATTGGAATGGTATCACATCCAGACAACCATCAGTTTTATAAAGGGTTAAGGCTCATGCCTCAACATTTTCATCACCAAAATCATCAGGTGTTCGGAAACACATGTCCAAAACATTTCAATAGAATGATCCATCATTCCAAGGTTTTCATAACCAGTTTTCCACCAAGTATTCCCATCTAAAGTTGATCAAGTTTTATGCTTAGCACTAGCATCTACAGGTGGGGGTAAGTACTAATGAGGGGTGGTGGACTAGTGGAGTTTCAACTAAGTACAACCTTATGTCTTAGGCTGATATCAAGGTTTCTAACTTAGGCCAAATTTTATGCTCTTTGTGCAACCTTCACATATCTTTCTAGTATCTACCAATCTCTTAAGTAAACTCTAAGTAAGAACTTTGATAAAGAAATAAAGTAAGAAGCTTGCAAGAAAAACTAGGATGGGTTTATCAAGTGGGTATGATCACATATGCTTATGGCATATAGTAGGCAGGGTAACAGGTAAGGGTTTGCTGACACAATATCCGTATAAGCTTGCTAAATTGCAAGTGTTAGCTTGCAAGGTTACTGACTTGCACATTCACTAGTAGTATTAGGCTTGCATTAGTGTCAATATAAGCTTGCAAGTATTGGCTTGCATAGGTATAGTATCAGCTTTCCTTGTGCAGAGTAGTGGTTGAAGTTCTCCTCGGCTTCTTCTTCGTAGAATCCTCCTTCCTCCTCGTATCCTTGGTCGGTACTAGCGTCTATGAATAAATATGGGGTACACAATCACCAAACAATACTTAACTACTTGCAATCATCACACAAAAGGTTCCTATAGATGATCTAGCATCATCTATAAGATTACAAGGTTAAGGCTTGGTTTAATTATTTTTATTTTTAGAAAAGTAATTTCTACTCATTGAAAAACTACTTAAGATTTAATATTCTCCAAACCAAACATGGGATCATGTTGACACATGTCATCACCACATATTTTAGTCCATGGGAATATGATTTAAAGTGGTGTCACAATTTAATAAGGTTTTACCCTTTTATTTTAATTAAATAAAGTGAATAGAAATGCCTATGGGGCATTCTTTTATTACTTGAACATTATTTCTGTAAGTAATTGTCACATCCCAAGATTTTCCAAATCTTGTAATGTGAAAATAAATGAATAAAATAAAACTTTGTTTGATTTTCAGAGCCAGAAGAAACTTTTTGAATTCAATTGGAACTTCAAACCCATTTGAATTAAATAAAATCCTAAAGGGATTCATAAAGATAAACATTTAATAAAGGAAATTAAAAATGTTTTGGAATTACTACTATTGGATCCTTTAATAAAAGATTGGTTTTCAAAAGAAAAGGTGGATTTATAAATAAAGATTATTTAATAAAGCCAAATTAAACCTTGACCAAACTTTGGGAATTAAAACATTTAGTTTTGAATAAAAATAACAAAGGTTTATTTAAAATAAAATAATAAGGAATTAATATCAAATTTTATTATAAAAGGTTTTACCATTTTAATTGAAACATCAAAACTTATTAAATTATTTAAAATAAGTTTTCCAAATATTTGATATTCACAAATAAAATCTACTAAAATTTTTGGGATTTATTTTAGATTCAAAATAAATATCTCAATAAAATAAAACCTATTTGAAATAATAATGAAAGTCTATTATATTTAATTAATAATGGACCCTAAAATAAAATGTTATTTTATTTTAAAACAAATCTCCAAGTATTCTATATTTCCCAAATAAAACCCACTGATTTGGTTTTGAAAATATTTAGGTTTCAAATAAAGATTTTATTAATAAAATCAAATCCTATTTGATTAATAAACCTTGGCCCATTTTATTTAATTAATATTGGACCCTAAAGTAAAATAATATTTTGTTTTAAACAAGTATCCAAGTATTATTTACTTCCAAATGATACCTACTGATTTGATTTTGAAAATATTTGGATTTAAAATAGAGATTTTATTAAATAAACCAAACCCTATTTTTTAATAATAAACCATGGTCCATTTTATTTAATTAATAAATGGAACCTAAAAAGATTTAAAATATTATTTTATTTTGGAAGTTGGTTTATGCTACAAAACAGAACCAAATCCAAAGTTTCAAAGTCTGGTGTTTGTTTGATTTGATTTGGACATTGTTTAGTTGTTTGAATTTTCAAAACAGAGTTGGAAAATAGAAAAAGAATCAGACAGAAAAAAAAATACGGAAATGGACTGACCCAACTGAGCCAGCCCAAACAGCCCACCTAGCCCAATCCCCACCCCACCGCAGCGAAACGTTTCTCACCGTAGAAAGAACCCGTGGAGCAACAGACATGTGGACCCCTTCCCTTCTCCCTTTCTTTCCGCCACGACCCCACACCCTCGTTCTTCGCTCACCCTCGTGACCCGTTCTTCCCCGCTCGTTGAATCCTCCAACTTAATTCACCTTAATGCCATGAGTTAAACCTGCAGTGATCACGCACATTTAATCGTCTCCTCTCCTCTCCGTTCCCCTCCGCCTCCTTCCCGAGCACGCCTCCGCCGTGTAATTTGTCCCGAACGCTCCGGCTCCGACGAGCTTCCACCGAATCACGGACGAGCCACACCACCTGCCTCCCGAACACACGAGCATGCTCACGCATCCTGGCGCATCCTACCATTTTACCTATCATTCATTCGCGGGTGCCACTTCCATATCGTTTCTACCAGGCTACCAGCACTCCACGACGAGCTCCAGACGCTCGACTCCATGCGAAATTAATCACAACTTCACGTGCTCGAATCCAGCAACTTCGAGCTTTCTCGAACCGGCCGTGTCCTCCCCGAGCAGTGAGCATCTTCTTACCTTTTCTTGCTTCTCGCACCGCCGCCGCCTGTGGCCGCTCCACCGTGTCATCGCTAGTCCGCAAGTCCTTGGCCAGTAAAGATGTAACATCAGATCTGCCCTATGCAAGTTTTAGCGCGAAAACGCCAAACCCGCATAGAAACGATAGGTGCTGGTGCACCGCACTTTCGGGTGGAAAGCAAAGTAATAACATTACACAGTCCTTGATGGGACCCACGCAGATATATATACAACAATGACTCAAAGAGTCAAGAATACAAATATAATGTACAAAGATCCAAATCACCTTGAAAGATAAAGCGTCCAGCTACGGACAAGATGCAAATGGGGCTAAGATACGAAAGAATAACCAATGGCGCCCATAACCTGCCCCCCTGCAGGAAGGGTAACCCCGTAACTTCCCGATCTCAAAACCGCAAAACAAAAAAGGTGCCGAAAGGAAAAAGAGGAAAAGAGGAAAGAAGAGCGTCGAGCGAGGCTAGAATGGCGGTCCTCGCCACATACATAGGTATGGTGGATCGAGCGGGCGGCAAGATGCACTAAACAACCTATAGAGACTCGATACACAATGCTGGCGGCGGAGAGGGGTGAGAAAAACCTATTCGAACCAACGATACTAGCATCAAACAAACCCATCTGGCTTCCCCTCGAGACCGAACGAGGAAGGAAGTCAACCGAGAACTCACCAGTTGGGTTTTACTTATTCGATTATAGTTCACTTTACTAGTCGAGTGCACTTTACTAGTAAAGTTTAGATAATAGCTAAAGTAAAGCACCTTTAGTTAATCATTCCGTGATAGTTGAAGCACTTACTAGTCGAGTGATACCATTAGCATGAGATAACTTAAACCCATTAGCCATTGGTTTTTACTTAGCCATTGAATTGTAGTCAAGCGATTATCGGATACAAGTCAATTTATAACAATAAACTTTATTATATAGTTGTCTATGATCACGGCTTGCTCCAGTCGTCCATAACCTGCGACACGGCTTCGAAAAATTAAATCTCAGGGTGCACCCTATCCACACTGCACCTTTCCTTGCCGGTATACACCATACCCAAGAGTATGTCTGGGGCCTAAGTCACGGCGTTCCCCCAAAGCAAGCACGGGCCCCTGGGCCACCCCACCCGCACAAAGTCGGCGGTCTCAGATGGACTTAGGGTTCTTGAAAAATGGTATGTGATGCCCAGAAGCCTCAAAGGGCTGTCGATACCGTAATCACTCGCTTACCTAAAGCGGTGCTCCTCGCACAAACGTGGCATAAATACATAATAGCATGGCATAGTAAAGGATAGTAAAACACCTCAAACTAGTTGTGGCCCCCACAATATACTTTGAAATCAGGTAATTATCAATGGCCCATATCTCCCCCTGTGGTTAGCGCTCGATCTGTGTCAAGAACTCGGAACGGGACACAAGTGGGCGTTACCAACATTACCTATCACCCACCGATGCTGCCTCGCTTAATTCAATTTTTAAGTTGTTAAAGTGAAACAGGGAATAAAGTAAAGCAATAAGTAAAGCCATTGATCATCTCCAACGTCAACATCGGCCATCCTCCAACAATTGTGGTACTTGCGACACACAAAACAAAACAGCAAGCGACCGACGGTCCAACTATCTACCAAACAACAGGTAATAGGATAGGATGTGTATATACATATATATGGCTGCAAGGGTTATCAATCGGATAAAACTAGAGCATCGCAACACGTATAGCAATAGATCAACAGGAGGGAATAAATACTAGAAAAGTAAGATAGGTAGAAAGGAGAGACTTTGAAAACATTGTCGAAGGGTTCAACCAAAGATCGGCAAAGCTCACATCAACTCAACGGCCTTATCCGCAAAACACTAGAAGAAACACCGATGCATGCAATATTTAATATAACGGCGGAAGATCGATGCATGATGCATGCATGATGGATGGCATGGAAGCAATTAGTTCATATTAGTATTAAAGCGGGCAAGGGTTAGGCGAAATATTTAGGTGGTTCATGTTATTTTACCCGCAATTTAATGTTGTTTAACAAGGCGGAATATATCACGGTTTACACATAAGTTTAAATGAGGCCAATATAAGGCTAGATTTGCCGCATATGGGCCCCATATTTAATTAAGAGGTGAATCGGCATAAGGCCCCCAAACCAGCGATATGCATGCGAGATGACAATTAATATGCAACAAGGTGATATTTCTTTATAAAATATGGTTTATGCGGAAGGGGTTCACACATTGAGGGTCTTCTCGATCTTGGGGTTCGGGGTCGGTCGGGGTTCTCGGGGGTCGTGGGTCTCGGTCGGGGGGTTCGACGGAACGTTCTCGGACTCGGATCGTTCTCGGATATCGGGTAGATCTTGTCGCATCGGGGTCTCAGCGGACTCGGTGTCGGTGAAGTACTTAGCTCGAGGGAGTACTTGTCGCCGTTTTCTTTCTTCTTCTTCTGTCGATGATGATCTCGTCGTCGAGAAGAACTTGACGGGTCCGCGTGTCGGGTCGGTCTTGGCGTCCGGGAAGCGGTACTTGTCACACCTGTGATCTTCGGGTGTTATGGCGACGATCTTGTCGTTTCGATGTCGGGGTCTCGAAAAAACGGAGCGAAGCTCTTAGCGATCTTGGCGTCCATGGGTCTAGTTCGGTCTCCGGGGTCCTGCGGGAGAGCTTGGCGTTCTGCGGTCTTCGGCTTCGCGTGGCCGAACTTGTGGATCCGAGATGGAGGCCTCAGCGTTCCGTGTCGCCGACCATCGGGTTCGAGGATCTTCAGCGCACATCCATACCTCCAACACGAGTTTGCCTTGAGGCTGGTACCGAGAGGAGGACAGGGTGTCGCATCGGCCTGACGGGCGGGCGGGCGGTGCGGGACCTGCCTCCGGCGGCGGCGGCGGGCAGCAGCGCGCGCGAGAGAGGCTCGGCGGGCACGGGCGATGGCGGGCGCCGGGAGCTCTGGCAGCAGGCCCGAGGACGCGGCGACGACGGCTCTGGCGCTGAGGCGAGCGGAGGCGGTTATGGGGCGACCTTGGCGGCGGCAGGCGCCGAGGTAGGCAGGGCCCGGCGGGGCCGGGGCGCGGGCGGGCGGGCGAGGCGGGAAGGCGACGCGCGTCCGGTCCGGGCAGGGGAGCGCGAGCCTTGGCGGCTTAGGGAGGAGGCGGCGGTCTTGGAGGCGGGAGGCGAGGTTGGGCGCGGGCAGCGCTGGTGGCGGTGAGGGCAGCGCTGGAAGGGGGAGGAGCTGCGGCAGCGGAGATCTTGGCTCATGGCTCGCTGCCGGAGCAGAGGAGGCGGAGGTGGCGGGCGGGTGGCAGTGAGCGGGCGAGGCGGAGGAGAGAGGTCCGAGCGAGGTTGGGGAGGTCTTGAGGCGGGGTCGTGGGTGGGAGGTTGAGGAGAGAGGAGAGGAAGGGGACAGGTGGGGTCGGGTGGGCCCCAGCGGTCCACAGGGGAACGTGACAGGGTGGGGGTACCGCGCGGGTGGAGGGCTGGGTGGTGTGCGTGTGTCTGCGTCGTGTGCTGAGGATGGGAGAGAGAGAGGAGAGAGATTAGGTGGCGAGGGGAGGCTCAGCCTAGGTGGCAGCCTAGGATTGGGTGGGGGAAGGGGCAGGGTGACGTGGCGGCCTAGGATAGGTGGGGTGAGGTGGCCAGGGGGTGTGGGTAGATTTTTAGGTAGCTATAGGATTAATAGGGTGGAACTGGTTGGACCGAATTGTTGTATACGGGGGTGGTCGTTCGGGTCGGGTTGGCCCGTTCGAACGCCTACTAAAATAAATTAAATATTTTATTATTTATAAACGGAACTTTTGCAAACCGATGCTAGACAAATAAATAATCCGGACAAGCCCGGGTTTTGGGGTTTTGAATAAAGACGGGGCGTTTAATATAGAAAACAAAATTAGGGTTTTTAGCAAAATGGTTTCAAACAAATAGATGCATGCTGATGTTATGCTGATGCACCGAGACAAGACATGCGATTATGATGATGCGATGCACAAAACCAACGCGATTTTCTAGTAGAGGTTTTGCGGGATGCCACAATTCGACACCACTAACAATGGATCTCGCCCTCGAGATCCGCCTCATGGTACCGGAAGGAAGGTCGGCGATCTGCGTCTCCTCGCTCCGTGCAGATCCTCGCGACACCACTAACAAGAGGTCGTTGTTCACGTTCGTCAAGAGAGCACTCCGGATAAACAACGGACGAAGGGAAGGGTAAGGCCACCTCTACTCCAGCGGAAGGAGTAAATTGCATCGATCCATCATTCAATGTACATAAGCGAATGATAAGAGTAGTGGTATGGTCGCGACTCCATCCCGCACTCAAAGCATTACTATGTACACGAATAGACAGATTATGCAACCAACTCTCGTGATTCAGATCAAGATCTCGACAAGCGGTTCGAAACAAAGGGGTGATGCGCATCGAGATCTGGCGTAGAAGATGTCGTCGTCGGAAAACACGGAAGGCACAAACAAGGAACAAAGAATGGTAACACCGTGAGCGGATTCATCAGCAGCTTGAACACCGGATGGTAGAACACCGTTACCAAAGGAGGAAGCGAAACCACAAGGTACGGATTTAACCCAACCACGAGATATCACGGACTCAAGAGAGAGAGAAGAGCGGATTCAAAACACGAGAGGTAAGAGGAGAATAGCAGAGGGTAAGGAGTAAAATCAGACCTAATCGAACTATCCAACCGATTTTGAAAAATAGTCTTGACACTCTACTTGACCGTTAGCTAGGTTATCCTCTGGGCTGGACTTGGGGTATCGCAACCGCTGAGCTCGATACCACTGTAACACCCTCGAGAATCGGCCCTATGCAAGTTTTAGCGAAACTCGCCAAACCCGCATAGAAACGATTGAAGGTGCCACCAGCACTTTCGTGCGGTGGAAAGCAAAGTAATAACATTACACAACAGTCCTCGATGGGACCCACGAGCAGATATATATACAACAATGACTCAAAGAGTCAAGAATACAAATATAATGTACAAAGATCCAAATCACCTTGAAGCGATAAAGCGTCCAGCTACGGACAAGATGCAAATGGGGCTAAGAGCCACGAAGAATAACCAATGGCGTCCATAACCCCGAGGCCAAGCGGAAGGGTAACCACGCTAACGGCGTCGATCTCAAAACCTGCTTAAACAAAAGGGTGCCGATAAAGGGCAAAGGAAAAAGAGGAGCGTCGATCTCGAGGCCGATGCACGGCGAGGCTAGAATTCGGCGGTCCTCGCCTACATAGGTATGGTGGACTGAGCGGCAGCGGCAGCATGCACTAAACAACCTATAGAGACTCGATACAACTGGCGGCTATCAGAGAGGGGTGAGAAAAACCTATTCGGAACCAACCTGATACTAGCATCAAACAAACCCATCCTGGCGTTTCCCCCTCGAGACCGAACGAGGAAGTCAACCGAGGAACTCACACAGTTGGCAGTTTTACTTATTCAGTTATAGTTGCGGCACTTTACTAGTCAGGTTTAGATAATCGTCCTGATAAAGTAAGCAGTGGGCACCTTTAGTTAATCATTCCGTGATAGTTGAAGCACTTACTAGTCAGATACAATTAGCATGAGATAACCCAAAACCCAGCAGTTGTTGGTACTTTTACTTAGCCATTCCGTTGTGGTGAAGCTGATTACTAGTCAAATCGGATACAAGTCAATTTATAACAATAAACTTTAGTTATAGTTGTCTATGATCAAGCACTGTGCTCCAAGTCGTCAATAAAAGAGGACACGGTTTCACGAAAAGAATTAAACCTGCAGGGATACACCAAAGTATCCACAGTCACTTCGACCCTTTTGCGGATCGTTAACATACACCCATCGGTATGTCGGGGCCTAAGTCACGTTCCCGGACCAAGCAAGCACGGGGCCACCCCACTAAGTACACCATAGCGAAGTCGGCCGGTCTCCGAGACAGACTTAGGGTTTGCGAAAATGGCTGTAAGCGACAGTATGCCCCCAAACGGGGACTGTCGATACCGCGTAATCACTCCGCTTACCTAAACAGTACAGTGTGCTCCTCGCACAAACGTAAATACATAAGTAGCATGGCATAAGTACAGGATAGTAAAAACACCTCAAACTAGTTGTGGCCCCCAGTACAATACTTTGAAATCAGGTAATTATCAATGGGGGGCCCATATCTCCCCACCTGTGGTTAGCGCGCTCGATCTCGGAACAGGTGTCAAGAACTCGGGTCCTACGGGACACAAGTGGGCGTTCGGAAAACCAACATTACCTATCACCCACCGATGCCTCTGCTTAATTCAATTTTAGTTGTTAAACAGGAATTAAAGTGAAACAATAAGTAAAGCCATTGATCATCTCCAACGTCAACATGCGGCCATCCTCCAACAATTGTGGTACTTGACGACAAGCAAAACACTTGAGCAAGCGACTACGACACGCGGGTCCAACTATCTACCAAACAACAGGTAATAGGATGTGTCCAAGGCTATATATGGCTGCAAGGGTTATCACGGGTACGAAAACTAGAGCATCGCAACACAGATAGCAATAGATCAACAGGAGGGAATAAATACTAGAAAAGTAAGATAGGTAGAAAGGGGGAGATGCTCGCCTGAAAACATTGTCGAAGGGTTCAACCAAAGATCGGGGCAAAGCTCACATCAACTCAACGGCCTTATCCGCGAAGAAGCAAAACACTAGAAGAAACACCGGATGCAATATTTAATATAACGGCAGAAGATCGGCATGATGCATGCATGATGGATGGCATGGCAAAGGTGCGATGCAATTAGTTCATATTAAGCGGAACCGGGGTCCCGACGAATATTTAGGTGGTTCATGTTATTTAGCTACCCCGCAATTTAATGTTGTTTAACAAGGCAGAATATATCACCGGTTCGCTACACAAGTTTAAATGAGGCCAATATAAGGCTAGATTTGCCCGCATATGGGCCCCATATTTAATTAAGAGGTGAATCGGCATAAGGCCCCCAAACCACCGATATGCATGCGAGATGACAATTAATATGCAACAAGGTGATATTTCGTTTATATATGGTTTGCGGGAAGGGGTTCACACATTGAGGGGTCTCGACGATCTTGGGGTTCCGGGGTTCGGGGTCGGTCTCAGGGTTCAGGGTCCGGTCTCAGGGTCCAGGGTTCGACGGAAACGTTCTCGGACTCCGGGATCGTTCTCGGATATCGGGGGTAGATCTTGTCGCATCGGGGTCTCGGCGGACTCGGTGTCCGGGGTGAAGTACTTGACGTTCTCGAGGGAGTACTTGTCGCCCAGGTTTTCTTCGGGTTCTCTGTCGATGATCTCGTCGTCGAGAAGAACTTGACGGGTCCGCGTGTCGGGTCGGTCTTGGCGTCCGGGAAGCGGTACTTGTCACACCTGTGATCTTCGGGTGTTATGGCGACGATCTTGTCGTTTCGATGTCGGGGTCTCGAAAAAACGGAGCGAAGCTCTTAGCGATCTTGGCGTCCATGGGTCTAGTTCGGTCTCCGGGGTCCTGCGGGAGAGCTTGGCGTTCTGCGGTCTTCGGCTTCGCGTGGCCGAACTTGTGGATCCGAGATGGAGGCCTCAGCGTTCCGTGTCGTCGACCATCGGGTTCGAGGATCTTCAGCAGCGCACATCCATACCTCCAACACGAGAGTTTGCCTTGAGGCCTGGTACCGAGAGGAGGACAGGGGTGTCGACAATGAGACGGGCGGGCGGGCGGTGCGGACCTGCCTCCGAGCGGCGGCGGGCAGCAGGAGCGCCAGGGCGACGGAGAGAGGCTCGGCGGGCACGGCGATGGCGGGCCTTGGGAGCTCTGGCAGCAGGCGGCCCGAGGAGGACGCCGGGACGGCACGGCTCTGGCGGCGGAGGCGAGGGAGGCGGTTGGGGCGGGCGACCTTAGCGGCAGACGGCGGACGGACGGGCTAGCGCAGGCGCAGAGGCGGCAGCGCTGCTCCAGCGGCGAAGCGGCTTCGAGGGGCGAAGCGGCGCGGTCCGGGCGAGCGAGCGGCGCTAAAGGAGGCGGCGGCGGGAGGAGGCGAGGTTGGGCGCTGGCAGCTGGTGGCGGTGAGGCGCGGGCCTGAAGGGGGAGGAGCCGGAGATGGAGCTCATGGCTCGCGGCTCGCGAGCAGAGGAGGCGGGGGTGGCGGGCGGTGCTTGATGGCGCGGAGGCGGGCGGAGAGGAGAGGTCCGGCCGGCGAGGTTGGGGAGGTCTTGGCGGGGTCGTCGGGGTGGGAGGTTGAGGAGAGAGAGAGAGAGGAAGGGTGCGGGACAGGTGGGGTCGGGTGGGCCCAGCCGGTCCTGAGGAACGTGACAGGGTGGGGGTACCGCGCGGGTGGAGGGCTGGGTGGTGTGCGTGTGTCTGCGTCGTGTGCTGAGGATGGGAGAGAGAGAGGAGAGAGATTAGGTGGGGAGGGG
Source organism: Avena longiglumis (assembly GCA_030063025.1). Lineage (NCBI taxonomy): Eukaryota > Viridiplantae > Streptophyta > Magnoliopsida > Poales > Poaceae > Avena > Avena longiglumis. Next base: position 410,396,326 of record CP125974.1, on the reverse strand, counting down.
AGGCTCAGCCTAGGTGGCAGCCTAGGATTGGGTGGGGGAAGGGGCAGGGTGACGTGGCGGCCTAGGATAGGTGGGGGTGAGGTGGCCAGGGGGTGTGGGTAGATTTTTAGGTAGCTATAGGATTAAAAGGGTGGAACTGGTTGGACCGAATTGTTGTATACGGGGGTGGTCGTTCGGGTCGGGTTGGCCCGTTCGACTGCCCCTACTAAAATAAATTAAATATTTTATTATTTATAAACGGAACTTTTGCAAACCGATGCTAGACAAATAAATAATCCGGACAAGCCCGGGTTTTGGGGTTTTGAATAAAGACGGGGCGTTTAATATAGAAAACAAAATTAGGGTTTTTAGCAAAATGGTTTCAAACAAATAGATGCATGCTGATGTTATGCTGATGCACCGAGACAAGACATGCGATTATGATGATGCGATGCACAAAACCAACGCGATTTTCTAGTAGTGGTTTTGCGGGATGCCACACAGCAGCAGCCGTCCGATCTTGATCTAGCGGCTGGGAAAGAAAGTGAGCGAAAGGGTATGCGTCAATCTGCGCCGCACGTCTCCAGTTAGATCCTGCGGTTCAAGATGCCGATCCGTCCGAACCGGTATCAACCAGTAGAATAACGCCGCGTGTCACCTGTCTGTTTAAAAACAGAAATTGAAAACAGATTTGTTTGTAATTTTCAAACCCTTGTAACTTTCAAACCCCACGTCCAAAAATTACAAATTTTATATCAATGGATTCAGGAGAACAAGCCCTAGCCAACCATGGCCTTAGTTTGACAAATAGTATCTGTTAGCTTGTTTAAATTTGCAGAAACTTTTGTGTGCTTGTTTAGAGTATAAAAATTGTTTTAAATTGAATTTAGGGATAAAACTTTTGCAAAATGGTTTGTTGTGACCTTACTGACCCTAGGAACCAACCTTTGGTGTTAAAAATGATTTTGGTGAAATTTAGGTTGAATTATTTGACTTAGCCAATTTCTAGCCAAATAAAATTATTGATTTTATTATGAAAAATGTTTATGGAAAGGAAACTTTGAGAAAATAGTTTGGACCAAACCTACTGACCCAAAAACACCAAGTTTTGCAATAGCAACTCATTTGGTGAACAACTTAAGAGTTTTGCCTTAATAAAAACATTTCTCACCACATGAAATGATGAATGGATTTAAAAATAGTTTTTGGACAAAACCTTCTTGATAATGACTTTGCCACTTTGGTAAATGACCAATTTGGATCTTACAAAGTGTAGAAACCCCATGGAGACCCCTTTGCAAAATAAAACTATCTTGTGCATGCTCCCATGCATGAATTGGTTTCCATTGTCTTGTGTGTGTGAATTTGTTTGAGTGATTATTGGTTTGGAATGTAAATTGAATTAGTGTTTGCTTGTTTGACTTGTAGTGAAGTGTGAGACTAACAAGATCAAGGAGTGAACTACCATTCCCTTCCAAAAAGGCAAGTGATGCTTCATACTTTTTGTCCCATTACTTTCACTATGCATTAGTGTTTTTGCTAAGTAAACCTGCATGGATTTTGCTAAGTATAGATCTTGCTATAGGAAAACCTAGTAGATGAATCCTTAGTAGGATTTTCCTAAATTAAGATTCCTACTACCATCAAGCTTAGCCTAGCTATTAGAAAACATGGGTGGAATATAAATTCACACTATGGAAAAATCTTTAAGACTAAGGACTTATGATTTGTTTAATAAAACAACTAAGTTAATGAATCACCTGGGTGGAATGGAAGGATTGGGTTATGTTGAGTGGTTCACAAGGCCATGGACTTGGATTGTGTATCTCACTTGTGGTATGCCACCCAGGAAACAAAGAGATTTGAGATGTCAAATGTTGAGAAGCTTCAAGTGCAACCACTTGGCAATATGGGCTCTGCCATGATCATATAGGTTGCAAGAACTTAGCCAAATGGACAGTGGGTGGTAGTGTTTGATAGGTTGGAACGCGTCCATTTTGGTCTAAGGGAAGGCTTCTGAAAGATTTTGTCTTGGGAAACCAAGTCTTGTGGGTAAAGTGCACCACCTCTGCAGAGTGTAGAATCTAAGTACTTAGCCATGTCCCTGGTAAAGGACAATTTGAGCATCAAGACATGGAAGCAATCAAGAATCTCATCATTCAAATTTCTAAGTTAAAACTTGTGGATTGAATAAGGGTTGTTTGAGATCTTAAATCTTTGATTGGTAGATGCCTTGGAAAGGATCTTCAGTCTTTGATTGAGAAAAATGATTCTGACAAGCAAAAACTTAGTATTTTCAAATGTTAAGGAAAATCTATTTTGAGCAATGCAAGCCTCAACCCCACTTAGCCAAATGCATATAGATGATAGACTCCACTATACTAATATAGTATCACTTGCCAATACAATTCAAATGTATTGACCCTTTGTGGCTGTAACTTGTATGTTGCAGGTTTGATTGTTTTAGTGAAGATTGTTTGATTAGGATTACAAAGTCTACAACCAACATCTGCCTGTGGCACTTTGAAGATGAAGGACCCATGCTTATAGTTATTCCGCTGCAATGTAATGTAATAGCCAAATGAGCTATGTTTGATGTAATAAACCTATGTTATTCCTGGTTATAAATTTATATTATGACCTTTGTATCTTGATATTACATCTTAACTGTGGATGCTAGCTAATGATCCAGGGACTAGCATTGTAAACACAGGAGGACTCTACCTTATTGGGTTGGGATCCCTATAGTAATCCTATATATTTTTATATATTCTGAAAGGTATGGTTAAATGTGATTTTTGAGAGTTGGAATCAACTCAAAAGCTATTATGGTTTAAATTTGATAAATGTTTGAATGCAGAAAAGCTTCTGCCTTGTTATTTTTACCAGGGGTGATCTATAGATCCAAATGACTTGAATCCAACGGGCTTGGATTCAGCATTCCCAGACCTTTCTAACAAAATTAGTTTCATTCAATTTGGTGCACTGAATCGATCTGGGTTGATTTTTGAAACTGGGTACAGAAGTGTGTTTGAAATAAAATGGAAAAGGTTTAATTCAAATAACTGGGCTGCGCAGGAAAAGTTAACGGGTCGGCCTGCTAAGCGTAGCGCTTCCGCGGGCTACTTAAGTGGCTGTCCCCACACGTCAGTGAGATAGGGGGTGCGAAGCGGTATGGGACGATGTGGGTCGTTCGATCTGATTCTAATCCAACGGCTGGGAGTCATCGTCGACGTTGAGCAACGCCGGCGAGATAGAAAACTAGCGCGGCCAGTAGGGGTTGCTGGGGGCTCACCGGGGTGCAGGCGAGGGTCGGCGGCGAGCAATCGGCGGCAGTCGGGCCGAACTCAGGTGGTCGCGGCTCTGCGGTGGACGAAATCAATGGCCCCTTCTTCTCTAGGCGGCGGGCTCGGTGAAATTCGGCGTCTGTTGCTCGCCTTGCTCCAGGACTAAGGTGGGGTGGTTCTGGGTGAGAGAGGAGTGGAATGGTGTGAAGAATTCGAGCGGGGGAGTCCTCTATTTATAGTCTCGACGGTGAGACCGAACGGCATGGGCAGGCGACGGTGGCGACATGGCTATGGGCTGCTAGAGGCATGGCCGGCGGTGGCGATCGCTTGGTGGTCTCCTGACGATGCTCTACGGCTTTAATGCGCTTGTAGGGGCGGTGCGGTTCGGTCTGGAACACGTGACGCTCTGCGCGGCAGAGGCGGCGTCTTCGATGGCGAGCGGTGGCTGTGCGTCACGGGGCGGCGAACGGGGATGTCTGGCGGTCTCCTGGGTTGGTGGTGATCGTGTATGCACGCGGCGAGGGCGGCGCGCGGTCTGTGGGCTTCGGTCGAGGGTGGCGCTCTGGCGCATGCTCGGCATGGTAGGCAGAGGCACGGGCGCAGCGTTCCTGTGGCACTTTGAAGATGAAGGACCCCATGCTATTGTTATATTCTGCTACATTGTAATGAGATATCCAAATGAGCTATGTAAGATGTAATGAATTATTTTATTCCTGATTATAAAGTTGTATTATGACCTTTGTTTCTTGATATTACATCTTAACTATGGATGCTAGCTATTTATCCAGGGACTAGCATTGTAAACACAGGGATCTCTACCTTCTTAAAGGTTGGGAACCTTACAGATGGTATCAGAGCATGAGTCTCAAAAATCAATTTGAGATCCTCGACAATATCATATGGTTCTGACTCTTCAAACCTTTTCTGAAGCTCCGATTCCAAACCATACAAGATAGCACACTGAACTATGGAGTACTGATTCTTCCGAGCAAGGTAAACATTCTTTACTTCATCGGGAGCATCAGCTGCAGGTGGGTCACCCAATGTGCATCCAAAGACATAGGTCAAATTACCAGCTGTGAGGACAATCCTCAAATTGCGGAACCAATCCGCGAAGTTGCTTCCATTGTTTTTCAACTTTTCTTTCTCTAGGAACGCATTAAAATTGATGGTAGGGGCTGCCATTGATCTACAACATATTTGCAATAGGTTAGACTAAGTTTATGACAAATTGAGTTCAAATTAATTAATGAAATTAAACTAGGTGAACTCCCACTCAAAACAACATCCCTCACATTGTTTTAGTGATCACACGAACCAAATCTACTACATCAACACCGATCATCACGAGAGTTGATACAGTTTCAATGGCGAACAATTGTCATGTTCATCATATCTACCATATGATTCATGCTTTACCTTTCGGCGATCCGTGTTCCGAGACCATGTCTGTACATGCTAGGCTCGTCAAGATCAAACCTTAGTTTCCGCATGAGCAAATCTGGCTTGCTCACGTTGTATACACTTGCAGAATCTAACACACCCGATCATCACGTGGTGCTTCGAAACAACAAGCTTTAGCAACGGTGCTAACTAAGGGTGAACACTTTATGACTTGAAATTCATGTGCATGAGGGATCATCTTATAATTCTACCGTCGTCTACTAAGCAATACAAGATGCATAAAGGATTAACATCACATGCAATTCAATAATATGTGATATGATATGGCCTTTCTTCTTTGTGCTTCCGATCTCCATCTTCAAGCACGAACATGATCTCCATCATCACCGGTATTGCATCAAGGTCAATGACGCTTCTCCAAGGTTGTCGCCCACGGCTTCAACTATTACAACTACTTTGAATAGACACGCGGTCTTAAAGACAACCATATGGCTCGCCGTTGCCAACTTACAATAAGGAACATTGCATACATCGATATAATCACAATCATGGCCATATCACATCATCGACACCCCGCAAAACAAAGTTAGACGCCTCTACTTTCTTTGCATATTTTACGTGGTTTGGGGCTTTCAATAAGTCTCGTTCTAACTTACGAACAAGAACCACAACATTGATACTAGCATTGTTGATCACCCGTTGTAAATTGGATCTTAACTATGCTAGGAGAAACAGCACCGAAAGCCACTTATGCAATACAAGTTGCATGTCAAGCGTGGAGCAAGTCTCATGAACGATGTCATGTAAGGTTAGCCCGGGCCGCTTCATCCCAACATACCGCAAGATGCAAAGTACACAAGAAGCAATCGACAATAAAAGCATCAACGCCCACAATGACCATTGTGTTCTACTCGCAATGAGATCTACATATAGACACGGCTCGATACCCTTTGTAGGGTTTCGTAGCATGGAAAACAAAAAATTCTATCGCATACAAACAAACAAGCCAAGATCTATCTACTAGATTGTAGCAACGAGTCGATGGAATAACTTACCTCGAAGATTCCAAAGTTTTTAACGAGAGCGGATTCTCGTGGGTGATGTAGTCGTACTCTTCCGATCTCAAGATCGTAGACGATCCTTCCGGCTCATGCAGCGCCCGCAATGGTCACACGTTCGGTACTCGATGAAGACCTTCCTCTCCCTTGTTCCAGCAGGCAGCGGAGGTTGTAGCACTCTCCTCGCGATTCCGGCAGCATAACGGCGTGGTACCGGAAGTAGAGGGGAGATCCCGCAGGGCTTCGCCTTAAGCCGGAGCGAGTATGGTGGAGTATGAGAGAGCTATTAGTGGTCTAGGGTTTAGACACACCAATTATAAGGCTCTAATCCAAAGGCTAGTGCAATTAGAAGCTCTAAACCAAAGCGGCTCTAAACCGGAGTCTAGGGCTAGGATTTAGATTAGAGGATAGGAACTTGTGTGTCTAGAGGAGGAGGCCCTGCCCCTCCTTATATAGGTGGAGGGGCCGGCGCGCCAAGGGGGAGGGAGGGGAGTCCCTCCCCAACTCGGCTTGGATGTGGGCCGCTTGAGGAGGATTCCTCCCAACTCGGTTTTGCCCTCTTTCCTCTTTCCCTCACTTTCTGTTTTAGCCGTTGACTTTTCAAACTTGCTATTTGACTTTTCAGTTTAGGATTCAATTTAATCCTTTATTTGGAACAGCGAGAACACTTAGTACATGATGCAATCATTCCAATATGCAATGACACATTCATGTACCTCCCCGGAGTGTCGGACATTTCAAACCTTCTAGAACATTCCGATGAAAACACGGAATCATTCCCGAACTCAAACGGGACTTTCCTTATATGAATCTTATTCTCCGGACCATTCCGGATCACCTCGTGATATCCGGATCCCATCCGAGACTCAACAACATTCGGTCTCTTTCTCATAATACCATAACTACTCAAACAACGTCGAATCCTTATGTGTCTCCCTACGGTTCGTGAATTATGCGACATGATCGAGACACTTCTCCTAACAATAACCAATAGAGGAATCTGAAATTCATATGGCTCCCACATATTTCTACGATTACTTTGTGATCGAATGAACCACTTACATACGATACTAATTTCCTTTGTCTCACGATAGTTTACTTATCCGAGGTTATGATCGTCGGTATCTCTGCATACCTAGTTCAACCTCGTTACCGATAAGTACTCTTTTCTCGTTCCCGTGATATGTGATCCCTTGTGAGCCAGTCACATGCTTGCAAGCTAATTGGATGACATTCCACCGAGAGGGCCCAGAGTATATCTATCCGTCATATGGATGGACAAATCCCACTCTTGATCCATGTGTCTCAACCAATACTTTCCGAACACTCAATGCCACCTTTATAGCCACCCAGTTACGGACATCCATCCGGTAAAGGTGATATGCATGATCTCATGGTCGAAGGAATTAGGTTACTATGTATCAGAAAGCATATAGCAATTGAACTATTGAAATGACTTGATCTTTATGCTACGCTTATCTATAGGAGTATGTCCACCATATCATTCTCCTAACGATATGATCTTGTTGTTGATAACATATCAATGTTCATGATAGGGAAACCACAATCATTAATCAACCAACAAGCTAGTGAAGTATAGAGGCTATACTAGGGACTTCAAATTAAGTTTACAAATCACACAAGTATCAATGTTTCCTTGTTAATACTATTATAGCTTGAATGTAAACATTTATCATAAACACAAAGATATAATAATAACTACATTTATTATTGCCTCTAGGGCATATCTCCAACAGAACCACCACTTGTTGACATAGATCCTTTTAACATACCTACAAGTATTGTTTATCGTGTTATGGATAATTATTATTTTGGGGATGGAACAGTCCATCCTGGTGATCACTTGCTTTTTATCCATGAATTATGCGAGTTGTTTAAGTGTGCAGGTATCACAACTGAACAGGTGAAGAATAAGTTGCTCTCCATATCCTTGAAAGGGAGAGCTGAGTCATGGTATAAGCTGCTAAAGAAAGGACAATCCATGGAATGGGGGGAGATGGCATCTCTCTTTTACTCTAAATTTTATCCTCCCAGTGAAATCCATAAGGATAGAAGTCTTATTTATAACTTTTGGCCTCTTGATGGAGAGAGTATAGCTCAATCTTGGGGGAGATTGAATTTACTAATGCTTAAATGTCCTATTCATGAACTCCCTAACAATATTATTCTCAATAACTTTTATGCTAGGATGTCTCTTCATGATAAAGATTTACTAGATGCTTCTTGTGCTGGATCATTCACAAGTATGAAGGAAGAAGCTAAATGGGATCTCTTAGACCATATTCAAGATAACACTGAAGCTTGGGAGAATGACAAAGGAAGAAAGTCAGGTATAAACTATGATTATGAATGCATTAAATCTTTTATGGGTACTGATAACTTCCGTGATATTCGCAATAAATTTGGCCTTGATCCTCAAGTTCTTGCGAAATGTTTTGATGCTTTTGCCTCTTACATTGCGATTGCCAAGAAAGAGTGGAACAAGTACCATGCTCCTTATAAAGATATTGTTACCCACGTTCCTGCCAGTATAGAAGATTGTACCGTTGATCCTATTTTGCCTGAACCTTATGTTGAGAAGATCCCTTTTCCCTCCAAGGTAAGGGAACACTCTATTTTGGCTAATGTGGTTAGCAAAAGCGCAAAGAAAACTGTAGGTTCCGATGAGCTTATTGATATCGAGCCTGTGGTAGCTATTGTGAAAGATCTTGTTACTATAAATATAGAGGATGGGTATATTGTCTTCTGTGAAGACACCACTAATGTTATTTCTCATCCTAAGAAAGTTAGAAAAGCTAGTGTTCCTGTGCTTTCTGTTAAAATTGGTAGTCATAGCTACTATGGTTTATGTGATATTGGTGCTAGTTCTAGTGTTATTCCTTATGATATTTATAGGGAAATTATGCATGAGATTGGTCCTTGCGAGTTGGAGGACATTGATGTGGTCATTAACCTTGCTAACAGGGAGAAAGTTTGTCCCATTGGCATTGTCAGAGATGTGGAGGTCCTTTGTGGTAAGATTAAATATCCTGCTGATTTTTTAGTACTTGGTAAAGAAGCTAGTGAAACCTATCCTATTATCTTTGGTAGACCCTTCCTTAATACTTGTGGGGCTATCATAGATTGTAGGAAGGAAAAAGTTTTGACTAAGTTTGCTAGAGAATCTTATGAGTTTAATTTTTCCAAATTTGCCAAAACCCCTTATGAAAATGAATTACCTGATGAGGATTTCAGGGTTGAACAACTGTCTGCTATTTCTCTTGTTCCTAACAATGCCTTGCAACAGTTCATGGAAGATCATGAAAGCGACGCCTTCATAAAAGAAAAAATGAGATTGATGAGGTTTTCGTTCGCCAGCCTGAGTTACTTAAGCATAATTTACCTCTGGAAGATTTGGGTACCACACTTCCACCTAAAGGGGACCCTGTTTTTGAATTAAAACCTTTACCTGATGATCTTAAATATGCTTATATTGATGACAAGAAAATATACCCTGTTATTATTAGTTCTAAACTTTCAAGAAAGGAAGAAGAGAGGTTAATGGAGATATTGAGGAAACACCGAGGAGCTATGGGCTATACTCTTGATGATTTAAAGGGGAATTCTCCTACTATATGTCACCATGCTATTAATATAGAGCCTGATACAAAACCAGTTGTTGAGCACCAACGGCGCCTAAATCCTAAGATGAAGGATGTGGTAAGAAATGAGGTATTAAAACTCCTTGATGGTGGTATTATTTATCATATTGCTGATAGTAAGTGGGTTAGACTCAAGTGTGTTGGCTACTTGCTTCTTGATGCTCTTTTTCACTCCAGATATATATATCCTATGTGAGCATCTTTGAAAGTTTAAAGCCTAACTTAAAGGCATTAAAGAAAAGTACTTGTTGGGAGATAACCCAAGAGTTTTGTCAAGTCTTGGAAGTTATTACCTCTATAATAACAGCTCCTTATCCTTTCTGTTTTGTTTTTGTGTCAAGTTCAACTACTTTTGTGGAGTAGAGGAGTTGTGAAAGTGGCTGTCCTGGGACAGATTTTTGTGCTGCAGTGTAAAAAATCATGAGGAAGATCAGTACTTCAGATGGATCTGCATTTCTCTCAGCTTGTTCTCCAAGTTGTTACCCAACTTTTATCAGTTCTGCACTTTTTGATTTGAGCAACAGAAGGTCTTCGGAAAAATCAATCTTTATCTGTTGGTCTGTTTTGACAGGTTTCTGTCATCAATTGCATTTGCCTCTTATAGAAGCTTTTGTTTTGATGGGTTTTCAGTTGAAGTGTGCACCAAAGGTTTATTGTTTTTGCTTACACTAATGTTTTCATTGAGTTTGTGCAAAGGTTTTGTATGAAGGAAATTCTCAGGAGAAAGAGGAAAGAAACTGCAAAGTTCGGTCTTGAATAGGTAAAAGTGGTGAAAACAAAAGGTTCGTGAAACCCCAATCTTTTTATATTTTTGATGTTTTTAATACATAAGGGAAGTTACGAGATGAAACTGAAGAGTAAATGGAGCCCGGGGTGGACAAACACACCCCAGGCGCGGACCCAGCTTGGCCGCGCCTGAGGGGGGTGTTCCACCCTCGAACTCCACCTCCGCTTCATTTCTGTGTCAAAACCTTCCTTATGCATTGAAACTTCGTAATATATAACCCCCCAGGTTCCCCGAGGTTCTTGTATCGTGTTCTCGTCGTGTTTTCGTTTTCAATTTGTTTCTGTCAAGAAAGTTCTTAGATTTGGAGCCTCAATGTCTTCCTCTGGATTACCCACGGAGGATTCCTCTGCGGATGTCCAAAACCCGTACATGTATGAGTTGAGTATTCATCCCAAAGAGTTGATCTTTAAAGAGGGGAAGGTACATATAAAACAAGTTCAAGGCCCTAAAGGAGAAGGCAGTCTGGAGGACAGGATGGAAGCGTTGGAACAAGAAGTTTTCAAGTACAAGAAGATGGCAGAACGCGAAGTGGATGTTATTCACAAGATAAGTTCAGAACTCATCACCAAGCATGAAGGAGAAGTTGCTGAGCTCCTAGAAGAGATCTTCTCACTCCATCTGACCACCAATCAATTGCAAGCACAGCTCTATGACATACAAAATCAAAACTATGAGTATGAAGCTAGATTTGATCGCATTAGCTCTACTGCTAGTTTCAGGATTGCAGAAACAAAGACATCCTTTTTGGATGGGGAACCATTGCCTTGGAAGTCTGATGATGACAAGAGAACACCACCACCAAAGGAGTAATTCGTCATCAGGTTTGGCATCCCCTTGGCTTGTTCCAAGCTTGGGGGAGTGCCACGGTATCACCACCATTATCTTTCATATTTTACCTTTTTTAGTGGATTCATATCTATGGTAGAGAGGTTATCTTCTAGTTTGGTTTGCATGTGGAAGTATCTCTCCTTTATTTGATTATCTATGTTTCCCTTGGTGTGAGTGCCTTTATTGGAATATTAATGAGAAGTCTCATCTTTTACTTTTTGCACTTCTTGTTTCTAGTTTGCAATATCTATTATATGATGGATCTTGTTGTTCAGTATTGGCACCACTTTGGGATCTTCAAGTGGATCTAAATTGGTTTTGGCAAACCAAGTTCCGGTCAGTGGCATTAATTTGAAAGAAAAAGAAAGAAAGAAAAGGCTTACAGGTATTTGGTATCATTTGTTTTCTTTCTTGTTAGCTCATAAGCTTAGTATTCTCTATTTAAGATTATTTTGTGTCTTCAAGGAAGATTGCATGTTTGGATTTATTACTTGTATGTTTGCTTGTTTCTTTCAACTCTCTTGCTTGCTACCCAGCCTTGCTAGCCAAAAACCTGTTTTGAGAAGGCATACTTCTAATGCTTCCAAAATCCTTTAAACCCAAAACTTTTGCCACTTGTGTCCACCATATCTACATAGTAGCTTTTGCTATTCCTAGCAAATTCTCAAGCTTCATCTACCTTTCGAATTAAAAAGTATTTTTGTTATGTGAAAACTAGTTAGTAAAGCCCTCACAAACTTGATGGCACACTTTATTTACTTGCCCCTAATAGACTTGAACCATTGTGAACATCGAAGTTGTATATGCTTGCATCCATACGTTGGAATTAGCAGAACCGTGCTGTCACGGGGAATGTTTTCAACATTGAACGTGTATCTTGTCGTACATAGTTGATATCATGCTCTTTTGTCTATGGATGTCAATGGTGTGAAATAAAGAGGGGACTTGTAAGTCCATGGAGTTTGTATTCTGTGTTAGAGAAACGCCTGGGCCACTAGCCTAAGCCATGCTTAATCATGGTGGAAACTTGTAGCATCACCATAATGAGTCATCTATGAAGCATCCTCAATAAAACGCTATATGCATAGTAAATAAAAAGATGGCTGAGATGCTCATTGTCTGATTGCCTTGTCATTTTGGTTATGGGAAAGCTCCTGTACCATGTGCAAGGGGTACCCTATTGGCGGTTCTCAATTATATGCAAACACCTACAATGACAAGAACTTACCTAGACCCAAAGTTGAGTATGCATGAGGAGTGGCCCTCATATTCAAGGGACATGAGATTGCCAACTTATATTTCGCCAAGCATATACTCCATCTTTGTTCACTTTAACCTTAATCATCTAAAGATGCTTATGATAGGGGCAATGAGGGCTCAAAGCTAGTAAGTACCATAATCTTTTGGAAGCTCTTTATGACTTGTAATCCCTGCTACCCTCTAAGAAGGGACCTTTCTCCCAGTTACCAGTTGAGTCAGTAAACCTACTTCCTCTCTATCTCCAGCAAGCTTTTGAGTTGTTGTGTTTCAAGCATTCATATGGTGATTTATTCAATCATGTTATTTATTTCCCTTGTTTGCACAAAACTCTTATCTATTGAGTATTACTTTGAAATCCTTCACTTGTGAAAAACCTTTTTGAGCAAAGAGTGCTCCTGTTTTGAAACTTCTACAAAAAGCTTTTGTGAAACTGTTTACTAGGTGTTCTCTGACCAAGAACAAGTTTGCCAATTCCAATTATGATTTATCTTTAGGCATATCTATTTGTGACTGCTGTACTTGGTTGCAAGCTAAGTTATATAATGGTGAGTTGTTTTCTTCTATGAGTTGTGCAATGGTAAGTGTGATGCTTCTTGTTCGTATTATTTTATCGACACTTCACTCCATAAACCTGTGGACAGGTTTACTGAGCTCAGTATCGCTTGGGGACAAGCGAAGTCTAAGCTTGGGGGAGTTGATATGCCCAATTTGCATCACCATTCTATATCATAATTTACCTCTATTCATTAATATTTGTCTTGTTATGAGGTATTACTTATGGATTTTCATCTGTTTATGCATGTTGGATGATTCCTGGAGGATGGACTGCTGGAGTATGGATTATGATGGAAAATAAGGTGTTTCGGTGCAATTTCGCGAAGATCAGAAAAATATGGAAACGTATTATTTCACCAGAAGACGAAGGAAGCCAGAAGGCGGAGCGAAGGGGGGCTAAAGGGGGCCCAAACTGTAACACCCTCAGAATCGGCCCTATGCAAGTTTTAGCGAAACTCGCCAAACCCGCATAGAAACGATTCGAAGGTGCCCACCAGGCACTTTCGTGCGGGTGGAAAAACAAAGTAATAACATTACACAACAGTCCTCGATGGGACCCACAGAACAGATATATACAACAGCGACTCAAAGAGTCAAGAATACAGATATACGGTACAAAGATCCAAATCACCTTGAAAACGATAGAGCGTCCGACTACGGACAAGATGCAAATGGGGCTAAGAGCCCTGAAGAATAACCAATGGCGTCCATAACCCTGCCCAGGCCAAGCCGGAAGGGTAACCCTGCTAACGGCGTCGATCTCAAGACCTGCTTAAACAAAAAGGGGTGCCGACAAAGGGCAAAGGAAAAAGAGGAGCGTCGATCGAGGCCAAGACACGGCGAGGCTAGAATTCGGCGGTCCTCGCCTACATAGGTATGGTGGACTGAGCGGCAGCGGCAGCATGCACTAACAACCTATAGAGACTCGATACAACTGGCGGCTATCAGAGAGGGGTGAGAAAGACCTATTCGGATCCAACCTGAGACTACCATCAATCAAACCCATCCTAGCGTTTCCCCCTCGAGACCAAACGAGGAAGTCAACCGAGGAACTCACACCGTTGGCAGTTTTAATTATTCAGTTATAGTTGTGGTATTTTACTAGTCAAGTTTAGGTAATCGTCCTGGTAAAGTAAGCAGTGGGCACTTTTAGTTAATCATTCCGTTATAGTGGCATCACTTACTAGTCAGATTCAATTAGCATGAGATAACCCAAAACCCAGCAGTCGTTGATACTTTTACTTAGCCATTCTGTTGTAGTGAAGCTGATTACTAATCATATCGGAAACAAGTCATTTTAAAACAGTAAACTTTAGTTATAGTTGTCTATGATCAGACACTGTGCTCCAAGTCGTCCATAACCATGCGACACGGCTTCTCGAAAAGATTAAACCGCAGGTGCACCAAAGTATCCGCAGAGCACTTGACCCTTTTGCCGATCGGTTAACATACACCCATCGGTATGTCGGCGGGCCTAAGTCACGACGTTCCTGCACCCAAAGCAAGCACGGGGCCACCCCACTAAGTACACCAACGAAGTCGGCCGGTCTCCGAGACGGACTTAGGGTTTGCGACAATGGTCAGAAGCGGCAGATCCCCAATCGGGACTGCCGATACAGCGTAATCACTCCGCTTCCTAAACAAGACAGTGCTCCTCACACAATCGTAATAAAGCAAGAAGCATGGCATAGGTACAGGATAGTAAATAAATCCTCAAACTAGTTGTGGCCCCAGACAATACTTTGAAATCGGTAATAATCGATGGGGGCCCATATCTCCCCACCGTGGTTAGCGCTCGATCTCGGAAGTGTCAAGAACTCGGGTCCTACGGGACACAAGTGGGCGGTCGGAAACCAAATCTTACCTATCACCCACCGATGCCTCTGCTTAATTCAATTTTAGTTGTTAAACAGGAATTAAAGTGAACAATAAGTAAAACCATGATCATCTCCAACGTCAACGTGCGGCAATTCTCCAACAATGGTGGTACTTGACGTCACACAAAACCTTGAGCAAGCGACTACGACACGCGGGTCCAACTATCTACCAAACAACATGTAATAGGATGTGTCCAAGGCTATATATGGCTGCAAGGGATATCACGGGTATGAAATCTAGAGCATCGCAACACAGATAGCAAAGATCAACAGGAGGGAAGTAAATACTAGAAAAGTAAGATAGGTAGAAAGGGGGAGATGCTCTCCTGAAAACATTGCCGAAGGGTTCATCCGAAGATTGGGGCGAAGCTCACATCAACTCATCGGCCTTATCCGCGAAGAAGCAAAACACTAGAAGGAACACCGGATGCAATATTTAATACAACGGCAGAAGATCGGCATGATGCATGTATGATGTATGGTGTGGCAAGGTGTGATGCAATTAGGTCAAATTAAGCGGAACCGGGGTCCCGACAATTATTAGATGGTTCAAGTTGTTTAACTACCCCGCAATTTAAATGTTGTTTCAACAAGGCAAGATGAGATACCGGTTCGCTACACAAGTTTAAATGAGGCCGATATGAGACTAGATTTGCCCGCATATGGGCCCCATATTTAATTATTAGGTGAATCGGCATAAGGCCCCCAAACCACATGATTATGCATGCAAGATGACAATTTAAATATGCCACAAGTTGTTATTATGTTATAAAATAGGGTATCGAGGAAAAGGGTCACACATTAGGGTCTCGACGATCTTGGTCCGGGGGGTTCGGGGTCAGGGTCCAGGGTTCGACGGGGATCAGATCTCGGGGTTCAGGGTTCGACGAACTTGACGGGGTCGCTCTCGTACATCGGGGGTAGAACTTGGCGCATCGGTTTCTCGGCGTCCTCGAGGGAGTACTTGTCGTACATGTGTCTTCGGTTCCGTGCCGATGA
Source organism: Avena longiglumis (assembly GCA_030063025.1). Taxonomy (NCBI): domain Eukaryota; kingdom Viridiplantae; phylum Streptophyta; class Magnoliopsida; order Poales; family Poaceae; genus Avena; species Avena longiglumis. Next base: position 410,380,630 of record CP125974.1, on the reverse strand, counting down.
TCCTGTCGTTCGATGTCGGGGTCTCCAGGGTCTTGACGGCTTCGGGTTCGAGAGGGAGATCTCGGCGTTGGGGTTTCCGTGAAGAAGATCTTGACGAGCGCTCTTCGGGGTTTCCGGTTCCGGGAAGCCGATCTCAGGGCTTCGGCTTCGAGAAGGTCTTGTGGTTGCCATCTTGTTTTGCCGGTGTCGGGTCCGGGTTCCGCGCCGGGTTCGGCGAGGTCGTTCTTCGGGGTCTCGGCGTCCCGCTCCAGGGACGGTATAGAGGTCGATGGAGTACTTGGGTTGCCGTTGGTGCGGTCTAGGCGTCCAAAGGGGAACTTGAAGTCCGCGATGGAGATCTTGTCGGGTTCTTGTTGTTCTCCTGGTGCCGCGGGCTCTCGGTGTAGATGGCCTTGACGGGTTGGAGACAGAGTACAGGTACTGCAACCATGGGTCGTACGTCGTCTTGGTACATCGAGCGAGCATCAACACAAACACGCAGGAGCACAAACGCAGAGTCTGGAGGGGGTTGCTGCACGGTGGACGCGCGCAGCGGTGGGGATGGCGGGGCCGGGCTCGACGCGGTGGCGGGCGGAGGACGAGGCCCACTGGCGGCCACGGTGAGGAGGCGACTCCGGCGAGGTCGCGCCGGGCGACAGGAGCCGCGACGGCGCGCCTCGGAGGGTCGGAGACGGTGGACGGCAGGGCGGGCCTGGCGCCACGGCCAGACGGCTCGGGCGAGCAGCCGAGGACGCTGGGACCGCCAGGCGCTGGGCAGCGGGCGGCGCGGTGTGCCGGGCAGCGCTGGCCGGGCGCTGGGGGAGCGAGGAGGGAGACGGGTGCGCGGAGGTCGGGCAGACGGTGCGGAGGTCGGGGCACGGGTGCGGGCGGAGGTCGAGACGCCTCGGCGGGGCGGGCGGTTGGGGAGCGGGTCATGAGCCGACGCCGAGGCGCAGGCGCTGGGCTCGAGGAGGCGGTGGCGGGCGGCGACCACGGGCGGGGTGAGGTGGTCCGCGGTGGAGACCGGGGGGCGGGGCGATGGGCGCTGGCGCCAAGCTGTGACGCAGGCGGAAGCGGGGAGCACGGCATGACGGTGCTTGGAGGAGGCGGGGAGCGGCAGGGGAGCGGAGCGGCGGTGGAGAGCAAGCGGCAAGCGGAGAGGAGAGGAGCTGGAGAACGGAGGGAAGAGAAGGAAGAGAGAGCCGGCGGCCTGGGGTGGGAGGCTCATGGGAAGAAGGGCGGTGGGAGGCGCTGTGGTGGGTCCACTGGGCCACGGGAAAGGCTGGGTTGCTGGCAGGCGTGGGGTGGGGCCCGGGGGACAGAGGCTGTGGGGAGGGGCGGCTGAGGCGTGCGTGGCGTGTTTGGTGTCTTGGCATCTTTGTGGGTGGGGGCAGGTGGGATGGGGTGTGAGAGAGGAGAGAGAGGGAGGGTTGGGCCATGTGGCATGGTGGGATTGGTGGATGGGGAGGGTGTCTGAGGTGGCGTGCGAGGATAGGAGGGAGTGAGGTGGCAGGGAGAGAGGTAGATAATGGGTAGTTTTAGGATTACTAGGCGACTAGTTGGACCGATCTGGTTTTACGGGGCGCTGCTCGGGTCGTTCCGCCTGCTCGATCGCCTACTAAAATTAATTAAAAGTTTTATTTAATTAAACGGACCGTTTGCAAAACAATTTTAACAAAACAAAATATTCCGGCGACCCGGTTTTCGATGTTGAATCAAGAGGGGGCGTTTTAGTAAACAACACGGGCTTTGCAAACATAGTTTTGGCAAACAATGCATGATGATGACGATGCAATGCACAAATTCAACGCGATTTTCTAGTAGTGGTTTTGCGGGATGCCACACAAACCCCCCTAGGTGCGGGCCGACCTGAGGTCGCGCCTGGGGTGGGTTTGGACCACCTACCCGGCCTCTGACTCTCCCCCTTCGCCTATAACTTCCCTTCAGAACCCTAAGCCTCGAGGAGCGACCACAGATAGACTTCCACCGCCTTTGGGGGGCGGAAAACACCAAGAGAGAAAGATCTCTCCGGCGGACAGATTTATGCCGGGGGAATTCCTTCCCGGAGAGGGGACACCGTTGCCATCAACACCTTCATCAAGCTAGTCTTCATCGGGATCATCATCATCCACACCATCATCTCCACCAGCACCATCACCACCACTATGTCCCACTGTAACAATTATGTTGGATATTTCTTAGTTCATTAGGGGAAACTTTCCCGGTGTTGATTACTATTGTAGTTGATGCTTGTGAGTGTAACCATTGGATTATTTTTTATGTTCAGATTGTTATCCATTATCATATCATCTTTGATCTTGATCTATATGATGTCTTGTGAGTAGTTCGTTTAGTTCTTGAGGACATGGGAGAAGTCATGTTGTTAGTAGTGAATATATGATGAGTTATTATTCAATGGTTTAGTATTTAAGTTGTGGTGCTATTATTCTAGTGGTGTCATGTGAACGTCGACTACATGACACTTCACCATTTATGGGCCTAGGAGGATGCATTGTGTATTTGGCTACTAATTGTGGGGTTGCCGGAGTGACAGAAACCTGAACCCCCGTTAGGACACCTTTGCACAAGGGAGTGTAGGATCTCAGAGTTTAAGGCTGTGGTTAGATTATATCTTAATTACTTTCCTGTATTTATAGATGTTTGCAGGGGGGTTCATCACAAGTATGTATTAGTACTAGGAAGGGCAGTATGTTAGCATAGGTTCACCCACACAACACTTACAAACACCAAACAAGAGTACTCAGCTATTTGCAGCGAAAGCACTTGACAGAATTCCCATGTGTCCTCAAGAACGGTTGGTCCTTATAAATATTTCCACCGGCTTGTCCTTTGCTAAGAAAGGATTGGTCCACTTGCTCCGTTTGTTTGTTACCTTTGTTACTTGCTACTTGTTTTGTTGCCTTGTCAGAAAACCACTAAAAATCCGTTTGTTAAGTATTCACAGGGATTTCCTTCTCCATACCATTGTTCAGCACCTTCTGCTCCTCGTTGGGATCGACACTCCTATTTATCAAAAGTACTACGATACACCCCCTATACTTGTGGGTCATCATCCCTCCTTGTGGAGACTTTGCAAAGTTCTCATATTGACATGGGCTAGTCGGCGATGCCATAACCAACCCACATTGGACTTTTCGAATAAGCACATCGCACTTGTAGTGATTTGCCCCGAAAATTCTACCACATACAAGTCATGTTCGATGTACCCAACAAAAGCGACCTTGAGAGACTTGCTCCACATGAGGACCACAATATCATCATCAATAAAGACGGCAAAGCCCATCTTTCCAAGAGCACGGACTGAAAGTAAATTGTAACCAAGGGTCTCAACAAGCATGACATCCACGAGTGTAATATTGTGGGCAACCACTACCTTGCCAAAACCCATTACCTTAGACTTTGACTTGGAGGCATATGTCACGGTTATTTGATCATAATTTGGCCTTAATTCCTTGACAATAGACGAGCTTCCGGTCATATGACTTGTGCAACCACTATCAAATACCCACTTTGACCCTCTGGAAGCATATGTCTACAAAAGATTAAGCTAATTTTTAGGTACCCATTTTTCAATGGGTCCTCTTTTGTTAGAAACAAGGGTCTTGGGGACCCAAATAGACCAAGCAATATAACCATCATATGGGCCAACATATTATGCATAGACATCACCATAATAATCACGCATTAGAACATAGTGAGGGTTAGCACTTCCCGCAAAATCATCATGAGACATAGTTTTACCACTTGTGGTCTTACTATCCATAATGGCCTTGTTTTCTCTTGTGCGGACTTGGCCTTCTTGTTCTTGTTCTTCTTCTTATTCTTCTTCTTGGCTTTGGAGACAAAACCAATGCCCCCTTTTTCACCATTTGGCCTTTTCTTACTCAAAAGGTCATCAATAGACTTGTTACCTTTTGGAAATGTGGCCTTGGATAGATCCCCCTTCAACCTAGCATTTTCTTCAAGAATAGTTGTACTACTAGAGGGAATGAAATTACTAGGTGAAGGAATATTGGTCAATTGAGTTTGAAGCTTTTCATGGGACTTTGTGAGAGACAAGAGTTCACTCTCCAACGCCTTGTGAGCCTTGTTAAGTAAACTAAAGTCCTCGACAAGTTTTTCATGAACCACACTAAACTCAATCTTGTCCTTTTTAGCCCTTTTATATTTAGCAATAGCATGATCACGTTCCTTGAGGACTCTATTAACAATTACGTCATTGGCCCCATCAAACCCTTCAAGTTTTAGTTCAAGAGACACCCTAGTCTCTTGTTCTTCTTCTAGAGCATTATTTAGGGCTTCTATCTCACTCTCGTGTTCTCTCCCAATTTTACATCTTACATCAAGAAGCTCTTGTGTGTGGGAAAGTTGATCTAAGACGTTCCCAAAATGCATCTTGGTCTCCCCTTGTAAGTTAGTCACAAACTCATCAAAAGCAACTAATTCCCTTTTTACTTCAAGATACATCTCATCATCTATTTCATCGTTAGCTAAGGGGATGGAGCGCGATGATGAGGATACCTCCGTTCCTCTTGCCATAAGGCAAGTGACGTTCTTGTTGGGAGTATTCTCATTTGGAGAATCGAAGAAGGAGAATGTCGGAGTAGAAGTAGTGGCTAGAGCAGCCACACCACTTGATGTTTCCTCTTCCTCATCTTCATCATCTTCATTGTCAGAGGAGAATTCTTCATGAGTGATCAATACAATCTCACCCTTCTTATTGTTTGGATTCTTCTTGATGAAGGGTTTCTTGTAAGGAGCTTTGGAAGATATCTTTGGCACGAGGTTGCCACCATGATATTCTCTTCTCTCATAGGGACAACCGGCTAAAAAGTGATTTTGGTCACCACAATTGTAACAAGTTCTCAATTTAGGGATATTGCCTCTTTGTCCATTGGGGTTGCTTTTTCGTAGAATTTCCATCTTGGCCTTGGTGGGGTTCTTCCAGAAGTTCTTTGCATAGAAGGCCATATATTGACCATGAAACTTCTTGACATCATCGGGGTGGCTCATGGATAGGCCTTCATCACTATCATCTCCATCCCTATGTTCCACAACTTTGGCCTTCAATGCAAGGTTAACAACATTGCTCATTCCAAGGGCCCGAGCATGGGTATCTTTGGCATTCTTGGCGGCAACCTTGAAAGAGGCCATCTCTTGCATAACTTCATTGGAGGTCATGAGGTGGTAGTTGTGTCTTACTTGTAGGCTCTTCAAGTCGGTGGGCTCAAAGGGCATGAGTGCACTCACATATTTCCTTTTTATCCAAGCATCATCCACATGTGAGGCACCCACATTCCTAAAATCGGTGGCGGTGGATTTGAGCCTACGATACATGTCTTCATGATCTTCATCTTCCTTCATATAGAAGACTTCGGCTTCATTGCTTAGTGCATCATACCGGTTCCTTTTCATGCTATCATTCCCAACAAACAACACTGTGAGAGCATCCCAAGCTTCCTTGGTGGTGTTGAAGTGCTCAATGTGTGGGTAATCCTTTGTACCTAATCCTTGTTGAATCATGTGCAAGGCGGTGGCATTGAGTTGACTATTGACAACTTCTCTTCTTGTCAAGTTGTTTGGATCCCCAATATAGAGTCCTTGTTCGATGATGTTCCATAGTTCAATGCAAGATCTGCACACATGAGTTTTCATTAGAGATTGCCATTTAGCAAAAGTAGATGCTTCTAGCTTTGGTGGGTCTCCTCTATTGTTTATATGAGGGTGAGGAATTGGAGGGTCGGGAGAGTACCATGGATGAGAATCATGGTTCTCTCCCTTCCCACCATCCCTTTTTGTGGAGGAATTAGTGTTGTCTTGATTACCCCCCACCATCATACCCTCGGGTGATACCGGAGCATTCCCCTTAGGTAATACTAATGGAGGCTCCTCTTGAGGAGAAGGGGATGATGAGCCATCTTTATCTTTAATAAGTTGCTCAAGCATTTTCTTGACTTAGTTGACCAAGGATGAGCTCAATCTTGTTTCCAAGTTTTTGAGACCATCCATGGTCACTGTGGTAGGCTCACCACCACCTTCCCATCGTTGCTACCCATATACTCTTAGGCGGTAAAGCCCGAATAAAGAGTCGAGGATCTGATACCAATTGAAAGGATCGTATGGGCAGCTAGAGGAGGGTGTTAATAGGTGCTACTTCAAATTTTATTCTTTTTCAAATTAGGGTTTGACAAGAAAGGTAAATTCTCTAGATTATGCAACTACGGTGAATTTACCTATATGTCAAATGAGTACCAACTAGAACAACACTAAGTACGAAGAAGTAAAGTAAAGTGCGATAAAGGATAGAAGTAACCAAAGTGGTGGACGCGGAGACATAAGGATTTTTTCCCATAGTTCCTTCCTTTTGAGGGAAAGTACGTCTACGTTTGGAGAGGGGGTGGTATCAAACCACCTACACCACGAAAGGCCTCCCTTGTTCTCCGATGAACCTCACCCCAATGGGTTTGATTCACCTCTTGCACTATATCGGCAACCTTCAAGGTGGAAGTCGGCACCTTTAAAACTAGTTCGAGGCACACATCCACAACTTAATTGGAGGCTCCCGAATACAAGCAAGTTGTCAAACAATCAAAGACAAACTTGTAAGAACCAAATCTAGAACTAGAGTTTCTAAAGAAACACTAGAGCAAGGGGCCCTCAAGTGAATGAGGGGGAAATGAAGATCTCTCTTGGTGAAGCAATAGATCAAGGGCTCCTCCTTCGATTCTCCAAAGATCAACGACTTTGGATGGTTGAGTGAAGAGATCTTGGCGATTTGGTGGCTCAAATGGACGTGGTGTTCTTGAGTGGGACGAGCAACCTTCCAAGGTAGGTGAAGGGTGAATTTATAGCACTTGGAGGGAATCTGCCCATTGGGCATGAAATGCACCGGTACTACCGGTACAAGCGGTAGGACGCAACCGGTACTACCGGTCAGGTACCGGACAAAGTACCGGAGATGCACCACACGGTTGAGCCAGCATTAGGCACCTCCAGAACAACTTAGCGGTGGTACCGCTAAGCGGTAGTACCGGTCCTGAGAAGCGGTACTACCGGTCAGGGCGGTAGTACCAGCTCCAGGTACCGGTTGGTACTGAGAGGGATGGAAGGCTCTTGTCCTCCCTCAGTGTCGCCTGGTACAGCCGAGCGGTACTACCGTGGTCAAGCGGTAGTACCGCTTGGTGCAAGCGGTACTACCGGTTGGAGAAGTAGTGTTGCACCGCGGTACCGAGTGGTACTAAGGATTGACGAGAGCGTTCCTTCCCTATCAGATGTGACCGGTACAATGAAGAGGTACTACCGGTGCCAAGCGATAGTACCGGTTGTGACTTACGCTACAACCGGTCAGCACTGGTGCGTTTGGAATGAGCCAACAGTGGGAAATTCATTTTTTGTGCCACAACCTTAAATACCTGAGATACACTTAGTGCACGATTAAACCGATAGGTTTATTATCATCAAATATCAAAATCATAAGAATAGGAAGTGCACTTTCAGTTGCCATGGGGGTAGGAACTCCATTTAAATCTTTCATGTTGAATCTTTTGAGCATATCTTGAGTATACTTGGCTTGGTTGAATAATGTTCCTCCTCTTACTTGCTTGATCTCAAAACCAAGAAATACCCTTAATTCCCCCATCATAGACATCCGGAACCTACTAGCCATAAGCTTTGAGAATTCATCATTAAAAGCTTTGTTAGATGAGACAAAGATAATATCATCAACATGTATTTGGCATACAAAAAGCTCCCCATTGACCTTCTTAGTAAAAAGAGTGGGATCGATTTTCCCAACCCCAAACCCACGGTCAAATAATAACTCTATAAGGTGCTCATACCACATGTGTGGGGCTTGTTTGAGACCATAGAGCGCCTTATCAAGTTTGTATACATGGTTTGGAAAGGTGGGATCCTCGAACCCTGGGGTTGCTTTACATATACCAACTCATTCAGTGGACCATTAAAAATGCACTTTCTACATCCATTTGTTGCAACTTAAAGTTATGATGTGCGCATAAGCAAGAAGGATACAGATGGACTCAAGGCGAGCCATAGGTGCATATGTCTCTCCATAATAAATGCCTTCAATTTGAGAGAACCCTTATGGAACCAATCTTGCCTTGTTCCTTACAATAATTCCATGCTCATATTGCTTATTCTTGAATATCCACTTGGTGTCTATAACATTGCGGAAATCCTTTGGCTTTTCAACTAACCTCCAAAATTTATTTCTCTCAAAGTTGTTGAGCTCTTTGTGCATTGCTTCCAACCAATCCGAATCTTCAAGAGCTTCCCATACTTTCTTTGGTTCTATCATGGAGATGTGTGCTTGGTGTTCACTAAACCTCTTCAATTGTGCTCTTGTGGACATTCCTCTCCTTAGATATCCAACCACATTCTCTAGAGAATGGTCTCTTAATTCCAACATTCTGTCGATTCTATCTTTGCGACGAGTTTCGATCTCCTTGTTGTTTCTTGCGGGGATCTGTTCATCATTTTGGTCCTCGTCTTGACCATCAACTTGACCTTGATCATCATCGGAATCATTCTCTTCATTAAGAGGCAAATATTGACCTTGGTCTTGATCAGGCACGCTACTAGACTGGAGTTGAGGTGCTCTCACGGCAGATTGTATAGATCTTCCTTGTGTAATAGACCGAGAAGCACTTGACATTCTGGAGAATGGTGACTCAAGATCCTCCTCACTAGAGGTATCTCCCTCATCAACATGTTGAGGTTCCATAACTTGTATTTGGCTTGGGTCATTGTCCTCCTCGATAGAGGGAGCTTGTTCTTGCTGTGAAGATGAGGGCTCCACTTGAGTACAGCATAGTTCTTCTCGATCCTCCATAAGCGGTTCATCAACGGGGCGGATAAATCCCACACCCATTCTTCCTATGGCATCTTGAGGCATTTCATCATCTGCATCACAAGCATCAACACGCCCCTCTTGGGGACCATCATATTCTTCGAAAACCACACTACAAGATTCTATGACAGCTCTGGAGAGCTTATCATAGATTCTATAAGTGTGAGATTCGAGACCATAGCCAACAAAAATACCCTCTAATGCTTTGGAATCGAATTTGGACAAACGAGCACCCTTTTTGAGATAGAAACACTTACCACCGAACACCCGGAAGTAAGATTCGTTGGGCTTGTTACCGGTAAGTATTTCATATGGAGTCTTGATTAATTATTTGTGGAGGTAGATCCGGTTTGATGCATGTCAAGCAGTGGAGATTGCTTTGGCCCAAAAATTATATGGAGAATTAAACTCCGCCAACATGGTCCTTGCCATAACAATAAGAGTTTGGTTCTTCCTATCAGATACACCATTTTGTTGAGGGGTATATGCAGCGGAATATTGGTGTTTTATCCCCTCCTCACTAAGAAATCCATTCAAGGTGTAGTTCTTGAACTCGGTGCCGTTGTAACTTCTTATTATTAACAAAGGGACATTGTATTGACGTTGAACCATGTTGATGAAGTTGATGAAGTTCTCTTGGGTCTCACTTTTCAATTTGAAGAAGTATACCCATGTGTATATTGAATAGTCATCAACAATCACCAAACAATATTTCTTCCCACCAAGACTTGCATGAGATGGAGGACCAAAGAGATCCACATGAAGGATCTCCAAGATCCTCTTAGACTTGATGTAGTTCTTTGGCTTGTGGGGAGAATCATGCATGTTTCCTTCAACACAAGCCCTGCAAACACGATCTTTGGCAAAGGAAACATTTTATTTTAGTCCAACAATATGTCCCTCCTTGTGGAGACTTTGCAAAGTTCTCATATTGACATGGGCTAGACGGTGATGCCATAACCAATCCACATCGGCCTTTACGAATAAGCACATCGCACTTCTAGTGGTTTTCCCCGAAAAGTCCACCACAATAAAGTCATTTTCGATGTACCCAACGAAAGCGGCCTTTAGAGACTTGCTCCACATGAGGACCACAATATCATCATCAATGAAGATGGCAAAGCCCATCTTCCCAAGAGCATGGACTGAAAGTTAATTATAACCAAGGGTCTCAACAAGCATGATGTCCACGAGTGTAATATCGTGGGCAACCACAACCTTGCCAAGACCCATTACCTTAGACCTTGACTTGTCGGCATATGTCACGGATATTTGATCATCATTTGGTCTTAACTCCTTGACAATAGATGAACTTCCGGTCATATGACTTGTGCAACCACTATCAAGCGCCCACTTTGACCCTCTGGAAGTATAGGTCTACAAAAGATCAAGCTAGTTTTTAGGTACCCATTTTTCAATGGGTCCTCTTTTGTTAGCAACAAGGGTCTTGGGGACCCAAATAGACCAAGCTATATAACCATCAAATGGGGCACCATATTGTGCATACACATCACCATAATAATCACACATTAAAACATAGTGAGGGTTAGCACTTCCCACAAAATCATCATGAGACATAGTTTTGCCACTTATGGTCTTACCCACAATGGCATTGTCTTTTTCTTGTGCGGGCTTGGCCTTCTTATTGTTATTCTTATTCTTCTTGGCATTAGAGACAAACCAATGCCCCCTTTCTCACCATTTGGACTTTTCTTACTCAAGAGGTCATCAATGGACTTGTTTCCTTTTTGGAAAGGTGGCCTTAGCTAGCTTCCCCTTCAACCTAGCATTTTCTTCAAGAATATTTCTACTACTAGAAGGAATGAAAGTACTAAGTGAAGGAATATTGGTCAATTGAGTTTGAAGCTTTTCATGGGACTTTGTGAGTAGCAAAAGTTCACTTTCCAAGGACTTGTGAGCCTTGTCAAGCAACCTAAAGTCCTCGGCAAGTTTTTCATGAACAACACCAAACTCAATCCTGTCCTTTTTAGCCTTTTTATATTTAGCAATAGCATGGTCTCGTTCCTTGACGAGTCTATAAACAATTAAGTCATTAGCTTCATCAAGCCCTTCAAGTTTTAGTTCAAGAGACATCCTAGTCTCTTGTTCTTCTTCTAGAGCATTATTTAGAGCTTCTACCTCAACCATGTGTTATCTCCCTAATTTACATCTCCCATCAAGAAGCTCTTGGGTGTGAGAAAGTTGATCTAAGAGGTCCACAAAATGTCTCTTGTGTTCCCCTTGCAAGTTATTCATGAACTCATCAATAGCAATTATTTCCTTTTTGACCTCAAGAGATATCTCATCATCATTTTCATCATTAACCAAGGAGGAGGGGTGTGATGATTATAATACCTCCAATACTTTTGCCATAAGTCAAGTGCATTCTTGTTGGAGATATTCTCATTTGGAGAATCGAAGAGGGAGAATGTGGGAGTAGAAGTAGTGGAAAGAGCAGCCACACCACTTGATGTTTCCTCTTCATCATCTTCATTGTCGGAGGAGAATTCTTCATGGGTGATCAACACAATTTCACCTGACTTCTTGTTGATGGGATTCTTCTTGATGAAATGTTTCTTGAAAGGAGCTTTGGAGGTTTTCTTCAACACAAGTTTACCCCATGATCTTCTCTTTTCTCATAGGGACAACCCGCCACAAAGTGATAGCGGTCACCACAATTGAAGCAAGTTCTCAATTTAGTGACATTTTGTCTTCTCCCATTTGGGTTGCTTCTTCGTTGCATTTCCATCTTGGCTTTGGCGGGATCTTTCCAAAAGTTTTTTGCATAGAAGGCCATGTATTCACCATGAGCAATCTTGACATCATCGGGGTGGCTTATGGATACGCCTTCATCACTATCATCTCCATCCACATATTCCACAACTTTGTCCTTTAATGCAAGGTTGACACCATTGCTCATTCCAAGGGGTCGAGCACGGGCATCTTTGGCATTCTTGGCGGCAACCTTGAAAGAGGCCATATCTTGCATAACTTCATTGGAGGTCATGATATGGTAGTTGTGTCTTCCTTGTATACTCTTCAAGTCGGTGGGCTCAAAGGGCATGAGTGCACTTGTAACACCCTCAGAATCGGCCCTATGCAAATTTTAGCGAAACCCGCCAAACCCGCATAAAAACGATTCAAAGGTGCCCACCAGGCACTTTCGTGCGGGTGGGAAAACGAAGTAATAACATTACACAACAGTCCTCGATGGGACCCACATAACAGATATATATAACAGCGACTCAATGAGTCAAGAATGCAGATATACAGTACAAAGATCCAAATCACCTTGAAAATGATACAGCGTCCGACTACGGACAAGATGCAAATGGGGCTAAGAGCCCTGAAGAATAACCAATGGCGTCCATAACCACGCCTGTGCAAGCCGGGAAGGGTAACCCCGCTAACGACGCCGATCTCAAAACCTGCTTAAACAAAAGGGTGCCGCAAAGGGCAAAGGAAAAAGAGAGAGTTAGTACTGAGGCCAAGACACGGCGAGGCTAGAATTCGGTCCTCGCCACATAGGTATGGTGGATCAAGCGCAAAGATGCACTAAACAACCTATAGAGACTCGATACAAATAGCGGCTATCAGAGAGGGGTAATAAAAACCTATTCGGAACCAACCTGATACTACCTCCAAACATACCCATCCTGGTATTTCCCCCTCGAGACCAAACGAGGAAGTCAACCGAGGAACTCACACCGTTGGCAGTTTTATTTATTTGGTTGTCGTTGCAATTACTAGTCGTATAGATAGTCATCCGATAAAATAAGCGGGGCACTTTTAGTTAAACATTCCGTTAGAAGTTGCAACACTTACTAGTCAAATACAATTAGCATGAGATATCCCAAAACCCAAAGCTTGTTGGTACTTTTATTTAGCCATTCCGTTATAGTTGCAATACTTACTAGTCAGGTACAATGGTAGCAAGCGACAACCCAAACAAGCAATTGTTGGCAATTTTATTTAGCCATTCCATTATAGTGGAGCTGATTACTAGTCATTATAAAGTCAAATTTATAGCACTACTTTAGTTATAGTTGTCTATGATCGAGATAATGTGCTCCAAGTCGTCCATAACCATGACACGGCTTTGAGAAAGTTTTACCTAGGGTGCACAAATAGCAACACACACTCGATCAACCTCGAAAACCAAATCAAAACCCAACGAGGCCTTCACGACAAAGCAATCACAGATTCAGAAATATTTCAGGGGCCACCCCATTGAGTACACCAACAAAGTTAGCCGACTCGAGACGGACTCAAGGTTTGCGCCATATGTAAACGATCGGGAACCCGAAAATGTGACTGGCTTGTCGACATGAAAACACTCCGACCTAAATAAAGACAAAAGACTCGCACAATTTTAAATAAAGCATTAAAGCATGGCATAAGTACAGGATAGTAAATAAAACCTCAAACTAGTTTGTGGCCCCAAGAAATAAGAATGAATCAAGCTCGCTCGGGGGTCCCATAATCCTCCCGGATGTGGATAGCGCGAATATTCAAGGAACAGGTATCAAGTACTCGGGGTCCTACGGGACACAAGTGGACGGTTAAAAACCAAATAACATTTATTGCCCACCTGTGCCTCTTCATTTACATACTTCAATTTTAGTTATTAAACAATAATTAAAGTTATGATCATCTCCAACAATAAACATGCGGCAATACTCCAACAACTGTGGTACTTGACGACTCGCAACAGCACTTGAGCAAGCGACTACGACGCGCAAGTCCAACTATCTACCAAACAACAGGTAATAGGATGTGTCCAAGGCAATATAAGGCTGCAAGGGATGTTCCGGGTACGAAAACTAGAGCATCGCAAAACAGATAGCAATAGATCAACAGGAGGGAATAAATACTACAAAAGTAAGATAGGTAGAAAGGGGGAGATGCTCGCCTGAAAACATTGCCGAAGGTTCATCCAAAGGTCGGGGCAAGCTCACATCAACTCAACGGCCTTATCCGCGAAGAAGCAAAACACTAGAATAAACACCGGATGCACTATTTAATACTACGGCAAAAGATCGGGCATGATGCATGTATGATGTATGGCATGGCAAGGTGCGATGCAATTAGATCATATTAAGCGGAACCGAGGCCCCGACAATATTTAGATGGTTCAAGTTATTTAGGTACCCCGCAATTTAAATGTTGTCTTAACAAGGCAAATTATATCACCGGTTCGATGCATAAATTTAAATGGGGCCAATATTAGACTAGGTTCGCCCGCATATGACCCCATATTTAATTATGAGATGAATTGGCATAAGGCCCCCAAACCAAAAGATATGAGTGCAAGCATGTACAATTGAATATGCAACAATTTATATAGTTGACAATTTATAAAATAGGGTTCTCGGAAAAAGGGGTCACACATGGGTTCGGCGATCTTGGACTCCACGGGTTTGGGTTCAGTCTTCAAAGAGGAAGGAGAACGCGTCGGGGTTCAATCTTGCGGCTCCGAGATCGGTCTTCGGTCCGGGAAGGAGATCTTGAGGTTTCCGTGTAGACGGTCATGGCGTTCGAGATGGCGAGCCTCGGCTCCGGGAAAGGGGAACTTGTGGTTTGGGCTTCAACAGAGTCGATCTTGGTTATAGCTTTATTTGCTAGTGCCAGACTCGGAGGGTCAGCATCGACTCCTAGAGCTTCGTATAGAAATCCTTGTCGATGCAGGAATTGCGAGGCCACTAGGTGGAAGATCTTGGCAGAGGCCTTGGCCGGCTAGAAAGGTACTTGTGTCGGTCATGCCGCGAGGTGCACGGTTGTTTTCTGCGTGTCCGGTGCAGTGAGTACTTATGTTGTGGACGAGCACGCGACGCCAGACGAAAGTGGCGTGCAAGATCGTCAGCGGCCGAGTGGCTCGGCCGTAGCTCGAGGCGAGCGGCGCTGGGCGGGTGCCTTGCAGGGAACCGGGGAAAGGGAGGCAACGCCAGCAGGTGGGGATTGAGGGAGGCCGATGGGGGCCGAGCGCAGAGCTCCCTGGCGAGAGGAGAACCAAGCGGCGGCGGCCAGAGGCTGTACTGGCGGAGGAGGTCCCCAGCGAGGCCGAGCAGAGGGGCTAGGACGAGGAGGCGGCGTACGGGGCCCGGGGCACGCGCAGGGGGACGCGGGAGAGCATCGGTGGCGAGGGAGGCCAGGGAAGGAGGACGGCAGGAGGTGGGGGATGGGGCAGCATTGAGGCGGCGAGGCCGGGGCCCTGCTCGGGAGCGGCGGCGCTCGGTAGGAGGTGCAGACAGGCGGACGAGGTAGAGGCCGAAGGGAAGGGGGCCAGGGAGCTGAACGGCGGGCTCCTGGCGATCTCAACCCTGGGAGGCGGACGGCGGTGAGGTCGGCGATGTGGGGCCGTGCGGTGGCGGCCGCAGGCTCGACGGAGAGGCGCGGGTGGAGCGGGCCGGCGAGCTCCTAGGAGGCGGAGGGAGGGAGGCCGCGGTGGCCTGCGGCGAGAGGAGGGTGGTGGACGACGAGGTAGGCACGGTGGCGACGGGGAGGTGAGCTCGAGCGGCGGGGCGGGGAGGCCGTGGCGGCAGGGCGAGCGGGGTGGGCGAGAGGAGGGAGGAGAGAGGGAGGCGCCGGGCAGTCAAGAAGCGGCAGTGGGGCTGTGGAGCGAGGGAGGTGGGGATCGGGCCAGGGAAGATGAGGCCGGGGCGGACGTGTGTCTGTGGGTGGGGCTGTGGGGTGGGGCCAGAACGGGCTGGGGAGCGGTCCAGGGGTGTCAGGGTGGCGCTGTTGGGCGTGTGTGCTTGTGTGTGTGTGCTGTGGTGTGGGGAGTGGGGGGTGAGAGAGGTGGGGTAGGATGAGGTGGCGGGCTAGGATAGGATAGGGGGAAGGGGGTGGCGAGGTGTCGCCAAGGGATTGGAGGGGGTGAGGTGGCTGAAGGGTGGGTAGAATAGGATTGGGTAGTCTTAGGATTAGATATTTTTGACTAGGGTTTTCTTTTATTTTAAAATAAATTTTGTAAATAGTTTTAGATGAATAAAAGATCCGGCTGGACCGACGGTCTGGTTTGAACAAAGGGGGAGGATATTAATATAGAAAAAAAAGTAGGTCTTTTAGCAAAATAGTTTTAATCAATTAGATGCATGTTGATGTCATGATGATGCAATGCACAAAATCAACGCGATTTTCTAGTAGTGGTTTTTTTTTGCGGGATGCCACAATTCGACACCACTAACAATGGATCTCGCCCTCGACATCCGCCTCATGGTACCGGAAGGAAGGTCGGCGATCTGCGTCTTCTCGCTTCGGGTAGATCATCGCGACACCACTAACAATGATTCCTTCTCCATCTTGAAATCGGCGACACCACCAACAAAGGTCGTTGTCCCTGATCGTCGAGAGATCACTCCGGAGAAACAAAGGACGAAGGTAGAGGTATCAAAAGATAAGGCCACCTCTAACTTCCATGAGAAGAGGGAAAAGTTACATTGATCCACCAGTTCGATGTACAAGAGTGAACAGTAAGAGTCGGGTAGGGTGATCAGTTCGTCCCGTACCCAAACTATCAACTCTATACATGAATAGGAAAATCAGGCAACACAACTCTCGAAATTTAGAATGAAGATCTTCATAAGCGGTATTCGGAACAAAGGGGTGCTGCCAGCTCTGCATTGGATCTGATGTAGATGAGGTCATCACACCGGAGAACACCGGAAGATACAACAGAAATTTTTATGAAAATACATAACTATTAGATTTCACAATGGTTCCATTGGCATGAACAACACATGTTCAAGGTATACCCCAACTTCACCAATGCTTGTCCTTCTCGTATGTTTTTCAACGACACGGATATCCAGCAAGGAACACGTATAGATAAAGAGTTCAAGAACAAAAGATTGGATGAAGGGTACAACAGACAAGTTGCAAATTTGATGATCGTAGCACCGCCGTTATAAAAGGGAGAAAGTGAAACCCTAAAGGTACGACGGAAACCCAACCGCGATAAATCCTGGACTAGAAGAGAGAGAAGAGAGCGGATTCAAAACACGCAGAGGTGAGAGGAGAGCAGCAGAGGGGTAAGGAGTAAAATCAGACCTAATCAGAACTATCCAACCGATTTTGCAAAAATAGTTTTGACACTCTACTTCGACCGTTAGCTAGGTTATCCTATAGGCTGGACTTGTGGGGTATCGCAACTGCTGGGCTCTGATACCACTCTGTAACACCCTCAGAATCGGCCCTATGCAAATTTTAGCGAAACCCGCCAAACCCGCATAGAAACGATTCAAATGTGCCCACCAGGCACTTTCGTGCGGGTGGGAAAACGAAGTAATAACATTACACAACAGTCCTCGATGGGACCCACATAACAGATATATATAACAGCGACTCAATGAGTCAAAAATGGAGATATACAGTACAAAGATCCAAATCACCTTGAAAATGATACAGCGTCCGACTACGGACAAGATGCAAATGGGGCTAAGAGCCCTGAAGAATAACCAATGGCGTCCATAACCCTGCCCAGGCCAAGCCGGAAGGGTAACCGCTAACGACGCCGATCTCAAAACCTGCTTAAACAAAAGGGTGCCGCAAAGGGCAAAGGAAAAGAGAGAGCGGTCAAGATCGAGGCCAAGACAGCATGAGGCTAGAATTCGGCGGTCTTCGCCTACATAGGTATGGTGGACTGAAGCGGCAGCGCAGCATGCACTAAACAACCTATAGAGACTCGATACAAATAGCGGCTATCAGAGAGGGGTAAGAAAAACCTATTCGGAACCAACCTGATACTACCTCCAAACATACCCATCCTGGTATTTCCCCCTCGAGAACAAACGAGGAAGTCAACCGAGGAACTCACACCGTTGGCAGTTTTATTTATTTGGTTGTCGTTGCAGCAATTACTAGTCAGGTATAGATAGTCATCCTGATAAAATAAGCAGTGGGCACTTTTAGTTAAAAATTCCGTTGTAGTTGCAACACTTACTAGTCAAATACAATTAGCATGAGATATCCCAAAACCCAGCAGTTGTTGGTACTTTTATTTAGCCATTCCGTTATAGTTGCAATACTTACTAGTCAGGTACAATGGTAGCAAGCGACAACCCAAACAAGCAATTGTTGGCAATTTTATTTAGCCATTCCATTATAGTGGAGCTGATTACTAGTCATTATAAAGTCAAATTTATAGCACTATAGTTATAGTTGTCTATGATCGAGATAATGTGCTCCAAGTCGTCCATAACCGCGGACACGGCTTTCGGAAAGTTTTACCCTGCAGGGGTGCACAAATAGCAACACACACTCGATCAACCTCGGAAAAACCAAATCAAAACCCAACGAGGCCTTCACGACAAAGCAATCACAGGATTCAGAAATATTTCAGGGGGCCACCCCATTGAGTACACCCGCAACGAACTTAGCCGACTCCGAGACGGACTCAAGGTTTGCACCAGTGGTTGTAAACGACTGGGAACCCGAAAATGTGACTGGGCTTGTCGATACCGCGAAAACACTCCGCTGACCTAAAGATGCAAAGTAAGACTCGCACAATTTTAAATAAAGCGAAAGCATGGCATAAGTACAGATGATAGTAAATAAAACCTCAAACTAGTTTGTGGCCCCAAGAAATAAGAATGAATCAAGCTCGCTCTGTGGCCCCATAATCCCGGATGTGGATAGCGAATATTCAAGGAACAGTATCAAGTACTCGGGTCCCACGGACACAAGTGGACGGTTAAAACCAAATAACATCTATTGCCCACTGTTTCCTCTGCATTTACCTACTTCAATTTTAGTTATTAAACAATAATTAAAGTTATGATCATCTCCAACAATAAACATGCGGCAATACTCCAACAACTGTGGTACTTGACGACCGCAAGACTTGAGCAAGCGACTACGACGCGCAAGTCCAACTATCTACCAAACAACAGGTAATAGGACGTGTCCAAGGCAATATAAGGCTGCAAGGGATGTTCCGGGTACGAAAACTAGAGCATCGCAAAACAGATAGCAATAGATCAACAGGAGGAAATAAATACTATAAAAGTAAGATAGGTAGAAAGGGGGAGATGCTCGCCTGAAAACATTGCCGAAGGTTCATCCAAAGGTCGGGGCAAGCTCACATCAACTCAACGGCCTTATCCGCGAAGAAGCAAAACACTAGAATAAACACCGGATGCACTATTTAATACTACGGCAAAAGATCGGGCATGATGCATGTATGATGTATGACATGGCAAGGTGCGATGCAATTAGATCATATTAAGCGGAACCGAGGCCCCGACAATATTTAGATGGTTCAAGTTATTTAGGTACCCCGCAATTTAAATGTTGTCTTAACAAGGCAAATTATATCACCGGTTCGATGCACAAATTTAAATGGGGCCAATATTAGACTAGGTTCGCCCGCATATGACCCCATATTTAATTATGAGATGAATTGGCATAAGGCCCCCAAACCAAAAGATATGAGTGCAAGCATGTACAATTGAATATGCAACAATTTATATAGTTGACAATTTATAAAATAGGGTTCTCGGAAAAAGGGGTCACACATGGGTTCGGCGATCTTGGACTCCACGGGTTTGGGTTCAGTCTTCAAAGAGGAAGGAGAACGCGTCGGGGTTCAATCTTGCGGCTCCGAGATCGGTCTTCGTCCGGGAAGGAGATCTTGAGGTTTCCGTGTAGACGGTCATGGCGTTCGAGATGGCGAGCCTCGCCCGGAAAGGGAACTTGTGGTTTGGGCTTCAACAGAGTCGATCTTGGTTATAGCTTTATTTGCTAGTGCGACTGGAGGGTCAAGATCGACTCCTAGAGCTCAGATAGAAATCCTTGTCGATGCAGGAATTGCAGGCCACTAGGTGGAAGATCTTGGCAGGCCTTGGCCGCTAGAAAGGTACTGTGTCGGTCATGCCGCGAGGTACACGGTTGTTTTCTGCGTGTCCGCATGTGAGTACTTGCGGTTGTGGACGAGCACGGCGACGCCAGATCGAAAGGCGGTGGCGTGCAAGATCTCGTCAGGCGGGCCGGAGCAGGGCTTGGCCGTAGCTCGAGGCGAGCGGCGCTGGGCGGGTGCCTTGCAGGGAACCGGGGAAAAGGAGGCAACGCCAGCAGGTGGGGATTGAGGGAGTGTGGCATCCCGCAAAACCACTACTAGAAAATCGCGTTGTATTTGTGCAGTGCATCATCATGACATCATCATGCATATTATTTTCACTTGAAACTATGTTGCGAAAGACTATTGTTTTCTGAAAACTAGCCCTCCTTCTATTTCAAATTAAACCCCCGGATGTTTCCGGATATTTTGTTTGTCTAAAACTAATTACAAAAGTTATTTCAAATTAAATAAAAATCTATATTATTTTTAGGGGGCAGCCAAACCGGACCGATCCGACCCAGTCGGCCGCCCCCAGATCAAACCGGTCCACCTAAACCCTTTTTCTACCTAGTCCTAATCTACCCAGCCCCCCTCCACCTCACCCTGACCAATCTCCTCTCGCCACCTCACCTCTCCCTTCCCCCTATCCTATCAAACCCTGCCACCTCACCAAGATGACCTGCTCCCCTTCCCCTCTCTCTCTCTCCCCCGGCCCACCCCGCAGCACACAACACACACACGCACGCCACACACTCCCCAACCGCCCCCTGCCCCGATCCCCACGCCTCTCCTGGCCCACCCCGACCCCACTTCTCACGCGCGCCGCAACCCACGCGCGGCCCCAGCTTCTTCCTCCCTTCCCCCGAGCGCCAACCACCGCCGTCCCTCCCCTTTTCTCTCGCCGCGAGAAGCCCGCCGCCCAACCCCGCTTCTCCGTCGGCCTCGCCGCCTCCTCTGCCGCCTCGGAGGAAGTGCTCCTCCCGGGCGCAGCTCCACCTCATCGACCGCCACCGCAGCCACCCGCCACGGCGACCTCTCCTGACCGCATCCGCGGCGGCGACACCTCCTCGCCGCCATCGCGCTTTTCGGCCCCATCCGGTGGCCCGTGACGCGCCGCCACAAGCTCGACCCTGCCACTACTCCTTCTCCTCACCGTGCCCGCCTCGACGACCCGGCCCGACCCGCTCCACTACGGCCTCACCTCTCCAAACCCGACCAGCGCCGACGGCATCCTCGCGCCAAAGACCAGGTTCTCCGTCCACTCCGGCTGCCGGCGAGGGCTCTCGCCGCAAGGTGCGGGAGAGGTGGAGGCCGCCACAGATCGACGTGGCGCCGAACGTCGAGGAGTACGGCGGCTCGGTGGCCAAGGCGATCGCCTCGGGCGCAGAGCACCTGGCCAAGGGGATTCTCTGGTGCGGGGTGATGACGGTGGACAGGCTCCACTGGGGGAACGAGGTCCTCAGGAAGAGGATCCAGCCCGGCGACACTGAAGCCGAGGTCACCCCCGAGATGCTCAAGCGGATCAAAAAGGCTAAGAAGGTGACAAAAATGTCTGAGAAAGTGGCAACTGGAATACTGTCTGGAGTCGTGAAGGTTTCTAGCTATGTCACAAGCTCATTGGCTAACTCAAAAGCTGGCAAGAAGTTTTTTAGCCTATTGCCTGGAGAGATTGTTCTTCCTTCGCTTGAAGGATTTGATCTCTCGAAGACCTGGCCTTGTACAAGTTCACCATCAAACAAGGTCCCCTTCGGAAACCACGGGCTCCACTTCCGCTACCAACAATTGAAGCCGGAACCCCATGATGTCCTTCATGGATTTGATGCACTCGGCGCCAAACCCCGAAGACCGATCCGGATATCCTCGACACCCCAAGGTCTTCTACACGGACGCCATGATCTTCGTCACGGGCGCCGAGACCCGGGACACCAAGATCTCCGCCGTGAAACGACAAGACCGACGACCGCGGATGCGACAAGATCGTCTCTCGGACGCCAAGTCCTTCGCCCCGAATGCCAAGACCGACTCGATGGCGCGGACCCGACAAGATCTTCACGACAACGAGATCGGCACCGACCCGGGCGGATCCGATGTGCCCCCGACGCCAACCAAGATCTCCTCTTGTATCCGAACCCCAGATCCGGCCCCCGGAGACCAAGCCCCGAAACCCCCAAGATCTGCCGTACCCCGATGTGTGAACCCAAACCCGAGACCTTATTTTATTAAATGATATAAACTTGTTGCATTAAATCATTCATGTCGCATACATATTTGTGTGGTTTGGGGGCCTTATGCCGATTAACCTAAAATTAAATATGGGGCCCATATGCGGACAAATCTAGTCTTATATTGGTCCCATATAAATTGTGTAGCGAACCGGTAACTTATCTTGCCTTGTTATTACAACATTTAATTTGCGGGGTAGATAAATAACATGAACCATTTAATTAATTGTCGGGACCCCGGTTCCGCTTAATATGGCCTAATTGCATCGCACCTTGCCATGTCATACATCATACATGCATCATGCCCGATTTTCTACCGTAGTATTAAATAGTGTATCCGGTGTTTATTCTAGTGTTTTGCTTCTTCGCGGATAAGGCCGTTGAGTTGATGTGAGCTTCGCCCCGATCTTCGGTTGAACCTTCGGCAATGTTTTCAGGCGAGCATCTTCCCCTTTCTACCTATCTTACTTTTATAGTATTTATTCCCTTCTGTTGATCTATTGCTATCTGTGTTATGCTGTTTCTAGTTTTCGCATTCGTGATATCCCTTGCAGCCTTATATTGCCTTGGACACATCCTATTACCGTTGTTTGGTAGATAGTTGGACTTGCGCGTAGTCGCTTGCTCAAGTGCTGCTATGGTCGCCCAAGACCACGCTTGTTGGAGTGTTGCCGCATGTTTAAGGTTGGAGATGATCATGGCTTTCATTATCGTTTACTTTAATTACTGTTTAACAACTAAAATTGAAGTAGGTAAGGCAGGCAATGTGGGAAATAGATGTTATTTGGTTGTTAATCATCCACTTGTGTCCGTGAGGGACCCCGAGTACTTGATAATTGCTTCCTTGAATATTCGCGCTATCCACATCCGGAGGATTATGGGACCCCCGAGCCGAGCTTGATTCATTCTTATTTCTTGGGGCCACAAACTAGTTTGAGGTTTTATTTACTATCATGTACTTATGCCATGCTTTATCGCTTTATTTACGATTGCGAGGAGCACCAGATCGCTTAGGATCGGACACGCTGCGTGGTATCGACAAGCCCATTTTGGGTTCCTAGTCACATGTACCACCCAAACCTTGGGTCCGCTCGAGTCACTAACTTCGCTATGGTGTACTCAATGGGGTGGCCTCAAATATTTCTGAATCCTGTGATTGCTTTGTCGTGAAGGCCTCGTTGGGTTTTGATTTGGTTTTTCCGAGGTTGATCGAGTGTGTGTTGTTATTTGTGCACCCTTGGTGGTAAAATTTCAAAGCCGTGTCCGCGTTATGGACGACTTGGAGCAAGATCTCGATCATAGACAACTATAACTAAAGTAGTGCTATAAATTTGACTTTATAATGACTAGTAATCAGCTTCACTATAATGGAATGGCTAAATAAAACTGCCAACAATTGCTTGTTTGGGTTGTCACTTGCGACCATTGTATCTGACTAGTAAGTATTGCAACTACAACGGAATGGCTAAATAAAAGTACCAACAACTACTGGGTTTTGGGGATATCTCATGCTAATTGTATCTGACTAGTAAGTGTTGCAACTTCAACGGAATGGTTAACTAAAATTGCCCACTGCTTATTATATCAGGATGACTATCTATACCTGACTAGTAATTGCTGCAACTATAACGGAATGAGTAAAACTACCAACGGTGTGAGTTCCTCGATTGACTTCCTCGATTGGTCTCGAGGGGGAAATACCAGGATGGGTTTGTTTGGTGTTAGATTCACGTTGGATCCGAATAGATCTTTCTTATCCTTCTCTGATAGCCGACAGTTACATCAAGTCTCTATAGGTTGTTTAGTGCATGCTGCCGCTGCCGCTCCGTCCACCATACCTATGTAGGCGAGGACCGCCGAATTCTAGCCTCGCTGCAATCGCCTCGCATCGACGCTCTCTCTTTTTCTTTTGCCCTTTGTCGGCACCCCTTTTGTTTAAGCAGGTTTTGAGATCGACGTCGTTAGCAGGGTTACCCTTCCGGCTTGGCCTAGGCAGGGTTATGGACGCCATTGGTTATTCTTCAGGGCTCTTAGCCCCATTTGCATCTTGTTCGTAGCTGGACGCTCTATCGTTTTCAAGGTGATTTGGATCTTTGTTCTGTATATCTGTATTCTTGACTCATGGAGTCGTGTTGTATATATATATATTTGTTCTGTGGGTCCCATCGAGGACCGTTGTGTAATGTTATTACTTCGTTTTCCACCCGCACGAAAGTGCCTGGTGGGCACCTTTGAATCGTTTCTATGCGGGTTTGGCGGGTTTCGCTAAAACTTGCATAGGGCCGATTCGGAGGGTGTTACAGGGAGGTCGATGGGGGCCGGGCGCAGAGCTCCCTGGCGAGAGGAGAACCAAGCGGCGGCGGCCAGAGGCTGTACTGGCGGAGGAGGTCCCCGGCGAGGCCGAGCAGAGGGGCTAGGACGAGGAGGCGGCGTACGGGGCCCGGGGCACGCGCAGGGGGACGCGGGAGAGCATCGGTGGCGAGGGAGGCCAGGGAAGGAGGACGGCAGGAGGTGGGGGATGGGGAAGCGTTGAGGGCGGGGGGGCCCCTGCCGGAGCGGGGCTCAGTAGGAGGTGCAGACAGCGACGAGGTAGAGGCCGAAGGAAGGGGCCAGGCTGGCGGCTCCTGGCGAGCTCAACCCTGGGAGGCGGACGGCGGTGAGGTCGGCGATGCGGGGCCGTGCGGTGGCAGCCGCAGGCTCGACGGAGAGGCGCGGGTGGAGCGGTCCGGCGAGCTCCTAGGAGGCGGAGGGAGGGAGGCCGCGATGGCCTGCGGCGAGAGGAGGGTGGCGGACGACGAGGTAGGCGCGGTGGTGACGGGGAGGTGAGCTCGAGCGGCGGGGCAGGGAGGCCGTGGCGGGCGAGAGGAGAGGAGGAGAGAGGGCGCCGGACGGTGGCGGCGGCAGTGGGCCAAAGGTGCGAGGGAGGTGGGATCGGGCCAGGAAGATGAGGCCGGGCGACGTGTCTGGGTGGGGCAGGGCGGTGGGGCCAGGCAGGGCGGGCCAGGTCAGGGTGTCCAGGGGTGGCAGCGTGTTGGGCGTGTGTGCTTGTGTGTGTGTGCCGTGGTGTGGGGAGTGGGGGGTGAGAGAGGTGGGGTAGGATGAGGTGTCGGGCTGGGATAGGATAGGGGGAAGGGGGTGGTGAGGTGTCGCCAAGGGATTGGAGGGGGTGAGGTGGCTGAAGGTGGGTAGAATAGGATTGGGTAGTCTTAGGATTAGATATTTTTGACTAGGGTTTTCTTTTATTTTAAAATAAATTTTGTAAATAGTTTTAGATGAATAAAAGATCCGGCTAGATCGACGGTTTGGTTTGAACAAAGGGGGAGGATATTAATATAGAAAACAAAGTAGGTCTTTTAGCAAAATAGTTTTAATCAATTAGATGCATGCTGATGTCATGATGATGCAATGCACAAAATCAACGTGATTTTCTAGTAGTGGTTTTTTTTTTGCGGGATGCCACAGCACTCACATATTTCCTTTTTATCCAAGCATCATCCACATGTGAGGCACCCACATTCCTAAAGGCGGTGGCAGTGGAGTTGAGTCTTCTATACATGTCTTCATGATCTTCACCATCCTTCATATAGAAGCCTTTGACTTAATTGCTTAGTGCATCATACCGGTTCCTTCTCATGCTCTCATTTCCAACATATAACTTCGTGAGAGCATCCCAAGCTTCCTTGGTGGTGTTGAGGTGTTTAATGTGAGAATAATCTTTTGTACCCAATCCTTTTTGAATCATGTGCAAATCGGTGGCATTGAGTTGAATATTGACAACTTCTCTTCTTGTAAAGTTGGTTGGATCCACAACAAGGAGTCCTTCTTCAATGATGTTCCATAACTCAATACAAGAGCTGCACACATGAGATTTCATTAGTGATTGCCATTGAGAAAAAGTAGATGCGGCTAGCTTTGGTGGGTCTCCTCTATTGTTTATATGAGGGTGAGGAATTGGAGGGTCGGAAGAGTACCATCCTTGAGACTCATGGTGCTCTCCCTTCCCACCATCCCTTTTTGTGGAAGAATTAGTGTTGTCTGGATTATCCCCCACCTTCACACCCCCGGGTGATGCCGGGGCATTCACCTTGGGTAATGATAGAGGTTCCTCTAGAGGAGAAGGTGATGATGAGGCATGTTTATCTTTAACAAGTTGCTCAAGTAAATTTTGCAATTGTTTGATCTCGTTTCCCAGGGTGGAGATCAATCTTGTTTCCAAGTTATTGAGATCCTCCATGGTCAACGTGTGACTAGGCTCACCATCATATTATCCTAAATGGCTACCCATATACTCTTAGGCGGTAAAGCCCGAATAAAGAGTCGAGGCTCTGATACCAATTGAAAGGATCATATGGGCACCTAGAGGGGGTGAATAGGTGCTACTTCAAATTTTACTCTTTTTCAAATTAGGGTTTGACAAGAACGGTAAATTCTCTAGATTATGCAACTAAGGTGAATTTACCTATATGTCAAACTAGCACATACACTAAGCAAGAACAAGTAAAGTAAAGTGCGGTAAAGGATAGAAGTAACCGAAGTGAAGCACACTGAGACACAAGGGTTTGTTTCCCGTAGTTCCTTCCTTTTTAGGGGAAGTACGTCTACATTTGGAGAGGGGGTGGTTTCAAACCACCAATGCCACGAGAGGCCTACCTTGTTCTCCGATGAACCTCACCCCAAAGGGTTCGGTTCACCTATTCCACTATATCGGCAACCTTTGAGGCTCCCAAATACAAGCAAGCTGTCAAACAATCAAAGACAAGCTTGTAAGAACCAAATCAAAAGCTAGGGTTTCCAAAGAAACACTAGAGTAAGGGGCCCTCAAGCGAATGAGGAGGAAATGAAGATCTCTCTTGGTGAAGCTATAGATCAAGGCCTCCTCCTTCGATTCTCCACAGATCGGTGTCTTTGGGTGGTTGAGTGAAGAGATCTTGTGGATTTGGTGGCTCAAATAGTGATGTTGTTCTTGACCTGGTTGAGAATCTCCCAAGGTAGAAGAAGGGGCCCTTATATAGGACCCTAGAAATTAGCGCCGTTGGAGCCACTTAAACCGGACAGTCTGACAGATACAGGTCGGATAGTCCGGCCCAGCCGGACACTCCGGTTTGAACCAACCAGACACTCTGGCCTGGCAGAGTATCCGGCAAGTGTCGGGCAGGTGTCCAGGTAGTGTCCAAAGTGGCATACAGTATGTTCACACCTCACGAGAAAAAACTGGCGACTCGCCCAGGCCGGACACTCCGGTAGGTTCGGTCCGAACATTCCGGCGCACATCAGCTTGACAATCCGGCCGGTCTTTGACTTTGCACATATTTGATCCTGTGACGCTCTTTTTCCTTGGGTACAAATTACACAAATGTAGCTAATATATCCTGAAAATTTTAAAAACATATTAAACCTATCCAAGTGTTGTCAACAAACATCAAAATAATATGAAAGGCATAAATGCCCTTTCAATTAGGTATTCTGAAAGTATGTGTTTAAGCGCATGGATCAAGAGTAGGATTTGTCCATCCATATGACGGATAGATATACTGTGGACCCTCTCGGTGGAATGTCATCCAATTGGCTTGCAAGCATGTGACTAGGTCACAAGGGATGTCATATCACGGAACGAGTAAAGAGTACTTACCGGTAACGAGGTTGAACTAGGTAAGGAGATACCGACGATCGCACCTCGGATAAGTAAAGTATCGCGTGACAAAGGGAATCAGTATCGTATGTTAATGGTTCATTCGATCACGAAGTCATCGTTGAATATGTGTGAGACACTATGGATCTCTAGGTCCCGCTATTGGTTATTGATCGGAGAGGTGTCTCGATCATGTCTATATAGTTACTGAACCGTAGGGTGACACACTTAAGGAATTGATGTTGTTTAAGTAGAATATGAATTATGAGTTGGAGACCGAATGTTGTATGGAGTCTCGGATTGGATCCAAGACATCACGAGGAGATCCGAAATGGTCCGTAGAATAAGATTCATATAAGGAAAGTCATTTTATGGGGTTCAGAAATGTTTTCGGTATTTTTTTTAGGGTAAAACAGTAGGGTAAAGCACCCCACTGCAATTTTTATATATCATAGAGAGTTAAAAAAAAGTATTTACAAGTACAGGCCACCTCAAAAGAGGGATAACATTCTAAGCAGCTATCTCCTGTCTAAATTATTCTCAATCCAATCTTTGAGGCCCTGATAATTCTTTTTCTTAATTCTATACAGGACCCATCTTAATTCCTGGGCGACAATAGCCCTCCATTCCTCAAGCGAAGCATGCTTGTTGTTGAAGATTTCATTGTTTCTACACATCCATATGCCCCAAGCTCCTAACATAATAATTTCCATTGCAAAAGGGACTTTAAGATCTTTTGTAATACTGGCTAAAGCTTCAAAAAGATTTTGATCGGCCACTTGGACATGTGAGATTTCAGCCCAGCAAGCTCTTGCAAAAGGACAGTCCCAAACTAAGTGTAGTATGGTTTCTTCACTGATGCAGCCATGAAACACACATTCATAAGAAGCCAGAGTAAAACATTTCCTTTTCAGAAGGTTTCTTGTGTTTAGCCTATCAAGAAGCAAGAGCCAGAAGAAGAATTTGTGTTTTCGGTATTTTGACCGGAAGCTTCTAGAGTGTTCTAGAGGGACCACCAGTAGGTCCACCACCCCGGGAGGGTCCACTTGGGCTGAGGCATGCCGCAGGGGAGCACTAGGTCCAGCCGCACCAAAGCCCAAGGGGGCAAATCCGTCTACCAAAAGAATTGGGGTCAAACCCTAGTTTGAAAAGTCGAACTCTAGTTTGGTAAGAGGGGAGACTTGGGGGACAAGTCCACAACTCTTCCCCCTTGTGGCCGAGTTGGGGGCAACTCGACAAGGGCTGGGAACCCCTTGGCCACAACCCCCACCTATATAAAGAGGGGTGGGGCGCCACCCCCTTGGTCAATTGCCCCTTCACCTCTAAACCCTGGCGCCACAAACCCTAGCCGCCACCTCCTCTCTCCTCCATCTTCCTACTGTGGCTTAGGCTAAACCCTGCGGGGATTCTCCTCCACCACCACCACCATGCCGTCGTGATGTTGGGATTCCGAGGGGATCTACTACCTCCGCTGCTTGCTGGAACAAAGAGAGGAAGGTCTTCATCGACTTCGTACGTGTGACCGACTGCAGAAGCGCTGCCAGAATGCAGCGCCAGAAGGTTCGTCAATGCGATCTTAAGATCGGCAAGTGATCGACTACATCAACCACAAGAATCCGATCTCGTTAAACACTTTGGATCTATGAGGGTTAGTTCTCTACAATCTCGTTACACCTATCTCGTATATTATATCTTGGCCTTTCCATAGATTGGATCTTGGTTTTATGTGTTCTTGCGATAGATTTTTTTGTTTTCCATTCAACAAAACCTAGACAAAAAACTTCCGCTCGTTCGGTCTTTGAGGCTATGATACGTTGCCTCTCTCCTCACATTGGATCTTAGTTATGCGCTAGTTTTTTGTTTTGCGTAGCATGTTCCCCAACATCTTCCTCCCTTCACCCTCCTTTAGCGCATATCAGATCTAAATAAATTGTGTTTCATTACCGTGAGGCTCTAGAACCTCCCGAAAGGATCATGGTGGACCATGGTTAGGGTTTTGGAGAAGCTAGACAACTACTTGGAATGGGAGATCGCACCAATGCCAGCACCAGAGAGGTTTAGCACAGGCCAACTCACGATCGTGAACGAGATAGTGTGACAATTAGGGAACCATCACGCGAGGGACATACCTACGCTCACGAAATTTTGAACCAACATGACCTTCAAGACTAGCAGCACAAAGAAATGGAAAGGAATGCACTAGGTGTCCTCCAGAGGCTCCAGCGTTCGCCACGTGTCCAATTGGGACCACCCCTTTTGCACAGGAATAAAATCCCCCGCACTATTCTCCCTTAGTGCACACATGGCGGTCGCCAAAGCCACTCACGTGCACACATAGGAACCCCACCCAAACGATGCACACCTGCAACTACTACAATTGCCCCACCGTCGTAGGTCAGAGCTCTGGCGAGAGACCTCGCTGACGCCCAACATCGTCGACCACTGCTTGCAGCATGTTGCACTGGTTGGTAGCATCGTCGATACCCATCGATAGCATCGCTAATCTCTGCTGGTAGCACTGCCAACCACCGTTGGTACCACTGCCGACTGCCGCTAGAAGCACTGTCGCCCTTGGCTAGCAACATCACTGATAGCCGCCGGTACCACCACATACCGACACAAGTAGCATTGTCCATCGTTGTTGGTAGCATCGTCGATCACCGCTTGCAGCATGTTGCTTCGACTGGTAGCACCACCGCCCTAGCCTAGTAGTAACATCAATAGCCGCAGGTAGCATCATCGATAGCTGTTGATAGCACGACCACCAACCGCTTGTAGAAACTCTAACCACCGCAAGTAGCAACGCCTCCCCTGGCACTTGTAGCATCAACCACCCAATTAATGGCAGCTACGCCGGTTGCCACAAGTAGCAGCTGTCGCCTCCTAGAGCAACACCTTTATTGTTGGGGCGATGACGAGATTAAGGCGCAGTCGTAGGTCATGAGTTGCAGAGCTTGATCCGGCACGAAGTCGTCGACATCCCCGCTCTATCGTGGGGGCACGTTAGAGGACGAGGACGCGACGAGGTTGGGCTTGGGCGCTTGGCCATGCGGGGGCAGGCGCCATGCGAGGCAACGGAGCACGCAAGAGCCATGAGTGACGACAGAGAATTGGCAGAAGGAAAAGAGAAAACAAGGGTCTGGATGAGTGAACGGGAGCACTTGGAAAAGATAAGAGGTGATGATGCTCGTGGTGGGCCCCTCAAGCCTCACCATCTCGCACGTTCTAGAAAAGAGACTAAGAGGGTGTGAGACGTTCCATCCTCTGGGTTAAGAAAGGAAAAAGTCCACTTTAAACCTTAGTACATTGATTTGAACCGTGAAGTCGAAATCCCTATCGTTTGTATTTAAACTATTGAATCTCGTTCTAAAATAAACCCTGACTAGTTTGACCATATTGACTGGCACAGTGCTAAAGAATTTTTACAACAAAAAACAACAAAATTATCTATTTCAATCATGTGGTCCCTAAACTCACATTGTTCTCTGTCTGAAGTCAGACCACATGTTCATGTCGTTTCCATCGAGCAACGCGGCCTTGCACATATCTGAACTCAAATAAATTACAATTCCACAGTCATTGCCCGCTCCCTTCGCTTCAGCCATGGCGACGCTCCTCCTCTGGTCCCCGCCCGGTATCAAGTGAGACACCAGGCCCTTTAAATGCCCTGCCCAGACAACCGAGTCTAAGATGGCCGATAGGGCATCGACCGTGAAGTCGAAAAGCAGCGGGGACAATGGGTCCACCCCGCTGTCGTCCGCAACCGCTCGTCCCTCACTCGTGATGGCTCTGTCCTCGTCTATGTATCCATGACACTTCACGGGGCTGCCCCTTGCCGAGCTATCGCTCTTCTCTTCGTTTCTAGAAGTTTTACAAATTGTTTCTAGAAGTTTTACAAATTAATCCAAAAGAAAATAATGAAAGAAAATGAATATGACATGTGGGATCTACTATCAGTGAGAAGTAGCCTGTAATCCCGATCTTTACTTTTCCGGTATACCAAACAGCTTCATAGTTGAATTTAGAACAGTATTAAAATAGTTCAGGATAGAAATGAGACGAATTTTGATTTCAGAGTTTAAAATACTCCCTCCGTCTAAGAATAGATGTCTTAGTTTTTTTAAATTTTAAATAAATCTATAAAGTTTAAAATTTAAAAAAACTAAGACGAGCGAGTAGTAGACTTTTTCCTCCTCTTAAACCCAACTCGCAACGGAAACCCCCTTCCACAGCATGGCCTCCTCCTCCCTCTTCGCCGCGGGGCGCCGTCTTCTCCGCCTAGGCCGCGGGAAGCTCTTCCACTGCAGATCCCGCTCCCATAATCCCACTCCTCTTCTCCTCCTCCCGCACACCGCATCCTCTCCTCGCAGCTACAGCTCTGAGAGGCCACCACGGCGGCCGCCGAGCCTGCAGTCCACGCTGTGGCCGCTGGGCCACCCGGGCACGCTCCTGGTTCCGGAGATCGAGCGCTGGGCTGAAAAGCCCGGCAATCGCCTCCGCCCAGTGGAGCTCGAGCGCATCGTCAAAGAGCTCCGCAAGCGCCGCCGCCACCGCCAGGCCCTCGAGGTAATAACCCTCCCCGTGCCCTCCTAGCTATTCGATGAAATGTGGCAGTAACTTCCCATGGCTCTGTGGTCCCATTTATCTCCTGCGCCGAAATACTGGAAATTCCCTGGAATCTATAGGCATTCTCTTGACAGATACGATTAGGACATTTCTGAAATGATGATCTGTTTCTCATTGTTGACCTGCCGTATAATTTACATGAGTACTTGTGAATCACATTTAGGGCCTCTTTGTGTCGCATGAATTAGAGAACACAAGAATAGCAAAAACGTGTGATTGAGATGTCACCTAATGTGAATTTCTTCAGAACCTTAAAACACATGAAATTGGCAAGTGATGCCTTTGGAAGGCGCAGATAAAATAAACACAGTATAATAGAAAAAAAAACGTGTGATTGTGATGTCACCTAATGTGAATTCCTTCAAAACCTTAAATCACATGAATTTGGCAAGTGATGCCTTTGGAAGGCACATGAATGAAAAATAATCACAGTAATTTTGGAGTTAAAAAGAGAGATAAAGACGAAGTTAATTGGTCGAGCTCATGTGGAGATTCCTATGGAATTGGGTGCATAAGAATGTATTCCATAGCACTTTGTCAACCCCAGTCTCATGATCCAAAGAATACTTATAGGAAGAATTCAGTCTTATCCAAAGAACACTTCTAAGAAGAATTCCTAAGGATTGATCCTCCAGTGAAAATCCTACAATCAGAAGAATCATTGAAAGTACTGCAATGGTTATAGCATTTCGAGTCATTGCCTAGATGTTATGACTGGAGTTCTTACAGTACCCTGTTCTCAATCTTATGATGGTGGAGCACTAGTAAAATCACCATTAATAATAAAGGTTAGTTTAGTCTTTTCATCTTTGTATCTTACGGTTGCTGATGATCCTAATAAATCTAATTACCCCGCCAAATGACACTGCCGTCTCCATGTGCACGCTGCTACCTTCTCTCCCGTTACGCACCGTGCTGCCGTTGCCTTACTCGACCCTCGTCACTTCATGCGAGCATGTTGCCGCTTCCTCATTCCGCAAGTGCGCTAGGTTAGTGTGTCACGCAAACTCGAACAAGTTTGAAATTGACATAAAGTGTGAGCCACTTCTTCTCCACAAACTACAGCCATCGATTTTGTGAAGCCTTGTTGCCGCACTATGAACAACCTGTTCTTCAACCAGACAGACATTGTATGCAACCTATTCTGAACATGACATCCTGAGTTTCTTAACATGGAATTGAAAGTTTGGCACCAGAGTAATAAAAATATTCAGAAAAAATGAGACAACATGAACTAATGCGGACATGGACGAGTTGGGACTGTGCAGCCAAAGCACGGGGATCAGTTGTGGGCAGGGACTGGTGGGGCCAACTGTGGACTACGAGATGGGCGAGGGGCAGCCAAAGCATGAGGATAGGTTGTAGTTTGCCATGGGACCTGGGGGCAGGGACGAGGGAGAACTGAGGCTGCGGTGCCGACCATGTCAGAGAGATGATGCGGCCACAATGTCAAACCAACACAAAACCCACCTCAATCCACAGATTTCTAGATAGCACAAAGGGAAATCAACCATAAAGCAATGCCCTACACATGAAACGAGATTGTTTTTCACGATTATGATATTACCTCTCAAATCAGGGTACTCCATAACACTTTGTCTTAGTACTCTGAAACACCAGTGCAGGAGTACAAATCAATTCTACCCGTCAGATCTGCAAGAATGGATGGTTGAGATTAATTTAAAGGTACTGTAGAAGTGCTCTATGACTATGCGATTAGATGACCTGAGTACTAAACACGGTGCATAAAGAAGGGAAATTGCTTCTTCAGTTTCTTTCATTTGGCTCGTGCGAGAGACTCGTAAAATGAAGAGTTTAATCTACTCCGTAATTTGTGTTTACTCAATCTGGTCTGTAGTTAAAATGTACTTGGGTGCAAATCAACCTGCATCTGCGTTTGCCTTCAGAATTAACGGCAAACCATGCTGACCAGGGGTTTGCAGCATGTAGACCAAGTATTACAGAAAATTAATCTGGATTTAAAACGAGATTGTTTTTCGTGCCAGTAATTGTGTGGATTTTTATTTGCTATTGAATGAACCTTTACTTTGCACAGGTCTCTGAGTGGATGAGTGCTAAGGGTCATGTCAAATTTTTGCCGAAGGATCATGCTGTTCACCTGGATTTGATCGGTCAGGTTCATGGAGTCGGAGCAGCAGAAGCCTACTTCAACAAACTGCCTGATAAAGATAAGACGGAGAAACCCTATGGTGCACTCCTAAACTGCTACACACGAGAACACCTAGTTGACGAATCCTTGGCCCATTTCCAGAAGATGAAAGAGCTTGGTTTTGTGTTCAGCAGTCTCCCCTACAATAACCTCATGGGCCTGTATACTAACATAGGACAGCATGAGAAGGTCCCTTCAGTGATAGCAGAGATGAAAAGCAACGGTATCATGCCTGACAACTTCAGCTACAGAGTATGCATAAACTCTTATGGCACGCAGGCAGATTTTTTCGGGATGGAGAAAACCCTGGAAGATATGGAGTGTGAGCCTCAAATTGTTGTTGACTGGAACACCTATGCCGTTGTGGCAAGCAACTACATTAAGGGCAACCTTAGGGAGAAGGCAATCTCTGCCTTGAAGAAAGCAGAAGAAAAAATTGATATAAGAGATCCAGATACCTATAACCACCTGATGTCCCTCTACGGCCAGCTGGGGGACAAGTCAGAGGTGAAGAGGCTCTGGGCGCTCCAAATGTCAAACTGCAAGAGGCATATTAATAAGGACTACACTACAATGCTTGCAATGCTTGTGAAGCTTGATGAAATCGAAGAAGCTGAGGCCATATTGAAAGAATGGGAGTCGAGTGACAACGCGTTTGACTTTCATGTCCCAAATGTCTTGCTCACCGGATACCGGCAAAAGGGCATGCTAGACAAGGCCGAAGCGCTGCTGGATGACTTCTTGAAGAAGAGGAAGGCGCCTCCTTCAACCAGTTGGGCCATCGTGGCAATTGGGTATGCAGAGAAAGGTGATGCTGTGAAAGCCTATGAGCTAATAAAGAATGCCCTTTGTGTTTATGCTCCTAACAGTGGCTGGATCCCGAGGCCTGCGATGATTCAGATGATACTGAAGTATCTTGGAGAAGAAGGTGAACTCAAGGATGTTGAAAGTTTCATTCATCTTCTGCAAGCTGCTATGCCTATGAACTCCGATATGACGGACGCTTTGTCAAGGGCTCGTATGAGAGAAGAGAAGAAGGCTGGAGGTGCAGAAGAAGAAGCTCCAAGCTCAACAATAGCATCAGGATGATGTTGCTTGAACTGATTATTAATGAGACGGAGCTTTAGGACGATATATGTGGTCAATGCACTGTTTTGCACCATGCAATCTATGTACTAGTTAGTTACAAGAAATGTAGTTCATGGTTTCATAGCATAGTGCCAATTCCGTTAATCTTGGCAAGAAAATCTATTGAAAGTGCAATCGTTCAAGGATACGTGTTGACAAAATAATCAAATTGGATTTCATAGACAGGTGAGCAGAAGCATAGCTACATCACCGTTCCATTTTGCATCTCTAAGTCCATAATCTTCCACCAAAAAAGGGGCTTGACGTACAATAATGGATGAAAAGTTCCACCAGTGATCAACTACTATGGGCTTCAAGAATAATGATATGTTTCAACTATTGCATTATATTAGTAGACACATACACCGACACTCCTAAATGTTACGAATCAGACACCTATCAACTGTAAAATAATACGAGTACTACTTAATATGTTCTCTAACATCTAGCCTGAGCCAAGGCAGCAAAAATGACGTAGTAATATAAGGCCACACAAGGTACTTAAAACTTAAAAGGTCTATTAAGTTATTCCTCTGGAGTTATCACAGTTCAACCAACTTAGCACTAGGTTATCCAAGTTCAAAACATGGATCTATGAATACATCGACATAAAAATGCCATCAATAGATCAACTAGATAGAAGAGTATTAGACATATGCTGCAAACACGCAAGCCACCGATATAGCGCGCCAAAATATCGACTACTCAGAAAGAGTGGACTTCAGCTCCCCACTCTTCTCCATCTCGAGAACAATGTCACAGCCCCCCATCAGTTCCGATTTGTAGTAGAGCTGGGGAAAAGTAGGCCAGTTCGAGTAAGTCTTCAGACCTTGTCTGACTTCCTCATTAGATAGAATGTCAAAGGACCCAAAGCTGACCCCTGCTCCTTTCAATGCATTCACAACTTTTGAACTAAAGCCGCAACGTGGAGCATCTGGGTTGCCCTTCATGAACAGCATCACTGGGGATGAGGAAATCAAGGCCTTCAGTCGGTCCTCTAGGCTCTCTTTCGGAATAATCCCTTTCTCAGACAGAACCTTCTTTAGCTCCCCACTCTTATGCATCTCCATCACTATGTCAGAACCGCCAACCAGTTCACCCTTTATGTACACTTGAGGGTAGCTAGGCCAGTTCGATAGAACCTTTAGGCCCTGCCTAACCTCATCATCTGAAAGAATGTCAAAACTTGAGAAAGGGATCTTCTCTTGCTTAAGAATATGAATGACCTTCCCACTGAATCCACACTTTGGCTCCTCAGGTGAGCCTTTGATAAATATCATCACTGGTTTAGAATTAGTGAGATTCTCCAAACGAACTTTCTGAGCTTCGGTAAGCCCAATTTGCTCAGTGCTCTTTTCACTTGCAGACTCAGATAATACTGGCTCCTCAATTTTGCTTCCTTCTGGTCGGAGAGGAATGTTGTGCTCCTTTAACACATCCTTCAGTTCACCACTTTCATGCATAGCAATGACAATATCACATCCACCAAGAAGCTCACCGTTGCAGTACAACTGAGGAAAAGTTGGCCAGTTAGAGAACTTCTTCAGTCCTTCGCGTACTTCATTATC
The DNA here is from genome assembly GCA_030063025.1 of Avena longiglumis. Classification (NCBI taxonomy): domain Eukaryota; kingdom Viridiplantae; phylum Streptophyta; class Magnoliopsida; order Poales; family Poaceae; genus Avena; species Avena longiglumis. The sequence continues at coordinate 410,343,581 of CP125974.1, read as the reverse complement.
TGAAAGGATGTCAAAGCTCCCAAATTCAACTCCTTCCTTCTTCAATATGTCAACCACTCTTCGGCTGAAACCACACCTTGGCTCTTCTGGATTTCCCTTCATAAATAGGATGACAGCATGGGAATTGACAAGCTGCTCTAATCGCTTATTCAGAGCAGTTGCACTTCCAGCAGCAGAAGATCCATTTTGCTGTGCCAATTCTTGGACCTTTTCGAGTACAGAGGGCCCAGCAGCAACCCCCAGGCTAGCAGGTGCAGCAGATTCAGCAACATTGGCAGGCCCAGCTAACTTTGCAACCTTGTTGGCCAGGCTGGCTGGATTTGCACCCTCCAGAGTATCAACAGTTTTGCCTTCCTGAAAACAGACAAACCATGTGCAGATGACAACCTCTTCCGAAAAAAGACATGAAATTTCCAAGGCATTAAATAGAATATATTTGGCACTCACCAAAGAAAATCCAAAAGCTAAGAAAACATAACCCCACCTAACCTCACATATTTGCAGAGAACATCATATGGAAATCTAAAAGTTGTGTGGCACGCACGAGTGCCACTACAAAGTAATTTGACTATAACACCAAAGTTTGAAGTAAAGCCATGACTAAGTAGCCTAGCTAAGAAGACACTGTGCATGTCGACCTAAGGAGGTCCCCTGACTTTGGTTATAGTCCTACAGAACATTCCAAAGTCCATACAGCACACCAGTGACATGAACTGGTAAGTGGTGACAGCCTGCTACATCATCCCAAAACATACAAACACACAAAGAAGAAAGAACATTGTACATCCATGCTAGGGTGAACTAAATCAACTTACATGTCCATACAGAACCTTTAACTTAGGCAGGCTAGAGGAAAATTACTGAAGTGTATACCTACCTTCATTATTCAACAGTATACTATATGGGGCATGGGCACACATAATTGATATCATTGCTTGTAGAATAGTTCATCCTTAGGCTGGTCATAGTGGGAAGTAACTTAGAGTAGTAACATGTGTATGTTACTAGTCTAACTTACTACCTCCATAGTGCAAAATAACATAGGTGTGGTATCATGCAAAGCCTCATTTATTACAATATAGACTCATTTTGTCTAGAAATGTGTGATGTTATAGTAACATAGCTAGTTACCACAAACCTCTCTCTCATCATTTAATTGCATGCCATGTCATCTAAATGCTTAGTTGGCAATACATGTAGGACTATGTTACTACCTAAGTTACTCCCACTATGACTAGCCTTATGAGTTTGAAAGTGGGTCCTAGCAATAATATCGACACATGCCTCGTCATGAGGGCAAAGCAAATGTTGGAATTTTTTCCCTTAAAAAAGGATAAGGGGACTCGTTTGATTCAAATTTATTAAGGAAGAAGGGTACCACGAACCTACCACATGTGTTATGTATAAACAATGTGAAAATGTTCATTAGCAGGAACGAAGTTTGCATGACAACTGTAAGTAGTAAATACCTTGCAGAAAACAAAGTATGGCACTGCTGTAACTCCATATGCCTCTGAAATTTCCGGTTGCTCTTCAGCTTCAACCTGATAGGAGTTACCAACATACCAAGGAAGACAAAAAAAAAATGGCTTCAGATATCCAAATTACGGGAAGGCATGTTATCGGCAGACCGTAAAGAACGAATCATAATTATTTGACTAAAGAACACTAAGTAATAACCAAACTCCAAGTTGGTTTTCCTCAGCTGTTATTTCATAACCTACTGGCAAAAGCGAAGGGTTTCAAGAAAGAACAGAATACATGCAGCTGCTATCTCATGCTTTTAGGCTATCGTGAAGCGTGAAATGATGCAAGCACCAGTGGGGGTTGAATTGTGCTTAAACATCACAAGTTAAATCAAACACTCAACGGATATTGCTTGTAGTTCGCAAAATAAAAAAACAGATCCCGCTTGTGGGGGATTTGACGATTTGCCCCGTTTTACTCTGAAATTTGATCATTTGCCACACCGTGTGTCACTTGCCATGTGGTGGCCAATATGGCAAATGATCAAATTTCAGAGTAAAGTGGGGCAAATGATCAAATATCCCGCTTGTTGCATCTCAACTTAGTAGTTAACACTAAACAAACATCATAAAACATATGATAAAGTAAGTACACCATAACCCTAAACGCTAAACCGCGAATCTGAACCCTGGACCGGCGTCGACGAATACGATCCAACGGAAACCGAACTGATCCCGAATCTACCGCGACAGAGCAGGACAGGAAGCGGGGTAGCGAGATAGCAAGCAGCACGTACCCGTAGGAAGAGCGCGTGGGGAAAGTCGACGGCGAGGTGGGCGAAGACCTCGTCCATCTGCTTGGAGGCCTCGCACCAGGAGGCCCAGAAGTGCACCGCGGCGGCCCGCGCGCCGCCCACCGCTGCGTCGAGCTCCGCCCTCGACCCCACCTCCCTCACCGCCCCGCCGCCGCTCGCCATCACCACCGCTTCCACTGCCTCTCCCTCCTTCCGAAGCAGCAGCCCCAGCAGAACAATCGGCGGCTAGAAACGAGGGATGCTAGGCTAGCAGCGGAGGCAATTTGGAGGAGGAGAGAGAGAGAGGACGACCCGTGGCGAGGGGTTGCGGCCTGGGGTTTTCCTCTCCTTTCCCGTGCGGTGCGACGGCGACGGAAGATTCCAGAAGGGGCCGGGGCCGGGGCCGGGGCCGATCTCGGTTATCTGGGCCTGGTTCAGGATGGGCTAAAGAGCCCAGGAGGAAAAGGACGGGCCTGACGTGTACCCACGCGGCCGGGCCGGCAAAAAGCCGAGAGCTGCGGCCGCGGTGGGGTCCAGCCGCCGTCCGGGTGCCCCCGCTCCCCTTCCCGGCCCACGAGTCTATAAATTTGCAGCATTTCCGCGGCCCTCTGTCGCCGAGAAACCCTAGTCGCCACCAACCCTTCCGCTGAATCTCACACGCTGCGTCGAGCGACCAGTTCATCAGATCTGTGGTAGTATCAGGGTGTGATATTCCCCCCTCGTCTTTTTTCTCTCTTTGATTGATGTTTGATCTCGTGACCTTTTTGAGCGTGCGTGTGTGGGTTGGTTTTGCTGGATGGTTTGGATCGATGATGCTGTTGAAGAATACTGCGTTATCTTCCTGATCAATGTGAGGCCGCTGCGATAAGCGGCTGCTTCCTGATGACACCATTATCTCGCTGAGATCCATGTCGCAGCAGCAACTTCACCTCTTTTTTCCCTTTGCTATCTCGTTTGCTTATTTTGCTCTGGATGTTAATGTTGTCTCTCTTCGGTTCGTGGGGATGCTAGCCTAAGGGATCAAGTACATGGTGTTGATGTATCTCGACATATGCCTACGAGTTACGAATAGCAAACGCCGAAATGCTACTTTGCCAAAGAGTTCACTGGGTAAGAGTGATCTATGTCTCTAATAGCAAACGCCGAAATGCTACTTTGCCAAAGAGTTCACTGGGTAAGAGTACTACATAGAAGAGTTAAGCCATGATGTAAACAACCGCAACCACGGTACTATTATCAATGGTCGTGTAGATACATCTCGATTTTTTTTTTTTTGCGGGTAAGATACATCTCGATTAAATTAGCATCACTCTGATTGGTTTCAGTTCATCATCGTTTAAACGAACTACTACTATGCTACCAACGAAATCATTCCTCGATCACACCTGCAAGCTGTAACATTGCTCACATCATCCTAGTAAACGCAACCAATAGAGTCCTCTGCACTACTTTCAGCATAACAAAGTAGAATCGAACAAACCAAAACACACAAGTAAGATGAAACAGAATTGCTGCCCACCACGACCAGGAATCACCACTCAGCAGCAGTGACAATAACAAATACTTACTCCAGAAAGCAAGATAAAGAGCGTGAGCAGAGAGTATACATATGGTTACTACAACCCAGTCTATCACAGTTTTGCTTGGTTGCAACTGGTGGACAAACAGGGTAACATAAAGGTCATAGGTACAGTACGATTACAGAACAGGCAATATAAATGTCAGCATCTCTACCGTACACTGTTTCCAGTATAGTCATGCATGCTTATTTACAGCAGTTCTAGCAGATTTACAAATCTGCGAGGATAGCTTTGATCTTGTTCTGGCCTTGGCATGGCTCAGTCCATGAGCTTATGGACCTCTATAACTCGGCTGCAAAGAAAGGAAGCGACTTCAGCGGCATCACTTGCTCCTGCAACAAAGGATGTGGCCACAGTCAGTTTCGATATGACCAAGTCTCATCATCAAAATCGGTGAAGCTGATGATACCTCGGAGTCATCCAGATGTTCCGAAGGGAAATGAAGCCCAGTGGAACAGTTCTTGAGCACCTCAGGGCTCTTCATCCATGCCTTGTGTGCTTCGATGGATTTCAGCTTGTAGCGGAACATCTGCAGAAATGCATCAGATTTTCTTCATTCACAAAAATGTAAGAGGCAAAGCAAGTCATATGGAAGAATGTGCAGGCAGGGGATCATGTGCTCCTCCACACCTCAGATAAAGAAATAGTTGGCTTTTCAAGCTCTTCTCCCTCAACATGGATTCCTGTACCCTGACATTCTGGGCAAAGGATGGACTCTATTCTGCTCTTTGGCGCTGTTTTTGCCTTTCTGCCTCGCTTGCTCTTCCCCTTCTTTGCAATTTGATCAGCTAGAACCTCATATTGGCACAGAATAGTCCAGTGCAATAGGCATGAAGTGTGAAATAGATGAAAAGCCTGCAAAATTCATGTTTAGCCAAGTAGTCACAGCAGAAGGCTTCAACTATAAATACAGAATTCTCTTGCTATCTTTGTTTGGAAAAAACAAGATATTACAAGAGCTTTTTCCCTTATTGGACAATGGAATCTCTTGTTGATTAGTTTTTAATCAGTGAGACAGGTCTATATTTCTCTTCTCTACTCACAAAAGAAATACGTAGAAAATCTAACATTCTAATCAGATCCTCTTACTGTTTTCCTCTGTAAAGAAAAGTAAGTATGCCTGATATGTTGCCTTCAAGAAAATGAAAAGTGGAACAATGTTTGGAATTACTAACCCCACTCGAGTTTCTACTGCTGCAAGCTAGGTTTCCTGTACTGCAGTTCAGCAAGGTAGCAACATCCTTTCCAGGAAGCATTGCCCGCCCACAAATATCACAAACTTTCTCAGCAGCAAGCCGCTTCTGCTTCCTGATCTCTCTTCTCACAGACTTGCTGGATAAGGGGCTGACTTGAAGATTGTTTGAGGTACCTATTGAGGAGCCAGTCACAATAGCTTGACTTGTGCCATGAGTCTGTCCATTCGACTCTTCTGAAGAGGCTTCTTGATCAGAAAATGACTTCTTCCTTCGCTTTCCACGATGTCCCGCGTCATCAATTACAAAGAAAGATCCAGCAGATATGTGAAGGTCCTGATCATCACAGGGCCACTTCCTTCCCAGCTCATATGCATAAGAGAAGTTGACTATGGCAAAACCAGATTGTTCGTAGATGTTAAACCCCTCAGAGAAATGTGAGTCTTCTTGTCCTACCCAAGCACACCAGATCTTGCTAATCTTGTTACGACCTTCACTAGCTTCAGCGATCTTGTATGTAATGTTTCCATAGCCCAGAAGATGCGCAGGCAAGTTCAAAACAGCATCCCTTATCAACACACCAGGAACAACAAGCTGACCATCAGTCCCATTGCTGTTTGAGGGTGCATTATCTTCAGCTACAGTAGCAGTTCTACTGTTCAGACGTCCATTTGCACCACCAGGTGCACCTTTTGCACCATTATGGGAGCTTGAACCATCCTTCAACCTTGACGTCACTTCAGCATCATTACCTGCGAACCCAGGATGGAGAACCAGAGCAAGCTCTCTATTGTTGTTCTGCGAGCTCGAGTCCAGCAAGGGCGGATCATTCTCGCGCGAGTTATTGAAGAAGAGCACGCCATCATTGAACGGCCATGGCATGGGCCCAAACAGCGTGACCTTGGCCTCGGCATACCGCCGTGAGTGCAGATTCCCCTTGAGGTGGTCAAACAGCACATTGTCGCTGAAGCACTCGGTGAGGCAGATGGTGCAGAAGAAGATGACGCGCTTCCCGACACGCCGGAGCTCCACATAGGTGTGCCCGTCCTGCCGCACCTCCCGGAGCGTGGCCTTGGCAGCGATCTCACGGATGTCCACAGTACCATTCCGTTGCAGCACCAAATCCTTCCCAACCATGGTGGAATCCCCTCGGGCTACCACCAACACCGAGCCCCTTCTTCTCAGCTTCTCCGGCTTAGGAATCCCCCGAATCAACCTTCCAGACAACTTCTGCCTCTCACAAATCACTACCAAAAAATTCACCCCACTTGAGATCTTAAGTTTCCTTCCTCCTTGAGCCCTAGGATTACAAGCTTAACAAACAACGACTGTAACTAGTACTAGACAAATAGAACCTAATACAGACGGTCGTATTCGTATGTTTCCAGCCATGGGAATGGAAGCAAGCGTGAGGAACCTTCCCAGCAGCACGAACTCCTCGCCGGTCGCACCAACCCTAGACATCAAATCCAACACGGTAAGGCAGCAGCAGCAGCAAACCCTAGACTCCTGTCGCCCGCCAAATTGGCGCCGGGGGGAAGCGGCACTGGAGGTACAACTAGCAGAGGAGAACGGGCCGAGGCTGCTGGAGATGTCGCTGCGGCGGGGGAGAAGGAGGAGGCTGGTGCAGGCTGCGCAAGGTGGTCGGCGAGGCGGTGGAGGAGGAGCGGAGGAGGCAGGCGTACGACAGCGAGGATGGCGCCGAGGGCGACGAGGCCATGTGATTGCCAACTCGGCGGCGAGGGAGGGTCGTCGGCGCGGGGAATTCGGCCGCGCCTTGATTTTCGATTTTTTGCTTTGGCCGGGGAGTTTGGAGGGTGGACAGAAAGAGGAAGGAGCGAGAGGTGAGGGGAAAAGGAAGGAAGCGCGTGTCTGTCTGGATGGACGAGGAGAAGGCAAGGTGAAACAAGGCAGGTTGCTGTTGCCGGGTTCCGGGTCGGGTTGAAGTCGAGTAGCACGAGGACTACACCCGTTCAACCAAGCGTTTTCTCTGGAACCGGGTAGGCATTGGTCCGGTTTTTTGGTGTTCGATTTTTTTTTGGTTCTGTATATAATGTGAAACCATCGCTTATCTGGAAGAGAATTAACCAGAAATTCTTAGGACACAAATTGTGGCTTTGTTTTCACCGAGAGAACCAATGTATAGCAAGACACACGAAGAGTAGACAAGCAATGATGGTCCACTGTTGCCGGCTACAGGCTCTTTACGACGCATGGTTGCGTCGGTGGTCGTGGCGGAGTGCACACTGGAAGAGTCGAAGGAACGGATGAGAGATGGAGCGGTAGCGCGAGATGAAGCATCTCGGTAGGGTGACAATGGTGAGGTGCACACTGGTTTTGTTTTCACCGAGAGAATCAATGTATAGCAAGGACTGGAGAGTAGACAAGAGATGATGGTCTATTGTACAGGCGCATGGTGGTTGTGGCGGAGTGCACAATGGAGGAGTCAAAGAAACATATGAGAGATGGAGCGGTGGCGTGAGTTGAACCACATCGGTAGGGTGACGTTGGTGAGGTTTAGGTACAGAACATACCGTAAACCAACGGGGGGGTCGATAAGGATTTCTTGTTTAGGAATTGTTGACGAGTGCAAGAGGATTGTCGGCATGTCGAGGCCTGTATATTTCGCTTCTTCCGAACCCTAATGGTTGCGCCTAAGACAAGAAGTGCAGCAATTGCAGCAATTCAAGGAGACATGAAGCACTTTTGGGTACTCTATGCATCTCAGCAAGTATGACACTAATTGGACAGGGATCATCGATGTTTGCATGTCAAAACAGGTTAGAGAATGGTCGAAAGAGTAATAACCGGTGAATTGCAAAAATCCTAAAATATGTGGCTATGTGAAAACAAATAAAAATCTGGAGTTATGTCCTTGTTCCTTTGAATGCTGCAATTTTTCCGGTATATATTTGTCCTTTCAATTCAGACATATATATTTTGCAAAAAAAAAATCAGCCATATATCGCGGCGTACATAGAATATGCTGGAAGGCTCTTCTTAGATACTACCAATATATAATGATGACACTTGAGACGTGCAACCAGCAACAGTACACCGACACCCCTATCAAAAAACTGGACACCGACACGGCACCTAACCTGGAAAGAAATGGAAATAAATAACGATGGTGTTGGTGCACGTTTCCGTTGGGTAGCTAGGATCGCCCACCGTGCTGGCGCCGGTCAACATCACAAGCAATGGCAGATTGAGCATATCTCCTTTCGAAACCACAAGCAAGAGCATATACCCGGTAACGAATCGAACCTTCTTCAAAGTACTTCGGGGTCTCGTTTCGAAAAAAAATAAACTTCAGAGTTGTTTGGAACACAGATTTTTGGAATTTCAGAGAAAAAAAATCGTGCCTAAAACCAACCCATGATTGAGAACCAATAAGTTGTTGCAGTGGCGGATCTAGGAATAGAGCAAACCCCGGGCCAAAACTAAGCTAAAAAATTAGTGTACTAAAACACTCTTATAATGGCACAAAGAATTGATATAATACAACTGGAAAGATGATATGTTTTAAAATTCATTGTTAACTGTCCAAAAACATACATCAGAAATGACTAAAAACCAGAAATAATAGTATATGGATTAAAAAGATAGTAGCAAATCAATAATTTGAGGATATGCATTCGTTAATTGGTCTAGTTTTGAGATTGACGAATAATAACTCTTCATCTTGTGTTACTGAAACATGAAATCAATGAACCAATCATTTAAATTAAATCCAACTATATCCAATCTATATATCCAATTGAACTGTGATGAAATTACCTAGCAGAGAGGATCCGTAGCCGTTCAATTGAGACCTTGCGATTTTGTGAGTTGTGAAGAGCAGCTGATAAGAGGAAGCAAAGCCGCAGGGCCGCAGCAATCAGGCGATGACGGCCATGAGGCGCAGGAATCCGAGGCGGCGGCCAGGCATGGCGGGCACCGGCGGGTGGAGGAGAGGCGATGGCGAAAGATTCCATAGAGTGGGGGAGTTCTGGAGATGGCTGGGGCAAGCGGACTGCCGCCACCGATCAGCTCCTACCGCGCGAGAACGCGAGCAGAGAGTGGTAAGTTTTCGCTTGGTCGATCCATCCAGGTCCAGGTGAGGCCAACAGCAAGCTGGGCTAGACTGTGGCTGTGCCCCGGGCCAAACTTCTCTTTTCATAGGTTGTAGGCTAGAAAATTTCCTACGCCCAGGGTCATGGCCCTTGTTGTCCTGGGCCTAGATCTGCCCCTGCGTTGTTGGATGGCTAGAAGTGTCTATCCGCAGCCCACCATAATTTAAACCTGAGGTTGGCGTTCATGCGTTTTATGTGCAGGAACATTTTGATATGGGTTACCCTTTTTAATAACTTTTCATCTATATTATCCCATCTAGTAAAAAAATTGCTAATTTTTACCCTTATTAAGATTGTGCACCTGGTCCTTCGTATGGTTCTCATTTGGAAGCTTCCCTCCTGCTTTGCAGCTGAATAAAACTTTAAGCCCAAAAAAATATGTTTATAACCAGCATGGTGTGGGAAATAATCACCACTTCCGTTACACACGTGTGTTGCCCAAGTTGTGTTTGATCCTGTCACCGATTTATCGTCTCTACATAGCCGTGTAAGGATCATCGTGCACATGTCAGGTTTGTTGGAAATATAAGCAATAATCCATATGATTTAATCCGAATAATAAACTGATAAATCATGATCATACAGACAGTAGTAAAATCAATCATGCAGATCAACAAAGTAAATGAACAGATTACATCTATAGGAGATAAACCTATCACATCTACACCAAACGCTAGAACAAAGAACTCTAGCATAATCTGAAAAAGACAGTTGAACATCACGTACAATATAGGCTGAATAGCAGCCGCAGCGGTCGCAACAGCGTCGCCCATGTTGTGGTTGTCGAAGAGGTCGCTGACGTCCGGGAAGAAGTCGTCGTTCGGGAACTCGCCGTCGGACGACGTCGTGGTTGCCAGTAGTCATGCTTGAGCGCTCCAAACCCGACGCCCTCACTGCAGGTTCGGAGAGGCGGGATTGAGGCCTCTTGTCGATCTGGCGGTCCACGCCGCAAGCCGGGATGGGGAAGACGAAAGCGGCGGCGCAAGGTTCTGGAGGTAGGCGCGTGTGTGGATTGATTTCGTACCGATTAGGTTAAGCCCGGACGCTTTATATAGTGCAGGTTAGGAGGATCGTGGACTCACCCCACGTCTAAGTCGGTAACAGTCCACGTCCATAAAAACTGGAAACGATTGTAATTAACGCGTCCGTTAATGACTCATAATCAGTTTTCCCAACAAGCAAAATAAAGCTCGGCTCGGCGAGATTCCCGCAACCATGGCGGCTGTGTCGTGGCGAGCGGCGGCCGGAGGAGGAGTGCGCGAGGGCTACTCTTCTTATCACACCTTAGTGAGTGGTGCAACACTCTACTATATAAGGTGGTCCAACTCCCCTCCAACTAGCAATGTGGGACTAAACTTTAGCACCACTAGCACAGCCATATGCTGCCATATACAAGTGGGCAAAGAGAATTTCAGAATTTGTCTAATGGGCCAATAGCCCAATATACACCAAATTCCAACAATCCCCCGCAAAGTCTCATTGGCACATCACATCACTTTTCTTTCAGAACATTGTTTTATATACCGGTGTGTAGTGGAGACTGTTAAGTTGAACTTCCACGTTAAACTTCATGCTACACTAGCTTGCAACTTGAATAGTGGACTATACCTTAAACTACAAGTTTTCTGCGCGCTAGTTTTGTAGGGTTTCCTAGCATGGAAAACAAAAATTTTCTATCGCATACAAACAAACAAGCCAAGATCTATCTACTAGATTGTAGCAACGAGTCAATGGAATAACTTACCCTTTAACGAGAGCGGATTCTCGTGGGTGATGTAGTCGTACTCTTCCCGATCTCAAGATCGCGTAGACGATCCTTCCGGCGCTATGTTTCGGCGCTTTCAGATCGGTCACATGCCTGATTTCGACGAAGACCTTCCTCTCCCTTGTTCCAAAGAAAATAAGGTTGTAGCACTCTTCGCGATTCCCAAAGACAACGGCGTGGTACGGAAGTAGAGGGAGATCCCGCAGGCTTAAGCCGGAGCGAGTATGGTGGAGTATGAGAGAGCTATTAGTGGTCTAGGGTTTAGACACACCAATTAGAAGGCTCTAAACCGAAGGCTAGGGCAATTAGAAGCTCTAAACCAAAACGGCTCTAAACCGGAAGCTTTGGCTAGGGTTTAGATTAGAGGATAGGAACTTGTGTGTCTAGAGGAGGAGGCCCTGCCCCTCCTTTTATAGGTGGAGGGGCCGGACAAGGAGGGGAGTCCCTCCCCAACTCGGCTTGGTGGAGGCGCCGCCGGTTGGAGGAGGGATTCCCTCCCCAACTCGGTTTGCCCCCTCTTTCCTCTTTCCCTCTCTTTCCTATTTTAGCCGTTTGACTTTTCAAACTTGCTATTTGACTTTTCAGTTTAGGATTCAATTTAATCCTTCATTTGGAACAGCGAGAACACTTAGTACATGATGCAATCATTCCAATATGTAATGACACATTCATGTACCCCCCGGAGTCTGGACATTCGAACCTTCTAGAACATTCAGATGAAAACACCTAATCATTCCCGAACTCAAACGGGACTTTCCTTATATGAATCTTATTCTCCGGACCATTCCGGATCACCTCGTGATATCCGGATCCCATCCGAGACTCAACAACATTCGGTCTCTTTCATAATACCATAACTACTCAAACAACGTGAATCCTTAAGTGTGTCTCCCTACGGTTCGTGAATTATGCGACATGATCGAGACACTTCTCCTAACAATAACCAATAGAGGAATCGAAATTCATATGGCTCTACATATTTCTACGATTACTTTGCGATCTAATGAACCACTTACATACGATACCAATTTCCCTTTGTCTCACGATAGTTTACTTATCCGAGGTTATGATCGTCGGTATCTCTGCATACCTAGTTCAACCTCGTTACCGATAAGTACTCTTTTCTCGTTCCCGTGATATGTGATCCCTTGTGAGACAGTCACATGCTTGCAAGATAATTGGATGACATTCCACCGAGAGGGCCCAGAGTATATCTATCCGTCATATGGATGGACAAATCCCACTCTTGATCCATGTGTTTCAACCAATACTTTCCGAACACTCAATGCCACCTTTATAGCCACCCGATTCACGGTGGTGTTTGATGTCATCAAAGCATCCATCCGGTAAAGGTGATATGCATGATCTCATGGTCGAAGGAATTAGGTTACTATGTATCAGAAAGCATATAGCAATTGAACTATTGAAATGACTTGATCTTTATGCTACGCTTATCTATAGGACTATGTCCACCATATCATTCTCCTAACGATATGATCTTGTTGTTGATAACATCTCAATGTTCATGATAGGGAAACCACAATCATTAATCAACCAACAAGCTAGTGAAGTATAGAGGCTATACTAGGGACTTCAAATTAAGTTTACAAATCACACAAGTATCAATGTTTCCTTGTTAATACTATTATAGCATGAATGTAAACATTTATCATAAACACAAAGATATAATAATAACTACATTTATTATTGCCTCTAGGGCATATCTCCAACAGTCTCCCACTTGCACTAGAGTCATCTAATCCAGATTACATGGTAATATACCGAACACCCATGGCGGTTTGGTGTTGGTCATGTTTTGCCCTCGGAGAGGTTTAGTCAACGGATCCGCCACATTCAGATCTGTGTGTACTTTGCAAATCTTTATATCCCCATCCTGGATATGTTCTCGAATAGCGTGAAAACGCAGCTTGATGTGCTTTAGCTTCTTGTGTGACCTTGGTTCTTGCGCATTGGCTATGGCTCCCATGTTATCACAAGAGATAGACATTGGGTCCAAAGCACTAGGAACCACACCCAGCTCAGTAATGAACTCTTTCATCCATATCGCTTCTTGTGAAGCCTCGGAAGCGACCATGTATTCCGATTCGCTTGAAGATCTCGCCACAACGCTTTGCTTTGCACTCCTCCACTAATCGCTCCACCATTCAAAATAAATACGTATCCAGTTGTGATTTAGAATCATCCGGATTGGTGTTCCAACTAGCATCGGTGTAACTGTTAACAACGAGTTGTTCATCACCTCCATAAGAAAGAACCATATCCTTAGTTCTTCTCAAGTACTTAAGGATGTTTTTGACCGCTGTCCAATGATCCACTGCTGGATCACTTTGATATCTGCTAGTTAAACTAACAGCATATGCAATGTCGGGTCTAGTACATAGCATGGCATACATTAGAGATCCTATGGCTGAGGCATAGGGAGTCTTACTCATCCTTTCTCTATCTTCTGCCGATGTCGGACTTTGAGTTTTACTCAAGGTCGTATTGGGCAACATGGGCAAGAACCCTTTCTTGCTTTCTTCCATTCCAAACCTCTTTAGAACTTTGTCCAAATATGTACTATGTGACAATGATATTTGGCGTTTTGATCTATCTCTATAAATCTTTATGCCTAATATGTAAGCTGCTTCGCCAAGATCCTTCATTGAAAAACTATTATTCAAATATTCCTTGACACTATTAAGAAGGTCTATATCATTCCCAATCAACAATATGTCATCCACATATAGTATTAAGAATGTTGCAGAGCTCCCACTCACTTTCTTGTAAATACAAGCTTCTCCATAAGTTTGTATAAAACCAAAACTTTTGATCACCTTATCAAAACGTTGATTCCAACTTCGGGATGCTTGCTTCAATCCATAGATGGACCGTTGAAGTTTGCATACCTTGTTAGCATCTTTAGGATCGACAAAACCTTTGGGTTGCATCATATACAACTCTTCATGAGGAATGCTGTTTTGACATCCATCTGCCATATCTCATAATCATAATATGCAGCGATTGCTAACATAATCCTCACAGACTTTAGCTTCGCTACCGGTGAGAAAGTCTCATCGTAGTCAACTCCTTGAATTTGTCGAAACCCTTTTTCGACAAGTCGAGCTTTATAGACAATAACATTACCATCAGCATCTGTTTTCTTCTTGAAAATCCATTTGTTCTCGACAGCCTTTCGGCCATCCGGTAAGTCCACAAAAGTCCATACTTGGTTTTCGTACATGGATCCAATCTCGGATTTCATGGCTTCTTGCCATTTATTGGAATCTGGGCTCATCATCGCTTCCTCATATGTCTCGGGGTCATCGGTGTTGTCCACCAACATGACACTCATAACGGGATCATACCAATCTGGAGTGGTACGAGTTCTCGTTGACCTCCGAGGCTCAGAAAGCAACTTCAACCGAAGTTTCATGATCACCATCATTAGCTTCCTCTCTTATTGGTGCAGACCACAGGAACTTCTTCCGGTCGCGCTACTGCAATTCGAGAGAAGGTTCGACAACCTCGTCGAGTTCTACTTTCCTTCCAGTCACTTCTTTCGAGAGAAATTCTTCTCTAGAAAGGATCCATTCTGGCAACGAAGATTTTGCCTTCGGATCTATGATAGAAGGTATACCCAATAGTTTCCTTTGGGTATCCTATGAAGACGATTTTTCCGCTTTGGGTTCAAGCTTGTCCGGTCAGAACTTCTTTACATAGGCTTCGCATCCCCAAACTTTAAGGAACGACAATCTAGGTTTCTTCCCAAACCATAATTCATACGGTGTCGTTTCAACGGATTTAGACGGCGCCTATTTAAAGTGAATGCATTGTTTCTAATGCATAACCCCAAAATGATAGCGGTAAATCAGAAGTGACATCATAGAACGAACCATATCTAAGAGAGTTCGATTACGACGTCGGACACACCATTACCTGTGGTGTTCGGCGTGTCAACTGTGAAAGTATTCGCATTTCTTCAAATGCTCGCCAAACTCGTAACTTAGATATTCACCTCCACGATCAGAACGTAGAAATTTAATCTTCTTGTTACGTTGATTCTCTACCTCACTTTGAAACTCCTTAAACTTCTCGAAAGTTTCGGATTTATGTTTCATAAAATAGATATACCCATATCTACTCAAGTCATCCGTGAAGGTAAGAACATAACGATAACCATCACATGATGCTACACTCATTGGACCACACACATCGGTATGTATGATTTCCAATAAGTCCGTAGCTCGCTCCATCATACCGTAAAATGGAGTCTTAGTCATTTTTCCCATCGACATGCTTCGCATCTTTCAAGTGATTCAAAATCAAGTGATTCAAGAAGTCCATCGAATGGAGTTTCTTCATACGCTTCACTCCAATGTGACCAAGACAGCGATTACATATAGGTCGAATTATCGCTGATTTCAAACGTTTAGCCTCAATGTTGTTGATATGTGTATTTCCATCGAGATTCAATAAGAATAGACCATCTATCAAAGGTTCATGTGCATAAAACATATTACTCATATAAATCGAACAACCATTATTCTCGACTTAAACAAGTAACCGTCTCGCAATAAACAAGATCCCGATATAATGTTCATGCTCAACACAGCACTAAATAACAATTATTTAAGTATAAAACTAATCCCGATGGTAGATGAAGGGTAGCGTGCCGACGCGATCACATCAACCTTTGATCCGCTTTCCCACGCCGCATCGTCACCTCGTTCTTCGCTAGCTTCCGCTTATTCGCAAAGACTCGTTCGAGTTACAAATATGAGCAACCGAACCAAGATCAAATACCCGTGCACTACTACGAGTACTAGTGAGATACACATCAATAATATATATATCGGATATACCTTTCTTCTTGATGTTGCCGTTCTTGATCCGCCAAGTACTTTGGGCAATTCCGCCCAAAGTGACCTTCTCCCTTGCAAGAAAGCACTCAAGATCGTGCTTGGTCCAGCCTTGGTCTTCTTCGCCGCATGGTAACTTTCTTACCACCCTTCTTGAAGTGTCCTTACGCTTAGACTTGCCTTTCTTGAATTTGGTGGTCTTATTGACCAACAACACTTGGTGCTCTTTCTTGATCTCCACTGCAGACTTTAACATAGCAAATAGTTCGCAACTCCTTGTTCATGTTACGCATGTTGTAGTTCATCACAAAGTTCTTGTAACTTGGTGGTAGTGATTGGAGAACACGGTAAATCCCCAAAGCATTAGGAATCACTATACCCAAGATTTGAAGTTTGTTTATGCCCGGACATCTTAAGCACATGCTCACCGACGGAGCTGCCTCTTCCATCTTGCGCTTAAAGAACTTTTCGAAGCCTCATAGCTTTCAATTGCCACATGAGTCTCAAAATCAATTTGAGATCCTCGACAATATCATATGGGTCTGAATTCTCAAACCTTTTCTCAAGCTCCGATTCCAAACCATACAAGATAGCACATCGAACTATGGAGTACCGATTCTTCCGAGCGAGGTAAACATTCTTTACTTCATCGGCAAAGATCACCGCAGTGTGGGTCACCCAATGTGCATCCAAAGACATAGGTCAAATTACCAGCTGTGAGGACAATCCTCAAATTGCGGAACCAATCCGCGAAGTTGCTTCCATTTTTTTCAACTTTTCTTTTTCTAGGAACGCATTAAAATTGGTGGTAGGGGCTGCCATTGATCTACAACATATTTGCAATAGTTTAGACTAAGTTTATGACAAATTGAGTTCAAATTAATGATGAAATTAAACTAGGTGAACTCCCACTCAAAACAACATCCCTCACATTGTTTAGTGATCACACGAACCAAATCCACTACATCAACACCGATCATCACGAGAGTTGATATAGTTTCAATGGCGAACAATCGTCATGTTCATCATGTCTACTATATGATTCATGCTTTACCTTTCGGTGATCCGTGTTCCGAGACCATGTCTGTACATGCTAGGCTCGTCAAGATCAAACCTTAGTTTCTGCATGAGCAAATCTGGCTTGCTCACGTTGTATACACTTGCAGAATCTAACACACCCGATCATCACGTGGTGCTTCGAAACAACAAGCTTTAGCAACGGTGCTAACTAAGGGTGAACACTTTATGATTTGAAATTCATGTGCATGAGGGATCATCTTATAATGCTACCGCTGCCTACTAAGCAATACAAGATGCATAAAGGATTAACATCACATGCAATTCAATAATATGTGATATGATATGGCCTTTCTTCTTTGTGCTTCCGATCTCCATCTTCAAGCACGAACATGATCTCCATCATCACCGGCATTGCATCAAGGTCAATGACGCTTCTCCATGGTTGTCGTCCACCGGCTTCAACTATTACAACTACTTTGAATAGACACGCGGGTCTTAACATAAATTAAAGACAACCATATGGCTCCTGCCGGTTGCCAATTTACAATAAGGAACATTGCATACATCAAATATAATCACAATCATGGCCATATCACATCACTACACACCCCTGCAAAACAAAGTTAGACGCCTCTACTTTCTTTGCATTTTTACATGGTTTGGGGCTTTCTATAAGTGTCGTTATAACTTACGAACAAGAACCACAACATTGATACTAGCATTGTTGATCACCCGTTGTAAATTGGATCTTAACTATGCTAGGAGAAATAGGCACCCGCAAAGCCACTTATGCAATACAAGTTGCATGTCAAGCGTGGAGCAAGTCTCATGAACGATGTCATGTAAGGTTAGCCCGGGCCACTTCATCCCAACATACCGCAAGATGCAAAGTACACAAGAAGCAATCGACAATAAAAGCATCAACGCCCACAATGACCATTGTGTTCTACTCGTGCAACAGATCTACATATAGACACGGCTCTGATACCACTGTAGGGTTTCGTAGCATGGAAAACAAAAAATTTCTATCGCATACAAACAAACAAGCCAAGATCTATCTACTAGATTGTAGCAACGAGTCGATGGAATAACTTACCCTCGAAGATTCCAAAGTGTTTAACGAGAGCGGATTATCGTGGGTGATGTAGTCGATTTTCCCGATCTCAAGATCGCGAGACGATCCTTCCGCGCTGCTACGGCGCTTCCGCGATGGTAACACGTTAGGTACTCGGCGAAGACCTTCCTCTCCTTGTTCCAGCAGGCGGAGGTTGTAGCACTCTCCTCGCGATTCAAGAAGACAACGGCGTGGTACCGAAGTAGAGGGAGATCATGAGGCTTCGCCTTAAGACGAGCGAGTATGGTGGAGTATGAGAGAGCTATTAGTGGTCTAGGGTTTAGACACACCAATTAGAAGGCTCTAAACCGAAGGCTAGGGCAATTAGAAGCTCTAAACCAAAACGGCTCTAAACGGAGGCTTTGGCTAGGGTTTAGATTAGAGGATAGGAACTTGTGTGTCTAGAGGAGGAGGCCATGCCCCTCCTTTTATAGGTGGAGGGGCCGGGCCAAGGAGGGAGGATTCCCTCCCAACTCGGCTTGGTGGAGGCGCCGGTTGGAGGAGGATTCCTCCCCAACTCGGTTGCCCTCTTCCTCTTTCCCTCTCTTTCTGCTTTAGCTGTTTGACTTTTCAAACTTTCTATTTGACTTTTCAGTTTAGGATTCAATTTAATCCTTCATTTGGAACAGCGAACACTTAGTACATGATGCAATCATTCCAATATGTAATGACACATTCATGTACCCTCCCCGAGTCTGCCGGACATTCCGGAACCTTCTAGAACATTCGATGAAAACACCTAATCATTCCCGAACTCAAACGGGACTTTCCTTATATGAATCTTATTCTCGGACCATTCCGGATCACCTCGTGATATCCGGATCCCATCCGAGACTCAACAACATTAGGTCTCTTTCTCATAATACCATAACTACTCAAACAACGTCGAATCCTTAAGTGTGTCTCCCACGGTTCGTGAATTATGCGGACATGATCGAGACACTTCTCAACAATAACCAATAGAGGAATCTGGAAATTCATATGGCTCCCACATATTTCTACGATTACTTTGCGATCGAATGAACCACTTACATACGATACCAATTTCCCTTTGTCTCACGATAGTTTACTTATCCGAGGTTATGATCGTCGGTATCTCTGCATACCTAGTTCAACCTCGTACGATAAGTACTCTTTTCTCGTTCCGTGATATGTGATCCCTTGTGAGCGGTCACATGCTTGCAAGCTAATTGGATGACATTCCACCGAGAGGGCCCAGAGTATATCTATCCGTCATATGGATGGACAAATCCCACTCTTGATCCATGTGTTTCAACCAATACTTTCCTAACACTCAATGCCACCTTTATAGCCACCCAGTTACGGTGTGGTGTTTGATGTCATCAAAGCATCCATCCCGTAAAGGTGATATGCATGATCTCATGGTCGAAGGAATTAGGTTACTATGTATCAGAAAGCATATAGCAATTGAACTATTGAAATGACTTGATCTTTATGCTACGCTTATCTATAGGAGTATGTCCACCATATCATTCTCCTAACGATATGATCTTGTTGTTGATAACATCTCAATGTTCATGATAGGGAAACCACAATCATTAATCAACCAACAAGCTAGTGAAGTATAGAGGCTATACTAGGGACTTCAAATTAAGTTTACAAATCACACAAGTATCAATGTTTCCTTGTTAATACTATTATAGCATGAATGTAAACATTTATCATAAACACAAAGATATAATAATAACTACATTTATTATTGCCTCTAGGGCATATCTCCAACAAGTTTCACACAAAATCTAGACCGGTACAGGGCTACCGTCGGCTCCCTGCGGTTTGGAGCTTATGCGTCATACTCCAGGGCCTTTCATGAGTTTACTGGAGAGCACCCAACTCTCACAGTGACGTTTGTGATCGAGACTCATAGGTGTGTTCCTCAAGAGATGTTCTGCAGGACAACATCTTCGTTTATAAAAAGCCACTTGGAACACATTAAGATAAATATCAACCTGCCATGCAGAATAAGAGAGTATTGCATCTTTATGGATATGTAAATATAATATGGAAATACTCTCCTCTCAGCTGACCAACAGCTTGTCTCCCAGCTCTAATTCACGGGATCTCCGATCACATAGAGTGGGTTGCCACTAGGATCAACTCATAGAGTGGGTCTCAAACCCATCTCCCTCGATGCATTATCTATCACATTACGTGATAGTCCCTTTGTGAAAGGATCAGCCAGGTTCTTAGATGTTTGGATATAATCCTACGCAATAACTCCGGAGTTTCTCAGTTTCCTGACAGATTTCAATCTCCTCTTCACATGCCTTGATGACTTCATATTATCCTTAGAACTGTTTACTTTGACGATCACAGTTTGATTATCACAGTTCATTGGGATGGCGGGTATTGGTTTTTCAACCACAGGTAAGTCCATCAAGAGCTCACAAAGCCACCGCTTCAACAAAGCTGTGTCTAATCTTGTGAGTTCTGCTTCCATTGTTGACCTCGTTAAGATGGTGCTTGCAAGACTTCCAGAACAGCGCCACCACCAAGTGTAAACAAATAACCACTTGTGGCCTTAATCTCATCGACATCGATATCCAATTTGAATCACTATAACCCTCAAGTACCCGAGGATACCCAAAGATAGTGAATACCATAACTCGCATGTCTTTCAAATAGAGCAAAACTCTTTCAAGAGCATGCCAATGATCATCTCCGATTTGACACAAATTGACTCGGTTTGCTTACAAAGGAGATGTCAGTCTAGTAGCTGGCTAAATACATGAGCGAGCCAATAATTTGAGAATATCTCAATTGATCTTTAGCATCCTTGATTCTTTCAAGTAGCACACTCGGATCATAAGGCGTTGGAGAAGAATTGCGTCGCTATACCAAGCGACTCAATATCTTTTCCACATAGTGAGACCGCAATGTAATCCCACCATTGTCATCCTTTAGTATCTTGATGTTTAAGATTACATCACTCCCAAGTCCTTCATCTCAAAGCAACGAGATAGGAACTCTTTGACCTCCTCGATAACAAATAAGTTGGTCCCGAATATCAATATGTCATCAACATAGAGACACATATAACTCCCTCCCCACCATGGCGATAGTACACACATTTGTCACCGTTTACAACAAATCCTTCACGATTAAAGTTCTTTCAAACTTCTCGTACCCGCTTAGGAGATTGCTTAAGACCATATAAAGACTTCACTAACTTACACACCTTTCCTTCTTGACCATCTACCACAAATCCGTCAGGCTGCTCCATATAAATTTCCTCATCTAGCTCTCCATTTAGAAAAGTTGTCTTAACGTCCATTTGATGAACGAGAAGACCATGTGAGGCAGCCAAGGAAAGTAGTACTCGAATAGTGTTCAATCTGGCTACAGGTGAGTAGGTATCGAAGAAGTCTTCACCTTCCTTTTGGGTATAACCCTTAGCCACAAGACGTGCCTTGTACTTTTCAATAGTACCATCAGGTCTAAGCTTTTTCTTGAACACCCATTTACATCCTACAGGTTTACACCCATAAGGACGATTAGTGATTTCCCAAGTACCATTAGCTAAGATGGAGTCCATCTCGCTGAATGACTTCCTTCCAAAGAGTCGCATCTTGAGATGCATAGGCTTCTGAAATAGAAGTGGGAGTATCATCCACAAGGTACACAATGAAATCATCACCAAATGACTTTGCAGTCCTTTGTCTCTTGCTCCTTTTGGGAGCTTCATTGTCATCCTCCACAGGATCATCGGAGTGTTCTATCGGCATAGTGGGTTCAGGAATTATAGAAAATTCCTGACTAGATGAACTAGTCATCTCCTGATTTGATGAGCTAGACATACCTTTCATAGGAAAGATGTCCTCAAAGAAAGTCGCATCATTCGACTTCATATTGTACCAACATGCATGTCAGATACCTCAGATTTTACTATCAAAAATCTAGCCAGTGCTATGAAAAGCATATCCCAGAAAAACACAATCAACGGTTTTTGGTCCAAGCTTTCGCTTCTTGGGTATTGGAATATTGACTTTCGCCAAACAACCCCAAGTTCGTAAGTAAGAGAGTTTAAGCCTTTTCTTTTCCCATTCCTCAAATGGAGTCATGGTTTTATCCTTTACAGGAACACGGTTTAGGACATGACACGCAGTCATTAGCGCCTCCCCCCACCATTCCTTGGAAAGACCAGATGTATCTAACATGGCGTTAACCAAATCAGTTAGAGTGCGGTTCTTTCTTTCGGCCACCCCATTTGACTGAGGTGAGTATGGAGGTGTCCTCTCATGTATAATACCTTGTTCCATACAGAATAAATCAAATTCGTTTGAAAAGTACTCTCCACCACGATCCGACCTTAGCCGCTTGATTTTAAGATCAAGTTGGTTTTCTGCCTCAGCTTTATAGATTTTGAAGTAGTTCAAAGCTTCATCTTTAGATTTCAGAAGATAAACATAGCAGTATCTAGTGGAGTCATCAATCAACATCATAAAGTATCTTTTTCCACCTTTTGTCAACACACCATTCATCTCACAAAGATCTGAATGTATAAGTTCTAACGGTGCTAAGTTTCTCGGTTCCGCAGTCGTATGAGACTTGCGGGGTTGCTTTGCTTGCACACAAACTTGGCACTTAGAATCTTTGACAGTGGTAAATTTTGGAATTAAACTCATATTGGCTAGCCGTGTCATGCAACCAAAGTTAATGTGACAGAGTCGTGAATGCCAAACATTGGACTCATTATCATTGCAAACATGATTAATAACTTTAGTACATGAGTCTGACAAATACAAGCGGAACAGACCTCCGCACTCATAACCTTTTCCAACAAATTGTACATACTTAGAAATTACAACTTTATTGGACTCAAAAAACCAACTTAAAGCCATCTCGACATAAAAGCGATCCGCTGACGAGATTCTTATTGATGGAGGGAACATGCCGACGTTCTTCATTTGACGGTCTTCCCAAGTAAACTTCAGATCTACCATACCGACACCATGAGCGAAGCATGTGACCGTTTCCCATCAAGACGGAAGAAGTCCTTGAGACGATAAGAGGAGAACATGGAAATATCGAACATACATGTGTATTAGCACCGTGTCTATCCACCAATCGGAGAATGACATACTTGAAAGGATAGTAGGTAAAATACCGTACTCGGCATCCTTCATCTCAAGATCGCTAATAACAACATTAGCGGCATTGTCATTGTTCCCATGTTGACGCTTGTCAAAGCGATTAGGAAGCTAGGAGCCCAATGACCAGGATCACCACAGACGTGGCAAGAGCCTTTCCTCTTAGCATTTTTCTTCTTGAAGTTGGTTGAGTGCGTGGCCTTGTTCTTGCCATCGAACTTTCCCTTTCCTTCAGTTTTGTTCTTATTCTTGAACTTGTGGGATTGGAAGTTTTTCCTCTGCACTAAATTGGCAGTAGAACCTCCCTCAAGTCCTCGAGCAGTTTTGTCCTTTGCTCTCGCCTTCTCTTCCACATGAAGAGACCCAATGAGATCCGTAACGGAAAACTCTTGTCTCTTATATTTTAGAGAAGTAGCAAAGTTCCTCCACGAAGGAGGAAGCTTGGCAATAATGCCACCAGCCACAAATTTGTCCGGTAAGGAACACTTGAACTGCTCAAGTTTTTTGGCAAGTGATTATATCTGATGAGTTTGCTCAACGACGGAGCGCTCATCAACCATCCTGTAGTCATAGAAATGCTCCATGACATACAGCTTAGTGCCAGCGTCCGAGACCCCAAACTTGGCCTCGAGCGCTTCCCACGCGTCCTTGCCATTATCAAATGACATATAAGGGTCAACAATGTTGTCCCCAAGAACACTGAACAAAGCCGCCATAAACATGGTATCGGCTTTCTTAAAGCTCGCTTCCTGCTCAGCAGAAAGATCTCCTTTAGGCTTGCCAAGAGTGGCGCTATAGCAGTTTAGGTTTTCAAACCAGAGAACTGCTCTCTTGCGCCATCTCTTATAGTGCATGAAGGAGGCGGCCTAGTAGCCGCGGCTACACCAGTGGAATTCAGTTGCCTATAATCATGTTTTTGGATTGTTGGAAATGGAATTCAGTTGCCTATAATCAGGTTTTTGGATTGTTGGAAATATAAGCAATAATCCATATGATTTAATCCGAATAATAAACTGATAAATCATGATCATACAGACAGTAGTAAAACCAATCATGCAGATCAACCAAGTAGATGAACAAATTATATCTATAGGAGATAAACCTATCACATCTACACGAAACGCTAGAACAAAGAACTCTAGCATAATCTGAAAATAGCAGCCGCAGCCCATGTTGTGGTTGTCGAAGAGGTCGCGGTTGAGGCGGGGTTCCGGATGCCTAATAAGCAAAATAAAGCTCGGCTCGGCGAGATTCCCGCGGCGCGCGGCGTGGCGAGGCGGACGGCGTCGAAGGAGGAGTGCGCGAGGGCTACTCTTCTTGTCACACCTTAGTGAGTGGTGCAACACTCTACTATATAAGGTGGTCCAACTCCCCTCCAACTAGCAATGTGGGACTAAACTTTAGCACCACTAGCACAGCCATATGCTGCCATACACAAGTGGGCCAAAGGGAATTTCAGAATTTGTCTAATGGGCCAATAGCCCAATATACACCAAATTCCAACAAGGTTACCAGAAATACAAAGTAAGAGGTACCCATGAATTATGCACCTTAAGGCTACTCCCGTGGGTTGCTTGCTAGGAGTACTAGATTTCAAATGAGCCAGCGGTTGCCAATACATGTTGTTTCCATCGGCCAGATGCGCCGCCAGACATTAAAATAGGAACTCACTTGGTTTGTAGTATGCAAAATCATAGGGTAGAACAGATATACTAATCCAAATTATTATTTAAAAAACATCACACATTGGCACCATATTCATACATAGTGGAGGTTTTGATCACCTAGATCTACATAAGTTTAATTAGCAGAAAATGATGCCACGCCCTGCATCCAGACTACACCCAGCATCTACGTAGCTCCACCGATGGTACCTACTCACCGGATCATCTACGGCGGCAGCGGTGCGCGCTTACTCCTCGGCGTTGTTGGCGTCGTTGTCATTGTCGACGTTGTTGTCGTCGTTGCCATAGTCGTCGGTGGTGAAGAACTCGTCGAATAAGTCGGCTTCCAGGGCCTCGAGCCACCCTAGGTGCTCGCGGAGGGAGAGGCGACTGGCATGGAGAAGATCGCCCTTCTCCGCCCTGCGTGCGTCATGGCGGCGCTGCACGATGTCCATGAGCGCGATGCACAACGAGTTGAACTTGACCTCAATGACCAAGATCTCCTCCTGCTCGACGTTGACAGCAGGCTCGTGGGCGACTCGCGAGAACACGCACAGTTCGGCCAACAAGAGCTCCTCTACATCGTCCGTGGCAGAGTCGGCCAGCAGCGGCAGAGTCGCGCGGGTGTGCCCACGGCGCCACGGCTGTGTCCCTACACGGGGAGGCGCTCGCGTCCCTCCTCCTCCGACGGTAGCGCCGGGCAAACTCGCACGCCGTAGCTCCCGTCGTGGCCAGAAGAAGCGACGGCGTGTGCGCCTAAATTGGGGCTCGATTGGCTGGCCATGGTAAGAAGGGGAGTGAACATGGAGGTTGGCGGCGGCGATGTGTTTTTCAACGACGAATGTGACCGGAATCGGAAACGGGGGCGGGCGGCGATGATGGTTTCTGGGCAGGGGAGGAAGGGGAAAATGGATGCGGTTTTCCGCCTCTAGGCCCCCCGCACCGAATATATGCATGACGGATGGGCCTCGATGCGGGAAACCGCAAAAAAATTACGGTATGATTGCGATATCTGGAAGGCTATTTTTGGGCCTCGGTGCCGTATATCGGCGCAAAAGTTTACGGACCGACCCATATGCTTTATCCGCTAGATATGCTTACCTCGACGATTCCTTACCATCATCGATTGCAGGGTAAAATTAATGCGTACACCATGAGTTAAAAACATACTCGGCTGAGCTATTAGATAGATTTGGGAGTGAAAAAGTGTTGGGAGAAAAAGAGCAACGCTACAGGTACCTAACAGCCATGATCAGTGTAGCAAATAGCTCTCGATGTCTTTTTAAAAGGGTAAAAATTGACAAAAAATCGCTAAATAGGGTACTATGGATGAAGAATTGTCAAAAGGGGTAATTAGTGTAAAAAATATCAAACTAAGAGTAAATACTAGAATTTACTCTATTTTTTAAGTGGGAGATGACGTTCTTGATTGTAGTGACTCCGTTAATCTCAAGACTTATTCGTCAACTTAGTTTTTAGGAGGTACTCATAAATGTAAGGTGTACATGTATGATTTATGTGTGTATTGTGAGGTTGTGCTTAAGGATGGGCAAAAACTGAAACCAGCCAAACCTGTCAAACCAGAAAGTTACAGTTTAGCATTTTCCTTCACAAATGAAATTCAAAGTTTATATGTAGTACAAAAATTTAAACTAGCCCAAATCGGCCAAACCATCTAAACCAGCTAAACCATGTATGCACATGCTTAGTTGCGCTTGTTCCGTATATTAGTAGCTAGGCGTATAATTAGCCACTAATTATTGTATGTGTGCGAGCAGCTTTTGATCGGTTGTCTATGAAAATGTATGTATGTGATGATCGTGTCGAACACACCTTTACCATAGATCTAGTCTAGATCTAACAGTAGCATATCACCTTTGTAGATCAAGAACGGAGTGAGAGGGAGAGAGAGAGAGAACGGAGACGGGCTCTACCTGCTCCCTGGCTCGACAGGCAAGAGCCAGAGGGAATGCCCGAACCGGCGCCGGAGCTAGAACCTCCGTCGTTGGCCATGGGTGGAAAGGGGGTGAGTGTGGCGAGTGTGTGGCTAGGGTGACGGCGGTGGAGCTTCCCGTCCTCGCAGCGCTAGCCTAGATCGGATTGATTGTAGAAGCGGCTTTGGGCGTTGGGCCCAGTCACGTTGAGATCTATCCAACATTCTCCCCCTAGATCTCGACTTTACTTTTAACCTTGTTCTTTACTTATTTCATCACAGAATGACACATAGAGCATGTTTCATCGTCTCAGCTCAATTGCCAATAGAATCAGACAACCACTATATACCTTCATGTTCTCAAACAAATCTTGTTACTCTTGGGCCTCTATAGTCCAGGAATCATAGGCTTGCCATTAAACCCATGCCGGCTATGTGTTCCTTGAACACATTGGGTGGTAAGCCTTTCGTTAGCGGATCCGCAAGCATATCCTTTGTCCTTATATGCTCGAGACTTATAGTTTGATCCTGGACTTTGTCCTTTACAACATAATACTTTATATCTATAGACTTTGAAGCATTACTCGACTTGTTGTTGTGAGCATAGAATACTGCGGGCTCGTTGTCACAGTACATCTTTAGTGGCTCATTGATGCGATCAACCACTTTCAAGTCGGGTAAGAATTTCTTTAACCATAACGCTTTGTCCCATGGCCTCATAACATGTTATAAATTTTGCATACATCGTAGATGATGCAACTATCGACTGCTTGGCGCTTCTCCACGAAATAGCACCTCCTGCGAGAGTAAAGACATACCTGTCGTGGACTTTCGGTATTTATCTCCATAAAATCTGCATCTGAATACCCTTTTATCTCTAGGGAATCAGATCTTCAGTATGTTAGCATGAGGCCTTTTGTGCCTTGCACATAGCGCAAAGCTTTCTTTACCATCTTCCAAAGGTTTCTATGCCCGGATTCTCTTGATATCTCTTGAGTACCCGGTGATAAATGCTAAGTCGTACAGTGCACACTTGTGCATACTAAAGCTTCCAACAGCCAAGCATATGGTACCGACTTCATTTGATCGATCTCATATTGATTCTTTGGACATTGGGATTTCCCAAACTGTCGCCCTTGACTATGGGAGCAGGTTTTGAATTACTCGCATGCATATTGTATTTCTTTAAAATCTTTTCACAATACGCTTCTGCGAGTCCTAACACTCCATTCTTTTCATCTCGGTGAATTTCTATGCCCAAAACATAAGATGCTTCACCAAGGTCTTTCATGTCAAAGTTTGATGACAAGAATTTCTTTGTTTCTAGTAGTAGACTAACATCACTGCTAGCAAGCAGAATGTCATCCACATATAGAATTAGGAAAATATATTTCCCACTTTTGAACTTTGTATAAATGCAATTGTCCTCAACATTTTCTTTGAATCCAAATCTTTTAATGGTATCATTAAAATTTAAATACCACTGCCTAGAGGCTTGCTTTAACCCATAAATGGATTTCTTTAGGCGGCATCCCATATGTTCTTCCTCCATGAAAAACCCTTGGGTTGTTTCATGTAAACATTCTCTTCTAAATCTCCATTTAGAAATGCCGTCTTGACATCCATTTGATGTAACTCTAAATCAAAATGTGCAACTAGTGCCATGATGATTCTGAAGGAGTCCTTACATGAGACCGGAGAAAAAGTCTCATTGTAATCTACGCCTTCTCTTTGCGTAAAGCCTTTTGCCACGAGTCTAGCTTTGTACTTTTCTACATTCCCATTGGAGTCATACTTTGTTTTGTAGACCCACTTGCATCCTACTATTTTGGCTCCTTTGGGAATTTCCTCTAAGTCCCAAACATTGTTGGAACTCATCGATTTCATTTCATCTTCCATTGCCTCCACCCACTTGGATGAGTGAGGGCTACTCATGGATTCTTCATATGTGGTAGGATCGCCCTCCATATGAACTACATTGTAAACTTTGTAGATTTCTTTGGAAAAGGCTGGTCTTCGTTCTCTTTTAGACCGTCTGAGTTCATCAGACTCTTGCTCATTTCTTGCCTCGGGTTCAGGCACATTTACACTAGGTGACTGTTCGGCTCCTTTCGTGCTCAACGGTGGGTTCGGTGGCTCGATGGCGGAGTTCGAACTTTCGCCCATTGTTGTCACGTGGAGTCACAACAGTGTGACGCACCACAACCTCGGGGTTGTAGATGGTGGCACAACAGGTAGCGATAAAAATGGCTCCTGAGTCATCGGATTAGGTGCATGCACCCTTCTCCTCAAGATCAATTTTCCTAGCTACCGTGCTCCCCCTCATCAATTCGTCCTCCAAGAAGACTGCATGTCTCGTTTCTACAAACTTTGTGTATCTCGACAAGAGAAACGATAGCCTTTGGACTTATCTGGATAGCCAATAAAATGGCAAGATACTGTTTTGGGGTCTAACTTTGCAATGTTTGGATTGAAAACTTTTGCCTCAGCTGGGCTCCCCCAGACCCTCAAGTGGTGCAGAGAGGGGACTCTGCCTGTCCACAATTCATACGGTGTTTTGGGCACCGACTTACTTGGTACTCTGTTGAGAATATGAATGGCGGTTTTAAGCGCCTCCATCCACAATCCCAATGGGAGGGTGGAATAGCTCATCATGCTGCGCACCATATCCATAAGGGTACGGTTGCGCCTTTCAGCTACTCCGTTTTGCTGAGGTTCGCCCGGCATAGAATATTGGGCAACTATTCCATTTTCTTGCAGGAACCGTGCAAAGGGTCCTGGTACTTGACCATATGGAGTATGCCGACCGTAGTACTCCCCCCCCCCACGATCGGACCGAACTATTTTGATTCTTTTATCGTGCTGATTTTCTACTTCAGCTTTGAAAATTTTAAATTTATCCAACGCTTCAGATCTTTCTTTGATTGGATAAATATAACCATACCGGGAGTGATCATCCGTGAATGTTATGAATGAATCATAGCCATCCACACTTTTCACCGGAAACGGTCCACAAATATCCGTGTGGATTATTTCTAGTGTAGCTATGCTTCGGTTTGCACCCTTTTTAATTTGTTTGACATACTTTCCTTTAATGCAATCTATGCATTGTTCTATGTCGGAGAACTCTAACGGAGGAAGAATGTCATTTTTAACGAGGTTTTCTATTCTTCCCCTCGAAATATGGCCTAGTCTGCAGTGCCATAGTTTCGATGAGTCAAGAGTTCGCTTTCTTTTCTTTTGTTCTATGTTCGACAAGGAAACTTTTTCATTCACATCACACACAGAAAAAACTTTCTCATGCAGGGATAACAAATATAACTTATCAAATAATGTAGCAACACCCACACATTTGTCTTTCAACCAGATGGAACACTTGCCATTACCAAAATAACATTCGTAAGAATCTTTGTCCAAACAGGAAACACTTATTAAATTCCTATGTAATGAAGGAACGAAAAGCACATCTTTGAGCAAAAGCAAAGAGCCATCAGCCAGCTCCAGAGGGACGTCACCAATGGCCTCCACTTCTGCTTTTATTCCATTCGCCACTTCAATGTGTCTTTCTCTTCTTGGCGTGGTCCTTGTCGAATGGAACCCCTGTAAAGAATTGGCAACATGAACAGTTGCTCCAGAATCAATCCACCAAGTGGATCTGGTAAACTTTTCATACAAAGATTCATTAACAAAAGAAACAATATCTTTACTGGCCATGATGTACTTTAGCCAAATCGGGCAGTCTTTCTTGTAGTGGCCCGGCTTTTTGCAGTGATGGCACTGATCCTTCTCCCCAGGGGTGGACTGGTGATGCTGGTACTGGTGTTGCATTGGACCCTTGCCATGGGGCTTGGAGGGTGAGCCACCATGGTTGACGCCTGTGAAGCCTCTCTTCCTGTTGTCCTTCACGAATTTCAGAGAACCGCCGTGAAGGGCTTTCAGCCTTTCCTCTTCCTCGGAGCACATCCCAATGGTCTTTTCTATGTCCCACTTTTCAGGAGACATATTATAGTTTATCACAAAGTTTTCAAAAGGCTGTGGAAGTGAGGCCATCACAAGGTGCACCAAGAGTGCTGGCTTTAACTCGAGGTCCTCATCCATTGGCTTGAGCTTTGCTGCCATGTTTGACATCCTCAAGATGTGCTCTCTTATCCCGTGGGGTCCTCCCATACTTTTTCAACCACCTGCTTTAATACTGGTCGCATATCTTTTTGAAGAGCCAAGAAGCTCTTTTATCTTGGCGAGATACTGCACTAAGACACTCTCCAATTGAGCCCACGATCGCGTTCTCAATTGTGTTCTTTACGAATGCCAGACACTTCTTGTTGGCGTTCACCCATTTCTGGTTATCGATAGAGTAAGCCAGCTCCAATGGAGCATGGTCCCTCTTCCTTTTCTCAAAGTCAGCACTTTCCTCAGCGCCGATCGGTCGGGCTTGGCTTGGTTGCTTGGTGTCAACCACCAATCCACTTCAAGCATCTAACGCCAAGTCAACTTTCTTCCTCCATTCGGACTAGTTGTCCCCCCGAAGGAGCGGGATGTCCTTCAAACATGCCATGAGGTTGAGACCTCCTGAAAATCACAAAAGATGTGAGATCACCAAGGAAAACAACTGTATGCGTTAATTTAATGTTGGTATAAATTAAGCATGCAATCGTTTCGTGCTATTTAAAATTACATCACCGTTGGGCAGAAATAAATTTAAATGCACCTTTAATACTTAATGGGAAAAGATTATGGTCATGATTATTAATAACGTTGGTCAATTAATAGCATGAGACATAATCGCTTTAATCACATCTTTATGTCAAAAATCTAATCAACTTTTATTGCATTGTCGCAATTTAAACCATACATTTGCAATTTAAAATGACTATTTGCAGCGGAAACTTTCATTAATTGACTTTCATAAAACTCATACTTTGCAGAAAAAAATTCTGCCTTTGTAGCTTCTCTAGCCAAAATATACATAAAAGTAACATGACTAGAGAAAATTATGCAAACATTGCTTAAAACTAAGCTAAAACCATAAAAAAAAACAACTCTGTAAAAAAAACTGAAAACTATAAAAGAAAACCCTCTTGGGCCAAAACAAAGGCTGTGTAATGCTCAAAAAGCTTTGGCGCGCTGTCAGCTGGCCATCGGCAGCCCATGAGCCCAAAACTGGCTGGTGGCGCCCATGGCAGCGTCTGGCTGCCATCACCATGACCCCATGGCGCTGGCCCAGTTATTGCATCCGCGTGCCCGTCTGCGTCACGCCGACCGCGTGGCTCGATCTGAGCCGTTCAGCCGCGCAGCCCTAGATCCGACGGTGGGGCGCGCTGTTCGGGGGTATAAAACCCCCCCAGCCGCCGACCCCCCTAACCCTAAGCCATTTTCCCCCTGCCCCTCACCCGCGTGGCCACCGCGGCGGCGCCGCGTCCCGCGCGCGGCCGCCCCGCGTGGTCACCGCGTGGCTCGCCGTCCCCTTTAGCGTGGCCGCGCGGCGGCGCCGCGTCTGGCCGGCTGCCGCGTGGTCACCGCCACCCTCTCGTCCGTGGCGCTCATGTCCCTGGAGGCGCGGTGTCCCGATGGGCGGCGCCCGCGTCTTGCACGCGGTTGCCCTGCGTCGGCGGCACGCGTCGGCGGCGGCGGCGGTGAGGTGAGGTGGCCGCCGGTGGGCGCGCCCCTCCCTCTCCAGCTACTCCGGCGAGAACGACCGAGGCGAGGAGGCCGCGTTTCCGTGCGCCCCTCCCTCTTCCTCTTCTCCACGCGAGGAGGTCCGAGGCGAGGAGGTCGCGTTTCCGCGCGCCCCTCCCTCTTCCTCTCTGTGAGCCATGTCCCCCCCCCCCGCCCTCCTTGCCGGCGGTGCGTCCACCCGAGGGTGGGCGCACCACCGTCAAGAGGGGCGGCGGTGGAGCCTTTTGCTCCTTTGCTTGGTCCATGGTGAAACTGCGGCGGCGCCCCCCACCTTGCTCCTTGCCGATGTGTGCATCCACCCGAGTGTGGGTGCACCGTCGTCAAGTGGCCGAAGTGTGGGGCGGAGACTTTCCCGGTGATGGCCGGAGTGGACCCCCCCCCTTTTTTTTTGATTGCCTTTTCTTTGGGGATCTATGGGGTTAGGACTTGCATTCGGGACCTTTTGGGTCTTTAGATCTAGAGTTTTGCTTTGCCCCGAAGGGTGTGTTCTTCTTCTAGATGTCTCCACAATGGATGCCCATCTAGATCGAGAGGAACGGCGCGGCCATAGGGCAGGCACACTTTGGATCTAATTCTTTCCTTTTGAACCTTTCACTTTCTACCAAAAAGCACTGTAAAATCTAGCAACTAAAACATGGCTCTGATACCAATGTCGAACACACCTTTACCACGGATCTAGTCTAGATCTAACAGTAGCATTAAAACATCACCTTTGTAGATCAAGAACGGAGTGAGAGGGAGAGAGAGAGAGAACGGAGACGGCTCTCACCGCTCCTCGGCTCGGCGATGTGCAAGAGCCAGAGGGAATGCCCGAACCGGCGCCGGATCTAGAACCTCCGTCGTTGGCCATGGGTGGAAAGGGGGTGAGTGTGGCGAGTGTGTGGCTAGGGTGACGGCGGTGGAGCTTCCCGTCGGCACAGCGCTAGCCTAGATCGGATTGGCTTGTAGGTGGGGCGGCTAGGGCACGGCTAACCTCGTGGGTCGTCTTTGGCTCACCACTTTATATAGCGCCATGTGGCGGTCCACCAACCTAGATAAGGATGGGCGCCCGATCGTATGCGATTAGAAGCGTCTTTGAGTTGGGCCCAGTCACGTTGAGATCTATCCAACAGATCGAACATGGATTTCCCTGCAAGCAGTTGAAATTTTAAATTTTGAAATTATCAGTTTGTATTTACATGCGTTGATATGTGCCGCGATGCTCTGAACTGAAAAACACAAGTACAATCATCGGTACTCGTGCTTTTCGGTTTGCCTATTTATAATATCTGCTAGAGTTGCTCTTACAAACTCCATGGATAAGATGAACAATTGCGGGCTAGAGAAACCCTGCCACAAGCCTCCATTAAGTGAAACTGTAACTACCTCGGTGAATTACGCTCCTAGATACAAGCCTGGATGAGTGGTAGTGGTTGAAATAGTACGGTGGGGCCCCAAAAGCCACTCACTGGTAGTCCTTTCAGACGTACCAACCACTACCCTCTCAACGGGACACAGACACGGGCGTGTCGGCGAAGGGATCAACTACGTACACAAGTGGGTATGCATAAGCCACCATACAAGAGTACATCGAGCCATACCATCTAGAAAGAAAAATATAGCAACGGCAAGATTCAAATGACCTAGATAGATCTATATTTTAGGATACCTCCTCATACAACACACATCAGAGTATCATGCGGAAGCGGCAAACAAAATCCGAGTAAGGATAAGAAGCAAATCGGCATAAGATGCCATAGAAATAAGCACATCCCAACTACAGGTCTCACGGATCCCCGTTCCCGGAATCTCTATACCGAACGATCGTTGCCCATGTCCTCGGTTTCTTCCACCCAGTATCCGTCCTGTGAGGGTACCTGTCCATCTGAACCAATAATTTATCGTGTGAGACCCTAAGGGTACTCAGCAAGTCTTAATGCCTCTAAAGGGGACACAACCTTGGGTGACGCAATTGCAGCGAAAGATAAACCCTAGCAGTTCTCTGAGATAACGCTAACCATCCGCCTAACCAATGATAGGCGGATGTCCGTGAATTAAGAACAACAGTTATAGTGGTAATCTCATCGATCCATCCTCCTCCCCTTACCAACAAGGAAGCGGACACACCCCCATCCGTTGGCAATTTTATTAACCATTCCATGAGTGTTGCACTATTTACTAGTCAAGTTACTTAGTCGATTAAAGCGGTACTTTAGTTATGCTTGTCTATGATCAAGAAACTGCTCCAAGTCGTCCATATCCGCGGACACGGCTTTCAGAAAGTTTTACCCGGCCGGGGTGCACCAATAGCAACACACGCTCGATCAACCTCGGAAAAACCAAATCAAAACCCAACGAGGATTTCACGACTGAACAATCACAAGATTCAGAAATATTTCAGGGGGCCACCCCTTGAAGTACACCCGCAACGAAGATAGCTGACTCCGAGACGGACTCAAGGTTTGGGTGGGTCAGTGGCATCGGGAACCCAAAACTGGGCTTGTCGACACCGCGTAAACGTGTCCCGATCCTAAACAGTATAGTGTGCTCCTCGCACAATTTAAATACAGAAAGTAGCATGGCATAAGTACAGGATAGTAAATAAAACCTCAAACTAGTTTGTGGCCCCAAGGAATAAGACTGAATCAAGCTCTGGCCCAGGGGGGTCCCATATACCTCCCGGATGTGGATAGCGCAATAAAACAAGGAACAGGAATCAAGTACTCGGGGTCTTACGGGACACAAGTGAGCAGGAAAAACCAAATAGCAGATGTTGCTCACCGGTGCCACTTTCATTAGTTCTCCCATACTACTCAGGTTAAGTTGTTTAGGTACCTCATTATCCAACAGACTCTCACATACCCTACACATGCTGTTCTACGACTCGCATGGCTCAAACAACTCCTATAGTAGTGGCTCATGGGATGGAGGAACAAGCTCAGTGGGGTTTAAAAGTAAAGGCTATGCATACTTGGGATTCAATTTAATGCATTCGCGACTCAATGATGCAAGAATAAGATAGAGGCAATAGGTACTGTATGTATGCAAGCATGTGGAAGTGCTTGCCTGTCAACTCAGTTGAAGCAAGGGACGGATCTGGTAGTGCTCACGGTTCTCTTGATATAACCCCGCCGGTGTCTATCCGAGAAAAACCAAACAAACAAGGCCGACATGAATATAGAGCACAAGCATATGAATAAGATGCGTCAAGCAAACAAT
This sequence comes from Avena longiglumis, assembly GCA_030063025.1. Lineage (NCBI taxonomy): Eukaryota > Viridiplantae > Streptophyta > Magnoliopsida > Poales > Poaceae > Avena > Avena longiglumis. The sequence goes on along the minus strand of CP125974.1, from coordinate 410,308,090 downwards.
CATGCCATGATGAATGATGCACAATTTACATGGCAAGAAGGTAGCATGGCATGGTGAGGTGTGGAAAACAAGTAGCAACATTTTAGTGGAGTTTTGGTTCACATTTTGTTGTCATAACATTGTTGTACCCTATATTTTTATATGATGCATGCTGCAATTGAAGTTATGGATGGCATAAACAGAAAGGTCTCGTCGAGCTGATCATTTTAGACATATCATTTGCTAAATTTGGAATTAGGAAACAAAAGTGGTTAATTATTTAAGTTCTAGTGGCAATTGGGTAATTTACAACAACTTGGAATTTTAAATGTAAAAAAGGCAAATTGAATGGCATATTTGAAATCCTGGCATTTTTCTGATATCCAAACATATATCATTTGTGTGATTTGGAATTACAAAGGCAAAGTTATTTAAATTCTGATTTGATTTTGAATTTTGAAATAATTTAGTTAGTTTGAATTTCTAAACAGTGCGAAAACATTTAACACTCAGCCAGCCTAGCCCTAGTCGCAGCAGGTGGGTCCGGCGCACAGCCCCACATGTCGGCTGGGAGAAAAGGAGGATCGGGTTTATACTCAGCGTGAGCCTTTTTATAAAAAACATCCGATGTGTGAGGGCTCAGGACCGCGGGTTGGGGCAAAAAGGGGCCAGGGGGTTCTGTGCAAAGTGAGCAGCGGTACTGTACTTCTTCCTCTGAACTATCGTGACTAAAGGGCAGCGGCGAGGGACTCGAGCGTGGGTCCGCTGGCGCTAGTGGGGCTAACCGGCTGGTGGCTTGGGAGATGCTAGGAGGGGCTAAGCGGCTAGGTGAGGTTGTTGGCGCGCCTTGGGCAGACGGCGATGGCGTTTACACTGCACCGAGGGTGCTTCGCGTGCCAGCGTAACTGTGAAGCGAACAAGGGAGGGACGGTGTCTAGGAGGACCAGGGGCTTACCGCGGAGCGGTCGGTGACGGTGGCGAGGCTTAGGGAGGTCGCGATCAACGGCGAGGCAGACGGACCGATGACTTAGGGTTCCGGTGTGGCGTCGACGTGCAGGGCTGCTGGGGGCGTCTCCTCCTCGCGTCTGGCTCCAGGGCGTCGCAGACGAGCTTCCGAGGCTTCCTCGACACCCGCTACTCCGCGCCCGCCTCCTGGATGCGTGTGTGCTGGCGAGGTAGACGGCGTGGGCGTGAGAGGAAAGGGAGGAGAAGGAGGGCAGAGGAGGGGAGCGAGGCAGGCTCCTGGGCGGATCTGGGGACGTCTATGAGGCGAAGGGAGAGGATAAGAAGGAGAGGGGAAGGTGGGGTTGCGTGGGGGAGGGGAAGGTGGGGTTGCGTGGGGGAGGGGAAGGTGGCCTCGGTGCCACCTTTTTGCCTCCTCACGTGCATGGCACGGCCAGCGGGCAGTGGCGTGGGCGCTAGAGGAGGATGGCGTGGGGTAGGCGAGGCCGGGGAGGCAGAGCAAGGTGCTGGCCTGAGGGGAGAAAAGAGGGGGAAGGGGTGCCGAGCTAGCTGGTTAGGGTTGGCTCGGGTCAGGGCTTGCCTTGGGCTGGTTGGAAGTAGCTAGGTGGGTCCAAAGGTAGAGAGAGGGATGGCGAGTAGGCGGGCATGGGGTGATCAAGCTAGGAAGTAGGGAAGAGGAGGGGATAGGGTTTGTTTAGAGAAAGGTGTAGATTAGGGTCTTGTGTAGATAGGATGGGGTGGCATGGGGTAGGTTTAGGGTTAGCTAAGAGGGGGTAGATAGAGGAAGGGGTACTCCACTTGATCAAGCATGCTTCATATACAAGCACACAAGATCAAGAAAAAGGCAAGAAAAGAGAGAGAGGGAGAGAGAGATATGGTGATAGAGATTTGAATCATGCATGCCCCATTCAAAGAACAAGCAAGATAAAAGAGAAAGGTGGGGAGAAGGAAAATGGGTTTAGGTTTTGTGCATGCCTCATGAGCACATGTGTGTGCATGGAGCAAGGGATAGAGGTTAAGCTAAAGGGGATAGAGATTGATGATATGGTGAAGAACAACTACAAGCCAACAAAAGATTTAAACAAAGGAAGATGATCCAATTAGAATTCAAGTAAAAACCAAATAATAGAAAAGGTGGCACTTGCATGGCCCATGCAACATAATTAATGCCAAATTTATCCTTGTGAAAACAATAATATTAACATGGCATTATTCATATGCATTCCCAAAAGGTGGGCAAGGCCAAGCAAAGATTATGGGTGGAATCCAACCAACAACATGAGCTAGAGATAACTCAAATAAACTGCCAAGCTCATATTAATTGGATGGTGGAATTATAAGGTGGTGAAAGAAAAAGGTGGTGGAGTCAATAAGAGAGATGCCCTCAACTCAACTTGGGCATTTAACAATATATTAAGAACCAAATACAATATCAAGAGGCAACTACAATTAATCATGCACATGAGATAAGAACCAAACAAGAAAGGGTTTTATATGATGCTCAAATGCAAGATGACATGATGACATGAGCATGATATGATGATGATGCAGCAATTATATGTTGGAAGTGGCCCTTTTTATTATCATAACATGTAGCATTACAGGTGTTAGACAACTGGGATGCTACAACTCTCCTGACTAAACAGGAATCTCCGAGATTCTAGGAAGAAGAAGAAGAAAAAGAGAAGGATGGTTGTACGGAGTTCATCTTCACGCTCCCATGTGGCTTCATCAGCGAATGGTGTGACCATTGCACCTTGCAAAACTTGATGGACTTGTTGCGAGTCCTTCGATTCTGCGTCTCAAGGATTTTGGTGGGGTGTTCTTGATAAGAGATCTTCTTGGAGGTCGATTAGCTCATGGTCCACGGTCTGCCGGGATCTTTGAAGCACTTCTTGAGAGATGTGGAAAACATCATGGACTTTGAGTTTTTGGAAGCTCCAAAGGTGCATAAGCAACTTCTCCTCTTCTACCACGTATCTTGAAAGGACCGATGTATCTAGGAGCCAACTTTCCTTTGATACCAAAGCGGTGTGTTCCTCTCATGGGAGTGACACGAAGGTAGCGAGATCACCAGGGCATACACCATATCTTTGTGCTTCTGTCATAGTTGCTCTTGACGACTTTGAGCAATCTTGAGTTCTCGAATGATATGCACCTTCTCCTCCGCTCGAGTTACAATGTCGAGGCCAAACCGATTCTTTCTCCTGCACTGACCACCCAATCGGAGTTACGCACTTGCGACCATAGAGAGCCTCGAATGGTGCCATCTTGAGACTCTTGGAAGCATTATTGTAGGAGAATTCAGCATATGGAAGGCATTCCTCCCACTTCATGCCAAACGAGATGACGCAAGCCGAAGCATATCCTCCGAATCGATTGATTCTTTCCACTTGTCCTTGCGATCGAGGGTGGTAAGCGATCTTTGAAGTTCAACTTTGTTCCCAAAGCTTTTGGAAACTCTCCCGAACTCGAGGTGAAGATGCTCCCAGTGCGAACTGATTTCAAGTGGAACCCCATACAGAGACAATTACATTGATATAGAGCTCAATAATGAATTCCGAAATTGTTTCTTTGATCGAAGAAATGAGCCACTTTAGAAAGCTGTCGATGACAACAAAAAATGCATTGTTGCCCTTGCGACCTTGGAAAGCCGGTGATGAAATCCATCTCTACTTTCTCCCATTTCCATTAGGAGGTTTCGATTGTAGAAGACCAAATGGTTTCGATGGACAGCCTTGACTCTGCAGCAGACATCACATTCGAGACATACTTGGCACAATACCGTTTCAACCTGTGCCACCAGTATTGTGTTTTCAAGTCCATGTACATCTTTGTCTGCCGGGATGGATAGAAAGAACCGAATCATGTGCCTCCTTGAGAACTTGGTCTCTCAGACCCGGGTAGTTTGGAACAAACATCCGGTGTTCAAATAAGAGCGTGCCTTGATCATCAACATGGAAGGACTCATACTTCGGAAGGTCAAGCTTAGCGATGAGCTTTTGGTGTCGGATCACCAAGGCGGCGAGAGCGAATCTGTTCTTCAAGAGAGGAGTAGCGGAAGGTTCGGAGATGCCCTTGTTCCACAATTTCGAGGTTCACCGACGGAATTCCTCGCATAAGAGCGGCTGCTCTTCTACCATGAGGTTGTTGACATAAGCTTTACGGCTAAGCGCATACGCCATGACGTTTGCTTTGCTCGGAGTGTAGTTGATGGTCACATCAAAGTCATTGATTGCTTCAATCCATCTCCTCGCCAAAGGTTGAGATCGGTGAGTGAAGATATACTTCAAACTCTTGTGGTCCGAGAAGATCTCACAGCGGTTACCAAGCAAGTAGTGCCTCCATAGCTTCAAAGCAAAGACAATCGCTGCTAGCTCGAGGTCATGTGTGGGATAGTTGATCTCATGCGTCTTCAATGACGAGGCATAAGCAACCACTGTTTCTCTTGCATAAGGACCGCACCCAATCCTTGCAAAGAGGCGCAGAATATCTGGAAAGGCTTAGATGTATCTGGAGGAACCAAGACGGTGTGGAAGTGAGCTTCTCTTTGAGTGTCTCAAAACTTTCTTGACAAGCAGGAGTCCACGGTACTTCTTGCCTTTCTTGAGGAGATCGGTAAGAGGCTTTGCTATCTTGAAGTTACGAACAAAGCGACGACAATAGCTAGCCAAGCCAGAAAACTCCGCACTTCCTTGACATTAGCGGGAGGAAGCCATTCAACTATTGTCTTCACGGTTTCGGGTTAAGCGCAATGCCCTTGGCGAGATAACATGACCCAAGTATGTTACTTCAGCGACCAAAACTCACACTTTGAGAACTTTGCATACAAGCGGTTCTCACGAAGCTTGTTTAAGACACACCGTAGGTGTTCCTCATGCTCCTCCTTGGACTTGGAATAGACGAATGTCATCCAGATATACCACAACAAACTTATCCAGTACTCCATGAAAACGGAGTTCATCGCCTCGAGAAGGTAGCAGTGCGTTGGTGAGACCGAAAGACATGACCGTGTACTCATACAGGCCATAGCGGGTGGTGAAAGCTGTTTTGGGCACATCTTCTTTGGAATTTTGATTTGGTGATAACCACTTCTCAAGTCCAGCTTAGAGAACACCACGGCTCACCGGTGATCAAAAGATCATTTATCCGTGGGAGAGGATATTTGTTCTTGATGGTTTTAGCATTGAGAGCCCGGTAGTCAACACATAGCCTATCGGTTCTGTCACGCTTCTTCACAAAGATTGTTGGACTACCCCAAGAAGAAGTGTTGTGTTGAATGAAACCCAACTTCTCTTGTTCATCAAGTTGTCGTTTGAGTTCAGCCAACTCAGAAGGACCCATTTTGTATGACCGCTTGGAGATAGGAGGCGTTCCAGGTTCAAGCTCAATCACGAATTCAACTTCGCGATCCGGAGGCATACCTGGCAACTCTTCGGGAAAGACATCTGGGAACTCACAGACCACTGGTACCCTCTGAATAGCTTCCATAGCATCATCATTCAGAGCCGCCAAGGAATAGACCTGGACAGCAGGAGTCAGACTTGGAGAAAAGACTATATGGCCTTCAGGGATCTTCAGAGACACCGAGCTCAAAGACAATCAATCACAGCTGCATTTCTTGTCAACCAATCCATGCCCAAGATGACATCAATGTCGAGCTGCCTGAACAATCAAAGAAGTCAAGAATGAAGATCCACCAATCTCAATCGATTGCCATGGCCGATATGACCCTCACCATGTTTGAACCCGTGATTGTACCACCAACCGCTTAGAGAGAGGAACCATGACTAACTCATTTTCTTACGCAAACTTGTGTGACACAAAGGAATGCGATGCACGAATCAAAGAGAACTCGCAGACCGAGTTAACGGAAAGCATACCCATCACAACTCCAGTGCGAGCTCGGCTTGAGAGGCGTTGACGTTAGCACGAACAACCGCAGACCCGGGCTTGGTGTTAATGTTGAGAGCCCGAGGCGGTGCAAGAACCAAGGAGAGCTTATTGCGAGATCTTGGCGGGGTTGAGGGAGAGCTTTGTTCTTCATTGGCAGCTCAGCTTTTGATGTCCAGGATCTCCACACACGAAGCAGGCACCAGCTGGACGTGGAGTAGAGTAGCCAGGGACTCCGCCAGGCGCTCCAGGGTAGTGGTGGTTGTAGCCCCTGGGAGCCGCAGTGGTGAAGTTTGGTGGCCTTGACGCGAAGCTTGCAGGTCTTGGTGGAGCCGGGAGCGACGGTGGGGTGTTAGGAACCCAGACACGCCGCTTAGAAGGAGCTGCCATAACTGCAGAGCTTGATGCATCCCTGTTGTGTTTCTTGGACTCCTCAAACATTTGCCTGCTTGCCTCCTCTTGCAGAGCTGTGTGCTGTAGTTCCAGGAAGGTTGCCGGTCTTGCATGCGTGATTGCATACTTGATCGACGCATTGAGCCCTTGCCTGAACCTTTTCTGCTTCTTCTTGTCATCAGACACCTCATCACCACCATAGCGAGATAGATTCATGAAGTTCCTGATGTAGGTGTTGACGTTATCATTTCCCTGCTTCAGGTTGAGGAAAGCCTCCTTCATCCTTTCCATCACAATCTCTGAGAGAAACTGCCTTGAAAGGCAGTGAACCTCTCCCAAGTTGGTGGAACCAGCAGCTTTCCTTCAAGTAGTTTTCCCACCAAAGAGCATCTCCTTGAGAAGGTGAGTAGCACACTTGACCCACTGCTTAGGAACATCGAGCCTCGAGCAACCTTGAGATCTCGCACCCAATCATCCGCGTCCGTGAGGTCGGTCGACACATCAAACCGACGAGGGTTGAACTTGAGGAAGCTCTTGATGTCACCACGCTTGGGAGGTGGAGGAGTGGAGCAAACTCATTTCTTCCGACGCCTCAAAGCGTGCTGGTTCTCTTGCATGGCTGCCAAAGCATTTGCAATGTTTGACAAATGAGCCCGGGCCCGAGGTATGTCCTCCTCATCCGTGGTGGAGCCATCCGTCATTGATATAAAACTCAAGTCAAGTACTATAATGGAGAATGATAATAATCCAAAATAGTACCAAAATGGAATTAACCAAGATTAAAGGATACAATTATCGAGATGATATTAAAATATCAACAAAGTTCATAGCACCTAAAAGATATTAAGCATATCGCACACGGTGAAAAGGAGTGTGGTACACAAATATATCAAAGAAAAATTTTCCACAAATTTCGCATTAAAATACCAATAGATGCATAAAATTTACTTAATGAATCAAGATTAGTGACTCTACCGATTCAATATACAAAAGCGAATGATACAAGTAGTGGTATGGTGACTCCATCCCGCACTCAAATCATTACTCCGCACATGAACAAGTGGAACACATATCCTAACCCTTCTTCTCACGTGAAACCTAAAGATTGGTAACTACGAAACGAACACCCCAAACAAGATAGCGTCGGATACAAAGAGGAAGATAGATTGCGTCGGTTTGCAAAAGCATCGGTATGGAATGTACCAACAGTTGATAACCAAAGGCAGATAAGATAACAACTTGGATGCAACAGATAGACAAGGGATTACACACACACACACAACCTATGGTAGTACGGAAACCCAGAACACGTGAATCCTAGTTTGAACTTTGAGAAGAGGATTGAAAACGTTGCACTTCCTTACCAGAAAAGGGTGGGTGGGAGGGTAAGAAGAAAAGTGGAAGCAGTCCTACTCTCGATTTGTTTTTCCTAGTATACATAACTACCAAAATATTTGCTAGACCGACAACGACTGCTTGGCTGAAACTCAAGGTCGGGATGGCTCGATACCAATTGTAACTACCTCGGTGAATTACGCCCTAGATACAAGCCTGGATGAGTGGTAGTGGTTGAAATAGGTGGGGCCCCAAAAGCCACTCCGGTAGTCCTTTCAGACGTCCCAACCACTACCCTCTCAACGGACCTGTCAGACGGGCAGAATCGGCGAAGGGATCAACTACGTGCACAAGTGGGTATGTACGCAAGCCACCATACAAGAGTACATCGAGCCATACCATCTAGAAAGAAAAGAAATATAGCAACGCCATACCAAGATTCAAATGACCTAGATAGATCTATATTTTAGGATACCTCATACAACACACACATCGAGTATCATGCAAGCGGCAAACAAAATCCGAGTACGGATAAGAAGCAAATCGGCATAAGATGCCATAGAAATAAGCACATCCCAACTACAGGTCTCACGGATCCCGTTCGGAATCTCTACACCGAACGATCGTTGCCCATGTCCTCGGCTTCTTCCACCCAAAGATCCGTCCGTGAGGGTACCGTCCATCCGAACAATAATTTATCGTGAGACCCTAAGGGTACTCAAGAAGTCTTAATGCCTCTAAAGGGGACACAACCTTGGGTGACGCAATTGCAGCAAAGATAAACCCTAGCAGTTCTACAGATAACGCTAACCATCCGCCTAACCAATGATAGGCGGATGTCCGTGAATTAAGAACAACATTATAGTGGTAATCTCATCGATCCATCCTCCTCCCGCTACCAACAAGGAAGCGGACGAACAACCCCCATCCGTTGGCAATTTTATTAACCATTCCATGAGTGTTGCACTATTTACTAGTCAAGTTACTTAGTCGATTAAAGCGGTACTTTAGTTATGCTTGTCTATGATCAAGAAACTGTGCTCCAAGTCGTCCATATCCGGACACGGCTTTGAGAAAGTTTTACCCGGGGTGCACCAATAGCAACACACGCCGATCAACCTCGGAAAACCAAATCAAAACCCAACGAGGCTTTCACGATTGAACAATCACAAGATTCAGAAATATTTGAGGGGCCACCCTTGAAGTACACCAACGAAGATAGTGACTCGAGACGGACTCAAGGTTTGGGACGGTCAGGAGCGATCGGGAACCCAAAACTGGGCTTGTCGACACCGCGTAAACGTGTCCCGATCCTAACAAAGATAGTGTCCTCGCACAATTTAAATACGTAAAGTAGCATGGCATAAGTACAGGATAGTAAATAAAACCTCAAACTAGTTTGTGGCCCCAAGGAATAAGATGAATCAAGCTCGCCTGTGGGGTCCCATATACCTCCGGATGTGGATAGCGCGATAAAAGAAGGAACAGAATCAAGTACTCGGGGTCTTACGGACACAAGTGAGCGGAAAAACCAAATAGCAGATGTTGCTCACGTGCCACTTTCATTAGTTCTCCCATACTACTCAAAGTTAAGTTGTTTAGGTACCTCATTATCCAATGACTCACATACCCTACACATGTTTCTACGACTCGCATGGCTCAAACAACTCCTATAGTAGTGGCTCATGGGATGGAGGAACAAGCTCAGTGGGGTTTAAAAGTAAAGGCTATGCATACTTGGGATTCAATTTAATGCATTCGCGACTCAATGATGCAAGAATAAGATAGAGGCAATAGGTACTGTATGTATGCAAGCATGTGGAAGTGCTTGTCACAACTCCGCTTGAAGCAAGGGACGGATCTGGGTAGTGCTCCTGGTTCTCTTGATATAACCCCTGCTCAGTGTTTATCCGAGAAAAACCAAACAAACAAGGCCGACATGAATATAGATCACAAGCATATGAATAAGATGCGTCAAGCAAACAATCATGCCATGATGAATGATGCACAATTTACATGGCAAGAAGGTAGCATGGCATGGTGAGGTGTGGAAAACAAGTAGCAACATTTTAGTGGAGTTTTGGTTCACATTTTGTTGTCATAACATTGCTGTACCCTATATTTTTATATGATGCATGCTGCAATTGAAGTTATGGATGGCATAAACAGAAAGGTCTCGTCGAGCTGATCATTTTAGACATATCATTTGCTAAATTTGGAATTAGGAAACAAAAGTGGTTAATTATTTAAGTTCTAGTGGCAATTGGGTAATTTACAACAACTTGGAATTTTAAATGTACAAAAGGCAAATTGAATGGCATATTTGAAATCCTGGCATTTTTCTGATATCCAAACATATATCATTTGTGTGATTTGGAATTACAAAGGCAAAGTTATTTAAATTCTGATTTGATTTTGAATTTTGAAATAATTTAGTTAGTTTGAATTTCTAAACAGAGTCTGAAAACATTTAACACTCAGGCCAGCCTAGCCCTAGTCGCAGACAGGTGGGTCCCGGCGCACACAGCCCCACATGTCAGCGGCTGGGAGAAAAGGAGGATCATGGGTTTATACTGAAACGTAAGGAGCCTTTTTATAAAAACATCCGACGACAGAGGGCTCGAGGACCGCGAGTTGGGCAAAAGGGGCGGGGGTTTTGTGCAAAGACGACGCTGGGTATCGTGCTTCTTCCTCTGAACTATCTCGACTAAAAAGGGCAGCTGGCGCGGGCGAGGGGACTCAACGTGGTCGCCGCCGTGTAGTGGGGCTAACCAAAGGCCGGCTTGGGGGAGATGCTAGGAGGGGCTAAGCGGCTAGGTGAGGTTGTTGGCGCCGGAGCAGACGACGACGACAAGCACTGGCACCGAGGGTGCTCGTCGCCGTGCCCCGCGTAACCAGGAAGCGAACAAGGGAGGGACGGTGTCTAGGAGGACCAGGGGCTTACCGCGGAGCGGTCGGTGACGGTGGCGTGGCTTGGGGAGGTCGCGATCAACGGCGAGGCAGACGGACCGATGAATTAGGGTCCCGGCGTGGCGTCGACGTGCAGGGCTGCTGGGGGCGTCTCCTCCTGTGGCTCCGGGCACGAGCCCGAGGCTTCCTCGACACCACTCCGCGCCCGCCTCGGATGCGTGTGTCTGGCGAGGTAGACGGCAGCGAGAGGGATGAGGCGATGGAGAAGGAGGCGAGGAGGAGCGAGCGAGCTCTGGGCGGATCTGGGGACGTCTGGAGGCGGGGAGAGGATAAGAAGGAGAGGGTGGGGTTGTGGGGAGGGGAAGGTGGCCTCGGTGCCACCTTTGCCTCCTCACGCATGGCACGCCAGCAGGCGTGGGCAGGCGGCGCTAGAGGAGGATGGCGTGGGTAGGCGAGGCTGAGGAGGCAACAGTGGGGGGGGCTGAGGCAGGGAGGAAAAGAGGGGGGGAAGGGGTGCCGAGCTAGCTGGTTAGGGTTGGCTCGGGTCAGGGCTTGCCTTGGGCTGGTTGGGGAAGTAGCTAGGTGGGTCCAGCAGGTAGAGAGAGGGGATGGAGAGCTGGGGCAGGGCATGGGGTGATCAAGCTAGGAAGTAGGGAAGAGGAGGGGTAGATAGGGTTTTGTTTAGAGAAAGGTGTAGATTAGGGTCTTGTGTAGATAGGATGGGGGTGGCATGGGGTAGGTTTTAGGGTTAGCTAAGAGGGGGTAGATAGAGGAAGGGGTACTCCACTTGATCAAGCATGCTTCATATACAAGCACACAAGATCAAGAAAAAGGCAAGAAAAGAGAGAGAGGGAGAGAGAGATATGGTGATAGAGATTTGAATCATGCATGCCCCATTCAAAGAACAAGCAAGATAAAAGAGAAAGGTGGGGAGAAGGAAAATGGGTTTAGGTTTTGTGCATGCCTCATGAGCACATGTGTGTGCATGGAGCAAGGGATAGAGGTTAAGCTAAAGGGGATAGAGATTGATGATATGGTGAAGAACAACTACAAGCCAACAAAAGATTTAAACAAAGGAAGATGATCCAATTAGAATTCAAGTAAAAACCAAATACTAGAAAAGGTGGCACTTGCATGGCCCATGCAACATAATTAATGCCAAATTTATCCTTGTGAAAACAATAATATTAACATGGCATTATTCATATGCATTCCCAAAAGGTGGGCAAGGCCAAGCAAAGATTATGGAATCAACCAACAACATGAGCTAGAGATAACTCAAATAAACTGCCAAGCTCATATTAATTGGATGGTGGAATTATAAGGTGGTGAAAGAAAAAGGTGGTGGAGTCAATAAGAGAGATGCCCTCAACTCAACTTGGGCATTTAACAATATATTAAGAACCAAATACAATATCAAGAGGCAACTACAATTAATCATGCACATGAGATAAGAACCAAACAAGAAAGGGTTTTATATGATGCTCAAATGCAAGATGACATGATGACATGAGCATGATATGATGATGATGCAGCAATTATATGTTGGAAGTGGCCCTTTTTATTATCATAACATGTAGCATTACAGGTGTTAGACAACTGAGATGCTACAGAAACCCTCGAATGTCGTTGTGCACGGTGCGATCACAATCCAGCGTAGCCAGATGTCCGAGAACCCTAAATGTCTCATATAACTTTGAAAAGGATGGATCACGAGAGGGAATCGAAGGCACGTGAGACGTCGAGTTTCAGAGGCACACCCTTTTCCCTCCCCATACCGTTGATCTTCCATGCCATCTGCTTGACCAAGATGAAGTTATCGTACGTGCCGATTGATTCGTACCGGCCAGACCTTTCATCTTGGCCACAGATAGTTGGCGATGAATTTGGAGAAAAGCTTGGGAAACTGTGCACAAGGCTAATCGGCATGCACTTCCTCCGCGTCACGTTTCTTTGTGATGAACATTATGCGAGCACGGTTCAGTCTACCGAAGGCACGCTCGTCCCCTACATACATACAGCTTCACAATCCCCATATACAGCTTCAGAATAGCTGTCATGATCTCCTGCTGCTTGTCCAGTTCTTTTGGTGGCTTCTCCAGAAGCCGTCCTACTCCAACTTTCTGGAAAAGCTGATTTTAAAATTTTGTGAGGCTTCTAAATTAGTTTAGCTTAACCACTTTGAGAGTCTCATGATTTTTTTAAACCGGTTTTCTAGAAAAACGCTAGGGGTATGACAACTTTTCGAAGAAGCCGTCAAAAGAACTAGACCTCCCACGAAACCATGTGGATCCGGCGCAAGATAAGGTTGCAACTCTTGATTATTCCCCACGCTTCTTAATAGGATCACGCAGCTCCACCGTGCTCTCATGCAGGCCAAGTGTCTCCCAGTCCAGCATGTGATCCCTGCTCTGAATTTTCCCTAGAAGATCGGTGTATGCTCCGAAGATCTCTTCTTTTCGAGACTGCTCGGTGATCAACTCATCGCCATGTTTGATTGCAGTGGATACAGTTCTTCGTGCGCCTCCTGTCTGCTTGCTACTCCATGGAACAACAACGGGGAGCTCGCGTCCTGTCTTTCAGCCATCGCAGCCTAGGGCGCTGCCTTGCCATCGTCCGTTCCAGTGAGGATAGACCCAGCACTGTATGTTCAGAGTTTTCCGTAGTAGCCAACACTCGACAGTGCTTTTGTTAGACGATCCCACCCAGAGAATGTCCTGTTCCACACAGAATTTGCAAGTGAATTTCATCAACAAAAGTACAAAAACCTTCGGTTAAAAATCTGTTCGCAAGAGACATTGCTTGCTCCTCTCTGTTAGCTGTTTTACTTACGACGACAAAGGCAGTGAGCCAGTGACGACGCTGCCTGTTGAACAGATCGATTATCTCCAGATGGAGCTTCAGCGTACACATCATCGAATGTAACAAGGGGTGCCAGGGCAGTATCGATCGAATGTGAGCCAAACTGCAGCGATCGTCTTGTCAGGCATTTCTGCCACAGTGGAAACCATCTGCTTACCGCACCAAGACAAGCGGCAGCAATACTGGCCTGGCGAATATAACATTGTGCGATGCTACCGCAGTTTATTGGCTAGTCTATTCTTCAAGCAAGCAAGCAAAAGACAGCGTCAGCTAGGCGCCAAATGAGAGGAAAAAGAGGTCTAAGCAGTCTCCACATCGGGTACGGCATCGCCAGCTATGTCGTCAGGCCCAGCGTCCTTCTGCTCCACAAAGTCATACCCATATTCCTCTTCTGAAGGATCCTCCTCCACGCTCCTGCCAAAGACGAAGGGCCTCTTGCCCATCGTCGTGAAAGGCATTAGGCCCAGTGCACGCGCCGTTTTGATCTCTCTCGCGACCTTGCGCTGAGCTTTCGCACTTATCTTAGTCTGCAGAGCCGATCAATAAGTTAGCCACCTCAATAAAAGCATCATCAGCAAAGGGGAAACACTCAGAAACAAACCAGCATTTCCATTTTGTGAGTAAGAGTGTAACGATTTAAAACATTGCAAACTAGATGTAGGGATGAGGTAATTGCATTGAAGGGCAGTTGCTATTTGAATCTGACACTCTTTTATTACAAAAAAGATGTCATTTAGCTTGGAATATAATAGAATATAAGCAGGATCTCGATTTCTATTTTCTGTACCATGAAGACAGGAATGTCTTCACCCCAAATTTTCTTATTTTATATAGAAGTCAGGAAAGTATCATTACCTGATTCCTCTTGATGATAATGCCAGCTTCTGTGAGAAAGTTGGAGAGGAATCTAACATTCTGCAAGGAATAATTCCATGTGATCAGAAACTGAAACTTTAACAATTGCAATAGCCTACGATATCAAGATGCATCATGCAGATCAAACAGTAGGTAATTATTTGAAAAAATGGTTACAAGCACCAAAGCATAAGCAGTACAGAGCAAACTGGTACACTTCCAACAAAAAGATTACCAAGTTTAAACCTTACCTTCTTATGTTAATGGAAATAATCATTGCCCCCTTTGACGAAGGTGGTATTTTGATTGGTTAGACAAGGCTTTGACCAACAATCACTCCACTGTACTAGTCTATTTATGAGACATAAAACTGATGTCACTAGATTTGTAATGAGAATATTTGTTGGTCAAAACTTTGGCTTAATCAAAATATTCCCTAAGTTCTACAACAGAGAGAGTGAAATTTGGCACGTCACTTTCTCTGAGACCCCCCACACCTGAGTTTAGTTACCCAACTCACATAAGCGTGATTCTAACAGATTAGCCCCGTTACCCTGCCATGTATGGCAGCAAGATAACCATGTGAGAGGCTTCTAAAGATTCCAAAAGAATATTTATCTTATTGATTGTGACCGGCAAAGTTCTATTTTTTCCGGATGCATGACTAGGTTCGAAATTCTTTTAATTTCTTCCTATAGATGTTGATGTATGTCTGCAGTTTTTGTACGAGAAGGTTAGGATGGTGCCTGTTGCCAAGCACATGATGTGTGCAGAACAAAATAATTGCCACTGTTCTTGAAGAAGGTTTCAGCAATATGTATTTTGGGATGGGGAAATCAATAGGTGAACAAGCCTGATGCACCAGGCTCTAGGCAACACAAACAAAATATTCAACAAGTTCGTTAGTTTGTTTGCAGGAACAAGTTATTGTTGTGCTTGAGAAGATTCATGTTAAGGTTGCTGCAGTTCTCTTTGTGCTGATTGGGTTGGTAGCTCACAGAACATTCCAAGTGATATGGTCTTCGTCTTGGAAATTTTCTACCTTTCTTTCTGCTGATTGGTATTATGGTTATATCAGTTTTAATTTTGTTATGTAATGCAGGTGGTGCAATATTATTCTGTAGCAGGCAGAAGTTTATGTGGTACACATGAGTGACTTCTGGAAATAAGAAAGAAAAATAAGGAAAATAGTATGTTTCATGCCCACACAACTTACTGTGTTCCAGTATTGGCATCATCTTAGAAATTTAGAAGAAATTTGAGGGAATAACTCAAATCAACAGGATATCAAGCAAGTTGTCAGTTCACTATACCGATATTAATAATTACTAAACTCAATACGACAGTAAGCATCTAGAGAAAATGTCTGAATCTCACAACTTTAGGTAGTGTAACAAGATTGTTGGGCAAATTAGCACAGGCGTAACACTATACTCATTTAGGCTATGACTTACTCCTCCATTCATGATAGAAATGCAATCTGAGGCCTACGATAATCATTGTATACCTGAATTTCATAATGGTTAACAGTTCTAAAATCTGAAATTTAGAAGCTGCCAAAGTACTAAAATCTATCAACTAAATTTGAAACAAAAATTGTGCCAGTTCACGTAGGTTGCGGAAAGTAGACGTACTTACCCTAAAATCAGCTTTCCTTAAAACGTCCTTTGTAGTTGTTTCAAACTGAGGTCTAGGAGCATTCCTTGGAGCTGCAGGTCTTGTAAGGTCAAGATCCTGCATGCAGTAGATTTGAATAAGATCGGGTGTTAGAAGAGTGCCAGATCCTTGCATAAGTAAATAATAAAAGCAATTTAGAAAATAGAAGACTATCTTATTGTGGTTTACGATTGCTTAGACAATAGTGGATCAGATGAGCAACTTTCTGTTTTGATAAACATCTATCCACAAAAGAGCACTACACTGTGTGGATATATATCAACATCGCACAATCTAGCTCACCATTTAGCCAGGTTTCCAGAATACTTTTATGGGATAAAACGAACCTCAAGATTGCAAAAGAGTTGTGGTCTCTTGAATACTTGAACCACTGAAGTAATGAATAGATACCCCGCTTACCTTGACATTGTAGGTCGAGCCTCGCCTGTAATTCACATCTGGCCTAAAATCATAGTCATCGTCCTCGACCTCATCCGTCATATGAAAAGTGCGGGCCGCGTCGTCCAACTTCTCGTTCATGCCATCGTTCAAGGAATCGTAGCCGTCCATGCTCCCACCAAACCCAAAGCTACCCCTGTCACCAAACCCAGAGTTACCCCTGTTGCCCTGCCGACCAAAGGCACCCATTCCAGAGCCCATGCCTTGTCTTCTGGAGTAGTTCCCAGCCCCATCGAGGTTCCCGAAGATCGAATTGTCATTTTGCTCCGAATGGCCTCCAAACATCCGGTTTGTAAACTCCTCCACGGTGTCGCCCGCGCCCTCTTCTGCGAAGCAACATTCCAAGCAAACAAGCATGTGAAAAAAAGCATCGCTGAAACATTTTAAAACATCGATTTCCCAAATAACAGGCATGCCCTCTCATCACACAATCATGGGTTTGAGCACGCGAAACCTAGGCAGCAAGTTCGCTCTGAACCTAGATCTCTACCGGCTCCGGTCGCCATTCGATCAGATTTTTGGCTGTAACGGGATAGAGAAAGGGTGATCTAAGTCCAGATGCGGCAAGAGGTGTTGGAGACACTGCACGGAAGAGGAGAGGGGTAACGGGCGCTCACCGGACTGGAAGGGGCGACGGAACGAGGATGCGCCGGCGGCGGCGTACGGTGGATCCGAAGGGAGGAGACGGCGGAGCGAGCCGGGTCGCGGAAGAGACCGTCTCAGCGCTGAGCTCGCCATCTCGCTCAGTGACTCGTCGGCGGCGCCGCAACCCGTCACCAAAGGAAGCGGAGGGGGGATTTAGGGGTTTTGGTCTTCCTTTTGCATTTCGAACCCCGTAGATGATTCTTTTTGTGTTTTGGCTTTTCAAGGCCGGCTGTCCGAACCAATTCATAATTCTTAATTTCCTTCTACTTGTTCTTTCGCCTGAGGCTGACAGGCTGTTGTAGATTACGAGTTTCAAAGCGCACATGTGTTCTTCAGAGACAAAACTATGATCACCATCCCATCCTTTTAGTTAGGCTCACCACGCGTCCCATGTTATAGAATCGGATAACAATCCTTGTAAGATTGGCCGATACAACGAGGTATTTTTTTGCCAAATCTATCCAAATCTGAAAACTTCAACCGATTATGATCTCTTCTCGAAAATAATTCGGAATCTGACCCCTAGGATTGGCGTCATTTTAAATGGAGCCGAAATTGTACAGATCGGCTCGCGCACGTCAGAAAACCAAACCGAAGGAGGTCGGGTCCGTTTAAAACGGCACCGACCTCCATAGGTTGCCCCCTGTTGTCACGTGTTGGCGCCGACCTGTATAACTTCGGCTCCGTTTAAAATAACGCCGACCCTAGGGGTTATATTCCGAATTAGTTTCGGGGAGGGTCAGATTCGGTTGAAGTTTCTCGAAAAGGTCAGATTTGGCAAAAAATACCGCAACGAGCAAATAATACACTTCGTCGCATAGAATTGTCAGCAGAGACGGACGCGCTCACGCGCCTCACCCCGCACGAAACGAGAGGCAAGCTCCCGAGAGTCTTCCAGTGTCTTCTGGCTTCTTCCCCCTCTTTCTCCGGTGGCCTCGTTGTCCGAAGGAGAGGGGGGAGCCTAGCTTGTAGATAGGGTAGGCGGCTAGATGCCGAGTTTGGGCTTGATGCCCATAGAAAGAAGCCGCGTATGGGTCTGTGCACCAGATCTGGGGCGGTGTAGGAGTTCCCCTTCTCTTCCTTCTCCTGCTCGGTGGCGAGCGGATGGAGGCGGAGGAGACCACAGCTTCCACAAATAAAGCTGCTTCGGATGGCAGGTTGGGTCTTCTTCTCCCGGTGTCTTTTCTTCTACTGGTCGGTCGTGGCGGAAGGGGGCGGAGAGATGACGAAGGTGAGCGGCGGGTCCTCCTGCTGTTGCCGAGCTACTCCTTGGTGCGCTGGAGCAGCACCGGGAGGTTGCGGCGCTTCCCTCTGTTCAACGCTTCCTTGGTGGAGCCGGTAGCAGGTGGGAAGTTGTCTGCAGCTCGGGAGATTGCTCAAGCTTCACTAGCGGGAATTCAAGAACAGCTTCCTTCGTTGGCTCGTGGCCGGCCGTGGCGGCGAGGGCGAGTGGCGAGAAGGTGCTGGGAAGGTGCTTCCGTCCGGTGAAGATGGCGTCCCGGCTCCCCCGGGCGACTCGGCTTCCTCTCCGGCGAATCCCAAGCGGAGCCCAAGATGGGTAACTACTACCTTTGCCCAAAATCCAGGCTGAGTCGGGGTCGTTGGCCAAGATGGCTAGAGCGTCTTCAACCTCCAACATGTGAGACCTTCTCTCTCCCTCAGTCCGGCATGTTGTGTTGCTGCAAGCCCAAGTGGTGTCGTCCCCGGTGCCTGCAGTGGTGGCCAGCTTCTGAGGCGAGCAATCAACGACAATCAAGGACTTGATCGCGTTTCTGCAATAGTTTCTTGGGTGTTTGGTGTAAAAGTTTTTGGACCTTGTTGTTATCCTCTTTTCTTTAGGGTCCTCTCTGTAACTTGTAGACTCCTTGCCGTTATATGCAAAGTCTAGGCCCTTCGAGGCCTTTCCAAGTTCCAAAAAAACATAGAATTGTCAGCGTCGACCACGGGAAGTGAGGAAGGAGCTGCACTGAAGGGCTAATGGTCTATGGAACTGCGGGAATACAAGTAGAACATGAGAGCATCTCCACTATTCACCCAATACGGCATCTGGGGCGGCTCGATTTTGGGCCGTATGTGTGTGGGTGGTGGTGGGGTGGGGATACACGGCTTCGGGTCGTGTATGTAACATCCCAGCATTAGAGCTTAGAAATAAGTTGAACTCAGATGTGTGCATTGCATTCATGCATAAAAAATCCGAATAATTTTCGCGCTTTTGAACAAAACTTGTCAAAGTGATTGAAGCTTCTCTTAACTTGATGGAATTGAAGTAGATCGTCAAGTTAATTGCGATAAGTTTTAATGTGACCTTTGTTAAAAACTTATTTTAGGTAAAGATAATTTGATTTAAGGGTAGATCAAATGTAATAAAACTAAAACACCACACATTGCTTAATGATTAATATCTGATCCTAAAGAGAACATCTCATAGTATTCATCACAACAACCCATGAATACCAAGTAAAGAATATAACTCAAGTAACAAGAATGTAGTAACTAAATCTTGACCTATCTTATCTTTATATATTTCTACCATGAGTATCATGGTAATACCTAACCTTAAACCTTTAGTTATATTTGAGTAGGAACAAAATCAAGTCAAGACCATTCATCACATATATTTCTTTCCATACCAATCCTTATCATTTCTATTAAACATTATCCTAATATCCATTGTTCATCAATGTTGAGTAATTGATACGTCGTAAACGTGTCTATAATTTTTTATGTTCCATGCTTGTTTAGTATCAACTTTGCTATGCTTTGTCTACACTTTGAGTTATTTTTTATACATTTTCTGGGACTAACCTATTAACAAGATGTTGCAATGCCAGTTGCCTGTTTTCTATTGTTTTTGGTTTCAGAAAAGCTAGTAAGGAAATATTCTTGGAATTAGACGGGGCAAAAACCAAAAGTCAATATTTTACCGAGATGAGCACAGAGACCAAAGGGCGACCGTAGGGGCGCCACAAGGTGGCCGCACCCCCCAGGTGCGGGCCCACCCTAGGTCGCGCCTAGGAAGGGTGTGCCCCCCTGGACGCCCTCCTGTCTCGCCTCTTCGTCTATAAAATCCCCCGATGCCAAAATCCTAAGTACCCGATCAGATCTCCATGAAATAGTCAGTAGCCGCCGCCACCATCGTCCTTGGATCGGGAGGATCTGAAGCTCTTCCCGCACCCTGCCGGAGGGGAGATATCATCTCGGAGGACTTCTTCATCACCATGCCAGCTGACGAGGTTGGATCTCATCAATGCCCATTGTTATGGACTTGGGTTTTGGATAAGATGGGGATGCTGGAGATCGCGGAACGGTTAGCAAACAAGCAACACGGGGACACAAGGTTTTACCCAGTGTAACTATCTCGGTGAATTACGCTCCTAGTCACAAGCCTGGATGAGCGGAAATGGTTGAAATAGTACGGTGGGGCCCAGATGCCACTCACAGGTAGACCTTTCGGTCGTCCCAACCATTTCCAAACATCGGGACAAGAACGGGCGTGAATCGGCAGCAAAGGATCAACTACATACACAAATGAGTATGTATGCAAGCCACCATACAACAAAGACATCGAGCCATTCCATCTAAAAAGAAAGGAATACAAGAACGCCATACGGCAAGATTTAAATGTCCTAGATAGATATAATAGTTTAGGATATCTCCTCATACATCAAACATCGAGTATCGGTGAGCGGCAAACAAGATCCGAGTACGGATAAGAAGCAAATCGGCATAAGATGCCCCTTAAAATAAACACATCCCGCCCATAGATCTCACGGATCCCTGTTCCCGGAATCTCTACACCGAATGATCGTTGCCCATCGTCCGTCTCCTCCACCAAAGATCCATCTCGTGAGTGTACCTGTTCATCTGAATCAAACAATTTATCGTGTGAGACCCTAGGGGTACTCAACAAGTCTTTATGCCTCTAAAGGGGACACAACCTGGGGTGACGCAATTGCAGCAAAAGATAAACCCTAACAATTCTATAGATACTCGCTAACCATCCGCCTAACCAAATGTAGACGGATGTCCGTGAATTAAAGATAACAGTTATAACAGTAATATCCACAGATCCATCCTCCTCCTCGCTTACCAACGAGGAAGCTGAACAACCCCCATCCGCTGGCGTTTTATTATCCATTCCATGAGTGTTGCACTATTTACTAGTCGCTTATTTAGTCAAGTTAAAAGCGGTACTTTAGTTATGCTTGTCTATGATCGAGCTGTGCTCCAAGTCATCCATAACCATGCGACACGGCTTTCAGAGTTTTACCTGCAGGCTGCACAAATAGCAACACACACTCGATCAACCTCGGAAAAACCAAATCAAAACCCAACGAGGCTTTCACGACAAAGCAATCACAGATTGAGAAATATTTCAGGGGCCACCCCATTAAGCTACCATAACGAAGTTAGCCGACTCGAGACGGACTCAAGGTTTGGGTGGGCTATAAACGACGGGAACCCGAAAATGTGGTGGGCTTGTCGATACACAACGTGTCCCGATCCTAAGCAAGACAAAGTGACATCGCACAATTTTAAATAAAGCAATAAAGCATGGCATAAGTACAAGATAGTAAATAAAACCTCAAACTAGTTTGTGGCCCCAAGAAATAAGAATGAATCAAGCTCGCTCGGGGGTCCCATAATCCTCCGGATGTGGATAGCGAAATATTCAAGGAACAGGAATCAAGTACTCGGGGTCCTACGGGACACAAGTGAGCATGAAAAACCAAATAGTAGATATTGCTCACCGGTGCCACTTTCATTAGTTATCCCATTACTACTCAGGTTAAGTTGTTTAGGTACCTCGTTATCCATCAGACACTCACATACCCTACACATGCTGTTCTACGACTCGCATGGCTCAAACAACTCCTGTAGTAATGGCTCATGGGATGGAGGAACAAGCTTCGGTGGGGTTTAAAAGTAAAGGACATGCAATACTTGGGATTCAATTTAATGCAATCACGACTCAATGATGCAAGAATAAGATAGAGGCAATAGGTACTATATGTATGCAAGCATGTGGTAGTGCTTGCCTGGCAGCTCAGTTGAAGCGAGAGAAGGATCTGGGTAGTGCTCCTGGGTTTCTTGATATATCCCCTGCTCAGCGTCTATTCGAAGAAGAACCAAACAAACAAGGGCCAACATAAATAAAGTGCACAAGCATAAGAATAAAATGCGACAAGCAAGCAATCATGCCATGATGAATCATGCACAATTTGCATGGCAATAAAGTAGCATGGCATGGGCGAGGTGTGGAATACAAGAATGAATCATTTTATTGAGTTTTGGCCACATTTTATCCTCATATTAGTTGTTGTTTACATTATATTTATATGATGCATGCTGCAAAACAGAACATGGAATGCATAAACAGAAAGGTCTCATCGAGCTAATCATTTTAGACATATTATTTGTCAAATTTGGAGTTATAAAACAAAGGTTATTAATTAATTAAGGCAAAAGGGCATTTTATTGTAATTTAAATCAACTTGAAAATTTAAAGTGCTCAAAACATATTTTGGATGGCATATTTGAAATCCTCACATTTTTTCGATCTAAAAACATATATCATTTGTATTATTTGGATTTGTATTTTAAAAGTTATTATAAATCTGATTTGAATTTGGAATTTGAATTGAATTTGAAAAGATTTGAATTTAAAAACAGAAAACAGAAAAAGCTTTTTCTACTCAGGCTAACTTAGCCACAGACGTTGACGGGTGGGACCAGGCTGACTAGGACACACAAAGTGAAACTTTTCTTACCAAAGACAGGCTAGCCCCCGGAGGTGGGGCCAGCTGCGGTGCGTCCCGGCCGGGTGCACCGTGCAGAGCCACGTGGATCAGCTGAGGACCGCGGGTTGAGGAGTACCAAAACCCGAGAGCCTTTTTGCAAAAATGCCACGGGGCTGACATGTGGACCTGGCCGGACCATGGATGAGGAAAAAGGTTTGGGGAGGGTATGGGAAAAGCTGGCTGACCATCGCTTTTCTTCTACGCGTCGGACGGAAAAAGCAGAGGACGGCGCGGCGAGGCGGGGTTCGAACCCGCGACGCGGGACGCTCACAGAGGGCGGAGCCACTGCGGTGGCCTAGGTTAGTTGTACGCATGGAGGTTGGGGTCTAGATAGGGTTTCTGTGCGACGCGGGAGCGGGCAGACGCTGTTGCCGACGGCGCGCGCAGCCTGTTCGACGAAACAAACGGTGGCACTAGGGCGGTACGTCGAGGCAGAGAATGTCAGGGAGAAGGAGGAGCTCACCGCGGGGCTCTTCGTGGGGTTGGATCGGCTTGCGGAGCAGCGGATCGACGACGGCGCTGGCGGACCGGAGCTAGGGTTTTGTCGGAGCGGCGCCGGTGTGCAGCGAGGCTGGTCCTTCTCCTCCTCTGCAGTGCAGGGGGTGCGTAGGGCCTCCTCGACCTTGCCGACAACCTCCTGCCCGCCTACGCCTCCTGGATTGTCGGGGAACGGTGGAGACCGACGGTGGCCGGCGATGGTGTAGCCGGTGGTGGGGAGGGAGGAGAGAAGAGGGCGAGGCCCTGGGCGGATCTGGGAGAGGCAGAGGAGGGCCGGGAGATGGAGTAGATAAGGACGGGGGAGAGGGGTGCCGTGGGGAGGTGGTGAAGGAAAAAGGTGGCTCGGGTGCCACCTTTCCTCCTCCTCACGTGCTCGAGCATGGGAGGACAGGCGCAGCCAGTGGGCGGGTAGAGGCTACCAGGTGGGGACGGGCGAGGCCAAGGAGGGTGGTTCGTTGTGGGGCATGCCAGGCAGAGAGAGAGCAAGAGGGAGGAGAGGGGAGGTGCTCGGGTTGGAGCTAGGGTTGGAGGAGAGGCTCGGGCTAGGGGGGGCCCTCATGGCAGGGAGAGAAGAGAGGGAGAGAGGGACTAGCTCGGTTTGGTTAGAGGGTGGCCTCGGGTTAGGTTAGAGGGTGGTGGTATGGTAGATGGTGATAGTGGTTAGGTGATTAGGGTTAGGGTTTTGGATTGAGAGGAGGGTTTAGAGAGAGAGGGTGATGGGGTAGATCATGGTGGTGGTAGGGTTTAGAGGTAGAAATAGAGAGAGGGGGGGTTTAGGGTAGGGCTTAGCTATGATCACCAAAGATTATGCTTGGAAGGAGGTGGAAAAAGAGAGGAAGGTGAGGAAGGTGAGGTCAAAAGCAAAAGACTAGGGCCAACATGAATAAAGTCTCAAAGATCCATGTTTCACTTGCAAAAATACATGAAAAACCCAAAGGAGGGAATGATGGTGAGATTTGCATGGCCCATGCATAAACATTAATGCTAGGTTTTATCTGGTGAAAACAAAATAATATCTCATGGCATTTATTTATTTGCATCCTCAAAAGATGGAGTAAGGCCAAGCAAAAGGATTTGTAGAATTGGACCCACCCTATCTCCCATGAGCTAGATTAAACACCAAAATAAAAGTAATTACAAGCTCATGGATAATGGATGGTGGAATTGTAAGGTGGTGAAAGAAAGGTGGTGGAGTGGAATAAAGATATGCCCCCAACTCAACTTGGGCATTTAAACAATATATCAAGAACCAAATACAATATCCAGAGGCAAATACAATTTACAATGCATATGAGAGAAGAACCAACACAAAAAGGGTTTTATATGATGCTCAAATGCAAGGTGGCATGATGACATGAGCATGATATAATGATGATGCAACAATTATATATATGAAGTAGCCATTATATTACTAGACCAAGTAGCATTACAATTGTTAGACAAATGGGATGCTACACCCAGGTTCAGGCCCCCGGAGGGAAAACCCTACTCCTGCTTGTCTGCTCTTGATTACGGCAGAACCGAAGGTTACAGGGGTGCGTAGATGCAACCTGGCGTGGAGGTGTGTATGCGAAAGTATGAGGAGGAGATCTAGGTCGTGCCCTCCTAGCCTTTATATAGACTCAGGCAGGTCCCGGGCATAGACCTAGTCGGTTACAGGTTCTAGGATTTTACCCCTTTGAATTTCCTATCTACTCTAGTCATGCTCTCCAAGGATCCGAAAGCGTCATGGGCCTTGGCCACCCAAAAATCTTCATGGTCCGGTGTATAATTGCCGTGGGCCTTCCTTGGGCTGGACCAGGTATGCTGAGATCATGTACCCGTGGGGTATAACCATGTCAGTAGCCCCCGAGTGTTCAGTCGAATCGTAGATTCGGCTGAGGACTCTGCAATCTTTCGGGTGCAACTATGTATTTCAATAGTTCATGTGTAGGGATTATTGATGCGTGTGCATGACTCACCCGACGGATCAGGGTCAGTTAACTGTCTTAGGATGAAACAACATGATCTTCTTCAGGTTCGAGTCCCTCAACTCGAACCCGGAACATATGCTGGCGTAATTCGACTCAGGCCGCGGAGGACTTACAGGAGTGGAATTCCAGTGAATTTAATTGATGTACCCAACGCGTCTGTCGGGATTTTTCATCGCACTTGTTAGCACAGGTTTTTACTAGCAGAGCGCAGTCGTGTGCGTTGCCAGGCCATCAGATGATATCTGTAGGTCTTATCTTTGTGTCGCAGACACAACATCCGAATGTTTATCACCGCGGAGGTGTTTCGGGTGGTCAAGAAGAATGTTGCTCACTTAACGTTTAGTTGGGGCAGAGTTGCCGAAAAGTTTTTGCATGCTGATCCGAAGGATCGCGGTCGAAGAATTCATAGGGTGCGCGACCAGCGCTCCCTATGGGAGTAGCCCCCGAGTGTCTGTTCGAGTCGTATACTCGAGCGGAGACTTTAATTCAGACGTTGTTCAGTTGTAAGTTCGTAGGACACAAAAAAATTCGGATGATTAAATCCGTCCTCCCTATGGGAGTTGCCCCGAGTCCGTAGTGGAGTCGTAGACTCGACGGAGGACTCGAAGTAATAGTTCGCTTATATTCATCTTTCGGGTGTGCGGACAGCGCTCCTGATAGGAGTAGCCCCTGAGTAATTGGTCGAATCGTAGATTCGAGTGAGTACTCTTAGCTTTGAAGCCGAAGAAATTGTAGCTGCTGCTAGTGTAGCTTTTGATGACGTTAGTGCTGACGATCGATGACCTCAAGCGTCTGCTGCGCCAGATATGACTTGACTGGACGAACATGGGTCCCACTGTCTGACCTTGAATTGACCGGTCACGTGCGGCGTGGAGATAATTACGGCATCGCCTCGATTTCCAAGCGTAGTGGACGGCGTGTTAGCGACGGTTCGTTGTGATGCTGACACGTGTATGGCCAGATCCTGCCGTTGGCGTTAGGTCTTCTCGATGGACGGCTGTCGTGCATCGTCTTCGTCTTTATAATCATTAGGGAAAACTTCAGTTTGTTTTCACCGCATCTATTCTTGCTTTCACTGCTTCCTTGTGTTCTGAGAGCTCTTGCTGTGCGCTGGAATATTCCTTCACATTTCCTTCTTCCATCCTGTTCTCTCGCCGCCGTCACCGCCGTACCACGATGGGGAAGCCTAAGAAGTCGTCGTCTGCGGTTGGTACCAGCGCCGCTAGAGGGAAGAAAAGTGCCGCCGCTACCCGTGTCACCGACGGTGGCTGGCGGTGATCGGAGACGCGGGAGAGTGATCTCCGCAAGCTTCATGAAAGGGCACGATCCCGCAGGATAGGGAGGCCGTTAAACTCCCAGGAAATGAGGTAATCCCCCGTCCCCCCGTTGGGTATCGGGTTATGTTCCTTGCCTTTGTCATTCGTGGATTTTCCTTCCCAGTCCACGACTTCCTTCGTGGACTGCTTTTTCTGTACGGTGTCTAATTGCACCATCTTTCCCCCAATTCTCTTCTTCACATTGCTTGTTTTATCACTTTCTGCGAGAGCTGGCTCGGTATTGAGCCGCACTTTGGCCTCTTCCGGAAACTTTATTCCATGAAGAGGCAATCCGGTTCGGATGGTGTTTATCCCATTGGGGGTTGCATCATCTCCCTCAAGCCCAATTTGCTTTTCTTTTCTTTTTCCATGTCCGAATATGTCCAGTACTGG
Organism: Avena longiglumis; assembly: GCA_030063025.1. Classification (NCBI taxonomy): domain Eukaryota; kingdom Viridiplantae; phylum Streptophyta; class Magnoliopsida; order Poales; family Poaceae; genus Avena; species Avena longiglumis. Next base: position 410,281,159 of record CP125974.1, on the reverse strand, counting down.
CGGAGGCGATGGTTTTATATCCGCGACTCCGTAGTACCTGGGCAAGATTTTGGTCTTGTTCCTTTCGACCCCTCCCAAAAGATTGAGCCAAAAATGTCTTGGAAAAAAAAGATCTTGGATGGCGAGGTAGCGGAGATAGAGGCTCTCTATCGTCGGGTGGAGGATCTCCAGTTGATTCCGGAGAAGGAAGTGAACGGTGTGGATATCATCTGCACCTTTCTCGAGCGTCGGGTGCAACCACTCCAGGCTAGGGTGCACCCGATGTTCCTTTATGCTGGCCGGCGTGATCCGACGAGGGTTTTGGCTGAGAAATTCTCCCAGGGAGATCTCGACAGGGCCCTTCGCTTGCTGCTGAAGTTCAAGGCTGGAGAGGATATCCCGGGGAAGTCACTGACTCCTCCGTTTTCTTCTTCGCTTCCTGTTCCACATGTGTAGATCTGTGCGCGTAGCGCTATTTTTCGACTGCATTGTTTTGTGTTTGTTTGCTAACAAATTGTTCTTCTCATGTGCAGAGCTTCAAAGTGCTGGGTATGTTGCCTCCATTACCCGAAGTATATCCGGATGCTCCGGATAATGATGTGGTGGATTCCATGTCCGAGCTGCCATCGGCACGATCCTTGGCTGAATATGCCAACGAGTCGAGCGAGGACCACACTCGCAAACGATTGCGGAGCTCCAGCGAGTCTTCGGATGCTTCGACTCCTCCGACTCCTAGGAACCCTTCGTGTCTTGAGCGTCATAGTGACGGGCATGGAGGCTCTTCCTCTCCTATTCCTGCTCTTCCCATGCGGGTTGTAGCGCCGCACCCGCCAGCGAAGCGGAAGAAGGAAGAAAAGAAGGAAGAGAAGAAGGAAGAGAAGAAGGAAGAGAAGAAAGAGGAGAAGAGAGTCCGAAGGACCCCTCCTGTCTTCAACTTGAGCTCGCTGGACTCGTAAGTTTCCTCTGTACTGCTTTTTCTCTGCTGTTGACTTTGTGCTTGTGCTAATTTGTCCTTGTGCAGGCACTCTTCCAACGATTCCTACAGTGATGGTGCTCGAGAGATGATGGGGGAGTCGAAAGTTGTGTCTCCTCCTCCTCCTCAGACGGTGGCAACTTCTGAGGGCGCTGCTCCGAACCCTCCTCCGCAGGAGGTTCAGGTGGTTGCGTCTCAGAATTTTGCTAGCGGACCTTCGACTTCGCCATCGGATCATGTAAGTATTTCTGTCTCCTGCCACGGGGGGAGCCCCCGAGCATCTGTAAAAGAGTTTTATTGTTTTGTTCTTCCTTCGAGTCTCGGGGGGAGTCCCCGAGCATTTTTCGTGTGTGTTTTGCTTATGTTCTTTTCTGTTGGGTGTGGCCCCCGAGTCCTTTTCCTGACTAGTAGGTCTTCTTCCTCCAGCCTTTTGTGCAAGATGCCAAGCGACTGGTGCAGGAGCACACAGTCCGGAGGCCGACCTCAGAAGTAATCTTATGCCTTTGATGTTTGCTTCTTTGTGTACTCGTGTCCTGCTGTCTGATGCTTGTATTTTCTGAATGCAGAGGAGCATAACACCTCCCTTCGTGAGATTGATGCTCTCAAAAAGAGCCTCGGTCAAGCGGAGAATAAGGCCGAGGTCGCCGTTAGTGCGAAGGAGCGCCTCGAGCTGGAGCTGGCTACTGCGGCCGAGGCTAAGGAGCGCCTGCAGCAGGAAGCCACGGACCGCGAGGAGCAGCTTGCCACTGCTGCGAATGTGCGTGAAAGAGAGGTGGCTGGCAAGCTCATGGCGGCTGCCAAGGCTGTTTCGGGTAAGTATCTTCACTTGCATCTTTTTTGGTTTTATTTTCATTCTTCTTTGATGCTTTGTTCATTCCTTCTCTTCTTTTTTTGTCTCAGATGCCGCGGGCATAGAGTTTGATCGCGGTGCTCTAGAGCACGGGAGTGCTCTAGATGATGCTCTTGGCGATCGAAGATCGCTGCTGCCGCCGACTCACTCGCTAGGGCCAAGGAGGTCATTGGCCGCTTCTACAGGGAGCTTGTCCCCAAGGGCGCGACCCTTGATGATGTTGACGCCCTGGCGGAGGCGCTGTCAGCCGAAGCGCCTGCGGCATACAAGCGCAAGAAGAAGGGCATAGACACATCTGTCGGGCTGGCGATGGCTTTGGCGGCTGGAGCGGAGCTGGACCTTCCCCAGATCACCTCCCGGATGCCGACGACTGCGGATGGATCCGAGGTAGCCTTCGCTACCTATTCTGCTTGCTATAAGCGATATGGGCCAAAGCTGATTGATCTGCTGGCTGAGTACGCACTACGGCAGCAGGGGGAAGCCAAGGCGAGGCAATCCGACTCCGAGGCTACTCAGGGTGCCGCATCTTAGGTGTTGTAGCTATAGGATAGCTGTAGTTTGCTTTTGTTGTAATTATGTTCATGAACAAATCCTTGTGCCACGTAGTGGCCTTTTATGCACCTAATGAATTTGTTGAGATGTGTTCTCCTCCGTCTGAGTGTTCATGTCTTTTGCCTTTCTGCTGCTCTAGGGTCCTTCGTGTGCTGATCCCGTTGACACCTCGCTTGCCGCGCGGCTGCGGCCATCCTTGGATGATTCGTCGCAGCTTGCTTTTCTTCGAGACCGTGTTCGTAGTCTCGAGAAGGAGTTGTTGGGGGTGCGTGGCCATGCCGACGTTTGGAAGTCCAAGGCGGATCGCGGTTCGTCCAGAGAGGAGTACTTGATGGCGGAATTGCTTTGACTGTCTGAGCAGCTTCGGTGTAAGTTTTTCGAGCTGCTGCTCATTTCTTCGGATGCGCCTGCTGGCTTTTGCATCTTATTTTTGTGCGAGTATTGCAGGTGCTAACCTTTCTCCAAGGGAGGAGAAAGAGCGTGTTGTTGTTCGGGTCAATTGTTTGACTCAACAAGACATGGAAGCTGGCGGGTTTTTCTGGATGGATCGCGACCGTGCCATGGCTCTAGCAACGGTGCAGGATCGCGTTCACCAAGTGTCGCGGGTGCTTCGTCAAGTGCATACTTCACTCTCGTCGGTTCTGCATGTGATGTTTCCCCTGGATGTTGTGCCAACAACCATGTCCGGTCTTCTGTCTAGATTTCGGAGCGTGACTCGTGTCCAGGAATTGGTGAGGCAGCAGCTCGTCGCAGGGGTGAAGGCTGTGTTGTCCCTTGTTAGGCTGCATCGTCCTGATGTAGATCTGTCTGTTGTAGCAGTTGGGCACCTCTTCGGCCGGATGGTGGCGAGTGGGATATGCGTCTGCATTATGCGGCTGTAAGGCAGTATGCCGAACAGGTCGTAGATTTGTTTGAGCAGCGTGCTCAAGTTATTCTTCAGAATAGGTAGTACCTGTAAAAGAGATAGATGTAAAATTTGTATATTTCGACTGGGCATGTTGTGCCCTTTGTTATAAAGGTTTGGTTGTTGTTTGAGCACGCAGTGCTTTGTTTGAGTACGTGTCCTTTTCGTTAGCCTAACGTTGTCAGCTACTCAGGTGTACACGTGTTATCCTCAGTCGATGAAATCGTGAGGTGGGGGAGCCCCCGAGTGCGTTTGTAGCATGAAGTAAAGTTGCAAATAACGAACGAAATTTTGGGGCGAGACACTTAGCTTTATTTATATCGTAATGGAGGAAGTACATTGTTCGGCTAAGTAGCCTTGGTTGAAAAGCCTCATTGAAAGTAAAAGGGGTAGCTAGCTAGGGGTAGAATCGTCGCAAGTGTGCGATGTTCCATGGGTTGGAGTATGCGACTCCATATTCCACGTGCTTGAGGCGATAGGCGCCACCTGGGATGACTTCGGTAATGATGTAGGGTCCTTCCCATGGTGACTCGAATTTCTTCGGTCGCTCTTGCTTGAGTCGCAAGACGAGGTCTCCTTCGACGAAGGACCTTGGGCGTAGCCGGCGGCTGTGGTAGTTGCGGAGACTCTGCTGGTACACCGTTGATCGAGCTGATGCTACGTCTCTTGCCTCGCCGAGTGTGTCGATGGCGTCTTCGAGTGCAGCCGTGGATTTGGCTTCGCTGTAAGCGACGACCCGGGGGGCCTGGTGGCGTAGTTCGGCTGGTAGCACGGCTTCGGCTCCATGCACCATGAAGAACGGCGTGCAGCCAGTGGAGCTGTTTGGTGTGGTGCGCAAACTCCATAGGACGGATGGTAGCTCTTCTGTCCAGGCTCCGGCCTTTCGTTCGAGTGGGCTCATGAGGCGCTTCTTGATGCCAGCGCCGATTAGGCCGTTGGCCTTTTCGACCTGCCCATTCGTTTGCGGGTGAGCCACTGAGGCGTATGTGATGTTGATTCTGAGGCCTTCACAGAAGTCTTGGAATTCTTTGGAGATGAAGTTCGATCCATTGTCGGTGATGATGTTGTGCGGTACGCTGAACCTGTAGACAATGGATTCAAAGAACTTGACGGCGGTCTGCCCTTTTGGTTGGTGACCGGCATGGCTTCGACCCACTTGGTGAATTTGTCGACTGCGACCAGGAGGTAGACGTGCCCCCCTTTCGAGGACTTTGGTAGTTTGCCGATCATGTCGAGGCCCCATTGAGCAAAGGGCCAGGCTATAGGTACGGGTCTGAGCTCTGACCCGGGTGCGTGTGGTTTGTCGGCAAACCTTTGGCACCCGTTGCATCTTCGGACGATGTCCTTTGCATCGCTCATGGCCGTTGGCCAGTAGAATCCAGCTCATAGAGCTTTGGCGACAAGGGAGAGGCTGCCTGCGTGATGGCCGCAGATGCCCTCGTGGATGTCTTGGAGGATGGTTTTCCCTAGTACACCCGTAATACTGCGCTTGTACAGCTCGCCATTGATGATGGTGAAAGCTTTTGACCGACGAGATATGCGTCGGGCATCCGTCGGGCTGTCAGGCAGTTCTCCGTTTATCAAGAACTGGAGGTACGGTCGCGTCCAAGGTTCTTCGACTTCCATGACCTGCATCAGGTTGACCATAGTGACCTCTGTGTCCAGTTTCTTGGGTCCTTCGTGTCCTTCGGGCAGCGTAGCCCCCGAGTGTTCTGCTTCTTCGGGTGATCCCTTGGGGAATTTCCGCTTGATGGATGGCACGCAGATCTGTTCGAGGAACACACCTGGTGGCACCCTTGCGCAGGTGGAGCTGATGTTGGCGAGTCTGTCGGCCTTCTCGTTGCTTTCTCTTCCAACGTGCCGAAGCTCGCAGCCGTTGAATTCTCCTTCGAGTGCGTTGTAGAGTGCGCGGTACGCGATCATGTTTCGGTGTGCATCGCTTTTCGCTCATCGTCTCCGGACGACGAGGTTGGAGTCACCGTAGATGACCAGGGTGCGCAGATCTTTGCCATCCTCATGCCGTGGATGAGGGCTTCAGATTCGGCCTCATTGTTGGAAGCTCGAATTTCATCCAGAGGACGACTTCATCCGGGTCGCCTGCGAGGTCAAGATATGACCCGGCTCTGCTCGACTTCACGCTTGGAGCACCGGTGCATCGTCCATGGCTGCGACATGTCCGGGGTGTCCGCACCGCAGCTCCATCCGATGTACAAGGAAGTCCGGAGGACTTGAGACTTGATTAAGTCGCTTCAGAGATGTCTAGGGGTGATACCGATGCCCCATAGGGCCACGCGTCTTGTGGCCTCTGGGTTATTCAGGATGCTGTTCAGGGGTGCCTCATTGACGACCATCACCTGGTGCTCATGGAAGTAATGGCTTAGCCGTCGAGCCGTCATGAACACGTCGTAGGCGAGTTTCTGGTAGTGAGGGTACCTCTGCTTTGTTGGCGTCAGTACCTCGCTGAGGTAGTAGATTGGGTGTTGGACCCCATGGGTCTTGCCTTCTTCGGGTCGTTCGACCACTAGCACGTCTTGACCACGGTGTGTGGCTGCTATGTATGAAGACAGAGGCTCGCGCTCCTTTGGCGTGACCAAAACGGGCGAGGTGGAGAGTAGCCGTTTGAGACTTTCAAACGCATCGTCGGCTTCGGGCGTCCACTCGAATTTATCTGCCTTGCGTAGCAGCTGGTAGAATGCCAGGGCCTTCTCGCCCATGTGGCTGATGAATCTGCTCAACGCCGCTATTCTTCCTGCGAGCTGCTGGACACCCTTAAGGTTTTTTGGCTTCTTCATTGCCATGATGGCCCTGATTTTCTTGGGGTTTGCCTCGATCCCTCGCTGAGAGATGAAGTACCCAAGTAGCTTGCCTGATGGGATGCCAAAGGTGCACTTTTTGGGGTTGAGCTTGATCCTGTAGCGATCGAGGTTATCGAATGTCTCGCGGAGATCGTCGATGAGCATTCTTTGAAGGGTTTCGCGGCATAGTAAATCAAAATTTTCTACGGATGCGAACAGAAGGAAAGCCAAGATCTAATCTAGGATATGCAAACAACGAGAGAGATTGGATTAGATCTTCATACCCTTGAAGATTCGCACAGCGGAACGTTCGTCGGAACGTGGGTGATGTAGTCGTACTCGCTTCTCCTCCTCGCGATCCGATCCGATCTAGCACCACAAGTGGCGGTGCCTCCGTGAGATGAACACGTGCAGCACCTCACCGTCTCCTCATTCCTCGGTCCAGCAAGTATGGTGGAGAGATGGGTTGGATCTACAATGCGACGGCGCGGTGCAATTGGTGGAGAATTTCTGCAGCAGGGCTTCGCCTACAAGCAGTCGGGAGGGAGAGAGGAGGGCAGCAGGGCGGCTAGGGTTGGAGGGGAAGGTGTGGGGGGGTTGGTGCGCCCCCATCCCTCTATATATATAGGGGTGGGTGCAGCCCTAGCCCCTCCCCCAAGCCAATGCCGGCGGCCCCAAGGAGGAAGAGTGGGGGGCAAGGAAACCCCCCCTTCTAGAAGCTCTATCTAGAGTTTAAACCTCTCTTGGCCGGCTGGGTCCTATGGGGCATTGTGCCCCTGGCCCAATACGGCCAGGGCACTCCCTCATAGGCCCATGCCCCCTCCCGGAAGGTGGGGCCACGTTGGTCCCCTTCCGGAAGGTTCTAGAAGCTTCCGGTACAATACCGATTAACCCGGAACAATTCCGAACTCCAAAAATTGCACTGCCTTATATGAATCTTATTCTCCGGACCACACCGGAACCTCTCGTGATGTCCCGGATCCCATCCGAGACTCTGAACAAAAACTCATAAACCGATTATCCAATCTATCCTAGCGCCGAGACACTTTATGTGTGACCTCGGTTCGAGAATATGCGTACATGATCTTCTATCAATAATCAACTGGGTCTAGAAACCCATATTGACTCCCACACATTCATCGATGATCATATCGGATGAACCACGATGCCAGGATTCAATCAATCCCATATATATATTCCCTTCGTCTCGCGATATTTTGCTTGCCCGAGATTTGATCGTCGACACCGTCATACCTAGTTCAATCTCGTTCACAGCAAGTACTTTACTCGTTCCGTAATCCGATATCACTTTGTGATTAACTCCTTAACCACATGCTTGCAAGCGGTGTTGATATCGATTACCGAGTGGGCCCGAAGTATATCTCTCCGACTTGGGAGGGACAAATCCCATCTCGATACATACAACCCAACAGATACTTTCCGATCACCTGAGAGACACCTTTATGATCACCCTCTCATAGGATGACGTTTGATGACCTCAAAGCTTTCTTCCGATACCAGGGAGTTGTATTATCTCATGGTCTAAGGAATACAATATTTAACATAAGAAAAAGCTTCACAAAGACGAACACGATGACACGATCTAATTGCTTCGCTTAGTTTGGGTCTGTCCACCATATCATTCTCCCAATGATATGATCTCATTATCAATTGACAACTCATGTCTATGGTTAGGAAACCTTAACCATCATTGATCAATGAGCTAGTCCATAGAGGCGTACTAGGGACACGGTGTTGTTCACAAACCACACAAGTATTAAAGTTTCCGCTTAATAAAATTCTAGCATGGAATATAAACATTATCATGAACAAGAATTATAATAATAACATCTTTATTATTGCCTCTAGGGCATAATTACAACATTCTTGCCTCCCTGGTTTTGATGACTATGTCGTCGACATAGACTTGGACGTTGCGACCGATCTGGTCCTTGAGGCATGCCTGCATGCATCGCTGGTACGTGGCACCTGCGTTCTTTAGCCCGAAGGGCATTGTGTTGTAGCAGAACACTCCGAACGATGTAATAAACACCGTTTTCTCTTGATCTTCGACCTTGAGTCGAATCTGGTTATAGCTTGAGTAGGCGTCGAGGAAGGAGAGTTTCTCACATCCTGCGGTCGAATCGATGATCTGGTCGATCCGAGGAAGAGGGAAGTGGTCCTTTGGGCAGTGCTTGTTCAGCGACGTGAAGTCTACGCACATCCGCAGGATATCCATGTCTTTCTTGGGAACCATCACTGTATTTGCGAGCCACTCGCTTTATTTGATCTCCCTGATGAAGTCTGCGACGAGTAGCCTGTTTATTTCCTTCCCGATGGCTTCGGCCCTTGGCTCGGACAGTCTCCGGATGGACAACTTGATGGGCTTGGTGTCTGGAAAGACGTTGAGTGCGTGCTCGGCGAATTCCCTGGGAACTCCTGGCATGTCCACAGGACACGAGACAAAGATTTCCCAGCGCTCATGGAGGAATTCGATGAGCGCGCTTTCCTATGCGGGGCTGAGGTCGTTGGCGATCAGCGCCGTCTTGGAGGCGTCCGTCGGATGGACCTGCACCTTCTTTGTGTTGACGGTGGAGTCGAAGGACATGTCAGGTGCGTTTTGTCGCGTGGGGTGCCCCATTGTCCGTCACCTCGCGGAGCCTTACGAGCTCCTCCTGCATGCCGAATGATTAGGAGATTCTGTTGAAATCCCTGTCGCATTGGTCCGATCGGGTGAAGCTCCCGTGGATTGTGATGACGCCCTTCGGTCCTGGCATCTTGAGTAGCAGGTATGCGTAGTGTGGGACAGCCAAGAACCTTGCGAATGCTACATGCCCGAGGATGGCGTGGTATTGTGATGGCCAGTCCACCACTTCGAATTTGTTCGAGTCGGAAGTTGTCCGGCTTGCCAAAGATGATGTCGAGCCATATTTTGCCCAGGGGGAATATGCCCTTTCCTGGGACGATGTCGTGGAACGTTGTGTCTGACTGTTCCAGGCTGCCGCGGATCCGTGACATCGCTAGTACTTGCGAACATCAGTTGATGCCGCCGCTGTCCATGAAGACACGGCTCATCTCGAAACCTCCGATTTGCCTCGGCACCAGGCGCATGACCGGTGAGGATCCGGAAAGGGTGATCCGAACGAGCGTGATGCGGGACTCCGATCCACCGAGGTACTCGGATGGCGGGTGGAGTTGCCACGCGAGTTGATCGACGGGTGATTTTCTTCGCACCCTATTCGTGGGCTCCCTTCGATCATCGGTGCTCCTTTCGGCGGGATACCCGTTCAGCGTTGTTCTGTCTTGCGGCCGGTCGGTTCGGGCCTCCTACGGTGGCGTGGAGGAGCTCCATGCGCTATCTCACCGGGCGGGTGCGTTCGAATCCGTGAAGTGGAGCTTCTTGCCTCATTTGGACCATGCTTCCGAAGCTGAGTTCGAACTCGCGGCAGTCCTTGAGCATGTGGCTTGCCTTCTTCTTGCCATCCCGCTTGTCGATGTAGAAGTGGATGGTGCATGGACCGAAAGTTTTTCGTATCGAGGGTCCGTTATCGCGTGGCGCCACGACTATCTTTGGCGTCCTCCATCGCGGAAGTTTCCTCCGCGTATCCTCCGCATTGCTTGGCGTCATTGCGGCGATCGGGCGGCCGCGACCATGTCAGTCCATCACGATCGTCGAGACGCGATCTTCTCTTGCTACGGAGTTTCGCCGCCGGTAGTCGTCCTCTTCTTCCGATTGTGCTGTGGATGGAATCTTCGCCGGCCCACCAGCTGGCGATGTCCATGAGGTGGTCGAGTGTTTTGGGCTTGACGCGCCCGAAGTTCCTCCTTGAAGTCTTGGCGCTGACGCCATCCCCGAAAGCGTCGATGGCTCTCTTCGTAGATGTGCGCTGGAGTTCTTGGTGTTGGACCAGATAGTATGTACGAGCGAATGGATTCGCCTGCTCGTTGAGTGCAGCCCGCAACTCTTCGATTGAGGCGCGCCTCTGCTGGTGCCCTTGAAGTTTCGATGAAGCTGTAAGCTAGCTCCTCCCGGATGGACCTCAAGATAGGTTGCTAAGCGGTCCGGCTACTGTCACCGTGAAAGGCATTGCATGGCGGTCTCTTTGTTTCCACCGTGCAGTTTGATGGATGACAAGTGGTCGCTGAGCCATGCCTTTGGGTCTTGTGTGCCGTCGAACTTCGGAGTATCCGAAGGAAGTTTGAAATTTCGCGGCATCTTTGTTCGTCGAACAGATCTGCTGAAGCATCGGGCCCCGCAAAGTTCTCCTTTGTCTTCGTCCATCTCGGATTCAGACGAGCATGCGCGCTTGGCTCGCGCTTTGTCGATTTTGCACTGTGTGAGCGTGCCTCTGGCATCGTAGTCGCGGTTGTGATGGCGCGAACTCTTTTTCCTTCGAGGAAGGTCATGGTCCTCTTCTTCGGATGAAGGGGTGGGGCCGCGGTCGAACCTGACTGGAGCTTTCTTCTTCGGCTCCGTAGGAGCTTCCTGGTGGAGCACGGCTCCGACGAGTCCGAGTCCGGTAAGTGCGGACTTGTGCATGGCTCTTTTAGGGTCCCCCTCCGGAGGTGGGTGGGCCGCGAGGTACGCAGTGGCTGCCATGATCGCAGCCTGCGGCGTTTTTGGGATGACGTTGTCATCGGCGTCCATCTCCATGAAGGATGTGTGGAGGGTTCGTGTCACCTCACGGCACTCCTTGGGATCCATGTTCTCCATCCGAGAGCGGTGCTTGTTGCCTTGGTTGTCGTTCGAGCTGGAGCCGATGCCCATGGCGGAGAGCGCGGCTCGTCGCGCGCTGGACTCTGAGGCTACTTGCTTGCGTTTGTCAAGCACCTCCTGCATCTTGACCTGCTTCTTGTGCTCCTCGATCAGGAGCAGATGGTAGGCCATCAGCAGATCCCGGGAGGAGTCTGTAGGCAGGACTATGTTGCCCGCCACAGCGTTGCGTGCCTAGGCCCATCCTTATTTGCTAAGGAAGATGACATGGTTGTTGTTGTCCCCTTCGGGTGGTGGGGACTGGCTTCTTCTGTTCCCGCCGTTTCGATCTGGCGGGTTAGGTGTCGGGTTGGGCAGCGGGTTGGGTGTTTGATCCACGCCACCGATGACTACGCGCATTGGTAGCGCCAGATTGGTCCATCGCTACCACAACTTTCGGGATCCGGAACCGTAGGTCCTTCATCCGATGGCGGATCGCACAAATCGGAGTTGCGTACCGCTGTCGTGAGGAATCATCTGTGATGATGTTGTGCGTGTACAGGTGTGGGTCCATGAAGCGGGCTTGATTGATGGTAGGGCACCCGCCAGGAGGCGGAGGGTGCCGGTTGCCACCGAAGCGTAAGCTCCCGACAGATCTCGAGTCCGCCGCCATGTGCTCAAGTCCTTCATAGTGGCCGGTGAGTGGGTTGTGAAGTCGAAAGCGCCAAAGAGGAGGTGATTCTCCGTCGCCGCAGAGTTGTAGATCGATCGGGTTGGGACCGTCACGATCGCACAATCAGCGTCCCAGTTCCCACAGACGGCGCCAATTGACGAGGTTGGATCTCATCAATGCCCATTGTTATGGACTTGGGTTTTGGAGAAGATGGGGATGCTGGAGATCGCGGAACGGTTAGCAAACAAGCAACACGGGGACACAAGGTTTTACCTAGGTTCAGGCCCCGGGAGGGAAAACCCTACTCCTGCTTGTCTGCTCTTGATTACGGTGGAACCGAAGGTTACAGGGATGCGCAGATGCAATCTGGAGTGGAGGTGTGTATGCGAAAGTATGAGGATGAGATCTAGGTCGTGCCCTCCTAGCCTTTATATAGACTCAGGCAGGTCCCGGGCATAGACCTAGTCGGTTACAGGTTCTAGGATTTTACCCCTTTGAATTTTCTATCTACTCTAGTCTTGCTCTCCAAGGATCCGAAAGCGTCATGGGCCTTGGCCACCCGAAAATCTTCATGGTCCGGCGTATAATTGCCGTGGGCCTTCCTTGGGCTGGACCAGGTATGCTGAGATCATGTACCCGTGGGGTATAACCATGTCACCAGCCTCCGGTATGATATGTGAGTAGTTCACCCTTGGACTATGGGTCCATACAGTAGCTAGATGGTTTTGTATTCTCCTTTGTGCTATCATGTTTAGATCTTGTGAGCTCCGTTCATGATCAAAATCATCTATTTGTAATCATACATGTTGTGTTTGCGGGGCTCCGATGGTTATTGATATACTATGTTAGATTGATTATTGATTCTATCATGTCTCTGTTGTTTGAGATCTTGCATGCTCTCCGTTTCTAGTAGCTATCTTGGCCAAGTAGATGCTAGTGACTCCAAGAGGGAGTATTTATGATCGATAGTGGGTTCATGCCTCTATTGAATCTAGGGAAGTGACAAAAATATCTAAGGTTGTAGATTTGTTGTTGCTATTAGGGAGAAAACAACAATCTTTTGTTCATGGAACAATTGTATTGTTTACTTTACACACATTGCTTAATGCAATTATTCGTTGCTTGCAACTTAATACCGGAGGGGGTTCGGACGATAACCTAAAGGTGGATTATTAGTCATAGATGCAATTGGATGGCGGTCTATGTACATTGTTGTAATTCCCAACCAAATCTCATAGGAATCATGAATGTCTAGTATTTGCATTGTTATGCCTTGTTTAGTTCCTGTCAATTGCCCCACTGTAATTTTTTTACCCAGCATGTCATGTTATTTATCTTAAGAAGAACACCTCTAGTGAACTGTGGACCCCGGTCCAATCTTTACCATTGATACATCATCTATTGTTACCGTTTACTTTCTTCAAGCAACCATTACCTTCCATACTATACGTTTAATCCTTTGTTTTCAGCAAACCAATGAGATTGACAACCTCACTATAAGTAGGGGCAAAGTCTTGAGTTTGTGTTGTGCAGAATTACAAGTTGTTAGCAACACCTTGGAGTTGTTTCCTTGCTCCTACTGGTTCGATAACCTTGGTTTCATAACTGAGGGAAAACTTGCTGCTATGCTCATCATACCTTCCTCTTAGGGTTTCCCAACGAAGCTCTACAGTGATCTGAGCCGCATCAAAACGTTTTCTGGCTCTGTTGCCGGGGAGTTAAGGACAACTTCACAAGGGGAGTCCTTCACAACCATTCTCTTTACTTTGTTTTTGTTTTGCTTAGTTTCTTTTGCTTTGTTTTGCTTGCTTCTTTTTATAAAAAAATCCAAAAAAAATTAGTTTCGTTTGGTTTGCGTTTTCTTATCAAAAACACAAAAAAATTAGTTCCTACTATAGTTGTTGGTCTGTTATTTCCTTGCTTTGTCATGCTTCCTATCAATGGTTGGTTTCTTTGAAACTAGATCTTATTGACAAGGTGGGTTCACGGAAGAACAAAAATATTATTATGAGAAACACCGCTTGTCACAAAAAGGGAAACACTTATGGGAACAAATTGATAAATTGAATACCATTGCTAGAAATTTGTGCTCTACTTATAATGTTACTTATTTCTTTCATAAAGCTTGTTGCTGTAGGAGGTATAAACACCTCCCTTTTTAATGTGAGTATAATGATAATGTTACCATATCTTCTTATGTTAAATGAAATTATGAATTTTATGATGTGGAACAAATTTAAGAATGTATTTCTTGGAAGGGTGCATTTGAACTTGCTAGTTTGCTCGAAAATACTGATGATTCACCTTATAAATATGAGGTTTATGATATACTTAAATTTTGCTTTGATAATTACAAGGAAGAAAATGGTTATATTCTTGAATATATTAATATATGCTTCCCACAAAGAGAAGAGACTAATGCCTTGCAGGAGATTATGGAAGAAGAAACTGCTGAACCTGAAAGCTCATTAGATAAAAAAGAGGAGGAGAGTGATGAACAAAAGGAGGAAGAATGGATCTACCCATGCCTACCTTCTAATGAGAGTAACTCTTTATCCCTTACATTATTTGATTGTCCCCCATGCTTACCAAAAAAGGATGAATGTTTTGTTCATGTGGATTCTTTTGAAATATCTACTATGGGTAAAACTTGTGATATAATTATGCTCCTGTTATGCATGGTACTAAAGAGTTTTGCTTAGAAAATGTTTATGATAAAGCTCTAGACGATGGTCCTATATTGGTTGATAATATTAATTGTACTACTATTGAAAATTAGATTGGAGGGGTCTTGATTTTATCTTGGAACCCCATACCTATTGAGAATGATCAGTCATCTTGTTATAAAATTGTTAAAAGTGGGTTTGAAGGTTTTAATCCCACTATTTTTGAGCTTGATAGAAATTATGTGTTTGTATATCATGAAAAACATGCTTTATGTGATAGTTATATTGTTGAGTTTATTCATGATGCTACTAAAAATTATTATGAGAGAGGAAAATATGGTTTTAGAAGTTTTCATGGTACTGAAACACCTCTCTATGTGCTGAAAGTTTTGAAGTTACTTTTGTTTTATCTTCCTATGCCTGTCACTTTATTCTTTGTGAATTTATTTTCGTACAAGATTCATATGCATAGGAAGTGGGTTAGACATAAATGTGTTTTGAATTTGCTTCTTGATGCTCTCTTTTTGTACTTCAATTTATATTTCTTATGTGAGCATCTTCTCAAACTATCATGCCTAACTTAAAGGCGTTAAAGAAAAGTACTTCTTGGGAGATAACCCAATAGTTTTTTTGAGTCTTGGAAGTTATTACTTCTATAATAAACTCTCTTTATCCTTTTTATTTGATTTTTCTGCCAAGAATAACCTCTAATGACAGAGAAGTAAGATTTGGGGAAGTTGCTGTCCTGAAACAGATTTTTGTGCTTCACTATAAAAATCCGTGAACAATCTCTGTATGTCGGATTGAGCTTTAATTTTCTGAGTAAATCCCTCGGGTTGTTATCTAACTTTCGTTAGTTCAACACTTTTTGATTTGAGAAATAGAAGGTCTTCGGAAAAAAAATCGGTTTTTACCTGCTGGTCTGTTTTGACGGATTTCTGCCATTATTTGCATTTGTCTTTTTATCAATTTCTTTTTGGGTTCTTTTTGGTAAATTGAGATTTTTGAAGGAATTGCTACAGTAGCTTGTGTTTTTAATGAAAGATTTGCTGTTTTGGAACTAAACCCAAAGGTTTATTATTTTTGAATGCACTAATGTTGCTAATGAAGATTGTGTGAAGTTTTGTATGAAGGAAATTTTCAATTGTAGGGAAAGAATGATGTAATGAGATGAAGAATGGACAAAAGCTCAAGATTGGGGATACCGCTCGTGTCACCCCAAGAAATATTAAAGAGGTACAACCGTCAAAGCTTGGGGATGCCCAAGGCATCCCCTTCTTCATCAATAAAAATCTCAGGTCTCTTTCTAAACACTTCGTTTTTATTGTTTCATGCACTGTTGTGTTGTTCTTAGAGCGTCTTAGTTTTCGGTTTTGGTTTTCGTTTGCTTAGTTTGCTTGAATAAAGTAGTTGGAACCCCGGTTTCACTGTGATGTTTCAAATAAGTTGATTGGTGTTGAAAAGGAGTAGAAAGTTTCATGCTTATAGTAGTACAAAGGGAGCTTGTTTTGACTGTGGCCTAGACTTTATCATGCCATGCTATATGTTTTTTTGACTTTATGCTTAGTGATTATTGTTGTAGCATGACTTGTTCAAAACAATTGAGATTGCTTAATGTGCCTTGCAAGAATCATGCGTTGTTTTAACATACAAAAGCATAATATTTTGGTATTCTTCTTTGATGATTTGTTTGGGTTGACTTGGCGCATGCTCACACCATGTTATGAATATGAACCAGTCACCTTTGCCTCTATGATCATTTAGTTTTTGACTTGTGGTACACTTTATGCTTTGATTGATAATGTTTTGTCGCTCTGCATGATTATGGCCATTATTACTCTCTTAGTTGGTCACTCCCAGTCTTTTGATAGCCTCCATTTGTATTGAGTAAGCTCTACTCATGCATCCAACTCCCAAGAAACCAAGTTATTCCAAAGATTCCACTATAAATTCCTATGCATGGTGTGTTGCACCATTCCAAGTATATTCTTATTTTATCTATCTTCCAAATTAAACTTTTTATGTGAAAAATAGTGATTAAATCTCTCACAAACTTGATGGCACACTTTATTTTTCTTGCCCCTAATAAACTTGAACCATTGTGTCATCTATGTTGTATATGATTGCACTTATAAGTTGGAAATTAGGAGAACCGTGTTGTCACAGGGAAAACTTTCAACACCTGTAAATATTTACCCAGTTGATATCATGATCTTTTGTTTGCGGATGTTGGCGGTGTGAAATAAAAGGGGATCTTGTAAGTCCATAGAGTTATGTATATGTGTCAGAGAAACACCTGGGCCAATAGCCTAAGCCATGCCTAATCATGGTGGAAACTTGCAACATAACCATAGTGAGCAATCTGTGAAGCATACTCAATAAAAACCTATGCAAATAAAAAGATCGCTGAGATGATCATTGTCTGTTGCCTTGTCATTTTGATATGGGATAGCTCCTGTATCATGGGGAAAGGGGTACCCCGTTGGCGATTTTTTATGATACACATATACTTACTACGACAAGAACTTACCGGTGACTAAAGTTGAGTAGCATGTGGAATGACCCTCGTACTCAAGGGACATGAGATTGCCAACTTATACTTTGTCAATCATATACTCCATACTTTGTTCACTTTAACCTTAATCACTTCAAGATGCTTATGATAGGGGCAGTGAGAGATGAAAGCTAACAAGTACCATAATTTTTGGAAGCTCTTTATGAAACTTGAAATCCCTGCTTCCCTTTATGAAGGGTATTTCTTCCTACTTTTATATTGAGTCTCCACCTTCTATCCTTATGCACCAATTAAGAGAGCATAGTTGTCATTCTTAGTTCTATGTGCATTGTCCCAAAACTTATTGATTGATTCATAATGTTGATATCGCGTGTTCTTAAACTATTTGTATCTAGTCAGCCTTATGAACTTTGAAGGTGTCCTATGAATTTATATTTTGCAACTCCATGAGGGACAAGATGAATACCACTATGCTATGCTTTCTAAATGTGAAACAAACAAATGTCTTTCAATGCATTGTTATTCATGATCTTTGTTTGTATCCTTTCATGTTGCAACATAATTACTATGTCTTATTGTTAGAACTTCATATTTCATGCTCATGTTTAGAGTACTTTGATCCCAGCTTTCAATGATTGCAAATGGTGTGATCTAGATTGTGATGGTGCATGTCACCTGAAAAATTATTCTTTTTATCACTTACCTACTCGAGGACGAGCAGGAGTTAAGCTTGGGGATGCTTGATACGTCGTAAATGTATCTATAATTTTTGATGTTCCATGCTTGTTTAGTATCAACTTTGATATGCGTTGTCTACACTCTGAGGTATTTTTTATACATTTTCTGGGACTAACCTATTAATAAGATGTCACGGTGCTAGTTGCCTGTTTTCTGCTGTTTTTGGTTTCAGAAAAGCTAGTAAGGAAATATTCTCGGAATTGGACGGGACAAAATCCAAAGTCAATATTTAACCGAGATGAACACAGAGGCCAAAGGGCGACCAGAGGGGTGCCACAGGGTGGTCGCACCCCCCCAGGAGCGGGCCCACCCTAGGCCGCGCTTGGGCAGGGTGTGGGCCCCCTGATGACCCACAAGTATAGGGGGTGTATCATAGTACTTTTGATAAATAGGAGTGTCAATCTCAACAAGGAGAAGACAGTGTTGACTAGTGGTAAGGAGCAGGAAGTCTCTGTAAATACTTAGCAAACAGATTTTTAGGGGTTTTCTAATAAAGCAAAGAAATAAAGTGCAAGTAATAAAGACAGCAAACAATTGCAGCAAGTGGCCCAATCCTTTCTTAGCAAAGGACAAGCCGGTGGAAATACTTATAAGGACCAAATGTTCTCGAGGACACATGGGAATTCTGTCAAGTGCTTTCGCTTCAAATAGCTAAGTAGTCTTCTTTGGTGTTGTAAGTGTTGTGTGGGTGAACCTGTGCTAATGTACCAACCTTACTTGGACTAATACTTACTTGTGATTAAACCCCCTGCAAGCATCCGCAACTACAGGAAAGAAATTAAGATATACCTAACCACAACCTTAAACTCTGAGATCGTACGCTCCCTTGTGCAATGGTGTCCTAACGGGGGTTCAGGTTTCTGTCACTCCGGCAACCCCACAATTAGTGGCCAAATACACAATGCATTCCCCTAGGCCCATAAATGGTGAAGTATCATGTAGTCGACGTTCACATGCCACCACTAAAAGAATAACACCACAACTTAAATACTAAACAATTGAATAATATTTCAACACAAATACACTACTAACAACATGACTTCTCCCATGTCCTCAAGAACTAAACGAACTACTCACGAGACATCATATGGATCAAGATCAAATATGATATGGTGATGAATAACAATCTGAACATAAACAATAATCCAATGGTTCCACTCACAAGCATCAACTACAATAGCAATCAACACCGGGAAAGTTTCCCCTAAGAACTATGCAAGTATTCAACACAATTGTTACAGCGGGATCGAGTGGTGATGATGGTGCTGGTGGAGATGATGGCGTGGATGATGATGATGATCCCGATGAGGTCTAGCTTGATGATGGTGTTGATGGCGACGATATCCCCTCTCCAAGAAGGAATTTCCCCGACAGAAATCTATCTGCTGGAGAGCTCTTTCTCTCTCGGTGTTTTCCGCCCCGCAGAGGCGGCGGAATCTTTCTGTGGTTGCTCCCCATGTTTTAGGGTTTCGAGGGGAAGATATAGGTGAGAGGGCGGAGCCAGCGGTGGGACAGGTGGGCCACACCACCTATAGGTGCACTCTAGGGGTGGCCCGTTCTTGGGGTGTGTGGGCCCCCTTGTGGCCCATCTCCGCCTCCCCTTCTGGCTTTCTTCATCTTTTGGGAAAATATGATTTTCCGTAGTTTTTCTGGTATTTTTCTGATCTTCACGAAATTGCATCAAAAAACCTCTTTTTCCATTAGAATCCTGACTCCGACAGTTCATCCTCCAAGAATCATCCAACATGCAGAAACAGATGAAAAGACATGAGTAACACCTGTTCATATGAAATATATCAATGAATAGAAGCAAATTATGATATAGAATGGTGATAAAAATTGGACGTATCAACTCCCCACAAGCTTGGACCTTTGCTTGTCTCCAAGCGAAAACTGAGCTCAGTAAACATGTCCACATGTTTATGGAGTGAAGTGTCGATAAAATAATACGAACAAGAAGCATCACACTTACCATTGCACAACTCATAGAAGAAAGCAACTCACAATTGTATAACTTAGCTTGCAACAAGTCCAAGAGTCACAATAGAGATGCATAAAGATAAATCATAATTGGGATTGGCAAACTTTGTTCTTGGTCAGAGAACAACTGAAAAACAGTTTCACAAAAATATTTTGTATAAGTTTTACAACAGGAGTACTCTTTGCTCAACATAAAAGGTTTTTCACAATGATGGCTTTCAAAGTAATACTCAATAGATAAGAGTCTTGTGCAAACAAGGAAGATGAATAACATGATTGAATAAATCATCATATGAATGCTTGAAACACAACAACTCAAATGCTTGTTGCAGATAGAGAGGAAGTAGGTTTACTGACTCAACTTAGAAGTAGAAGAAAGGTCCCTTCATAGAGGGAAACAGGGATTTCAAGTTCATAAAGAGATTCCAAAAGATTATGGTCCTTACTAGCTTTGAGCCCTCATTTCCCCTATCATAAGCATCTTGAGGTGATTAAGGTTAAAGTGAACAAATATGGAGTATATGCTTGACGAAATATAAGTTGGCAATCTCATGTCCCTTGAGTACGAGGGCCGCTCCTCATGCTACTCAACTTTGGTTACCGGTAAGTTCTTGTCATTGTAAGTACATGTGTATCATAAAGAACTGCCAACGGGGTACCCCTTGCACATGGTACAGGAGCTATCCCATAACCAAAATGACAAGGCAAGCAGACAGTGAGCATCTCAGCGATCTTTTTATTTGCTATTTC
Source organism: Avena longiglumis (assembly GCA_030063025.1). Classification (NCBI taxonomy): domain Eukaryota; kingdom Viridiplantae; phylum Streptophyta; class Magnoliopsida; order Poales; family Poaceae; genus Avena; species Avena longiglumis. Next base: position 410,261,091 of record CP125974.1, on the reverse strand, counting down.
AATGGTTTTTATTCAGGATGCTTCACAGATTGCTCAGTATGGTTATGCTGCAAGTTTCCACCATGATTAGGCATGGATTAGGCTAGCGGCCCGGGCATTTCTCTAACACACATACATAACTCCATGGACTTACAAGCCCCCCTTTTATTTCACACTGACGACATCCGCAAAAAAAGAGCATGATATCAAATGGATATGTATCCATAAGTATTGAAATCATTCCCCGTGACAGCACGATTCTGCTAATCCCAACGTATAGATGCAAGCATATACAACTTCAATGACACAATGGTTCAAGTTTATTAGGGGCAAGAAAATAAGGTGTGCCATCAAGTTTGTAAGAGCTTTACTAACTAGTTTTCACATAATAAAATAGTTTTTAATTTGAAAGATATGAAGCTTGATAATTTGCTTGGAATAGCAATAATGCTAATAGGTAGATATGGTGGACACAAATGGCATAGGTTTTGGTTCAAAGGGATTGGATGCATGAGAAGTATGCTTCTTAAAACAGGTTTTTGGATAGCAAGGCTGGGTAGTAAGCAAAAGAGTTGAAAGAAACAAGCAAACCTACAAGTGATAAAGTCAAACATGCAATCTTCCTTGAAGACACAAAATATATTAAATAAAGAATACTAAGCTTATGAGCCAATCAAGAAAGAAAATAAATGATACAAAATACCTATAAGCTTTTTCTCTTTTCCTTTCAAACCTCAAAAAGTGTTGCTACTGACCAGAACTCGGTTTGCCAAAACCAATTTAGATCTACTTGATGCTCCCAAGGTGATGCCAATACTGATCAACAAGATCAATCATATAATAGAGATTGCAAACTAAAATAAGAAGTGCAAAAAGTAAAAGATGAAACTTCTCATTAATATTCCATAAAGGCACTCACACCAAGGGATACATAGATAGTCAACTAAAGGAGAGATACTTCCACAATGCAAACCAACCTATAAGATAACTTTTCTACCAAAGATATAGCTCTACTAAAAAGGTAAAAGATAAAAGATAATGATGCGATACCGCGACACTCCCCCAAGCTTGGAACAAGCCAAGGGGATGCCAAACCTGATGACGAATTACTCCTTCGGTGGTGGTGGTGTTCCCTTGTTTAGGGTGAGAAAATCCTCCAGCATCTTAACGAAGTCTGTTATTCTCCTCTTGAAGTACATCCACCTTCATCCTTAGAGAATGATACTTATCACAAAACTCATCAGTGGTTCGAAGGGCTTCCACTGCCTCAGGGCAGGATCTGAAGTCTAGAAAGGAGGTCATGATACCCTGCATATTACGAGAAATACCATGTCCAGTGTTAATTGCCCCTACAAAAGTAGGTTTCCTTGCCCTTGATCATGTGGCAGCTTGTCCCTTCATGCCTGCCGACATGTCCTTTACTTTCTCCTCGATTCTCCAACACATGTCTTCGTGCCTAGCAGCGATCCTTTCTTCTTCCACGGGCTCTTTGCCTTTATCGTGGCGGAGACCATGGTACTCTAAACTTTAGAAGATTTCCTGACAGAAACAGATCAAAACGAAAACACGACAAGAACACGATATACGAACCTCGGGGGATCCGGGGGTTATATATTACGAAGTTTCATTGCATAAGGAAGGTATTGTGCGAACAGGGGGCTCACACCCCCTCCAGGCGCGGCCATCTGGGGGCCCGCACCTAGGGTGGGTGTGGCCACCCTGGCCTCCGTTTCCTCCTCTGTTTCGTCTTGTAAACTTCCGTATGTAATAAAAACATCAAAAATATAAAAAGATAGGGTTTTCATGACCCTTCTGTTTTCACCACTTTTACGTAATCAAAGACGGACTCTGCATATTCTGGTGTTTGGTTTCTAATAAATTCTTTCGGAGTCACCATTTGAATAATATCAACATCTTCATTATAAGAATCTCTAGAAATATAATGTTTGAGCCTTTGACCATTCACCACCTGTGTAGTGTTGTCCTTCAAAGAAGATATTTTGATAGCCCTTGAACGATACACTTCCTCAATAACAAAAGGTCCTTCCCATTTTGAGAGTAGTTTCCCTGCAAAGAATCCGAGACGAGACCTATACAAAAGAACTTTCTCACCAACATGGAACTCCCTTTTGAGAATTCTCCTAGCATGCCATCTTTTTACTTTTTCCTTAAAGAGTCTAGCATTTTCATAAGCTTCACTTCTCCACTCATCTAAGGTACTCAAGTTAAGCAATCTTTTCTCACCAGCAAGTTTAAAATCTCTATTCAACTCTTTCATTGCCCAATAAGCTTTGTGTTCTAATTCTAAAGGCAAGTGACAAGCTTTCCCATAGACCATTTTGTAAGGAGACATCCCCATAGGATTTTTATAAGCAGTTCTATAAGCCCATAAAGCGTCATTCAAATTTTTAGCCCAATTTTTCCTAGATCTATTAACAGTCTTCTGCAAGATAGATTTAATTTCCCTATTGGAAAGTTCTACTTGCCCACTGGTTTGGGGGTGATAAGCTGAAGCAATTCTATGGTTAACATCATATTTAGCGAGAGTTTTCCTAAAACCACCATGAATAAAATGAGATCCTCCATCAGTCATGATATCTAGGCACACCAAACCTAGGAAAAATAACACCCTTAAGCATTTTTAAAGAGGTCTTACCATCAGCGCTGTTTGTAGGTATGGATTTTACCCACTTTGTAACATAGTCAACATCAACAAGAATATGAGTATACCCTTTCGAAGGAGGAAAAGGACCCATAAAGTCAAATTCCCAACAATCAAAAGGTTCAATAATAAGAGAATAATTCATATGCATTTCATTGCGTCTATAAATGTTACCAACTCTTTGACATTCGTCACAAGATAAAACAAACTTCCTTGCATCCTTGAAAAGGGTAGGCCAATAAAATCCAGATTGTAAAACTTTTTGTGCAGTTCTATCCCTAGCGTGATGTCCTCCATAAGCACTTCCATGACATTTTCTCAATATCTCTTGTTGTTCATATTCTGGAACACATCTTCGCATAATACCATCTACTCCTTCTTTATATAAATGTGCGTCATCCCAAAAGTAATGCCTCAAATCATAAAAGAATTTTCTTCTCTGTTGAGCTGTAAAGGTTGGAGGCAAATACTTGGAAACAATAAAGTTAGCGTAATCAGCATACCAAGGACTCTCATGCGAGCTTACCCTTATTGCAGCCAACTGTTCATTTGGAAAACTATCATTAACAGGCAAAAGGTCAAAAGAAATGTTTTCCAAACAAGATAAATTGCCGGCAACAGGATTTTTAGCACCTTTCCTATCTACAATATGCAGATCAAACTCTTGTAAAAGCAACACCCATCTAATAAGCCTAGGCTTAGCGTCTTTCTTTGACATAAGGTACTTAATAGCAGCATGATCAGTATGAATAGTAACCTTTTAATCAACAATATATGGTCTAAACTTATCAGAGGCAAATATTACAACTAAGAACTCCTTTTCAGTAGTAGCATAATTATTTTGAGCAGCATCTAGAGTCTTGCTAGCATAATGAATAACATTCAACTTCTGATCAACACGTTGCCCAAGGACAACACCCACAGCAAAATCACTAGCATCACACATAATTTCAAAAGGCAAACTCCAATAAGGTGGTTGAACAATAGGAGCAGTAGTCAAAGCTTGCTTCAAAGTTTCAAAAGCTTCCTTATAATCATCATCAAAAACAAAAGGTACATCTTTTTGAAGAAAATTAGTAAGGGGCTTTGAAATTTTGTAGAAATCTTTAATAAACGTCCTATAGAAACCAGCATGACCAAGGATACTATGAATACCTTTTATATCCCTAGGGCAAGGCATCTTCTCAATTGCTTCAATTTGGCTCTGTCAACTTCAATGCCTCTTTCAGAAATTTTGTGTCTAAGAACAATCCCTTCATTAACCATGAAATGGCATTTCTCCCAATTAAGAACAAGGTTGGTTTCTTCACATATCTACAAAACTTTATCAAGGTTGTGCAAACAGTTATCAAAAGAAGTTCCATAGACGAATAAATCGTCCATGAAAACCTCCACAATTTATTCACAAAAACCATGAAAGATAGCAGACATACATCTATGAAAGGTAGCATGAGCATTACATAAACCAAAAGGCATACGCCTATAAGCATAAGTGCCATAAGGATAAGTGAAAGTGGTTTTCTCTTGGTCTTGTGCTTTCACAGCAATTTGAGAGAACCTAGAATAACCATCAAGAAAACAAAAGTGGGTCTTTTTAGACAACCTTTCTAGCATTTGATCAATAAAGGGCAAAGGATAATGATCTTTCTTAGTAACTTTATTAACCTTTCTAAAATCAATGCACATACTATAGCCAACCACTACTCTTTGGGGTATAAGTTCATTATTTTCATTAGGCACAATAGTGATTCCCCTTTCTTTGGAACACAATGAACAAGGCTAACCCATTGGCTGTCAGCAATAGGGTAAATAATACCAGCATCAAGGAGTTTTAATACCTCATTTCTTACCACATCCTTCATCTTAGGATTTAGACGGCGTTGGTGCTCAACAACTGGTTTTGCATCAGGTTCTATATTAATAGCATGCTGACATATAGTAGGAGAAATCCCTTTTAAATCATTAAGAGTATAGCCCATAGATCCTCGGTGTTTCTTCAGTATTTCCAATAACCTTTCTTCTTCCTTTCCTGAAAGTTTAGAACTAATAATAACATGATATACTTTCTTATCATCTGGATAAGCATATTTAAGATCATAAGGTAAAGGTTTTAATTTGAAAATAGGGTCCCCTTTAGGTGGTAGTGTGGTACCCAAATCTTCCATAGGTAGATTATGCTTAAGTAACTCAGGCTGACGAAGGAAAACCTCGTCAATCTCATTTCTTTCCTTCATAAAGACCTCGCTTTCATGATCTTCCATAAACTACTGCAAGGCATTGTAGGAGCAATAGAAATATTAGAAAGTTGTTCAACCCTGAAATCCTCATTAGGCAGTTCATTTTCATAAGGAGTTTTAGAAAATTTGGAAAAATTAAACTCATAAGACTCTCCATCAAACTTAGTCAAAACTTTTTCCTTCCTATAATCTATGATAGCCCCACAAGTATTCAAGAAAGGTCTACCAAATATAATAGGATAGGTTTTACTAGCTTCAGAACCAAGTACTAGAAAATCAGCAGGATATTTAATCTTACCACAAAGAACCTCCACATCTCTTACAATGCCAATGGGACAGACTGTCTCTCTATCAGCAAGGTGAATAACCACATCAATATCCTCAAGCTCACAAGGACCAATTTCATACATAATTTCCCTGTAAAGCTCATAAAGAATAGCACCAGAACTAGCACCAATATCACATAAACCATAATAGCAATGATCACCAATTCTCACAGAAAGCATAGGGACACTACATTTTCTAGCTTTTCTAGGATGGGAGACAATATTAGAAGCGTCTTCACAGAAGACAATGTGCTCATCCTCTATATTTTTAGTGACAAGATCTTTCACAATAGCTATCACGGGTTCAATATTTATTTGCTCATCGGGTTCCACAGTTTTCTTTGCACTTTTTCTAACCACATTAGATATGATAGAATGTTCCCTTACCTTATCAGGAAAAGGTATTTTCTCAACATAAGGTTCAGGCAAAATAGGATCAACGGTACAAACTTCAATGCTAGCAGGAACATGAGTAACAATGTCTTTATAAGGAGCATGGTACTTGTCCCACTCCTTTTTGGGAATTTCAATATAAGAGGCAAAGGCCTTAAAATATTTTGCAAGAACTTGAGAATCAATATCATACTCAGTACTAATATCACGGAAGTCATCAGTTCCCATAAAATATTTAATGCATTCATAATCATAGTTTATACCTGACTTTCTCCCTTTGTCATTCTCCCATGCTTCAGTGTTCTCTTGAAAACGGGCTAGGATATCCCATTTAGCTTCTTCCTTCATACGTGTGAATGATCCATCACAGGAAGCATCTAGTAAATCTTTATCATGAAGAGAAAGCCTAGCATAAAAATTATTGATAATAATATTGTTAGGGAGTTTAAGAATAGGACATTTAAGCATTAGTAACTTCAGTCTCCCCCAAGCTTGAGCTGTACTCTCTCTGTCACGAGGCCAAAAGTTATATATCAGATTCCTATCCTTATGAATTTTAGTGGGAGGATAGAATTTAGAATAAAAGAGATGTACTATTTCCTCCCATTCCATGGATTGTCCATTCTTCAGTAGCTTATACCATTCTTCAGCTCTCCCTTTCAATGATATAGAGAGTAACTTCTTCTTCACCTGTTCAGTTGTGATACCTGCACACTTAAATAGTCCGCATAATTCATGGATAAAAAGCAAATGATCACCAGGATGGACAGTTCCATCCCCTAAATAATTATTATCCATAACATGATCAACAATACTTGTAGGTATCTTAAAAGGATCTATCTCAACAGGTGGTGGTTCATCTACTACCCTAACAGTGGTATTAGTTTTCCCAAACAGAAAACCAAGTGAGTTATCCATATTGGAAACAAAGTAGCAAACATAAATAAAAACAATACTCACAGTAGAAGTTTCCTTTACCATTTACACTCTTCAATAACGCTTCACTCCCTGACAATGGTGCCAGAAAATAGTCTTGATGACCCACAAGTATAGGGGGTGTATCGTAGTACTTTATCTAAATAGGAGTGTCGATCCCAACGAGGAGCAGGAGGTGTTGACTAGTGGTAAGGAGCAGGAAGTCTCTGTAAATACTTAGCAAATGGATTTTTAGGGGTTTTCTGATAAAGCAAAGAAATAAAGTGCAAGTAATAAAGACAACAAACAATTGCAGCAAGTGGCCCAATCCTTTCTTAACAAAGTACAAGCCGGTGGAAATACTTATAAGGACCAAACGTTCTCAAGGACACATGGGAATTCTGCCAAGTGCTTTCGCTTCAAATAGCTAAGTAGTCTTCTTTGGTGTTCTAAGTGTTGTGTGGGTGAACCTGTGCTAATGTACTGGCCTTACTTGGACTAATACATACTTGTGGTTAAACCCCCTGCAAGCATCCGCAACTACAGGAAAGCAATTAAGATATAAACCTAACCACAACCTTAAACTCTGAGATCCTATGCTCTCTTGTGCAATGGTGTCCTAACGGGGGTTCAGGTTTCTGTCACTCCGGCAACCCCACAATTAGTATCCAAATACACAATGCATTCCCCTAGGCCCATAAATGGTGAAGTATCATGTAGTCGATGTTCAGATGACACCACTAGAAGAATAGCACCACAACTTAAATACTAAACCATTGAATAATATCTCAACACAAATCCACTACTAACAACATGACTTCTCCCATGTCCTCAAGAACTAAACGAACTACTCACGAGACATCATATGGATCAAGATCAAAGATGATATGGTGATGAATAAAAACCTGAACATAAACAATAATCGAATGGTTCCACTCACAAGCATCAACTACAATAGTAATCAACACCGGGAAAGTTTCCCCTAAGAACTATGCAAGTATTCAACACAATTGTTACAACGGGATCGAGTGGTGATGATGGTGCTGGTGGAGATGATGGTGTGGATGATGATGATCCCGATGAAGTCTAGCTTGATGATGGTGACATGGTGTTGATGGCGACGATCTCCCCTCTCCGGGAAGGAATTTCCCTGGCAGAAATCTGTCTCCCGGAGAGCTCTTTCTCTCTCGATGTTTTCTGCCCCGCAGAGGCAGCGGAATCTTTCTGTGGTCGCTCCCCGTGTTTTAGGGTTTTGAGGGGAAGATATAGGCGAGAGGGAAGCGCCAGAGGTGGGTCAGGTGGTCCACACCCCCTGTAGGCGTGGCCTAGGGGTGGCCCGCGCCTAGGGTGTGTGGCCCATCTCCGCCTCCCCTTCTGGCTTTCTTCGTCTTCTGGAAAAATATGATTTTCCGTATTTTTTCTAGTATTTTCCGATCTTCACGAAATTGCATCAAAACACCTCTTTTTCCATCAGAATCCTGACTTCGGCAGTTCATCCTCCAAGAATCATCCAACATGCAAAAACAGATGAAAAGACATGAGTAACACCTCTTAATATGAAATATATCAATGAATAGAGGAAAATTATGAAATGGTGATGTAAATTGGACGTATTACCCCCTAGTCGCCCTCCTGTCTCGCCTCTTCGCCTATAAAATCCCCCGATGCCAAAACCATAAGTACCCGATCAGATCTCCATGAAACAATCTGTAGCCGCCGCCACCATCGTCCCTAGATCGAGGGGGATCTGAAGCTCTTCCCGGTACCCTGCCGGAGGGTATAGATCATCCCGGAGGCCTTCTTCATTACCATGCTAGCCTCCGGTATGATGCGTGAGTAGTTCACCCTTCGACTATGGGTCCATAGAGTAGCTAGATGGTTGTTTCTCCTCCTTTGTTCTATTATGTTTAGATCTTGTGAGGTCCGTTCATGATCAAGATCATCTATTTGTAATCATACATGTTGTGAAACTATTGAAAATATGCCGCAGGAAGGATTAATCTACAAAGGTTAGGGGAAAAAAATGGAGCTCCCACCCTCTCCCACCCCCTAGACACCCACCGCCGGCGATCTTCTCCGGCCATCCATTAGCCATTTCACTCCTACCATCCTGCTCACCTCTTTGTGATCTACACACCCATCCCCATGGACGCTCTCATCCACTAGGATTTTCACCTGGCCAAGCCCTGGCCGATCAAGTTTGTGCAAGGTTTGGATCTACGGTTCACTTCTCCCCCTCTGCAGGGGCCAAGTAATTCTTTCTTGTGGTCTCTTTCTCCTCGGCTTCATTTGCTTTATCTGAAGAATCTGTTGGTGTTGCACCCCAATGTTGCATTGGTGGTTTGGCTAAAGGTTTTAAGGTTTTCAAACTCAATGATCGACGTTTTCGGTTCTCGGTGTCTTCAAATAAAGTGGGTCATTTTATCTATGGTCTTAAGGATCGGATCTGGCCAGATTTTGTTTGTCACTTCACTTTATTTCGTGGAATTCATCTAGATGTTTCAAGGTTTAGATTGTGGAGATCTCACATAGAAGTGCTACAAGAATTTGTTCTGATCTAAGTTTTCTCAAGGAAAGTGCTGCAAGAGATAGTTCAAATGCATCAGTTCTGGAATTTTCTAAATTTGGGTTTAATTCCCAAGAAGAATATTGATGCCTCTATTTCCTCAAGAGATCGACAAGATAGAAGTGCTTTGCGTTTCAGATCCAATCTTCAGACACTTAAGAATCGATCCTTGTTGGATTCTTCTAAGATTGGTTTTCAAAAGGTGATCTCTAATTATGGTTTTTCCAATGATATCTCTAACTTTCCACGTGGGCATTCTAGTTGTTGAGATTTCATTTGGAAGCTTTAATTTCATCTTACCATCTAATCGCCATCACGTGACTGAGAGAAAGATGAGTTTCTTTGGAATGACTTTTTCTGAAAACTTCTGTGCTTCCTGCCCGATTGTCAAGCTTGAGGAAATTGTGGATTACTGGATGCTAGTTACTCGAGGAAGAAGTCAAAGTAATTGTTAAAATTCCGTTTATTCCGCCTAAGGATGTTATTTTCAAAATTTTGGGCCGATGTAGCTCCTGCGGCCTAAAGGATCACCTTGCTGTAGCGTGTCCTGGTTTTTGTCTCTCTTGTCGCGATCGGGGTGCTGTTTGTGATCCATGTTCTGCTGCTAGACGGGCTGATATCGAATGATCTAAATGTCTTGGCGTTGGGAATATGGCTAATAAATGCATTGTTGGGATGATATGTAAGATATGCAAGAATCTTGGTCATCGGGCCTCTAACTGCACCCGACAAAACTTGATTTGGAGACCGAAGAGACACAATAATCAAGCCAATTTATGTTGCCGGAAAATATGGATGGTTAAAGCAGATAAACCTGAATTAAAGGTAACAACCTCTCAAACAACTCCGCCTTCTCTGTTTTCGCCTGTCGTTTCGTCTCCTCCTTGTTCTATAGTGCAACCCTCGAAATCTTTGACTACCGCCGCCATTGTTGCTGCTATCCCCCCGACATGGCCAACTTCCCTGTCAACCCCCTTGCCTTCATTCCTGATGGCATGGCGGTCGAGCCAGGCCCTGTCAATCGTCGCATTCATTCATACCTGGTGGTGAATCCTGTTCCGCCGTTGCAGCATGACAATGTTGTCATCGCTGAAACCGAAAGATTCATCCCAATCTAGTTCAGGGAGCAGACTCGTCTGGAGATTGCTGATCTACTGGTTGAAGATGGTCATCCGCTGCACCGTCTCGACGATCATCCTTTTGGTATTGGCACTTTTACTCTGCATGATGCTCTAGCTGCTGATACTGTTATTGGTCTGAATTTTTCTTTGGATGAGGAAACCACAGTTACTTTTGTCAAACATGATGCCGCTAAAACATGAGTTTGGCTGAGTTTGGTAGAGAAATTTGGATTATTTTTCTAGGTTTTCCCCTTGATTACCAGACAATTTTTTTACATCAACAGAGCCTGTGATGATTTTGGTCTACTCTCTGAATGGCACATGCCTAGATCAAACAATAAATATGTGTTAGCTAAAGTCTGGCTTGTTGATCCTAAGTTTGTCCCAAAGAGTTTTGTGATGATGCAATTGGGTGGTGCTAGGCATAGCTGGACCATTCTTGTGATTATGTTAAGGTCTACTGATTGGAACTCTCATGTGCCTGATGTTCCACCTCCACCTGAAGACCCAGAACCTGAAGATGGTAACCCACATCCCCTGTTTGGTGTGGAGATGACTGCAGAACAAATATATCAACAGCAGGTTGCTAATTGGCTACAGCAGAATGGAGCTCCCTTTGGTGCTCACAATAACCAGAACAATGTGGGCCATGTCGTGGTATTTCCGACGAGTACGCCATGGAGGGGTCCTCACAGTGCGTGTTTAGAGACGTGGGGGAAGGCGGACGGTTGACGGGTACGAGGTAACATAGCTTACCCAGGTTCAGATCCCACAACGGTGGCGGAATCCTACTCCTGCTATAAATCACTATAAGGGCGATACGCTGAGTACAGAGATATGTTTGCTGTGTGAGGTTGTCTGAGATTGTCTGAAGTTATGCCCTAAAGGCTCCCATAGGCCCGACTTATATAGTCGCCAGGTCCTAGGGTTACAGGGAAAAGTCCTAGCCGGACATGTTACATAGTCCTACACCGTATATTACTAGTCTTGTGTGTCTTGTACTCCAAGGCTACGGGTACGCTGGTGACTCCATCGTAGCCTTCCTTTATCCGGCATGGGCCTCCCTTCTGGATCCATCTAACTGGGCCGCCCAGCAGGCCATGGGCCATGCTACCAACCGTGGGCCACCCGGGTTATCCGGATAGGAGACATGCTATGAGGATACCCATATAGCATATCCCCAACAGTAGCCCCCGGAGAACTCCGAGATCTTGCGTCGTCTTGCCTCTTCACGTTGAATGCTCCGTCTAGATGGATGTCGGAAAATCGTCAAGCAATATCTTATAGTCCTCCCAAAGAACCCTGCAAGGTTTTCTCCATCTTCAATTTATAAGTCGGAGAAATGCTGAATCTTCCATCAAACTCTTCCGTAGCCGGACTGGATCCGTCCATGCCGGAATCTTCTGATGTGATGGTTCACCTGCCTATGTCAGCTAGGGCGACGTAGATATAGGTCAGCAATGCCTCGTAACTCACACATGCAGATAACGCAATCATGTCCACTTTTCCGCGTGAGCGATACGAACCGTTGGCGGCGACGGTTGGGACATGGAGAAATTTCCGCGCATGTCCGCGCACACGTCGTCTACGCGGCAACCGTCTGATCAAGCTGCACGAATCTCGATGCTAGGTATCATAAATAGTAACTGCGGTGGAAATTTACTTTTTCACCTTATTCTCCCCTGCATCTTCTTCTTCCTTAGGCAAGCGTCTCCTCGAGCTCTCCGCGCCTCGCACAAAAAACCCTAACTCCCAATCTCGCCAGTCACTTCCACAAACTCGCAATGGCCAGCAGCAACTCTTCTCCTTCGATGGCGGCATCGGGCGAAGCCGCGGTGAAGCCAGCGAGCTCCATCGTCATGCCCCCAGAGGGCCTGGTCATCCCCATCTCCGCGGTGGTCGAGACCACTGGCGGCAACCATAATCCAGCGGCGCTGGAGCTGCTGGAGGAGGAAAACGACTCCCACAAAGGCGACTGCCGCGGTTCAGACATCACGGACCACTACATCAAGGAGTTGATCATTGAGGGCTACCTCCCCGCGATGGAGGGGCTCGCCTGGCGGGCGACGCCGGCCGGCGAGGTCACACCTTCTCCCCAAGCCGGAGAAAAGGTGTACCTCAAGGCACAGATGGTACGCGGCGTCTCCCTGCCCATCTCTAACTTCTTCCTTGCCGTCTTGAACCACTACCGAGTCCAGCCACAAAACCTCTCTCCCAATAGTATCCTAGCGCTTAGCAACTACGCGGCTCTTTGCGAGGGTTACTTAGGGATTAAGCCTAGGCTAGAGCTCTTCATCTATTTCTTCACCGTCAAGCGTGAAGCCGGGGTCAGCAAGGATGAACTTAGAAATTGTGGCACCATTAGCTTCAAGATCCGACCTGGCCGGTGGTTCCCCGACATCGTCGGCCACGAGTCCTGCAAGAACTGGCAGCGTACTTACTTCTACGGTCCAGATATCCCTCTAGCTAACCGAGAAGTAATGTATCCGGACTTCATCGATGGAGTCGCCGCCGAAGCCCCGACATGGAGATCCCAGGCCTCCTTTCCCTCCGACATCGATGCTTCCCACGCAATAAGGCGGATAGAGTGGTTCGTAGAGATGGGTTTGACCGGGTTGGACCTAGCCATGTGCTGGTTCATCAGGCGGATTCAGCCTCTGCAGCACCGGTCGAAGCTGATGCACGAGTATTCCAACGACAGAAGGGATAGCCTCCGCATCTCCGTGGACAACTTCTCGAGCGACTCCGTCAAGCTTCGCCTCAAGGACATCGTCAAGGTGAAGGACAAGAAGCGTGGCTTCCCCATCACCTACGACATGTTCGTAGAGAGCAAGTGCCCAAAGGTAACTCCTTATTTTCCGTGTATGACATATACTCCAGTTCTTCCGTCTTAACTTTTTTCATCTCATCTAACACGGTGAACTCTCACTTAACAGCTTAGCGATCTAGAGGAGGATAGCATGGCTGTCCAAATCTATGATCCAGAGATGAAGGAAGCCACGGTCGTGTCCGACGATGATGTTCCGTTGTCGCGAAAGCGGAAGAGCTCCACCTCTAAAGCTGGCAATGGAGGCAAGAAGAAGAAGAAGACGGAGGGTGGAGCCTCCAAGAAGACTACCGCCGCCCTGGAGGCGGAGAAAAAAGGTTACCGGGATCCCCTTTGCCAAAGCACCCCCACTTTTGTAAGCTTCTTTCTCTCCGACATTGTCCATCTGTCTGTCTTATTCCTGTACTTATGCATTTTGCACATTTCAGAAAGAAAGCCACGACCAACTTGAAGAAGACCTCCAAAACACCGGGGGCTTCTAGAACCATCAAGGACATGCTGCATCGCGACGCGTATCCCGCCATCACCCCTGTCACTCCCAATGTCAAGCCCTCGTCTGCCCCGACAAGCTCTCAAACCAAGGAAGCAGCCGACCCTTCCGCCATGGAAGTGGACTCATGCGACTCTACCAAGCTTGCTGTTGTCGACAAGCAGGCGACGCAGGATAGTGTCGCACACCAAATGGCTGAAGCTCTGGCTAAGGATGCATTGGTAGCGGTAAGGCGGTGGTGGAAGTTGTTACTTCTGCCGAAGGCGGCGTCCTCGCCCCCCAAAAACCCATAGAGTTCCCGAAGATAGTCTATCCGGCACTTACGCCGGGTAGCACTGCTCTGGTTCTTGGTGCGGCGCGACATCTCCAACGTGCGGTCTCGAGGAGCTCCTCCGACAAGTAGGGATCTTGCAAGGAAACAGTGTATCCTTTGGCAAGCTGCTGGCTGAGAGTGCTACCAACCTCAAGATCATTGCACTTGTAAGTTTTATTTGCCTTTTGCATTTCATATGAGTATCCCACTGTAGCCCCCGATGATTTAGACGGAAAACCATAGGTATTTGCATCTGGATGCTCTAAGAGTGACTAAGGTAGAAAACTTCTCACTGTAGCCCCCAAGCATGTAGTTTGAATGAATTATTCTGACTAGATGCTTTAAGAGTAGCATACGCAGTGTTTATAAATTTCGATACTGTAGCCCCCAAGCTTCTAGTTGTAACTGAATTAGTTTCGACTAGATGCTTAAAGAGAAACTAAGCATACATCCGAGTTAAAACTTTATACTGTAGCCCCCAAGCTTCTGATCGAAAAATGAATTAGTTCCGACTAGATGCTTAAAGAAAGACTAAGCATATTGCTAAGTTAAAAACTCTCGCTGTAGCCCCCGAGTGTCTAGGTGGAAATTTTCTGGCTAGATGCTCCAAGTAGACCATACAATGATTAACTTTCTTCTTTCCACAGAATGAGAATGCTTTGTGGGGCATGGCCAACGACAAGTACCAAAAGATGCACGCAGACTTGCAAGCTGAAAAGGGTAAAACTGCCTTCTTGAAGGAATAGATCACCAAGAGCAAGAGTTTGTTTTCCTTTCTTTTTCGCATTTTGACTTGGTTTTGCGCCTATATTCTCCGAGTGCTCACTATGTACTATTATTTCTCCGACTTGCATAAACCATTGCCAAGGCTAAGGATATTGTCGAGCAATCCAAGCACATTCAACAGCTGGATAGCGAGAACAAGATCCTCAATCAGGAGAGGAAGGACATGCTGAAAATGCACGAAGAATCAATGAAAGCCTTGCAGGACTCCGCCACCAAGGAAATGAACCGCTTGAAGGGGGAGATCTCGATCTTAAGAGATCAGAAGAAAGCTGCCAATGATCAGAACCAACGCCATCATGAAGCGTGCAAGATCCTCCAACAAGAATGGGACTCCTTGGCGGATACCCTCTGGCAATCTGAGGCTAGCATCTTCAGTAAGTGATTCTCCGTCTTGGATTTCTGTAGTCTGGATACTTTGAATTTTTGAACTCATGTGCTCCTTTGTCAGAATTTGCAGCTCCTATGGGTTTAACCCGGTCACCTCCTCCATCAAAGGAATGCATGGTTCTTGCCGGCGACTTCATCAACACCGCCATCGCGCAGGCCAAAGAGATTGCCAAGCCCCTCTAGTTTAACATCAAGGCATCAGACTCTGTGGCGAAGTTCTCGGAGATTCTGCGCCGAGCCCTCGAGCGTATCACAAGCTGGAAAGCTTTATGTGCACGGGCCGGTGCAAGGATGGCTCTATCCTTGGTTAAAGCACACTACGAGGATGCCTACATTGACATGGTAACCTCTGGCATTCCCGACGTAGATGAAGATGTCAAAGAGATTAATCACGAATCCATCTTGTCGTAACTCGCGGGTTATGACACGAGAGTTGCCGAGTTAGTCGACGTCAATGTCTTTGTGCCTATGAATACCATCGATGGCGGCAACCAAAGCTCCTCCAAGTCCCTTCACACTGCCGACTTCGAGGGTGACTCTCCTGCTACTAATGACGTTGCTTCTAAGTCACCTGCGCTAAAGGAATGAAAAACAATCTTGTAATATTTGTTTCCTCTAAAATGCGTATGCGGAAAAAACTATGTGTTAACTTAAGGCGTAAAACAATGATGTATGTCCTGGTACTTAAGAACTATTTCCAGCATGTATATTGTTTTAAGCAAGTGCTGGCTTATCCACTACTTTGGTTCTTTATGCTTGACTTTTAGTGAGTCTGAAGACTTGTTGTCGGAACCATGCGCTCAGGTGATGATACCCAATGGCACCGTCAATAACCTAAGCACAAAATCGCCGACAATAAGTGCCGAAAGTCACTACTCCAGAATCCACATAAAAACAACAAAGAATGTGTAGACCAGAAAACTTAAGCTAACACCCGTAGGCGGAATTTTCACAATTGCAATAGCAAAACTTGTGCATAAAGGTTTTATATGGTCTAAAAATGAACACTAAAGGAGGTAAAAGACTCAGAAATATGAGTGAACCAGAGAGCTTTATTTCATTGATCATATAAGAGGTACACAATAGATAAAAAATGCTAAGTGTAGAAAGGACGTACATGTGCTATGTTCCATGGCCGATCAAGCTCCGGGTAGTCATCATCCGGGTCACGTCGCTTACGCTTATGATCCTAGTTGGGTCTATCCTTCAGTTCACGATTGTCAACGAGGTAGTAAGACCCATTGAGTAGCGCCTTGGTTACGATGAACGGTCCTTCCCATGGCGGGGATAATTTGTGTGACTTCTTCTGCTTAAGTCGGAGCACTAAATCCCCCTCTTTAAACGAGCGATGCCGAACGCGGTGACTATGGTAGCTGCGTAGCTTCTGCTTGTAGATGGCGGATCTTTGACATGCCAAAACGTGCTCCTCCTTGAGAAGGTCCACATCTAGGCGTCTGGATTTTTCAGCGTCATCTTCGTCGTAGGCGGCGACTCTTGGTGCATCGTGAAGTATGTCAGAAGGTAGGATGGCTTCTGCTCCATATACCATGAAATAAGGGGTGTAGCCGGTGGATCTGTTGGGTGTAGTTCGTAAACTCCACAACACAGATGGCAATTCTTCCGCCCAGGCTCCAGCTGCTCTATGTAGCGGTGCCTCAAGACGTGGATTTATTCCCTGCAGAATTAATCCATTGGCTCGCTCAACCCGACCATTGGATTGTGGATGTGCCACAGAAGCAAGATTAAGTCGGATGCCTTTCTCCCAACAATAAGCCTCCACTTCTCCGAGTGACAAGTTGCTGCCGTTGTTGGTGATAATGCTATGTGGGAGACAAAATCTCACCACTAGATCCCGGACAAACCTGAGGACAGTTGCCCCATCAAGCTTTATAATGGGTTTAGCTTCTATCCATTTAGTGAATTTATCAACTGCTACTAGCAGTTGTGTAAACCCACATGGTGCTGTTTGTAACGGTCCCACCATGTCTAGCCCCTAGACTGCAAACGGCCAAGTTATTGTTCACAATTCTCCAACAGGAAAATGTGGTTGTCGGGCATAATACTGGCATCCCATGCATGTCTCAACCAACTTGTCAACGTCCGCCTTCGCGGTCAGCCAGTAGAATCCTTGCCGGAAGGCTTTCGCGACCAACGATCGAGGAGCGGCGTGATGCCCGCAATCTCCGAGATGGATTTTGCGTAGGATTTCAATACCTTCTAACTGGGAAACATACTTTAGGTATACACCAGTAGTGCTCCTTTTGTAGAGCTGTCCATTGATTATGGTATAGCCCTTCGCTCGACGTACTATTTGCCGTCTTTCGACTTCGTTGTCGGGCAAAGTTCCGTGTTCGAGATGATCCATGAACGGTTTTGTCCAAGCCGGAGGGACCTTTGCCACCATGTGGACAAAAGAGTCAACTATATCCGGGTTGTCGATGTCGGCTCCCTTCACAGATGGTGTCCGTAGATGCTCTAGGAAAACTCCTAGCGGAATTCGTTTGCGCCCTGATCCAAGCTTAGACAGCAGATCAGCCGCCTCATTTTTCTCCCTAGGTACATACTTGACCTCGTAGCCCAAGAAGCGCTTGGCTATATCGTCCACTTCGTCTCGATATGCCGCCATCATAGGGTTCCGCGCATTCCAGGTGCCAGCCACCTGCTGGGCAAACAAGTCGAAACCTCCACAACAAACTATGCGCTTGATGCCAATATCCTTGGCTATGCATAATCCGTGAATGAGTGCTTCATACTCCGCCATGTTGTTCGTAGCCTCGAAGTGGATCTGTAGAACGTAGTGTAGCTTGTCCCCAGTTGGTGACTGTAGCAGTACACCAGCCCTTGAGCCGTTGAGCAGCTTTGATCTGTCAAAGTGCATCACCTAGTACTTTGGTTCCGGCAATGGAGTAACATCTGGCATCTCTGTCCAATCTGCGATAAAATCCGCCAAGGCTTGTGACTTGATAGCGTCACGTCTCTTGTAGGTGATCTCGAAGGCCGCGAGTTTAGTGCCCCACTTCGCGACCCTTCCTGTAGCGTCGCTGTTGTTGATAATGTCAGACAATGGAGTCTTGCTCACCAATGTGATTGGGTGCTCCTGAAAGTAATGCCTCAGCTTCCGAGAAGCAAGGAATACTCCATAAGCTATATTCTGGTAGTTCGGGTAACGTTGCTTGGACTCCGTCAAGACCTCGCTTACATAGTAAACTGGTCGTTGAACTCCGTGCTCATAGCCTTGTTCCTTCCGCTCTACCACGACGACGATGCTGATTACCCGGTTGGTTGCCGCCATGTAAAGTAACATGGGCTCTCCAGGCCCGGGTGCTGCAAGGATGGGCGCTGAGGAAAGAATCTCCTTGAGCTGCTTCAATGTTGCATCTGCTTCGTCCGTCCACGTTAATTTGTCCACCTTCTTTAGCAACTTGTATAGCGGCAGGGCCTTCTCTCGTAGTCGGCTAACGAACCGACTAAAACTGCTGCAACACAACTTGTTAGTCGTTGAATGTCCTTTAGGCATGTCAGATGGTTTATGTTTAATATGGTCTTGATTTTCTCCGGGTTGACCTCGATTCCACGCTGGGAAACGATGAAGCCCAACAATTTGCCAGCTGGGACCCCGAAGACGCACTTCTTAGGGTTAAGCATCATGTTGTATTTCCGGAGATTATCAAAGGTTTCTTTTAAGTCGGAGATTAAGTCATTTGACTTTTTAGACATCACCGCTATATCGTCCACATAGGCGTGAACGTTCCGACCAATTTAATCGTGTAAGCAATGTTGCATTGTCCACTGGTACGTAGCACCTGCGTTTTTTAGCCCAAAGGGCATCGTAACATAGCAAAACATGCCGTAGGGTGTAGTGAACAAAGTGGCCAATTGGTCCGACTTCCTCATTTTGATCTGGTGGTATCCTGAGTATGCATCGAGAAAACACAAAAGTTCTGAGCCAGCCATCGAGTCAATGACTTGGTCAATGCGAGGCAAAGCAAACAGATCTTTGGGACACGCTTTGTTCAAGCCGGTGTAATCATCGCACATTCTTAATTCTTTGGTTCCCTTTTTGGGGACAAGTACACGATTGGCCACCCATTGGGTGTGAAGGACTTCTCAGATAAAACTAGCCTTAAGTAACCTAGCTATCTCTTTGCCAATGGCGCATCTCTTCTCATTTCCAAAGCGTCATAGAGGTTGTTTTACTGGTTTGCATTTTGGGTCAATGTTTAAGCTGTGCTCGGCAAGTTCCCTAGGTACATCTTTCATGTCGGCGGGTTGCCAGGCAAAGATGTCCCTATTCTCATGGAGGAACTCGACGAGCGCGCTTTCCTATTTGGGATCCAGGTTCGTCCCAATGGCGGTGGTATTGGAGGCATCGCCTACCACAAGTTCCACCGGCTTGGTCTCGATGGCGGCTTTGAATGCTGGAGCAGAGTCGGAGATTTGTTTCTTCGACACGGGCATCTCCGAGTCATCGACCTTGCTCTGGATCTCTTTGAATTCTTCGATGTAGAGGACAGTTTCCGCGTAGGCTGCTTCATTAATCTCACAGTCCCTAGCCTTGGTAAAGCTTCCGGATACGGTGATGACACCATTTGGTCCGGGTATCTTGAGTTTGTTGTATACGAAGCATGGCTTGGCCATGAAGGTGTGGAATATGTCGCGGCCGAATATGACGTGGTACACGCTCTTGAAGGGGACCACCTCAAAGGTCATGCGCTCTTGACGGTAATTATTAACATCGCCAAAGGAAACCTGAAGTGTGATGCACCCAAGGGACCGAGCCTCTCGACTAGGAACTACGCCGTGGAAGATGGTGTTGGTCCGCCTTAGGTTTGCCTCCGTCAAGTTCATCTTCTGCAGTGTATCCAGGTACATGATGTTGATGCTGCTTCCACTATCCACCATACACTTGGTGAACTCATTGCCGTCAATCAGGGGGTTGATGACCATGGCGTATTGGTTCTCTGTAGGGATGAGGTCTGGGTGATCCTTCCTGTCCCAAGTAATTGGAACCTCTGACCAGCGCAGGTACTGTGGAACTGGGGGTAGAGTGGCCATCAGGATCCTCATAGAAGTCTTCTGTTGTCGGGCACATCCATGCTCGCACACACGTGAGAGGAGGGGCTCCTTATATAGGGGAGGGGGGCAGTCCAAGGGGGCATGGCTGCCGGCCATAGAGGGTGCCCCCACCTATCCGTCATTCATGTGGGTGGGCACTCCACTCACAAAATGTCCCTTCAATTTTCTCCACTAAAAACCCCACTCAAATTACCATTAAATTTGCACCAAATTTAATGCAAACTCTCATTAAATAAAACTCCTTTTATTTATTCAGAATTTTGTCAATTACTTTAATGACAAACACTCACATATAACCCCTTTCTAGTATTTCATTTCACATGCAGAAACACTTTCTGCAATTTCACCCGAAACTAGTTTCAGTATCTAGTGAAATAAATTCATGTGCTTTGTTATTCTTTTCAGCATGAAATTTTTGCTCCAAAAGGTTTCGGTGTCTCTTAAGTGTGTCACCCTATGGTTCACGAATAATGCGGACATGATCGAGACCCATCTCAGATCAATAATCAAAAGCAGGACCTGGAGATCCATACTGACTCCCACACATTCAACGATGACTTTCTTGTGATCGTGAGAACCTTTTACGCTAGTATCTTAATCCCTTTGTCTCGCGATATATTACATGTCCGAGATTCGATCATCGGTATCTCCATACCTAGTTTTATCTCGTTACTGACATGTACTCTTTTATCGTTCCCATGATATTAAATTCTAGTAATCAAATCACTTGCTTGCAAGCTAATCAATGTGATATCACCGAGAGGGCCCAGAGCATATCTATCCGTCATCGGGATGAACAAATTCCACCCTCGATCCATGGGCCTCAACATAACACTTTAGTAGTAGTAAACCCATCTTTATAATCACCCTATTACGGTGTGACGTTTGATGTTATCAAGATACTCTTCCAGTGTTAGTGATTAACATGATCTCATGGTCTAAGGATTAGGATCACTTCGTATGATGTTATAGCAATATAAACTCAATGAATTTGATCGTAATGCTATACTTCGGATGAATGTTCATCACATCATTTCAAAAATGTTGTGACCTCGTTATTAACAACATCCAATGTCCATGATCAGTAAACCTTTGATCATCTTGTTAATCAACGAGCTAGTTTATAAGAGAGGCATAACTAGGAACTTTCTATTTGTTTATTAAACACACATGTATTAACATTTTCGTATTAATACAATTATAGCGTGCAAAATAAACATTTATCATAAACAAGGAATACGATAATAACCACTTTATTATTGCCTCTCGGGCATATTCCCTTCAGTCTCCCACTTGCACTAGAGACAATAATCTAGTTTGAAAACTTTGCGTATTGAACACCTATGGCTTTCTGGTGTTCCATATACGCGATTGCAAGTGGTTAGCATAATCTACGGATCTGACACTTTCAGGTCCGTGTGTATTTGCATGTCTTTGCATCTTCACGCATCACTCATTCTCCAATGAGATGGTATTGTATAAATTTGGTCTTTTGGTGAGACCTTTAGTTCCTTGGGGTTAAATCATGTCGATACTATTGTAGTACAATATATCTTTAGTGTTAGCCTGTTGTGAACCACACCTTAGTTTGATAACAAACTACTTGACACAAATGCACTCCTTTGCTGCTACTATAGCTGTCATATACTTAGCCTTTTGTTGTAGTATTCGTCACAATGTCTTAACTTTGGAATTCATCCAAATCTATCATGGAATCTCCTTTCTATTACATTGTTCCACCCATAGTTTAAATTGAGATAAACTTAATTTGTATCTTGTGATAAAAAATAGTATCAATGTAACGCTTTACAATGAACTATTTGTAATTGTTTGTCACCTCTACACAAATATATTCTTAGTTCTTCCAAAAGATTATAAGAATATCCTCACTATCGTCCAATGATCATTGTATGATTGATTCTGGTATATGCTCATAACACTTAGAGCATAGGACATATCTGGATGTGTACATATCATGGTATGATTGATCAAGACATTCTTGTGATTTCACTCATCAAGTGTCAAAGCACTTGAATCTTGTTTCACTTATCAAGTGTCAATACACTTGAATCTTGATTCAATTCTTTTCCATGCGACAAGAACCTTTTCTTGCCATTTTTATATTGAACTCCTTCAATATCTCATATATGTACGTTTGGCATAACCATATTAGCGTCACAGTCTATCGATATATACATTCATGCTAAATATTCGGGTTTTGCCTAAGTCTTTCATCAAAATGAAATTCTTAACCTTTTTCAATAAAAAATTACATCATTCCTAATCAACAAGATGTCCTCCACATAATGTATTAGAAATATGTCTTAGCGCTCCCACTTAATTTCTTGCAAATGCAAGCATCTTCATCGTCTCCTGATGAAAACTCCTTTTTCATCACGGTGAAGATTCTAACTCTGTGATGCTTACTTCAACCATTAAAGTTTGCATGCGCTTTTAGCATCCTTGGAATTTAACAAAACCCCTTGGACCGTGTCACGTACACGTCCTAGGTAACCATTCTATTAGAAGAACTTTGTTTTGTTTATTCATCTACCATATAACAAATTATATGTAGTGGTTGCTACTTTAATCCGTCCAGACTAAATATCGCTATTAAAGATCAAATCTTGTCATAGTCAACTCCTTGAACATTGTCGTAAAATACTTTACGACATGTCGACTATTTCATAGACGTGAAATATCCATGTCTATTTCTTTATAGATCCAAATATGACCGATAGTTTTCTACACCTTTCCGGAGGGTCTTCCAAGTTCAAAAAACTTGATTTATCGTGTATGGAATTATCACGGATTTTATGGCTTCAAGCCATTTGACGGAGTCAGGGCCCATCATCGCTTCTTTGCACGTAGTCGGTTCATCATTGTCAAACAATAATAATTTACTCTCAAATCTTAGCATTTGATTGTTTATCCGACCAACTTGGTTCAATAGGAAATTAGACCTCCGTGACCGCAACCTTTGAGGCACGTGAGACATGAGAATTGTGGCTGCCTCCGGAACATTTTCTGGCGCTGCGCAACTCAGCACATATAGCTAAGGTTTGTTAACCTTATTAAAGTTTTATTGTCCTACCACTTAACCTTTACGAAAAATTCCTTTTTCAAGAAACTTCATGTTTCAAGCGACAAACCCTTTTGTCCTTAGTGTTATGGAGGAATAACCAATTGTTTTTCGAAATAACCTACAAAGACATGCTCATCCGACTTTGGTTGTAAACATCTTATTTATGATTAGCATACCAAAATTTAAGAAATGACAACTTGGGTTTTACCCCAAACCATAACTTCCATGGTGTCATTTAAATGGATAAAGATGGAGCTCTTTTCAGTGTAAAAGCGGTAGTCTCTAAAGCTTTAATCTTTTAAAACATAATGACAGTTTTATAAATAACACCTTTGATCCAACCATGTCAAACAAGGTTTCATCACAAATCTCAAACACTCCATATTCCTATGGTGTTTCGGGAGATGCAAACCTAGATGTTTTTGCTAAACTTGTAACTCGAATAAATCCCTTTATGATAAAATCATAAATTATTTATTTTCTTGTTACACTTGCAACTCAAATAAATCCCTTATGATAAAATCATAAATCATATTTTCTTGTTACAATGATTTTCCACTTCATCTTGAAAGTCTTTGAACGTTTTCAAATACTTCTTTCTCATTAAGTGAATATTCACTCAAATTTCCGGAGAAAGCATATGAAGTTGAAATCCTTCGCTTACGACTACACATAATGGACTATATACATCGATATGTATAAATTCCATTATTTTAGTCAATCGTTCTTCTTTGGCCTTTGAACGAAGTTTTAATTATCCCGAGGAAAGTCTCATAAGCATCACTTGATCAAATCAAAGACTCCAAAAATCCATGAATATGGAGTTTCTTCATG
Source organism: Avena longiglumis (assembly GCA_030063025.1). Classification (NCBI taxonomy): domain Eukaryota; kingdom Viridiplantae; phylum Streptophyta; class Magnoliopsida; order Poales; family Poaceae; genus Avena; species Avena longiglumis. The sequence goes on along the minus strand of CP125974.1, from coordinate 410,237,094 downwards.
TTTTCTTTCAAATATAATTTAAACGGTGATGTCACTTTGTAAGTGATCTTCCAATCATTTGTCTTGCGACATTGTAGCATTATTTTTTTATGGATGTGATTTCTCCAACTAGATTTGTAAATCATCCATGTTATATGGAATACGGTAATTATTTGAACAAACTTTGTTCTCATAATACCTGATTTAAATAACTATTATTAAAACAAATCTTAAAGGCAAGCTTTGATTTCAATGAGAAATACAAACAACGGTTTGTTTGTTTTCGATGAACATCATCACATATTCTCTTGCTAGTTACTTAGGCCATTGTGGTTCATGAATTGCGTCGTTCTGTATGAAATTTCATACCAACCAATTTGGTATCCAATACCCAAGAACCACATTGTTTAACAAGCAAAGAATACAACCATAACATGTATATCATATATATACCTAAATTGGATATTTCCAATCTTTTCTTTTCTGCCAAATATATTTTATAGATTCTCTTTCAGCATTTCCTTTTTCTTTTTAAAAGAATCTATCAACATCAACAGTGGCGCCATATACATGACACATAGTCCAAAGTGTGTATATTCAAATACAAATACCTTTGGACTTTTACTTTGAAGTACATCACCATCATCAAATGATCGGTGTTCTTTCAAAAAACATTCTTTAGTAATCTTTTAGTGTAGTAAACACTTTACATACATCTTTTATTCATCCTTATCATGACGACTTTCAAGATCAATCTAATGTAGCTTATAAAGGCGAATCGTGAGTATAACGTCACTTTCCAAAATCCTTTTGGATGATTAGGATGTCTAGCATCTCCAACCTTCGCAAATTCTCATCCACTATGAGAACATACATTATACATATTGCAACCAAAACATTGTTTCATATATCGTTATATCTGCCACACATGATGGTTTCTTAAACAATTCTTTCAGCTCCTAGATAACCTTGATATTTAAAAACAATCAAGAATCATGGAGGCAAACATGATACTTAAGATACTAACACTGGAATTGTTACTCTTGATTTAATACTAATTATTAAACTTCACGGAGTAAACAAAGTTTGCTGAAAGTTTGCAATAGGACTTTAAACTTTGATTGACACTCAACACAATATGATACCAGTTCTATAGTTCTATTATCTCAATTACAACTATGCATAAGGTGGTGAACGAATGCCAATAACTACAACAAATTATGCAAACTCACTTTGATTTAATTTATGATAAATTGAGTTCTACTAATCCAAATTAGAAATGAACTCCCACTCAAAAATGACATCCCTCGTGTCTTTTTTGGTGATTACATGAACCAAATCCACTACACCAAGTCCGATCATCATGTGAGTCGGTGTAGCTTCAAAGGCGGGCATCAAATGAGCATCATATCTTCCAAATGACTCATGCTTAACCTTTTGGTCTGTGTTTTGAGGCCATGTCTGTACATGCTAGGCTCACCAAGTAAGAACCTTAGTATTCACGTATGTAACTGTCTTACACCCGAAATATGATCGTGGATCCAAGAACACCCGATCATCACGCGATGTCTTGGAGCGACGGAACATAATCGGTTCATACTTAAGGGAGAACACATTTTTATCTTGATATCTAAATGAGGGATCATCTTATTATGCTAATAAAACGCCAAACAAGCAATATAAGATGCAATCAAACATCACATGTTAATAAGTGGAATGATATGGTTCTTGCACTTGATCTCCATCATGTGCATCATGGTATGATCATTATCATACCTATATGTGTAAGGCCAAGGTCTATGGAACCTACACATTATGTGTGTTGTAAGAGTATCGACTTATACTTCTACTTACAACATCACCATATCATGACACTAGCCCAGCAACAATCTAAACTAGACGCCTCTAATTTATCCATTGCAAGTTTTACGTGGCTTAGGGATTTCGAAGATAGAACCGTTCTTACCTACGAACATGAACCACAATGAGTGATGACCCACAAGTATAGGGGATCGCAACAGTCTTCGCGGGTAGTATTACCCAATTTATTGATTTGACACAAGGGAGCAAAAGAATACTTGCAAGCCTTAACAACTGAGTTGTCAATTCAGCCGGACCTGGAAATAGTTCTTGCTCACAGAAGTTTATCAGTAGCAACAGTTTGATAGTAGCAACAGCAAAGCAACAGCAACAGTAAAACAGGAGCAATAGTAATGAATGATGTGATGGGATTCGAGTGCGGTAGGCATAGGGATGGATGGACGGGCATTGCATGGACAAGTCTAAACATGTAACTTCAAGATCTAGGGCATTTTAGATAAATAATAACAAGCATCCAAGTACTAAACAATCCTAGCCATGTGCTCCAAATATAGTCATACGTGCTCGCAATGAGAACTTGCACAACATCTTCTGTCCAACCAGCCCGTGGCAGCGGGGCCTCTAGGGAACTACTAGCAATTAAGGTTCTCCTTTTAATAGAGCACCGGAGCAAAGCATTAACACTTCGTGAACACATGTGATCCTCACACCATAGCCATCCCCTCCGGTTGTCCCAATTATTGTCACTTTGGGGCCTTTGGATCTGGACGATGATATGTGTACACAACTTGCAGATAAGATCACAAACAATACTATCATAATGATTCAATAATAAGTTCAGATCTGAGATCATGGGACTCGGGCCCTAGTGACAAGAATTAAGCACAACAAGTTGCAACAAAGTCAAATAGCACTAATAGAGATACTAGGCACTATGCCCTAACATATCTTATTCGATTACATGATAGAACTCATCCAATCCCTACCATCCCCAAGCCTACGACGGGGGATTACTCACTCATGGATGAGGCAACCATCGATGGTTGATGGAGATGCATTGGTGAAGACGATTGCGATGATCCTCTCCAAATTCCCCGTCCCGGCAGGGTGCCAGAACGGAGTTTCTGGATCCGAATCTTGGTTTTTGGTGGCGGCGGCGGAGCGGAACTCTTTCTAGAAAACTATCGAACCCCCCTCGGTTTTTAGGTCGAGAGGCAACTTATAGGCGCGGAGGGAGACCGAGGGGGTGCCTGGGGTGGCTGCACCCCCTAGGCGCGGCCAGAGGTGGGCCCGCACCTTGTAGGGGTGTGGGCCCCCCAGGCCTCTTCTCCGTCCCGTCTTCTGGCTTCGTGGGTCTTCTGGTGAAATATATTTTTGGAATATTTTCCAGATTTTTTCCTGATAGTCGATTTTCTACACAAAAACTAGACACCAAGGTAATTTTGCTGAAAACAACGTCAGTACGTGTTAGTTGTATCCAAATCACACAAGTTTAGAGGAGAAACAATAGCAAAAGTGTTCGGGAAAGTAGATACGTTTTGGACCTATCAACTCCCCCCAAGCTTGGCTTATTGCTTGTCCTCAGGCAATTCAGTTGAAAACTGAGTGCAATAAAAGAACTTTCATGAACACATTTACGTCATATGATGTATATATTCTCAGCACCGGAGTAGATGCTTAAACCATTTATAATAAGAAGCATGCAACCAAGTCTACTCAATAGTCATTGCAAGCTATGAAGAGAAACCAACTCAATAATAATAAGTAGCATGAAACATAAACATAAGCAACATTGCAATGCTCATAGTAAGGTATGATAGAGTGGTATGTCGCTTGCCTTTGTTTGTATAGCACAATATAAATGCCAAGGCACCTCTAAAGTTCAAGTGAAGACTAGAAGTAAAGATATTAGAGATACACGCATCAAAATAATGACATAATTAACCAAGTTTTGGGACAAACACAAGAATGGCAACTATGCTCTCAAGAAGGTGCTCATAGAATAAGTGGTGACTCAACAAGGAAGTGAAAAAGTTTTGAAAAGTTTGAATGGCTTCCTAATGCTGAAAGGAAGGTACTCATTAGCTTTGAGCTCTCATTGCCCCTATCATAGGCATCTTCATGTGGTTAAGGTGAACGTGAGGTCCAATCTGAGTTATATGCTTGACAGACCATAAACTGGAAATCCCAAGTCCCTTGAGTACGAGGGCCGCTCCGCATGCTACTCAACTTTGGTTACCTGTAAGTTCTTTTCATTGTAAATACATGCATATCATAGAGAACCGCTAACGGGGTACCCCTTGCACATTGTACAAGAGCTATCCCATAACCAAAATGACAAGGCAAGTAGACAATGAGCATCTTAGAGATCTTTTTATTTACCATATGCATAGCTTTTTATTGAGGATGCTTCATAAATGCTCATTATGGTGATGCTGCAAGTTTCCACCATGATTAGGCATGGCTTAGGCTAGCGGACCAGGCGTTTCTCTAACACAATGTATAGACTCCATGAACTCACAAGCTCCCCTTTTATTTCACATCGTCGACATTCGTAAACAAAAGAGCAAAGTATCAACTGGATAAGATATCCAAAAAGAGTGTTGAAAGCGTTCCCCATGACATGACGGTTCTGCTGACTCCCAGCATATAATTTGCAAGCATATAACTTTCATGGACAAGTCACGAGGGTTCAAGATTATTAAGTGCGCAGAATAAAGTGTGCCATCAAGTTCGTGAGAGCTTTACTAACTTTCTCAAAACAGACAAACATTTTATTTGGAAGAAAACAAGGCATATTGAATATGCACCAAAATAGCAAACGATGCTAATAGGTAGGTATGGTGGACACAGTTGGCGATGTTGGTTTTGGGGAATTGGAAACACATGTAGAGCTCATACTCAGTGCAAGTGAAGGCTAGCAATAGAGAAGGAGCGACAAACGAGAGAGCAATAATTGTCATAATCATGCTTGCAACGACACATGACTAATTATGGCATGAAAGTGATACAAGTACTCTAAGGAAAAATAAATCATCAAGGCTTACTGACTATTGTTTAGTCATATGCATGAGTGAGCATGTTCCAAGTCGATTCACATGAAACTTTCATAGGAGGATACCACAATATCATACCAAAATATGAATAAAACAATGCAAGCAAACATTCATATGACATGATACAAACTATTAGCAAGCTGGAGCTAATCATAGACAAGCAAGAACTACTAAGCATCCATCAGTAACACACTCCTTACCATGAACAGACTAAGCATGCTCACAATGATGAGTATATATGTACAAAAAATGAAAAACAAATAGAGTTCATTACCAGCCTCTTACCACACCTCGAGTTGTCTTAATCTTCATTATTGCCCTTCACTTGTGTGACTTGAATAATAACATGAAACCAAACTCCACTGAGGATGGCTGGACCCTGCAAAGAACTCACAAAACCAAAGAAGAAGAACAAATATTTTTGTTGTTTTCGATTTTTTTCAAACAAGCCAACAAAGCAAAAACAAGCAAAGAAAAGGCAAACCAAGCAAAGAAAAATCTTTTTGGATTTTTCTTTTAAGGCAAACCAAAGCAAGGAAACAAATAAACAAACCAAGAGAAACAAACTAAAATATTTTTTGGTATTTTTGTGTTTTTGAGAAAGAAGCAACAAGAACCAAAAAGAAAGCGAAACAATGGATATACAAAGAACCGACTGAACATGATATATAGATGAGTGTGGTGTAGGTATACCTCCCCCCAAGCTTAGGCTTTTGGCCTAAGTGGGGCTCAATAACGCGGGTAGTAACCCCATGCTGGTGGGTCATCATAGGAATGATCATAGTCAGGCACTTGCGATGAAGAAGAAGACGCGCCCCAATCAAATGAGGGCTACTGGTATGAAGACTCTCCCAAGTTGGAGGGCTGAACCGAATCGTCTTCGGCATCCTCTCCAACATTCTTCTCTTACTGGGAGAGCTCCACCATATATGTGTCAACCTCCTCCTCATTGAGCGACCATCCTTGCCTGTTATCAAAGTTTAACAAAGCAGGTGCAGGCAAATAAACTATTTTCTCAGTCCTACCCTTTCTCCGACCTTGCTGGGCAAAATATAATTCATACGGTAAACTTCTCACATTAGCCCCCAGGGAAACAAAACCATGCTGAAACATGGATTCAAGATCAAGCCTCTCTATGGGGAACCGATAATCTGAATGGTGAGGCTCTAAACCATGGAAAAGCTAGCAACCTAGAAGCAATGAGACCTCCACAAATTCCACCCTTCTCCTGTTGGTGGTGAGACAGTGAGCTATCAAAGCACCCAGGCTATAAGATCTATTCCTATTCAGAGCAGTTGCGATAAAATCTAGATCAAAATAAGACAACTTTCTAGCAATCTTTCTATCAAGAACACACTTGGTAATGAAATAGGCAAAGTATCTAATGGCTGGGAACTGAATGTTCTGAATTTTACCACTTTCCTTTTAGAATTTGAAACCTTGGCAAATCTCATCATATAAATCCATAAGCGACTTGGGTCTCTCCTTGATCTTCTCACAAGATCCCCACTGAGGTACTCTAATTGCTGCACAGAAATCAGCAAGAGGCAGGTCGACATGTATATTGTATATTTTGTAATGGACCATGGGGTTAGATGTAGACAAAGTAAACCGGAAGTCCTGCACAAAATCCATGGTTAGCTTAACAAATTGAAATGGTTCATCTTCAACAAAGTGTTCCAATCCTGCATTGGCAATCAAAGTTTGGAAATCCTGGGAGATTCCCGCAGTTCTCATAAATTCCTGGCATGGATATATGGAAGGAAAAACTTCCTCCTCATGATGAACCTTCATTGGCTTAGGAACCATCAAGTCATATTGATTTAGTGGATAAGCACTCATCTTCCTTGCTGAAATTTTTAGACAAACATCAAACCAAGTGATTTCCAAGTTGATAAATGATGAGAAACTACTATAGGAACTTGCTAGAGAGCTACACATGCATCAAAATGAAATCTCTAAGCATAGAACAAACATGAAAGCTCACACAACTTGTCACCTATAGCAGCAAAATACTCAAGATACAATCTACCAATCACAAATCTAATTGGACAAGTGGAGGAGGCACATACCAAGGAGAAATCCCTCCAAAAATCAGCAGCAAAGATGGATTGTGCAAGGAGATCGAAAATCGCGAGCAAGAACAACAAGAACTCGAGCTTGAGCAAGTTTTCCGGTGTTTTTCGGGAGAGAGAAAGAAGATGGTTGTGATGGGGCACCTTGAAGGGGCCCAGGTGGGCCAGACCCCCCTAGGCGCCACCCACAGGTAGGCCGTGCCTAACATGGGTGTGGTGGCCCCCTGGGTCACTCCAGGTGTCCCTCTGCCCCTTTTTTCGAGGAAAAAATGTTTTGAATTTTCTAGGATTTTTCGGAAAACTTTATTTTTGGCCAATTTTCAGGGTATGAAAATTGATTTTCTCACAGAAACAGTTTTTTCAGAAGAAGCAAAAGCAAACAAAAAGTCAAACTACAGAAGTTCTAAGACACTCTAACAAACAAGCAACTAACAAAACCAAAGGTAGCAAAAGAAAGGCAAAGACTAGGAAGGATAAAAGTAAAAGAAAGCAAGTATAACCACAGTGGAAACATTATTTTGTTCATTAAAATCCTTTTGTTAACAAGGTTGATCAAGTCTTGTTACCAAAACAATCTTATATGAAACAAAAATTTGCAATCCACAAGGTGATTATGTTACCTCATACTTGATAGCAATGGTCCCAATCATAATAGTTTCAAAATTTTCTTGTGGAATGGGACAATATATTTCTCCAACCTTTATGCTCTCAACATTTTCGATGGAATTCAGGCAATAGCTTCTAGCAACCTTCTTGGGGAAATAAACAGTATGCTCTTTCTCATTAATATTGAATGTTACTTTTCCTTGATTACAATTGATGAAAGCACCTGTAGTATTAAGAAAAGGTCTCCCAAGAATAATAGACATATTATCATCTTCAGGCATTTCAAGCACAACAAAATCAGTTAAAACCAAGCAATTATGAGCCACTTTAACAGGAACATCCTCACATATACCAACGGGAATAGTAGTTGACTTATCAGCCATTTGCAAAGATATATCAGTTGGTATCAACTTTTCTAGCTGGAGTCTCTTGTAGAGAGAAAAAGGCATAACACTAACCCCAGGTCCCAAATCACATAAAGCAGTTCTAACATAATTATTCTTAATAGAGCAAGGAATAGTTGGTATACCTAGATCACCAAGTTTCTTTGGAACCTTACCATTGAAGGAATAATTAGCAAGCAAAGTAAAAATCTCCTCATTAGGAATCTTCCTTTTATTAGAGACAATATCCTTCATATACTTTGAATAAGGAGGAAACTTAATAGCATCAGTCAAAGGAATTTGCAAAAATAAAGGTTTCATCCACTCACAAAAATTGTTGTAGTGTTGTTCCTCCTTTGACTTGTGTTTCTTACCTGGAAAAGGCATAGGTTTCTACACCCAAGGTTCTCTCTCTTTACCATGTTTATTAGCAATAAAATCTTCCTTTGTGTACCTAGTGTTCTTAGTGTTCTTCTCAGGTTCTTCCTCAACTTCCTCCTTATAAGGAGCATCATTTTTATCATTACCACTCTTAGTTTCAGCATCAGATACATTTATACTATTAGGATCTACAACAGGTTCAAGCGGTTCCTCAACTACCTTGTGTTTCTTCTTCTTTGTCTTACGAGGACTACCACTACTTTCACCTTGTTGGGAATCCTGCTCAATTCTTTTAGGGTGTCCTTCGGGATATAAAGGATCATGAGTAGAAATACCACTCCTAGTTCTAATTCCATAAGCATGTTTATCTCCTGAGGCATTAACTAGCATATCCTTTTGTACCTTAGCAAGTTGATCAAGTTGGGTTTGAACCATTTGAAAGTGTTTATAAAGAATTTTAATATCATTAGAAGTTCTTTCCACAATATCTTTCAACTCATTGATAGCTCTAGAGTTTTCCAATAAATGATTTTGAACTTGTTTATTAAAATTACCTTTCTTAATAATAAATGTGTCAAGTTCCTCTAAGCATTGATCAGGAGTCTTACCATAGGGAATATCACCTTCATTAAAGTGGAGGGAGTGTACCTCAATAGTAGATGAGTGGGGAATTAGCTTACATAATTATTCTATAGGAGGTAGATTCTTCACATCTTCATCTCTAATACCTCTCTCCTTTAGACATTTCTTAGCTTCCTTTATCACTTCATCATTTAATGCAATAACTCCCCTCTTCTTTGGTGTTCGTGTTGGAACTGGTTCAGGAACAATAGTCTCAGGTGTATTTAGCTCAGTTGAAGTACAATCATCATAATTCTTGCTTATCTTAGCCATTAATTCTTCAGCATATGTAGGAGTTCTTTTCCTGAAAACACAATCAGCAAATCTATCTAGGTAGGTCCTAGAATCATCAGTTAGTCCATTATAATAAATATCAAGAAGCTCATTTTTAGGTAATGGACATCCAGGATGTGCATGAATCAAGGCATAAAACCTTGTCCATGACTCAAGCAATTTATCTTCTTCTCCCTGTTTAAAATCAAAAAGTCTCTGCAAAGCAGCATGTCTAACACTGGGAGGAAAATATTTCTGGAAGAAAGAAGCAATCAGGGCTATCAATGGAACCAGGAGGTAATCTATTAAACCAAGCCCTAGCTTCTCCTTTTAGTGAAAAAGGGAATATCTTAGTAACAAAGTACTTGCGCATCTTAAAATCATCAGAGAACGAAGCACTCATAGTAGAAAGCTCATTCATATGAGCCACAATACTCTCATTTTCAGTCCCACAAAAAAGTTCTTCCTCAACAATATCTAAATAGGATAAATCAAGAGATAAAAAATAATCTTTATCTTTAATATCTATGGGAGAGGTGGCAAACTTAGGATTAGAGGATAGTTTAGGCATAATAGTGCATCTAGCAAGGAGACTCTTAATAGCACTAGTACCATGTGTGTTTTGGCACTCTTCAACAAATTCATCAGTGAACTCAATGTAACCATCATTAATATCATAACTCTCACTAGACTCAGGTGAGCTAACAGGTGTAAGAGTGTCTTCACTAGGAGTTTCGGTATTTCCTAGACTATCCATAATAGCTTCTAGGAAAGGACCTAATGAACCACTCGCATCAAGCACAGTAGAAGTAACATCATGAGCATCAAAAGCACTTTCAGATTCAGCAGTAGTAGCAGTGTGTGTAGCATTAGTATGTGGTGGTGGTGTAACAAGCTTACTTATCATAGACGGTGAATCAAGAGCAACAGAGGTGTTTAGGACTGTACCTCTTCTTGTAGTGGATGGTAAAATAGGGAACTTTCCATCACGAGACTTACCCATGATGAAAGGAGTAGCAGTGAACAATAGTAAATCCAAGTGAACTTACAAATAAAGCTATGCTCCCCGGCAACAGCGCCAGAAAATAGTCTTGATGACCCACAAGTATAGGGGATCGCAACAGTCTTCACGGCTAGTATTACCCAATTTATTGATTCGACACAAGGGGAGCTAAAGAATACTTGCAAGCCTTAACGAACGAGTTGTCAATTCAGCTGCACCTGGAAATAGTTCTTGCTCACAGAAGTTTATTAGTAGCAACAGTTTGATAGTAGCAACAACAAAGCAACAACAACAACAATAGTAAAACTGGAGCAATAGTAATAGTAACAGTAACAGTGGGATTCGAGTGCGGTAGGCATAGGGATGGATGGACGGGCATTGCATGGACAAGTCTAAACATGTAAATTCAAGATCTAGGGCATTATAGATAAATAACAAGCATCCATGTACTAAACAATCTTAGGCATGTGCTCAAAATATAGTCATATGTGCTCGCAATGAGAACTTGCACAACATCTTTTGTCCAGCCAGCCCGTGGCAGCGGGTCCTCTAGGGAACTACTGGCAATTAAGGTGCTCCTTTTAATAGAGCACCAGAGCAAAACATTAACACTCCATGAACACATGCGATCCTCACACCACAGCCATCCCCTCTGGTTGTCCCAATTATTGTTACTTTGGGGCCTTTGGATCCGGACAATGATATGTATACACAATTTGCAGATAAGATCACAAACAATACTATCATAATGATTCAATAATAAGTTCAGATCTGAGATCATGGCACTCGGGCCCTAGTGACAAGCATTAAGCACAACAAGTTGCAACAAAGTCAAATAGCACTAATAGAGATACTAGGCACTATGCCCTAACAGATCTTATTCGATTACATGATAGAACTCATCCAATCCCTACCATCCCCAAGCCTACAGCACGGGATTACTCACTCATGGATAAGGTAAACATCGATGGTTGATGGAGATGCGTTGGTGATGACGATGGTGATGATCCTCTCTAAATTCCCCGTCCCGACAGGGTGCCAGAACGGAGTTTCTGGATCCGAATCTTGGTTTTTGGTGGCGGCAGAGCGGAACTCTTTCTGGAAAACTATCGAACCCCCCTCGGTTTTTAGGTCGAGAGGCAACTTATAGGCGCAGAGGGAGACCGAGGGGGTGCCTGGGGTGGCTGCACCCCCCTAGGCGCGACCAGAGGTGGTCCTACGCCTGGCAGGGTGTGGGCCCCCCAGGCCCATTCTCCGTCTCATCTTCTGGCTTCGTGGGTCTTCTGGTGAAATATAATTTTTGGCATATTTACCGGGATTTTTCCTGATATTTGATTTTCTGCACAAAAACTAGACACCAAGGTAATTCTGCTGAAAACAGCGTCAGTCCGTGTTAGTTGTATCCAAATCACACAAGTTTAGAGGAGAAACAATAGCAAAAGTGTTCGGGAAAGTAGATAGGTTTTGGACGTATCAACGAGGATAACCAAATTGATGACAACTCGTTGCAAATTAGATATTGACTATAGTAGGAGAGACAGACACCCGCTAGCCACTTATGCAAAACTAGTTGCATGTCAAGCGTGGAACAGGTCTCATGTGCGAGGACATGTAAAGTTTCTCAGAGCCGCTTCATCCCACTATGCCACCAATATCCAAAGTACAACTAAGAAGCAATAAAATGATCATCATCGCCCACATAATCATATGTGTACTACCCGTGCAAAGCATCTACGCATAGATCCGGCTCTGATACCACTGTAGGGTTCGCAGCATAGAAAACAAAAAATTTCCTATGATGGGAACAACTATGTACCAAGATCTATCTATTAGATACAAGCAACGGGCAGATGTACATCCGTAGAGAACATACCCTTGAAGACCGACAAAGCTTAACGAGGTTGAACTCGTGGTTGATGTAGACGATGTCTTGCCGATCTCGCACACACGTCCGAGACACCGAGCAACCCCCGCCTCCTCGCTCCAGTGATGCAGTGGAAGCACAACTCTTTCTTGCCGAAAAGACACCGGGAACATGTATCTCGCTAGTCCGAGACCATGGGGATAAATACTAGAGGGGGAGAGAGATCCTTCACGAGGAGGTGTGAGTGAGAAGTGAGAGGAGGGGATCCTTATATAGGGGAGGGGGAAGCCCAAGGGGGCATGGCCGCCAGCCATAGAGGTTGCCCCCACCTCTCCCTCATTCATGTGGGTGGACTCTCCACTCACAAAATGTCCCTTCAATTTTCTCCACTAAAAAACCCACTCAAATTCCCATTAATTTTCCACCAAATTTAATGCAAACTGTCCTTAAATAAAACTCCTTTTATTTATTCAGAATTTTGTCAATTATTTTAATGACAAACATTCACATATAACCCCTTGCTATATTTCATTTCACATGCATAAACACTTTCTGCAATTTCACCCAAAACCAGTTTCGGTATCTAGTGAAATAAATTCATGCGCTTTGTTATTCTTTTCAGCATGAAACTTTTGCTCCAAAAGGTGTCAGTGTCTCTTAAGTGTGTCACCCTACGGTTCGCGAATAATGCATACATGATCGAGACCCCTCTCAGATCAATAATCAGAAGCGGGACCTGGAGATCCATACTGACTCCCACACATTCAACGATGACTTTCTTGTGATCGTGATGACCTTTTACGTTAATATCTTAATACCCTTGTCTCACGATATATTACATGTCCGAGATTTGATCATCGGTATCTCCATACCTAGTTTGATCTCGTTACTGACATGTACTCTTTTCTCGTTCCCGTAATATAACATTCTAGTGATCAAATCACTTGCTTGCAAGCTAATCAATGTGATATCACCGAGAGGGCCCAGAGCATATCTATCCGTCATCGGGATGAACAAATTCCACTCTTGATCCATGGGCCTCAACATAACACTTTAGTAGTACTGAACCCATCTTTATAATCACCCTGTTACGGTGTGACATTTGATGTTATTAAGATACTCTTCCAGTGTTAGTGATTGACATGATCTCATGGTATAAGGATTAGGATCACTTCGTATGATGTTATAGCAATATAAACTCAATGACTTTGATCATAATGCTATACTTCGGATGAATGTTCATCACATCATTCCAACAATGTTGTGACCTCGTTATTAACAACATCCAATGTCCATGATTAGTAAACCTTTGATCATCTTGTTAATCAACGAGTTAGTTTATAAGAGAGGCATAACTAGGAACTTTCTATTTGTTTATTAAACACACATGTATTAATGTTTCCGTATTAATACAATTATAGCATGCAAAATAAACATTTATCATAAACAAGGAATACGATAATAACCACTTTATTATTGCCTCTCGAGCATTTTCCCTTTAGATTAGGCATGGCTTAGGCTAGCTGCCCAGGCATTTCTCTAACACATATACAATACTCCATGTACTTACAAGCTCCCCTTTTATTTCATACTGCCGACATCCGTAAACAAAAGATCATGATATCAACTGGGTAATATGTACAGGTGTTGAAAGCGTTCCCCATGACAACATGGTTCTGCTAATTCCAAACTTATAAGTGCAAGCATATAACAATATAGATGACACAATGGTTCAAGCTTATTAGGTGCAAGAAAGTAAAGTGTGCCATCAAGTTTGTGAGAGCTTTAGTCACTAATTTTCTCGTAACAAGTTTAATTTGGAAGATAGATAAAACATGAATATACTTGGAATGGTGTAACACACCATGCATAGGAATTTATAGTGGACTCTTTGGAATAACTTGGTTTCTTGGGAGTTGGATGCATGAGTAGAGCTTACTCAATACAAGTGGAGGCTAGCAAAAGACTGGGAGATACCAACTAAGAGAGCAATAATGGCCATAATCATGCAGAGCGACAAAACATTATCAATCAAAGCATAAAGTGGTACCACAAGTCAAAAACTAAATGATCATAGAGGCAAAGGTGACTGGTTCATAGTCATAACATGGTGTAAGCATGTGCCACGTTAACCCAAATAAAGCATCAAAGGAGAATACCATAATATTATGCTTTTGTATGCTAAAACAACACATGATTCTTTCAAGGAACATTAAGCGATCTCAATTGTTTGGAACAAGTCATGCTACAACAATAATCACTAAGCATAAAGTCAAAAAAACATCTAGCATAAAGTCATGCTACAACAATAATTACTAAGCATAAAGTCATGCTACAGCAATAATTACTAAGCATAAGGTCAAAGCAACATCTAGCATGACATGATAAAGTCTAAGCCACAGTCAAAACAAGCTCCCTTTTGTACCACTATAAGCATGAAACTTTCTACTCTTTTCCAACACCAATCAACTTATTTCAAACAAAAGTGCGAAAGCGAGGGTCCAACTATTTAGTCAGCAAACCAAACAAAATAAAACCAAAACCAAAAACAAAAACTAAGACGCTCCAAGAAAAACATAACAGTGCATGAAGCAATAAAAATAAAGTGTCTAGAAAGAGACCTGAGATTTTTATTGATGAAGAAGGGGATGCCTTGGGCATACCCAAGCTTTGACGCTTGTACCTCTTGAATATTTCTTGGGGTGACACGGGATGGCATCCCCAAGCTTGAGCTTTTGTTCATTCTTCATCTCATCACATCGTTCTTCCCCTACACTTGAAAATTTCCTTCATACAAAACTTCACACAATCTTCATTAGCAACATTAGTGTATTCAAGATAATAGGCCTTTTGGTTTAGTTTCAACACAGTAAAACTTTCATTAAAACACAAGCTACTGTAGCAACTCCTTTAAAAATCTCAAGTGATCAAGGATAACTCAAAAAGAAATTGATTAAGAGGCAAATGAAAATAATGGCAGAAATCTGTCAAAAAAGACCAGCAGGTAAAAACCGATTTTTTTGAAGACCTTCTGTTCCTCGAATCGAAAAGTGTTGAACTAACGAAAGTTATATAACAACTCGGGGCATAAGATCTGAAAATTACAGCTCAATCACACATACAGGGATTTTTTAATGAATTTTTATAGTAAAGCACAAAAAATCTGTTTCGGGATAGCAACTTCCCCAAATCTTACCTCCCTCTCATTAGAGGTTATTCTTGGCACAAAAACCACACAAAAAGGATAAGTAGAGGTTATTACAGAAGTAATAACTTCCAAGACTCAAAAAAATGAAAACCTAACGAAATTTGGGTTATCTCCTAATTAGTACTTTTCTTTAACGCCTTTAAGTTAGGCACATGAAGCAAGAATCAAGTATTTTCAAATGAAGAAGCATTAACATCAAATTTATTTCCCCTACCTTTCTTACCTGTACTCTTATCTTTAGGGAGCGTATGATTGCTTGTTGGAGAAGCAAAATGCATAATGCCTTTTACCACATCTATTATTGCTCCAAGGAGTTTCAGTAGGGATCTTCCAACTGTAATTTGTCCTTTTCCTACACATTCAATAACAAGATAATCAGTACACACCACTTTCCCTAAGATCTTTGTAAACACTCCTTCAACTATTACAATGGGTAATATAGTTGCATTATTGGTAAGAGATATTTCTTCTCCTCCTTCAGAAAGTCCCCAAAGATTCAAAGATTCATAGATATCTTTAGGCATAAGACAAAATTCAGACATGATATCACAACGAGCATCAACAGTTTCATTATTTATAACAAGTTTTACTGTAGGAAACCATTTTGAAGGTTTAGAATTTATTGGAGCATAATCATGATGCTCTCTAAGCATGTTATAGCAAACTTTTAAACTAGATGTATTGGTCTCAAGAGTGTTCAACCTAGCATAGATGTTTATAAAGGAAGAACCGGATTTGCTAGGCAAATTATATGTTGCAATCAATTTCTTTATGGAATTAAAAGCTTAATCCTCATTACACTGGAGAAAATCTCCTCCTACTACAACATCCAAAGCATATCTATAACAAAGAGCAAGACCATAGTAGAAACTGCTAAGAAACAAGCCTAGAGTCATTTTGGGCTCAGTTTTTTCATGTGAATCAGAAATTCTAGAACAAACTTCTTTGAAACTATCTTCACTTCCTTGTTTAAAAGTGAAGATCATTTCCACAGGTGACACAGTGATTGGAGCAACACTAGACATGGAAGCAACTTGAAGTAGGAACTATTTATTTTTTATATTTTTTATAAGAAAAAGCAAACCAAATGAAAATATTTTTTTGTATTTTTGATAAAAAGAAACAAGCAAAACAAAGGAAAAGAAACTAAGCAAAAAAAAGTAAAGAGAATGGTTGTGAGAGACTCCCCTTGTAAGAATCTTCTTTCTCCATGAAAAGTGACTCACAAGGAGGAAGAGATTGAAGCTGTGCTTAACTCCCCGACAACGGCGCCAGAAAAGTATCTTGATGTGGCTCAGTTAACTGTATAGCCTCGTTGGGAAACCCCAAGAGGAAGGTGTGATGAGCACATCAGCAAGTTTTCCCTAAGCTATGAAACCAAGGTTATCGAACCAGTAGGAGTAAGGAAACAACTCCAAGGTGTTGCTAACAACTTGGAATCTGCACAACACAAACTCAAAACTTTGCCCCAAATTACAGTGAGGTTGTTCATCTCACCGGTTTGCTGAAAACAAAGGATTAAACGTACAGTGTGGAAGATAGTAGTTGCTTGTAGAAAGTAAACGGTAATAACATATGTGGATGGAATATCAATGATAAATATTGGACCGGGGTCCATAGTTCACTAGAGGTGTTCTCCTTAAGATAGATAACATGTTGGGTGAACAAATTACAGCGGGGCAATTGACAAAATGAGAAAGCATAACAATGCATATACTAGACATCTTGACTCCTATGAGATTTGATTGGGCATTACAACATAATACATAGACCGTAATCCAACTGCATCTATGACTAATAATCCACCTTCAGGTTATCATCCGAACCCCTTCTAGTATTAAGTAGCAAGCAATAGATAATTGCATTAAGCAATGTGTGTAAAGTAAACAATACAATTGCTCCATGAACAAAGGATTGTTGTTTTCTCCCTAGTAGCAACAGCACATCTACAACCTTAGAGATTTCTGTCACTTTCCCAGATTACTAGAAGCATGAACCTACTATTGAGCATAAATACTCCCTCTTAGAGTTGCAAGCATCTACTTGTCCAGGATAGGTACTAACAACGGAGAGCATGCAAGATCACAAATAACACAGACATGATAGAAGCAATAATCAATCTGACATAGTATCTCAATATCCATCGGATCCCTACAAACACAACATGTATGATTACAAATAGATGATCTTGATCATGAACAGAGGTCACAAGATCTAAACATGATAGCACAAAGGAGGAGAAACAACAATTTAGCTACTGTATGGACCCATTGTCCAAGGGTGAACTACTCACGCATCACTTTGGAGGCTGGCATGGTGATGAAGAAGGCCTCCGGGATGATCTCTCCCCTCTGGCAGGGTGACGGGAAGAGCTTCAGATCCCCCCGATCTAGGGATGATGGTGGCGGTGGCTATGGACTGTTTTGTCGAGATTTGATCGGGTACTTAGGGTTTCTGCATCGGGGTGCTTTTATAGGCGAAAGGGCAAGGTTGTTGGGTGCCCGAGGGGCCCACACCTGGTGGCGGTGCGCCCCCTAGGCCACGCGGCCCTAGGGTATGGCCACCTCGTGGCCCCCCTTCGGCTGCCCTTCGGACTCCGTGTTCTTTCTAGTAAAATATTGACTTTTGCTTTTGTCCCATACAATTCCGAGAATATTTCCTTACTAGCTTTTCTGAAACCAAAAATAGCAGAAAATAGGCAATTGGCACTGCGGCATCTTGTCAGTTGGTTAGTCCCAAGAAATGTATAAAAATACCTCAAAGTGTAGAAAAAACATTTACGATGTATCAGACGCCATTGCTAATAGCTTCCCTTGTTCGAACACCGTCGCCACTGACCATTTGGGGGGTGGCCGGCGAAGTGACGTCATCGTGACATCATGCCTGTGTCATCCTTGACCAATTCAACATGTTGACCTAGTCCACTGCTCGCACTGCAGCTGACGTGGTCCTGACACCACGGGTCAATGACCTAGCATAGGTTAGGTCTGTGTGTAAAAAGTAATTTTTTATTTCGAATATAATTTAGGAAATGAATAGACCTTATAAATTTAATAAATTTTGTTTTATAATTCAGAAAAATATGTGTAATATATGAAAATTTATAGAAAAATAAAATCTATAATTTAACTTTATTATCAAACACTATTATGTTAACTAATTAAACTATTATTATTTAATAAAGATTTTATAAGTATTAATACTTTAAAAATTCATATTTTAATTTTGGTAATTGAGAAAAATATAAATAATATACTAAAATTCTTAGAAAAATAAAAACTACAATCTAAAATTGTAAACATAAAATAGTATATCACTTAGCTAAATATTTATTATCTATTAAGTGTTTATAAAGTGATAAAGCTTTAAAAATCATATTTTAATATTGAAAAATCATAAAAAATACTTATAATATACCAAAATGATCACAAAAATAATATTTACATGTTAAAAATATAAAATTCCACTTTTGAAGTAAGTAGGGATTTAATACTCTAATAACTTGAATTTAAACCTATTTCCTTAATTGACAATTCATATAAGGATAAATAAAAATTCTTAATATTTCTAAAATTATCCCTTTGAGGTCTAAAAATAGTATTAGTCTTAAGTTTTGATACTATGAAGTCAAAATAAGTTCAACACATTTTAAATACAATTTTGTTGAATTATCATTTAACTATAAGTGTATATTATTTCCTAAATAGATTCTTATGAAATTATAAAATCTTCAAGAATAATATCTTTGACTTAATAAAATATTTTACCATTACTTCAACCATAAATTTATAAACATACTATAAGTCCAAATATACTACATAAGCAATTAAGTAATATTATTCCCATAATTCTAAATCATAACCACTCACTTATAAGTAGATAAATAATTCTATTCAATTATAATGTTAAGAAAACA
This sequence comes from Avena longiglumis, assembly GCA_030063025.1. Classification (NCBI taxonomy): domain Eukaryota; kingdom Viridiplantae; phylum Streptophyta; class Magnoliopsida; order Poales; family Poaceae; genus Avena; species Avena longiglumis. The sequence continues at coordinate 410,217,908 of CP125974.1, read as the reverse complement.
TGACTCAAATAGAAGTGTTACCAATCTTAATTAACCTTAAAGAAACATTATGAATTGAACACATTATAATACCCTATAATGACCAAGATAGATAAGTCTCAAATACTAGTGTGGTCATTATTCAAATAAAGTAATTCTTTCTTGAGAACTACAGTTAGTAAGAAACCTAAAAATCTTAACATAAAGTTTAAGTGCTTTTGGTTAGTTAAGGAAACTTTTCTTCAAAAGTTATTCTTTTTAGATACATTATAAAACAAGACATAAGCATTCCGATGAGAGCTCTAAATAATAAACAACCTTAAATACACAGTCCTGGATACATCCCACTCTTGAGTATCCTATTTTTGTGTGTACTTTATTATAATTGCATGTTGTTTCACATACACACCCATAAGCCTTAATAAGAAGCACACATATAAAACTTAATCTAAAAGGACAACACATTCCAAAGAAACCAAATCTTTTTCCCAAACCCCAAATCAACAATGTTTATTCCGGGGATTCGATTTTACCAAATTGCATTACATTACTTATGCATAATAGCATCTTTCTTCTTTAAACATTAGTACTTATCGGACCAATGATGCTGATTTTAGATATTGGATCTTTTATCGTCTCGAAGACCGTGAGTGCATAATGTCGCAATCATAAAAGACAAGTTCACACTTGCTCATGTCCTTTGATTATTTTCTATCAAGTATTTTGCAAATCCAGTGTGTCATCACCTAAATTTCAAAAGGGTCAGAAACACTATTTTCATAATAATATGATTATAGTTTATTTACCATGAGGTAATAGCCTGCTATGAAAGTTCCGATGGTAAAGGAACATAATATCTAGGACTTAACAACCAATTTCGCCTGTGATTCTTGCGTTGTATATCACGCGTTGTAACACTACGGTTCTGAAAAGACCGTAGCTTCTATGTGACATGTCAATCCCTGGATCGGTTCATTGGCCCACAATAGAATAAAGATGAATAACATAGCAAAAATCCGTGTATCATAAATAACGAAAGATCTAGAGTAACATTATTACAATAAAGGCTTAGCTCTAGGCTAGCTCAGCTTATTCAAGTAGCAACAAAATAAAATAACTCCTCCATTCTTCAAATTTCCTACAAGTGAACAAGTGCGGTGTGGAGTACCGTGGCCTAAATCGATCACTCGGAATCTGAATATCCTACAACATGAACCATAGCAGCCACAAAGGGTCAATACATGGAACGTATGGCAAGTAGATCTATTAAAGCAGACAATAAAACTAACATCTACATGCATATTTGGCAAGTGGAGCTGTGGATAGCTTGCATTTACAAATATATTTGCCCTATTTTCATAAACAGTTTTGATTTTCTTTGAAAAGATCCTAATTAAGTTAACCCATCAACATTAAAGCAATTCTGAAATTAGAATGAGCGAGAAACATGTCATGAACTCAATATCAAGCAACTCAGATGTCCATAATCGGGGACACGACTAATCGATTAGTTTATACACCCTGCAGGGGTTAGTACACTTTACCCATGTGACTTGGCCAGCCCAGCTCGTACCACCACTCTCATATTGGGTGATGATAGGGAGAAGTCCAAGAAGGGACCGTTCGGAAAGTATCTCCCCAAACCCGACACGCACCGTACCAACCTACCAAAATTCTACATCTCTGGATACGTGGGTTCGAGTTACCACAACCTACTGAGTCCAACCAACCACCGATTCTATTATTAGCACATGGTTGTACACGTAAGCTACCAAATAAAGAAGCCAATCATTTTCTCTTGATACCTGGGTGCCTTTCCGCAATGATACCACCAAAAATTATCAATCCCATCACACTCAGGAGATTCATCGATTAAGTTGTTTTTAGTTTTCACAAACCAACACATTTAGAAACAACTTTCAGTGATGTAACCCAGCCCTCGTTCATCTTATCATGGCTAAGCACATCTACCAACGGTGGCTCATCTACAGGAAATCCCTACCACATAATAGGACATAGCATAGAGATAGTACTTTCCTACACATGCATCTACAAAATACACGACAATGCATTGAAAATAGTAGGACAACAACATGAACAAAGTAGCATCTAATTGCCTTGGATATAGCGATCGAACGAACAATCCTCACACGAGCAAGCGTTGCACTCGTCACAATCTACACGATACAATTGCAATCACATAAACAAACTAAACACAATCATATACAAACATAACAATGCAAGATGCATGCATGACAAGTTGAACAATGCTACAGTGGCTTTCTATAACCTTACTCAGCATACCTATTGTATGCATGCATCAAAAATATTTTAAAAGTATTGAAAACAAGGCATGCAATTTTAAATGGCCAAACAATTGAGCTATAACTCAATTATTAAGCCACTACTATTGAACAGTTTGTAAAATCATGTAAAAATAGCTACTGTGTAGGCAACCTAAAATAGAACCAGTACCAACTGGAATCACTCAAAAAGGATTTATAGAATTTCCTGAGTAATTAAAATACTCCATTAAGCCATTTTATAGATTGTGCAACTTCCAGTATAGTAAGTCTACCTTTTTAATTTAGTAACAGATTCCCCTTGTTCTACTAATTCCAGGGACACCTCATTTGCAATTTTTGGAGTTGTAGAACTTTTCCTATGAATTTATTACTCTCAAAAGGACATTAAAATATTTAATTAATCACGGAAAAACCTTGTTGCAAAAGTATAAAACAATTATACATCAATATTCTACGTGAAATACTGAATCCATCCATATCTTATTTGCAATTTTTGGCCTAGTAGATTAATTTCTATTGATTTTACAAGTTTCGTCTATTTTCTGCCAAATTAAATCGATTTAATTAACAGTCAACAGTCAGTTGACTAGTCCACGCTGACTTGGCGCGGCGCTGACCAGTCAGCGGTCAACGTGCTGGTCCACGGTCCATCTAGACCGTTCATCTGCGATCGGAGGGCAGGGGAGTGGGCGCGCTCACCAGGGTGGTCGACATCGGCGGTGGCGGTGCGGTGATGACGGTGGCGGCGTCTCCGGCGAGCTCCGGCGGCGGGGAAGGGTGCGACGGGGTTCAGCGGGATCCAGCGGTCTCGGGGGCATCCTCGGCGTGAAGCCTTGCTCCCGCTAGCGGTGGCAGCAAGCAGCTGGAGCGGCGTTGGCGGGAAGGCACTCCGGCGAGCTTGGGGAGCTCGTCTCAGGGGTCCTGCAACAAATCGGGGATGTCAGGGCATCGTTGTCGAGCTAGGGGGAGATGGGAGGGTCATCGGGGTAGGAGGGGGCAGCCGACACAGTGCGAATCGGAGCTCACCGATGGCAATGGCGGCGGCGGCGGCTTCGATTTCTGGCGAGCAATTTCGTGGAGATGGCGGCGTCGTAGGCGACGGTTTTTGGGGGATTTCGAAGAGGGGGTTCTAGGGATTAAGAGAGGAGGCAGCAACAACTCGGGGTTGTTCAGATTTGGCCCGAATTCCTCGCGAAATCTCTGTGGCTGCTGAGTCTGGGAAGAACACGATGGGGAGGCGCTAGCGCGTGGGGCCCACATGGCGGTGGCAGGTTGGGGCTGCCGGGCGGGCCCGGCTGCGGCGGTGACGGTGGCGACGCGCACGCGGCGAGTATTATCTGTCGCCCGGTTCGCAGCTGGTGCGCGGGAGCAGGCCCCCGGGTGGGCTGCCGGGCTGGTGGGCCGGCCGGCCGCGCTGGAGCGCGCTTCTCACTCTTTTTTTATTTCCCTTTTTCTTTTTCCTAGACATTTTCTTATGTGAACCTAAATCTGAATCTGACAGAACTGTCTAATTTTTAGACAAAAATTCAGTCAACCATAACTTTTGAACCATAGCTCCAAATGAGGTGATTCAAATTGCTACAGGTTCGTGTCGGAACCCTCTACGCACATGTGACTTCCAAACCAATAAACTAAACCTTTCCATCATATGCAAGATAGAAACCGATCACTCATGTGTATGTGACAAAGACATGCAAGCGGGTTTTGACAAAAAGTTTGAAACTGATTTTTTTTGCAATGATACTCATGATGCAATGACATGTATGAAATGCAGTACCAAATCTAAAATTTGGGAGGTGACAAGACTAACCCCCTTAAGATGAATCTCGTCCCCGAGATTCGGCGTGGCTAGCAAATAGGCGTGGGTGGTCCTCTCGGAGGTCATCCTCACGCTCCCAAGTGGCTTCCTCTTCGGTGTGGTGGCTCCATTGCACCTTGCAAAACCTGATCGTCTTGGTATGGGTAATCCTCTCCGCTGTCTCCAGTATCTTGACCAGCTTCTCCTCATATGTCAGGTCACTCTCTAGCTGAACCTCCTCTAGTGTCAAAGTGTCTCTCAATGGTGTATCCACCATTCAGCTAGGACACGTGGAACACACTGTGGACGGCGGACAGAGCCTCTGGCAACTCCAACTGATATGCAACCTCTCCCTTGCGTGCTAAGACCAGGTATGGTCCTATAAAATGAGGTGCCAGCTTACCCTTGATTACAAATCTCTTAACCCCACGTAGTGGCGATACTCTGAGGTACGCTCTATCACCGATATCATACACCACTTCCTTGCGCTTGGCGTCAGCGTAGCTCTTCTGTATTGATTGTGCTACCTTCAGCCTGTCCCTAACCAAAGCGACCTTATCCTCGGCATCCTTGATCAAATCAGGTCCAAATAGCTAACGCTCTCCTACTCCGTCCCATAGCAATGGTGTCCGACACCTTTTCCCATATAGCACATCAAACGGCGACGTCTTGATGCTGGTTTGGTAGCTGTTGTTGTAGGAAAACTCGGCATACGGCAAATTCTCATCCCAAGTAGGGCCATGAGCCAAAGCGCAAGCTCTCAACATATCCTCCAAAATCTGATTCACCCTCTTTGTCTGTCCATCTGTCTGAGGGTGGAATGTTGTGCTAAACTCCAACCTAGTTCCCAATGACTCGTGCAGCTGGCACCAAAAGTGCGATTTAAATTGGGTGCCTCTATTTGATACAATGCTCTTGGGGACTCCATGTAGGCACACAATCCTTTCCATATAAATCTTGGCTAACCTTGCACTCGTGTAGGTTGTCTTCACCGGTATAAAGTGGGCTACCTTGGTAAAATGGTCGACCATGACCCAAATAGAGTCGTATCCCGACCTGGTCCTGGGCAATCCTATGATAAAATCCATTCCCACTCTATCCCACTTCCAATCCGGCATGGGCAACGGCTGTAGTAATCCTGCTGGCTTCTGGTGTTCAGCCTTCACTCGGCTGCATACATCACATAGGGCAATATGCTCGGCGATGTCTCCCTTCATGTTGTTCCACCAAAATCTATCCTTTAGATCCATATACATCTTTGTATTGCCCGGATGTATGGAGTATGGCGAGTCATGAGCTTCCTACAGAATTAGCTTCCTTATCTTCGGGTCGTTGGGCACACACAAATGATCTCCATACCACAAGGTTCCTTGCTCATCCTCGCAGATTTATTTTTCTCGATCCTCCTTCATCTTTTCCTTTATCGCCTCTATATCCTCATCTCCTACTTGAGCCTTCCTGATCATGTCCTATAGCGTTGGTTGAACTTCCATTGCTGCCAAATATCCCTCTAACACTACCTCCAGTCTAAGCTCCTTGAATTGCTTGCACAAATCCTCAGGCATTTCCCCGACAGTCAATCCATTGGCATAGACCTTCCGGCTTAGCGCATCCGCTACTACATTGGCTTTTCGTGGGTGGTATTGCAGATTCATATCATAATCCTTGATAAGTTCCAACCACCTTCTTTGCCTCATGTTCAGCTCCTTCTATGTAAATATGTACTTCAGGCTCTTGTGGTCGGTGTACACATCGCAGTGTTTTCCCATCAGGTAGTGCCTCCATACCTTGAGCGCATGTACAACCGATGCTAATTCCAAGTCATGCGTGGGGTAGTTCCTCTCATGGTGTTTAAGTTGCCGCGAGGCATATGACACCACTCTCCCATCTTTCCTCAGCACACTTCCAAGTCCCTGTCGAGATGCGTCATAGTACACTTGAAAATACTTAGGTAAACACAGAACATGTGCGGTCACTAGGCGGCGCTTCAGTTCCTGAAAACTAGCTTCACACACATTTGTCCATTCAAACTTGTTCTCCTTATTCAGCAGTTCCGTCATTGTCTTAGCAACCTTGGAGAAATTCTCTATGAATCTCCTATAGTATCCAGCAAGTCCCAAAAAGCTCCAAATATCGCCCACATTATTGGGCGCTTCCCATTCAGTAACTTCCGTCACTTTGCTTGGGTAAACAACGACTCCTTCTCCTGACACCACGTGTCCAAGAAATCCAACGGTGTTAAGCCAAAATTCACACTTGCTGAATTTGGCATACAGCTTATGTTCCCTCAGCTTTTCCATAATCACTCGCAAATGTCTCTCATGTTCAGCATCATCCTTGGAATATACCAGTATGTCATCGATAAACACAACCGCGAACTTGTCCAAGTACTCCATAAACACCTTGTTCATCATGGTCATGAAATATGTTGGAGCATTCGTTAGTCCAAAAGACATAACCATATACTAATATAAACCATACCTAGTGGTGAAATAAGTTTTTGGTATGTCCTCCTCCCGAATCTTCAATTGGAAATAGCCCGATCACAGATCAATTTATCTAAACACCTTTGCTCCTTCCAGTTGATCAAACAAATAATTTATGTTCGGCAGGGGGTATTTGTTCTTGATGGTCACTTCATTCAGCGAGCGATAGTCCACCACTAACCTTTTTCTACTATCCTTCTTCTCTACAAACAGAACAGGTGCACCCCATGACGACAAACTGGGCTGAATAAATCGCTTGTCCAACTGCTTTCTTAGTTGTTTCTTTAATTCCTTCAGCTCATCCACATCCATCTTGTATGGCCTCTTTGCTATAGGTCATGTTCCCGGCATCAGATCGATGAGAAACTCCACATCCCTGTCAGGTGGCATCCCTGGCAGCTCCTCCGGAAACACGTTGGGGTACTCCTTTATTACACGCACTGTATCCATACTAACCCCCTTAAGAGAATTCAGCTTACACCTTCCCAGTCGCACCGACAACTTGAACCTAATTCTCTAACCGTCCGGGGTCTTGAGCGAAACCGCTCACTGTGCACAATCTATGTGTCCCTCGTGCATAGACATCCAATCCATGCCTATCATTACATCTAAACCTTGTGACTCCAATATCACCAGATGTGCAATAAAATTGTGTGCTCCAATCCTCACAGTTAAGTCGCGGCATCCCGCGCTAGCTATCATTTCCCCTCCAGGTGAGCTTACTCTAATAGACCCTTTTAGAGACTCCATAGGTAGCTTATACTTATCCAAAAAATGCCCTTGATATGAATGAATGCGATGCACCAGTATCGAAAAGAATAAGTGCAGGGTGAGTGTTGATTGGAAACTTACCAACCACAAGATCAGACGCATCTGGGATCTCCTCCACATTCATGTGGTTCACTGTAGCCTTCTAGTTGTTGCCTGGATTCAGTACTTTCTTCTCCAAACAGTTGTCTGCATAATGCCCTTTCTGGTTGCACTTGAAGCATGTCACGTCACTCAGGTCCTTCTTCACAAAGTTGCGATCACGGTTGCGGTCATGCCCATTGTGTCCTCCGGAATGGTGAGTGTGTCCTCCCTTGTGGACGTGGCGGTTGCTCTTGTGGCTCTCATGGCGATGTCCATCGCTTCCATGGCTGTGGCGGTCATGGATTCCATGGCGCCCATAGTCACTTCCTCCATGCTTGGAGTATCCATCATAAGAAGTGCGAGACTTGTGGTGAGAGCCATAGTGGTGATTGTTGTTCTTTCTCTTGCGGTTTTCCACCTGTTTGTGCTTTCCCTCGAAGATTGTGGCCTTGTCCATAAGCTCCTAGAAAGTGGGACAATAAACCACTAGCAGCTATAGCGAGAGCTCATAACTGAGGCCATCCAGGAACCTCTCTCTCCTTTTGGCATCAGTGTCAACGTCCTCAGGGGCATAACGCGACAGGTTGTTGAACTCCTCTATATATTCAGCCACGGTGCGGTTGGTTTGGCGCAAGTTGCTAAACTCCTTCCTCTTCAGGATCAGAACTCCTGAAGAAACATGGTTGGTCCTGAAATCTTCCTCAAACATGGCCCAAGTTACAGTGTCCAGCGGGTGGGTGATCTGAAAAGTGTCCCACCATGAAGAGGCTGGTCCCTCCAGTAGGTGAGCAGCAAACCTCACCTTTTCAGCATCTGTGCATCCCACAGTTACCAGATCCTTATTCACTGAACGCAACCAGTCGAGAGCAACCATTGGCTCAGTTGCAGTAGAGAACTTCGCTGGCCTTAGTCTCAGGAACCTTGTAAGTGCATCTCCTTGGGGCTGGTTGTTCCAATTGTTGTTGTTATTGTTGTTCTGAGCTTCCATGAACTGGGTCATCACTTGGGTTAGATGTGCTTGAGCTGACATAAGATGCTCCATCTCAGTGGGTTGACGGCGAGGAGGCATCTGCGGTTCAGCAAGCTTAGAAAGAATCGATTACGAAATTTAGTATTCTACCCATGCATTATGATCAAACAACAACAAAGCAATCACAGACAATCATGAGCAAGCGACACATCAGCAAACAAGCGATCAAGTAATGTTCCAGGGGTTATCCTAGTAGTATACATCTACTGAAATAGTTTTATAAGCGTTGGCAACAGTTATAAACATAAACATGCCAACAAAGCAATAAAACAGGAATCTGCCAGAACAGTCCAGCAGTGTTCACAATTTTTCTACCTGACTTAAACTCGTCAGGAATTTTTGCTGATTTTTGTGAATATTGTACAGAGAGTTTCGAAATAGACCCTATTTTTTCAGATTTTTCCCATTTACCCAAAAATGAAAAAATGTACAGTACATCAGGGTCAGCAGAAATCTACAGCAGGAAAACTCGAATATCAACCAAAACCTTGCCATAACTCATTTATAAAATTCGCACAAATAATCCTGGAACTTTAGAGTACACATAGGAGAAACTAAACGCTTTAAACTAACAGAAACTAAGTTTTACATTAATCGAGGCCTTAAACTAACGATGTATCCTAACGAAGACTAATTGGTGGCCATCTAACTACTTCATGAAGAGGTTGCAGTAGGTCCTTGCGTTCATGCGTTGGCGCTTCTGTCCATGGACCATCCATGGTGGTGGTGTATACTACTCTCCTGAATCATCACTTGAGACCTCAAATTCCACCTCTTCTGGATCCTCCTCTTCTTCTTCATCCTCTGCTGCAGCAGCAACAACTTCATCTCCTCCACCATCATCGTCTCCATCATCGTCGTCATCATGTTCGTCCTCATCATCATCGTTACCACCGTCATCATCATTGCCATCATCTCCATTATTGTCATCAGGGTGTGGATTCAACTGTGCTTGGAGAGCGACAACCTGGGCTGCCATATCAACAATAGTCTGGTCTCTTTCCTGGACGGTCCCTTGCAACTGCTCTATGGCTTGATTGTTTTCCTGGACGGTCCCATTCGGCTGTTCTATGGCTTGATTATTCTCCTGGACGGTCCCATTCATCTGTGCTATGGTCGCGTCCCTGCCAATAAGTGCATGGTTCAGACCATTGCTGGCAAAATCTACTATCTCCTTTACCATCATCACTTTCTCAGATAGGGCTCCATTCTCCCTCTCCATATCCTCTATGTGCCTTCGACAGGGCGGCATGTTGTTCCTGTTGCCCGGGGTAACCACTACGTTCCCATTCTCATCACGCCTTCCGTAATCACGGTAAGGTGAGTCTTCTGGCAGCAGGTGTCGAACAAGATGGCGCTGGCGTGACATGGCTTCATGCAGGGCCAAGTTAATTCCAAGCTCCCAGTTGCAATACCTCTTGGTGTATACCAGATGTACATGATTTGGCATGGCGACATCCCTGAATATGAAAGTGGTGATCTCCCAGGCGTCCTCGCCATATCCATAGGTGTATAGCCTTCTTCCCTTGAGCATGGGAAGTGGCAATCCCAATGACTGTGAGATCTGTCCCAACTGTCTTGCAAAGGGCCTTGGTGACTCAATCGCAGTATACTCAGTCCTGACTTCTCCCATCTATCAATTAAAAGAGGAAAGTGTGAGAATAACATATGGTAAAGATTTACGAGAGTGAAAGGCATAAGATGAAATACAGAGTTAATATAAGCTTTAGTAATTCTATGGCTCTCTAATCCAAACCTAGGTCACGATCCTATAGTCGACACACGGGCTCTGATATCATCTTGTAACACTACGGTTCTGAAAAGACCGTAACTTTTATGTGACATGCCAATCCCTGGATCGGTTCATTGGCCCACAATAGAATAAAGATGAATAACGTAGCAAAAATCCGTGTATCATAAATAACGAAAGATCCAGAGTAACATTATTACAATAAAGGATTAGCTCTAGGCTAGCTCAGCTTATTCAAGTAGCAAGAAAAATAAAATAACTCCTCCATTCTTCAAATTGCCCACAAGTGAACAAGTGCCGAGTGGAGTACCATGGCCTAAATCGATCACTCAGAATTTGAATATCCTGCAACATCAAACGTAGCAGTCCCGAAGGGTGAATACATGGAATGTATGGCAAGTAGAGCTATTAAAGGAGACAATAAAACTAACATCTACATGCATATTTGGCAAGTGGAGCTATGGCTAGCTTGTATTTACAAATATCTTTGCCCTACTTTCATAAACAGTTTTGATTTTCTTTGAAAATATCCTAATTAAGTTAACCCATCAACATTAAAGCAATTCTGAAATTAGAATGAGCGAGAAACATGTCATGAACTCAATATCAAGCAACTCAGATGTCCATAATCGGGGACACGACTAATCGATTAGTTTATACACCCTGCAGGGGTTAGTACACTTTACCCATGTGACTTGGCCAGCCCAGCTCGTACCACCACTCTCATATTGGGTGATGATAGGGAGAAGTCCAAGAAGGGACCGTTCGGAAAGTATCTCCCCAAACCCGACACGCACCGTACCAACCTACCAAAATTCTACATCTCTGGATACGTGGGTTCGAGTTACCACAACCTACTGAGTCCAACCAACCACCGATTCTATTATTAGCACATGGTTGTACACGTAAGCTACCAAATAAAGAAGCCAATCATTTTCTCTTGATACCTGGGTGCCTTTCCGCAATGATACCACCAAAAATTATCAATCCCATCACACTCAGGAGATTCATCGATTAAGTTGTTTTTAGTTTTCACAAACCAACACATTTAGAAACAACTTTCAGTGATGTAACCCAGCCCTCGTTCATCTTATCATGGCTAAGCACATCTACCAACGGTGGCTCATCTACAGGAAATCCCTACCACATAATAGGACATAGCATAGCGATAGTACTTTCCTACACATGCATCTACAAAATACACGACAATGCATTAAAAATAGTAGGACAACATCATGAACAAAGTAGCATCTACTTGCCTTGGCTGTAGCGGCCGAACGAACAATCCTCACATGAGCAAGCGTTGCACTCGTCACAATCTACACGATACAATTGCAATAACATAAACAAACCAAACACAATCATATACAAACATAACAATGCAAGATGCATGCATGACAAGTTGAACAATGCTCGCTTTCTATAACCTTACTCAGTATACCTACTGTATGCATGCATGGAAAACATTTTAAAAGTATTGAAAATAAGGCATGCAATTTTAAATGGCCAAACAATTGAGCTATAACTAAATTATTAATACACTTCTATTGAACAGTTTGTAAAATCTTGGAAAAATAGCTACTGTGTAGGCAACCTAAAATAGAACCAGTACCAACTGGAATCACTCAAAAAGGATTTATAAAATTTCCTGAGTAATTAAAATACTCCATTAAGCCTTTTATAGATTCTGCAACTTCCAGTACTATAAGTCTAACTTTTTAATTTACTAACAGATTCCTCTTCTACTGATTCTAGGGACACCTCATTTGCAATTTTTGGAGTTGTAGAACTTTTCCTATGAATTTATTATTCTAAAAAGGACATTAAAATATTTAATTAATCACGGCAAAACTTTGCTGCAAAAGTATGAAAAAATTGTACAACAATATTCTACGTGAAAAACTGAATCCATTCATATCTTATTTGCAATTTTTAGCCCAGTATATTAATTTCTATTGATTTTACAAGTTTCAGCTATTTTCTGCCAAATTAAATCGATTTAATTAAACAGTCAACAATCAGTTGACTAGTCCACGCTGACGTGGCGCGGCGCTGACCAGTCAGCGGTCAACGTGCTAGTCCACGGTCCATCTGGACCATTCGTCTGCGATCGGAGGGCAGGAGAGTGGGCGTGCTCACCAGGATGGTCGACGTCGGTGGTGGCAGTGCGGTGATGACGGTGGCGGCGTCTCCGGCGAGCTCCGACGGCGGGAAAGGGTGTGACGGGGTTCAGCGGGATCTGGCGGTATCGGGAGCGTCCACGGCGCGAAGCCTCGCTGCCGCTAGCGGTGGCAGCGAGCGGCTGGAGCGGCGTCGGCGGGAAGGCTCTCCGACGAGCTCGGGAAGATCGTCCTAGGGGTCCTGTAGCGAATCGGGGAGGTCAGGGCGTCGTTGTCAAGCTAGGGGGAGATGGGAGGGTCATCGGGGTAGGAGGGGCCGACCGGCACAGTGCGAATCGGAGCTCACCGATGGCAATGGCGGTGGCGGCGGCTTCGATCTCCGGTGAGCAATTTCGCGGAGATGGCGGCGTCGTAGGCGACGGTTTTTGGGGGATTTCGAAGAGGGGGTTCTAGGGATTAAGAGGGAAGGCAGCAACAACTCGGGGTTGTTCGGATTCGGCCCGAATTCCTCGCGAAATCGCTGTGGCTGCTGAGTCTGGGAAGAACACGATGGGGAGGCGCTGGTGCGTGGGGCCCACATGGCGGTGGCAGGCTGAAGCTAACGGGTGGGCCCGGCTGCGGCGGTGACGGTGGCGACGAGCGCCCGACGAGTATTATCTGCCGCCCGGTTCGTGGTCAGTGAGGAGTAGGCACCGGATGGGCCGAGTGAGTGGGCGCCGGCCGTCTTTGGAGCGCTCTCTCTCTTTTTTTTCCCTTTTTCTTTTTCCGAGACATTTTCTTATCTGAACCTAAATCTGAATCTGACAGAACTGTCTACTTTTTAGACAAAAATTTAGTCAACCATAACTTTTGAACCGTAGCTCCAAATGAGGTGATTCAAATTGCTACGGGTTCATGTCGGAACCCTCTACGCATCCGTGACTTCCAAACCACTAAACTAAACCTTTCCAACATATGAAAGATAGAAAACGAGCACTCATGTGTATGTGACAAAGACATGCAAGTGGGTTTTGACAAAAAGTTTGAAACTGATTTTTTTTTGCAATGATGCTCATGATGCAATGACATGTATGACAAGCAGTAATAAATCTAAAATTTGGAATGTGACACGCATTAAACATGATATTTGGAATGGGATGGAGAAGTCGGCTGTATCTTCTTCCTTTCGTATGTAGGCAAGGCGACCTTAACGTGGCGTTGTGATTCCTTGTGCGGATCCAGCATATGGGTGGGCACCCTTACGCCCCACGATTTTGGTATATTGATTATCTATGAGTGGTTGTTGGAGGTATAGCCAGACCTATATGGAACTTTCCAGGGGCATCACTAGCTCATAGAGTCTTCGGAAACTCATCAGGGTTATAGCTTGCTAGAAAGGGGGCTTAACGAAGGTGTAGTCAGCCCCGAAGGATCGTGCAGACATACGGGGTTGCGAAGAGGGCAGTGATTGGCTTGGATCTTAGTCTGGGCCTCATACCAAGGAAGTGTGAACGAGCCTGCAACTCGGATGTGTAAAAAAGCTAAGGTCTCTCATGGATAAAGTAACGCGTCTCTATAGAGTGTAAGAACCGTAACTTGTTATTCTCTATTCCTGGAAGGAGCTACAAACGCGGCAGGAAAGGAACTCCATGAAAGTTCTAGTAAACCTGTGAAGGCTGACGGACATAGCTTTTCAGAATAAAAGCAACCTTTGAGGAAATGTTTATGAAAACCTGTATTTCCTATGACTTATGGTCTGCGGCTGTAGTTAGTGCATCAAACACTTCTTTTTAGTGAACTTGCTGAGTACACTCGTACTCAACGTATCTTCTTAACCTTTGCTAGATTCTAAAGCCAATACAGACAACGTCTACATCAACTTATGCTCAAGGGAATCATCACCAAAATCTCAAGTTCTTCAATAAAGTCAACATATACATCAACTATAGTGAAGACGAAGTTGCTGATTAGATAGGATTATAATCTCTAGCCATATAAGCTATTTCTGTAGAGTATTGCAATAGCAGCAATGCAAACCAAATAGTTTAGATAATAGTCTATTCGTATGATATTTATGAGTTGATTATTTCTAATTCTTCTTTATAAGAAGTTTCTTTCTCTCTCTTTAATCTAGAGTGTTCTCTGGATGTTTTGTAAACAGTCGAGTTGTAAACTATAGTCATGTCTTGGACCTGCTGTGTTTCTGTTGTATCACTCTGATGGATGTAATACTAGTGAACGGTGTTTCATTGGTGTTATGTCAATGACTATAGTATACTACATCATGCAGTGGTATGTTGGGTCACCGCAGTGTAGTCCTGTAGTACACGCCTTCGGGGTTGTCGTTGTCGCTTGGCGCACGCGGCTGGAACCTGTGTCCTTCCGCGGTTTGATACGGGTAGTGGAGACCGTTGATCAGCGCAGGCTACGGGGATCGGCGGCCGCAGCTGCTGCAGCAGGCCACCGCGTCGTCCTTCTCGCTTGTACAAAGAGACGCGCATGGTCGCGCGCTGCCCTGGGAACTCCTCCGGGTCGCCGGTGCGTCCAAGCAGGCTCACGATCATTGTGTATTCCAGAGGCACCCGCTATGAAGGCAGGACACCCAGAGGTGGGGTGTCTCGTTTGGTGACAAAGTCGCGCCGCCGCTGCTACCCTTGCTTGGGCTCCAGGGTGGCTAAAAGTGCGGGTACCATAGGCGAGGGTGATTTCCTTCGGCGATGTGGCACATCACACCGACGATTGTCCGGTTCGCCCACCACAGTCGTCCGTAGACTTCGTTGTGGTTGACCGTAGGAGGCCCATCGCCCTCGTACCTGGCGAGCTCTCTTTCTCACCGATTGGCGAAGAAGGCGATCTAGGACGCGGTGTTGTCGGGGCACCAATTGGGATCCATCCACTGCTCCGGCGTGATCTTGAGGTAGTAGTAGCTCGTGATGGCCGCCCAGCGGGCGGAACCGCGAGGCACGTGAGGGACATGAACCCCTCCGGCGCTCAACATCCAGTCGGTTGGTAGCCGGTAGCCCGAGGGACATGGGTAGCTGGAGGCGCACATCGACTCCGTCTCCTCGAGGGTGAGATAGGCCTAGTGTGTGGTGTCCATGGTGAGAGAGAGTAGTGTGGATCTGTGGATGGCAATGTCGGTCACCCTAGATATAGCGAGAAAGGGTGGGAAACTTGGGCGGGAATAGTAGGAAAGGGTGGGAACAAAAGGGCGCTTCGCCGCGTGGCCATACAATAGGACCCATCGGATCTAGAAATGAAACACCTATCTCACTGACCGGGCTGGCCAGTGTCGTTTTTAGCTCCATCCGGCGTCCCCTCTAGACCCCTGTGGGTTGGGTTCGCCCGTAGCCGAATAACAAAACAAGTTGCACCGGCGCCAAGAAAGAATTGGGGGTGGGCTGAGCGTGATTTTTAGTGTCGACGCCCCTCGATATGTACTCCCTCTGATCCATATTACTTATCGCAGAAATGAATATATCTAGACCAGCGCCGGCGGGAGTACTTTTATTTGTAGTGTCATTCGTTGGACAATATTGTACCTTCTTGTACCAGTAGTACTTCCTCCGTTTCAAAATATAAGATATTTTAGATTAGTGAAGCTAATGTATCTAAACACTTTTTAATATATAGGTTTAATATATTAAAAAGATGTCTAGATACATTCTAAAACAACTTATATTTCCAAACGATTCCAAGCGGAGGGAGTATGTTGCATCATCCACCCATGACAATATAAAACCAGCCGGTGTACTCGCAAAAAAAATACTCGCAAAAAAAAGATACAGTAAAACCAGCCGGTAGATACCACCACTTCACTAGCACAAACTCTTGCAAATTCATCCATGAGGTACACATGATAATGTTCAGAAGTTACTTGACAAAAAATTATCCGTGAGTACTAGCCAAACATTTTTTTGGATATTGTTTATCAAACAATTCCCCGTTTTTCTGCTTTCTGTACTGATAATAATAGGAAAAAAAAGCCGGGAGCAGATTGCAAAACGAAGCCTTTGCAAGTTCGCTCGCCCCATCCATCACGACTCACGAGCTATGGCGGCGGCCGCGGCCGCGGCGACGATCCTCGAGCTGGACCCTTCGCACGAGCGCGCCGGCCGCGTCATCGAGGACATCGTGCGTCTGGAGAAGAGGATCTTCCCGAAGCACGAGTCCCTGGCGCGCTCCTTCCACGACGAGCTCAAGCGCCGGAACACCGGCCTGATCTACTCGACGACCGGCGCCGGAGACAACGAGGAGGTCACTGGGTACGCCATGTACGCCTGCGCCACCTCCCTGTGCGCCTCCATCACCAAACTAGCCGGTGAGGCATCCCGCGCTGACATCACCCGCCCCGTCGAAAAAACCAGAGCCGCCGCAACAAATTTTTTTGTCTGAACTCTTGGCGCATGCTTGCAGTGAAGGAGAGCTGCCGACGGCAGGGCCTCGGCGAGGCGCTGCTGCAGGCCGCCGTGGAGAGGTGCCGGAGGAAGCGGGTGTCCCTCCACGTGGATCCGGCGAGGACGGCTGCGGTGGCGCTGTACCGGAAGGCCGGGTTCCAGGTTGACGCCACCGTCGAGGGCTACTACTCGCCGCAGAGGAATGCCTACCGGATGTACATGGATCTCTAGGAATCATCAGGATCAGGATCAGAGCATCAAAAGCTTGCTCACTTCTCCATGTTGTTGTGCTCAAAACGACACTTTTCTGAATCTAAGTCAGGATTAAAGTGTTGAACATGAACTTTTTTTTAGTTCAGAACGATCTCAAATACTGTAACAACATCTGAGTACAATCTGTTGACCTATTTATTGATTATTCTGTTGTCTCAACATCAGAATTGCTGGTATTACCAAATGCAAGCATTGTTTGCTGAAGAGCAAATTCAGTTATAAGATGTTAATAATTAGTTGTTTAATTAAGTTATGAGTTGTTATACCTGATTCTCACAAGAGATTTAATGCAACTTCTTGCTGCTATGTCAATTTTGCTGGCAATCATCAATACCAACATAATTATGCAGCATAAACACTTGATACAGAGAAGAAAAATGACTCTGAAACATTGTACCAGCTTCAGTGCTCCGACCTAAACATTTTATACAACCGGAAAGAATAACATGGGAGAACAGCAAACAGCACTGCCTCCATTCGGGGCAAGCTCCAGTTCTCTATTAACAGAGCCAATGTCAGATATATATACAAACTGGCTGGATATGCTGAGCTTAAGCATGCAGGCATGCACTAAATAAGATCTAAAACGCAAACGGAAGGCTTGCGAGTATAACCGCGGCAATCCAGGCATTTCGAAGAGCTTGAGTACAAGCATGGAACTCAAGAGAGCTTGGGGCATAGATTAATAGGAACTGGGCACTTGGCTGAGGGCCTTGACAAGGCGGCTGAGTGCCATTCATTTTATGTGGGAATCATAAACACTGAAGATGACATCAGGAACAATCAGAGGCAGCTTGTTTATGTACATGAACAGCCGCCTGAGGTTCTCTCTTGACACCGTCTCCATGTCGACCACGTCCTGGTCCTCGACATAGATCCACAAGTCACCAGGGTCAGTCTTCTTCAAATTGTCACGGCAGAATGGACAGGACTGTGATCTTGAGTTCCTGTAGCACACAATATTTTCTGTTAAAGAATTGTTCTAGAACAACAAACAGCTGCTGTAATGATTGTAACTACATGTCAGCTCCGGAATATAGGAGAAAAATCCAAGCTATGCTACCAGAAAAGCTGTGCATGGGCTGTAAGAAAACAGACAGATCGTAGATATTGTAGGAACACTGTATGGAAGTGGTTAATAAGTCGATACACTTGAACAAGCGTATTGCCATTATCGACTACAGCAGTGTTTGCTACACATGAAATTAAGTTGATCTGCAGAACCATCGTCACATCTAACTAGTGAATAGTTAGCTAAAGTAAACATAAGTATGACCTAAACCTACACTATCATATCCTGCAATTAATTGAACTATATATAAGCAGACTATCTGGCAGAACTGAAGTGGACAAAGAACTAGGTTAACAATAAAAAGCAGAGTCAAGTTGTTCCGAGCAAAGAAGAGCAGAGTACAGGCCAGAATATTTTCAAATTTCAGTGACTGCATTTTTAGATCGCCTGCAGTTCGCAAATTGGACATCCAATTTGTTAACGTTACACATATCAGGAATGATGAAACCAAATGGTAACTGAGATAAATGAAAAATTGCGGCATCATTCACAAAGTACTAGTATCTGTGTTTTGTTTAGCTACTGGACATTCATAATCATGCCCTGTTTACAAGGTCTTAATTGTCTATAAGGCTATATAAAAGCATAGAAACTGGCAGCAGTAACCTGAAAATGAGGCATAAGCTTATCCATAAGTCAATAACAGCTAGCGGGCGTAAGCTTCCACTATTCTCAAGAGACATCCATGCTACGGAAGAATAATTAGAGGCATATCATACATAACACGAGGCCTAAATAGAGGCATATCCATATATAAATAACTGATATTATCATTAGCTGCACGTTTGTGAGTGAGTGAGATGGGTTACACCACACGCCACTGAATTGCTGTCACACAAAATGCATGGGCAGAAACTGAGAGTTTGTGCATACCAGTCCTGGTAGCATCTGAGGCACATAGCATGCGTGCAGTTGGGCAGCACAACTTTGCTGTTCATCTCCATGCAGATCCCACATTCCTCTTCCCTCTCGGCATCGATATCGGATAAGCTGCTTGTTTCATCTTGGTCTCTCCTTCTGTACCTCTCCATGCACACGGCCTTCTGCTTCTTATCCTCCATGTCGGTGATCCCTCTTTGCAATTGCAGCAAAGAAGGAAATATCACAGCTGTACAACAATTCCGGTCAGTGTAATTAGTGTTGACAGTAGATAAGCACCTTAGTTTTTGTTTTGAGCGTGCCTTAGTAGACCCTGAGCTAAAAAGTGACAAGGAACACGTGACATACCATAAAATTCCTTGATGCTGGCTTTCCTCTCATGAGTCGACATGGTGGTGGTGCCATCGACATAAACCTGCAAAAACGAAGCTAACGATGTCAGCAGAAGCGAGAGAGCAACTAGCCAAGAACCATGATGCAGCGCGACAGAACCTTGTATATGAGGATCCTCAGCAGACCGAGAGCCCCGGCGAGGCTGCAGTCTGTCCACTGGACCAGGAAGAGGAATATATGAGCGGCAGGGCTGAAAGAGAGCCGCATCTGCAGGCACGCGCCATCGTATTCCCGGGGAAATTCAGTAGCCCTGCACCATGCCAAGCAAGCATAAACAAACGAGCATCCTGCATCATTTCACTTGATAGATGAGTTGCAGTCAAGAGATCCCACCCCCTAAATCACACTCTCCTCCCCTTTTCGTTTAAGGGGTTCGTACTATAATAATTTAGAAGGCTGAAGCACATGGGAGGGCAAAGGCAGAGAGTTTTAATATGCCATGGCGAACACACGCGATCTCCTCCACTTCCTCGTCCTGATCTGTACCACCAGTCCCCAGCTCGTGCGCTCACGGATAATGATAATAACGCATGTAGTATTGAACAACCGGGGCCAACCCTCACGCCGAATCCCGCCTCACGAGACGGCCGGAGGTGCCGACACGCGGCTCACCCACCCACCGGTAGGTCGATCGATCCCCCAGGCCGCATTGCGCATCCGCGGCGGCAGCTCGAGGCGTCCCACCAGCCGTACGGAAACCCAAGAACCGCGCCCTCCGACCGACAAAGAGGATAGCGGGCGCCGTGGGAGCGGATTTGAGGGAGGCAAAATCCGGAGACGAGGCGTCGGAATCGGGGGGGCTTACAGGGTGTTGGCGTGCTGGATGTCAGCTTCGAGCACCTTGAGGGAGTCCCTGTACGCCTTCCGCATCCTCCGCCGCCGCCCTTCTCATCCAACCCCGGGAAATCACACCAGCACCAGCACCGGCACCGACGGCGCCGAATCTCCTCCTCGATCGCCCTGAACCGGGAGGGTGATGCGCTACGCGGATAGGGTCTGCGGTTGCATTTGGGATTCCTGGCCTCGGGGTCGGGGTCGGGGTCGGGGTGGGTGCGGGGGGAGGAGTGGTCTTTTGAAGAAGGGAGGGGGAGGGGGAGGGGAAAGAAGGAAGGGGAATGGGGGAGGCAGGCAAGTGTACGTGCGTGCCGGATGCGCAGACTGGGGGAGGAGAGCGCGCGCGGCCGGCGCCACGTGTGCCGCGGCGGGCGTGGAAGCGTCGGGAAGCGTGAGAGAGCGCCACGCTGCGGACTGCGGTGGACGCTGGACAGGTCTCTCTCTTCCTCCGGAGCCGGGCCCGCGGTGCAGAGAACCGACGACAGAGCTGCTGGAAAACAACGTGAGGTGCTGCCCAAGTCGACGTGTTATCGTTATCGCTTAACCTCCTGTACTGTCGTTACCTGTTTTTTACGGTCTTTTATACTAGTACTGGTACTAGTACTAATACTAATATAATTTACTTGGTGTAAATTTTAACGTATGAACAGGGTAGAGTAATATCATATACCACTAGTGGAAACGCGGGCTTTTGTTGATCCCGAAAATGGGCTTTAACACCGGTTCTTCTACGAACCGGTGTTAAAGGGCATCAGCAAGCTCTCGGCATTGGAGCCCCTTTAACACCTGCTGCGCACGAACCTGTTAAAGGTCTTTCCACCAGGGTTCACAGATTTCTCTTTAACAGGTTCGTGGCACGAACCGGTGTTAAAGTGTGGCTATATAAGATACCACCACACACACCCCACTCTTCCATTCTTTCACATTTTGGAGCCTAGCAAGAGGGTGTGAAGAGTGTTAGTTGTGTTTTTTTCATATGCACTAGAGGTGTTCGGTGAAATGCCCGAGAGCTCAAAATAAGCTTTCTTGTTGCTCTTCCGTCTCTACGAGGTCGGCAACTATAGTTTCATGTGTCATTGATGTACTATATATATAAATGGTCATCTCCCTATTATTTTTGATATATACTACATATTAATGCAGATGAATCGGCAATGGATGTACGTGACCGCCGACTTCCGAGTACATTACGGCCTCCAAAATTTCATCGTTGTGGCTAATGCAAACCGTGGTCACAATGGTTTTATGTGTCCGTGTGTTCACCGTCGTAACAAGAAAGACTACTCAAATACTGAACCATTCACGCCCACCGCTTCGATCCGTTTCATGCCCAGCTATAATTGTTGGACCAAGCACGGAGAAAAGGGGTTGTGATGGAAGACAACGAAGAAGAGGATGATGAAAACTATCATAATATGTATCCCGAATATGATGATAATGCAACGGAGGTAGATAATGAAGATCAAGAGGGAGATGGGCCCTGATGACGATCTTGGTCGGGCCATTCTTGATGCAAAGGAAGAATGTAACCGAAAAGGAGAAGGAGAAGTGGAGCAGATGTTAAAGGATCACAAAACATTGTTGTATCCAACTTGCGAAGATGGCCACAAAAGCTAGGTGCCACATCGGATTTGGCTGCAATGGAAGGCGAGAATGGTGTGACCGACATCGCATTTTCAAAGTTGTTGGTAAAATGAAGAATCTTCTTCCAAGAAATAATGAGTTGCTGACAAGACATACCAAGCAAAGAAGGTTGTACGCCTCTAGGATTAGACGTCGTAAGATACATGCTGCATTAATGATCGCATCCTCTACCGCGTGAGAAGTACGAGAATTTGGATGCATGCCCTATGCACCGATCACGGTATAAGATCGACGAGACGATCTGGCGATGTTGAGGGCGAGGCCCCTAGGAAGAAGGTTCCCGCCAAGGTTATGTGGTATGCTCCTATAATACCACGGTTAAAACGCTCTTCGTAAATAAAGAGCATGCCAAGTTGTTGCGATGGCACATGGAAGATCAGAAGAAAGACGCGATGTTGAGACACCTCACGATGGGTCACAGTGGAGAAAAGTCGGCGAGTACCCGGACTTTGCACGTGACGCAAGGAACTTAAGGTTTGGTCTAAGTACGACCAAGATGAATCCTTTTGGTGAGCAGAGCTGCAATACAAGACTGTGACCCTATGTATCTATAACCTTCCTCCTTGGTTGTGTATGAAGAGGAAGTTCATTATGATGCCGGTGCTCATCCAAGGCCCGAGGCAACCCAAGAACGACATTGATGTGTACCTAAGGCCATTAGTTGAAGAACTTTTACATGTGGGCCAAACTGTGTACGTATGTGGGATGAGCACAAAGGGGAGCCATTTGACCTACGAGCATTGCTTTTCGTAACCATCAATGATTGGCTCTTAGTAACATTTCGTATGCATAAACAAGGGATACAATGCATGCACACACTGCTTAGATGATCCGAAAGTGTATATTTGGATAAATGTAAGAAGGTTGTGTACCTAGGGTATCGCCGATTTCTTCCGAACTGCATCCAAGAAGAAAGAAAGGCAAGCATTTCAAACGTCTGGCGTAACCCCTGAGGAAGCCTCGTCCTCCGCATCGTGAGGAGGTATTTGGTATGGTCAAGGACCTAGAAGTAATCTTTGAAAAGGTCCCGCATATCTGTTCGAATGACGATGCCGGACACGCTCCCATGTGGAAGAAGCAATCTATATTTTGGGACCTACCCTATTGGAAAGTCTTAGAGGTCCGCTTCAATCGACGTGATGCACGTGACGAAGAATGTTTGCGTGAACTCGCTAGGCTTTCTAGGAGTGTATGGGAAGACAAAAGATACACGAAGCACGACAGGACCAAGAACGTCAAGGCCCTCAAGAGCCTATGCATCCCGAGAACGAGAAGGGTAAACGATGCCACTTAACTCGCCAGCTACGCTCTTACCAAAGCAGAGAAGGAAATCTTTTTGAATGTCCGAGCAGATCAAGGTCCCGTCTGCTTCGTCGAATATAAAGGAATAATAAATATGGCGTAGAAAAATTCCAAAACCAAGTCTCATGATCGCCACGTGATTATGACACAATTGCTTCCGATTGCATTGAGGGGCTTCTACCGAAAATGTTCGAGTACCCATTGTGAAGCTATGTGCATTCCTCAATGCAATATCTCGTAAGGTAATCGATCCGTAAAGCCTACCAGGTTACAAGCAGATGTGGCCCAATGTCTTGTCACTTTGAGTTGGTGTTCCCATCCTTCTTCAATATTATGACGCATCTCCTGGTTCACCTAGTAGAAGAGATTGCCATTCTCGGTCAGTATTTCTACACAATATGTTCCCTTTGAGAGGTACATGGGAGTCTTAAAGAAATATGTTCATAACCGTGCTAGGCGAAGGAAGCATCTCCAAGGGCTATGTAATGAGGAGGTCATTGAGTTCTGTGTTGATTTTATTCCTGACCTTAAGGCGATTGGTGTTCCGAATCACGACATGAGGGAGACTGCGGAAAAGGCACCCTAGGATGTAAAGCAATGATATGTAGGGACGGCATTCTCTCAATCAAGCACACTACACGGTTTTACAAAGATCTATCTTGGTTGCCCGTATATCAATGAACACAAGAATTTAATACGCCTCAAACACCCGGGCGTCGATGAATGGATTATAAGTGAACACATGGCGAAGTTTTGGCGGTATTGCAAAGACTTCTCACGAATAACACCAGCTAGGGGATCACTGTACTTGTTGGCTGTGACACCGCCTTCGATGTATGTACTTTCCAAGGGTACGAGATAAATGGGAATACATTTTACACGATAGGCCAAGATAAAAGAGCACCAACCAAAATAAAGGTGTCCGCTTCGATGCAGCAGAAGACAATGGGCAAAAGACCACGTATTATGGGTTCATAGAGGAGATATGGGAACTTGACTATGGACCTAATTTTAAGGTCCCCTTGTTTCGATGCAAATGGGTCAAGCTAACAGGAGGAGGGTTGAGGTAGACAAGAAGTACGGAATGACAACGGTGGATCTCAACAATCTTATGAAGAACTTAGACGAACCATTCGTCCTAGCCAATGATGTGGCTCAGGTTTTCTATGTGAAGGACATGTCCTCCAGACCAAAAAAGAAAAAAATATGCAAACGAATACATCATATGATGAGCCAAAGCCACATAGTTCTTTCAGGAAAAGAAACATCGTGGGAATCGAGGACAAGACAGACATGTCGGAAGATTATAATAAGTTTGATGAAATTCCGCCTTCACAAAGGAAAACCCACCCAAGCATTCCGTTAAGTAAAGAAGATGCTCCATGGTTACGTAAGCGATCATAAGGAAGGGCATATGCCAAGAAGTTCATGCTCATATTATGTAACTCTAGTTCATGTTTTTAATATTAATACACGCCTTGTGGATGGACCGGAGTATGAGAAGAAGTTGGTTTTATGTGTTGTCCGTGTTCACCGCCGTAACTGCACTTCCGAGTACATTGCGAGTAAGCACACAACCACACTAGATTTTCGTTGTTGCAGTTAAAAAACTTTCCGGATCTAAAGTAGACAAGCGGCTCACGCTCCATCATCTCACACGAGGAAAAAAAAGAAAAAATCGACTACACTAGAGTAGTCCTTCTATCCTTCGGATCGAGACCACCGCTGTTCTCCTTCCTCCCTCCGCTATTTATAAACACCGTGCAGAGAGCCGCCCAAAGATTCCTAGTCCTCAAGCGAAAGAGAGCACACCACCAATGGCCGCCTTCTCGCCTCAACCCCAGAGCTTTTCGCTCCAACAGCCTCCCCGCAGGATGCTACTCTCTCCTGCTCTCCCAACCGCTGATTTCTGGGCGTCAGCTTGTACCATGACAAGACACCCGCCTCCCGCCAACAGACGGTGGCTCGTTGTTTGGCGGCAAATGGTGCCCCAGTGGAGGGTTTACGGTGGGGTGCCTGCGTTCATGATCAGCTTTAGTGGTGTGCATATCTCCACGCACGGTCGCCACACGCCGTAGTGGTGTCCCTGCTCTCAAAACGATCTTGCAGCTTTGTAACTTGTCTAACTAGATCAATACACCAGGAGCTAACTAATTTCACATATTAGGGAGTGCCTCTATGACCAGTTTCTCGGAGATGCCGGAGATCGGGCTCTCGCATCTCCCCGAACTGGCCGTAGTGGTGTCCCTGCCTCGAAAACGATCTTGTAGCTTTGTAACTTGTCTAACTAGATCAATACACCAGGAGCTAACTAATTTCACATATTAGGAGTGCCTCTATGACCAGTTTCTGAGATGCCGAGGACTGGCTCCGTCGGCATCTCCCCGAACTGGCCGTAGTGGTGTCCCCGCTCGAAAACCATCTTGCAGCTTTGTAACTTGTCTAACTAGATCAATACACCAGGAGCTAACTAATTTCACATATTAGGGAGTGCCTCTATGACCAGTTTCTCGGAGATGCCGAGGAGGGCTCCGTCGGCATCTCCTGAAATCGGCCGTAGTGGTGTCCTCGCCTCGAAAACCATCTTGCAGCTTTGTAACTTGTCTAACTAGATCAATACACCAGGAGCTAACTAATTTCACATATTAGGAGTGCCTCTATGACCAGTTTCTGAGATGCCGGGAGGGCCCGCCGGGCATCTCCTCGAATCTGGCCGTAGTGGTGTCCCCGCCTCAAAACCATCTTGCAGCTTTGTAACTTGTCTAACTAGATCAATACACCAGGGAGCTAACTAATTTCACATATTAGGAGTGCCTCTATGACCAGCTTTCTGAGATGCCGGAGGATCGGGCTCGTCGCATCTCCCCGAAATCGCCGTAGTGGTGTCCCGCCTCAAACCGGCCGGAGGACTGGACTCACAAGGATGCCTATTTATAGTACAAGCAGCTCGACATAGTGTTGACACTTACAAAATAATGTCGACACTCACCCTATTATTAGTCCTGTTGGTGTCTCCAACCGACTAAAGGTTCATCTTTAGTCGGTTGGTGACACCATCCGGACAAGGTACACGCAGACGACATAATGTCGACATGCACTCACCTCTATTATTAGTGTTGATTCGTGTTTTGTCGGTTGGTGTCTCCAACCGACTAAAGGTTCATCTTTAGTCCCGTTGGTGACACCATCCGACAAGGTACACGCCGCACGACATAATGTCGACATGCACTCACCTCTATTATTAGTGTCGAGTGTTTTGTCCCGGTTGGTGTCTCCAACCGGGACTAAAGGTTCATCTTTAGTCCCGGTTGGTGTCTCCAACCGGGACTAAAGGTTCATCCCGCCATTTTTTCCCGCCATTTTTCTTCCCGCCATTTTTCTTCCCGCCAGTTCTTCCCGCCATTTTTCTTCCCGCCATTTTTCTTCCCGCCAGTTCTTCCCGCGAGTTCACTATATATATATATGTAGGGGGTTGGCCTCCATTGTCATTGCACATCTCTAGACTCATATCTGCAACCTCATCACTCTTTCCCATGGCTTCCACCGTAGCACTAACCCCCAGGGAGGCGGAGGCGCTTTGCGCCGACCACCCCCGCCGCCGGCCATCGTGTCCCCGGCCGGATGCCGAAGGCCGGAGGTGTGCCGTTCCTCCGTCCCTCTAGGTGTGGCGCACGGATGGCCATCACGAACCACTACTACTTCGAGCTCACGCCGAGCAGCGAGGAATCCAGATGGCATCCCGACTATTTCTCTACTTGGGAAGCCTTCTTCGTGGATCGGCATGAGAGACGCCGCCAGCACGAGGAGGACGCCCACCTCCTCCTAACTTCAACGAGGCCGTCGGCTATGGTGGCGCTCCGGACTCTCCAGCGCCATGGCCTATGACACCGCCGCCGACTCTAACCCCGCTCTGCTACTCAAGTCCAGCCCACGCTACCATCAAGTCCAGCCCACGCTGCATTTCCCAGAGGTTCAATTACGGTGACCCCGATGACGACAAACGATGACGGCGGCAGTAGTACGACGACTACCGTGCAGTATTACAGTGTAGGCAGAGCATGACTAAATCACTCCAACATTCGAACAAGTTCGCCGATTGTTACTTAATCTGGCCATGTATCTTGATTTTCAGTTCTTTTATGTATTTTAATTTTCAGTTCCGATTGTTACTTACTTAATCTGCCATGTATCTTAATTTTCAGTTCTTATATATCTTAAAAAGCCCTTTAATGCATGAAATAAGTGTTTATTTATTTTAAAAATTCCATGTAAAGTAAATATAAAATCATTTACATGAATGGATAGATATTATTTTCTGAAAATTATGATATATTATTCATATTTTTCTGAGTTGAAATGAAAAAGATATGAATTTTCTAAATTCATATCATATTTTTTGAATGAAAAAAGCCCCTTTAATGCATGAAATAAATGTTTATTTATTTTAAAAAATTTCATGTAAAGTAAATATAAAAATCATTTACATGAATGGATAGATATTATTTTTCTGAAAATTATGATATATTATTCATATTTTTCTGAGTTGAAATGAAAAAGATATGAATTTTCTAAATTCATATCATATTTTTTGAATTAAAAAAGCCCCTTTAATGCATGAAATAAGTGTTTATTTATTTTAAAAAATTTCATGTAAAGTAAATATAAAATGATTTACATGAATGGATAGATATTATTTTTCTGAAAATTATGATATATTATTCATATTTTTCTGAGTTGAAATGAAAAAGATATGAATTTTCTAAATTTCATATCATATTTTTTGATATGAAAAAGCCCCTGCAGTAAATACGCGCGGGAAACACCCCCCCCTTTAACACCGGTTCGTGGCTGGAACCGGTGTTAAAGGGGGGGGTAATAAATGATGAACCCCTTTAACACCGCCCGCACGAACCGGTGTTAGCGTGTAATAATGCGTTGAACCCTTTAACACCGGTTCGTGGCTGGAACCGTGTTAAAGGGGTAATAATGCGCTGTTGAATTCCCTTAACACCGGTTCCAGCCACGAACCGTGTTAAAGGGGTGTATTATTCACCTTCCTCCTTCCTTTCTTCCACCATCGAGCCAGATCGATCGATAGCGCCGCCCGACCGCCCGCCGCCGCTCAGATCGAGCCCGCCTGCTCGCCGCCCCCAACCCGCCGCCCGCCGCCGCCGCCGGAGCTCGAGGTTCGCCGCCTCATCCTTCCTCCTCTAACACCTCCTTCCGCCACCGCCGCCTCCCCGGCAGTGCAGGTTGTCACCGCCGCTCCCGGCCACCGCCACGGCCATCGCCCTCCATCCGCCACCACTTCCTACAGAGTAGACCGCGAACGGGCGGGCCAGCGAGAGCGAGACGGCCGGCGAGCGCGCAAGACGGCGAGAGCTCGGTTGCTGCGAGGGCGCATGCTGCACGGGCGAGGGCGCTGCCGAGCTTCGGCGTGGCGAGCGCTGGCCGGCGAGGGCGCGAGCTCGGTTTCCGCGAGGGCGCGCGCAGGCTGAGCCTGGCCGGCGAGGCGCGCGAGCCCTCCAACCTCATCATATCATCACGCCACGATCGATGAGCGCCTTTATTTTGTGTATATCTCGAGAGGAACTAATGTGATCTAGCTAGAGGCCTAGGGATGACGGGTGGGTCCAGTTGACGAGGGCGCAAGGTTGGCGTGGCGAGGCCGTGGTCGGGCTCGCTTGGCGTCGAGGCGGCGCTGCCGGCCCAGTGGCCAAAGGCCGCAGAGGAGGAGGGCCAAGGGCGGAGGTTGGGGCGCCGAGGACGAGCGGCCGAGGGCGAGGCAAGGGCGCGGCCGCCCAGCGAGCTCATCGAGTGGCGACGGAGAGTAGATGAAGCAGGCGAGGCGGACGGCCAGGCGAGGGAGGCGGGCTCGCAAGACGGGGCAACTATAGGAGCTGGGTGGGTCGGCGGCTGGCGGAGGTGGATGCAGGGAGTTCGATGGGAGGGTGGTGACGCTCGGAGGTGGGAACCGCGGCAAAGAGGGAGATGCGGCAGCTTGTTGAGCAGAGGACAAACCCCAGAACATTGTCGTTGTATCTTGTGATTGCTATATTAATATAGCGGGCGCAAGCCTATTTCGAGGAGCCCCGACCATCTCGCTCTCTTCCCTGCAGAGCTGCCTCGCCGCCGCTTGAGCTCAGAGGCCACGCCTCAACGCCGACGCCGCCTCGACAAGCCCGCCGCTAGCACCGCCGCTGACGAGACCGCCAGATCCGTCCGACGAGCACCGCCGCCCGACGAGACCAACGTCACCACCGGTGAGCGCCACGGTTCCGCCACGTGTGATTTGACTCATCCCGATTAAAACTTGTTTGCTCGATAAATTGTACTACATGCATAGATTAAAACTTGTATACAAATTGGACCTCGACTCATTTGTGTATTTATTTGTGTATTTTGGTATGAATAATATGTATATTTGTGTATGAATCCAAGTCCACTTGAATGTTTACACTCTTACTCTAGATAATATTATTGTTTTAGAAACTATGGATCCACTTAGTAGAAACCTTGAAGAAGAAGAAATAATGGAGAACATTATTGATGAGGACACCTCACAATATCTCGAACTTGAGGGACATGACGACGACTCAAGTACTAGTCATGGAGAAGATGAAGACTCGTGAACGCAATTTAATGGTTACAAAGTCCGCGAGGTATATGCATTGATTAAGCCTCGGTGACTTCCACCAACAATCTTCTTCTACATGTATTAATTAACGCTTCTTTCTTCTTTTAGCCCTCGGATCGACCAGCCAAGAACCATCTTCTTCTATGAAAAAGAGCAAGCGAGGCGCGAGCGGCCGTTGAAAGATCGTGCAAAGTTCACGATCAAGCGTCCGTGTTGATGGCAGCCGATGGAGCCCAAGAAGGCCGCACAAATTTATACGTCAGATGGAGTTCTTGTTAGGGACCAAATCCCAATCACAATTGAAAATTGAATAAGCCAAAGAAGGGCGACGTACCTTTGTCGATGACAGATCCAAAGAAACGCTTTGAATTGTTGTTGGTAAATTTCACCCTTCCGCCAGAGGAGGATGAAAACAACCGGTTATAGAGAACAAGGTCAAAGAGTGGACTCTAAAGAAGATGGCTGATGCTTTCAGAATCGGAAGACAAAATTGAACAAATTTGTCAAAGTCGTAGACTCCAAATTTCAAGACGATATTATGCGAAGATAAGACCTCACGGCCCGAATTTAAGACATATAAAAAAGTGCTATAGCTAAAAGAGGTCGAAACCAATACGCTTAATGCCCAAGAAGGAATATCACCAGAGGACGGGTCGTGGCTACATATCTCGAGGCCTAAGTGGGAGGAAGCCGAGAGGCCTCGCATGAGAGGGATCACACCTGCAGATGAGTGGGACCTACGTGCAAAGACTTGGTTCTACGGAATCGGGCAAGGTTGGACCCAAATGATTGTGTATCTTCCCAACCATCCTTGCCAAACCCGTCACCGAACTCATCACGATACGAGGAAACATCCGCCGACCTTCCATCCCGACAGAGAATGACCAGCTCACACGCGCCATCGGTAAAAAGAACACTCGGACATGCACGAGGCACAGGGGGTATGACGTGGAAGGATGGGTTTGCCGACTGGAGCGACTCTTACAGATGGCGCGGCAGAAAAGAAAAAGAGCGTACAGATCGGATGACACAGATAGAACATGCACTTGCGGCGCTGCAGACGCAAGTGAATGCACAACAGAGCCATCAAGCTACCGGTCCATCTCAGCGCATGAAGAGCTCGATTGGAAGCTGCCCGCCCGCATCACATGAAAGCAGCGTGGCTTCCACGGATAACGTGCAGCCAACGCTTGAAATGACGGGTCCTCGATACCCCGTTGATGAGATCACGGAGAGCGAACACGCTGAGCTGCATGTGAGATTAATGGGCTTATCCATTAAGGTGGTCGCCGGCTATGCCTTACCTCCCGTAGCTGGTGGAACTTACCACCGCCGACCGATTCCGATGGCTATGCTATTGTCGGGTGGATGAGGTTGTGAAGGAATATGAGGAAGCACAGCTTGACCATGCTACGGTGAAGGGAAACTCAACTCAAATTTGCAGTGAAAACAACCATTCTTTGGAAGAAGGAACACATTGTGCTTCCAAATTGAGGTCATCGGCACCCCGCTGCCTCCAGCTGCCAGCCCGAGCTTCAGCCATCTCTGCTGGCAGCCATCTCCCCTGTCACCATCTCTGGCAGCCATCTCCGCCCGTCACCCATCTCTCACAAGGCAGCCATCTCCGCCCGTTAGCCATCTCTCAAGCTGCAGCCATCTCTCCCGTCGACCATCTCCGTGCTTCAGCCATCTCCTCAACAGCGGAAGAGCACTGCCACGAGGAGCATCAGAGTACTGCCACAAAGAAATCCGCAGAAACCGTGACGCCAAAGAGTTCAAAAACTACGTCCCCGCAGCCTTCCGCCAAGCCATTGCCGGTTTTACCGTGGAATCGCAGACGAGGAGACCAATAGGATCTCGGGAGAACAGGTCAAGAAATTCTTTGCACCTAGACGGCCGAGCCAAAGGAGAAAATAGATCCCGTGGTGGAGAAGTTTTACAAAAATCTTTTGAAACCTGAAACCCCACTTGTGCCGGACTACGAGCCAGATTTTGAAGGCGGATGCAAGGCGCCGAGGAGACTGAAGTAGCATCGTGAGGCACCCCACAAAACAGTTCCCATGCTGAGAGCAGGAAAACCAATCATGCGCCCGCCCAAATGTTTGACAAACGGACGCCCTCCCGTAGATGATTACGAGGCAGAGCTACAAAGAAAGGCCAATGAGATGGGGATGACTTACATTGCATACTTGAACGTCATGGGAGACAACTTGCCCAAATGCGATGTCAACCCCATACAGCCATGGAAGTATGGGAAGAATCTAGTCAAGAAAGAGGAGCTCAAAATCTACAACAAAGATGTAAAATTGCACAAGTGGTACCTTCATTTCGCAAGACGAGAAAAGAAGAATGGATCACCAAGGCATATAAGAGATGAGATTTTCTTGTGCGAGACGACGCGATCGACTTCAACATTCAAGACTTGCATTTTCTATTCAATCGAAGGAACTCGACAAAGCTGCCATCGCCTTTATTGTGTGTAAGTACTATTTCTGTAATTTTTATCTCAACTCATTCACTTCATTAATTGCATGTATATATATATGCTCACCATATATGTATATACTATTATGCAGGAAAAAGGTTATGGAATGCGTGAAAGGAGGCCCTTTTGACATTGGGTTCTGACCCAAATAGAGTTCATGAAGAAGTGGTAAGAGAAAACCCGCAAATGTAAGATTACTTGCTAAAGTCTTTATCGAGACAACAAACCAAAAGGGAAATACTATTGCCTTACAA
Source organism: Avena longiglumis (assembly GCA_030063025.1). Classification (NCBI taxonomy): domain Eukaryota; kingdom Viridiplantae; phylum Streptophyta; class Magnoliopsida; order Poales; family Poaceae; genus Avena; species Avena longiglumis. The sequence goes on along the minus strand of CP125974.1, from coordinate 410,185,438 downwards.
CTTCTCATGAGTACTATCTCTCTCTTGTACACATTCTGCTTCGCTTACTCGATGTTAAGTGTAATCGATGATGAGTTATGCGTATGTAGGTTCCACTTTATTCGCTAGTCATTCAACCCGACTCAGAAAAGTCCTTGTCATGGACTCGTATTTAAAAGAAAAGAGAGCTATGGGCAAACTTTAGAGAGATGCTCCAGAGGTAATTTCAATCATATTATCGCACTAGATCGGCAACTTTCGTGATAATAAGTAATTAATTACTCCTTTATCCATTTTCTTTGTCGGACAGGGTTTGAAAATGTTCACGGGGCCGTGGGTGAATGGTCAAGAACTAAAATTTGTAGACCAAAATGTAAGTAATACTAGCTAGCTTCCAATTCCATTATATCATGCTTTATTGATTATTATTTTGATTGAACTCTCTATTCTCGTAAAGTGCGCATCAAGGACACGGCAATAACTTATGTGGGTACTATGTTTGCGAATTCATTCAACACGATATGTGCGACCAAGCCGCACTAGAACAACTTAGAGTAAGTAAACAAAGTCCACAACATTATTTTATTACCATCAATTGTGTTGAGTTTTATTCTTATATATATATTGACGGCCCATTCTTCATATATATTCAGATCGAACGGATGCGACCAACTCCTACCATTTGAACGCACGAGCCATTCAAGAGGAATTAAGGGTTCATACTTGATGAGGTCACATCCGCTGGAGAACTCTTTAGATATCCACCTCCCGATGTAGATGTATGTGCCGATGGCGATGTATGTGCCGATGGCGATGTTTGTGTATAATAATAGTTGCTTAATTATTCATGTACTCATATGTACCGATGACGATTTATAAGTATACGGCTCGATCGATTTCCTCGCCTCCTCCCAGTAAATACGCCTAACGGCAGAGGCATGGCAGATTAGGCCGCTTTCGCCGCGGCAGAAACGTTTCAAATCTTCGCCACAGAAGAACCTTTAACACCGGTTCCAGATACGAACCGGTGTTAAAGCGGAACTGCAGCTGACACGGCGCCACCCTTTAACACCGGTCAGATAGGAACCGGTGTTAAAGGGGCCCCCCCTCTAACACCGAACCCTCAACAGCGGTTGGGGAACCGCTGTTAGAGGGTCCTCCAAACCGGTGTTAGAGGGGTACGTGTGCACTAGTGTACATACCTATACATACCCGTATAGTCAGTGGTACAAACATTTACTCATATCCGTATCCATGAATATAAACTTTACACATAACCATAACCATAGGTATCCATAGCCATTGGGTACCCGGTGGATAGATCCAACAGTATACAAGTTATTTATAATTTTAAGTTTATTAATAATATATATTTGAAAAAATACAATTATCTCTATTTAATAATAGAGACGAGTATATGAAGTATCGAAATTTATAATTCGCAATCGCATACTTTTTCTAGGATTTTTGGTCGCGTAGATTGACACTCTACAACTAAGTTTGACATGTCGGTTTAAACGAGCAGAGTATAGGTATATCCATGGGTACTAGTCTATACCCATCCTCATACCCGTAACTTAATGGGTAGAGTATAGGCATTATCCATTGGTATAAAAGTGTGCTCATATCCTATCCATGCGGTGTACGGTACCCGCGAGTACCATACCTATGGGTAAAATTGCCATCCTTACTCGTGCTTAGGCTTATCTCTCGAATCAGACTTTCATCTCGCTATATTAATATAGCAACCAATATAACCTATACAAATATGATATCACTGCTGGGCAGACAACAAAACAAAGCCCAATAGAAAAAACAAAAGAAAAAAGAGAAAAGAATGCTGACAGCACCGGATCGACAAAAGCGATGATGGCTCGCAACCGTTGTGCCCTCCGAAAAATTCCCACCACACTCATATGCCTTGAATCGCCATGTACCAAGCAATACCTTCAAAAAGGGGTGCGACGACGACGTTGCTGCTGCCCGGATAGCTCCTAAGATTTCTCTCGGTACACGGAGGGGAGTGGGAGGGAGTACACCCGACACCCTGCACGGGTAAGGTGGCGCCCGCAGACGTCACCGCGTTGGCGCCGGCAACGTCTACATGAATTTCTCCCGACCCCCAGAACCCACCACCCGGACAGTCCAAAGCGCTCCTCCAAGCTTACCGCCCACCAACATGCACCACCACGGTCTTGAGGAACCACCACCGTCGCCCCGTGGCAAACATTGCGAGGCTGTCTAGACCAAAAGAAGAGAACCATAGAAAGGAGCGGCAGGACAACAACCCCGTGGGAGGGAACAACCTCCACCGCCAAAGAAGATAGCCGTCCGGACGCAACGACAAGAAGACCTGGCCACTAGGAGTCGGAGGGTGGCAACCACATAGCCATATGGAGGGCATCCTCCACCGCTAAAGGAGGGTGCGGGCCGGACGCGGTAGCAAGGACACACTAGGCTAGAGGCCCAGACGAATCTAAGAGGGGTCTATAAAGTCCTCGCCACCATGCTGCAGCACATAGACCTGACGTCGCTACCCTCATGTTTAGCGCCCTAGGCCCGACCGGTCAAGCCCGTGAAGCTCCCGCCGCCTTGCTGCAGCAGACGTGGCATCAGTGCCGCCACCCTCGTCACGAATCTCTACCTCAGTCTAACCAGAGATGGCGCAACAGGACCTGACCCAGACCGTCCTAGCTCAGATCGAGGTTGAAATAACATGTGGACACCCATGTGTGGTTTTGGTAATTAATGACAATCTTTATGGACTAATGTGTGTATTAAGTTGTACTTGTAGAAATTGTCCATTGGCATTGCTTGGAGCATGTGTTGGCTTCAAGATAGATGAAATGAGAATAAGATGTGTTGTACAATCTCAAAATGCGCCATCTATATAAGATCTCATGTTTGATGCTTGCCACCATCCTCGGTGATCATGGATCGATGATGAGAAATCAAGAAAGGTGTTCCATCTTAAGAAGGTCAAGTTCGTCTACATCGAGCTCAAGTGGAATGCTCAAGGCAAAGGTATAATCTTGATAGGTTTTCCCTTTTGCCGTCTCATGTTGTTAGTGGGAGACCGGGTTTAGGATAGATAGCCGTGCTATCAAGAGGGGCTCTCGAATGAGTAACTCGATCACATCGTTCGGAGAGATCTCAAACCTTTACATACTTGCATCATATTATTTGGTTGTTATTTGGTCTTATCCATGTGAGGATATAGATCTTTTGGTAATGTTCATAACATGCTCTTGTTCATCAAAATCGGATTTCCCTTTTATCTCTTATTGCATTTTGATCTTGGAGGGTTTACCGGTTTGTATTTTAGAGATAGGTAAAACCTTACATTATTTGGTTCTTACTCATGTGAGGATTTAGAGCTTGTGTTAATCTCCATGACAAGCTCTAGTTCATCGAAAACGTATTTCATATGTATTTTCTATTACGTTTTTTTATGTTGGAGGTTTTATCGGTTCATCTTTTTGAAAGAGGTTAAACCTTTAGTCATTTGGATCTATCCTCCCTTGATGTACTATGATGTTTATTTGCATGATCTTGTAGAGCTTGTTGTCCTCTTCTAAACGATCCCAAGATCATCAAAATCGGAGTCCGGATGCAAAAGTTATGGCCGTTTTCGTTCAGGATGACCGGTAGTACCGGACCAGGATTCGGTAGTACCGGAGGTCTGGTAGTACCGCCCCTTAGTACCAGTTGGTACTGAATAAGGTGCGTTTGGTGTCTTGGGATCCCCAGGGAATGTCCGGTAGTACCGGGAAAAAGTCCGGTAGTACCGGGATTCGCGTTTTTGGGCTTCAACGGTTGGATTATGGGGGGACCTATTTAAGGGGCCTTCTTCCCCAATGGTTCCCCAACTATTCTTGCAAGTTTTTCCCTCCATTTTTGACCTTCCAAAGCTTTCTATCTATCAATCCCTCCAATGATTCTTGCCCATATTTGCGTGGAAGAGAGAGGAGATCTAGATCCACATTTTGACCAAACCAAAACATCTCTTTATGAGTGTATCCTTGGGATCTAGATTTTGGGGGATTTTGTGTTCCTCTTTGATTCCTCCTCTCTTGTTCCCCCAATAGCTTTAGTAGCTTTGTTGGAACTTGAGAGTGAGGGATTCGAGCACCTTTGTGGTGTTCTTGCCATTTGCATTCGGTGCATCGGTTTGAGTTCTCCCCGGAGGATTTGGTGAGTGAAAGTTGAGAAGCTTTTTACTCTTGGGTTCTTGGAACCCTAGACGGTTTATTGTGTTGCAGGTTGAGGCCTTGGTGGCGTTTGTTGGGAGTGTCCAATTAAGTTTTGGAGAAGTGTCCCAACCTTGTGAGAGGTTCCGGTTGCCACCGGCAAGTGCACCGATAGTGGAAGCATGGATCGATCCCGCTGGGGTGAGATTCACCGGAGAATAAGGGAGGCCTTTTGTGGCGTAGGTGGTTACATACCATCCCCTCTCCAAACGATACGTACTCCATGTTGGGAGGAACTCGGTAAAATATCGTCGTCCCCGCGTGCCTCGGTTATCTCTATACCCGATCTCTTACTTATGCACTTTACTGTGTGATAGCCTTCATGCTTGAAGTATATATCTTGCTATCACATAGTTGTTTGTCTTGCTTAGCATAAGTTGTTGGTGCACATAGGTGAACCATAGATTGTTCTAGGTTTTGTTCTTAACAAAGTAAACGTTAGTTTTATTCCGCCTTTGTTGAGTCACTATAGGAAAAGTTTTAATCGCCTATTCACCCCCCTTCTAGGTGATATTTGTATCCTTTCAATTGGTATCAGAGCTCGGTCTCTCATTTTAGGATTCACCGCCTTGAGAGTAAACATGACGACTAGGGGATTTGAGAACGATTCCTTCTATATATTCGATGGCACAAATTATGATGTTTGGAAATCTCGCATGCTTGATTATTTTCGGGACATTCATCCAATTATTGAAGAATATCTATATATGGGTTTCTCTTCTCCTATGGATCCCCAAAACGAATCTTTAGAGGAGAAGATGGACTCTCATATAGATTCTCAAACTACTAATATTCTTTTATTTGTTGTGAGCAATGTAGTTCTTTCTTATATCATGCCTTATTCGAGTGCTCATGAAATATGGACCAAGCTTCAAGATAAATATAGCAAGTCCAACATTATTGAGGATGATTGTGTTGCTTCCACTTCCGGTCGAGATGAGTTCTCATCGTCCACCACTTCACCAACATGTGATTTTTCACAAGGTAATGATACGGTGAGTGGTGATAGAAATTGCAATGTGGATAGTGTGCTTACTATTTGTAATCCCTCATCCCTATCTAGTTGCAATGATCTATCTTCGAACCTTAACACTTCTAGCACTCACAACTCTTTACATGCTAGTGTTGATAGTCCTTGCATATCATGTAGTAATGGCTTGAATAAATCTCATGATGATATGCTCGTGTTGTCTTGTTGCCATGATAAAAATGCTTCTATTTCCTCTAGTGCTTGTGTTGCTAACCATGTAGAGGAAAATAAAGATTCTATGGGCCAAGACAAGGTCTTTAATAGAGCTACAAGTGCAATCTCATCATCACCTTCCTCCGGTTCTCACATATGCCTTATGGCTAAGGGAACAAAGGTAACCTCTTTGGATCCCATTGTATCTCATGATGATGATGATGATGAGGTTGAGAATGATGATTATTGAGGTAAGTATGATATTACCTCTATTAATAAAATGGGAGAGGTTATCTATAGCGCTCTCTTCAAACATAAAATTTCTTCCTCCAACTTTATTGAAATCTTGAATTATACCATAGAAGGCAATGATCTTATTGAGGAGCAAGAAAACTTAATTGATGTACAGTTTGCGCGTGAGCGTAATGCTAATGAAATTGCTCAACTAAAGGACTCCCTTAAAGAAGAACAAACCACCAAAGAATCTCTTGAGGAGACTTTCACTCTAGAATTATCTAGAGTAAAAGAATACCATGATAGATAACTTGTGGTGGCAAACTCCTTCAAGATTAAAAATGATGAACTTGAAGTTGCTTATGCTAAACTTGTTGAGGATTTTAAGCACCTCGAAAATGGCTCTCGCGTCGTTAAGAGGGAGCTCATCAAACTCACTGAGTCGCATGAGCAACTTAAAGCTTCATATTCCAAATAGCTTGCCAAGTTGCCCTCACCTCTCGCTAATAATGATGATTCTTGTGCTACTAACTATATTTCTTGTGAAGCATCTATTTTGAAGGAGAATGTTGAGCTAAAGGCTCAACTTGCATTGCTAACTAGCAACTATGGGAAATTAGAAGAAAGTCATGTTAAGCTCTCAAGCTCGCATGGGGATCTTCTAGTCTCCCATGGTAGGATAAAGTTAGCTCATGAGGCCATCGTGTCAAAGGTAACATCTAGTGGGTCTCATGTGGACATTAGAACTATATCTACTCCAAATATTAAATTACGATGTGCTAGTACTTGTAGTTCATCCTCTCACAACCATGATATATCTTGTGATGAATTATATTCCGTGCCTTGTTGCTCTAACAATGTAGCATCTACTTCCTCTAGTGTTTTTGTGGAAACTAACCATGTAGAGGAAATCAAAAGGCTCAAGGCTCAAGTCACTTCTTTGAAGAATGACTTGAAAAAGTGTCATCAAGGGAAGGTCACCTGCAACAAAATCTTGAGTGTGCAAAAATCCCCCAATGACAAGAGTGGGCTTGGATTCAACTCCAATGTCAAGAAAAAGTCCACTATCAAGTTGAAGCACAAGGACAGCAAGAATAATGGCCAAGATCAAGTCAAGAATCCGACCAACAATGTTTGCTTCAAGTGCAAGGAAGAAGGGCACCATGTTAGATCTTGCCCATTAAATAAAAAGTCTCTTAGTGTGAAGCAACAAGGGAAGCGGCTTCAAGCTCCACCTCAAGTCATTAATGGGCCTCTTCCTAAGAGGACTACTAGAGCTCTTCCTCGAGTTGTGGCTTCACCTAAGAAGAAACATGGCAAGAGTAGAACTTGCTACATATGCCGTAAGAAAGGGCACATTTCTTCCCCATGCACTATTGGTATCTCCTCATCCAACCCTATCATTATTGATGATGCTTATTCTCTTTGTAAGGATGAGGTTGGCAATGTGTTTGCCAAATTTGTTGGCGCTCAATGTGGTTTCAAGAAAAGAACCATTTGGGTTGGCAATCCTATTGTGACTAACATCTTAGGACCCAACTTGGTTGGGGACCAACAAGCCAAAACTTGATCAATAAGTGTTAGTAGGGCATTGGAGTCTTGGCTACATTGTGAAGAACTGAGGGATCTTCATCAATTATTATTGTCAAGCCAAGCCATTTGGATTATCATGATTACATTATATTTCCAATGTTCCTCCTTGCGGTAACATATGCTAAACTATTTACATTGAAAGTTACTCGCCCCCTTGTGCATGTGTTGGTTTTTTATCTTCCATGCTTTTGTACATGTTGTGATTTCCACTTAATTATCTTGAAGAATCAAGTATATATGTGTAGGGGTTCGTAGCATGGAAAACAAAAAATTTCTACCGCATGCAAACAAACAAGCCAAGATCTATCTACTAGATTGTAGCAACGAGTCGATAGAGGAACTCACCCTCGAAGATTCCAAAGTGTTTAACGAGAGCAGATTCTCATGGGTGATGTAGTCGTACTCTTGCCGATCTCAAGATCGCGTAGACGATCCTTTCTTGCTGCAAGGTTCCAAGCGCTCAATGGGTCACATCGCTCTACTTGATGAAGACCTTCCTCTCCCTTGTTCCAGCAGGCAGCAGAGGTTGTAGCACTCTCCTCGCGATTCCGGTAGCACGAGGGCGTGGTACCGGAAGTAGAGGGGAGATCTCGCAGGGCTTCGCCTTAAGCCGGAGCGAGTATGGTGGACTGTGAGAGAGGCCTTGGCGATTTAGGGTTTAGAGGCACCAAGGGAGGAAGCTTGGCCGGCGGCTAGGGCTTGGGGAGAGCCCCAAATCGGCGGCTAGGAGGAAACCCTAGGGCGGAGGCAACTTGCAGGAGGCCGGCGTCTAGGGCTAGGTTTTTGGTGGTGTTGGGTGTGAGAGGTGTAGGGAAGAGGGGCAGCCCTGCCCCTCCTTTTATAGGTGGGAGGGCGCGGCCAAGGGGGAGGGAGTCCTCCCCCAAGTCGGCCTCCTTGGCCGGCGGGTGGAGGGAGAGGAACTCCTCCCCAAGTAGGTTTCCTACTCTCCCTCCACCAAGCAAAACTACCGTTTGACTTTTCAAATTAGCGTTTGACTTTTCAAACTAGGATTTGATTTCTCCCTTTATTTTTGCCCAGCCATGATACCTAGTACATGATGCAACCATTCCACATTGTCATGACACATTCATGTACCCTTCCCCTCCGGAGTGCCGGACCTTCCGGAACCTTCTAGAACATTCCCGATGAAAACACCGGAATCATTCCCCAACTCCGAAACAGGACTTTCCTTATATGAATCTTATTCTCTGGACCATTTCGGATCTCCTCGTGATATCCCGGATCCCATCCGAGACTCGGAACAATATTCGGTCTCTTACTCATCATTCCATAACTACTCAACAACGTCGAATCCTTAAGTGTGTCTCCCTACGGTTCGTGAATTATGCGGACATGATCGAGACACTTCTCCGAACAATAACCAATAGAGGAATCTGGAAATTCATATGGCTCCCACATATTTCTATGATTACTTTGCGATTGAATGAACCACTCACATATGATACCAATTTCCCTTTGTCTCGCGATAGTTTACTTATCCGAGGTTTTGATCGTCGGTATCTCTACATACCTAGTTCAACCTCGTTACTGATAAGTACTCTTTTCTCATTCCCGTGGTATGTGATCCCTTGTGATCCAGTCACATGCTTGCAAGCTAATTGGATGACATTCCATCGAGAGGGCCCAGAGTATATCTATCCGTCATATGGATGGACAAATCCCACTCTTGATCCATGTGTCTCAACCCATACTTTCCGAACACTCAATGCCACCTTTATAGCCACCCGCCACGGTGTGGTGTTTGATGTCATCAAAGCATCCTTCCGGTGATGGTGATAAGCATGATCTCATGGTCGAAGGAATTAGGTTACTATGTATCAGAAAGCTTATAGCAATTGAACTATTAAAATGACTTGATCTTTATGCTACGCTTATCTATAGGAGTATGTCCACCATACCATTATCCTAATGATATGATATTGTTATTAACAACATCTCAAATGTTCATGATCAAGAAACCATGATCATCTATTAATCAACAAGCTAGTATTATGAAGAGGCTTTACTAGGGACTCTAATTTAGTTTACAAATCACACAAGTATTAATGTTTCCTTGTTAATACTATTATAGCATGAATGTAAACATTTATCATAAACACAAAGATATAATAATAACTACATTTATTATTGCCTCTAGGGCATATCTCCAATAGTCTCCCACTTGCACTAGAGTCAACTAATCTAGATTACATGGTAATATACCAAACACCCATGGCAGTTTGGTATTGGTCATGTTTTGCCTTCGGGAGAGGTTTCGTCAACGGATCCGCCACATTCAGATCTGTGTGTACTTTGCAAATCTTTATGTCACCATCTTGGACATGTTCTTGAATAGCGTGAAAATGTAGCTTGATGTGCTTCAGCTTCTTGTGTGACCTTGGTTCTTGCGCATTGGCTATGGCGCCCATGTTATCACACTAGATAGACATTGGGTCCAGCACACTTGGAACCACACCGAGCTCTGTAATGAACTCCTTCATCCATATCGCTTCTTGTGAAGCCTCTGAAGCAGCCATGTATTCTGATTCAGTTGAAGATCTCGCCACAACGCTTTGCTTTGCACTCCTCCAGCTAACTGTTGCACCATTCAAAGTAAATACGTATCCAGATTGTGATTTAGAATCATCCGGATCAGTGTTCCAACTAGCATCGGTGTAACCGTTAACAACGAGTTGTTCATCACCTCCATAAGAAAGAACCATATCCTTAGTTCTTCTCAAGTACTTAAGGATGTTTTTGACCGTTGTCCAATGATCCACTCCTGGATCACATTGATATCTGCTAGTCAAACTAACATCATATGCAATGTCGGGTCTAGTACATAGCATGGCATACATTAGAGATCCTATGGCTGAGGCATAGGGAGTCTTACTCATCCTTTCTCTATCTTCTGCCGTTGCTGGACTTTGATTTTTACTCAAGGTCGTATTGGGCAACATTGTCAAGAACCCTTTCTTGCTATCTTCCATTCCAAATCTCTTTAGACCTTTGTCCAAATATGTACTTTGTGACAATGATATTAGGCGTCTTGATCTATCTCTATAAATCTTTATGCCTAATATGTAAGCTGCTTCGCCAAGATCTTTCATTGAAAAACTATTATTCAAATATTCCTTGACACTATTAAGAAGGTCTACATCATTCCCAATCAACAATATGTCATCTACATATAGTATTAAGAATGCTACAGATCTCCCACTCACTTTCTTGTAAATACAAGCTTCTCCATAAGTTTGTATAAAACCAAAACTTTTGATTACCTTATCAAAACGTTGATTCCAACTTTGGGATGCTTGCTTCAATCCATAAATGGACCGTTGAAGTTTGCATACCTTGTTAGCATCCTTAGGATCGACAAAACCTTTGGGTTGCATCATATACAACTCTTCATCAATGTCTCCATTGAGGAACGCTGTTTTGACATCCATCTGCCATATCTCATAATCATAATAAGCAGCGATTGCTAACATAATCCTCACAGACTTTGGCTTCGCTACTGGTGAGAAAGTCTCATCGCAGTCAACTCCTTGAATTTGTCGAAACCCTTTTGCGACAAGTCGAGCTTTATAGACAGTAACATTACCATCAGCATCTGTTTTCTTCTTGAAAATCCATTTGTTCTCGACAGCCTTCCGGCCATCCGGTAAGTCCACCAAAGTCCATACTTGGTTTTCGTACATGGATCCAATCTCGGATTTCATGGCTTCTTGCCATTTATTGGAATCTGGGCTCATCATCGCTTCCTCATACGTTGCAGGGTCATCGGTGTTGTCCACCAACATGACACTCATAACGGGATCATACCAATCAGGAGTGGTACGAGTTCTCGTTGACCTGCGAGGTTCTGTAGCAACTTCAACCGAAGTTTCATGATCATCATCATTAGCTTCCTATCTTATTGGTGTAGGCGCCACAGGAACTACTTCCGGTGCTGCTCTACTCGCAAGTTCGAGAGAAGGTTTGACAACCTCGTCGAGTTCTACTTTCCTTCCAGTCACTTCTTTCGAGAGAAATTCTTTCTCTAGAAAGGATCCATTCTTGGCAACGAATATTTTGCCTTCGGATCTATGATAAAAGGTATACCCAATAGTTTCCTTCGGGTATCCTATGAAGACACATTTTTCCGCTTTGGGTTCAAGCTTGTCCGGTTGTAACTTCTTTACATAGGCTTCACAACCCCAAACTTTAAGGAACGACAATTTAGGCTTCTTCCCAAACCATAGTTCATACTGTGTCGTTTCAACGGATTTAGATGGTGCCCTATTTAAAGTGAATGCGGCTGTTTCTAATGCATAACCCCAAAACGATAGCGGTAAATCTGTAAGTGACATCATAGAACTAACCATATCTAAGAGAGTTCGATTACGACGTTCGGACACACCATTACGCTGTGGTGTTCCCGGCGGTGTCAATTGTGAAAGTATTCCGCATTTCTTCAAATGCACGCCAAACTCGTAACTTAGATATTCACCTTCACGATCAGATCGTAGAAATTTAATCTTCTTGTTATGTTGATTCTCTACCTCACTTTGAAATTCCTTAAACTTCTCAAAAGTTTCGGACTTATGTTTCATGAAATAGATATACCCATATCTACTCAAGTCATCCGTGAAGGTAAGAACATAACGATAACCACCGCGCGATGCTACACTCATTGGACCACACACATCGGTATGTATGATTTCCAATAAGTCCGTAGCTCGCTCCATCATACCAAAAAATGGAGTCTTAGTCATTTTACCCATCAGACATGCTTCGCATCTTTCAAGTGATTCGAAATCAAGTGATTCAAGAAGTCCATCGGAATGGAGTTTCTTCATACGCTTCACTCCAATATGACCAAGACGACAGTGCCACATATAGGTCGAGTTATCGCTCAATTTCAAACGTTTAGCTTCAATGTTATTAATATGTGTATTTCCACTATCGAGATTCAATAAGAATATACCATCTATCAAATGTGCATGTGCATAAAACATATTACTCATATAAATCGAACAACCATTATTCTCGGACTTAAACAAGTAACCGTCTCGCAACAAACATGATCCAGATATAATGTTCATGCTCAACGCAGGCACCAAATAACAATTATTTGGTAGATAGATCTTGACTTGTTTGTTTGCCCAACACAGGCAATAAATTTCTACCGCAGCCCTGCCCCTCCTTTTATAGGTGGGAGGGCGCCAAGGGGGAGGGAGTCCTCCCCCAAGTCGGCCTCCTTGGCCGGCGGGTGGAGGGAGAGGAACTCCTCCTCAAGTAGGTTTCCTACTCTCCCTCCACCAAGCAAAACTGCCGTTTGACTTTTCAAATTGGCGTTTGACTTTTCAAATTGGCGTTTGACTTTTCAAACTAGGATTTGATTTCTCTCTTTATTTTTGCCCAACCATGATACCTAGTACATGATGCAACCATTCCACATTGTCATGACACATTCATGTACCCTTCCCCTCCGGAGTGCCGGACCTTCCGGAACCTTCTAGAACATTCCCGATAAAAACACCGGAATCATTCTCCAACTCCGAAACAGGACTTTCCTTATATGAATCTTATTTTTCGGACCATTCTGGATCTCCTCATGGTATCCCGGATCCCATCTGAGACTCCGAACAACATTCGGTCTCTTACTCATCATTCCATAACTACTCAACAACATCGAATCCTTAAGTGTGTCTCCCTACGGTTCGTGAATTATGCGGACATGATCGAGACACTTCTCCGAACAATAACCAATAGAGGAATCTGGAAATTCATATGTAGGGCTGGACTATCGAGCAGCTCGACTCGTTAAGGCTCGTCTCGTTAAGGCTCACTCTCGTTAAGGCTCGGATCATTAAACTCGTTAAGGATAACAAGCAAAAAGTAAAGCTCGGCTCAGTTCGTTAGATGTTATCGAGTGCTCACGAGTTGCTCATTAAGAAATGCATAGACAAAGGCATACCGATAATTAAAGACGACAATTATAACCACATATATACCTGTATTAAAATAGGATAGATAATTATCGATATCAGCGCTTGGATGGCATCTTACGCTTATCCACGTGAATTGGTGTGAGTAGGGAGGCCTTGAACGGACGAGAAGGACTCCTGCCGGCAGGCTCGGTCGGTGCCGTGGTCAGCAGATCTAGATCGAGAAGGTGGAGATGGGGTATTCCTCAATGGGTCAGTTGTTTGTCTTAGATGGACTGCCGAATTAGACATGTAGCAACATAAGGGGCCATACCTTGGTTGTTACCGAACTTAACGAGTAGCTCACGAACATCGTTAACTCGATCATTTAGCTCATTAAGGATATCGAGCAAAAACTACAGCTCAGCTCGAATCGTTAAGGAAACGAGTCAATCTCGAACGAGCCGAGCAAAAGAGTGCTCGTTAAACTCGTCGAGTTTCGAGTTTTATGTCCAGCCCTATTCATATGGCTCACACATATTTCTACGATTACTTTGCGATCGAATGAACCACTCACATACGATATCAATTTCCCTTTGTCTCACGATAGTTTACTTATCCGAGGTTTTGATCATCGATATCTCTACATACCTAGTTCAACCTCGTTACTGATAAGTACTCTTTTCTCATTCCCATGGTATGTGATTCCTTGTGATCCAGTCACATGCTTGCAAGCTAATTGGATGACATTCCATCGAGAGGGCCCAGAGTATATCTATCCGGCATATGGATGGACAAATCCCACTCTTGATCCATGTGTCTCAACCCATACTTTCCGAACACTCAATGCCACCTTTATAGCCACCCAGTTACGGTGTGGTGTTTGATGTCATCAAAGCATCCTTCCGGTGATGGTGATAAGCATGATATCATGGTCGAAGGAATTAGGTTACTATGTATCAGAAAGCTTATAGCAATTGAACTATTAAAATGACTTGATCTTTATGCTACGCTTATCTATAGGAGTATGTCCACCATACCATTCTCCTAATGATATGATCTTGTTATTAACAACATCTCAAATGTTCATGATCAAGAAACATGATCATCTATTAATCAACATGCTAGTATTATGAAGAGGCTTTACTAGGGACTCTAATTTAGTTTACAAATCACACAAGTATTAATGTTTCTGTTTAATACTGTTATAGCATGAATGTAAACATTTATCATAAACAAAAAGATATAATAATAACTACATTTATTATTGCCTCTAGGGCATATCTCCAACAATATGTGTATGATTAGGTGGCACACCATGTATGTGTGTTTCTTGTGTTTGAGCCTTACTTGGTTATATTTCGTATCTTATTTGGCTCTTTTGAGAGATTAATGGATTATCCCATTTTGCGGGAGTGTTATGCTTGGGCATTCCACGATCCTAAAATTGTGTGTACACAAGGAATACCACCTAGTATTTATATTGGATTATTGTCTAGTCTCTATGTGGTATAATTCTCATGAGAAATTTAAGTTTTATAATATCCATTAATTATCTCTATTTGTATCCTTTTGCCTCGTGTTGGTTTTATGGTAGTATCACATTATGGGGGAGTCATATGCTTAGTTCATATTACAATCCTAAAAATTGTGAATATTCGAGGTTGTGTCACTTAGAATTGATATTGATAATTATCTAGGACCTATGTGACACATTTGCTCATACAAGTTCCAATTTGCTTGAATGCCTTTATTGATCTTATTTTGGATCTTGTATATGAGAGTGTTTCTTGGTATGTGTTTCCTCATATTTAGATATATATATCCTCATGGAAACCATTTGCTTCAAGTTACTCTAATCACTAGTGATTGTGTGACTATTGGAAGCTACCAAGAATCTTGTTCTAAGTATCATGCTTAATTCTTATATTTAGTTATATGCTTATTTTTGCGACTATGATCTTGGATATCCATGCAAGCTACCTTGGGAAAATTATTCCCAATATTTCCTGTCCTTGGACAATGAGTACTAAATTTATGGTAGAATTTATTGATCATATTCACTTTGGCCTTTGCTTAATCTTGTCCTATGTTTGGCCAAGTAAATGTTTTGTGTGATCCCATGTATTCCTTGCTACTTTTGGATCTTCTTATTTTATTGGTATCCTCTTGTGTGTTATTTAATTTAGGTAGTAGTGATGATCCCATTTGTGTGCATTTTGCATTCAAAAGAAAATTCTATATAATTTACTATTTATGTGTGAGCTCTCCTATATTATCTAGAACAATCCTTTTATGCTTCCTTGTTTGATCCATATAGGGTTTTATGTGCTTGTAAGTTTGATCTTTTCGTTTTGGTATTTTGTGCCATCATGAAAAGTTTGGAGAGTTTGGTTTACTTGTTGGAACCTTACTCTTTTTGGAGTTGGTTTTGTCTCATTCCTTGTTTCACATTTTGACCATTTTAGAATGAGATAAATCCTTGAGCATTTGTATTTTTATCTATCTTTTTCTCTTTGGCTTTAGCCAAGTTCATTTTTTGAACTTATGATCTTTCATGTGTTGAATTGGTTCTTTGATACAATTTGGACACCGCTTGTCTTGTCACACTCTTGTGTGTGCCATCTCGGTTTACTTGGTGTTTTTGTTCAAATTGTATCTCATTTTTGGTTCTTGAAAGCCTTGTGCATGCATATTTACTACATATCTATATTATGGCATGCTTGCTTTCTTTGATCCAATATATAGGGGAAACTCCACCAAATCCCATCGGCTAAGTTGTGCATGAAATTCAATTTCATATCAATATGCACATATTTATGTGGAGTATCTCCTATGTATTGTAGTTGCACTAACTACTTTGGACCCAATAAGTCTGGGGACCATTTTGTACTTAAATGTGTTTTAGGTACATTGGAGATATATTGGATGCATGTCTCTCAAATCTTGAAGAAGTGGTGCATTAATGAAAATTGGAGGCAAGCTATAGGATGATCAATAAATTCATATCCTCTACATCCTACCAATTATATCTCGGTAACAAGTATCTCTTGCTCATGCATATTTATCTTGCTTCCAACCTTTTGTAGGTTGCATCTTGGCATGAATTTTTGTTATTATATTTATTGTTGTATCTATAGCCATGGTATTAAGATAACTCTCTATTGTATAGGTGTATAAGTTGAGATTAATGCATATAATTGGGACTATACAAAATCATGCATATGATCCTCCAATCCCAAATATGTCAATCTAGCAATTTTATTGCCTATCCTTTCCTCAACTTCTCTCATGTGCAATAGTTAGATTTTGCTAGTATATTATTTCTCGTGATACTTGTTGCCTTTCTTCATATATGCCAACTTTCTCCTTTTCCCTTGGTGATAGTTGTAATATATGTAGTGTGTTGGTGTTTGAAGTTCATTAATGTACAATAAGATATACTTGAGCCCTTGGCCATGCTTTGAAGCAAAAATCTAATTGATATATGTTATGACTTCATTATAATTTTCATATGCCTTCTTGTATATCTTCTTTATGTGTGCATATTTCTTTGTTGGCATATGTCTTTGTGATGTTTTCCATTTAGAGACATATACACATATGAGAAGATAATTATAGTTGATTTTTAATCCTTGGAGACCACCTTTCTATTCCTTTTGATTCTTTGGTAGCTTTCAAATTTAATTGCCTATGAGTGCTTGTTCCTCTTGTTTGCATCTTTGGGCACTCATATTTATTCTCTGATGCCTTGTATTGTTAAATGAACTTGGATGAGTGAGGATTCCATGATTATGCACCTTGTTCCCAAATGCAATTATCATAATTGGTGCATTATCTTTGGGGAGCACATCTAATTCATTTAATAATGCTCATTTTTGTTCTTTCTCATTTATTGTGCCTTAAATGTTTATGGAGGAGTGAATATTCCATATTTCTGCATTTTTGTATTGAAATACAACGATTCTAAAGTGTGCACAAATCTTGGAGAGCTTCTCTATTTTATTTAAGCATTTATTTGATCTTTCATTTATTGTGTTTTAAATGCTTATGGGGGAGAGAGGATTCCATATTTGTGCAATATGTATTCTAATGCATTTATTTTGAATTATGCACAAATCTTGGGGAGCTTCTATATTTGTTATTTAAAGCACTCTTTTGCTCATTTTATGATATCTTGTTATTTCCATTTGGACTCATTTGTTGTTTCATTTGGTTTGTCAAACCTTGTAATTGCTTGCATCATTTGTTGATGCCTCTTCTTTTTATTTCGTTTGGCAATCTTTGGTTCCTTGATATAGTTATACTTACTCCCAAGTATTCATCATTGGATATGTGCGAATGCACACCTTTGGAGGATTTATCACTATATTGGCCTTCTAGAACTTGTCACCCATTTTAGCAATCGATGCCAATGGGGGAGAAGTTTTAGAGGGTTTAAGGGAAATGTTTTATGCTTTGAGTTTGTTCTTAACTATTTTCCTTCCATGCTCTTGCATCTTTGTTGTTGCTTTGCATGTAGTATATAGAGGAAACTCCACCAATGATAATGATTGGCAATATATGCAATGAAATTCAAGTTCATCACACATGCATAGTATTGTGAGGGAGTTTGCTCTATATATGGTGGTGGTACCAATATCACATACTTATGTAGTATTTGATATTGGTATTACCATTTCATTCATTAATATTCCTTATATAAACCCTCTTAAAGGGATTATCATCAATTACCAAAATGGTGGAGATTGAAAGAACATGTGGGCCCCCATGTGTGGTTTTGGTAATTAATGACAATCTTTATGGACTAATCTGTGTATTAAGTTGTACTTGTAGGAATTGTCCATTGGCATTGCTTGGAGCATGTGTTGGCCTCAAGATAGATGAAATGAGAAGAAGATGTGTTGTGCAAGCTCAAAATGCGCCATCTATAGAAGATCTCATGTTTGATGCTTTCCATCATCGGTGATCATGGATCGATGATGAGAAATCAAGAAAGGCATTCCATCTTGAGAAGGTCAAGTTCGTCTACATCGAGATCAAGTGTAATGCGCAAGGGAAATGTATAATCTTGATAGGTTTTCCCTTTTGCCGGTCTCATGTTGTTAGTGGGAGACCGGGTTTAGGATAGATAGCCGTGCTATCAAGAGGGGATATCGAATATCGGTCACATCGTTCAGAGAGAGCTCAAACCTTTGCATACTTTCATCATAGTATTTGGTTGTTATTTGGTCTTGTCCATGTGAGGAAATAGAGCTTGTGGTAATGTTCATAACAAGCTCTTGTTCATCAAAATCGGATTTCCCTTTTATATCTTATTGCATTTTGATATTGGAGGTTTTACCGGTTTGGGGGGGGGGCCTATTTAAGGGGCCTTCTTTCGCAATGGTTCCCCAACTATTCTTGCAAGTTTTCCCCTCCATTGTTGACCTTACAAAGCTTGCTATCTCTCAATCCCTCCAATGATTCTTGCCCATATTTGAGTGGAAGAGAGAGGAGATCTAGATCCACAGTTTGACCAAACCAAAACATCTCTTTGTGAGTGTATCCTTGGGATCTAGATTTTGGGGGATTTTGTGTTCCTCTTTGATTTCTCCTTTCTTGTTCCCCCAATAGCTTTAGTAGCTTTGTTGGAACTTGAGAGTGAGGGATTCGAGCACCTTTGTGGTGTTCTTGCCATTTGCATTCGGTGCATTGGTTTGAGTTCTCCCCGGAGGATTTGGTGAGTGAAAGTTGAGAAGCTTTTTACTCTTGGGTTCTTGGAACCCTAGACGGTTTGTTGTGTTGCAGGTTGAGGCCTTGGTGACGTTTGTTGGGAGCCTCCAATTAAGTTGTGGAGAAGTGCCCCAACCTTGTGAGAGGTTCCGGTTGCCACCGGCAAGTGCATCGGCAGTGGAAGCGTGGATCGATCCCGCTGGGGTGAGATTCACCGGAGAATAAGGGAGACCTTTTGTGGCGTAGGTGGTTAGATACCATCCCCTCTCCAAACGAGACATACTCCATATTGGGAGGAACTCGGTAAAATATCGTCGTCCCCGCGCCTCGGTTATCTCTGTACCTGAGCTCTTACTTATGCATTTTACTTTGTGATTGCCTTCGTGCTTAAAGTATATATCTTGCTATCACATAGTTGTTTGTCTTTCTTAGCATAAGTTGTTGGTGCACATAGGTGAATCATAGATTGTTCTAGGTTTTGTGCTTAACAAAGTAAACGTTAGTTTTATTCCGCCTTCGTTGAGCAACTCTAGGAAAAGTTTTAATCGTCTATTCACCCCCCTCTAGGAGACATCTGTATCCTTTCAGAGGTCCCCGCGGTCTCCGTCGCCACCGCATGCACCACCAACTGGCAGCATCCGTCGCCTCGCAGCCACCCATATCGCGCCGGAGCGCCGCCGACCTATTTAAACCGTCGTCGAGATGGCCCTCTCGAGCGGAGCAACTCAGCCAGGGGGTGAGCGCTACACCGCTGCCCCCCGGAGGAGTCCAGGCCAGCCACGACTATGCCTAGAGGTCGAAGCACAGCTAGCCCAGATGGGCCTAGATCTAGGCCACATCGGCTCCACCCACAGCAAGCCGCGCCGCTCCCAGCAACTGTCGTAGCAAGCCGCGCCGCCCCACAACACTTCACCGCCGCCAAGCTGCCATGACCACCGCCCGCCTCGAGAACCGCCGACTGAACGCGCCGCCGTCTGAAGATCTGGTCCCGCGAGGACCCTCAAGCGCCGGGAAGAGGCAGACCCGCCGCCGCCAGCACCGCCCGCGGGCTTTGCCCCGGCGGCTCTCGGCAGCGACAGGGGAAGGGGAGGAGGGGAGCGGGATTGACGGTCGGAGGAAGCGTCTCCGTCGCCCACGGGAGGCGACAAGATTGTTTTTCCCCGTACGGTTCATGCTTCCGGCTATCACATGCTTACGGGGGTGTGCCACCGTAAATTTGCGAGTTTATTTATTTATTTTCAATTTCACAGTGGCTTGATGAGTTTGTTTGGAGTATCTGAAATTTTGATGGAGCAGTACGGGTGCAAGTATTTTGTGTAATTTTGATGAAAATGGTTCAGACTTCCTTCCGTAGAGTTATTACAACAGTTAGATGATTCCAAACGAAATATTAACTCTTCTGCTTAGCTTACGGTGAAAAGACAATGCACAAACCAACATCTTGGCTTCTTTCCAATTTTACCCTTTTTATTAATTAATTAACTAGCCCAAGATGCTTTCCTATCACGAGCAAACGCTTCGAGTGCACCAGAGCATTTTTAGCGGTAGAAATCGTACTTCCTCCGTCCAAAAATAAGTTCTTTGGTTTGTCTAATTTTAAATGTATCTAGCCGTATTTTAGTGTATATGTATATTTGAATCTAGATAAATCTAAGTTAGTTATTTATAAACAGAGAGAGTACATATAATACAATATTCATATATCGCCAGTTATGCAATCGCTTTCGTGAGGTACATGAGCTCAATTTTTCTACCTCAAAGGAGACAGTTTTGTACTAACATTAGGTTAATTGTGCTAGAGGATAGGGTACATTGTTTTTTCCTATGGTTTTTCCTTATGGATGTTCTCACCTATTTCACTATGAGAAACCAAGTAACCAACATATTTTGGTGTTTCGTTTCCTGATGGTCCCACAACTAGTTGTCCATGTAATCGACTGCATTGTCAGCCGACTTCTACAGTCATGGATATGTAAAAAATTATTACTTAAATAATTATAGAACTAAATCACGATTTCGGTGCCAGGAAAAAGTATAACTTCCTTGTCGGCCTTAAGCCCACTCAGAGAAAAGATGAAGACATTTTCGCACCACAAATCCATATCCATGTGCGTAAAAAGATTGTGTCCTTTTCGCCAAGAGCATCTCTAGTAGATACCGTAAATATGTTAAAACCTAAAATAACTTTCTTCTGTGTCCATTGTCTGTCCATGCTCATTGACTAGCAATAAATCACTAGCAATAAAAGTCCACAAACTATCTAAACCCAGCTCCACCAGAACTTTCATCTAGAAAGACATGTCTCCAAATTCATCTCTATTTGAGCTATCACGGTCGGTTATCTCCGACAATTGACCCACTCGAATAATTCTATGCACCCCTAGCATATTCCCAACTCTTTTCATCTATGTGGATACTAAGTTTTCTTGTAGCGTTTGTCTGTCGTAGATAAGGTATGTTTGGACCTAATAAGGCCATCCCGAGTTTATTGAACTATTTCACCAAAAAATTCTTTGAGTGAGTTAAACTTTTTTACTCTGTAATTGTGCAATTCAGACAAAGAGGACACATATATTTTCACTTTGGAAGGTCCTATAGCGACATATAACTACGACATGGAAGTTGGGCAGACGGACTTTGCGCTTACTGGCGACTCAGTGGGTGAGCGGTGGTGTATTTTACCTTGTCGTGGATTTAACTTGACATACCACATGTCACTGACTGGTGTGGCCCACCATGTCCCAAGCTATATTCTTTTAGTATTGCCCTTCCTCTAGTGCTCTACACTCCATGGTTATTATCTCCTGAAACCTCCCTTGGCGAATCTGCAGCGGTTGGCCACCTAAGCGGTGAAGAAGATTGCCGAGGCCCCCCGATGGCGGCATGAATTCAAATATGATGATGGTTCAGATCTAGAGAGGATTTGTTTGTTATGCAAAAAAAATACCAATCAATTTCGGGTTTTTTCTTGTGCATACCACATTTTCGGTCTTCGGCCTCATGAACTATAACTTAGGGTTTTCTCGAGGGAGTGGGTGTCAAAGTGGACCATCATCCAACCTTCATCGATGTCGTGCTGGACAAAGACTTAAGCACGACATGTTGGCGAAAGATACGTCCCCGCAAACACATCATGTTCGGGGGGGAAAAGCACATGGGTCGCAGGTTCCTTGGCTGCAACACATCAAAACTGAAGTGTTGCTAATGTGCATGGATTAGTTTAGTGCATAGTAAAGTAATGCAGTGTGCATTGGTGAAAGTAACGAAGGAATTTGGCGTTTTGGAGGACGATGAGAATGAAAGTTTCCTAGAGGACATGAAGAAAGACGTGAAGGCAGAGAACAGAGAGTCACTGGGTAGTCACTAGGTACGATTCATTCTATCTTCGAGATAGTTTGCCATAACATGGTGCCGGTTAGAGAAATCACTAGATGGCCTCTCTATCGGCTAGCTTGAATTAATGATGATATTATATATTTTTTAAGAAGTAATTTAATTAGTTAAGCAATTTGTAGTATGTTTGTTCTTTTGTTCGCAAAGTATATATACTGGACCTCTCTGTGCATGCCCGGGGCATGGTTGTAAGGAAAAACACTTGGTAACCCAAACCGTTGGAGAGAAAAATGAAAATAACGAGGTCGATGGAGAATCGTGGTACAAAGAATGGATTGGTCCTATGCCCTTTCATACAACACGTATCATGAGCAAAATTATAGGAAGATTTTTAATGATATAGTCCCCTCGAGGTGCCCCTCGGACATGGCTATTATGCCATTGCTTGATGATAGGGAGGCAGTGCATATTTCTTAGGATTAGTTGGCGCATGGGCACATCTGTAATAACTATTGGGCTCCCAAACAGACAAACATAATTGTTCATAGAACGACGACGTAGAACTGCTAACTAATGTCGGTGCACTAACATACGCACATACATACAACAATACAAAGTTCAGACGAATGGTGGCGTGTTATGTACACACACATGGTATCATAGATACTGTGGACTAAAGTTTGAATGTTTAACAAAAGGTACTTAATAATATTTATATGGTTGCTGGATATATATATCTATATGAAAGTTTCCGAGGGAATGAAGATTCCGGATCCAAAGCCTGATCGCAAAATGTATTAAGTGAAGTTCTAAAAGTCATTACATGGCTTGAAACAGTCATGTCGGATGTGATACAACCAACTAAGTGAGTTCTTTTTGCAGAAGGAATACTTAAACAACTATGATTGTCAATGTGTGTTTATCAGGAAATCTAATGATGAATTTTGTATAATGTCTGTGTGTATGTGGATGACTGAATATCATTGGAACTATAAAACAGATACATGAGGCTAGTAATCATCTGAAGACGAAACTTCAGATGAAAGATTTGGGTAAAACCAAATTTTGTCTTGGTTTGTAACTTGAACATATTTCTTCTGAAATATTGGTTTATGGGTCTGCTTATATTCAAAATATATTGGAGAAATTCAATATGGATAAAACATATCCGTGTAAAACACCTATGATTGTTAGGTCTCTTGATAGAGACAAAGCCCCTATTGCGATGATGGATACTTGTCATATCCCTATAGCCAGATCGCAAACTGGGTTTTTCTTCTTATATGGAGATATAACCTTATTTTAGAAATCGACAAAGCAAACATTGGTGGCTACGTCTATAAATTATTTTGAAATAATTGCTTTGTACGAATCATCACGAGAATGTGTGTGGCATTCATAATGATGAACTTTGTCCAAGGTTCAAGTAGGATTGGTTCATTAGAATCACCCATAATTATCTACGAAGATAATGCTTCTTGTATTATACAAACGATGACATGTTATATTAAGAGCAATATTACAAAGCATACTGCTACTAAGCTATTTTATCCTCATGAGTTACACAAGAATGGATAAATAAGTATTTTGCAAAAGAAGTCATGTGATAACCTCGCTGATTGTTTTACCAAATCCTTAGCAAGTTTACCGTTTTATAAAAGATTTCGTGACTTGCAAAATTCAGGGGGAAAATCTCTCAGGTTATAACCTGTTGAAGGTCATCAAATCTTTGGTATTGCACTCTTTTTCTTTATGAGTTTTTCCTAACGGTTTCTCGCGTAAGTTTTTTAATGAGGCAATATCAATATAAGTATGGACAACATTTTTTATTTTATCCTTATTTTTTCAAAGGGTTATTAGGAGTTTTTTCTGTCGTATTATATCTTTCTCTTCTATTGTTTTCAAGGGGTTTTGGAGGAGGTTATTCCGCAAGGAAAAACAAGAATTAGAGGCATTGTTAGGATTTATTTAACTTAGAGATAATAAAGAGGATAATCCTCCACTTGTAACTCATGTGCGGTTTGGCAAAAGGCAACCGTCTCCTCTCGCACCCACGATCGGATGGGTCTCTCTCTCTCGTACCTTTCCTTGTATAAATACTAAGATCATTGATGGATTAATACTAGGTCCGTCCTGGTTCGGTGACGGTTTGCATACGCTCTGGCGATTACAGGGACGATTAGGGTTTTGTGTTGGTCGTTGGTTTCCTGGTAGAGTTCCTGTCGTCGTGACTGATCTCACCGCCGACCACGCCTAGGTCTGCAGCGGAGATCCAGTGATACGACAACCAGTCCCCAATTCCCACCACCAAAACCTTTCGTGTGTTTCTAGGCACGCGATCGTAATACACTTAAACCCTAGATTGGCCTTGGTTCGTGATCTGAGGGATGGAGGAGGTGGAAGGTAGACTGAAAGGGCTGAGGCTATCGGAGGCAAAGAGTTAGGATTGGTATAAGCGATCCAGGTGGTGGGGGGAAGAAGGAAGTGTAGGCGATCGGGAAGGTGATCTCGAAGAGGGTGGCAATGGAGGATGTGCTCGAACAAACACTTGGGAAGTGCTGGTGTCCGGTGAAGGGTACAGAGTGCAAGGACATGGGCAATAACATATTCCTGTTCACATTCAGGCACGAATCAGGAAAGAGGAAAGCGCTGTAGGATGGGTCGTGGTGGGCTGTGAAAGATCTAATTGTGATGGAAGACTTTGTACCGACGAAGAGGATTTCAGACCATGATTTCAAAACAGTTCAAATATGGATTCAGATCTCGAGAATGCCACTTGGTATGATGGATCGTGCTACAACTGAGGACATAGGGAGGAATATTGGGGCGGTGGAAGCAGTGGACACTGATGCAAATGGAAGAGCTATTGGGCAATTCCTTAGAGTGAAAGTTTGGATGGATATCACTAAACCTCTGATGCGAGGCAGTATGATTTGAGGATGGAGGAGATATGAGTTGGTGTCCGTTTGCTTATGAATACTTACCAGATTTCTGCTACGTGTGTGGCGTGATTGGACACATGGATAGAGAATGTAGTATCAAGTTGAAGAAGGGAGAGCATGCCTAGTTTAGAGGATGGCTGAAGGCGGATATCGAAAAGAAAATGGGTAAAGAGCGGAGTAGAGGAAATAGTAGTAGTAGCCGGAGCTTTGGAGGGGGTAGGCCTATTGGGTTTAGCAAGCTAGGAGGATCCCGCAGCAACAGTCTCACTTGGAGAAAGAGAGAGGAGCAGGAGGGCGGCAGAGGGAAGGGCAAGGGGAAAGAAGATGAGGTGCAGATCCCTCTAAAACTGGCTGGGGTGGTAGATGTTGGTACTGGAAATGAGGCAAAGGTTGGCTATCAGAGTGGCGCTCACAACAAACTTGCTTTCTCATCGAAGGGGGTAGAAGGTGGAAAGGAAGTGGAGAGGAGGGACAAAGGAGGGATCTCTAATGAAAATGACAAGTCTGGTGAAGGAAAGGTGTATGGAGGGGTAGAGGGGGAAGTAGTAGAGGAAGCGAGTATTAAGGAGATGGAGGCTGACACTGCTGTCGGCTCGGGGGCCAAGCCACCCACTGCAGAAGGTGACAAAGAGAATACCACCACCAACAAGAAGGAGGGCAAGAAGTTCATAAGGAAGGCTCGAGGGGGGAAGTCAGATGGCCAAGGAGATACTTTAGTGGGTAAGCTGGCAGGCTTGAAGTGAAGAGGAGAGGATGGGGAGGAGGACAAAGTGGCAAATAAGGGCAAGGGGATGGTGATACACAAGAGCAACACTTATCGGCCGGGCTGCAAGAGCAGCCCCGCCGGGCACAATAAGAATCTGTGGTCAGAACTACCGGGGTTCGAGAATGGCCCGACAGTTCGTAGCCTCTTGCAACTCAAGAGGGTGGAGTATCCCGATTTTCTGTTCCTATACGAAAAAAACCCGAATGGGCGTGAGATGGAGAAGTTCATATGGATGTTAGGGCTCATGTGGGTGGTTGAGCCAAAGGGGAGAAGTAGGGGTATTGTAGTGTTCTGGAAGAGAGAACTAAACCTATCCCTACGCTCGTCGGGAAGAAGACACATTGATTTTGATGTCATAGAGAGTAATGGGGGAGTATGGAGGTTGACATGGGTGTATGGGGAGTCTGAGACAGGGAGGAAGAAGGAGACGTGGAAGGTGATGCGTACCTTGGGACAACAACATCAATCTGGTAGGCCGTGGGTGTGCCTAGGTGACTTCAATGAAATTTTAACAAATGATGAGAAGATAGTGAGGGTGGAAAGACCACAAGCGTGCATGGATAATTTCCGAGATGCGTTGGAGAGCTGCAGACTGACTGATTTGGGATTCGAAGGAGATAAATTCACGTGGCGTAACCAGTGCCACAGTGCTGACAGATATATATGTGAAAGGCTGGATAGGGCTATGAGAAATGTGGAATGGTGCTCGAAATTTCCAAATTTCCATGTTGTGAATGGAAATCCAAGGCACTCAGATGATCGGCCAGTCTGGATGGAGATGGAGGTGGATAGTGTGATGACACGAGCACATTCTGGGTTCAGGTTTGAGGCGAGGTGGGTGCAGTAGGAGGGATGCGACGAGATTATTGAGGAGGCCTAGAGGAAGGGATGGGATCGAGGGAAATCCAACATGGCACAAGTAATTCAAACTGTGGCGGGTGACTTGACTTCCTGGAGTCGAGATGTTCTGGGGGACCTCGAGAAGAGGATTAAGAAATCTAGGGGTGACTTGGAGGGTTGTATGCGGGCTCCGATTTCTCAGGAGAAAGTTGAGGAGGAGATTCGTCTGAAATGCCAACCTGAACATTTAGAGGATATGAAAAGTGTAAAGTGGAGACAACGACATGGTGGCTAAAGTATGGAGACCGAAACACACACTACTTCCACTCCTTTGCATCGGCTCGGAAGAAAAATAATCATATTAAGAAGCTCAGAAGGGAGGATGGAGTAAAGGTGGAGGAAGGGAATGGACTAATAGATTACATTTTATCTTATTTTTAGGACCTTTTCTCTTCCCAAGGTGGTGATCGCATTGCTGAACTGTTGGCGGTGGTGCAGCTGTGTGTGACACGAGAGATGAACGAATGCCTCACAGCTGAGTTCACGAGTATGGAAGTAAAAGCTGCACTGGATCACATTGGAGACCCAAATCCCCCATGCCCGGATGGAATGCCATTGCTTTTTTACAAGAAATACTAGCACATTATGGGGGATACTATTGTGGAGGAGGTCCTAAATGTGCTTCGTGGAGGAGAAATGTCGGAGGGTTATAATGAAGCTTTCGTGGTCCTAATACCGAAAGTTAAGGACCCCTCGAGGATAAAGGACTTGAGGCCAATCAGCTTATGTAATGTTCTCTACAAGTTGGTGTCACAGGTCCTAGCAAACAAACTCAAGATCATTCTTCCTAGTGTAATTTCCGACAACCAGAGTGTCTTTATACCCGGGCGCTTGATTATAGACAACATCTTGATGGCTTATGAAGCTACACATTTTCTAAAGAATAAGAGGAAGGGAGGGGAGAGATATGTGGCGGTTAAGGCTGACATGAGCAAAGCCTATGATCGCGTGTAGTGGGATTTCTTGCGTCAAATGATGTTAAAGATGGGGTTTAAGCAAAGTTGGGTTGATGTGGTGATGCGCTGCGCGACAATGGTAACATATCGAATTAAGGTCAACGGGCAGGCCACATAAGTTTTTTCACCAACTAGGGGTCTCTAGCAAGGGGATCCGCTGTCTCCATATTTATTCGTTATTTGTGCTGAAGGACTGATCGTGCTGTTGAGGGAAGGAGAAAGGAGGGGAAGGCTAAGTGGGCTAAGGATCTGTTCAAGAGCCCTCGCACTGGCCCACCTGTTTTTCGCAGATGATTCTGTTATGCTCATGAAGGCAAGTCGGGAGGAAGAATTGGCGCTTAAAGAGATACTGTTGCTGTATGAAAACTGTTCGGGACAATGCATAAATACAGAGAAGTCATCATTGTTGTTTAGTGCAAATACAAACAAGCTGTTAAGGAGGGGGTGGTGCAGGAGTTGGGAATACTAAGAGAGAACTGGAATGAGAAATATCTTGGAATGCCGGTTTATATAGGCCGATCTAAAAAGAAAGCATTTGCTTATATTAAGGACAAGATTTGGAAGGAAATACAAGGATGGTTGCAGAAGCTGCTGTCTAGAGCGGGGAAAGAGGTCTTAATTAAAGTTGTAGCGCATGCTATTACTACCTTTCTAATGTCTTGCTTTTATCTCACCAAAGGCTTGTGTGATGAGCTGAGTGCCATGATAGCAAAATATTGGTGGAGCCAACAGGAGAACGAAAACAAGATCCACTAGATTAGTTGGAAGAAAATTATTATGCCAAAGGGACAGGGAGGGCTAGGCTTCCAAGACATACATGCTTTCAACATTGCCATGTTGTCTCATGCTTTCAACATTGCCATGTTGTCTCAGAAAGTATGGCGCCTCGTTCAGAACCCAGATAGTTTATGTGCAAAGATCTTAAAAGCTAAATATTTCCTTGATTGTCATATCCTTGAGGCACAACCAACCGACAACATGTCCTGCACCTGGAGGAGTATCCTTCATGGAGTGGATCTAGTGAAGCGGGGTGTCATCTGGCATATAGGAGATGGTGAGCACATTGATATCTGGCGTGATCCGTGCATACCGAGAGCCTGGTGTAGGAAGGTGTAGATGACGCGGGGTGAAAATATATTAACCAAAGTCTCAGAACTCATTAGCCCGGTCACTAGTCAGTGGGATCAGCAGCTTGTTAAACCTTTTCCGCAAGAGAGGCGAAGCTTATCCTGGGTATGCCATTGAGAGAAGGAGATGAAGATTTCCTAGCCTGACACTTCGATCCCCGATGGCTTCACTCAGTGAGGAATGCTTACAAGCTGTATGTAGAAGGGGAGAGACGTGCTACTGGCTCCAATTCTAGAAGTACCACAAGTCAGCCAGAGATACTAGGAGGAATAGAGAATAAGTAAATGGTGGCGTATTTGGAAGTTGGCCTGCCCAAAAAATATTAAGCACTTCTGGTGGCAGTGTGCTCATGATACGTTAGCTACCAGGTACAATCTTGTGAGGCGAGGAATGAATCTCGAGAGTACACACTGCCTTTTCTGCAATAGGGAGTATAAAAACGGATTGTCATGGTATTGCTGAAGAGTACGCCATAGAGGGGTCCTCACAGAGCATGTTTAGAGACGTGGGGTAAGGCGGGAGATTGGCAGGTACGAGGTAACACAGCTTACCCAGGTTCAGATCCCACAACGGTGGCGGAATCCTACTCCTGCTATAAATCAATATAATGGAATATACGCCGAGTTACATGGATTGGTTCGTTGTGCGCGATATGAGTTGAGTTGTCCCTAAAGGCTCCCGTAGGTATGGCTTATATAGTCGCCAGATCCTAGGGTTATAGATACAGTCCTAGCCGGACAGGTTATAGAGTCCTACACGGTACACAACTAGTCTAACGTGTCTTGCACTCCAAGGCTCCGGGTATGCTGGTGACTCCTCCGTAGCCTTCCTTTATCTGGCATGGGCCTCCCTTTTGGATCCATCTAACTGGGCCGCCCAGCAGGCCATGGGCCTTGCTACCAACCATGGGCCACCCGGGTTATCCGGATTGGAGACATGCCATGGTGATACCCATCTAGCATATCCCCAATAGTAGCCCTTGGAGAACTCCGAGATCTTGCGCCGTCTTGCCTCTTCAGGTTGAATCCTCCGTCTAGATGAATGTCGGCAAATCGTCAAGCAATATCTTGTAGTCCTCCCAAGAACCCTGCAAATTTCTCCATCTTCAACATGTAAGTCGGAGAGCTGTTGAATCTTCCATCATAGTTTTCTTGTAGCCGGACTGAATCCGTCCATGCCAGAATCTTCAGATGGGATGGTTCACCTACCTGTGTCAGTAGAGAAACGTAGACTATAGGTCAGCGATGCCTCGTAACTCACACATGTAGAGAATGCAATCATAGCCGTTTTCCCACGCGAAGGATGCGAAACATTGACGGCGGCAGTGGGAACATGGCAAAATTTCCGTGCACGGCACGCGCGTGCTGTCCATGCAACAACCGTTCGATCAACTTGAACGAATCTTGACGCCGAGTACTATAAATTATAACTATGGTAATTTCTATCCTTTCACCGCATTCTTCCTCGCATCATCTTCTTCCTCCAGCGAATGCCTCCTCGAGCTCTCCACGCGCACTGAGAAAAACCCTAGCTTTCCCCCAATCCCACAGTCACCTTCCTCCCCACACCAATGGCAAGCAGCAGCGCCACCCCATCCATGGAGGCGTCAAGCGATGCCACGACTAAGCCGGTGGGCTCCATTCATGTGCCTCCAGAGGGCGTGGTGTTGCCACACACCGCGGTGGTGGAATCCACCGGCGGTGACCATATTCCAGCGGGGCTGGAACCGCTGGAGGAGGAGCGCGACTCTCACAAGGGAGAGTGGCGTGGCTCCGATATCACAGAGAGCAATCTCAAGGAGATGCTCACCGAGGGGTACCTCCCCACGAAGGAGGGGCTGGTCTGGCGGGCGGCGCCGGCCGGCGAGGTCATCCCTTCTCCCCAAGCCAGAGAAAAGGTGTACCTCAAAGCCCAACTGGTACGCGACGTCTCCCTCCTAATCTCCAACTTCTTCATAGAAGTCCTTAGTCACTACCGGGTTCAACCTCAGAACCTTTCGCCGAATAGCATCCTCGCGCTCAGCAACTACGTGAGGCTTTGTGAGGGCTACCTAGGAATTAGACCTAGGTTAGATCTGTTTATCTACTTCTTTACCGTCAAGAGGGAAGCTGGAGTGAGCAAGGATGAGCTCAGAAATTGTGGAACCATTAGCTTCAAGATCCGGCCTGGCCGGCAGTTCCCCGACATTGTAGGCCACGAGTCCTGCAAGAACTGGCAGAGGACATACTTCTACATCCCAGA
This sequence comes from Avena longiglumis, assembly GCA_030063025.1. Classification (NCBI taxonomy): domain Eukaryota; kingdom Viridiplantae; phylum Streptophyta; class Magnoliopsida; order Poales; family Poaceae; genus Avena; species Avena longiglumis. Next base: position 410,154,306 of record CP125974.1, on the reverse strand, counting down.
TATCCCTCTGGATGGCCGAGAAGCAACATACCCACATTTTTTCGATGGAGCTGCCGCTGAAGCCCCGACATGGAGATCCCAAGCCCTCCTTCCCTCCAACAACTAAGCCTCCCACGCCGTAAGGCGGATCGAGTGGCTCGTAGACACGGGTCTGACCGGGTTGGACCTAGACATGTGCTGGTTCGTTAGGCGGATCCAGCCTCTACAGCACCAACCATTGTGTAAGCTTCTTAACATCCGACATTGTCCCTTGCTCGTCTTCTTCCTGTACTTATACTTTTGCATGTTTCAGGAATAAGGACAGTATTAGTTTGAATAAGACCTCCAAAACATTGGGGGCTTCTAAAAACATCAAAGAAATGTTTCACCAAGCATCTCCCACCATCGCCCCTACAACTCCGAGCGTCCATCCTACTACCGCACCGACAAGCTCTCCAGCCAAGGTAATGTCTGAACCTTCCGCCATGGAAGTGGACCCAGGCGTTGCCACAAAACTTGTTGTTGTCGGCGAGCAGGCGACACAAGAAAGCACCGCATCCAAAGTGGCTGAAACTCTGTCTAAGGATGCCACTTGTAGCGGTAAGGCGATGGTGGAAGGCGAACTTCTGCCGAAGGCGACGCCACTGCACCCAAGACACCAGCAGAGTTCCCAAAGATTGTCTACCCGGTGCTTACACCGAGTAGCTTAGCTTTGGTTCCTGGTGCAGCGCCGACTACTCCGACATGTGGTCTTGAGGAGATGCCTAGGCAGGCGGATATCCTGCGCAGAAATAGCCTTTCCTTCAGGAAGATATTTGTCGAGAGCGCCACCAACCTCAAGATCATTGCACTTGTAAGTTTTATATGCCTTCTGCATTTCATATGTAGTATCCCACTATAGCCCCTAAGGATTTAGACGGAAAACCATAGGTCTTTGTGTCTGAATGCTCTAAGAGTGACTAAGCTAGAAAACTTTGCACTGTAGCCCCCAAGTATTTAGTTTGAACGAATTATTCCGACTAGATACTTTTAGAGTAGCATACTTAGTGTTTGTAAATTTCAATACTGTAGCCCCCAAGCCTCTAGTTGAAACAAAGTTAGTTCCTACTAGATGCTTAAAGAAAGACTAAACATATTGTTGAGTTAAAAACTCTCGTTGTAGCCCCAAGCCTCTAGGTGAATATTTATCCGGCTAGATGCTCCAAGTAGACTAAGTAACTTTGATCTTTTTTGCAGAATGAGAATGCTCGGAGGGATGTCGCCAACGAGAAATTACACAAGATGCGTGCTAACTTGGAAGCTGAAAAGGGTAAAACTGCCTTCTTGAAGGATCAAATCACCAAGATCAAGAGTATGTTTTCCTTTTCAATTTTGCACTCAAACTTGGTCTTGTGCCATCACTCTCCGACTACTCATTGTGCGCTGTGATTTATCTGATATGCAAAAGCTATTGCCAAGGCGAAGGACATTGTCGAGCAATCCAAGCACATAGAATTGCTGGATAGCGAGAACAAGATCCTCAAGCAGGAGACGGCTAACACTCTGAAGATGCATGAAGCGTCTATGAAGGCCGTGCAGGAGTCTACCAACACGTAGATCAACCAACTGAAGGAAGAAATTGTGATCCTTAAGGAGCAGAATAAAGCTTCCTAAGATCAGAATAAACGCAACCTTGATGCTTACAAGGTCCTTTGCCAAGAACAGGACTCAATGGCGGAGATGCTCCAACAAGCCGAGGAAATCATCTTTGGTAAGAAATCTCCGTCTTGTACTTCTGTAAGCCAGGTACTCTGAATTTTTTGTGTTTTTGAACTCATGTACTCCATTGTTTGGCCGAAAATGCAGCTCCTATTGGTTTAAACAATACTCCTCCTCCGCCAAAGGAATGCATGGTCCTTGCCGGCAACTTCATCAGCACCTCCATCAAGCAACCAAGGAAATTTTCAAGTCCCTGAACATCAACATCAAGGCGGTGGATTCCGTCATGAAGTACTCGGAGATTCTGCGCCAAGCCCCCGAGCGTATCGTAAGCTGGAAAGATTCATGTACCCGGGCTGGTGCAAGAATGTCGCTGGCTATGGTCAAGTGATATGTCGAAAACGTATAATTTTTGATGCTCCATGCTTGTTTACTATCTACTTTGCTTTGCTTTGTCTACACTTTGAGGTGTTTTTATATCTTTTCTAGAACCTGTTAACAAGTTGCCACAGTGCCAGTTGCGTGTTTTCTTCTATTTTTGGTTCCAGAAAGACAGAAAATCAATATCCTGGAATTGGACGGGACAAAAGCCAAAGTCAATATTTTACCGTGGGCGTCACGAAGTCCAGAGGGGAGACAGAGAGGCGAACCAGGGCCGCCACACCCCCCTAGGCGTGGGTGGGCCCACCCCGTGCCTGGGCAGGGTGTGGGGCCCCTGGCCGCCTCCCAGCCTCGCCTCTTCGCCTATAAGAAGCCCCCGATGCAGAAACCCTAGGCACCCGATCAAAACTCCACGAAATCTTCTGTAGCTGCCGCCACTATCGTCCCTAGATCGGGGGGATCTAAAGTTCTTCCCTGCACCCTGCCGAAGGGGAGATCATCCCAGAGGCCTTCTTCTCCGGTATGATGCGTGAGTAGTTCCACCTTGGACTATGGGTCCATGTAGTAGCTAGATGTTTGTATCTCCTCCTTGTGCTTTCATGTATAGATTTTGTGAGCTCCGTTCATGATCAAGATCTAATCTATTTTTAATCATGCATGTTGTGTTTGCGGGGATCCGATGGATATTGAGATTACTATGTCAGATTGATTAATGATTTTGTCTATTTGATACTATCATGTCTGTGTTGTTTGTGATCTTGCATGCTCTTTGTTGTTAGTAGCTATCTTGGCCAAGTAGTTGCTAGTGACTCCAAGCGGGGGTATTTATGCTCGATAGTGGGTTCATGCCTCTAGTTTCCAAGGGAAGTGACAGAAATCTCTTCGGTTGTAGATGTGATGTTTCCACTATGGAGAAAACAACGGTCTCTTGTTCATGGAACAAGTGGATTGTTTACCTTACACACTTTGCTTAAAGGAGTTGTCTGTTGCTTGCAACTTAATACTGGAGGGGGTTCGAATGATAACCTGAAGGTGGACTTCTAGTCATAGATGCAGTTGGATGGCGGTCTTTGTATCTTGTTGTATTGCCCAATCGAATCTTATAGGATCTTTTTGTCTGGTATTGCATTGTTATGCCTTGCTCAGTTCCTGTCAATTGCCCTGCTGTAATTTTTTTACCCTTCATGCCATGTTGTTTATCTAAGGAGAGCACCTCTAGTGAACCATGGACCCCGGTCCAATCTTTACCATTGATACATCTTCCACTGTTACCTGTTTACTTGCTACAAACCATTAACTTCCACACCATACGTTTAATACTTTGTTACAGAAAACCGGTGAGCTCTACGACCTCACTGATTCGTTGGGGCCAAGTCTTGAGTTTGTGTTGTGCAGGTCTCCGCGTTGCTTACAACACCCGTGTGACGTTTCCTTCCTCCTACTGGTTCGATAACCTCGGTTTCTTACTGAGGGAAAACTTTCTACTGTGCTACTTCACACCTTGCTCTTGGGGTTCCCAACGAAGCGCTCCTACATCAACTCAGCGCTGCATCAAGTCTTTCTGGCGCCATTGCCGGGGAGTCTAAGGACATCTTCACAAGGGGAGTCCTCCACTTCCTTTCTCTTTACTTTTTTTTCAGTTTGCTTGTTTTCTTTTTCCTGGTTTTGTTTGCATCTCTTCAAAAACTTCAAAAAAAATAAGTTTAGTTTAGTTTGCTTTTTCTTATAAAAAACACACAAAAAATTAGTTCCTGCTCTAGCTGCTGCTGTTTTTGGCTTGCCCAACTTTGCCAAAATGAAGTCTGTTGAGAACACCAAGTTGTGTGACTTCACTAGCACAAACAACAATGATTTCCTTAGCACACCTAATGCTCCACCTGCTCCTGATTCTACCTCTTATGAAATTAAGCCTGATTTGTTGAATCTTGTGATGAGAGAGCAATTTTCTGGTGCTAGTTCTGATGCTGCTGCTGCCCATCTCAATAACTTTGTCGAACTTTGTGAGATGCAAAAGTATAAGGATGTAGATGGAGATATTATTAAGCTCAAGCTATTTCCTTTCTCCTTGAGAGGAAAAGCTAAAGAATGGTTGCTATCCTTGCCTAGAAATAGTATTGATTCTTGGACTAAGTGCAAAGATGATTTTATTGGAAAGTATTATCCTCCTGCTAAGATTATATCTATGAGAAGTGACATTATGAAATTTAAACAACTTGATAATGAACATGTTGCCCAAGCTTGGGAAAGAATGAAGTCTTTGGTTAAGAATTGTCCCACTCATGGACTCACTGCTTGGATGATTATCTAGACTTTTTATGCAGGTTTGAACTTCTCTTCAAGAAACCTGTTGGATTCAGCTGCTGGAGGTACCTTTATGGGCCTCACTTTGGGTGCTACAACAAATCTCCTTGACAATATGATGGTTAACTACTCTGAATGGCACACTAAGAGAGATCCACATGGTAAGAAGGTAAATTCTGTTGAAGAAACCTCCTCTTTGAGTGATAAGATTGATGTTATTATGGCTATGCTTGTTAATGGGAAAGCTCCTCTAGATCCTAATAGTGTTCCCTTAGCCTCTTTGGTTGCTCAAGAAGAGAAAGTTGATGTGAACTTCGTTAGAAACGACAATTTCAACAACAATGCCTATAGGAATAATTTTGGTAGCAACAAAAATTATAGGCCTTATCCTCCTAATAATGACAATACCTATGGAAACTACTACAACAATGCTAGAAGTTCCCCCTCTGAACTTGAAGTCATACTCAAAGACTTTATTAGTAAACAAACTGCTTTCAACAAGACTGTGGAGGAAAAACTTTTAACTGTTGAGAAGAATAATTCCTCTTTGTCTGAAGCACAGTCCTCCTTGATTAATAAAATGGCTGCTAAACCTGAAACCATGGAAAGTACCTTTGCTACCACTCATGCCATACAAGTTACTATTGATGAAAATGTTAGACTGTTAGCCCAACTTCATGCTAAGTGGGAAAGGGAAGCTGAAATTGATAGAAATAATAGTGTGTGTACCATCACTAGAATGCATACCACTAAGCCACAAGAAGTCCCTATTCCTCCTCCTACAATGCCCAAGCCTAATGAGACTACTACTAGTGATGCTAAGATTGATTTTGATATAGATGGTTGCAATATTTCTTAAGTGATTATGTTCTTGCAAAAGCTTGCTAGAAGTCCTGATGCTAGTGATATGCATGTTGCTTTCACTAAACACATTATAGATGCTCTTGTGAAAATTAAGGAAGAGAAGCTAAAACACAAAGCTTCTATTCCTAGGAAAGTAGAAGATAGTTGGGAACCTATTATTAATATGCAAGTGAATTACTTTGATCTCAAAGCTTCATGTGATCTTGGTTCCAGTGTCTCTATTATGCCTAGGAAGATTTATGAAATGCTTGATTTGCCACCTTTGGAAGATTTCTATTTGGATGTCCCACTCAATGATAATTCTAAAGAGAAACTCAGGGGGAGTATTAATTATGTTCTCATTATGGTTAACAATGCTTATGTCCCTGTGGATTTCTATGTTTTGGATGTTGAATACAATGCTTCTTGTCCTATTATTTTGGGAAGACCTTTTCTTAAAACGGTTGGTGCCATCATTGATATGAAAGAAGGCACCATTAAATATCATTTTCCATTCAAGAAAGGTATTGCACACTTCCCTATGAGGAGAGAGAAGTTGCTTTTTGCTCCTCCTTTGAAAGCAAAGTTTGATGTTAATGCTTCTTCATTTTAAAATACTTGATTCTTCTTGCTTCTTGTGCCTAACTTAAAGGCGTTAAAGAAAAGTACTTGTTGGGAGATAACCCAAGAGTTTCCTTGAGTCTTAGAAGTTATTACTTCTGTAATGACCTCTCCTTATCCTTTTTGTTTGCTTTTTGTGCCAAGAATGACCTCTAATGAGAGGGAAGTAAGATTTGGGGAGTTGCTGTCCCGAAACAGATTTCTGTCCTCAACCATAAATATTTGTGAGGAGTCTATGTAACTCGGATTGAGATGAAAATATACGAATAAATACCCCAGTATGTTATATATCTTTCGTTAGTTCAACACTTTTTGATTTGAGCAACAGAAGATTTTTGAAAAAATCGGTTTCTACCTGCTGGTCTGTTTTGACAGATTTCTGCCATTATTTGCATTTGCTTCTTATTGATTCATTTTTGAGTTCCCTTTAGGTGAATTGGGCTTTTTTAAGGAGTTGCTACAGTAGCTTGTGCTTTTAGTGAAAATTCTTGCTGTTCCAAAGCTTTACCTAAAGGTCTATTATCTTTTGAATACACTAATGTTGCTAATAAAGATTGTGTGAAGTTTTGTATGAAGGAAAAATTTCAGGTGTAGAGATAATGATGTAATGAGATGAAGAATGTACAAAAGCTCAAGCTTGGAGATGCCACCCCGGTGTCACCCAAAGAAATATCCAAGAGGTACAAGCCTTAAAGCTTGGGGATGCCCAAGGCATCCCCTTCTTCATCAATAAAAAGCTCAGGTCTGTCTAGACACTCCGTTTTTATTGTTTCATGCACAAGTTGTGTTATTATTGGAGCATCTTAGTTTTCGTATGGTTTTCTTAGTTGTTTATTTTGCTTGAATAAAGTAGTTTGGACCCCCTTCGCACAGTGTTGTTTGCAAATAAGTTGCTTGGTGTTGGAAAGGAGTAGGAAGTTCTACTTGAAAGTGCAAGAGGATCTTGCATTGACTGTGACTTAGACTAGCATGACATGCTAGGTGTTGTTTTGACCTTATGCTTAGTGATTATTTCTGTAGCATGTCTTGTTCCATACAATTGGGATTGCTTAGTGTGCCTTGAAGAAATTATGCGTTGTTTTAGCATACAAAAGCATAGTATTGTGGTATTCTCCTTTGATGCTTTGTTTGGGTTGACTTGACACATGCTCACACCATGTTATGACTATGAACAAGTCACCATAGCCTCTATTATCATTTAGTCCTTGACTTGTAGTACCACTCTATGCTTTGATTAGTAATGTTTTGTTGCTCTGCATGATTATGGCCATTATTGCTCTCTTAGTTGGTTGCTCACAGTCTTTTGCTAGTCTCCATTTGTATGAGTAAGTTATACTCATCCTTCCAACTCCCAAGAAACCAAGTTATTCCAAAGTGTACACTATAAATTCCTATGCATGGCGTGTTACACCATTCCAAGTATATTCTTGTTTTTAGCTATCTTCCAATTAAAAACTATTTTGTTATGTGAAAACTTAGTGATTAAAGCCCTCACAAACTTGATGGCACACTTTATATTCTTTGCCCCTAATAAACTTGAACCATTGTGTCGTCTATGTTGTATATGCTTGCACTTATACGTTGGAATTAGCAGAACCATGCTGTCATTCAACATTGCACTTGTACTTTGTACACAGTTGATATCATGCTCTTTTGTTTATGGATGTCACCGGTGTGAAATAAAGATGGAACTTGTAAGTCCATGGAGTATGTCTTTTGTGTTAGAGAAACGCCTGGGCCGCTAGCCTAAACATGCCTAATCATGGTGGAAACTTGCAGCATCACCATAGTAAGCTATCTATGAAGCATCCTCAATAAAAAACTATGCATATAGTAAATAAAAAGATTGCTGAGATGCTCATTGTCTGCTTGCCTTGTAATTTTGGTTATGGGATAGCTCTTGTACCATGTGCAAGGGGTACCCCGTTGGCGGTTCTCTATGATACACATGTACTTACAATGACAAGAACTTACATGTGACTGAAGTTGAGTAGCATGAGGTGTGGCCCTCGTATTCAAGGGACTTGAGATTGCCAACTTATACTTTGTCAAGCATATACTCCATAGTTTGTTCACTTTAACCTTAACCACTTCAAGATGCTTATGATAGATGCAGTGAGGGCTGGAATCTAACAAGTACCATAATTTTTGGAAGCTCTTTTTGAAACTTGAAATCCCTGTTTCCCTTTATGAAGGGCCTTTATTCCACCATTATTTGAGTCTCCACCTTCTACTTTTAGGTACCTTAAGAGAGCATAGCTGCCATTCTGTGTGAATTGTCCCAAAACTTATTGATTGATGCATATTGTGATATTACTTGTTCATGTGCTACTTGTTTCTAGTCACCCTTGTGAACTCTGAAGGTGTCCTATGCATCTATTTGCTACTCTATGAGGGACAAGCTGAATGCCACTATGCTATGTTTTATGTATGTGAACAAACGTTTTTCAATTCATGTTAGTCATGATCTTTATTTGTAGCCTTTCATGTTGCATGCATAGTTACTTTGTCCTATTGTTAGAACTCCATCTTTCATGCACATGTTCAGAGTTATTTGATTCCAGCTTTCAATGCTTGCAAATGGTTTGATCTTGGTTTTGATGGTGCATGTCACCTCAAAAATTATTCTTTTATCACTTACCTACTCAAGGACAAGCAGGAGTTAAGCTTGGGAATGCTTGATATGTCGGAAATGTATCTATAATTTTTGATGCTCCATGCTTGTTTACTATCTACTTTGCTTTGCTTTGTCTGCACTTTGAGGTGTTTTTATATCTTTTCTGGAACTAACCTATTAACAAGTTGCCATAGTGCCAGTTGCCTGTTTTCTTCTGTTTTTGGTTCTAGAAAGGCAAAAAATCAATATTCTCGGAATTGGACGAGACAAAAGCCAAAATCAATATTTTACCGTGGGGGTCATGAAGTCTAGAGGGGAGACGGAGAGGCGAACCAGGGCCTCCACACCCCCCAGGCGCTGGTGGGCACACCCCGCGCTTGGGCAGGGTGTGGGGACCCTGTCCGCCTCCCAGCCTCGCCTCTTCGCCTATAAGAAGCCCCCGATGCAGAAACCCTAGGAACCCGATCAAAACTCCACGAAACCTTCTGTAGCCGCCTCCACCGTTGTCCGTAGATCGGGGGGATCTAAAGTTCTTCCCGGCACCCTGCCGTAGGGGAGATCATCCTGGAGGCCTTCTTCTCCGGTATGATGCGTGAGTAGTTCCACCTTGGACTATGGGTCCATGTAGTAGCTAGATGGTTGTATCTCCTCCTTGTGCTTTCATGTATAGATCTTGTGAGCTCCGTTCATGATCAAGATATAATCTATTTGTAATCATGCATGTTGTGTTTGTAGGGATCCGATGGATATTGAGATTGCTATGTCAGATTGATTAACGGTTTTTTCTATTTGATACTACCATGTCTATTTTTTTGTGATCTTGTATGCTCTCCCTTGTTAGTAGCTATCTTGGCCAAGTAGTTGCTAGTGACTCTAAGAGGGGGTATTTATGCTCGATAGTGGGTTCATGCCTCTAGTTTCCAAGGGAAGTGACAAAAATCTCTTTGGTTGTAGATGTGTTGTTGCCACTAGGGAGAAAACAACGCTCTCTTGTTCATGGAACAAGTGGATTGTTTACCTTACACACTTTTCTTAAAGCAGTTGTCTATTTCTTGCGACTTAATACTGGACGGGGTTCGGATGATAACCTGAAGGTGGACTTCTAGTCATAGATGCAGTAGGATGGCGGTCTATGTATATTGTTGTATTGCCCAATCGAATCTCATCAGATCTTTTTGTCTGGTATTGCATTGTTATGCCTTGCTCAGTTCCTGTCAATTGCCCTGCTGTAATTTTTTTACCCTTCATGCCATGTTGTTTATCTAAGGAAAACACCTCTAGTGAACTGTGGACCCTGGTCCAATCTTTACCATTGATACATCTTCCACTGTTACCTATTTACTTGCTGCAAACCATTACCTTCCACACCATATGTTTAATCCTTTGTTACAGCAAAACGGTGAGCTTGACAACCTCACTGATTCGTTGGGGCAAAGTCTTGAGTTTGTGTTGTGCAGGTCTCCGCGTTGCTTACAACACCTGTGTGACGTTTCCTTCCTCCTACTGGTTCGATAACCTCGGTTTCTTACTGAGGGAAAACTTGCTGCTGTGCTGCTTCACACCTTACTCTTGGGGTTCCCAATGAAGCGCTCCTACATCAACTCAGCGCTGCATCATCAAGGCCCACTACGAGAATGCCAACATAGACACAGTGACCTTGGGTCTGCCGACATAGATGATGACGGCCAGAAGATTGATCATAAAGCTATCTAGGCATCGCTCACCGGCTACGACACTAGGGTCGCCGAGTTGGTCGATCCAAACTCCTTTGTGCCTCTCGAGATCATTGATGGCGACCAGTCCAACTCCTCCGAGTCCCTCAAGACCACCGACTTCAAAGATGATCAGGATGACTCTCCTGCTGCCGGCGATGTTACCTCAAAGTCCCCTGCACCAGAGGAGTGAAAAAACATATGTAATATTTGTTTCCTCTGGATGCATGTATGCGAAAAAACTACTGTTTTAATCTTAAGGCGGAAAACAATAGCTATATGTTTCCTGCTACCTAAGTACTAGTTCCAGCATGTATATATTTTTTAAGAAAGTGCTGGCTTATCCATTACTTTGGTTTTTATGCTTGACTTTTCGTGATTCGGAAGACTCGTAGTCGGAACTATGCACGCAGGTGATGATTCCCAATGGCACCGTAAAAAACCTAAGCACAAAATTGCCGACTTCGAGTGCCAAAAGTTACTACTCCCGAATCCACATAAAAACAACAAAGAACGTGTAGACCAGAAAACTTAAGCTAACGCCCATAGGCAGAATTTTCACAAGTGCAAATGCAAAACTTGCGCATAAAGGTTTTATATGATCCTAAAATGAACACTAAAGGAGGTAAAAGGCTCAAGAATATGAGTGAACCAAAGATCTTTATTTCATTTATCATATAAGAGGTACACAGTAGATAAAAAATATGCTAAGTGTAGAAAGGACGTAGCTGTGCTATGTTCCACGGCCGATCAATCTCGGCTAGTCATCATCCGGTTCACGTCGCTTACGCTTATGATCATCACTTGGTCTATCCTCTAGTTCACAATTTCCAACGAGGTAATAAGAACCATTGAGTAGCGCCTTGCTTATGATGAACGATCCTTCCCATGGCGGGGATAATTTGTGCGACTTCTTTTGCTTAAGTCGGAGCACCAGATCCCCCTCTTTAAATGAGCGATGTCGAATGCGGTGACCATGGTAGCTACGTAGCTTCTGCTGGTAGATTGCGGATCTTTTGCATGCCAATACGCGCTCTTCCTTGAGAAGGTCCACATCTAGGCGTCTGGACTCTTCAACATCATCTTCATCGTAGGCGGAAACTCTTGGTGAATCGTGAAGGATGTCGGAAGGTAGGATGGCTTCTTCTCCATATACCATGAAATAAGGGGTGTAGCCAGTAGATCTATTGGGTGTAGTTCGTAAACTCCACAAAACAGATGGTAACTCCTCTGCCCAGGCTCCAGCTGCTCTTTTTAGCGGTGCCTCAAGACGTGGCTTGATTCCCTATAGAATTAATCCATTGGCTCTCTCAACTTTCCCATTGGACTGTGGATGTGCCACAGATGCTAAGTCAAGTCGGATGCCCTTATCCCAACAATAAGATTCCACTTCTCTGAGTGATAAGTTGCTGCCATTGTTGGTGATAATGCTATGTGGGAGACCAAATCTCACCACTAGATCTCGGACAAACATAAGGGCAGTTGCCCCATCAAGCTTTCTAATGGGTTTAGCTTCTATCCATTTGGTGAATTTATCAATGCTACTAGAAGATGCGTAAACCCACATGGTGCCGTCTGTAATGGACCAACCATGTCTATCCCCTAGACTACAAACGGCCAAGTTATTGGTATTGTTCGCAATTCTTGAGCTGGAACATGTGGTTGTCGGGCATAGTACTGGCATCCCATGCATGTCTCAACCAGCTTGTCGGCGTCCGCCTTGACGGTCAGCTAGTAGAATCCTTGCCGAAAGGCTTTGGAGACCAACGATCGAGGAGCGGCGTGGTGCCCGCAATCTCCGAGATGGATCTCATGAAGGATTTCAATACCCTCTTGCTAGGAAACACACTTGAGGTATACGCTAGTGGTGCTTCTTTTATAGAGCTGTCCATTGATTATGGTATAGCCCTTTTCTCGATGTACTATTTGCCGACTTTTGACCTCGTCGATGGGCAAAGTTCCGTGTACGAGATACTCCATGAACGGTTTTGTAACATCCCAATTTCAGCAACCCTGATTAAATGTCCAAAAAGGCAAAAATCAGGGGGAACAAAAACTTTTCTTGCAATGTGTGCTTATTTGTTTGCTTGTGCTCAAGCAACTGCTTGTGTATTAGTTATGGTCTTCTCATCTCAACAATAGTTTACAAAAACTAGTTTACAAAAGAGATGTCTTGGCTCATCTTTCACATTCTCAAATGTTCTGGCATTTCAAAAACCTAAGCCAAGACGACTTTGACACAACCAGATACTTCATTAGTCTCTATTAACAAAACTATGGAGACATATATATATACTCTCCTTATGTTTTCAAGACAGAACCATTAACTACCCTTATCTCTAGGTTTCCCAAAACCTTTATCAAAACCTTTTCATCTAAATCTTGGTAGTAATACCAAGATGATACTTATCTTACTTCAAAGCAAAACCCCTTTCAACATACCCATCCTTACCTCAAGCTAGGCTTGATGGTAACCCTAGTAGTAGTTAGGTAAGTGTTAAGATGAATTGCCTTGATCTGCTGTTTGCCTTGTTTGCTTAGGAACTAGAGTGATCTAATCTAGTAGCTCATACATTAGGACCCAATAGTTGCTTGTGATCATCAATTTCAAAGACAACATCCAAGTCTAGATCTATCCTAAGCCACTGAGGTAACCATCTCCTCTCATGCTCAGATCAATCCAGGGATAATCCCTCTTGATGGTTTCCAACCTAGTGGAGACCCAACCCAAGTTTGGATCCCCTCTTTTCAATCTATACCCCAACATCAACCACTTGATGGATAGGATAAACCCTTGCCACCCTCTCAACTGATTCCCTCTTACATACTAGTCAAAAACACCAAATCTGCCAAAATGGCTAAGTCTGGATTTCCTTATCTAGATTCAATCTTTGGAGCTCTACCTTTTTCAACCTATGTGCATTCTTGAGAGTGTACCTGAACCATATTGTAGTACATCAGTAGTACTACCAAAGCCCACTCTTTCCCTGGGATAATCCGTTCTAGGTCCCACTCATCCATGATGGTTTTGTAGTCAAGATAATAATCTTTTCTGCAGATCTTATCATCTTGCCTACTTTGGCAGAAGCTCACATCTATATGACACCTCCCCTTGACCAAATATTTGCATGGTGGTGATCTATTAATCATGTCCTATAAATCACCTCCTCACTTGTTTCCATTGGAGCATTGTGCTTCTTGAACCCACATGGTTTAGGAGGCTACCTGATGTATCTGTTATGGCAGCCTTATTTTCAACAAAGTTTGCCATCTCATCTAGATCACCTCACATTCAACCAACACCAACTATTGCTTCCATGATCATCTATATGACAAGGTATATCCATACATATACCCCTTGTAGCAAGGTGAGCTCCGAGCTCCCTAATCCAACCCTGTTTAGGTAGCATCAAAATAACCAAACCCTAGATTCTCGAAGAATCTAGTTTCCACCCTTTTCACCACTTTTCTTAAAAACCAAGGTGGACCTTGATGCCCACATCAAGATTACATCATCTAACTTGGATACAAGCAACCCCAAATAATCCTCCACTTAGCAATTCCTTAAAACCCTTGTCTATAAAGGCAAGTTTGGTTTTCTCCAAATCACCTTGCCAAATCAAGGCACATTTGATGCCTATATCTCATATCCCATCTTCCCAACTCAAAAATAAATATTTTTGAGATTATTTATTATTTATTTTTGCCTTTTTTTTCTTAAATGGCAGAAACAAGAAATAATTCCCCAAAAATACTTTCCCACATCAATAAATCCAAAAAAAATTCTACAATATGTGTTATGGTATTTAGGACCATATCACATCAAAAACCAAGCTTGACGAATGTAAAATTTTCATCTTAGTTTCCATAATATATTTATGTACTTTTTGAAGAAGTGCATTTAAATGGGATTATAATCATCAGAAAAATCCCATTTAAATCATGGAGAGATTATTTGACCCCATCTATCTAACAGTACAATTTACACACTTTTCCCAATGCAAATTTATCAACTTCCTTCACAAGTCTTCATTTGATCAAATTTGCAAAAACCATCAAACCTTGATTCAAACAAAGGCCAAACCAACCCCAATCTTCCCCAAAACTTTTCTCTAGCAGCATCACTCTCCCCTGGTCGACCAACACTGTAGCATGGCCCCACACCCCTTGTCTCACATGATTGTTTAAGAGGGAGACAAAGGAAATGTCTTGTCCAACCCTTTTCTTTACTCATTATAGCACCCCACTCCCTAAATGCTCTATGCACGACCATAAGAACACCCCAGACTCTCCCCACCGCCCCTGGCCACCAATGGGAAGCCCATAGACCAAGCCCTAGCCCCTCCATGAGCTATGACCACCATGGACCTCCCTCCCTCGGTTTATAAGGCCCAAGGACACCCAGCCTCCTCCCTGCAGCTTATTTGCCCCCTCTCCACCCACAATCACCTCCCAGAGCACCTCCCCTCTCCCCTGCTCTTCCTTGCCCAGGAGAAGAAGAGCAAAGGAGTTTCAGCCTCCTCCCTCTTGCAAGCTCTACTCCCCTCCCCCGAGCTTAACTCCTTCTACATGTTACCCTCCTACCTCCCTATACTCTCCCTGACCCTCTCCTGTGATTTTTCCCGTGCGCAGGAACGCCCAGGAAGCTCCTCCGGCGAGCTCCCGAGAGCACCCCGTAGTCATTTTCGGGCGAGCAAGGTCCGGGCATCGAACCTCGTGCTGCCGCCCCTTGTTCTGCTCGCTAGGGTGGGCCACCTCGCCTCCGGTCATCCCCATCGCCTCCTGAGCCCCAGGTCAGCCGCCGCCCATGCCTGAACCTCCCCTTAGGGTTTCCCCTCATCTACCCTAGGTCGGGGGAAGGAGACGACCGGGAGGTGTCGATCCCCGTCTAATCGGACGGCTCGCGGCGCCCCGTACCCCTTCACCCTCTTTCCTCAGCGACCGGCGGGCCAGTCCAAGCGGCTAGTAGCTAACCGCCGCACGTGCGGAGCATCAGATCTGGGCCAGGCCCAACTCTATTAGCTCAGGTCGTGCAGATCTGGCCTGCACCCTCTTCTTCCCTTCCTTTTTCTTTTCTAACTTCTAGATCTGTTTGTAGCAGTTTGCATTAATTCCAAAGAAACATGTAAAACTCTTCCAATTGCCCAGATCTAAATTTTGTGAGATGCACAAAGGTATTCTGTATCATGTAGAGGCAATAGTGACCCCTTTGGGTTTGCAAATTTAATATGGTAAATCATATCCTAAGATCTTTCCAGAAAACTAAATAATTTCTCTAGAAAATTTGGTATATCCAAATGACCTAAAACCAATTGGTATTGAAAGTTATATGCCATACCTTTCATGTCCCACTGGCCTCACCCTATTTTGGCTCCTAGATTACTTGTAGCAAATATACCAAAATAAGGCCTTTTCTGACTTTAGGAAATTCTCTAGGTCAAACCAAATGAGGTTTTGACCTAAATCCAACTCTCAGTAAACACACATAACCATATCTTTCATAATCTAGTAGTTCATAATGTTATGGGTCTCTGTTATTTTTTGTGAATTAAACTTTTCTGTGCATGGTGTATTCACTAATAAAAACATTATAGTAGCTATGTAACTCCAAAAAGGTTGATTCCAATTTCTACAGAAATTTATTTTCAGCACCTAACATGTGTCCTTGGAATCAACTAAATTTTTTTTGTAGAATAAATATGATGAAAAAGGCAAATCTGATCAAGTACTGCCTTTGGGAATTCCTCAAGGTCATTCTGGTAATTTTTTTGAGGTGATTCCAACTCCTATTGATCCAGTCCACCAAACCTCACCTAATCACCCAAGTAAATAATTTTTGGTACTCCAGAAAAGCTCTGGTGAATTATTTCCTAAAACTAGAGCTTTCATCACTATAAAATCCATTATAAATCCTATGAAATTGATAAAATAGTGAAACCACTTTTGTTGGCTTCATTTTATCAATACCTATCTGATGGTATCATTTTTACACAATGGTATCATACAGATCAAGCCCTTGGTCGAAAACCCCTCCCTTAGGTAGTTCCTAGACTCTAAATCAAAAGGCATCTTTTGCCTAATGCCTCCAAATATTCTCCCAATCCAATCACATCAAACCTCCAACATCCTACTGATGTATATCTTTTAGCCATACTTTACTTGTTGTATGGTTTGTTGCTTGTATGCTTTGTATTGATTGGTGTATTGTTTGCCTGCATGTATGCTCTATAACGGCAATAGTTGCGATTGTGTGACGCCGAGAAGAAGGAAGCATCAGGGTTATCTTTATTATTGCTATTATTGGTTTTCTGGTTATCTAACAAAGTCAAGGGACATCTCGCTGGTCACAGGCAAGCCACCATTCGTGAACTCCTATATTCACCTACTTCTGTTTATCAACTGTTTTATAGCTCGTTTATGAATTGCATGATCAAAGGCAGGGGTTGATTTCAAATAAACAGACGTGAGTAACTTGGATCCTCCAAGTTAAGGATGAGTTTCCATTGGACACCTACCCTATTTACACCTACTTTTACCCCTTAGAACGAGGCTAAGATGATTAGCATCTTCCCCTTGGAACCCCCGGATTTTCAAAGATAAAACTATTTTGGGTTCTTACCCTACTGCAAAGTTTTCAAAATAAAACCCTTGGAAAGAGGCATCGTTTTCGAGTGGAAATTTTACTAAAACAAATATAAGGTGGATGGAGAGAAATGTAAAGCAGAGGAACATAAGTAAAGGAAAGCTAAGTAAGATAAAGGAATGGATGTTCTAAGCCAATGTCCGGAACAATTTATCCGTACAACCACATTACCTCTGACGCTGGGGCTTAGCTCGTAGTTGTAATCCTTAGCTGGGGATGCTTGTACTTGCTTAATGGGAGAAATCCCTGGAAGCCTGAGTGGACTCTACCTCAGGTCTGCGGATCTGAGGCCTCCATCGCCCGCTACGGCAGAAGTGTCGGTGCAACAATTGGGTCTCCCGCGGACGGTATGTTTTAGGCGTAGGGAAGGAAGTGGAGTCAACAATTGTATATTGCCAAGATGTGGGTTTGGGTATAAGGAAGTGCTGAAGGGAGGACTAAGGCCATAGTGCCACATACTCGTGCCGGGGAGAACAAACCCAAAAGGAAAAGCCGCCTTTGCTAGGGATGGACAAATGAAAACCTAGGTTTGATTATCCGAACCCCCGTCTATAGTGTGTAGCGGGCCGTGGTTAAATCCCGGCGGATGTATTGATTCTTGTGGGTAAAGTGCACAAACTTTGCAGAGTCTAATCTATTCGAATATCCATGTCCACGGACAAGGACGGTTGGAATGGCAAGTGCTAGGAGGACCCTTCAGTTAAGTTGTGATGAATTCAAAGGATGTGACTTGGTCACGAGGAAAGATAAGAATAAGTTTGGTCTTGACCAGAGATGGTCGAAGATGTTTACAAAGGGTTCTACAACAAAACTATTTTAGAAATATTTTTAACAAGGATGTGGAGATGTCCAGATTTTCTAAAAGGAGGCATGTTTTCTAAAAACTCTTTTTCAACAAAGATATAGAGATGCCAATGTTAGGTATTTCAAAAACAACTATAGTGTAGAGCTACCTCACCACAACCAGATATGCATTATCTTGTTACTCTTGTCTCGGTGGTTTGCGAGTACATTCAAAGTACTCACCGGCATTGTCCATGGCTATTTACTTGGCCAGATTGCAGATGTTAAGAAGGAACAAAGGTGCTAATGTCTATGCGAGCTAGGTCGTCTTCCCAGTCAGTTGCCTGTAGGTTAAGGCACGGGCTCTGTGCTGTAGACTTCCGCTACTTGTATTGTAATCGCCATAATGGCCACCTTGTAAGTTTGTACTCGATATTGTATGGATGATGTAATGATACTAGTCGGTTATGCTCACAGCTCACTGATCATGGGAACGTGAATTGTATGCATAATGGGTATTCTCGGACCGTAAATCCGGGGTGCCACAGACATGGTATCAGAGCCATCCTGACTGTAGGAGACCTTAGTTAGCATGGACGTTAGACAGGACAACCCCTATTTATGAAAACACCAGTTTTCGAAAACTATTTTCCTCAAAAGCTTTTCTAAAGATTTCTTATCTCACCTTCTCTGACTTACACGATTTGAAAATGGATTACTCTATATCTCATCTACCTCAACTAATCCGATTTCACAAACAAAGTCTGACTCGGAGACTATGAAGACGGAGATCCCAAAGAGAAGACACTAAGACAAGCAAAGCAAAGAAGCTACCAACGACGTCAGACACTACAAGACCGCCCTACCAACGGAGTCCTTCACCGCCCCCAAATCCATCAAGTACGGCATCAACAACGAAAGACGACAAGATAGAAGTTAAGACCCCCGTAACATCCGTACTTAGGATTAGCATCCCTAAAATAGGATTCCCTTTTATGGCGAGTAGTTACCTCCTTAGTATTCTAGGTATGCCCTATTTGCTTGTCTTGTGCACGCGTGATGCTTGGAATGTGTTGCTTGTCTGCCGGAAATCATCTGATACGGTAGTTTGACCCCCTTAGTTGGTAGATCCCTATGCTAACTCTCGCAACCTCCTAGCCGAAAACCTCTCCTCCGCAGGATGGCCACCTAAGAAAAGCCTCGACAACCTCAGCTACAACCCTAAGGTGGAAAGACTGCGTCTTTCCACTTAACTCCAACAAACCGCACACTCTCTACTTTGAGAGTCGTCCGAAGAAGACCAAGCCATGACGCCGTTTAGGAATAACTGTGTACCCGGATAAATCTGCACCTATCTATTTTATCTCACCCCTGAACCACAAACCCTCCTCTGTGCAGATGGAGCCCGTTGATGAGACTTGGCTAAGCGCAGGATCCCCCGTGCTCCTATGGGATTCCCTGCATCTTTGCGGATACACCCAATCTCCCACCTACCAACTCCATAAAGGACTGGAGACCGGACTATATCTAGGTCAAGTGATCATTCAACCAAAGTATGGAGTACCCAGAGAACCCATTCGCGCCATAGGATTCCGTATGCAAACCCCAGTACTGGCGCTACAAATGGCTGCAAGAGAAGCCCTGTTCCGCATTCGAGATGTCCTCCCCGAGATGAGGGAACCCACGACCTTCTTTCTGCCTATCAAAGGAAGCGTGGATTCATCCAGTCAATCCCAAGACCCTCGCTTGACCTACCCTGCCTTGTAGCTTCAAGCCCGTTATAGCTATGCTGGGAATGAGCTCCTCGCCGCAGTTGTCGATGAATACCGCTACAACCAGATGGAACTTCATTGCGTGCAAGCTATCCTGGATCGCAAAGAAGATCTAGAAGTCCAGCAAAGGAATCAAGCCATAATCAAGGACCCAGAAGAAGCCTCTGGAAGCCGCATGCTCCAAGGAAGAAAGAAGTGTGTCACCGCTCGGCAGTATCTCAAGAGGTTCAAGCCACCCCAAGAGCTCCAAAGATTCTCCACCCACCTCCCTGAAGGCGAAGAGGAAGCCAAAGAGGATTCTCCTGGATCGTCCTCAAGTGGCAACTAGCCTAGTGTACTACCTATGTATCGCCCCAGAACTTGTTTTGTAAAACTCTAAGTGACGCTCGCCATGCGGCACAGACTTGTTCTGTAACCCCTTAAGTACCTCGCCACCGACCGGCTTGAATCAACTAAATGTATGGATGTTATGCAAGCATGATATCTTTATTTGCATGTTTTACCCACGACGTTGCATCAGACCAAAACCCAGTGGTTTTGCTCCAAGGGGGAAAGACTGCGTCTTTCCCGCCCAAAAACCCTATATACCCCGGGAGCCGAACACTAGTTAGCGTTAAATGATAACCACCTCTCCAAGCCCGAATCATCGACCCTTCCTGAAGAACAACGTTTGACACTTCTCTAGAATCTGAAGGTACTCCACTCCAAGTTCGACGGTCTAGCCAACAACCTGGTGCATCAAGACCCTGAAGAGAGAAAAGTCGACCACTAGACGAATGAATAAAGAAGACTCAACTTGCCGTCCCGCCTCTAGAAGAATGTACCCCGTCGATGCTAAAACCACCTAGACTCGTCCTAAGGGGAAAAGATTGCGCATTTTCCATTTGTTTGAAGCTAAACCGCCCGACCCAAAGCCACTCAGCTCCAACCCGTGACTAACCACGTTGAGTTTCTGCAAAACCTATTAGAGCTTTATAACTTCCACCGCTGAAATTGATAAGCAGATGTTATCACCCGAACCCTACTTCGCCTAAATCTCGGGACGAGATTATTTTAAGGGGGAAAGGTCTATAACATCCAATTTCAGCAACCCTGATTAAAAGTCCAAAAAGGCAAAAATCAGGGGGAACAAAAACTTTTCTTGTAATGTGTGCTTACTTGTTTGCTTGTGCTCAAGCAACTGCTTGTGTATTAGTTACATTCTTCTCATCTCAACACTAGTTTACAAAAACTAGTTTACAAAAGAGATGTCTTGGCTAATCTTTCATATTCTCAAATGTTCTGGCATTTCAAAAACTTGAGCCAAGATGACTTTGACACAACCACATACTTCACTAGTCTCTATTAACAAAACTATGGAGACATATATATACTCTCCTTATGTTTTCAAGACAAAACCTTTAACTACCCTTATCTCTAGGTTTTCCAAAAACCTTTATTAAAACCTTTTCATCTAAATATTGGTAGTAATACCAAGATGATACTTATCTTACTTCAAAGCAAAACCCCTTTCAACATACCCATCCTTACCTCAAGCTAGGCTTGATGGTAACCCTAGTAGTAGTTAGGTAAGTGTTAAGATGAATTGCTTTGATCTGCTGGTTGATGAATTGCCTTGATCTACTATCTGATGAATTGCCTTAATCTGCTGTTTGCCTTGTTTGCTTAGGAACTAGAGTGAGATAATCTAGTATATCATCCCTTAGGACCCAATCCTTGCTTGTGATCATCAATTTCAAAGACAGCATCCAAGTCTAGATCTATCCTAAGCCACTGAGTTAACCATCTCCTCTCATGCTCAGATCAATCCAGGGATAATCCCTCTTGATGGTTTCCAATCTAGTGGAGTCCCAACCTAAGTTTGGATCCCCTCTTTTCAATCTATACCCCAACATCAACCACTTTATGGATAGGATAAACCCTTGCCACCCTCTCAAATGATTCCCTCTTACATACTAGTCAAAATCACCAAATCTGCCAAAATGGCTGTTTGGATTTCCTTATCTAGATTCAATCTTTGGAGCTCTACCTTTTTCAACCTATGTGCATTCTTGAGAGTGTACCTAAACCATATTGTAGTACATCAGTAGTACTACCAAAGACCACTCTTGCCCTGGGATAAGCCATTCTAGGTCACACTCATCCATGATGGTTTTGTAGTCAAGATAATAATCTTTTCTGCAGATCTTATCATCTTGCCTACTTTGGCAGAAGCTCACATCTATATGCCACCTCCCCTTGACCAAATATTTGAATGGTCGTGATCTATTAATCATGGCCTATCAATCACCTCCTCACTTGTTTCCATTGGAGCCTTGTGATTCTTGAACCCACATGGCTTAGGAGGCTACCTGATGTATCTGTTATGGTATCCTTATTTTCAACAAAGTTTCCCATCTCATCTAGATCACCTCATATTCAAACAAGCCCAACTCTTGATTCCATGATAATCTATATGACATGGTATATCCATACATATACCCCTTGTACCAAGGTGATCTCTGAGCTCCCTAGTCCAACCCTGTTTAGGTAGCATCAAAATAACCAAACCCTAGATCCTCCAAGAATCTAGTTTCCACCCTTTTCACCACTTTTCATCAAAACCAAGGTGGAACTTGATGCCCACATCAAGATTACATCATCTACCTTGGATACAAGCAACCCCAAATAATTCTCCCAATCATTTGGGTTATTAAACTATTTTATTTCCTCCACTTAGCAATTCCCTAAAATCCTTGTCTATAAAGGCAAGTTTGGTTTTCTACAAATCACCTTGCCAAATAAAGGCACATTTGATTCCTATATATCATATCCCATCTTACCAACTCAAAAATAAATATTTTTGAGATTCTTTATTGTTTATTTTTGCCTTTTTTCTTAAATGGCAGAAACAAGAAATAATTCCCCAAAAATACTTTCCCACATCAATAAATCCAAATAAAATTATCCAATATGTGTTATGGTATTTAGGACCATATCACATCAAAAACCAAGCTTGCCCAATGTAAAATTTTCATCTTAGCTTCCATAATCTATTTCTGTACTTTTTGAAGAAGTGCATTTAAATGGGATTATAATCATCAGAAAAATCCCATTTAAATCATGGAGAGATTATTTGACCCCATCTATCTACCAGTACTATTTCCACACTTTTCCCAATGAAAATTTATCAACTTCCTCCACAAGCCTTCATTTGATCGAATTTGCAAAAAACATCAAACCTTGATTCAAACAAAGGCCAAACCAACCCCAATCTTTCCCAACAATTTTCTATAGCAGCATCACTCTCCCCTGGTCGACCAACACTGTAGCATGGCCTCACACCCCTTGTCTCACATGATTGTTTAAGAGGGAGACAAAGGCAATGTCTTGTCCAGCCCTTTTCTTTGCTCATTATAGCACCCCACTCCCTAAATGCTCTATGCACAACCATAAGAACACCCCACACTCTACCCACTGCCTCTGGCCACCAATGGGAAGCCATAGACCAAGCCCTAGCCCCTCCATGAGCTATGACCACCATGGACCTCCTCTCTCGGTTTATAAGGCCCAAGGCCACCCATCCTCCTCCCTGCAGCTCATTTGCCCCCTCTCCACTCATAGTCACCTCCCAGAGCACCCTCCCCTCTCCCCTACTCTGCCTTGCCCAGGAGAAGAAGAGAAAAGGAGTTTAGGCCTCCTGCCTCTTGCAAGATCTACTCCCCTCCCCCGATCTCAAATCCTTCTGCATGTTACCCTCCTACCTCCCTATACTCTCCCTGACCCTCCCCTGTGATTTTCCCGTGCACAGGAACGCCCAGGAAGCTCCTCCGGTGAGCTCCTCCTCATGGTCATTTTCAGGAGCAAGGTTCAAGGCCCAACCTCGTCTTGCCGCCCCTTGTTACGCCGCTGCAGGGCCACCTCGCCTCCGGTCAACCCCATCGCCTCCCGAGCCCTAGGTGAGCCGCCGCCCATGCCTGGACCTCCCCTTAGGGTTTCCCCTCGTCTACCCCAGGTCGGGGGAAGGAGACAACCGGGAGCCGTCGATCCCCGTATAATTGGACGGCTCGCGGCGCCCCTTACCCCTTCACCCTCTTCCCTCACCGACTGGCGGTCCAGTCCAAGCGGCCAGCAGCTAACCGCCGCACGTGCAGAGCAGCAGATCTGGGCCAGGCCCAACTCTGTTAGCTCAGGTCGTGCAGATCTGGCATGCACCCTCTTCTTCCCTTCCTTTTTATTTTCTGATTTCTAGATCTGTTTGTAGCAGTTTGGATTAATTCCAAACAAAAATGTAAAACCCTTCCAATTGCCCAGATCTAAATCTTGTGAGATGCACAAATGTGTTCCCTATCATGTAGAGGCAGTAGTGACCCCTTTGGGTTTGAAAATTTAATATGATAAATCATATCCTAAGATCTTTCCAGAAAACTAAATAATTTCTCTAGAAAATTTAGTATATCCAAATTACCTAAAACCAATTGGTATTGAATGGTATATGCCATACCTTTCATGTCCCACTGGCCTTAGCCTATTTTGCCTCCTAGATTACTGGTAGAAAAAATACCAAAATAAGGCCTTTTCTAACTTTAGGAAATTCTCTAGGTCAAACCAAATGAGGTTTTGACCTAAATCCAACTCTCAGTAAACACACATAACCATATCTTTCATAATCCAGCAGGTCATAATTTTATGGTCTTTTTTATTTTTTGTGAATTAAACTTTTCTGTGCATGGTGTATTCACTAATAAAAACATTACAGTAGCTATGTAACTCAAAAAGGTTGGTTCCAATTTCTACAAAAATTTATTTTCAGCACCTAACATGTGTCCTTGGGATCAACTAAAAATCTTCTATAGAATAAATATGATGAAAAAGGCAAATCTGATCCAGTACTGCCTTTGGGAATTCCTCAAGGGCATTCTGGTAATTGTTTTGAGGTGATTCCAACTCCTATTGATTCAGTCCACAAAACCTTACCTAATCACCCAAGGAAATAATTTTTGGAACTCCAGAAAAGTTCTGGTGAATTATTTCCTAAAACTAGAGCTTTCATCACTATAAAATCCATTATAAATCCTAGGAAATTGATAAAATAGTGAAACCACTTTTGTTGTCTTAATTTTATCAATACCTATCTGATGGTATCATTTTTACACAATGGTATCATACATATCAAGCCCTTGGTCAAAACCCCCTCCCTTAGGTAGTTGCTAGACTCTAAATCCAAAGGCATCTTTTCCCTAATGCCTCCAAATCTTCTCCCAATCCAATCACATCAAACTTCCAACATCCTAATGTATATCTTGTAGCCATACTTTACTTGCTGTATGGTTTGTTCCTTGTATGCTTTGTATTGATTGGTGTATTGTTTGCCTGCATATATGCTCGATAACGACAATAGTTGCGATTGTGTGACGCCGAGAAGAAGGAAGCATCAGGGTTATCTTTATTATTGCTATTATTGGTTTTCTGGTTATCTAACAAAGTCAAGGGACATCTCTCTGGTCATAGGCAAGCCACCATTCCTGAACTCCTATATTCACCTACTTTTGTTTATCAACTGTTTTATAGCTCGTTTATGAATTGCATGATCAAAGGCAGGGTTTTATTTCTAATAAACAGACGTGAGTAACTTGGATCCTCCAAGTTATGGATGAGTGTCCATTGGACACCTACCCTATTTACACCTACTTTTACCCCTTAGAACGAGGCTAAGATGATTAGCATCTTTCCCCTTGGAACCCCCGGATTTTCAAAGATAAAACTATTTTAGGTTCTTACCCTACTGCAAAGTTCTCAAAATAAAACCCTTGGAAAGAGGCATCGTTTCCGAGTGGAAATTTTACTAAAACAAATATAAGGTAGATGGAGAGAAAGATAAAGCAGAGTAAGATAAGTAAAGGAAAGTTAAGTAAGAGAAAGGAAGGGATGTTCTAAGCCAATTTCCGGAACAATTTATCCATGCAACCACATTACCTCAGACGCTGGGGCTTAGCTCGTAGTTGTAATCCTTAGCCGGGGATGCTTGTACTTGCTTAATGGGAGCAATCCCTGGAAGCTCGAGTGGACTCTACCTCAGGTCTGCGGATCTTAGGCCTCCATCGCCCGCTACAGCGGAAGTGTCGGTGCAATAATTGGGTCTCCCGTGGATGGTATTTTTTAGGCGTAGGGAAGGAAGTGGAGTCAACAATTGTATATTGCCAAGCCGAGGGTTTGGGTATACGGAAGTGCTGAAGGGAGGACTAAGGCCATAGTGCCGCATACTCGTGCCGGGGAGAACAAACCCAAAAGGAAAAGCCGCCTTTGCTAGGGATGGACAAATGAAAAGCTAGGTTGATTATCCGAACCCCCATATATAGTGTGTAGCGGGCCGTGGTTAAATCCCGGTGGATGTATTGATTCTTGGTGGGTAAAGTGCACAAACTCTGCAGATTCTAATCTATTCGTATAGACGTGTCCACGGACAAGGACGGTTGGAATGGCAAGTTCTAGGAGGACGCTTCGGTTAAGTTGTGATGAATACAAAGGATGTGACTTGGTCATGAGGAAAGATAAGAATAAGTTTGGTGTTGACCGGAGATGGTCGAAGACATTTAAAAAGGGTTTTACAACAAAACTGTTTTAGAAATATTTTTAACAAGGATGTGGAGATGTCCAGATTTTCTAAAAGGAGGCATGTTTTGTAAAAACTGCTTTTCAACAAAGATATAGAGATGCCAATGTTAGGTCTTTCAAAAACAACTATAGTGTAGAGCTACCTCGCCACAGCCAGATATGCATTATCTTGTTACTCTTGTCTTGGTGGTTTGCGAGTATATTCAAAGTACTCACTGGCATTGTCCCTGGATATTTACTTGGCCATATTGCAGATGTTAAGAAGGAACGAAGGTGCTGACGTCTATGCGAGCTAGGCCGTCTTCCCAGTCAGTTGCCTATAGGTTAAGGCACGGGCTCTGCGCTGAAGACTTCCGCTACTTGTATTGTAATCGCCATAATGGCCACCTTGTAAGTTTGTACTTGATATTGTATGGATGATGTAATGATACTAGTCGGTTATGCTCACGGCTCACTGATCATGGGTACGTGAATTGTATGCATAACGGGTATTCTCGGACCGTAAATCCGGGGTGCCACAAGTTTTGTCCAAGCCGGAGGGACGTTTGTCACTGTGTGAACAAAAGAGTCAACTCTATCCGGATTCTCGGGGTCCTCTCCCTTCACGGATGGTGTTCATAGATGCTCCAGAAAAACGCCAGGAGGAA
Organism: Avena longiglumis; assembly: GCA_030063025.1. Taxonomy (NCBI): domain Eukaryota; kingdom Viridiplantae; phylum Streptophyta; class Magnoliopsida; order Poales; family Poaceae; genus Avena; species Avena longiglumis. The sequence goes on along the minus strand of CP125974.1, from coordinate 410,127,715 downwards.
TTTGTTTGCACCCTGATCCAAGCATTAACAATAGATAAGCCGTCCCATTTTCCTCCCTCGGGACATACCTAACTTCGTAGCCCAAGAAGCTCTTGGCTATCTCGTCCACTTCGTCTCGATATGCCGCCATCATAGGGTTACACGCGTTCCAGGTGCCAGCCACCTGCTGGGCAACCAAGTCGGAATCTCCACAGCAAACTATGCACTTGATGCCAATATCCTTGGCTACGCGGAGTTCGTGAATGAGTGCTTCATATTCCGCCATGTTATTTGTAGCCTCAACGTGGATATACAGAACGTAGTGCATCTTTTCCCCTGTTCGTGACTGTAGCAATACACCAGCCCCCGAGCCGTTGAGTAGCTTTGATCCATCAAAGTGCATCACCCAGTATTCTGGCTCTGGTATAGGGGTAACATCTGGCATCTCCGTCCAATCTGCGATGAAATCTGCCAAGACCTGTGATTTGATAGTGTCGCGTCTCTTGTAGGTGATCTCAAAGGTGGCAAGCTCAATGCCCCACCTCGCAACCCTTCCCGTAGCGTCGCTGTTGTTGATAATCTCGGACAGTGGAGCTTTGCTCATGATAGGGTGCTCTTGGAAATAGTGCCTTAGCTTTCGAGAAGCAAGGAACACTCCATAAGCTAGCTTCTGGTAGTGCGGGTAATGCTGCTTGGACTCCGTCAAGACCTCGCTTACATAGTAAACTAGTCGTTGTACTCCGTACTCATGCTCTGGTTCTTTCCGCTCTACCACGACGACGATGCTGATTACCCGGTTGGTGGGCTCCATGTAGATCAACATAGGATCCATAGGCTTGGGTGCTGTGAGTATAGGCGCCGAGGAAAGTATCTCCTTTAGCTTCTTGAGTGCAGCATCTGCTTCATCCGTCCATGTAAATTTGTCCGCCTTTTTCAGCAACTTGTATAGCGGCAGAGCCTTCTCTCCAAGTCGGCTGACGAACCGGCTTAGTGCTTCAACACAGCCTGTAAGCCGTTGGATGTCCTTTAGGCATGTCGGACGGTTTATGTTTAAGATGGACTTGATCTTCTCCAGGTTGACCTCGATTCCATGCTGGGAAACAATGAATCGCAACAATTTGCCGGCTGGAACCCCGAAGACGCACTTCTTAGGGTTAAGCATCATGTTGTATTTTCGGAGATTATCAAAGGTTTCTTTTAAGTCGGAGATTAATTCGTTTGACTTTTTAGACATCACCGCTATATCGTCCACATAGGCGTGAACATTCCGACCAATTTGATCATATAGTCAACACGGTATCATCATCCGCGACAACGCGGAGCAGGCCCGTCACGATGGGGAGCGCAACCAAGGACACAAGAGCAAGTCGCGTCATGACCCTCCACGTCCAACAAACAACCGTGACAAGCGTGAGGCGTAGCAGGAGGGCAATAGCAAGAAGGATAACCCACCGCCACCTCTACCTCCGTCACCACCTAGAAGCCACCATGGCGAAGGAGGCCCGCGTTGTTCACGCAGCCCATCCCCTGATGGCAAAAAGAAGAAAATAAACCCAGAGCCATACGACGCACGATCACGGCTGGACAAGATCCACGAGGCCCGGGATGGAGCATACTTAGGACCACGCTGCTTTGGACATGTAATACGGACCACATCTTACCCCAAGTGTTTCAGGATTGACAAGACCATCAAACCCTATGACGACACTGCCAAGCCAGCTACATGGTTGCAGGATTACGACAACGCGGTGGATATCATCGGGGTAAACCCCAACGTTGCCGTCAAATACCTCCAATTGATGTTGGCGGGCACGACCCAACAATGGATCGATGACTTGCCAGAGAAATCTATCTGCAACTGGCTGGACATGCACAAAGCGTTCACCAAGAACTTCAAGGGTACATACAAACGTCCCTGTACTGTTGGCGACCTACAACGGTGCGTGCAGGAGAAAGACGAGTCATCTCGCGCCTACCTCTCCCGCTGGCTGGATATGAAGAATTCCTGCGCAGGAGTGCACTCACAGACCGCCATGTCCGCCTTCATCGATGGGTTGGAAAGGGGTACATTGCTCCGACATACGTTGAAGCGCCTGCAGGACAACCATCAGCTAGACCTCAACCAGATGATCCAGCTGGCTAGTGAGTTCGCGGCTGCCGACGATGATGCTCGCGGCTCTCTGCCGGCAACGGCCGTTCCAACACAAGCTCGGAGGAACAGCAGCACCAAGCGGAAGAGCCCGCCAGAAGAAAACCAAACCTCCGACATGGTCGCCATGACTTTTGCAGGACGAGGTGATAGCGGACAACGTGACCGAGGACGGGGAGCTGGTCATGGGCAGCAGCGAGGTAGTGAATCAACCTCGGCAGCGCTCCGCGTTCCCCAGACCCACAAGGAATACCATGATATGTCGTGCCTCGTACACCTCGATGCCAACGGCAAGGCCACACATAGCAATCGCCATTGCAAGTTCGTCAACGACCTCAAGGAGGAACCGGAATCCGGCTACAAGCAAAGTCGGAAGAATAGACCGCGAGGCCAGGGCAAGGGGAAGAAGAAGGAGGAGGAGTCCAAGGATTCAAGCGATATGGATGAGGACGTAGACCCCAAGAATGCCGCCAAGAGTGACGGCAAGGGCAAAAACCACTTCGAGAATAAGGTGGTAGTTTTCCACACTTTACTTGGCACCCCCACCGTCCGACAACAGAAGACCTCTATGAGGATACTGATGCCACTTTACCCCCAGTACCGAAATACCTGCGCTGGTCATAGATTCCAATTACTTGGGACAGGAAGGATCACCCATACCTCATCCCTACGGAGAACCAATACACCATGATCATCAACCCACTGATTGATGGCAATGAGTTCACCAAATGTATGGTGGATAGTGGAATCAGCATCAACATCATGTACCTAGATACACTGCACAAGATGAACTTGACGGAGGCAAACCTAAGGCGAACCAGCACCATCTTCCATGGCGTACTTCCTGGTCGGGAGGCTCGGTCCCTTGGGTGCATCACACTTCAGGTCGCTTTTGGCGATGTCAATAATTACCGCCAAGAGCACATGACCTTTGAGGTGGTCCCCTTCAAGAGCGTGTACCACGTCATATTCGGCCGCGACATATTCCACACCTTCATGGACAAGACATGCTTCATCTACAACAAGCTCAAGATACCCGGACCAAACGGTGTTATTACCGTATCCGAAAGTTTTACCAAGGCAAGGGACTACGAAATTGGAGAAGCAGACTTTGTAGAATCTGTCCTCTACAGTGAAGAATTCAAGGAGATCTAGAGCAAGGTTGATGCCTCGGAGATGCCCACGTCGAAGAAACAGATTTCTGACTCTGCCCCAGCATTCAAGGCCGCCATCAAACCAAGCCGGTGGAACTTGTGGTAGATGATGCCTCCAAGATCGCTGCCATTGGCACGAACCTGGACCCTAAATAGGAAAGCGTGCTCCTCGAATTCCTCCGTGAGAACAGGGACATCTTTGCCTGGCAACCTGTCGACATGAAAGGTGTACCTAGGGAACTTGCCAAGCACAACTTGAATATTGATCCAAAATATAAACAAGTGAAACAACCTCTAGACGCTTCAGAGACGAGAAGATACGCGCCATAGGCAAAGAGATAGCTAGGTTACTTAAGGCTAGTTTTATCCGAGAAGTCCTTCAAACCCGATGGGTGGCCAATCCTGTACTTGTCCCCAAAAAGGGAACCAAAGAATTAAGAATGTGCGTTGATTACACCGGCTTGAACAAAGCATGTCCCAAAGATCCGTTTGCTTTGCCTCGTATTGACCAAGTCATTGACTCGATGGTTGGCTCAGAACTTTTGTGTTTTCTCGATGCATACTCAGGATACCACCAGATCAAGATGATGAAGTCGGACCAATTGGCCACTTCATTCACTACACCCTATGGCATGTTTTGCTATGTCACGATGCCCGTTGGGCTGAAAAACACAGGTGCTACGTACCAGCGGACAATGCAACGTTGCCTACACGATCAAATTGGTCGGAACGTTCACGCCTATGTGGACGATATAGAGGTGATGTCTAAAAAGTCAAACGACTTAATCTCCGAATTAAAATAAACCTTTGATAATCTCGGGAAATACAACATGATGCTTAACCCTAAGAAGTGCGTCTTCGGGGTCCCAGCCGGCAAATTGTTGGGCTTTATCGTTTCCCAGCGTGGAATCGAGGTCAACCCGGAGAAAATCAAGGCCATCTTAAACATAAACCTTCTGACATGCCTAAAGGACATACAACGACTAACAGGTTGTGTTGCAGTAGTTAGTCGGTTCGTCGGCGGACTTGGAGAGAAGGCTCTGCCGCTATACAAGTTGCTGAAGAAGGCGGACAAATTCACATGGACGGACGAGGCAGATGCATCATTGAAGCAACTCAAGGAGATACTTTCCTCATCAGCTATCCTTGCAGCACCCGAGCCTAGGGAGCCCATGTTAATTTACATGGAAGCCACCAACTGAGTAATCAGCATCGTCGCCGTGGTAGAGCGGAAAGAACCAGGCTATGAGTATGGAGTTCAATGGCCAGTTTACTATGTAAGCGAGGTCTTGATGGAGTCCAAGTAGCGTTACCCGCACTACCAAATGATAGCTTATGGAGTGTTCCTTGCTGCTCGGAAGCTACGACACTACTTCCAGGAGCACCCTATCACAGTGGTAAGAACGACTCAACTGTCTGACATCATCAACAACAATGCTACAGGAAGGGTCGCGAATTGGGGCACTGAACTTGCCACCTTTGAGATAACTTACAAGAGATGCGACGTTATCAAGTCACAAGCCTTGGCGGATGTGGCATCCCGCAAAACCACTACTAGAAAATCGCGTTGTTTTCGTGCATTGCATCATCATGACCGCATGCTCATGTCATCATGCCACATTGCATTTGTGCATCGTCATCATCTTGCATGTGCTTGTATAAAACTATTTTCAGAAAAACCCGTCTTTGTTGTCTAAACGCCCCATCTTATTCAAACGCCAAAATCCGGGTCGCCGGGATATTTTTGTTTTGCCCGATATTGGTTTGCAAAAGTCTCGTTTGAAATAAATAAAAATATTAATTATTTTAGTGGGGGCAGCCGAACGGGCCAGATCGACCCGGACGACCACCCCCAGAAACTAATCGGACCGCCCCTTTTTCTAAACCTACCCATTTTTCTACCCACACCCCTTTGGCCACATCATCCCACCCAACCAGTGTGCGCCACCTCACCTCTTCCCTCACCCCCTCCAATCAGACGCTGACACGTCACCCTCACCCCTCCTCTCTCACCCCTCTCACCAGACCCACCCTCACAGCACTCACACAGGTCCACACACACGCACTCACGCACACACTCACGCAAACCAACACGCCTGCCCGCGTGGCCCCACCCACGACCGCCTCCCCGCGCGCCCTGTGCATCTTCCCCGCGTGCCCCACGCTCTCCTCTCTCCTCCCTGCAAGCTTCCTCCGCCGCGCGCCTCTCCCGTCGCATCGCCCCGCTCGCCGTGCGCCGCCCATCCTCCTCAACCTCGCTCCTCCGCCACCGCCCGTGCCCCTGTCCTCTTCCTCCTCTCCCCCTTCTCTCCAACCTCCCTCCGGCGCTGCTCCACCCACCGCCATCGACCACCGCCCTCCTCGCCCACCTTCCGTGTCCGCCTCGCCTCTCCCTATCTCCGGCCATCCCGCCGTCCCCTCCCGCCTGCCGCCCGCGCCACTGCCGCTCAGCGCCTTGAGCTTCCACCGCCTAAGCCCTCGCCGCCCAGGCGCGCGCCAGCTCTCCTCTCCAGCGTGCTCGCCGCCCGCCCGGCGATCAAGCGAAGGCCCAAGGCCGCCTCTGCGCCGCCCGTTCGTCCCCCGCTGCAGGCCCGCCTCCTCCGCCTCAAGGCGCTTGCTCCTCCGCCAACCTCCGCCAGACGCTCTCAGCACCTCGCCGGCCGACGCCCTGCCCGCCTCCCTCAGCGCTTCGCTGCCCAAGGCCGGCACGTCTCCAGCCGCCCGCCGGCCAGACTGCCCGGCTGCCCTGCCTCGAGCCAAGGCTGCGCCATGACGGCCGAGCTCCGCTTCCTCTGCTCTCCGACGCCGGTCGTCCCCGCGCTCACCCACCGCCGCGGCTTTGCCTCGCCGGCCCCGGCTTCTCGGTGCCGCCTCGAAGCTTCGCCCGGCGGAGCCTCGCCGGGCCGCCCTCGTCGTTCTCCGGCCCGCTCCCACCTCGAACCGCTCCCCAACCGCGCGGCCGTCCTCGAAGCAGCACAGGCGCAGCCGCCAGGATCCCCTTCGCCGTCGCCAAGTTCCAACCCCGCCACGAACAGCCGCGCCCGGGCTCCGTCCCCGTCCATGTGCTTGCCGGCCGTTGTCGTCTGTTGGTGGTGTGCATGGAGACGACATGAGAACGACACCCCGTGCCGGTTTCAAGTCCACACCAACAAGTGAAGCTGAAACGCCAAGATCTTCTCGCCAACAAGACCATCGCCAAGACCTGCTTGCCCTGCAAGATCGACCGGGGACATTCAGGGTCATCTCCAAGGCCGTTCACGGATCCGAAGACCCCAAGTTCTACTACAAGGACACGAAGATCTCGTTCTGGGATTCGATGACCCGAAGACCGATCGGCGACCGAACCCGTCAAGACCGGACCTCTCGGATCCGAGGACCGAAGACGGCCGGAACGCCAAGACCGACCCGGTACACGGTCCCGACTAGACCCTCGCAATGGCAAGACCAACCCCGTGGGACCCGACAAGACCTACGCGACGATAAGAACGGCACCGACCCGGAAGAATCCGATCGCATACGACGCGGACCAAGTCCTGCTTCCCGAACGCGACAAGATCTACCCCCGATAACCGAGAACGATCCCGCCGAGACCGAACCCGTCGAACCCTGGACCCCGAGACCGACCCCGGGCCCCGAACCCCCGGAACCTCAAGTCCGTCGAGTACCCGCTAAAGTGTGCACCTCTTCCCGAAACCCTATATTATAACATAATAACAAAGTGTTGCATATATTAAATTGTCATCTCGCATGCATATCATGTGGTTTGGGGGACTTATGCCGATTCACCTAATAATAAAATATGGGGCCCATATGCGGGCAAATCTAGTCTCATATTGGCCTCATTTAAACTTGTGTAGCGAACCGGAAACTTACCTTGCCTTGTTAAAACAACATCTAAATTGCGGGGTTCTAAACAACTTGAACCAATTAATTAATTGTCGGGACCCCGGTTCCACTTAATATGACCTAATCGCATCGCACCTTTGCCATGTCATCCATCATGCATGCATCATGCCGATCTTCTGCCGATGAATTAAATATTGCATCCGGTGTTCTTCTAGTGTTTTGCTTCTTCGCGGATAAGGCCGTTGAGTTGATGTGAGCTTCGCCCGACCTTCGGTTGAACCTTCGGCAATGTTTTCAGGCGAGCATCTCCCCCTTTCTACCTATCTTACTTTTATAGTATTTACTTCCCTCCTGTTGATCTATTGCTATCTGTGTTGCGATGCTTTAGTTTCCGTACCTGTGATATACCGTGCAGCCCTATATTGCCTTGGACACATCCTATTACCTGTTGTTTGGTAGATAGTTGGACTTGCGCGTCGTAGTCGCTTGCTCAAGTGTTGTTGCGTGTCGTCCAGTGCCACAGATGTGGATGTATTGCCGCATGTTGATGTTGGAGATGATCTTAGTTTTACTTATTAATCACTTTAATTTCTGTTTAACAACTAAAATTGAAATAAGCAGAGGCATCGTTGGGTGATAGAAAATATTTGGTTTCCGAACGCCCACTTGTGTCCCGTAAGACCCCGAGTACTTGATACCTGTTCCTTGATTTATCGCGCTATCCACATCCGGGAGGTATATGCGACCCCGAGCGAGCTTGATTCGGTCTTATTTCTTGGGGCCACAAACTAGTTTGAGGTTTTATTTACGATCATGTACTTATGCCATGCTACTTTCAGTATTTAAATTGTGCGAGGAGCACAGCATCTGTTAGGATCGGGACACGATTCCGCGGTGTCGACAAGCCCAGCTTTTGGGTTCCCGGTCTGCTCACCCGGCCCACCCAAACCTTGAGTCCGTCTGGAGCTTGCTTACTTGCTATGGTAGACTCAAGGGTGGCCCCAAATATTTCTGAATCGTGATTGTTCATCGTGAAAGCCTCGTTGGGTTTTGAGTTGGTTTTCCGAGGTTGATTGAGCGTGTTGCTATTGGTGCACCGCCGGGTAAAACTTTCGAAAGCCGTGTCCATGGATATGGACGACTTGGAGCACAGTATCTCGATCATAGACAAGCATAACTAAAGTTTATTGCTATAAATTTGACTTTATAATGACTAGTAATCAGCTTCACTATAATGGAATGGCTAATTAATACTGCCCACAACTGCTTGTTTGGCGTGTCGCTTGCGACCATTGTACCTGACTAGTAAGTATTGCAACTACAATGGAATGGCTGAATAAAAGTACCAACAACTGCTGGGTTTAAGGGTTATCTCATGCTAATTGTATCTGACTAGTAAGTGTTGCCACTATCACGGAATGGTTAACTAAAAGTGCCCACTGCTTATTTTATCAGGATGATTATCTATATTTGACTAGTAAGTGCTGCAACGATAACCAGATAAGTAAAACTGCCAACTGTGTGAGTTCCTCGGTTGACTTCCTCGTTTGGTCTCGAGGGGGAAACACCAGGATGGGTTTGTTTGGTGTTAGCTTCAGGTTGGATCCGGATAGGTCACTCTTACCCCTCTCTGATTACCGCCAGTTGTATCGAGTCTCTATAGGTTGTTTAGTGCATGCTGCTTTGCCGCTTGATCCACCATACCTTTGTAGGCGAGGACCGCAATTCTAGCCTCGCTGTCTTGGCCTCGATCGACGCCTCCTTCTTTTCCTTTGCCCTTTGTCGACCCCTTTGTTTAAGCAGGTTTTGAGATCGACGTCGTTAGCGGGGTTACCCTTCCGGCTTGGCACAGGGGTTATGGACGCCATTGGTTATTCTTCAGGGCTCTTAGCCCCATTTGCATCTTGTCCGTAGCTGGACGCTCTATCATTTTTCAGTTGATTTGGATCTTTGTATATATTATATCTGTATTCTTGACTCATGGAGTCGCTGATATATATATCTGTTCTGTGGGTCCCATCGAGGACTGTTGTGTAATGTTATTACTTCGTTTTCCACCCGCACGAAAGTGCCTGGTGGGCACCTTTGAATCGTTTCTATGCGGGTTAGGCGAATTTTGCTCAAACTTGCATAGGTCCGATTCTAAGGGTGTTACAGAGTGGTATCAGAGCCCAGCAGTTACGATACCCCACAAGTCCAGCCTGTAGGATAGCCTAGCTAACGGCCGAAGTAGAGTGTCAAAACTATTTTTGAAAATCGGTTGGATAGTTCTGATTAGGACTGATTTTGCTCCTTACCCCTCTGCTGCTCTCCTCTCACATCAGCGTGTTTTGAATCCACCTCTTATCTTTTCTGCGAGTCCAGGATTTCTCGTGGTTGGGTTTTCCGTCGTACCTTCAGGGCTTCACTTCCTCTTTTGGTAACGGTGTTGCTACATCCGGTCTTCATGCTATCCGAGGAATCCGTCTTCCGTGGTACCATTATTTATTCCTTGTTTGTTCCTTCCGGTGTTTTCTGACGCGACGACATCCTCTACGCCAGACCCGATGCAGAGTCTGCATCCCTCCGTTGTTACGAACCTCGCTTGTCGAGATCTTCAGTCTAATCTCGAGAATGGTTGCACTCTTTTCTACTGATTGTGCAGAGTAATAGTTTGGGTGCGTGATGGATTGGCTCCCATGCCGACTACCCCTTCTATTCGCTTTTGTACATTGAAGTGGATGAGAATGCATCGGTTCCCTTTTTCCATCGAAGTTAGGGGTGGCTTTATTTGTTGATGCCTCTACCTTCGACCTGTTGTTCCCGGAGTGTTCTCGCGACGGTCGGAGATAACGACCCTTTGTTGGTGGTGTCGCCGATTTCAAGATGGCGGATGAACTCTTGATATTGGTGTCGCGAGGATCTACACGATGCGAGAAGACGCAGATCGCCGACCTTCCTTCCGGTACCATGAGGCGGATCTCGAGGGCGAGATCCATTGTTAGTGGTGTCGAATTGTGGCATCCCGCAAAACCACTACTAGAAAATCGCGTTGTTTTCGTGCATTGCATCATCATGACCGCATTCTCATGTCATCATGCCACATTGCATTTGTGCATCGTCATCATCTTGCATGTGCTTGTATAAAACTATTTTCAGAAAAACCCGTCTTTGTTGTCTAAACGCCCCATCTTATTCAAACGCCAAAATCCGGGTCGCCGGGATATTTTTGTTTTGCCCGATATTGGTTTGCAAAAGTCTCGTTTGAAATAAATAAAAATATTAATTATTTTAGTGGGGGCAGCCGAACGGGCCAGATCGACCTGAACGACCACCCCCAGAAACTAATCGGACCGCCCCTTTTTCTAAACCTACCCATTTTTCTACCCACACCCCTTTGGCCACATCATCCCACCCAACCAGTGTGCGCCACCTCACCTCTTCCCTCACCCCCTCCAATCAGACGCTGACACGTCACCCTCACCCCTCCTCTCTCACCCCTCTCACCAGACCCACCCTCACAGGACTCACATAGGTCCACACACACGCACTCACGCACACACTCACGCCAACCAACACGCCTGCCCGCATGGCCCCACCCACGACCGCCTCCCCGCGCGCCCTGTGCATCTTCCCCGCGTGCCCCACGCTCTCCCTCTCTCTCCCTCGCAGCTTCCTCCGCGCCTCTCCGTCAGATCGCCCTTCGCCGCCCATCCTCCTCAACCTCGCTCCTCCGCCACCGCCCGTGCCCCTGTCCTCTTCCTCCTCTCCCCCTTCTCTCCAACCTCCCTCCGGCGCTGCTCCACCCACCGCCATCGACCACCGCCCTCCTCGCCCACCTTCCGTGTCCGCCTCGCCTCTCCCTATCTCCGCCATCCGCTGCCCGCTACCTCCTCCGCCTCCGGCCCACAAGCGGCCACTGCCGCTCGGCCACAGAAGCTTCCACCGCCGCTAAGCCCTCGCCGCCCAGCGCCGCTCTCTCTCAGCGTGCTCCAGCCTGCCGCCCTGGCGACCAGCCTGGCCTCCGGCCGCCCGTTCCGTCCCTCGCGCCTGCAGTTCGCCTCGCTCCCGCGTCGGCCGCGCTTGCCTCCGCCAACCTCCGCTGACGCTCGCAAGCTCCTTGGCCACGCTCGGCCTCCAGCTGGCGCCCGGGCCGCCGGCCAGACCGCTGCCGCCTGCCCGGCCTCGAGCCAAGCCGCTGCTGACGGCCCGAGCGCCGCTCTGCTCCTCCCGTCTCGGCGACGCCCGGTCGTCCCAGGCCACCCACCGCTGGCCTCGCCGGCCCCAGCTTCTCGGTGCCGCCTCGAAGCTCGAAGGAGCTCGCCGGCCGCCCTCGTCGTTCTCTCCCGGCCCACCTCGAACGCTCCCCAACCGCGGCCGTCCTCGAGCAAGACAGCGCAGCCTCGGGATCCCGCCGCCGTCGCCAAGTTCCAACCCGCCACGAACAGCCGCCCGCTCCCCGTCCATGTGCTTGCCGTTGTCGTTGGTGGTGTGCATGGAGACGACATGAGAACGACACCCCGTGCCGGTTTCAAGTCCACACCAACAAGTGAAGCTGAAACGCCAAGATCTTCTCGCCAACAAGACCATCGCCAAGACCTGCTTGCCCTGCAAGATCGACCGGGGACATTCAGGGTCATCTCCAAGGCCGTTCACGGATCCGAAGACCCCAAGTTCTACTACAAGGACACGAAGATCTCGTTCTGGGATTCGATGACCCGAAGACCGATCCCGGCGCACCCGAACCCCGTCAAGACCCCGGACCCTCTCGGATCCGAGGACCGAAGACGGCCGGAACGCCAAGACCGACCCGGTACACGGTCCCGACTAGACCCTCGCAATGGCAAGACCAACCCCGTGGGACCCGACAAGACCTACGCGACGATAAGAACGGCACCGACCCGGAAGAATCCGATGCGCCCTGACGCCGGACCAAGTCCTGCTTCCCGAACGCGACAAGATCTACCCCCGATAACCGAGAACGATCCCGCCGAGACCGAACTCGTCGAACCCTGGACCCCGAGACCGACCCCGGGCCCCGAACCCCCGGAACCTCAAGTCCGTCGAGTACCCGCTAAAGTGTGCACCTCTTCCCGAAACCCTATATTATAACATAATAACAAAGTGTTGCATATATTAAATTGTCATCTCGCATGCATATCATGTGGTTTGGGGGCCTTATGCCGATTCACCTAATAATAAAATATGGGGCCCATATGCGGGCAAATCTAGTCTCATATTGGCCTCATTTAAACTTGTGTAGCGAACCGGAAACTTACCTTGCCTTGTTAAAACAACATCTAAATTGCGGGGTTCTAAACAACTTGAACCAATTAATTAATTGTCGGGACCCCGGTTCCACTTAATATGACCTAATCGCATCGCACCTTTGCCATGTCATCCATCATGCATGCATCATGCCGATCTTCTGCCGATGAATTAAATATTGCATCCGGTGTTCTTCTAGTGTTTTGCTTCTTCGCGGATAAGGCCGTTGAGTTGATGTGAGCTTCGCCCGACCTTCGGTTGAACCTTCGGCAATGTTTTCAAAGAGCATCTCCCTTTCTACCTATCTTACTTTTATAGTATTTACTCTCCTGTTGATCTATTGCTATCTGTGCGATGCTTTAGTTTCCGTACGTGATATACCGTGCAGCCCTATATTGCCTTGGACACATCCTATTACTGTTGTTTGGTAGATAGTTGGACTTGCTGTCGTAGTCGCTTGCTCAAGTGCTATGTCGTCCAGTGCCACAGATGTGGATGTATTGCCGCATGTTGATGTTGGAGATGATCTTAGTTTTACTTATTAATCACTTTAATTTCTGTTTAACAACTAAAATTGAAATAAGCAGAGGCATCGGTGGGTGATAGAAAATATTTGGTTTCAACGCCCACTTGTGTCCCGTAAGACCCCGAGTACTTGATACTGTTCCTTGATTTATCGCGCTATCCACATCCGGGAGGTATATCGACCCCGAGCCGAGCTTGATTCGGTCTTATTTCTTGGGGCCACAAACTAGTTTGAGGTTTTATTTACGATCCTGTACTTATGCCATGCTACTTTCGTATTTAAATTGTGCGAGGAGCACACTGCTGCTTAGGATCGGACACGATTCCGCTGTGTCGACAAGCCCAGCTTTTGGGTTCCCGATGTTCACTGGCCCACCCAAACCTTGAGTCCGTCTCGAGCTTGCTTACCGCTATTGGGTAGACTCAAGGGTGGCCCCTGAAATATTTCTGAATCCTGTGATTGTTCAATCGTGAAAGCCTCGTTGGGTTTTGAGTTGGTTTTTCCGAGGTTGATCGGCGTGTGTTGCTATTGGTGCACCCGGCGGGTAAAACTTTCGAAAGCCGTTCATGGATATGGACGACTTGGAGCACAAGATCTCGATCATAGACAAGCATAACTAAAGTTTATTGCTATAAATTTGACTTTATAATGACTAGTAATCAGCTTCACTATAATGGAATGGCTAATTAATACGCCAACTGCTTGTTTGGCGTGTCGCTTGCGACCATTGTACTGACTAGTAAGTATTGCAACTACAATGGAATGGCTGAATAAAAGTACCAACAAGCTTTGGGTTTAAGGGTTATCTCATGCTAATTGTATCGACTAGTAAGTGTTGCCACTATCACGGAATGGTTAACTAAAAGTGCCCACGCTTATTTTATCGGATGATTATCTATATTTGACTAGTAAGTGCTTAACGATAACGGATAAGTAAACGCCAACTGTGAGTTCCTCGGTTGACTTCCTCGTTTGGTCTCGAGAAACACCAGGATGGGTTTGTTTGGTGTTAGCTTCGGTTGGATCCGGATAGGTCACTCTTACCCTCTCTCGATTACCGCCATTGTATCGAGTCTCTATAGGTTGTTTAGTGCATCTTGCCACTGCCGCTCATCCACCATACCTTTGTAGGCGAGGACCGCGAATTCTAGCCTCGCCGTGTCTCGGCCTCGATCGACGCTCCTTCTTTTTCCTTTGCCCTTTGTCGGCACCCCTTTTGTTTAAGGGTTTTTGAGATCGACGTCGTTAGTGGTTACCCTTCCGGCTTGGCTCAGGCGGGTTATGGACGCCATTGGTTATTCTTCAGGGCTCTTAGCCCCATTTGCATCTTGTCCGTAGCTGGACGCTCTATCATTTTTCAGTTGATTTGGATCTTTGTATATATTATATCTGTATTCTTGACTCATGGAGTCGCTGATATATATATCTGTTCTGTGGGTCCCATCGAGGACTGTTGTGTAATGTTATTACTTCGTTTTCCACCCGCACGAAAGTGCCTGGTGGGCACCTTTGAATCGTTTCTATGCGGGTTAGGCGAATTTTGCTCAAACTTGCATAGGTCCGATTCTGAGGGTGTTACAGCGGATTTCATCGCAGATTGGATGGAGATGCCAGATGCTACCCCAATGCCGGAGCCGCAATATTGGGTGATGCACTTTGACGGATCAAAGCTACTCAATGGCTCGGGGGCTGGTGTGCTATTATAGTCACCAACCGGGAACAAGCTACACTACGTTCTGCAGATCCACTTCGAGGCTACAAAAAACATGGCGGAGTATGAAGCACTCATTCACGAACTACGCGTAGCCAAGGATATTGGCTTCAAGCGCATAGTTTGCTATGGAGATTCTGACTTGGTTTCCTAGCAGGTGTCTGGCACCTGGAATGCACAGAACCCCATGATGGTGGCATATTGAGACAAAGTGGACGATATATCCAAGAACTTCTTGGGATACGAGGTCAAGTATGTACCTAGGGAGCAAGACGAGGCGACTGATCTACTGTCTAAACTTGGATCAGGGCGCAAACGAATTCCGCCTGGTGTTTTCCTGGAGCATCTACGGACACCATCCGTGAAGGGAGTAGACATCGACAACCCGGATAGAGTTGACTCTTTTGTTCACACAGTGACAAAGATCCCTCCGGCTTGGACACAACCGTTCATGGAATATATTATACACGGAACTCTGCCCGATGAAGTCGAAAGATGGCAAATAGTACGTCGAGGAAAAGGGCTATACCATAATCAATGGACAGCTCTACAAAAGAAGCACCACTGGTGTATACCTTAAGTGTGTTTCCCAGCAAGAAGGTATAGAAATCCTCCGCGAAATCCATCTCGGAGATTGCGGGCATCACGCCACTCCTCGATCATTGGTCGCTAAAGACTTCCGTCAAGGATTCTACTGGCTGACTGCAAAGGCAGATGCCGACAAGCTGGTTGAGACATGCATGGGATGCCAGTATTATCCCTGACAACCACATGTTCCAGCTGAAGAATAACAAACAATACCAATAACTTGGCCGTTTGCAGTCTGTGGGCTGGACATGGTTGGTCCGTTATAGACGGCACCATGTGGGTTTATGCATCTGCTAGTAGCAGTTGATAAATTCACCAAATGGATAGAAGCTAAACCCATTAGAAAGCTCGATGGGGCAACTTCCCTTAGGTTTGTCCGGGATCTAGTGGTGAGATTTGGTCTCCCACATAGCATTATCACCGACAACGGCAGCAACTTGTCACTCGGAGAAGCGGAAGCTTATTGTTGAGAGAAGGGTATCCGACTTGACGTTGCATCTGTGGCGCACCCATAGTCCAATGGTCAGGTTGAGCGAGCCAATGGATTAATTCTGCAAGGAATCAAGCCACATCTAGAAGCACCGTTGCATAGAGCAGCTGGGGCTTGGGCGGAGAAGTTACCATCTATGTTCTGGAGTTTACGAACTACACCCAACAGATCTACCGGCTACACCCCTTATTTCATGGTATATGAAGCAAAAGCCATCCTACCTTCTGACATCCTTCATGATTCACCAAGAGTTGCCGCCTACAATGAAGATGACGCTGAAGAATCCATACGCCTAGATGTGGACCTTCTCGAGGAAGAGGGCGTATTGGCATGCCAATACGCGCTCTTCCTCGAGAAGGTCCACATCTAGGCGTATGGATTATTCAGCGTCATCTTCATCGTATCTACCAGCAGAAGCTATGCAGCTTCCATAGTCGCCGTGTTCGGCATCGCTCGTTTAAAGAGGGGGACCTGGTGCTCCGACTTAAGCAGAAGAAGTCACACAAATTATCCCCACCATGGGAAGGACCGTTCATCATAAGCAAGGCGCTACTCAATGGGTCTTACTACCTCGTTGATAATCGTGAGCTGAAGGATAGACCCAACGAGGATCATAAGCGTAAGCGACGTGACCCGGATGATGACTACCCGGATCTTGATCGGCCATGGAACATATCACAACTACATACTTTCTACACTTAGCATTTTTATCTATTGTGTATCTCTTATATGATGAATGGAATAAAGCTCTCTGGTTCAATTTCTGAGTCCTTCACCTCCTTTAGTGTTCATTTTTGGATCATATAAAAACTTTATGTGCAAGCTTTGCATTTGCACTTGTGAAAATTCCGCCTACGAGCGTTAGCTTAAGTTTTCTGGTCTACACGTTCTTTGTTGTTTTTATGTGGATTCTGGAGTAATGACTTTCAGCACTTATTGTCGACGATTTTGTGCTTAGGTTATTGATGGTGCCATTGGGCATCATCGCCTAAGCGCATAGTTCCGACAACGAGTCTTCCGACTCATGAAAGGTCAAGCATAAAAACCAAAGTAATGGATAAGCCAGCACTTTCTTAAAAAATATACATGCTGGAACCAGTTCTTGAGTAGCAGGAAATAACAACCATTGTTTTTCCGCCTTAAGTTAACAAGTAGTTTTTTCCGCATACAAATTCTAGAGGAAACAAATATTACATATTGTTTTTTCATTCCTCTAGCGCATGCGACTTGGATGCATCATCATCAGCAGCAAGAGAGCCATCCTCCTCGAAGTCGGTAGTATTGAGGGACTCAGAGGAGCTTTGATTGTCACCGTCAATAGTATCCATGGGCACGAAGACATTAAGGTCGACCAACTCGGAGACTCTGGTATCAAAACCCGCGAGCGATGCCAAGATAGCTTTGTGATCTATTTTTTGGCCATCGTCGTCCATGTCGAGGTCACCGTGTCAATGTCGGTGTTTTCGTAGTGCGCCTTGACCATTGACAGTGCCATCCTTGCGCCATCCCAGGTACATGAAGCTTTCCAGTTTACAATACGCTCGGGGGCTTGGCGCAAGATCTTCGAGAACTTCATCACGGAATCCACCGCTTTGATGTTGATATGGAGGTTCTTGGCTATCTCCTTGGCCTGCTTGATGGTGGTGTTGATAAAGTCGCCGGCAAGGACCATGCATTCTTTTGGCAGAGGAGGCGACTAGGTCAACCCAATAGGAGCTACAAAAATCCGACAAAGGACGCATGATTTCAATAAACACAAAAAGTTCAGAGTATCCAACTTACAGAAGTACAAGACAGAGAATCACTTACTCAAGATGCTAATCTCATCCTGCTGGAGAGTATCTGCCATAGAGTCCCGTTCTTGTCAGAGGATCTTGTATGCTTCAAGATTGCGCTGATTTTGCTCATCGGTAGCTTTCTCCTGCTCTTTCAGCATAGGGATCTCCTCCTTCAAGCGGTTCATCTCCGTGTTAGCGGATTCCTACAGGACCTTCATGGAGTCTTCATGCATCTTCAGCATATCCTTCCTCTCCTGCTTAAGGATCTTGTTTTCTCTATCCAGAAACTGAATATGCTTGGATTTCTCCACAATGTCCTTGGCCTTGTCAATAGCTTCTGCAAGTCGGAGAAATAACAGTACATGGTGAGTACTCGGGGAATGTTGGCACAAGACCAAGTCGGAGTACGAAAATGAACGGAAAAACAGACTCTTGCTCTTGGTGATTTGATCCCTCAAGAAGGCAGTTTTACCCTTTTCGGCTTCCAAATCTGCACGCATCATTTGGAACTTCTCGTTGGCCACGCCTCTCCGAGCATTCCCATTCTGTGAAAAGAAAATTTAAAGTTGTTCAGTCTACTTGGAGAATCTAGCTGGATAACTATCCACCTAGAGGCTTGAGGGCTACAGTGAGAGTTTTTTAACTTGGCAATGTGCTTGGTCTTTCTTTAAGCATCTTGTCGGAACTGATTCAGTTTTCAACTAGAAGCTTAGGGGCTATAGTATAAAGTTTTTTAACTCAGTCATATGCTTAGTCTTTCTTTAAGTATCTATTCGGAACTAATTCAGTTACAACTAGAGACTTGGGGGCTATAGTATCAAAATTTACAAACACTGCATATGCTACTCTGAAAGTATCTAGTCGGGATAATTCATTCAAACTAAATACTTGGGGGCTACAGTGAGAAGTTTTCTAACTTAGTCACTCTTAGAGCATTTAGACGCAAAGTCCTATGGTTTTCCGTCTAAATCCTCGGGGGATATAGTGGGATACTCATATGAAATGCAAAAGGCAAATGAAACTTACAAGTGCGATGATCTTGACGTTGGTAGCGCTCTCAGCAAGCAACTTACCGAAGGAAAGGATGTTTCCTCGCAAGATATCCGCTTGTCAGAGAAACTCCTCAAGACCGCATGTTGGAGATGTCGGCACTACACCGAGAACCAAAGAGGAGCTGCTCGGCGTGAGTGCCAGGAAGACTATCTTCGGGAATTCTGTGGTTATCTTCGGTGCAGAGGCGCTGTCTTCAGCAGACGTTCCACCCACCACCACCGCCTTACCGCTACCGATGGCATCCTTAGCCGGAGCTTCATCCATTCGAGTCGTGGTGCTTTCTTGCGTTGCCTGCTCGCCGACAATAGCAAGTTTCGTGGAGGCACCTGAGTCTACTTCCATGGCGGAAGGGCCAGATGCATCCTTGGCTTGTGAACTTGTTGGAGCGGGTGTAGACTAGACGCTGGGAGTGACAGGGGCGATGGCGGGAGATGCGTGGGGAGACATGTCACTATGCAACATATCTTTAATATTTCTAGAATCCCCCAAAGTTTTGGAGGTCTTCTTCCAACTAGTACTGGCCTTCTTCCTGAAATGTGCAAAAAGTATAAGTACATGAATAAGACGAGCAATGGACAAATGTCGGAGAGAAAGAGGCTTACACAACAGGGGGTGCTTTGGCAAAATGAATCCCGGTAACCTTTCTTTTCTCTGCCTCCAGGGCGGCAATGGACTTCTTGGAGGCTGCACCCTCCGTCTTCTTCTTCTTGCCTCCGTCGGCCGCGTCAGAGGTGGAGCTCTTCCGCTTTCGCGCCAGTGGGACATCGTCATCGGACACAACGGTGACTTCCTTCATCTTTGGGTCATAGATTTGGACAGACATGCTATCCTCGTCTAGACTGCTGAGCTGTTAAGTGAAATCCCAAAAGTGTTAGATGAGATGGTAATGGTTAGATGGAAGAACTGGAGTATATGTCCTACATGGAAAATAAACAGGTACCTCTGGGCACTGGCCCTCCATGAACATGTCATAGGTGATGGTGAAGCCACTCTTCCTGTCCTTCACCTTGACGATGTCTTTGAGGCGGAGCTTGACGGAGTCACTCGAGAAGTTGTCCTCGGAGATGCGGAGGCTATCCTTCCTCTCCTTAGAGTACTCGTGCATTAGCTTGGAGCGGTGTTGTAGAGGCTGGATCCGCCTGACGAACCAGCACATGGCTAGGTCCAACCCGGTCAGACCCGTGTCTACGAACCACTCTATCCGCCTAATGGCGCGGGAGGCATTATTGTCGGAGGGAAGGGTGGCTTGGGACCTCCATGTCGGGGCTTCGGCAGCGGCTCCATCGACGAAGTCCAGATACATTTCTTCTCGGCCAGCCAGAGGGGTATCTGGACCGTAGAAGTACGTCTGTTGCTAGTTCTTGCAAGATTCATGGCTGACGATGTCAAGGAACCGCCAGCCAGGCCGGATCTTAAAACTGATTGTCCCACAGTTCCTGAGCTCGTCCTTGCCAGCTCCGGCTTCCCTCTTGATGGTGAAGAAATAAATAAAGAGATCTAGCCTAGGCCTAATCGCTAAGTAACCCTCACAGAGCGCCGCGTAGTTGCTAAGCGCGAGGATGCTATTGGGGGAGAGGTTCTGAGGCTGTACTCGGTAATGGCTAAGGACAGCTAGAAAGAAATTGGAGATGGGCAAGGAAACACCGCATACCAATTGGGCTTTGAGGTACACCTTCTCTCCGGCTTGGGGAGAAGGGGTGACCTCGCCGGCCAGTGCCGCCTGCCAGACAAGCCCCTCCATCGCAGGGAGGTAGCCCTAGACGAGCAGTTCCTTGATGTCGCGGTTCGTGATGTCCGAGTCGCGCCAGTCCCCTTTGTGGGAATCGCTTTCCTCTTCCAGCAACTCTAGCGCCGCTGGATTGTGGTCGCCACTGGTGGATTCGACCACCACGGATTTGGGCAGCACCAGGCCCTTTGGGGGAACATGGATGGTGCTCGCCGACTTTGCCGCAGCATCGCCTGACGCCGCCATAGAAGGAGCAGAGCTGCTACTTGCCATTGGGGAGGAGGAAGTGGTGACTGGAAGGGTGGGGAGGCTAGGGTTTTTCGCGTGCACGTGGAGAGCTCGAGAAGGTGCTCGCTGGAGGAATAAGACGACGCAGGAGGAGAATGAGGTGAAAAGTAAAAATCCAACACAGTTACAATTTATAACCACTGGCGTCAAGATTTGTGCAAGACGATCGAATGGTCAGCGCGTGGACGATGTGTGCGGGCGCGTGTGCGGAAATTTCACCACGTTCCCAACCGTCGCCGCCAATGGTTCGTATCGCTCGCGCAGGAAAAAGGGACATGATTGTGTTGTTTGCATGTGTGAGTTACGAGGCATCGCTGACCTATGTCTACGTTTTCCTAGCTATCACTAGCGGGTGAACCATCACATTGGAATATTCCGGCATGGACGGATCCAGTCCGGCTACGGAAGAGTACGATAGAAGATTCAACAATTCCCCGACTTACAAGTTGAAGACAGAGAAAACCTTGCAGGGTTCTTGGGAAGACTACAAGATATTGCTTGACGCTTTGCCGACATCCATCTAGACGGAGCATTCAACCTGAAGAGGCAAGACGGCGCAAGATCTCGGAGTTCTCCGGGGGCTACTGTTGGGGATATGCTATATGGGTATCCTCATAGCATGTCTCCTATCCGGATAACCCGGGTGGCCCACAGTTGGTAGCATGGCCCATGGCCTGCTGGGCAGCCCAGTTAGATGGATCCAGAAGGGAGGCCCATGCCGGATAAATCAAGGCTACGGCGGAGTCACAGACGTACCCAAAGCCTTGGAGTGCAAGACATGCTAGCCTAAATGAAAGAAGTGTAGGACTCTGTAACCTGTCCGGCTAGGACTTTTCCCTGTAACCCTAGGACCTGGCGACTATATAAGTCGGGCCTATGGGAGCCTTTAGGGCAACGATAACTTATATTCTCTAGTCACTTCGCACAGCGAACCAATCCCTGTAACTCAGCGTATTGCCATTATCATGATTTATAGCAGGAGTAGGATTCCGCCACCGTTGTGGGATCTGAACCTGGGTAAGCTATGTAACCTCGTACCCGTCAACCGTCCGCCTTCCCCGACGTCTCTAAACATGCACTGTGAGGACTACTCCATGGCGTACTCATCGGTAATACCACAACACTCTTCAAAGGGAAGCAGGGATTTCAAGTTTCATAAAGAGCTTCCAAAAATTATGGTAATTGTTAGATTTCAGCTCTCATTGCCCCTATCATAAGCATCTTAAAGTGATTAAGGTGAAAGTGAACAAAGTATGGAGTATATGCTTGACAAAGTATAAGTTGGCAATCTCATGTCCCTTGAGTACGAGGGTCGTTCCTCATGCTACTCAACTTTAGTTACCTATAAGTTCTTATCATTGCAAGTATATGTGTATTATAGAGAACCGCCAATGGGGTACCCCTTGCCCCATGACACAGGAGTTATCCCATATCAAAATGACAAGGCAACAGACAATGAGCATCTCAGCAATCTTCTTATTTACCATGGGAAAATGGTTCTTTTTTCTCTTCTTTCCTCTTTTTTTATCTCTCTTTTTTTCTATATTTTTTCTGAAGATGCTTCATAGATTGCTCACTATGGTGATGCTGCAAGTTTTCACCATGATTAGTCATGGCTTAGGCTAGCCGCCTAGGCGTTTATCTAACACATATATAATACTCCATGAACTTACAAGCTCCCCTTTTATTTCGCACTGCCGGCATCCATAAACAAAAGATCATGTTATCAACTGGGTAATATGTACAAGTGTTGAAAGTGTTCCCCATGACAGCATGGTTCTACTAATTCCCAACTTATAAGTGCAAGCATATACAACATAGATGACAAAATGGTTCAAGTTTATTAGGGTGCAAGAAAGTAAAATGTGCCATCAAGTTTGTGAGAGCTTTAATCACTAATTTTCACATAACAAATTTAATTTGGAAGATAGATAAAAACATGAATATACTTGGAATGGTGTAATACACCATGCATAGGAGTTTATAGTGGACGCTTTGGAATAACTTGGTTTCTTGGGAGTTGGATGCATGAGTAGAGCTTACTCAATACAAGTGGAGGCTAGCAAAAGATTGGGAGCGACCAACTAAGAGAGCAATAATGGCCATAATCATGCAGAGCGACAAAACATTATCAATCAAAGCATAAAGTGGTATCACAAGTCAAAAACTAAATGATCATAGAGGCTAAGGTGACTGGTTCATAGTCATAACATGGTGTGAGCATGTGCCGATTCAACCCAAACAAAGCATCAAAGGAGAATACCACAATATTATGCTTTTGTATGCTAAAACAACGCATGATTCTTTCAAGGAACATTAAGCAATCTAAATTTTTTGGAACAAGTCATGCTACAACAATAATTACTAAGCATAAGGTCAAAGCAAAATCTAACATGACATGATAAAGCCTAAGCCACAGTCAAACAAGCTCCCTTTTGTACCACTATAAGCATGAAGCTTCCTACTCTTTTCCAACACCAATCAACTTATTTGAAACAACTCACAAAGATAATAATCAATAAAGATCAGTGATCTTGTCTCACATCCACAAAGAAGAACTAAAAAGTTCTAAGCAAAAAGCATAAGAAAACTAAAGCTAAACGCAGTGCTAGCAAAAGTGAACACTCATAAAACAATAAAAGTGAAAACTGGAGTGTTCTAGGCAATGAAAATAGAGTGTGTATCTCTTCAAAATAAGTGTGCTGGGATCCAACTTATTTAAGCAAACAAAGTAGAAGAAAAAAAAACAAAAAAAAAGACGCTCCAAGAACAACACAATATTGCATGAAGCAAAAATAAAGTGTCTTGAAAGAAACCTGAGATTTTTATTGAATATTTCTTGGGGTTACATGGGTGGCATCCCCTAGCTTTGACTCTTGTACCTCTTGAATATTTCTTGGGGTTACATGGGTGGCATCCCAAGCTTGAGATTTTTTCCATTATTCATCTCATCACAGCATTCTTCCCCTACACTTGAAAATTTCCTTCATACAAAACTTCACACAATTCTTCATTAGCAACATTAGTGTATTCAAGTTAATAAGCCTTTGGGTTCAGTTTCAACACAAGTAAAACTTCCATTGAAACACAAGCTACTGTAGAAATTCCTTTTAAAAGCTCAAGTGATCAAATATAACGCAAAAGAAACTGATAAGAGGTAAATGCAAATAATGGCAGAAATCTGTCAAAACAGACCAGCAGGTAAAAACCAATTTTTTCGAAGACCTTCTGTTGCTCAAATCGGAAAGTGTTAAATTAACTAAAGTTTGATAATAACCTGGGTCATATGCACAGAAAATTACAGCTCAATCCGTCGTATTGGGATTTTTCACGAATGTTTACAGTGAAGCATAGAAATATGTTTCAGGACAGCAACTTCTCCAAATCTTACTTCTCTCTCATTAGAGGTTATTCTTGACACAAAACCACACAAAAAGGATAAGGAGAGGTTATTACAGAAGTGATAACTTCCAAGACTCAACAAGGTAAAAACTTACTGAAAAGCAAAAATATAATGGGTTATCTCCCAAAAGCTCTTTCTTTATAGCCATTAAGATAGGCATGATAATTTCAATGATACTCACATAAGAAATATGAATTAAAGTAAAAGAGAGCATCAAGAAGCAAATATAAAACAAATTTTAAGTCTAACCCACTTCCTATGAAAAATAATCTTGTAAAGAAACAAGTCATGAAAGCACAAAGCAACATGCATAGGAAAGCAAAACAACTGCAACTTCAAAATTTTCAACATAAAGTGGGGAAACTTAATATTTTTGAGATGCATAAAACCATGTTTCCCTCTCTCATAATAACTTTTAGTAGCATCATGAATAAAATTAACTATATAACTATCACATAAAACATTCTTATCATGAGCCACATGCATATAATAATTATTACTCTCCACATAAGCATAATCATTCTTATTAATTATAGTGGGAGCAAATTCCACAAAATGAGCTATCATTATTATTATCATCACCATAATCATCAAATACAGGAGGCATATTGTAATCATAATTAATTTTCTCCTCAATAGTAGGTAGACTGAAAATATCATATTCATCATTGTAATCATCATATATTGGAGGTATAGTATCATCATAACAAATTTTCTCCTCTAAAGTAGGTGGACTGAAAATATCATATTCATCATTGTAATCATCATATATTGGAGATATAGTATCATCATAGCAAATTTTCTCCTCTAAAGATGGGGAACTAAAAAGATCATTTTCATAAAAACTAGCTTCCCCAAGCTTAGACATTTCCATAGCATTAGCAATAATAGTGTTCAAAGAATTCATATTAATAACATTGCTATTAGCATGCAAATAAAGTTCCACAGGTTTTTTAATTTTCTCTAATTTTGTTGTTGTTTTCCATTAAGCCTAACTAGTGAAAATAAAAACAAGAAACAAAAAGATATAATTGCAGAATCTAAAGGAAATAACTTCGAGCACTCACACACCAG
The DNA here is from genome assembly GCA_030063025.1 of Avena longiglumis. NCBI lineage: Eukaryota > Viridiplantae > Streptophyta > Magnoliopsida > Poales > Poaceae > Avena > Avena longiglumis. The sequence continues at coordinate 410,102,703 of CP125974.1, read as the reverse complement.
CAACAGTACTAGAAGATAGCTTAGTAGCCATAGGATATGAGTACCTTTTACCTTACCTCCCCGGCAACAGCGCCAGAAAAGAGCTTGATGTCTACGCACACTTCTATTCTTGTAGACAGTGTTGGGCCTCCAAGTGTAGAGGTTTGTAGAATAGCAGCAAGTTTCCCTTAAGTGGATTACCCAAGGTTTATCGAACTCAGGGAGGAAGTGGTCAAAGGTATCCCTCTCAAGCAACCCTACAATCAAGATACAAGAAGTATCTTGTGTACCCAACACACCCAATACACTTGTCAGGTGTATAGGTGCACTAGTTTGGCAAAGAGATAGTGAAATACAAGTAGTACGGATGATTATAAGACAACGGTGCCAGAAAAGAGCTTGATGGCGAGGAAGAGACTAAAGGCAATCTAAAATAAATATGGAAGCAAGCAAACATGTAACAAGACTTATTGTAAATGGTGTTTCAATGCTTAGAAACAAGGCCTATGGATCATACTTTCACTAGTGGACACTCTCATATAAATATCTTCTTTTCATTATAATACTCTGAACTACTCCGGTTGGATAAATCTAATCCACGGTAGGGCTACAAAAGCACTCCTTAAAGTTCGCATTCCCCATCTAGATAACCCCACACTGTCACCTTGAGCGCTAGATGGTTCCTACAAACACCACAATTTCATAGAGACATCCAACTCCAAATATAACTAATGATAAGTATTTATGTAATCTTTAGCCTAAGTGCCACACGGTGTGCACACTGTCACCTTCACACACGTGGGGATAGCCGGAGATTACAATTAAAGCACTGGAGTAGCAGAGTAGATCTACTTGATTACAAAGCTCATGACCACAATAAGATCACGCATATATATATATATATATATATATATAGAGAGAGAGAGAGAGAGAGAGAGATAGATGAACACATAGCTACCGGTAGATCCCTTAGCCTCGAGGGAGAACTACTCCCTCCTCATCATGGGAGTCAACAACGGTGATGGATATGGTGGTGGAGATCGATGGAGATAGCTTCGGGGAAAATTCCCCATCTTGACAGGGTGCCGGAACAGAGACTTTTGTCCCCCGAATCTCCCCTTCGGTGGCCACGGCGCTGTGGACCTTTTTGTGGATTTCTGCCCGTGTTAGGGTTTACGTCCCGGGGAGACGTATAAGTAGGCAAAAGGGCAAGGTCGGTGGAGGGCCAGGGGGCCCACACCATGTGGCCGTGCGGCCAGGGGGCCCATGCCACCGTATAGTGTGGCCGCCCTGGTATCCTCCTCCGTCTTTCCTACGGGGTTTGTGTCGTGTCGGGTTAAATATTGACTTTGGCTTTTGTCCCGTCCAGTTCCGATAATATTTCTTTTCTGGATTTTCTGAAACCAAAAACAGCAAAAAACAGGCAACTGGCACTGTGACATCTTGTCAATAGGTTAGTTTCAGAAAATGTATATAAATTTCTCAAAGTGTAGACAAAACATAAGGAAGTTGATACAAAACAAGCATGGAGCATCAAAAATTATAGATACGTTTACGACGTATCAGTGTTTACCTCGCTCGTGCGCCAGTTCTATATCCTAGTGTGTCAGAGAAGGGCTAAATAGCCATGGTAGCATAGCGTTTTTCAAGAGAGCACCATGCCCCCTAGCATGGCATTTTTGGCCGGAGCGCCACGCTCATGACTTAGCGAAATATTAGGTTGGTGTTTTCCTCCCTCATGCGCCGGTTCTGTATCCTAGCGCGTCAGAGAAGGGACAAAGCGCCATGTTGGCTTGGTGCCTTTGGGAAAAGCGCCATGGTGGTATGGCGCCTTCTGGAATTTTTGGGGGAGCGCCATGCTCGTGACTTCTCATATATGCTAGTTCCAGTACTAGTGGCAACATTCTAAAAAACTGCATTTTGTACATATGTATTGACACAAGAAGCATTCCAGTAAATTGTAGTACTGAATTTTTACGGAATACATGGCGTTAAGCCCTTAAGGGGTTTTACATACTCAAGCAAGTACACGACAAATTCAGCATGACAATGTTCAAAATAAATTCCACATAATGGAGTCCATAACATAGATCACATCATGGTGACAACTCTGTTGTGTCGCGCGAGGCTCCTTCCCCTTCGCCTTCCTCTTCCTCTCTTCCTTGTCCTCTTCCATTTCCCTCAAGTCGCGTGAAAGTTGGACAACAGAGTTGAATTGAGCCTCGAATTGGCATCTACTATCCTCTTTCTTCTTGCTCTCTTCTTCCTCCATTATGAGACTAGCCTCTTCAGACACCTTCTCAAACCGCTGATGATTCCTCAAGCTCTTCAAGTACATGTATCTTTCATATTTTGATTGTTTTCCCCTTCTCTTGTGTTCTTTATTTGCTTTCTTTATGCTTGCCTCATGCAATCTCCTATTAAAATCTTCTTTCCACCGTCGTTCTTTTTCAGCCTCCCTCCTTTTCTCTTCCTCTTTCTTGATCAACTGAGCTACTTCATCTTCCCTCTCCTTCACCCTCCTCAAAGCCTCCACCCACACTTTGGAGTATCTCATACCGTTCCCATCATTGTTCTTCTTGGTGGGTTGGGTCAACATCCTACACCAAGAATGCAACATAACAATTAGTAAATAGAAATAAACTTAAATTCAAGATAAAAGTTATTAAAGAGAAATAAATATGCAAGTAACATACGGAAATTATCCTCGGAGGTATGTAAATATACTACCACCACGGCCTCTACCATCGCCACGACCTCTACCAATGGTAGGGCCTCTACCACCGCCATGACCTCTACCACCTCCTCGGCTTGTGCTTCTACCACCATCACAACCTCCTTGGCTTGTGCCTGCACCACCATCACCACCTCCTTAGCTAGTGCTTCTACCATTATCACCACCTCCTTGGCTAGTGCTTCTACCACCATCACCACCTCCTTGGCTAGTGCTTCTACCACCATCACCATCTCCTTGGATTGTGTCCCCAATAGGGGTGTTGGCTCCCTTTGATTTTTTCTTTTGGCTACATGATGTTTTATTATGGACCTCACTATTGCATTCTCCACAGTGGGTTTTGTCATGAGGTTCCACGAAATACTGGCTACCCCATTCTCGTCCATATCCGCCATACCAATCATCCATGTCACCTCGTAAACGCTTGGTTTGTCTTCTTCCCCGACTAACCACCTTCGTAGCTGGATCGGGCTAAAGTTGTACACCATGATATTCTGGCCATTGAGTTTGGTCAAAGTAAGGTTGAAATCTACCCGCCCATGTGTTATTCACCTCTTGGATGGAGTGCTTGTCCAACCTAATTGTATCAGGGTGATTAAGACCAAGCATTCGTTCGGATGCCGCCTTCATCAAGTGTGAGCACGGGAGATGGTACAATGTCGGTCTCTCGCATGAGCAATGACCTTTGTGTAGCCAGACCTTATATGAAAGTCCGCCATGTTGCACACCTCCTCTTGTGCTACCTCCATGCTCATTCACTTGGTAAATCAGTTCTTGGTTGTCGAAGCATTCAATCATTTGTGTGTCCCCTTTTTTGATTGGTATTCCAGCCAATTATCTACCAATGATGGGTACTCATACTTATTTTTTTTGTTGTTATCCCCAGCAATCTGCTTATTCGTCTCTTCACTATACTTTTGAAAGTATTCATTCAGCTTTCGAAAGGTATGCTCTGCTATGGCAGTCACATGCAATTGACATACACCTTTAAGTACTTTGTTGAAGTATTCCGCCATGTTGCTTGTGGAAGCACCGTACCTCTTGCCTACAAAGTCATAAGCTCTTTCCCACTTGGTCCTATCATGAAGGTTTCTTCTGAGAAACTCTTTGCCACCATCATTTGTGAGATCGTACAATCTATCATATAATTTTTGAAAATGCCGAGCGGTGAAGGCAAGATAACAATCTTGTAGATCGTCAGCATGCTCCTTGTTGCCACATGCTCTATAGAAGTTGGAAACGAAATGCCTCATGCACCATCGATGGTGGATACGAGCACACTTGGGAATGTCCTTCTCGACTGTGTTGAGTATTCCTTGGTGTCGGTCTGAGATGATGCAAACCTCTCTATCAGGTTCAATAACCTTGGTCCTCAATATATGAAAAAACCACTCCTAGTTATCATTGTTCTCCGCCAAAACCAAGGCAAAAGCCAAAGGCAAAACCCGATTGTTTGCGTCATGACATATGGTAGTCAATAATGTGCCCTTTGTAGCATCCCAATTGTCTAACAATTGTAATGCTACTTGGTCTAGTAATATAATGGCTACTTCATATATATAATTGTTGCATCATAATTATATCATGCTCATGTCATCATGCCACCTTGCATTTGAGCATCATATAAAACCCTTTTTGGTTTGGTTCTTCTCTCATATGCATTGTTAATTGTATTTGCCTCTTGATATTGTATTTGGTTATTGATATATTGTTTAATGCCCAAGTTGAGTTGGGGGCATCTCTTTTATTAACTCCACCACCCTTCTTGTCATCACCCCATCATTCCACCATTCCATCATATATGAGCATTGCAACTTATTTGGTTTTACCTCTAGCTCATGTGGGTTGAGATGGATCCAATTCTTTTTCCACATGCTCTCATATTAGCATCATGTTGTTTCACATTATTGATATGTGGAGCCACCTTTGCATGCATTATGAGTAGTGCTCCTTTCCTAGCTTTCATATGGATTATTATGGATTTATGCTCATATTGGGATATTTTTGGGACTATTAAACATCTAGTGGAATATACACACTAGCAAGTCTCAATTATAATCAAATATGGTCATCTCCATCTACTCCACTTGGAACTTTCATTTAAATTCTTTTGCTTGGCCTTACTCCACATTTTGGGTAATGCATAGGAATAATGCCATGCTTATTATTTTGTTTTCACAAGATTAAGACATGGCATTTAATACCCTTGCATGGTCCATGCAACCATCTCCATCTTTTGACCTCCTTTGTTTTTATTTGATCTTTTGAGTGAATCACCCATCTCCCACTCTACCTCTCCTTTGGCTTGATCTAGTTTGGTCTTGCTAAAAAGCCACCACATCTCTCTATCTCTCTCTCTCTAATCCTCTCTCCATCACCTCACACCTCATCTAATCTAATCCTAGTTACACCTTTCCCCTCTCACCTCACCCTCTCCTCTCACCATGCCGAGGTGCCCCTCTCCCTACCATGCTGTCCCCACCTGGCTACCCCCTCTCCCTGGCCGAGCTACCCTCCTACCCCAACCCTAGCACCAACCCTAACCCGAGCCTAGCTCCTAACCGAGCTCCACCTCTCTCTTCCTCTCTTCTCTCTCCCTGCCTTGAGGGCCCCTCCAGCCCGAGCCACCTTCCTCTCCTCCCGCCCTGGCCTACCTGGCAGCCTCCATCACCTACCCCTGCCCCTACCGTCCAGCCCGAGCACGTGAGAGGAGGAGAGAAGAAGAAAAGGTGGCACCCGAGCCACCTTATCTACCCCCTGCCACGGCTCCTCCTCCCTCCCTCCTTTTTCCTCCTCCCACACGGCTTCTCCTGCATCTCCAGATCCACCCCAGAGCCCCTGCCTCTCCCCTCCTTCTTCTCACCGACGCCAACCCTCTCCCATCGGTCACCGCCAGTAGCACCGCCGCCCCCTCGTTCCAGCGGGTGTGGATGACGTGGAGGTGGTCGAGGTGATCGAGAGGGCTCCCCTGCTTCACCCTGGACGCGCCGACGCGAAGGAGGAGCCCCAGGAACGCTGCACCCCGCCGGGCCCGACGAGAAACCCTAGCTCCTGGTGCGCCTGCAACGTCGTCGCCCTGCTCCTCCCCGATCCGATCCAACCTCTCCGTCGAACTCACGGTGAGCTGACCCACCTACCTGACATCCTCTCCCTCGCCAACCCCCTCTGGTCTCGCCGTTCGTTTCAGCAAGCACGCTCTGTGCGCCGGTGGCCTTGCTCGTCGCCATCACACAAGACGCCTCACCTAGCGCCCCTGTAACCTCCTGACAACAACACCCGCTCACCGCACTGGTACCGCCCCGCGTCGCGGGTTCGATTCCCCGCCTCGCCGCGCCGTGCGCTGGCGTTCCGTCTTAGCCGCAGAGAAGAACAACAGTAGCCGCCGCGCGTTTTGCACATACCCCCCCAAACCTTTTTCCTCAACCCGCAACCCATCGAGCCCCACCTGTCAGCCGCGGTTGAGCATTTACGAAAAGCGCCCAGAGTCTCCGCCCCTCAACCCGCAGTCCCCGCTATGCCGCGTGGCACCCCCTGGTCGCCCGCTGTCGCGTGGGCCTACGAAGCCTCCGGTCCCACATGTCTGTCTCATGGGCTAGATGAGCTCGCGGTGAGAGAGGTCACGCCACGATTCCGCCAACAAGATCGGCCCACTGCTATGGCTAGCTACGGCTGGGTATAAAAAGTTCTGCAGTTTATCTGTTTAATAAAACAATTTCTGGAAAATGTTTATATATGAATTTAAATCTGTTTTTAAATAATTTTTAAAATATAAATCCAAATAAAACATGTAATATATGTTTTGAAATCAGAAAAATATGAGGAATTCAAATATGCTATTCAAAATAATGTTTGAACACTTTAAATTTTCGAGTTGATCAAAATTATAATAAAATGCCCTTTTGCCTTAATTAATTAATAACTTTTGTTTTATAACTCCAAATTTGACAAATAATATGTATAAAATGATCAGCTCGACGAGACCTTTCTGTTTATGCATTCCATGTTCTGTTTTGCAGCATGCATCATATAAATATAAAGATTACAGCAACTTAATTGAGTATAAAATATGATTAAGACTCAATAAAAGGCTTTATTCTTGTATTCCACACCTCACCCATGCCATGCTACTTTATTGCCATGCAAATTGTGCATCATTCATCATGGCATGATTGTTTGCTTGTCGCATTTTATTCATATGCTTGTGCACTTTATTTATGTTGGCCCTTGTTTGTTTAGTTCTTCTTCGAATAGGCGCTGAGCAGGTGATATATCAAGAAACCCAGGAGCACTACCCAGATCCTTCTCTCGCTTCAACTGAGCTGCCAGGCAAGCACTACCACATGCTTGCATACATATAGTACCTATTGCCTCTATCTTATTCTTGCATCATTGAGTCGCGATCGCATTAAACTGAATCCCAATCTTGCATAGCCTTTACTTTTAAACCCCACCAAGCTTGTTCCTCCATCCCATGAGCCATTACTACAAGAGTTGTTTGAGCCATGCGGGTCGAGAACGACATGTGTAGGGTATGTGAGTGTCCGATGGATAACGAGGTACCTAAACAACTTAACTCGAGTAGTATGGGATAACTAATGAAAGTGGCACGTTGAGCAATATCCGCTATTTGGTTTTTCATGCTCACTTGTGTCCGTGGGACCCCGAGTACTTGATTCCTGCCTTGAATATTCGCGCTATCCACATCCGGAGGCTTATGGGACCCCCGAGCGAGCATGATTCATTCTTATTTCTTGGGGCCACAATTAGTTTGGGGCTTTATTACTATCTGTACTTATGCCATGCTTTATCGCTTTATTTACGATTGTGCGAGGAGCACTGCATCGCTTAGGTCCGTGACACGTCATGTATCGACAAGCCCACCACACTTCGGGTTCCCAGTCGTTACTGACCGTCCACACAAACCTTGAGTCCGTCTCGGAGCCGGCCAACTTCGTTGCGGGTAGCTTAATGGGGTGGCCCCCTGAAATATTTCTGAATCCTGTGATTGCTTTGTCGTGAATGCCTCGTTGGGTTTTGATTTGGTTTTTCCGAGGTTGATCGAGTGTGTGTTGCCATTTGTGCACCCCTGCAGGGTAAAACTTTCTAAAAGCCGTGTCCGCGGTTATGGACGACTTGGAGCACAGTTTCTCGATCATAGACAAGTATAACTAAAGTACCGCTTTTAATTTGACTAAGTACCTGACTAGTAAATAGTGCAACACTCATGGAATGGATAATAAAACTGCCAACGGATGGGGGGTTGTTCGACCGCTTCCTCGTTGGTAAGCGAGGAGGAGGATGGATCTGCTAATATTACTGTTATAACTGTGGTTATTAATTCACGGACATCCGTCTATCTATGGTTAGGCGGATGGTTAGCGAGTATCTATAGAATTGTTAGGGTTTAACTTTTGCTGCAATTGCGTCACCCCAGGTTGTGTCCCCTTTAGAGGCATAAAGACTTGCTGAGTACCCCTAGGGTCTCACACGATAAATTATTTGATTCAGATGAACATGTACACTCACAAGATGGATACTGGGTGGAGGAGACGGACGATGTGGACAACGATCATTCAGTGTAGAGATTACGGGAACGGGGATCCGTGAGATCTGTGGGCGGGATGTGTTTATTTATGGGGCATCTTATGCCGATTTGCTTCTTATCCGTACTCGGATCTTGTTTGCCGCTCACTTTGATACTCTGATGTTCGATGTATGAGGAGATATCCTAAACTATTATATCTATCTAGGATATTTGGATCTTGCCGTATGGCGTTGCAATATTTCTATTTCTTTTAGATGGAATGGCTCTGAGGACTGTTGTATGGTGGCTTGCATACATACTCATTTGTGTATGTAGTTGATCCCTTCGCCTGCCGATTACGCCGCCCGTTCTTGTCCCGATGTTTGGAAATGGTTAGGACGGCCGAAAGGTCTACCTGTGAGTGGCATTTGGGCCCCACCGTACTATTTTAACCATTTCCGCTCGTCCAGGCTTGTAACTAGGAGCGTAATTCACCGAGGTAGTTACAATTGGTATCAGAGCCATCCCGCCCTTCAGGGTCTCAGCCAAATGTTCGTTGTCAGTCTAGCAAATATTTTGGTAGCTATGTATACTAGGGAAAAACAAAACGCGAGAGTAGGACTGCTTCCACTTTTCTTCTTACCCAACCACCCACCATTTTCTGGTAAGGAAGTGTAACGTTTTCAATCCTCTTCTTAAAAGTTCAAACTAGGATTCACGTGTTTTGGGTTTCCGTAGTACCATAGGTTGTGTGTATGTGTGTGTGTAATTCCTTGTCTATCTGTTGTATCCAACATGTTATCTTTATCTGCCTTTGGTTATCAACTGTTGGTACATTCCATACTGACAGGCTTTTGAATACCGACGCGATCTATCTGACTCCTTGTTAACCGGTGCCATCTTCTTAAGGGTGTCCTTCCTTCTAGCAACTCCACATTCTGTGAAACCATCAGTTGCTAATCGCTACCTGATAAGTGTTTTTGCGCATCTATTGGTATTTTAATGCCGAAAAATGCGGAAAATTTTTCTTTGATACATCTGTGCTTCCACACTCCTTTTCAGTCATGTGTGAAACATTATCTATCTCCCTTTTATCAGCATGTCCATGCTAACTCATTCTTTTGTCACCGGCGCTTAATCCTAGAGTTTCATTTCATCTCCAATTCTCTTGGGCTAATTACATAACATTTGTCGATCCGATGCTGCTGATTATAATTTGGTTCTCGGCATAGCTATATGACACTTATCTTGAGTGGAATATGGAAAATGCAATCACCACTATCCTCCAAATGGTGACGGTTATCTCCTGTGATTTTGAGTACACCGCGATCATATCTATGCATATTCAAGCATCTTTGGCAATCCAGAGTTTCTCCAAGAACTACGGCGGTCTATCATCTGTCCATCATGCTGCACATCCTTTTGAACCCCATATCTGCACAATTCTCCTGGATACGAGGGAATTGCATCTTTTCGTCTCTGATAGCTTTGCTTAAGGTGTGAGCTATCATCGGTTCTTATCCAAGATCTCTTTATCTTTGTAACCGGTGATCCGATCGACAATGTGAACCAGGTGACATCTCTTTTTCTTCCGAAGGACCGTTAACCTATTACAACAAGCATCTTCTTCAACAGGAATCCTTACTCGTAACGTTGATCTTTCAAAGAGCGTTGAGCTCAGAAAGTGTTTCGAGCATTTGTTCGTTCTCCCGCCTCTTGAACTTGGTATTATGGGAATATCTTGTTAATCCATGGTGGTATATGTTGATAATATGCTTGCCTATTCGATATCTATGGAAGGACATGGAAGATCATCTGTGTCTCTTTCTCTCGAGCTTCGTGAGCACTGCCTGTGCGCAAAGTCTCAAAGTGAGAATTCTGACTTTTGAAGTCACATATCTCGACCACGTCCTTCTGCTAAATACATTACTTCAACTCTGGAAGCAGCAAGTCCATTGTTAATTCCACCCTCCATCTTCAACCAATCCGGAGTTGTTCCTTGTTGGCAAGTTATCATCGTCGTTCCGCTGAAGATTTCCTTAAGGCTGCTAAATCTCTCTCAATCATTTCAAGAAGAACATGGAGTTCTTTCACCTCAATCTCGTTAAGTAATCTCTTGAAACCCTCTCGCTCTATCGTCTATGCTCAATCCACCGGAGGCCATGAAGACCTTCCAGATCTTGTATTCCTTCTGTTCAAGTGGTGCTATCTTTTTCTATATCTGTGGAATTTTGCAGTTGTCTCCGTGATCTTCCTTTAATATCTTTCCGGTGGCTTGGTACTTCCGACATGACGACAACATCATCATCTTTATCTATCTATGAATCCGGCGAATCGTTTGCATCTATCCTTGTTTTCTAACGGAGTTCCATGAGCTCTTCTTGTCAACACCTTCAGTCTGTTTCGGTAGTTGGGTTGCATGATTTTCTTATTCATGTGCGGAGTAATGCTTTGAGTGCGGGATGGAGTAGCTACCATACCACTACTCTTATCATTCGCTCTTGTACATTGAATTGGTGAATTAATGTGATTTCACTCATTCCACAGAAGTTAGAAGTGGCCTTTATCCCTTGATACTTTTACTTCCGTCCTTGTTTTTCCGGAGTGCTCTTTCGAAGAAAGTAATCAATAATCTCTTGTTGGTGATCTCACCCTTTCTACACGGAGCAAAATCCTCAATTATCTGGTGGAAACAAACGCAAACCTTTTTCTATCCTCGTCTTTCTACCGATGCTCGATATCCCCAAACAAGATGAAAGGAAACTATCTCTCTCTTTGTTTCATCCATTCTTTTTCTGTGGTAAAGCCAATTATGGTTGATGCCATCAGCCACAAATCTATTGCGCTAGCCTCAAGGCTAAATAAAGCAATAAGTATCTCTACAATAAACTCCAGATCCTCCATATTCTTTGCTTCTCGGGATTCCACCATGATCTGGCTTCACATCCATCTCTGGAAGTTATATCTGCGCACCTAAATTGCGTGATCCTTGGTTCTTACTACAAGAACAAGAATCTAATCCGACGATGTCTAACTAAATCTTTCTGTTGTTATCAAGGGACTCTATTGTTTGAAGGCAATATTGTTTCCGAACTTCTTTTCTCAAATCCGAGAGAAGATGCGATGCTATTGTAATAGTGGTTCAAAACCTCTCCAATCTAGCTCCTTTCTTCCGGCGAGACAAAGATTCATCCTCTCTCGTATCGGTAAATCTTTAATCTTAATGGTGTGTCTTTGTTTATCCATGATACATCATCTTCTCATTTTCTTTCACAAGTGGTTATATTCTTTTATCATGATTCTTGGGAAAACCGGAGCTATGCCCATCCTATCCTTCTTGTCTCACGACAATCCTTCAACTCTTCTAACCCGTTGTTTCTCAAGCAAAACGCAAGACTCGCAACAAGTCTAGCAAGTTTTGCAAGGTGCAGTGGTCGCACCATTCTGTTGATGAAGCCACCTGGGAACGTGAAGATGAGCTCCGTGCCAAGTATCCTACCCTCTTTGTGACTTCTTCTTCTTCCTAGAATCTCGGGGCGAGATTCCTGTTTAGTGGGGGAGAATTGTAGCATCCCAATTGTCTAACAATTGTAATGCTACTTGGTCTAGTAATATAATGGCTACTTCATATATATAATTGTTGCATCATAATTATATCATGCTCATGTCATCATGCCACATTGCATTTGAGCATCATATAAAACCCTTTTTGGTTTGGTTCTTCTTCGAATAGGCGTTGAGCAGGTGATATATCAAGAAACCTAGGAGCACTACCCAGATCCTTCTCTCGCTTCAACTGAGCTACTAGGCAAGCACTACCACATGCTTGCATACATATAGTACCTATTGCCTCTATCTTATTCTTGCATCATTGAGTCGTGATCGCATTAAACTGAATCCCAAGTACTGCACAGCCTTTACTTTTAAACCCCACCGAAGCTTGTTCCTCCATCCCATGAGCCATTACTACAGGAGTTGTTTGAGCCATGCGGGTCGTAGAACAGCATGTGTAGGGTATGTGAGTGTCTGATGGATAACGAGGTACCTAAACAACTTAACCTGAGTAGTATGGGATAACTAATGAAAGTGGCACCGGTGAGCAATATCTGCTATTTGGTTTTTCATGCTCACTTGTGTCCGTGAGGACCCCGAGTACTTGATTCTGTTCCTTGAATATTCGCTATCCACATCCGGAGGCTTATGGGACCCCCGAGCGAGCTTGATTCATTCTTATTTCTTGGGGACACAATTAGTTTGGGGCTTTATTACTATCCTGTACTTATGCCATGCTTATCTGCTTTATTTACGATTGCGAGGAGCACTCAGATGCTTAGGTCCGTGACACGTTTATTTATGTCGACAAGCCCAGTCACACTTCGGGTTCCCGAGTTTACAGCCGTCCACACAAACCTTGAGTCCGTCTCGGAGCCGGCCAACTTCGTTGCGGGTAGGTTAATGGGGTGGCCCCCTGAAATATTTCTGAATCCTGTGATTGCTTTGTCGTGAATGCCTCGTTGGGATTTTATTTGGTTTTTCCGAGGTTGATCGAGTGTGTGTTGCTATTTGTGCACCTCAGGTAAAACTTTCAAAGCCGTGTCCGCGGTTATGGACGACTTGGAGCACGGTTTCGATCATAGACAAGTATAACTAAAGTACCGCTTTTAATTTGACTAAGTACGACTAGTAAATAGTGCAACACTCATGGAATGGATAATAAACTGCCAACGGATGGGGGGTTGTTCGTCCGCTTCCTCGTTGGTAAGCGAGGAGGATGGATCTGTTAATATTACTGTTATAACTGTTGGTATTAATTCACGGACATCCGTCTATCTATGGTTAGGCGGATGGTTAGCGAGTATCTATAGAATTGTTAGGGTTTATCTTTTGCTGCAATTGCGTCACCCAGGTTGTGTCCCCTTTAGAGGCATAAAGACTTGCTGAGTACCCCTAGGGTCTCACACGATAAATTATTTGATTCAGATGAACAGGTACACTCACAAGATGGATACTGGGTGGAGGAGACGGACGATGTGGACAACGATCATTCGGTGTAGAGATTCCGGGAACGGGGATCCGTGAGATCTGTGGGCGGGATGTGTTTATTTATGGGGCATCTTATGCCGATTTGCTTCTTATCCGTACTCGGATCTTGTTTGCCGCTTCCGCCTGATACTCTGATGTTTGATGTATGAGGAGATATCCTAAACTATTATATCTATCTAGGATATTTGGATCTTGTCGTATGGCGTTGCAATATTTCTATTTCTTTTAGATGGAATGGCTCTGAGGACTGTTGTATGGTGGCTTGCATACATACTCATTTGTGTATGTAGTTGATCCCTTCGCCTGCCGATTACGCCGCCCGTTCTTGTCCCGATGTTTGGAAATGGTTAGGAAGGCCGAAAGGTCTACCTGTGAGTGGCATTTGGGCCCTACCGTACTATTTTAACCATTTCCGCTCGTCCAGGCTTGTAACTAGGAGCGTAATTCACCGAGGTAGTTACACCCTTGAACTTTCGGATCAACAATGTTCCATCCATGGACATAACCGGCCGACAATGCTTGAATGCCCTAATGCATGGTTCAAATGTCCAAAATGCACGGCCAAATACACGGACAGTGGCACCATTGTACAACCTAGTCACTGACTCAAGTGGCTCCACCACATGATATATTCCTGGGTTTCTTGCGGCCATTTATCCCAACAACCTAGGGATGCGGTTGTATGCTTCTTACCAATCACCATATAACATTTTAAATGCGGCTTGTTTGGCCTTCCACGCCTTACCATACTTCACTTTGTAACCGAATACTTCTTTAACCAAATCTATTGCACCCTTAATAGTATACGTTGGGAGAGACCTTATGTTATTTGCAACTCTATACGCGATGAAATCGGGGGTCAGCTGACAATCATCATCCTTGACAACTTTGCCATCCTTGATAAACTTGTCATCGCACATATGAATGGACTGGTGATGGCTCAAATGATGTAGAGCTCGTTGGGAACCCCAAGAGGAAGGTATGATGAGCACAACAACAAATTTCTCTCAGTTATCAAACCAAGGTTATCGAACCAGTAGGAGAAAGGAAACATCTCCCAAGGTGTTGCTAGCAACTTGGAACCTGCACAACACAACCACAATACTTTTCCCCAAATTACATTGTGGTTGTTAATCTCACCGGTTTGCTAAAAACAAAGGATTAAACGTATAGTGTGGAAGATAGCAATTGATTGTGGTAATTGCATAAAGTAAACAGTAAACGGTAAACAGTAGATGGTATATCAATAATAAGGAATGGACCGGGGTCCACAGTTCACTAGAGGTGTTCTCCATAAGATAAATAACATGCTGGGTGAACAAATTATAGCGGGGCAATTGACATATTGAGAATGCATAACAATGCATATACTAGACATCTTGATCTCTACGATATTTGTTTGAGCATTACAACATGATACATAGACCGTAATCCAACTATATCTATGACTAATAATACACCTTCAGGTTATCATCCGAACCCCTTCCAGTATTAAGTTGCAAGAAACAGATAATTGCATTAAGCAAAGTGTGTAAAGTAAACAATACAATTGCCCTTGGACAAAGGATTGTTGTTTTCTCCCTAGTAGCAACAGCACATCTACAACCTTAGATATTTCTGTCACTTCCCTAGATTACTAGAGGCATGAACCTACTATCGAGCATAAATACTCCCTCTTGGAGTTACAAGCATCTACTTGGCCAAAGCATCTACTAGCAACGGAGAGCATGCAAGATCACAAATAACACAGACATGATATAATCAATAATCAATCTCACATAGTACTCAATATCCATCGGATCTCCGCAAACACAACATGTAGCATTACAAATAGATGATCTTGATCATGAACGGAGCTCACAAGATCTAAACATGATAGCAAAAAAGAGGAGAAACAACCATCTAGCTACTGTATGGACCCATAGTCCAATGGTGAACTACTCACGCATCACTCCGGAGGCTGGCATGGTGATGAAGAAGGCCTCCGGGATGATCTCCCCTCTCCGACTTGGTGCCGGGAAGAGCTTCGGACGCCCCCCCCCCCCGATCTAGGGATGGAGATGGCGGTGGCTACGGACTTTTTTGTGGATTTTTGATCAGGTACTTAGGGTTTCTGCCTCGGGGTGTTTATATAGGCGAAGGGTCAAGGTCGGTGGACGCCCGAGGGGCCCACACCATAGGGCGGTGTGGCCTAGGGTGGACCCGCGCCAGCCCTAGGTGTGGCCGCCTCGTGGCTCCACTTCGTCTCTCCTTCGGGCTCCGTGTTTCGTCTGAAAAAATAGGAACTTTGCCTTTTGTTCTGTCCAATTCCGAGAATATTTATTTTCTAGCTTTTCTGAAACCAAAAACTGTAGAAAACAGGCAACTGGCACTGCGACATCTTGACAATAGGTTATTTCCAGAAAATGTATAAAAATACCTCAAAGTGTAGACAAAACATAAGATATTTGATACAACAAGCATGGAGGATCAAAAATTATAGATACGTTTACGGCGTATCAAGCATCCCCAAGCTAACTCCTGCTCGTCCTCGAGTATTTAAGTGGTAAAAAGAATAATTTTTGAGGTGACATGCACCATCACAATCTTGATCAAGGTATTGTAAAGCATTGATAGCTGGAATCATAGTACTCTAAACATGAGCATGAAAGATGTAGTTCTAACAATAAGACAAAGCAACTAAGTTGTAACATGAAAAAGGTACAAATAAAATATCATGAATAACAATGCGTTGAAAGACATTAGTTTGTTTCACATATAGAAAACATAGCATGAGTGGTATTCAGCTTGTCCTTCATGGAATAGCAAAACATAAATGCATAGGACACCTTCAAAGTTCATAAGGGTGACTAGATACAAATAATTTATGAACAAGCAATACCATGATTATGAATCAATCAATAAGTTTTGGGAGAATGCACATTGAACTAAGAATGACAACTATGCTCTCTTAACTGGTGCATAAAGATAGAAGATGGAGACTCAACAAAAAGTAAAAAGAAAGGCCCTTCACAGAGGGAAGTAGGGAATTCAAGTTTCATAAAGAGCTTCCAAAAATTATGGTACTTACTAGCTTTGAGCTCTCATTGCCCCTATCATTGGCATCTTGAAGTGATTAAGGTTAAAGTGACACAAATATGAGTATATGCTTGACAAGTTATAAGTTGAAAGTCTCATGCCCCTTGCGTACGAGTACCGAACCTCATGCTACTCAACTTTGGTCACAAGTAAGTTCTTGTCATTGTAAGTATATATGCATCATAGATAACCGCCAATGGGGTACCCCTTGCCCCATGACACAGGAGCTATCCCATATCAAAATGACAGGGAAACAGACAATGAGCATCTCAGAAATCTTTTTATTTGCTATTTGCATAGGTTTTTATTAAGGATGCTTCACATAATGCTCATTATGGTTATGCTGCAAGTTTGGACCATGATTAGGCATGGCTTAGGCTAGCCACCTAGGCGTTTCTCTAACACATATACAAACTCCATGAGCTTACAAGCTCCCCTTTTATTTCACACCATTGGGGTCCATAAACAAAATAACATGATATCAACTAAATAGAATAAGTGCAATGTTGAAAGTGGACCCCATGAAAACATGGTTTTGCTAATTCACAACTTATAATTTGCAAGCATATAAGCAACATAGATGGCCACAATGGTTCAAGTTTATTAAGTGCAAGAAATTAAAGTGTGCCATCAAGTTTGTGAGAGCTTTAATCACTAATTTTTCACATAACAATTTTAATTTGGAAGATAGATAAAGACATGAATATACTTGGAATGGTGTAGCACACCATGCATAGGAATTTATAGTGGAATCTTTGGAATAACTTGGTTTCTTGGGAGTTGGATGCACGAGTAGAGCTCATACTCAGTACATGTGGAGGCTAGCAAAAGACTGGGAGCGACCAACTAAGAGAGCAATAATGGCCATAATCATGCAGAGCGATAAAACATTATTAATTAAAGCATAAAGTGATATCACAAGTTAAAAACTAAATGATCATAGAGGCTAAGGTGACTGGTTCATAGTCTTAACATGGTGCAAGCATGTACCAAGTCAACCCAAATAAAGCATCAAAGGAGAATACCACAATATTATGCTTTTGTATGCTAAAACAACGCATGATCCTTTCATGGCACATTAAGCAATCTCAATTATTTGAAACAAGTAATGCTACAACAATAATTACTAAGCATATAGTCAAATCAACATCTAACATGACATGATAAAGTCTAAGCCACGATCAAACAAGATTCCTTTTGTACCACTATAAGCATGAAACTTCCTACTCTCTTCCAACACCAATCGACTTATTTGAAATAACTCACAAAGATAATAATCAATAAATACCAGTGAGCTTGTCTCACAAATTTACAAAGAAGACCTAAAAAGTTTTAATCAGAAAGCATGAGAAAACTAAAGCTAAACGCAGTGCTAGCAAAAGAGAACACTCACAAAATAATAAGAGTGAAAACTAAAGTGTTCTAGGCAATGAAGAACTCGGTGTGACATCTCCAAAATAAGTATGCGGGGGTCCAACTAATTTGTTGCAGCAAACCAAGCAAAATAAAACTAAAAAGAAAAACAAAGATGCTCCAAGAACAACATAGTGCATGAAGCAAATAAAAATGAAGTGTCTTGAAAGAAGACCTGAGATTTTATTGATGAAGAAGGGGATGCCTTGGGCATCCCCAAGGTTTGACGCTTGTACCTCATAAATATTATTGGGGTGACACAGGTGGAATCTCCAAGCTTGAGCTTTTTTCCATACTTCATCTCATCACATCATTCATCCCCTACACTTGAAAATCTCCTTCATACAAAACTTCACACAATCTTCATTAGCAACATTAGTGTATTCAAGATAATAGGCCTTTGGGTTTAGTTTCAACTCAAGTAAATCATCCATTAAAACAAGCTACTGTATTAACTCCTTTTAAAAGCTCAAGTGATCAAAGAGAACTCAATAATAAATCGATTAAGAGACAAATGCAAATAATGGCGGAAATCTGTCAAAATAGACTAGTAGGTAAATACCGATTTTTTCAAAAATCTTCCACTGCTCAAATCAAAAGGTACAAACTAATGAAAGTTATATAATAACCTGGGTCATACGCACAAAAATATTTAGCTCAATCCGATGTACTGATATTTTTCACGATATTTTTATAGTGAAGCACAGAAATCTGTTTCGGGACAGAAACTTCCCCAAATCTTTATTCTCTCTCATTAGAGGTTATTCTTGGCACAAAAACCAAAAAAAAAGGATAAGGAGAGGTTATTACAGAGGCAATAACTTCCAATACTCAAGAAAATAAAAACTTACTAAAATAACAATTGGGTTATCTCCCAAGACTGCTTTTCTTTAATGACTTTTAGCTAGGCTTGATAGTTTGAGAAGATGCTCACATAAGAAATATGAATTGAAGTAAAAGAGAGAATCAAGAAGCAAATTCAAAACACATTTAAGTCTAACCCACTTCCTATGCATATGAATGTTGTACGCAAATAAATTCACAAAGAACAAAGTGACATGCATAGGAAGATAAAACAAGAGTAACTTCAAAACTTTCTGCACATAGAGAGGTGTTTCAGTACCATGAAAACTTATACAACCATAATTTCCTCTCTCATAATAATTTTAAGTAGCCTCATGAATAAACTCAACAATATAACTATCACATAAAGTATGCTTTTCATGATCTACAAACACATAATTTTTATCAAGATCAAAAATAGTGGGATTAAAACCTTCAAACCCACTTTTAACAATTTTATAACAAGATGAATGATCATTCTCAAGAGGTATGGGGTTCCAAGATAAAGTCAAGACCCCTCCAATCTCATTTTCAATAGTAGTACAATTAATATTATCAACCAATATAGGACCATCATCTAGAGCTTTGTCATAAACATTTTCAATAGTTACTCTCATTAGAAGGTAGGAATGGGTAGCTAACCCATTACTCCTCCTTTTGTTCATCACCCTCATCCTCTTTTTCATCTAATGAGCTTTCAGGTTAAGCAATTTCTTCTTCCACATGTTTCGGCAAATTGTGGACACATTCTTGTGCATGACTGAGTCTCTCTTTATAATCAATGATATAAAAATTATTGCTGAAATTTTCTATGCAATAATCAAGGATTGAAGAGACCATATCTTTAAGTTCTTTACAAGCAACACAGGTTTCATAATTTTTAGACATGAAGGATTCTATTTCAGAAGCTCCCATAAACAAGACAAATTGTTCTACTTCTTCAAATCCAAGATGAATATAGTTATTCCAATGATAGTTCACAATTAAAACTTCTTTACTAAATCCACATTGGAATTTAAGATGTTTAGTATCCCGTTCAGATCAAAAATTTATATCATGGCATTTAAGCAAAATTTTAGCAATTAGATCCAACCTTTTTAACACGGCTCTCATGACTTTACCCTTATATGATTTGTCATCGGATTGTCGACAAGTACGCCATAGGGGGTCCTAGTGGCGTTGGAAGGATGGGGTGTGAGACGTCGGATGTTCCAGGAGCGATGAGCACAAATTTACCCAGGTTCAGATCCGACTGCGGTGATCGGATCCTACTCCTGCTAGCAACCCAGTAATATATCAGCGTAAGCCGGATGTTACAATGGATTACAAGAGAGGTTCGCCTGTGCGAGTTGATTGTTGTGGTTGTTGTGTTATTGCCCTAAAGGCTCCCATAGGGCCGGTTTATATAGTCACAAGGGCCTAGGGTTACAGGGAGAGACCTATCCGGCTACGTTACAGAGTCGGTAACTATGTATAGTTTGGACTACAAGTAATACTACAGGCCTAAGTCGGTAACTCTTCTGGGCCTTGTCATAGCCGGAATTGGCTCCTCCTCTTTCTTTGACTGGGCCGCCCGTGAAGCAAATATCTAACCCATTAGTGGGCCACCCTGGTCAGCGAGTCCTGTGGGTATATCCGGAAAGTATATCCCCAACAGTAGCCCCCGGAAGTCTCCAAGATCTGAAGTCGGATAAATCGTCTAGCTTGATGGTTTCTTCGTCTTGAGAATCTTGAAGGGTTCCCGAAAACTTCTTTCATTGATGTAGGATTCTGAGTCAATCGAGTCGGATATATTTTGCTCTGACCTTGATCTTTCCCTTGCTTGATTTGAAACATAAGCCGGATTTTACAGCGGCGTGTTGACTGACAACTTTACAGGCCAGGTCTTGTCACTGACAGGATTTCCATCAGCACGACCGTTGGTGGGTCCACTCTTTACAGAACAGAATGTCGTTTCAATGCCTGCGCGAAAATCGAGGGGGCGGAAGAGTTGCGAGGAAGCTAACTCCCCCTCTCCTATACACGTGGCGATAATCACGCGTCTCATTGCACGAATCTTGAAACAGAGACAAATAAAGAGGAGAGAAAACCCTTTTTCTCGCATTCATCTCTCTGTCGATTCATTCATTGCTTCCTCGTACTCCTCGATCTCTCCGCACCAATTCTCATCTGCACACCGTTGAGAAAAAATCTCTCCTTCCCCCACCAGCCCTTCTTCCTCCAAGAACTATGGCATCTACCTCGTCCTCTGGAGCAGCGGCGGGCCCATCGGCGGCGGACGAGAAGAATATGCGGGGTCTTTGGATCCCCATTGCCATGGATACCGCGGAGCTCCAAGTCATGGAAGATGAGGGGTTCATCGTCGTTGGTGCATGGCGGAGCGCCTCAGGACATGTCGTCCCTGCGCCGTGATGACCCACAAGTATAGTGGATCGCAACAGTCTTCGTGGGTAGTATTACCCAATTTATTGATTCGACACAAAGGGAGCCAAAGAATAGTTGCAAGCCTTAACAACTGAGTTGTCAGTTTAGCTGCACCTGGAAATAGTTCTTGCTCACAGAAGTTTATCAGTAGCAACAGCAACAACAACAGCAACAGTGAAACATGAGCAATAGTAAATGTAACGGTAACAGTAGGATTCGAGTGCGGTAGGCATAGGGATGGATGGACTGGCATTGCATGGACGATTCTAAACATGTAACTTCAAGATCAAGGCACAGACTCTTTTCCATGACTCAGGCAATTTCTCTTCTTCTCCCTATTTAAAATCAAAAAGTCTCTGCAAAGCAGCATGTCTAGCACTAGGAGGAAAATATTTCTGGAAGAAAGAAGCAATCAAGCAATCAGGGCTATCAATGGAACAATGAGGTAATCTATTAAACCAAGCCCTAGCTTCTCCTTTTAGTGAAAAGGGGAAAATCTTAGCAAAAAAGTACGTCCGCATCTTAAAATCATCAGAGAACAAAGCACTCATAGTAGAAAGCTCATTCATATGAGCCACATCACTCTCATTTTCAGTCCCACAAAAAGGTTCTTTCTCAACAATATCTAAATAAGATAAATCAAGAGAGAAATCATAGTTGTCATCTTTAATATCTATGGGAGAAGTGGCAAACTTAGGATCAGAGGACATCTTAGGCATAATAGTACGTCTAGCAAGGAGACTCTTAATAGCACTAGTACCATGTGTGTTTCGGCACTCTTCAACAAAATCATCAGTGAACTCAATGTAACCATCATTAATATCATAACTCTCACCAGCCTCAGGTGAGCTAACAGGTGTAACAGTGTCTTCACTAGGAGTTTCGGTGTTTCCTAGACTAGCCATAGTAGCATCTAGAAAAGGACCTAATGAACCATTCGCATCAAGCACAGTAGAAGTAACATCATGAGCATCAAAAGCAGTTTCAGACTCAGCAGCAGTAGCAGTGTGTGTAGCATGAGTATGTGGTGGTGGTGTGACAAGCTTACTTATAACAAACGGTGAATCAAGAGCAGCAGAGGTGTTTAGGATAGTACCTTTTCTTGTAGTGGATGGTAAAATAGGGAACTTTCCATCAAGAGACTTCCCCATGATGAAAGGAGTAGCAGTGAACAATAATAGATCCAAGTGAACTTACAAATAAATCTATGCTCCCCTGCAACGGCGCCAGAAAATAGTCTCGATGACCCACAAGTATAGGAGATCGCAACAGTCTTTGTGGGTAGTATTACCCAATTTTTTGATTTGACACAAGGGGAGCCAAAGAATACTTCCAAGCCTTAACAACTGAGTTGTCAGTTCAGCTGTACCTAGAAATAGTTCTTGCTCATAGAAGTTTATCAGTAGCAACAGCAAAGCAATAGCAACAACAACAACAACAGCAACAGTGAAACATGAGCAATAGTAACAGTAACGATAACAGTAGGATTCGAGTACGGTATGCATAGTGATGGATGGACGGGCGTTGCATGGACGAGTCTAAACATGTAAATTCAAGATCTAGGGCATTGCAGATAAATAATAACAAGCATCCAAGTACTAAACAATCCTAGACATGTGCTCCAAATATAGTCATACGTGCTCGCAATGAGAACTTGCACAACATCTTACATCCTGACCCGTGGCAGCGAGGCCTCTAGGGAACTACTGGCAATTAAGGTGCTCCTTTTAATAGAGCACCGGAGCAAAGCATTAATACTCCATGAACACATGTGATCCTCACACCATAGCCATCCCCTCCGGTTGTCCCAATTATTGTCAATTTGGGGCCTTTGGATCCGGACAATGATATGTGTACACAACTTGCAGATAAGATCACAAACAATACTATCATAATGATTCAATAATAAGTTCAGATCTGAGATCATGGCACTCGGTCCCTAGTGACAACCATTAAGCACAACAAGTTGCAACAAAGTCAAATAGCACTAATAGAGATACTAGGCACTATGCCTTAACAGATCTTATTCGATTACATGATAAAACTCATCCAATCCCTACCATCCCCAAGCCTACAGCAGGGGATTACTCACTCATGAATGAGGGAAACATTGGTGGTTGATGGAGATGCGTTGGTGATGACGATGGCGATGATCCTCTCCAAATTCCCCGTCCCGGCAAGGTGACAGAACGGAGTTCCAGAATCCGAATCTTGGTTTCTGGTGGCGGCGGCGGAGCAGAACTCTTTTTGGAAAACTATCGAACCCCCATCGGTTTTTAGGTCGAAAGGCAACTCATAGGCGTAGAGGGAGGCCAAGGAGGTGCCTGGGGTGGCAGCACCCCCTCCAGGCACGGGGTTAGGTGGGCCCGCACCTGGGTTGGGTCTGGGCCCCCTAGGCCTCTCATCCGTCTCTTCTTCTGGCTTCGTGGATCTTCTGGTGAAATATAATTTTTGGCATATTTTCCGGGATTTTTCCTGATAGTCATTTTCTGCACAAAAACAAGACACCAAGGTAATTCTGCTGAAAACAGCGTCAGTCCGTGTTAGTTGTATCCAAATCACACAAGTTTAGAGAAGAAATAATAGAAAAGTGTTTGAGAAAGTAGATACGTTTTGGACGTATCAACTCCCCCCAAGCTTAGCTTATTGCTTGTCCTAAAGCAATTCAGTTGAAAACTGAGTGCGATAAAAGAACTTTCACGAACGCTCTGCTTCATATGATGTAAATATTCTCAACACGGGATTAGATGCTTAGACAATTCATAATAAAGAGTATGCAACTAAGTCTACTCAATATTCATTGCAAGCTATGAAGAGAAACCAACTCAACATAATAAGTAGCATGAAACATCAACATAAGCAACATTGCAATGCTCATAATAAGGTATGATAGAGTCGTATCTCGCTTGCCTTTGTTTTAAGAGCACAATATAAATGCCAAGGCACCTCTGAAGTTCACATGAAGACTAGAAGTAAAGATATCAGAGATACAAGCATCAAAGTCATGACATAGTTAACCAAGTTTTGGAACAAACACAAGAATGACAACTATGCTCTCAAGAATGTACTCATAGAATAAGTGGTGACTCAACAAAGTTGTGAAAATGGTTTTCAAAGGTTTGAAATGCTTCCCAATGCTGAAAGGAAGGTACTCATTAGCTTTGAGATCTCATTGCCCCTATCATAGGCATCTTCATGTGGTTAAGGTGAAAGTGAGGTACACTCTGAATCATATGCTTGACAGACCATAGTCTGGAAATCCCAAGTCCCTTGAGTACGAGGGTCGCTCCGCATGCTACTCAACTTTGGTCACCTGAAAGTTCTTGTCATTGTAAATACATGCATATCATCGAGAACCGCCAACAGGGTACCCCTTTCACATGTTATAGGATCTTTCCCATAAACAAAATGACAAGGCAAGAAGACAATGAGCATCTCAGCAATCTTTTTATTTACCATATGCATAGCTTTTTATTGAGGACGCTTCATAGATGCTCATTATGGTGATGCTGCAAGTTTCCACCATGATTAAGCATGGCTTAGGCTAGCGGTCCAGGCGTTTCTCTAACATAATGTATAAACTCCATGAACTCACAACCTCCCCTTATATTTCACATCGTCGACATCCGTAAACAAAAGAACAAGGAATCAACTGGATGAGATATCCAACAGGTGTTGAAAGCGTTCCCCGTGACAGCACGGTTCTGCTGACTCCCAGCATATAATTAGCATGCATATAACTTTCATGGACTAGTCACAATGGTTCAGAATTATTAAGGCGAGGAATAAAGTGTGCCATCAAGTTCGTGAGAGCTTTACTAACTAACTTTCTCAAAACAGGCAAACATTTATATTGGAAGAAAACACGGCATATGGAATATGCACTGAAATAGCAAATGATGCTAATAGGTAGGTATGGTGGAAACAACTGGCAATATTGGTTTTGCGGAGTTGGAAGCACAGGTAGAGCACGTACTCAGTGCAAGTGAAGGCTAGCAATAGAGAGGGAGCGACAAACGAGAGAGCAATAGTTGTCATAATCATGCTTGCAACAAAACAAGACTAATTATGGCATGAAAGTGATATAAGAACTCTGAGGCAAAATAAATCATCGAGGCTTACTAACTATTTATTAGTCATATGCATGCGTGAGCATGTGCCAAGTCGATTCACATGAACAGTCAGAGGAGGATACCACAATATCATACCAAAGTATGAATAAAACAATGCAAGCAAACATTCATATGACATGCTACAAACTATTAGCAAGATGGAGCTAATCATAGACAAGCAAGAACTACTAAGCATCCACAATGACATACACCTTACACAAACAGGCTAAGCATGCTCACAATGATGAGTATATGTACAAAAATGAAACAAATAGAGTTTGTTACCAGCCTCTTACCACACCTCGAGTTGTCTTAATCTTCATTATTGCCCTTCACTTGTGTGACTTGAATAATTAACATGAAACCAAAATCCACTAAGGACGGCTAAACCCTGCAAAGAACTCACAAAACCAAAGAAGAAGAACAAATATTTTTGGTGTTTTCGATTTTTTAGAAACAAGCAAACAAAGAAAAACCAAACAAAAACAAAGCAAACCAAACAAAGCAAAATCTTTTTGGATTTTTGTTTTAAGGCAAACAAAAGCAAAGAAACAAACCAAGAGAAACAACGAAAATATTTTTGGTATTTTTGGGTTTTTAGAAAGAAGCAACAAAAACCAAAAGAAAGCAAAACAATGGATATACAAAGAACCGACCAAACATGTTATATATATATGAGTGTGATGTCGGTGTACCTCCCCCCAAGCTTAGGCTTTCGGCCTAAGTGGGGCTCAATCCCATGGTGCCCAAGTAGATGCACCTCCGTAGTATGTCGAGGAAGCTCCCTCGTCCTGGTAAGAGCTCGAGGACTCCCCTGTGTAATGTAGCTGGGTCATATGAGGGAGCTTCCTCCTGATAGCGCCCATGGAAGTTTAGAGAGCGCAACTCGTCATCCATCTCCGCCTCCGAGCGTGACCAAGGTCCCTGAGAAATACTGAGCAAAGTGGTTTGGGGTAGAGCGATCTCTCTCTCTTCCCCGTCAATAAACAACATTCTATAAACCAAGTTATCGAGAGTAGAGCTAGTGGTGACAAAGTGGTGCGCCTTCATGGAAGCAAGATCAAGTCTCTGAGGGGCCAAAACTGTATCATGAGGATCAACAGCAATGTCCAAGGTAGCAGCAATACGAGTAGCAATAACTCCCACATAAATGGGTCCCTTAGCAGCTAAACTATGAGCAATGAGAGAACCAAGGTTATACTTGTCCTCATTGTTGAGCGCAGCAGCTAAGAAGGCCAATTGATAGTTGGAAATATTACTAGTGTTCTCCCTACCAAGAACACTGGTGGCAAGATAGTAGGAAAAGTACCTGATGGCTCGAAGTTGAATATTCTTTATCTTCCCCCACTGAGCTCTGCGGTCATCAACATTGGTTATTCCTCGGTAAAGCTCCAATAAATCAGCGGGTAGAGCTTGAATCTTCTTTGAAGACCCAGATGTACCAAGTCCCAGGGCCTTGCAAAATTTCTTCAAAGTCATAGAATGAGCCCTGCCATAAATTTTGAAAGACATAGAAGGCTTGAACATGCTGTTAGTAAAGGAGAAACTCTCCACAAATGTTTTAGTAAGCAAAGCATATTGTGCACTCTCATCCTACATGTAACTTGTTAGACCAGCCCTCTATACCAAAGTCATAAAATCGTTAAGAATCCCAGCAGCTTGCAAGAAAGTTTGGCAAGGAAAGGTGGAGGGGTGCGCGTCCCCTTCACCCCCCTCGTCACCAAATCATGGACTGATGAGATCCTCATTGTATGAGGGTCTAGTACTGGTAGATGACCTTGGAAGCCTTGCCCTTCTAGGTGCATCACTCTCAAATATGTCACCAAAGGTGTGGTGGTCTATGACTTCCCTATTCTAAAAATTTTAAACAACCATCAAACCAAGTGATTTCTAAGTTGATAAATGATGAGCAACTACTATAGGAACTTGCTAGAGGACTACACATGCATCAAAACAAAGTTTCTAAGCAAAGAATAAGCATGCAAGCTCAATCAACCTGTCACCTATAGCAGCAAAATACTCAAGATACAATGTACCAATCACAAATATAATTGGACAAGTGGAGGAGGCACATACCAAGGAGAAATCCCTCCAAAAATCAGCACTTGAGATGGGCTGAACAAGGAGATCGAAAATCGTGAGCAAGAACAGCAAGAACTTGAGCTTGAGCAAGTTTTCTGGTGTTTTTTAGGAGAGATAAAGAAGGTGGCTTTGAGGAGGCAGCCTGGAGGGCCTAGGTGGGCCAGACCCCCTAGGCGCCGCGCCACTGGTAGCCGCCTACCAGGGTCTGTGGCCTGGGTGGCCCCAGGTCACCTCAGTGCCACTGCCTTTTCCGAGGAAAAATTTATTTTGAATTTTCTGGGATTTTTTGGGAAACTTTTTTTTGGCCAATTTTCAGGTTATGAAAATTGATTTTCTCGCAGAAATAGTTTTTTCATAAGAAGCAAAAGCAAACCAAAAGTCAGACTACAGGAGCTCTAAGAAACTCAAACAAGCAAACAACTAGCAAAACTAAAGCTAAATCAAAGACTAGGAAGGAGAAAGGAAAAGGAAAGCGAGTATAACCACAGTGGAAATATTATTTTGTTCATTAAAATCCTTTTGTTAACAAGGTTGATCAAGTCTTGTTACCAAAACAATATTATATGAAGAAAAAACTTTGCATTCCACAAGGTGGTTATGTTACCTCATACTTGATAGCAATGGTCCCAATCATAATAGTTTCAAAATTTTCTTGTGGAATGGGACAATATATATCTCCAACCTCGATGCTCTCAATATTTTCAATGGAATTCAGGCAATAGCTCTTAACAACCTACCTGGGGAAATAGACAGTATGCTCTTTGTCATTAATATTAAATGTTACTTTCCCTTGATTACAATTGATGACAGCACCTGTAGTATTAAGAAAGGGTCTCCCAAGAATAATAGACATATTATCATCTTCGGGCATTTCAAGCACAACAAAATCAGTTAAAACCATGCAATTATGAGCAACTTGAACAGGAACATCCTCACCTATACCAACAGGAATAGTAGTTGACTTATCAGCCATTTGCAAAGAAATATCAGTTGGTATCAACTTTTCTAGCTGGAGTCTCTTATAGAGAGAAAAAGGCATAACACTAACTCCATCTCCCAAATCACACAAAGGAGTTCTAACACAATTATTCTTAATAGAGCAAGGAATAGTTGGTATACCTGGATCACCAAGTTTCTTTGGAACCTTACCATTGAAGGAGTAATTATCAAGTAGAGTAGAAATCTCCTCATTAGGAATCTTCCTTTTATTTGAGACAATATCCTTCATATACTTTGAATAAGGAGGCAACTTAATAGCATCAGTCAAAGGAATTTGCAAGAATAAAGGCTTCATCCACTCACAAAACTTGTTGTAGTGTTCTTCCTCCTTTGACTTGTGTTTCTTACCTGGAAAAGGCATAGGTTTCTGCACCCAAGGTTCTCTCTCTTTACCATGTTTATTAGCAATAAAATCTTCCTTTGTGTACCTAGTGTTCTTAGTGTGCTTCTCAGGTTATTCCTCAACTTCCTCCTTATTAGGATCATCTTTATTATTACCACTTTCAGTGTTAGCATCAGAGACAGATATACTATTAGGATCTACATCAGGTTCAAGTGGTTCCTCAACTACTTTATGTTTCTTTTTCTTCCTCTTACGAGGACTACCACTATCTTCACCTTGTTGGAATCCTTCTCTATTCTTTTAGGGTGTCCTTTAGGATATAAAGGATCTTGAGTAGCTATACCACTCCTAGTTCTAATTCCATAAGCATGTTTATCTCCTGAAACATTAACTAGCATATCCTTTTGTACCTTAGCAATTTGATCAAGTTGGGTTTGAACCATTTGAAAGTGTTTACAAAGCATTTTAATATCATTAGAAGTTCTTTGCACAATATCTTTCAACTCATGGATAACTCTAGAGTTTTCCAATAAATGATTCTCAACTTGTTTATTAAAATACCCTTGTTTAACAATAAAAGTGTCAAGTTCCTCTAAACATTGATCGGGAGGCTTACCATAAGGAATATCACCTTCATAAAAGTGTTGGAGAGAGTGTACCTCAATAGTAGACGAGTGGGGAATTGGCTTACATAATTATTCCATAGGAGGTAGATTCTTAACATCTTCAGCTCTAATACCTTTCTCCTTTACACACTTCTTAGCTTCCTTCATCACTTCATCATTTAATGCAATAACTCCCCTCTTATTTGTTGTTGATGTTGGAACTAGTTCAGGAACAACTGGTTCAGGAGTAATAGGTTCAGGTGCATTCAGCTCGGTTGAAGTCCAATCATCATAATTCTTGCTTATCTTGGTCATTAATTCTTCAGCATCTATAGGAGTCCTTTTCCTGAAAACACAATCAGCAAAGCTATCTAGGTAGGTCCTAGAATCATCAGTTAGTCCATTATAATAAATATCAAGAAGCTCATTCTTAGGTAATGGACATCCAGGATGTGCATGAATCAAGGCACATAATCTTTTCCATGACTCGGGCAATTTCTCTTCTTCTCCATATTTAAAATCAAAAAGTCTCTACAAAGCAGCATGTCTAGCACTAGGAGGAAAATATTTCTAGAAGAAAGAAGCAATCAAGCAATCAGGGCTATCAATGGAACAATGAGGTAATCTATTAAACCAAGCCCTAGCTTCTCCTTTTAGTGAAAAAGGGAAAATCTTAGCTACAAAGTACTTGCGCATCTTAAAATCATCAGAGAACAAAGCACTCATAGTAGAAAGCTCATTCATATGATCCACAACACTCTCATTTTCAGTCCCACAAAAAGGTTCTTTCTCAACAATATCTAAATAAGATAAATCAAGAGAGAAATCATAGTCTTCATCTTTAATATCTATGGGAGAAGTGGCAAACTTAGGATCAGAGGACATCTTAGGCATAATAGTACGTCTAGCAAGGAGACTCTTAATAGCACTAGTACCATGTGTGTTTCGGCACTCTTCAACAAAATCATTAGTGAACTCAATGTAACCATCATTAATATCATAACTCTCACTAGCCTCATGTGAGCTAACAGGTGTAACAGTGTCTTCATTAGGGGTTTCAGTGTTTCCTAGACTAGCCATAGTAGCATCTAGAAAAGGACCTAATGAACCATTCGCATCAAGCACGGTAGAAATAACATCATGAGCATCAAAAGCAGTTTCAGACTCAGCAGTAGTAGCAGTGTGTGTAGCATGAGTATGTGGTGGTGGTGTGACAAGCTTACTTATAACAGACGGTGAATCAAGAGTAGCAGAGGTGTTTAGATAGTACCTCGTAGTCGATGGTAAAATAGGGAACTTTCCATCACGAGACTTCCCCATGATGAAAGGAGTAGCAGTGAACAATAATATATCCAAGTGAACTTACAAATAAAGCTATGCTCCCCGGAAACAGCGCCAGAAAATAGTATTGATGACCCACAAGTATAGGGGATCGCAACAGTCTTTGCGGATAGTATTACCCAATTTATTGATTCGGCACAAGGGGAGCCAAAAAATACTTGCAAGCCTTAACAACTGAGTTGTCAGTTCAGCTGTACCTAGAAATAGTTCTTGCTCATAGAAGTTTATCAGTAGCAACAGCAAAGCAATAGCAACAACAACAACAGAAACAGTGAAACATGAGCAATAGTAACAGTAACGATAACAGTAGGATTCGAGTACGGTATGCATAGTGATGGATGGACGGGCGTTGCATGTACGAGTCTAAACATGTAAATTCAAGATCTAGGGCATTGCAGATAAATAATAACAAGCATCCAAGTACTAAACAATCCTAGACATGTGCTCCAAATATAGTCATACGTGCTCGCAATGAGAACTTGCACAACATCTTCTGTCCAGCCAGCCCGTGGCAGCGGGGCCTCTAGGGAACTACTGGCAATTAAGGTGCTCCTTTTAATAGAGCACCGGAGCAAAGCATTAATACTCCATGAACACATGTGATCCTCACACCATATCCATCCACTCCGGTTGTCCCAATTATTGTCAATTTGGGGCCTTTGGATCCGGACAATGATATGTGTACACAACTTGCAGATAAGATCACAAACAATACTATCATAATGATTCAATAATAAGTTCAGATCTGAGATCATGGCACTCCTGCCCTAGTGGCAACCATTAAGCACAACAAGTTGCAACAAAGTCAAATAACACTAATAGAGATACTAGGCACTATGCCCTAACAGATCTTATTTGATTACATGATATAACTCATCCAATCCCTACCATTCCCAAGCCTACAGCAGGGGATTACTCACTCATGAATGTGGGAAACATTGGTGGTTGATGGAGATGCGTTGGTGATGACGATGGCGATGATCCTCTCCAAATTCCCCGTCCCGGCAGGGTGCCAGAACGGAGTTTCTGAATCCGAATCTTTGTTCTGGTGGCGGCGGCGGAGCAGAACTCTTTCTGGAAAACTATCGAACCCCCCTCAATTTTTAGGTCGAAAGGTAACTTATAGGCGTAGAGGGAGGCCAAGGAGGTGCCTGGGGTGGGAGCACCCCCTCCAGGCACCGGGTCAGGTGGGCCCGCGCCTGGGGTGGGTCTGGCCCCCTAGGCCTCCCATCCGTCTCTTCTTCTGCCTCCGTGGATCTTCTGGTGAAATATAATTTTTGGCATATTTTCCGGGATTTTTCCTGATAGTTCATTTTCTGCACAAAAACAAGACACCAAGGTAATTCTGCTGAAAATAGCGTCAGTCTGTGTTAGTTGTATCCAAATCACACAAGTTTAGATAAGAAACAATAGCAAAGTGTTCAAGAAAGTAGATACGTTTTGGACGTATCACGTTGCTCGACAGCGAGAGGGTGTTGTTCGGCACTCACGTCGACCGCGGCCTCAGCTTGCCTCCGTCGGGGCTTCTTCGTCGAGGTCCTCAACCATTATGGTGTGAAACTCCATAATCTTCCTCCCAACTCTCTGCTCGAGCTTAGTTCTCATGCAGCTCTGTGCGAGGGGTTTCTTGGCATTAGGCCAAGTCTCACCCTTTTTCCGGTACTATTATGGTACTCGAAAGAATTCCATCAGTGCTGGTGTGCCTTATGTCATCGGCACTCTTAGCTTAGTCCGTAGGAGGAATCGAATCTATCCTAGGATTAACGCTAGTGAGTCCGTCAAACGCTGGGCCGGAACTTTCTTCTACCATAAGGATTTTCTGGCTCCAGGAAAGGCGAAAGGTCTTCCGGCGTTCATTAATGGCGCCACCCCCCACCAAGATTCATGGGACACGGAGGCGCCAGAGCTGTCAGATGTTTTGATCCTCGCCAAGAGGCAGATCGAGTACTTGATGAAGCATGAGGGGCTTCGTGGATCTGACTTGATCCACTGCTGGCTGGAGCGCCGGATTCAGCCTCTCCAGCTCCACGGAGACTGCCTCATGCACAAAATCATCAGCGACAAGAAGTACAGCATGAATATCAGCCCGAGCCGGCTTTCGGCGAAGGACTATAGGACCCTCATGCAATATTTGATCAAGGAAAGAGTGGAACGAAAAGTTTTGGAAGTTTCCATGAAGATGTATATGTCCAGCCATCCTCTGACTCTGGTAAATATTCTGAATCTGCTTTTGCGTTTTGTCATTCTTTTATGTTCTTTCTCCGACTCTATTTTCATCGATGCTTTTCGACTTTGTCATCTTGAGAAACTCTCCGAGTCCGAGCTAGCTCCACTAGAGGGCTATGCTTCAGACGACCCGGAGGTGACAGAGGATGATGAGGTGCAAGAAGTTGCCGCCTCCGCCTCCAAGAAGCGTAAGGCGAAGGAAGTTGTTGCTACTGGTAGCCAAGTGCTGCCAGTAGTTAAAAAGTAAGCACCTCACCTTTCATTTTTATTACTCTTGTACCTTTGTTATCTTTCCAAAGCACACCTAAATCTTAGGATTTTCGTGTTCTAGAGCTAAATCAGTGTTGAAGAGCAAGATAAATCCGGATAGCAAGTCGGGCAAGCAGATGCGTCAACAGAAGCTTGTTATCTCCCCTGTTGTGCCGCCGTCGACCCCATCCACTGCTCCGTCAGCATAGGGAGCTTCTACATCCCCTAATGCTGGCAAGATCTCGAAAGCCCTGGTCACCATTAATGACCAGGCAACTGACAAGGGTGAACCCGTAAATGGTAATGATCCCATGGTGATGACCAAAGGAACGGTGGATAAGGTGGTCGACTCGGCTGTCCCTGGTCTCAGGAGGAAAGAGAAGGAGGAGATCCTCAAGCTGGCTCAATCCAATCTTGAGAAGCAAATCTTTACTCTAGAGGCAGCGAGCCAAGAGGAGGAAGACGTCAAGCTAGTCAGCGTCCTGGACCAAATTTTGGTCCGGGATGCTAAAGTCGCATCTGGCGAACTCCCAGCAATGGATGTTCCGTACCTCACCCTTACCGAGAAGGTGTTTCACAACACCAAGCTCGGATTCGAAAAGTTGCACCTGGAACACATTGTAAGTTTCCGATTCTTATTTGCATTTATTATCATATCCTCTAGCCCTCAAGCATAAAGTCAGATAAACATCATTTGATCCGGGTTGATGCTTTTAGGTTGCAAAAGAACGATATAGGGTAGCCCCCAAGGCTCGTGCAGTAATTTTACTTAGTTAAATTTGTAGCCCGAGTCTTAGTAGCCGTCTGACGGTATTTCGTCTCTAAACTTACAGAAAATTGCATCTTCCAACCAGGAATTGCTCAAGAATATTCCAATAAGCGCAAAGAAATCAAAGCTTTGCGCTTTGAGAATTCAAAGTTGAAAGTCGAAAAAGATGAAGGTCGGTTAAATGTTTTGCCATAGTCGAATTTACTTTATCCGACTGATATTTCTGTCTTTGCAGAATTGTTATGTCAATCCAGAAAGATGGTGGAGCAGGCCAAAAACTTCAAGGTCTTGCAGGCAGAAAATGCTGAACTCCGGGAAAAGCTTGAGACACTAACTGTGGAATCGGAGAAATCCGTAGCCGCTGTCCTAGAGTCAAGCAACCACGAGACCGTGAGGCTCAAGAAGCTCCTACCCCTCCGAGATAAGGAACTTGCTGATCTCAGAGAAGATTTTGATATCCAGAAGGATCTTGCCCAGGCCTCATCAAGTGAACTAGACAGCCTCTGCAAGGAGCATGCTGAATGGAATCACTCCATGCTTGGTAAGATTTCCTTTTCTTTGTCTTTTAAAATTTTGTTTCAGTCGAATTTTGATTTTTTTGATTCTTTCCTAGCCCCCTGAATCTTTCCTACTCTTTCACTTCTGAACCTCACCTCGAGCGCATTAAGATCGTTGGAGATGTCTTGTTTGACTTCCGCCAAACTCTACAAGAGGCTGGCGAAGCCATCAAGCTTTCCGAGTTGCCCACAATGTGTGCATGAGGTGAGGGACAAAGTTAAGGAGATTCTGAAGTTGATTGAGGACTAGAATATATCCTATGCTCGGACTGCTACGCAAACAGCTCTGACCATGGTCATGAGCCACCATAACGAGATGGAAATCTAGCTCGTCACCAAGGGCATTACCGAGGAGAATGACGAGGGAAACCTACAAGATATCAAGTCCATCCAAGAATCTTGTGCATGTTAGGCTTGTCCGGTGGCGGAGATGACCAACTACACGAAGCCATTCTTCGAATCCTTCGCCGCGCCTCCTTCGCCTCAAGAGCCAGAGATCAGCAATGCTTCCAAGTCTGAGATCGAGGGCGACACTGCTGTTGATTCCAGTGCTCCACCTGCTTCATCACCACCGCCTGCAGCATAAACAATTTCTATGCATTATCTTAAACTTATGGCAATGTAATGATGGATACAATGTTATTATTTGTGTTGGTCTGTAAAAACTGATGCTTTTACTATCTTAGCACTTTTGCTTATATATTTTGATGCTTTGTGCTTGAAAGTTTCTGAAGCACTTTTTTATGCCTATACTTATCGGTTTATCTGGCTCTCCGTCTCGTCCCTTTCATGGGTTTGCCAACCTTTAGCACGGAAACTTTTCTGAGCAATGGAGCGCAATTACTAAACCAATTTAAACTCGGAAACAAAGCCGGCTTCTAGTACCAACAACTCATTACTCGGAAAATGTTCGCGTCTAAGCAATCAGATAAAGAATCAAAGTATAGACCATATTTTAAACTTTGTGCCCTAAGGCAACATTTTTTATATATTCAAAAATCGTAACCAGAACGAACATGAGCATAAAGTACTTTCAAGAATTCTAGGATTTTCGAAAAAATTACATGCTCTTTTTGGAAATAAGATGGCAAAAATGTCTCAAAAATAAATATATGAGGAAACCAATACTTTATTTTACTTTGAACATGTACATATATGATTACAAGGAAATATAACTAAGAATAGAAGGTACATAGTTGTGCGATATTCCATTGATGGTCTATTTCATCCGGGTCTGTGCTGCCACCAGCTCTCTTCCTTTTCCGAGTGTCAGGTATTTCCTTGACTGGTCTCATGTCGGTTAAATAATATGACCCATTATGCAGAACTCTGCTAACCATAAAAGTTCCTTCCCAAATTGGGGAAAGTTTGTGCTTTCTCTTTTGCACAAGTCGGAGAACCAAATCGCCTTTTATAAAAGAACGGTTTTGCACTCTCTGACTATGATACTTGTGTAACTTTTGTTGATAGGCTATAGATCTCTGCTCAGCAACGACGCGTACTTCTTCGATTATATTGAGATCATCTTGCCGAGAAACTTTTGCATCTTCTTCGATATATACGCTTTGACTCGTGGAGCCTGATGAATCAGATCACTCGGAAGAACTGCTTCTGCATCGTAGACCAAGAAGAAAGGGGTATGGCCTGTTGACCTGTTAGGAGTGGTACGCAAGCTCCATACCACAGATGGTAATTCTTCCGCCTAAGCCCCCGCGGCCCAACGAAGCGGTGCCTCGAGACGAGGTCGGATTCCTTGTAGAATGAGTCCATTAGTTGTTTTGACTTGTCCATTGGCTTGCGGATGTGCGACTGATGCAATATTGAGTCGGATCTCTTGCTCTTCGCAAATTCGGCAAGTTCTCCCATGGAAAAGTTGCTCCTGTTGTCGGTAATTATACTGTGATGATATCCGAATCTGATGATTACGTCCTCGATGAATCTTCTCGTTGTGGCTCCATCGCAACTTGTTACGGGTTTAGCCTCAATCCATTTTGTAAATTTATCCACCATCACTAGTAGGTCAGTAAATCCATATTTTTCCGTGCGAAACGACCCTACCATATCAAGCCCCTATACCGCGAACGACCATGTAATAGGGATTGTTCGCAGCTGTTCAGCCAGAACATGTGCCTGATGAGCGTACTTTTGGCATCCCTTGCACGTTTAGACTAGTTTTTCAGCATCCGCCTTAGCTGTAAGCCAAAAGAATCCATGTTGAAAATCTTTTGCCATTAAGGATTTGGCTGCAGCGTGGTGACCACACTCGCCTTCATGGATTTCTTTTAAGATTTCCACTCCTTCTTCTGAAGAAATTCATCTCTGAAACACGCCAGAAACACTCCACTTATAGAGCTCACCATTTATTATAGTGTAGGCTTTTGCTCGTCGGACAATCTGCCGACTCAAGACTTCGTCTTCGGGTAGTTTACCGTCTATCAGGAAATATAGATATGGTTTTGTCCAGCTAGGAATTACAGCTAGAACTGCTATTAAAGGTGAGTCGGATTTCATCGGATAGTCCTCATCAACTCTGACAATGGAGGGGACCCTTACATGCTCTAAAAATCTCCATTCGGTACTTGTTTCCGCGTAGAGCCTATCCTTGATAGTGCGGCTGCTTCCTCATTTTCTGCTCGAGGGATGTGTTGAACCTCAAAACACTTGAATGATTTAGATAATTCATCCAGAACAGCTTTGTATGTTGCCATGTGCTTGTTTGCGTTTAGATGTCGGATACTTGCTGAGCAACTAAATCCGAGTCTCCGTAACACATGAGTCTTGATATGCCAATGTTTTTGGCCATGCGTATTCCATGTAGCAGTGCTTCGTACTCAGCAATATTATTGGTTGCCGTGAAGTGTATTTGCAACACATAGAACAGCTTATCTCCTTGGGGTGATTTGAGCACCACGCCAGCCCCCGAGCCTCCTCGTGCTTTTGATCTGTCAAAGTGAAGGGACCAAAATTCCGAGTTTGGAGGGCCTGAGTTTTCTGCCGTTTTTGTCCAATCAACGACAAAGTCGACGAGAATTTGGGACTTGATTGATGTACGTGGTTTGTACTCAACATCGAAAGCTGCAAGCTCTATTCCCCACTTTGCGACACGTCCTGTGGCGTCACGGTTGTTGATTATATCTCGCAGAGGAGCTACTCACTACTGTGATCTTGTGCTCTTGAAATTAGTGGCGTAGCTTTCTGGATGCAAAGAACACTCCATAGGCTAGCTTTTGATGATATGGATACCATTGCTTTGATTCTGTTAGGACCTCACTTAGATAATAAGTTGGTCGTTGCACCTTATGCTCGTGGCCTTCTTCCTCGTGCTCAACTACTGTTACCACGCTTACGACCTTGTTGGTCGCTGCAATGTAGAGTAACATAGGTTCCTGAGGTTTCGGCGCTGCGAGAACTGGTGGATTTGAAAGCAGATCTTTCAAACTTTGCAGGGCAGTTTCGGCTTCTGGGGTCTAGAAAAATTTGTCGGTTTTCTTCAAGAGTTTGTACAAAGGTGCGACTCTTTCACCGAGCCGGCTGACGAACCGACTCACTGCTTCAATACAACCAGTGAGGCGATGTACGTCCTTCAGGCGAGTTGGCCTGGTAATGTTTAAGATAGCCTTGATTTTTTTCCCGGTTCACCTCTATGCCTCGCTCGGAGACGATGAAACCTAACAATTTTCCGGCTGGAATTCCAAAGAAACACCTTCTTCGGATTTAGCATCATGTTGAATTTTCATAGACTAGCAAATGTTTCATCCAAGTTGGAAATTAAATTTTCCTTCTTTTTGGACATAACTGCTATGTCGTCTATGTATACATGGACATTGCATCTGATTTGGCCTTTGAGACAATGTTTCATGGTACGTTGATATGTTGCTCCTACGTTCTTTAAGCCAAAAGGCATAGTTTTGTAGCAGAAGGTTTCGAAAGGAGTGACGAAAGACGTCTTAATTTGATCCGACTTTTTCATTGGTATTTGGTGATATCCGGAATATGCGTCGAAAAAACAGAGTAACTCCTACCCTACCATTGAGTCGATAACTTGATCGATTCATGGCAAAGGAAACGGATCTTTTGGGCATGCCTTGTTCAAAGCGGTATAATCTACACACATCCTTAAATCAATGGTGTCCTTTTTAGGATCGAGTATAGGATTTGCCACCCAATCTATATGGATGACCTCTGTTATGAAATCCGCTAGCTCTAAGCGGGCTAATTCCTTGGCTATTGCTTTGCGCTTTTCATCACCAAACCGTCGTAAGGACTGTTTGACGGGTTTAGCGTCTGGGTACACATTAAGAGAGTGTTTGGCAAGTTCCCTAGGTACTCCGGTCATGTCAGATGGCTGCCATGCGAAGATATCATTATTAGCTTTGAGGAACTCGACGAGCGCACTTTCCTATGCGTGGCCTAAGCCTACTCCTATGTTCGTCGTCTTGGAGGGATCATCTTCCTTCAGCGACGTCTTCTTCGTATCTTCCGATGCCTTGAACTGCAAATTTGGCTTCAGCACCTCGTTCTTCGTAGCGGGCATCTCGGACGGATTGATGGTCTTCTTGATCTCCTGGTACTCCTGGGCGTGCAGCATGGCTTCGGCGAAGGCAGTAGATCCTTCGTCGCATTTTCGCGCCTTCCTCGGATTTCCTCGTATGGTGATTATGCCCTCTGGACCTGGAAGTTTAATCATGTTGTAAATTTAACAGGGATGGGCCATGAACGCCATGTAAACCGGCCGTCCGAAGATGGCGTGGTAAGCACTTTTGAATGGTACCACCTCAAAAGAGAGTGGCTCGGGTCCGGTAATTATCTCGGGTCCTGAATGTCACGTCCAGAGTAATCTCACCCAGAGAATTTGCCTGTCTTCCTGGTACAATGCCATGGAAAGTTACACTGCTGTAACTCAGCTGGCTCTTGTGTAGCTTCATGCGGTGGAGCGTCTCGATGTAGAGGATGTTGATGCTGCTCCCACCGTACATGAGTGTTTTAGAGAACTCATAGCCATCAATAAGAGGATTGACGACCATAGGGTACTTTCCCCGATGATGTGTTTTCCTCGGGTGATCTGAACGATCAAAGGTGATGGTTACCTCTGACCAGTCCAGGAACTGTGGGACAGCCAAAACCGTGGCACTGAGCTCACGAAGAACCGCCTTTTTGTCCTTAGCTGGTTGGGATCCAAGGAAGCAGACGTATGCGTCTTTCTTAGCCGTAAAAGTTTTCTTTACATCCGACTTGGGATCTGCAACGGCTTCCGCTTCTTCCATGTTGGAATCTTCCTTGGGATCCTTTCCTTTCTCAGAAATTTTCTTTCCTTTTTGTCGCTTGGCTCTATAGCCAGCGGATTCGTCTTTCTTGATGTCGTCATTGAAACGACACTCGACATTTGTGTGGGTAGATCCTCCGTTACTATCCAGGTGGTGGACACAGGGATTATTGGCAATGTCAGCCCAGGGAAAGGTTCTTACGGGTTGTTGATCTCCTCTGCCCTCGATTCGGGAAGTTCATCCGCATAGTTCTCCTTCGTCTTCATCCATCTCAGATTCGGACGAGCATGCGCGTTTAGCGCGTGCTTTGTCGATCTTGCGCTGTGTAAGCTTGTCTCTGGCGTCGTAGTCGCGTTTATGGCGGTGCGAGCTCCTCTTTCTTCGAGGGAGATCGTGCTCCTCTTCCTCTTCGGATGAGGGGGTGGGGCTCCGGTCGCGCCTGGCCGGAGCTTTCTTCTTCGGCTCTGCAGGAGCGTCTTCGTGGAGCGCAGCTCCAATTAGTCCTAGTCCGGTGAGTGCGGACCTATGCATGGCCCTTTTCGGGTCCCCCTCCGGAGGTGGGTGAGCCGCGAGATACGCAGTGGCTGCCATGATCGCAGCTTGTGGCGTCTTTGGGATGATGTTGCCATCAGCATCCATATCCATGAACGATGTATGGAGAGTTCGGGTCACGTCACGCCGCTCCTTGGGGTCCATGTTTTCCACCCGAGAGCGGTGCTTGTTTCCCTGATTTCCGTTTGTGCTAGAGCCGGGTCCCATGGCGGAGAGCGCAGCTCGTCGCGCACTGGACTCAGAGGTTGCTTGCTTGCGCTTGTCGAGCGTCTCCTGCAACTTGACTTGCTTCTTGTGCTCCTCGATGAGGAGGTAGTGGTATGCCCTCAGCAGATCACGTGGAGAGTCCAGAGGTAGGACTATTTCGCCTGCGACGGCGCGGCGTGCTTCGACCCATCCTTCTTTGCTAAGTTGGATGAGGTGGCCACGGTTTTCCCCATTTTCGCCGTTTCCACCGTTTTCGCCGTTTCTGTCCTGCGGGTTGGGGTTGGGCGGCGGGTTAGGCGTTTCCTCGTCGGTTTGGATGACCGCGGGCGCATGATAGCGCCTGCAGATTGGTTAGCTGCCGCAGCTTTGGATCCGGAATCAGGTCCCTTCATCGAAGGTGGATCGCAGATCGGAGTTGCGGCGATTGCTTTGTAGAACTCATTTGTTGATGGTGTCGTATGCGGGGTGTGGAGCCCATGAAGCGGCCTGATTGACACGGGCACCCGCCAGGAGGCGGAGGTGCGTTGTCCCACCGGAAGCAGAAGCTCCCGAACAAGATTTCGAGTCCGTCGCTTATGGGCTCGAAATCCTTCATGGTATCCGGCGAGTGGGCGGTGAAGTCGAAAGCGCCGAAGAGGAGGTGATTCTCCGTCGCCGCGGAGTTGTAGATCGATCGGGTCGGAACCGTCACGACCGCAATCAGAGCCCCAGTTCCACAGACGGCGCCAATTGACGAGGTTTAATCTCCAATGTCCATTGTTATGGACTTGGGTTTTGGAGAAGATGGGGATCTTGGAGATCGTGTCACGGTTATGCAAGCAACCAGGGACACGAGATTTACCTGTGTTCAGCCCCGGAGGGAAAACCCTACTCCTGCTTGTCTGCTCTTTGATTACGGCGGAACCGAAGGTTACAGGGTGCGCAGATTCGATCTGGCGTGGATGCGTGTGCAAAAGTATGAGTCGAGTTGCCCTAGGACGCGCCCTCCTGGCCTTTATATAGACTTAGGCAGGTCCCGGGCGTAGTCCTAGTCGGTTACAAGTTCTAGGGTTTTACCCCTTTGAATTTCCTATCTCCTCTAGTCTTGTTCTCCAAGGATCCGAAGACGTCATGGGCCTTGGCCACCCGAAAATCTTCATGGGCCAGCGTAGTCTGCCGTGGGCCTTCCTTGGGCTGGACTAGGTATGCTGAAGTTACGTACCCGTAGGGTATGACCATGTCATCTACCACGGCCGCCTCCTCGCCCTCCAGATCCGAACATTGCGTTAACAACTGCGTTGTCCGGAGCCGGCTTTTCGACCGAGGTGTTCTTGTGCTTCTGAGTTTTCTTTGGCTATTTGGCCGCATTGGGATTGGCCAGAATGTTTAGCAGCCCTTCTAAATCATCATCGGTGTCAGCATACTTTCTTGCCGTCTCTATAATTTCTCCCAAATCTGTGACATGGTCACGCTTTAGCCTGTGACGTAAAAGTCCAACTAGAAGTCATGCGATAAAAGCTTCTATCGTGGTTTGCTCGTTTACTCCTTCGCAGGAGTTCTTCGTATCGATCCAGTGTCCGAGGTAATCCCGACAGGTTTCTCCGGGTCTTTGGGTGCAACGCTGCAAGTCTCCGACTATGCAGGGCCTCCTGTATGTTCCCTCGAAGTTTGAAAATAACGCACTTTGCATATCATACCAGTTGTGCATTGAATTCTCTAACAGTTCATTGAGCCATGATCGAGCCGTCTTCCTCAACATTAGTGAGAGATATCAGACTATAACCAGGCTTTTTCCTCCTTTGGCGATGCAGCAAGCCTGGAAAAAATCATGTAGCCAAGTATCTGGCCGATCTGCACCGTCATAGGGCTGAATATGCTTGGCAATGCCAAAGTCAACCGGAAATTTAGTCTGACGTATACATGGTCCAAAGTATTTGGGTCCCATGTACACATCCTCCTCCTCGTACCGCCGCACTTCTATGTTTGATTCGATGCGATGGTGAGCGTCGTTTGGCGAGAGAGATCTGCGCCTTGGAGGCTCACGGCTTCTGCGCGATGGAGTCAGATTTCTTCTTCGCCTCTCACCATTGCCGCCTCCACCCCTGCGGCTCCCATGGCTACGACGTCATCCTTCATGGTCACTGCTGGGAGGTGATGGTGGCCCTGGTGGATTATTTCCGGCTGGTTCTTGGTGGTGGCGGTGGAGCCTCATTATGCTGACTCTGA
Organism: Avena longiglumis; assembly: GCA_030063025.1. Taxonomy (NCBI): domain Eukaryota; kingdom Viridiplantae; phylum Streptophyta; class Magnoliopsida; order Poales; family Poaceae; genus Avena; species Avena longiglumis. The sequence goes on along the minus strand of CP125974.1, from coordinate 410,060,154 downwards.
TGCCTATTTCTTTGGGCATCGTCCCTACTAGATTCAGGATGATCCGGATCATCTCTTCGTCCGGCGTTGCCAGCCGGACGGCTCGGTGGTGGCATCCTTAGCCGATCTTGCTCCTCTCGCTGGTGGCGTGTTTCCGGGTCTTCTCTATAGCGATTGTTTTGCCGACGATGGTCCTGATGAGGGACCATTGCCCTGATGGTGTCTTTGGCCACAGCAAAAATAACTCTTGCCCAGTCACGAGCTGGTCGGCGGGAGTGGATATTTGCGCCGGTCCTTGAATTCTCTTCTTCTCCACGAGGACGATAGCATTGAGTCGTATCCCTGCGGAGTCTTACATCAGCGCTTTGGTTAGCGCCAGTGTGGCAAAACTCGGATTTTGAGGCCAGCTTGCCACTAAATGACGCGGCCATCTTCTGTTGCTTTAATACTTTGTCCAGCAACACGACGCACTGCTGGACCTGCTGCGGAAATGGACTGTTGGCGAGGATGGCTCGAGCTGCAGCAGCGTTTTCCACCGGCGTGTTGTAGACTCAGATCTTCTCTCCATCTTTTCCGTCGAATAGATCTTTGTGGATATCTGGATTCTTGGTTGCAAGAAACGGACCTCCCCTTGTTTTGTTTGGATGTCGTTTGAAATCTGACTGATATCTGACAGGATCACTGTCTAACTGTTGTCTCATCTCGATGAGGCGTGCGGCCTCTTCAAGTAGAAACAAGCGGTGCTTTTCCAGGTCCTCAACCCTTTTTTCCAACGCCTCCGGTGTAAGATCCGAAGCCATTGGGATTGGAATAGTGAGAGCATCTCCGTAGATTTCGCGTGCACCTTTGGTGACGACGTGTCCATCCACATAAGGATCGATCGGAGTGGGATTAATCGGATCTCCGTCCTGGTTCTCCATCTTGATTTCTTCATCAACTTTTTGTTCGTTGGTTTCCTCGGCGTCCGGCTCTGCCGGTGTCAGATTCTTGTTCTTCTTATTTGACCGCCCAGTAGCCTTAACGTGCGTACGAGTGGCAAAGAAGGCTTTTGGTCCGGTACCGGGGGATAAACTTCCGTTGGTACTTTCCATCATGGTTGGTTTGTGAACCTCGGAGGAATCTCCGGTGTCCATGTCATCCTGCGAGGTGTATCTTTCATCCATCCTATCATATGGACTAGGAGATGTTTCCGGCTCACCTTGCATTTGCTTGGGGACGTGCTCTTGTTCATACTCCTCCATCTCTTTGTCGAAGTCTCGAAGTTCCTGCAACGTGATTGACTCCGCTGGGTAGCCAGGTAAGTCGGCGTTTTATTCGATTGCGTCTAGGACCGAGTTGCTACCAGCTCCAGCATCGACAAAGTCGGATCCAGTGCTTATGTGGTATATGAAATAGTGCTTCTTCTTGTTCTTGTTCTTGAGGTACTTGTATAACTTGGTTTCCGCTTCGACATCAGCAAAGATGGATCCGTAGCGGATGTATTCCTCGTCTGTGTATCTGATCTCACTGGAGAGATTGGATCTGGCTTCTTCTTCCACCTCTTCTTCCACTACAGGAGTGGGCTGGGTGGGTTTGATTTTCTCCGAGATCCTGAACTCTTCCGCCTGTGCAGATAAAGTAGATCCAGATTTTTCTTCCGCCATGGTCATCACCTCAAGCGTGGGTTCGGCGCGTTCAGCAAAACCGAGATAGATATCGATCTCGCCGATTGACATGATTGTGTAGGTCATCACGGTCTCCGAAGCCGAAATCCAAGTCTCATCGAGAAGGATGAGAGGGACATCACTGGCGTAGACCACGCGACCCATGGCGATTGTTTTACCGATTCCTGCACCCGCAGATTCCACCTGGAATGATGCTCCAAAGGTCACCTGCCCCATGGTGGGCGTCAACTATCGTCAGATTATCGACAAGTACGCCATAGGAGGTCCTAGTGGAATTGGAAGGATGGGGTGTGAGACTTCGGATCTTCCAGGAGCGGTGAGCACAAGTTTACCTAGGTTCAAATCCGACTGCGGTGATCGGATCCTACTCCTGCTAGCAACCTAGTAATATATCAGCGTAAGCCGAATGTTACAATGGATTACAAGAGAGGTTCGCCTGTGCGAGTTGATTGTTTTGGTTGTTGTGTTATTGCCCTAAAGGCTCCCATAGGGCCGATTTATATAGTCACCGGGGCCTAGGTTAAAAGGAGAGACCTATCCGGCTACGTTACAGAGTCGGTAACTATGTACATCCTAGACTACAAGTAATACTACATGCCTAAGTCGGTTACTCTTATAGGACTTGTCGTAGCCGGAATTGGCTCCTCCTCTTTCTCTGACTGGGCCGCCCGTGAAGCAAAGCTCTAACCCATTGGTGGGCCACCCTGGTCAGCGAGTCCTATGGGTATACCCGGAAAGTATATCCCCAACATGATTCTCTGTACTTTATAAAATATTCCATGGAGGTTCTAGCACGTTCTTCCATAACAACAGTTTTTAGATTTTCGGTTTTTTCAAATTTTTATGGATTTTCAAGTATATAAGAAAAACATGATGAGCTAAGAACAAGGTAACAAAATAACAACTAGAGAAGGAACTATTTTTTTGTGTTTTTGAAAAAATAAACAAACCAACAAAGAAAAATAAACTAAGCAAAACAAAAACAAAGTAAAGAGATTGGTTGTGAGAGACTCCCCTTGCAGAAATCTTCTTTCTCCCAGGAAAGTGATTTGACGGGGAGGAAGAGATTGAAGTTTTCCTTATCTCCCTGACAATGGTGCCAAAAAGTGCTTGATGGCTCAAATGATGTAGAGCTCGTTGGGAACCCCAAGAGGAAGGTATGATGAGCATAGCAGCAAGTTTCCCTTAGTTATGAAACCAAGGTTATCGAACCAGTAGGAGAAAGTAAACAGCCCCCAAGGTGTTGCTAGCAACTTGGAACTTGCACAACACAACCACAATACTTTGCCCCAACTTACAGTGAGGTTGTCAATCTCACCGGTTTGCTGAAAACAAAGGATTAAACGTATATTGTGGAAGATAGTAATTGCTTGTGGTAATTGCATAAAGTAAACAATAAACGATAAACAATATATGGTATGTTAATGAGAAGGAATGGAGCGGGTCCACAGTTCACTAGAGGTGTTCTCCATCAGATAAATAACATGTTGGGTGAACAAATTACAGCGGAGCAATTGACAAATTGAGAATGCATAACGATGCATATACTAGACATCTTGATCTCTACGAGATTTGTTTGGGCATTACAACATGATACATAGACCATAATCCAACTGCATCTATGATTAATAATCCACCTTCAGGTTATCATCCGAACCCCTTCCAGTATTAAGTTGCAAGCAACAGATAATTGTATTAAACAAAGTATGTAAAATAAACAATACATTGCCCTAGGACAAAGGATTGTTGTTTTCTCCCTAGTAGCAACAGCACATCTATAACCTTAGAGATTTCTGTCACTTTCCCAGATTACTAGAGGCATGAACCTACTATCGAGCATAAATACTCCCACTTGGAGTTACAAGCATCTACTTGTCCAAAGAATCTACTAGCAACGGAGAGCATGCAAGATCACAAAAAAACATACACATGATAGAATCAATAATTAATCTGACATAGTACTCAATATCCATCAGATCCCCACAAACACAACATATAGCATTACAAATAGATGATCTTGATCATGAACGGAGCTCACAAGATCTAAACATGATAGCACAAAAGAGGAGAAACAACCATCTAGCTACTGTATGGACCCGTAGTCCAAGGGTGAACTACTCACGCATCACTCCGGAGGCTGGCATGGTGATGAAGAAGGACTCCAGGATGATCTCCCCTCTTTGGCAGGGTGCCGGGAAGAGCTTCGGATCCCCCCGATCTAGGGATGGAGATTGCGGCGGCTACGGACTTTTTGGTAGATTTCTGATCAGGTACTTAGGGTATCTGCCTCGAGGTGTTTATATAGGTGAAGGGGAAAGGTCGGTGGACGCCCGAGGGGCCCACACCATAGGGCGGCGCGGCCTAGGGTGGATTCGCACCAGCCCTAGGTGTGGCCGCCTCGTGGCTCCACTTCGTCTCTCCTTCGGGCTCCATGTTGCGTCTGGAAAAATAGGAACTTCGGCTTTTGTTTTGTCCAATTCCGAGAATATTTCTTTACTAGCTTTTATGAAACCAAAAACAGCAGAAAATAGGCAACTAGCACTACGGCATCTTGTTAATAGGTTAGTTTTAGAAAATGCATACAAATACCTCAAAGTGTAGACAAAACATAAGATAGTTTATACAAAACAAGCATGAAGTATAAAAAACTATAGATACATTTACAACGTATCAACTGACAACTTACAATGGTCCATTGTGGCCCACCCTTCAATGGCCGTGCACGCATGACCCATGGACATCCTTGGTCTCACACTTTGATAGTGTAACGCACCTTAGTGTCCGAGTGAAACACCTTGTATGGTCGGTGGTATTTCACCGTGTAGTCCTTGATCCACATTTGAAATTCCAACAAACTTTCAAACTTCACACCGGGATTTATCCCGTACTTTTTGGGCTTCAAATCCTTCTTACAAGATGCTCGTGGCTCGAGCACTCTACTAATTCCATCGTCAACTTGGGCCTCATCCACAAGGCTAAGATCACAGAACAATGAAGGTTGATGATCCCGACCTACTACTTTTTTATGAGATTCGGCGAATTTAACTGTTAGACCATCCTCATCCACATCTTCATCCGGTCCTTCATCCTCGGAGTCCGATGCATGACACCACAAATAAGGGAGATCATGGTCCATGTCCTCCTCATTGCAATTTGCCTCCACATCTCCTACTTCATTTTCACGAAGCCCATACTCTACCTCATCACCCTCAAAGTCATCATCCTCCATTTGAGGTGCTTCATAGTTGTCATTGTGGACAGGGCTCAAGGGAGGTTAGCTCATTGTTGTGTCATTGTAGGTTGGCTCTACGCGGACCGGGCTCAAGGGAGGTTGGCTCATTGTTGTGTCATACACATGTGGCTCACCTTCAGCCGGGCTCATGGAAGCATGCCAGTTCAAGTCAATGTGCAACCGAGCCGCAACCTTTCTTGTGGCAAATATCTCGAGTGAATTATCTTTGGATTTTGCCACCATCTCCTTATATGCACTCCAATTCAACTCGGAGTTGATAGGCATTATCTTCAATCTATTGTGATGGCCAAACCTGGCATTATACCTTCCAACCAACTCATACACATCACTAGGGTCCATCCATTTGAAATCATTCCTCACTCTTTCCACAACCTCGGCATAGGTAGGACTAGTCCCAAACACCATGACTACCTCTTCCGGGTCACACTCGACATTGCGTTTCAAGAATGTGACCTTGTCCACATGATGAACATTAACGATTCTTGCCATCTAAAAACAATGACAACAACCATTACTCATCAAAGGCAACTATATTACCACCAACAACCATAGCTACCCACTAAAACAAGTCATGCCACTTTGCTACTTCTAACATTCAAATCCTATCCCTAAGCTACAAATCTAATAACTAGAAGCAACAACATCAATCCTAGATTTCACTCCAAAGCCAAGATATAGGTAGGGATACGGTTTTAGATTTTTTGCCAAAATAGAACCAAATTGCACAGATCTATTTGGAGAAAACCAAGGGGGTCGGGGGAGATTACCTCTTGAAGCAAGGGGAAGTCCAAATCCACAGAGAAAAGCAACCGATTTGAAGGGATTCGAGTAGGGGAAGAGGAAAGAGAGAGAGAGAGAGAGAGAGAGAGAGAGAGAGAGAGAGAGAGAGAGAGAGAGAGAGAGAGAGAGAGAGAGAGAGAGACTCGGAGACGAACAGGTATGCTAAGTGGCCGTGGGATGGCGCCCGGCCGTTTTCTAGGGTTAAGGGGCATGGCGCTTTTCGCAAAAGCGCCGTCCCTACTAGCATGGCGCCCCCTGAAAAATGACAAACATTAAAACTAGGCCCGTGTGGCCCATGTCGGACGAGGTCATGGCGTTTTTTGGCGGGGGCGTCGTGCTACTGACCATGGCGCCTTCTGGTAAAGCGCCAAGGAAACAGTTCAGATCAGGAATTCTTCAAAAAATAGGTTATTTCATGAGATCATTCATTAATTAGGTTAATTCTGTAATTTTTGCCTGTTCTTTTAGATTTGGGTTGCCCATATTCTTGCCCAGGAGGGAGCTAAATGTGTTGTAATTGCCTGTGTTATGTGGGAGTATGAAGTACCTATGTGTGCTTCTGACGCTGTAATGGGTGATTTACCCTAAATTGTTTCGTAATAAAGCTGTGAACTTTTCTTCAAAAAAATCATTGATGGATTACACAGTTGTTAGAATCGTTTGTGCATTTTGCTCTTCACAGTAATAAGAAAAACCTCCAAGATTCTAAATAATATATTACACACGCACAATTAATGTCCTGAGCTTTTGACACTTATTTTCGGACGGTAATAGTAAATTGCATCATATCCACCGACAATTGCAAACTCAAGAGACACATTAAGTTGACGTGTCATCCTATTAATAAAAAGTTGGATGAACATACTCCTTTCGTCCACAAATAAGTGTACTTCTAGCTTTTATATAAGTCAAACTTTATTAAATTTGATCAATTTTATAGATAAAATATGGCGATATATATTACATCAAATTGTTATATTATGAAACTAAATTTAAAAACATATTTATCAATACGAACTTAGAGCCTTTAGGACAAAGCTAAAAATACATTTATTTGAGGACAGAGGGAGTAGCCATTTTCTCTAATGGTGGAACCCTCCAGGCTGATGGACCTAGAAATCTAGGATAAGTACAATGTAATGGGGCGGCGTTGGACTCTCCCTGTTAAGATAGTACTATACTAGTAGTAGTGTAGATCATTGATAATTGATAATTATGGCATGATAATTATGGATAGATCAGGTTAAATTAAGGCAGGAACGACAAGTCATCTGATCTCTCTAGCTGAGTCACCAGCTGCATGCGGCTGCTTCTAGAAACTGCTCGCTCCTTATCCCCTTGAATTGGATATGAAGATATTATCAACTTGTCTTGCTTCACTGCCTTGTTGCTCGTCTCGGTGTGGCTGCAGCATCTTATGGACTACACGTTTGTCGGAAAAAAAGGCGTGAGACGTTTTAGTTTTGCTGCAACCAAAGTACTCCATAGGCCCCCCCACCTCCGCACGTTTCTAGAGGCACCCACCTTGAGAGTCTTCCCGTGCTTTCCGGGCCGACCCATCGTCCCCTCCGTCGGAATAGCCGGCTGGAGGTGGACATGGAGAGGCGCCGGCTTTAGGTTTAGATGTAGGTTGTCTTGCAGTAGGGTTGTGCGGCTTCTTGCCGTAAATGCGCGTTCTTAGGGAGGCGGATGTCTAGATCTTTTGCCCAAGATCCGGCGATGTCGCTTGTTCTCCTCGCGGTGCTCCGGTGGTCGGAGCGGATGACGATATGGAAGAAGGCGGCTCCTCGAATAATGGGCTTCTTAGGAGCCTTCTTGATTCTTGATGGTGGCATGCGAGCCCTCATGGCCGGCCGTGGTGGCGGGGTGAGGCGAAGTGGTGCGGCGGCTGTTAGGCCTCTCTGGCCGGGCCGTGGCGGCGAGGAGAGGCTATTTATGGCGTCGGCGTTGTCCCGCTTTGCTCCTTCGAGATGGTGCGGTGGCGGGGTGGTGGCCACAGTCGGATCGAGGAGTTGTCGCTTCTTGCTCGCCATGGTGACGAGATTGAGCAGATCTTCCTCGTCTGCGACCTCTGCTCTTCGCTTCTTTGAGGCGTTGTCTAAGCCTCCGGAGCTGGAGCATGAGCTCCTGCGGTGTTCTCAGCGTCGGCCTCAATCCGCCGCTATCCAGGCCAAGATGGTGGCCACACGCGCTCGGCATCGTCATATGCTTGAGCATGTTCAACCTCCGCTTGAGGCTCTTCTGCGGCTCACAGTGCGGCATTTATGCCTCCTGCGCAACCAAGTGGTCTCGTCCCGGTTGGGTGGGATGGCGCCACTCGAGCTGCCGTCGCCAGCGAGTTCAAGGGCTTGATTGCTTTTTGGCAATCCTTTTTAGGGTGTTGCTTGCAAATTTGAGGGGCTTAGTTGTAATTTCTGCTTTCTCTGTTTGCCTCCTTGTAATTGTACACCCTCCGCTGGAATAGAATGCTCCAGGCCCTTCGGGGCCTTATCCGTTCAAAAAAAAAAAAAAAAAAAAAGAGACGTTTTAGTTTTAGCAAATGACACCACACAACTTTGTAACAAAACTGTTCCACCGTGCCATAGCAAGATCGAGAGGGACTTGATCCGAAGACAAGTTTAAACACAGAAAAATAAGAGGAGCTCCACGCCTCGTTCAAAATACACCGGAGGTGTTAAAAAATTAATTAAGTGATACTACTACATCTGAGGCTAAACTGAGACGTTTCCAATTTGATGTACTAAACCGAACCATTGCCATCAAGTTAATGTATCACCTGTGTATTTCACTCCAAAGGATACTACACTTGTTGGTATCTACCCAGACACTTCACAAAGCCAATGTCGTGGCACGTGGCAAATCTCGAACGAGCCAAATGTGTGGGTTTTCAAGAACAAGTCCCCCATACCCGCGATGTTTGTTTCCATCATCAAGGCCAAGGCGTCGCTTACTCGCTTTGGGCGAGGGCCGACTTCAAGCACCTAGATTTTTTTATTGTCAGGCAGAGTAGGTTTATGTTTTGCCCATTTCTTAAAATAGCTTTCGTCCCACTGTATTAATATAGCAATCATACACATAGTACGAGAGTTCGACGGGATGAAAATGCTAGGACAACAACAAGAAAAACATGCCCAAAAAAAAGAAACATAGATAACGGTAAATCGACTAAACTATGACGATCTGAGACCGTTGCGCCCACCGGCTATGTCCCACCGCGCTCCAAGCCCTCGATGCGCCCCATACCAAGCAGCACCCTCGTGGAGAGAGGCGTCGTCGCACGACGCTACTACCTGAACCAGCGTACTGGACCTAGGGTTTCCCCGGCATTCAGGGCACAGTGGAAAGAGGATCTCCGCAACGCCCTCCAAGAAGGAAAGACGCCGCTCGAAAGCGGCACGGCGACAATGTTGGATGATCCGACAAGGATTTCTCCCGATCCCCTCCTATCAAAGGCACCTGTGGCATCCCGCAAAACCACTACTAGAAAATCGCGTTGAATTTGGGCATTGCATCGTCATCATCATGCATTGTTCGCCAAAACTATTTTCGAAAACCCCGATTTGTTTTCCAAACGCCCCATCTTTTATTCAAACGCCAAACCCCGGGGCTCCGGAGTATTTTATTTTGTTGCTATCGGTTTGCAAATGTACTAATTAAAACAAATAAAATTTATAATTATTTTTGTAGGGGCAGTCGAACGGGCCAACCCGACCCGAACGACCGCCCCAGTTTTTCTAAATCGGCCCAACCTGTCCCGCTCCTAAATCCTAGAGTAACCAACTATTCTACCCACCCCTACCTGGCCACCTCACTCCCCCCAATCAGAACTTGCCAACTCCCCCTCCCCCAAATCCCCACCATTCCCATGCTGCCACATCAGCCCCCCCTTCTCTCTTCTCTCTCTCCCTCTTTTTCTCTCTCCCAGCAGCCAACCCCCCGGCCCCACGCCTGCTCCCTCCCTCTCTTCTTTCCTCACCGAGCCAGCCTCACCCACTCTCCCTGACCCGTGGGCCCCTTCTTTCCTGGCCCGCGCCTGCCTTCCCACCAACTCCCCACCGCGCCACCTGGGACCCACCCGGCCCCACCTGCACGTCGCCCTCCCCTGTTCTTCTTCCACCGCACCTGCCCCGCGCCGTCCTCTCCCTCGGTTCTCTCTCTCCTCCCCGTGGCCGCATCCTTCCACCTCCTCTCTCTTTTCCGGCTCGCTCCGCCGCCCCCTCCCAGCAAGCCTGCACGCGCTCCCCTCGCTCCCCCGCCTCGCCGGCCGCTCTAGCCCCTCCCTCTGAGCCCGCACGCGACCGCTCCCGTCCCCCTGCGCCGGCCGCCGCTTCCGCCCAGCGCCGCTCCGCCCACCTCCGCAAGCGCCCCGGGCAGCCACGATCTGCCCCACCCCGACGCAGACGCCGCCGCCCCGGCTCGCCCCGACCCCTTCACCGTCGCCCCGGCTCGCCCACGACCCCGACGCCACGCCTCCCCCCCCCTCGTGTTCTCTCTCCCTCGCCGCTCCGTCCCCAGGCGCCGAGGCCGCCTCTCGCCTCGCCTGCCCCGACGCAGCGCCGGCGCCGCGACCCCTGCAGCCTGCCCCGCCGCCTTCGTCTCTGGCGTCTCCCTCACCGGCCGCCAGCGCCTCGCCCAACCGCCGTCCTCCTCCGTAGCCCCGGCGACCGCCTGTCTCCTCGTCTCCGCCCTCCGCGCGCGCCCGTGCTCCGGCCGTCTCCGCTCAGAGCCGCCAGCTCGCCGCGCCGCCGCGGGGCCGGGCCGGCCCTCTCCTGCAGCAACCCCTGCGAGCCCCGCAAGCCGCAGGCACACGCCGGCCCACCTCTCTGGCCGTACGGCGCTGCTCGATGCGCCCCGACGCGTACCAGTGCGGGCCCAAGTTGTGCCGTGTTGCATGGTCTCCACAATGCAAGGGTGCGACACCCTCTTCGTTGGCAAGTTTTCCCCCCCCGGAGATAGAACATGGTGTCGCCAAGGGACCATGCCGGATCCGGCACCACCCAAAGAGCCACCAACAAGACCTTCGACCCAGGACGTCCCAACCGCTTCACCAAACGCCGAGTTTTTCCCGGTGCCGAGACCACGAGTCCTCCTTCACGGAAACCCCAAGTACTCCGTCCAGGACCCGACGAGATCGTCGCCCCAGGCATAAAGTTCTCAACCCCGCAGGCCGGACCCCGTGGACCGACAAGTGCTTCTGCACGGATACAACAAGAGCTTCGCCATGGAATCGCCAAGAGCCACCGGCGCCATAACCAAGACCGACAGCGTCACTCGAGAACTCCGACATGGAACACCAAGACCTCGTTCACGGATGCCATGATCTTCGACACGGACGCCGAGACCCCGATGCGCCAAGACCTACCCGATACCCGAGAACGAAACCGTCGAACCCTGGACCCCGGACCCTGTCGGGCCCCGAACCCCCGGAACCCCAAGATCGTCGAGCCCCCTAAATGTGTGAATCCTTTCCGAAACCCTATTTTATAACATGATAACAACTTGATGCATATTTAATTGTCATCTCGCATGCATATCCGTGGTTTGGGGGCCTTATGCCGATTCACCTAATAATTAAATATGGGGCCCATATGCCGGCAAATCTAGTCTCATATCGGCCTCATTTAAACATGTGTAGCGAACCGACTCTATCTGTTACATTGTTAAACAACATTTAATTTGAGGGGCTTCTAAATAACTTGAACCATCCAACTAATTAATGTCGGGACCCCGGCTCCGCTTAATTTGACCTAATTGCATCGCACCTTGCCATGTCATCCATCATACATGCATCATGCCGATCTTCTGCCGTTTTATTAAATATTGCATCCGGTGTTTCTTCTAGTGTTTTGCTTCTTCGCGGATAAGGCCGTTGAGTTGATGTGAGCTCCCGATCTTCTGGAAAACCTTCGACAATGTTTTCAAAGAGCATCTCCCTTTCTACCTATCTTACTTTTATAGTATTTACTTCCTCTTGTTGATCTATTGCTATCTGCGTTGCGATGCTTTAGTTTCAGACTGTGATATCCCCGCACTTTATATTGCCTTGGACACATCCTATTACCCGTTGTTTGGTAGATAGTTGGACTTATGGCGTCGAAGTTGCTTGATCAAGTCTTGATGTGTGTCATATGCCACGATTCTTGATGTATTGCCGCATGTTGATGTTGGAGATGATTCTAGTTTTACTTATCGTCACTTTACTTTCGTTTAACAACTAAAATTGAATAAGCGAGGCATTGGGTGATAGATAATATTTGGTTTCGAACGCCCACTTGTGTCCCAGAAGACCCCGAGTACTTGATAATGCCTTGTTTTTGCGCTATCCACATCCGGAGGTATATGGGACCCCGAGCCGAGCTTGATTAGTCTTATTTCTTGGGGCCACAAACTAGTTTGAGGTTTTATTACTATCTGTACTTATGCCATGCTTTATCGCTTTATTTACGATCAGCGAGGAGCACATCAGATCATTTAGGACATAATGGCCCGTTTTAGCGGTGTCGACAAGCCCACCACACTTTCGGTTCCCTGCTCACGGTAGTCTCCATAACCTTGAGGCCGCCTGAGCTTGCTTACTCGTCATGATTCTACTCTAAGTGGCCTCAAATATTTCCGAATCTGTGATTGTTCAGTCGTGAAAGCCTCGTTGGGTTTTGATTTGGTTTTTCCGAGGTTGATCGAGCGTGTGTTGCTATTGGTGCACCCCGGCCGGGTAAAAACTTTCTGAAAGCCGTGTCCGCGGATATGGACGACTTGGAGCACAGTATCTCGATCATAGACAAGCATAACTAAAGTTTACTGCTATTAATTTGATTTATAATGACTAGTAATCAGCCTCACTATAATGGAATGGCTAATTAATACTGCTCACAATTGCTTGTTTGGTTGTCGCTTGCGACAAGTATACCTGACTAGTAAGTATTGCAACTACAACGAATTGGCTGAATAAAAGTACCAACAACTGCTGGGTTTTGGGTTTATCTCATGCTATCTGCACCTGATTAGTAAGAGTTACAACTACAACGGAATGGTTAACTAAAAGTGCCCACTGCTTACCTTTTCAGGACGATTATTTAAACCTGACTAGTAAAGTGCCGCAACTATAACTGAACAAGTAAAACTGCCAACCGCGTGAGTTCCTCGGTTGACTTCCTCGTTTGGTCTCGAGGGGGAAACACCAGGATGGGTTGGTTGGTGTTAGTTTCAGGTTGGATCCGGATAGGTCATTCTTACCCCTCTCTGATTGCCGCCAGTTGTATCGAGTCTCTATAGGTTGTTCGATTGCCGCCACGCCGCTTCACCACCATACCTATGTAGGCGAGACTTGAATTCTAGCCTCGCCGTGTCGCCTCGATCGACGCCTCTTCTTTGTTTTCTTTGCCCTTTGTCGCACCCTTTGTTAAGCGGTTTTGAGATCGACGCGTTAAGGTGGTTACCTTCCGGCTTGGCCTCGGGGTTATGGACGCCATTGGTTATTCTTGAGGCTCTTAGCCCATTTGCATCTTGTCCGTAGTCGGACGCCTATCGCTTTTCAAGGTGATTTGGATCTTGTATATTATATCCGTATTCTTGACTCTTGGAGTCATTATATATATCTGCTCATGGGTCCCATCGAGGACTGTTGTGTAATGTTATTACTTCGTTTTCCACCCGCACGAAAGTGCCTGGTGGGCACCTTTGAATCGTTTCTATGCGGGTTTGGTGAATTTTGCCCGAACTTGCATAGGTCCGATTCTGAGGGTGTTACAGCACCCCGAGGCGCAACGGAGCACCACCACCAACCTCGTCGCCCACGACGCCAGCACGCTCTCGGATGCACCATCGTCATCTCTTCGAGGACCTTGGTGCGTGTCCTACAAGATGGAGGTCAACGCCATCGCTTAACAAGGGACCGCAACATCGCAGCCGTGTGGGGGGACCAACCTCCACCACCTAGAGGTGGTAGTCGGCCGGACAGAGCATCCGGGGCACATCAGGCCTCGGCGGGCCCGGTCAGGCCCAGACCGAGCAGCCCTAGTCACACCACTTCAACAGGCAGGTCGCGACATCGATGTTCCAAGTACCAGCACCGTCGCCGCCATCTCCAGGAAGTGGAGCAGCCGCCAGCACACCAGCCCGCCCAGGCCTAGATGGGGCCCGAGGGGCCCAGATCTGGGCCTGGGAGGCCACTCTGGCGCCTGCCATAGAACTGCTCTATCCCGCCACAGAGCAGGTGCCGCCATCCCTTCGCCCTCCTCCCCCTCCCGACAACGTGACATACCGTCTTCCGCGGAGCATCGCCGTCGGTGAGGAGAGGTCACCACGGCGCCGTCCAAGATCTACAAGGCGAGCTTGACACCTGCCGCCACCGTGGGCACAACAGCCACGAGCACCACCACCTGCCGCTGCCTCGAGATACATGTTGGAGATATGCCCAAGAGGCAATAATAAAGTGGTTATTATTATATCTTCATACTTATGATAAATGTTTACATACCATGCTATAATTGTATTAACCGGAAACATTAATACTTGTGTGATTTGTAAACATAAAAGAGTCCCTAGTGAAGCCTCTTGTTAAACTAGCTTGTTGGTTAATATATGATCATGGTTTCCTAATCATGAACATAGAAGATGTTATTAACAACAGGGTCATATCATTAGGAGAATGATGTGATGGACATACTCCTATAGTTAAGCATAGCATAAAGATCAAGTCATTTAATATAGTTCATTTGCTATAAGCTTTCTGATACATAGTAACCTAATTCCTTCGACCATGAGATCATGCTAATCACCATCACCGGAAGGATGCTTTGATGACATCAAGCACCACACCGTAACTGGGTGGCTATAAAGGTGGCATTGAGTGTTCGGAAAGTATGTGTTGAGGCACATGGATCAAGAGTGGGATTTGTCCATCCATATGACGGATAGATATACTCTGGGCCCTCTCGGTGGAATGTCATCCAATTAGCTTGCAAGCATGTGACTGGCTCACAAGGGATCACATATCACGGGAACGAGAAAAGAGTACTTATCGGTAACGAGGTTGAACTAGGTATGCAGAGATACCGATGATCAAAACCTCGGATAAGTAAACTATCGTGAGACAAAGGGAAATTGGTATCGTATGTAAGTGGTTCATTCGATCGCAAAGTAATCTTAGAAATATGTGGGAGCCATATGAATTTCTAGATTCCTCTAGTGGTTATTGATCGGAGAAGTGTCTCGGTCATGTCCGCATAATTCACGAACCGTAGGGAGACACACTTAAGGATTCGATGTTGTTGAGTAGTTATGGAATGATGAGAAAGAGACCGAATGTTGTTCGGAGTCTCGGATGGTATCCGGGTTATCACGAGGAGATCCTGAATGGTCCGGAGAATAAGATTCATATAAGGAAAGATCTATTTCAGAGTTCGGGAATGATTCCGGTGTTTTCACAAGGAATGTTCTAGAAGGGTCCGGAAGGTCCGGCACTCCAGAGGGGAAGGGTACATGAATGTGTCATGACAATGTGGAATGGTTGCATCATGTACTAGGTCACTTGGCTGGGGAAAATAAAGAGAGAAATCAAATCCAAGTTTGAAAGTCAAACGCCAATTTGAAAAGTCAAATCTGAAGTTTGCTTGGTGGAGGGAGAGTAGGAAACCTACTTGGGGAGGAAGTCCCACTCCCTCCCACCCGCCGGCCATGAGGAGGAGTTGGAGGAGGACTCCCTCCTCCCCAAACCGCCTCTCCCCTCCTATATAAGGAGGGGTAGAGCGCCCCCTCTACCTACACCTAAAAACCCTAGCCTAAGGCGCCACCACCACCACCAAGTGCTGCTGCCGCCACCACCTAGGGATCTCCTTCCAAGTCGCCGAGTTGGGGTATCCCAAACCCTAGCCGCCGGCTGCACCTCTCCCCTTGGTGCCTCTAAACCCTAGATCGCCAAGGCCCTTGTAACTACCTCGGTGAACTACGCTCCTAGATACAAGCCTGGATGAGTGGCAGTGGTTGAAATAGTACGGTGGGGCCCTAAAAGCCACTCACTGGTAGTCCTTTCAGACGTCCCAACCACTACCCTCTCAACGGGACCTGCAGACGGGCGTGGTCAAAGCGAAGGATCAACTACGTACACAAGTGGGTATGTACGCAAGCCGCCATACAAGAGTACATCAGAGCCATACCATCTAGAAAGAAAGGAAATATAGCAACGCCATACGGCAAGATTCAAATGACCTAGATAAATCTATATTTTAGGATAACTCCTCATACAACACACATCAGAGTATCATGCGGAACGGCAAATGTAATCCGAGTACGGATAAGAAGCAAATCGGCATAAGATGCCATAGAAATAAGCACATCCCAACTATGGTCTCACGGATCCCGTTCGAATCTCTACACCGAACGATCGTTGCCCACATCTTGGCTTCTTCCACCCAAAGATCCGTTCCGTGAAGGTACCGTCCATCCGAACCAAGAATTTATCGTGAGACCCTAAGGGTACTCACAAGTCTTAATGCCTCTAAAGGGGACACAACTGGGTGACGCAATTGCAGCGAAAGATAAACCCTAGCAGTTCTCAGATAACGCTAACCATCCGCCTAACCAATGATAGGCGGATGTCCGTGAATTAAGTACAACAGTTATAATGGTAATCTCATCCGATCCATCCTCCTCCTCGCTACCAACAAGGAAGCGGATAACAACCCCTTCCGCTTGGCAATTTTATTAGCCATTCCATGAGTGTTGCACTATTTACTAGTCATATTACTTAGTCATTAAGGGTACTTTAGTTATGCTTGTCTATGTTCGAGAACTGCTCCAAGTCGCCCATATCCGCGACACGGCTTTGAAAGTTTTACCGGGTGCACCAATAGCAACACACGCTCGATCAACCTCGGAAAAACCAAAACAAAACCCAACGAGGCTTTCACGACTGAACAATCACAGGATTCAGAAATATTTCAGGGGGCCACCCCTTGTAGTACACCCGCAACGAAGTAAGCAAGCTTCGAGACGGACCCAAGGTTTGTGGGGCCGGTGGTAAACGACAGCAGATCCCCAAACAGGGATTGTCGATACCACGTAAACGGGTCACAATTCCTAAACAGTACAGTGTGCTCCTCGCACAATTTAAATACATAAGTAGCATGGCATAAGTACAGGATCGTAAACAAAACCTCAAACTAGTTTGTGGCCCCAAGGAATAAGACTGAATCAAGCTCGCCTGTGGGTCCCATATACCTCCCGGATGTGGATAGCGCGATAAATCAAGGAACAGGAATCAAGTACTCGGGGTCTTACGGGACACAAGTGAGCAGGAAAAACCAAATAGCAGATGTTGCTCACCGGTGCCACTTTCTTTAGTTATCCCAGAACTACTAAGGTTAAGTTGTTTAGGTACCTCATTGTTCAACAGACTCTCACATACCCTACACATGCTGTTCTACGACTCGCATGGCTCAAACAACTCCTGTAGTAATGGCTCATGGGATGGGGAAACAAGCTTGGTGGGGTTTAAAAGTAAAGGCTATGCATACTTGGGATTCATTTTAATGCAATCGCGACTCATTGATGCAAGAATAAGATAGAGGCAATAGGTATTGTATGTATGCAAGCATGTGGAAGTGCTTGCCTGTTAACTCAGTTGTAGCAAGGGACGGATCTGGGTAGTGCTCCTGGTTCTCTTGATATAACCCCCGCCGGTTCATCCGAGAAAACCAAACAAACAAGGCCAACATGAATATAGAGCACAAGCATCTGAATAAGATGCGTCAAGCAAACAATCATGCCATGATGAATGATGCACAATTTACATGGCAAGAAGGTAGCATGGCATAGTAAGGTGTGGAAGGCAAGTAACAACATTTTAATGGGGTTTTGGAATCACATTTGTTGCCATAATGGTTGATGTTCATTATATTTTTATATGATGCATGCTGCAATTGAAGTCATGGATATCATAAACAGAAAGGTCTCGTCGAGCTGATCATTTTAGACATATCATTTGCTTAATTTGGAATTATAAAACACAAGTTATTAATTATTTAAATTCTAGTGGCATTAGTTGTAATTTAATTAAACTTGGAATTTTACTTGTGCAAAAGGCAAAATGGATGGCATATTTGGATTCCTCTCATTTTCCTGATCTCAAAACATATATCATTTGCCTAATTTGGATTTATACTTGAAAAGTTATTTAAATTACTGGTTTGAATTTGAATTTAAATTATTTAAACCAAATTTGAATTAACCAGACGCAGAAAAACCTTTTTCACTCAGACCAACCTACCCTGGTGCACTTAGGTGGGCTGGGATCTGCCCACATGGCCTGAGGGACTGAGGGACATGGTTGAGATTTGAAGAACTCAGGAGCCTTTTTATAAAAAGCATCTGACGCTGACAGAGGGCCCCGAGGACCGCGGTTTTAGAAAGAAAGAAGGCAGGGGGTTTTCGGGCAGATGGGCACGGTGGCTGTCTGGTGGGCCTAGAGGGGGCGCGGTTGAGGGAAAACAAAAAATGGAGGGGGTTTGTGGAAAAGGGCATCGAGCCTGTTCTTCTCGCGCAGATCCGGCACGCGCGCGGTGTGGCGAGGACGGAACTCGAACCCGCGACCGGGGGCGCTTGCGCGGACGCGGAGCCGCTGCGGTGGCTGCGGGTTGGTGATGGGGAGGGGGGCGCGCGCTAGATATGGTGGCCGCGACTGGGAGCTAGCAGATACGAACACGCCGCCGACGCACAGAGAGCGCTCGACACAAGGAGCTGCTCGAACAAGGCAAGACGGCGACGACGAGGTTGTCAGGGGGTAGGGATGCTCACCGCGAGTCTGCCGGTGACGCGGCGAGGCTCGGGTGCGCGATCAACCGCGGGCACGGACCGTTGAGCTAGGGTTTCGGCGGCGCCGACGGGCAGGGGCTGGGCCGTCTCATCCTCGCGTCTGGTCTGTGGGCGCAGCAGCTCAGGGCTTCTCGACACCTTGCGGCAACACGCCACCGGCTAGAACGACGGGACAGTGGTAGACGGGTGGTGTGTGTGGCGAGTGGGGGTGGAGAAGGAGGCGGAGGAGGGAGCAGGCAGGGTCCCCGGGCGGATCTGGGACGCTACTGTGAGGCCAGGGGAGGATAAGAAGAGAGGGGCAGGTGGTTGCGTGGGAAGGCTGGCAGGTGCCACCTTTCGCTCACGTGCTCGACACGGCAGCCAGGGCAAGGCAGGGCACCGTGGGGGGCGGGGTGGGGTAGGCGAGGCCGGTGGTAGACAGTGGCGGGCTGGGCAGGTGAGGCAGAGAGGGTGAGGAAAAGAGGGAAGGGGAGAGGGGCCGGTTCGGCTAGGGCTAGGGTTGGGGTCCCTTGGGCGTGTGGGGGGTAGCTAGGTGGTTGCTGGGGTGGGGCCTGCATGGCAGGTAGAGAGAGGGGCCGAGAGAGAGGAAAAGGGGCATGGCATGGGGAAACATGCTAGGTAGAAGGAAGGGTAGCTAGGGTTCTTGCTAAGGGGAGATGTAGATTAGGGGGAAGGGTGGCTTAGTGTTTAGGTTTAGCTAGGATGGTTATGGCATGGTGTAGTTTTAGGGTTTTTACTAAGGGGGTAAGAAAAAGGGAGGTGGTGCTTAGGTTGATCTAGCATGCTTCAAACAAGCCTCAACATGATCAAAGCAAACAAAAGAGGGAGAGAGAGATGAGATGATGGGGTGTTCCTTGGTCCATGCATGATCCAATCAATGGCCAAACAAGAACCAAGAAAAGGGGTGGTTTGTGTTGTGCATGCCACATAGCACATGTGTGTGCATGGAGCATGGGGTAGGGGTTTAGCTAAAGGGACGAAGAGAGTGAGATGGTTTTGATGAAGAAACTACAAGCCCAACAAGATTAAGCAAAGGAAAAGGTGCTCCACTTAAAATGCAAGCAAACCCAAATACTGGAAAAAGGTGTTCCTTGCATGGCCCATGCAAAAATAATTAATGCCAAATTATCCTTGTGAAAACAATATTATAATCATGGCATTATCCATATGCATTCCCAATAGATGGGCAAGGCCAAGCAAAGGTTATGGTTGTAATCCAAACAACCAATCATGAGCTAGAGATAAAACAACAAAATACCAAGCTCAGATTAGTTGGATGGTGGAATTATAAGGTGGTGAAAGAAAAAGGTGGTGGAGTCAATAAGAGAGATGCCCTCAACTCAACTTGGGCATTTAACAATATATCAAGAGCCAAATACAATATCAAGAGGCAAATACAATTAATCATGCACATGAGAGAAGAACCAAACAAGAAAGGGTTTTATATGATGCTCAAATGCAAGGTGACATGATGACATGAGCATGATATGATGATGATGCAACAATTATATGTTGGAAGTGGCCCTTTTTATTATTATAACATGTAGCATTACAGGGGTTAGACAACTGGGATGCTACATCCCTCTCTCATACTCCACCATACTCGCTCTGGCTTAGGCGAATCCCTGCGGGATCTCCCCTCTACTTCCGACACCACGTCGTCGTGCTGTCGGAATCACGAGGAGAGTTCTACAACCTCCGCTGCCTGCTGGAACAAGGGAGAGGAAGGTATTTATTGAGTACCGAACGTGTGACCGACTGCGGAAGCGCTGCCGGAACACAGCGCCGGAAGGATCGTCTACGCGATCTTGAGATCGGAAGTGTACGACTACATCATCCACGAGAATCTGCTCTCGTTAACCGGTTTGGATCTTTGTGGGTTAGTACTCTATCGACTCGTTGCTACAATCTAGTAGATAGATCTTGGCTTGTGTGTGTTCATGCGATAGAAAAATTTTGTTTTCCATGCTACGAACCCCTACAGAGGTATCAGAGCCGTGTCTATATGTAGATCTATTGCACGAGTAGAACACAATGGTCATTGTGGGCGTTGATGCTTTTGTTGTCGATTGCTTCTTGTGTACTTTTGATCTTGCGGGATGGTGGGATGAAGCGGCCCGGGCTAACCTTACATGACATCGTTCATGAGACTTGCTCCACGCTTGACATGCAACTTTTATTGCATAAGTGGCTTTGCGGGTGCCTGTTTCTCCCAACATAGTTAAGATTCAATTTACAACGGGTGATTGACAATACTAGTATCAATGTTGTGGTTCTTGTTCGTAAGTTAGAGCGACACTTATTGAAAGCCCCAAACCACGTAAAACATGCAAAGAAAATTAGAGACGTCTAACTTTGTTTTGCAGGGGTGTGCTGTGATGTGATATGGCCATGATTGTGATTATATATGATGTATGCAATGTCCCTTATTGTAAGTTGGCAACCGGTAGGAGCCATATGGTTGTCTTTTAAATTCCGTTAAGACCTGCATGTCTATTCAAAGAAGTTGTAATAGTTGATCCTAGTGGACGACAACCATAAAGCGGCGCCATTGACCTTGACGCCACACCGGTGATGATCGAGATCATGTTCGTGCTTGAAGATGGAGATCGGAAGCACAAGAAGAAAGGCCATATCATATCGCATATTATGAATTGCATGTGATGTTAATTCTTTATGCATCTTGTATTGCTTAGTTAACGATGATAGCATTATAAGATGATCCCTCAAGCACACAAATTTCAAGTTTTAAAGTGTTTATCCTTAGTAAGTGTAACACCCTCAGAATCGGCCCTATGCAAGTTTCAGCGCTTCCCGCCAAACCCGCATAGAAACGATTCAAAGGTGCCCACCAGGCACTTGCGTGCGGGTGGAAAACGAAGTAATATCATTACACAATAGTCCTCGATGGAACCCACAGAACAGATATATATACAACACGACTCCATGAGTCAAGAATACAGATATACAGAGCAAAGATCCAAATCACCTTGAAAACGATACAGCGTCCGAGTACGGACAAGATGCAAATGGAGCTAAGAGCCCTGAAGAATAACCAATGGCGTCCATAACTCGCCTGTGCCAAGCCGGAAGGGTAACCCTGCTAACGACGTCGATCTCAAAACCGCTTAAACAAAAGGGTGCCGACAAAGGGCAAAGGAAAAGAGAGAGCGGTCAAGATCTTGAGGCCAAGACACGGCGAGGCTAGAATGTCCTCGCCTACACAGGTATGGTGGATCGGCGTGGCAAGATGCACTAAACAACCTATAGAGACTCGATACAACTAGCGGCTATCAGAGAGGGGTAAGAAAGACCTAATCGGAACCAACCTGATACCACCACCAAACATACCCATCCTGGTGTTTCCCCCTCGAGGCCAAACGAGGGAAGTCAACCGAGGAACTCACACCGTTGGCAGTTTTATTGATTCGGTTATCGTTGCAGCTATTACTAGTCAAGTATAGATAGTCATCCTGATGTAATAAGCAGTGGGCAGTTTTATTTAACCATTCCGTTGTAGTTGCAACACTTACTAGTCAAATACATTAGCATGAGATATCCCAAACCCAGCAGTTGTTGGTACTTTTATTTAGCCATTCCGTTGCAGTGAAGCTGATTACTAGTCATATCGGATACAAGTCAATTTATAACAGTAAACTTTAGTTATAGTTGTCTATGATCGAGACCTGTGCTCCAAGTCGTCCATAACTGCGGACACGGCTTCTCGAAAAGATTTAACCCTGCAGGGGTGCACCAAAGTTTCCACACGCACCTACACCCTTGTTGTCGGATCAGGTAGGTACAAGATCACAAAACATACACCCAACGGTATGTCGGCGGGGTTTCGGACACGACGCTTCCTGCACCCAAAAGCACGGGCCACCCCACTAAGCTACCCGCAACGGTTGGCCGGCTCGAACGGACCTGTGGTTTGCGCTGGTAACGATCGGGAACCCAAACTCTCGGGCTTGTCGATACCGCTGAAAACACTCCGCTTACCTAAACAAGACAAAAAGATTGCACAATTTAAATAAAGCAAAGCATGGCATAAGTACGTAATAAAGAATAAATCCCCAAACTACTTTGTGGCCCCCAAGACAATACTTGGAATCGTACTAAATCGATGGGGTGCCCATACACCCCACGTGGTTAGCGCTTGATCTCGGATGTGTCAAGAACTCGGGTCCCACGGACACTAGTGGGCGGTTAACAACCAAATAACATCTATTGCCCACGGTGCCTCTGCATTTACCTACTTCAATTTTAGTTATTAAACGAATTAAAGCTATGATCATCTCCAACATTAAACATGCGGCAATACTCCAACAACTGTGGTACTGGACGACACGCAACACTTGAGCAAGCGATCACGACGCCGCAAGTCCCACTATCTACCAAACAATGGTAATAGGATGTGTCCAAGGCAATATAAGGCTGCAAGGGATATCACGGGTACGAAAACTAGAGCATCGCAACACAGATAGCAATAGATCAACAGGAGGGAATAAATACTATAAAAGTAAGATAGGTAGAAAGGGGGATGTGCTCGCCTGAAAACATTGCCGAAGGTTCATCCGAAGATCGGATCGACACTCGCATCAACTCAACGGCCTTATCCGCGAAGAAGCAAAATACTAGAATAAACACCGGATGCACTATTTAATACAACGGCAGAAGATCGGGCATGATGCATGTATGATGCATGACATGGCAAAGATGCGATGGAATTATGCAATATTAAGCGGAACCGGGGTCCCAACAATTAATTAATAGGTTCATGTTGTTTAGCTACCCCGCAATTTAATTGTTGTCTTAACAGGACAAAACATGGCATCGGTTCGCTACACCAATTTAAATGGAGTTCGGAATGAGACGCAGATATCCCGCATAAACACTCCATATTTAATTTAGGTGAATCGCCTAAATGCCCCCAACAACCACGTTATGTATGCGAGTATGACAATTAAATATGCGACAGCAATATTATTTATAAAATAGGGCTTCGAGAAAAAGGGGTCACACATGGAGGTTCGGCGATATTGGCTCCAGGGGTTTGGTTCGGTCTCGACGCCGGGATCGGTCTTGGTTTTGGTCTTCGGATCCGTGTGGGTGATCTTGGCATTCCGACTCCAATGTCGAGGACGTACTTGACACGACGTCGATCTTGTCGCCCCAAAGATTTTGATAGTTTCTAGGTACATGGATGCGGCACCGATTGTGAAGATCTTGGGGTTTTTGGTTCCGTTGTCATCAACGAACTTGAATTAGCACATGGGTCTTTGGGCCGATCTTGGCTTGCACCTCTTCGGAAAAATCTTGGTGTTTTTGTGTCTGGCGGATACTCACCAAAACACGAGCAACAAACCAGGAGGTGAGGAAACAACGACGACAACCTAGCGCGGGGCTACAGGAAGGAAACACCTTGGATAACGCTAGTTCTTGCACAAACACACCCCACGAGCACACACCGTGCCAGAGGACATGCGGCTCGTGACGACGCCATGGCGCGGAGGAGGCTTAGCGCGGGACAGCACACGCGGGCTCGGGGCACTGTAGGGAGGCCGAGGCCGCGCGATGCAGCAGAGCCTCGCAGGGACGATGCCGACGAGGCGTAAGACACTGTACAAGGACCGGGCGATGAGGGGACCAGCTATGCAGAGGCAGGAGGCGCCGTGGATGGGGACCCTCCGATGGGGGGGCTTGCGGCATCGGGCGGAGGTGCACCTCCATCCCTGGGTGGCCAGCTGCGGCAGCTCGCTGGCGAGGAAGCTCAGGGGCGAGGGGAGGTGGCCGGTGAGGCATGCGACCGGTTGCAGAGGCGGCGGGGAAGGGCGGCGACGGTTGCCTCTGAGGGAGAGAGGCGACCGTCGCTGGCTTGTGGAAGGTGTAGCTAGCGGCGACGCTCATGCGGGGGAAGATGAGAGGCGAGGGGAGAAATCGGGGAGGACGGGAGCGGGGATTTGGTGGGCACGAGGAAGGACGGGGACGAGCGAGCCGGGAGTTGCGAGCGGGGAAGAGGATCGACCGCACGCTGGGCTCGAGGAAGGAACGTGGTCCGCGGGGCTCACTGGCGAGGCGGAGGGTGGCTCGAGGCCAGGCGGCGGCGGGGTTGCAGAGGATCGAGAGGTGGAGGCGGGGGTTGTGGCTGATGGGAGCGAAGCGAGGTGGGTTTCGGAGTGGGGCTGTGGGAGGTCGCGTGGAGCGCGCCTGTGTGGCGGTGGGAGTGGGAGGAGGTGGACTGGGAGCAGGTGGGCCACGTGTGGCGGGGGTTAGGGGGGTGAGGCCCTGATTGGGTGGGGTTTGGGCCAGGGGGATGTGGCGAGCCGTGAGTGGCTGTGGTGATGTGGAGGGGGCTGGGTAGACTAGGGTTTGGGTAGTAAAAGATCTGGGTAGTCTGGTTTGTCTAGTTTGGGTTGGGTAGTAGGTCTTGCCACTGGGCCTTTGGGCCCGGTGTGGCCTCCTCGGGGATAAAATAGGTTTTTATTATACTATATTCATTTTATTTTGTTTAACAAATCAGTTGCAAATATGTTTAGACAAATAAAGATCCGAACGGACCGGGGTTTGACTTTTGAAATAGAAAGGGGGATATTTAGAAAACAAAGTATGGCTTTTCGGAAATAGTTTTAGACAGATAGATGCATGCTGATGCCATGATGATGCAATGCACAAAAACAACGCGATTTTCTAGTAGTGGTTTTTGCGGGGCGCCACAATTCGACACCACTAACAATGGATCTCGCCCTCGAGATCCGCCTCATGGTACCGGAAGGAAGGTCGGCGATCTGCGTCTTCTCGCTTCGTGTAGATCCTCGCGACACCACTAACAATGATTCTTACTCCATCTTGGAATCAGCGACACCACCAACAAAGGATTGTTTCTCACGTTCGTCGAGAGAACACTCCGGATATCCAACGGACGAAGTTAAAGGTAAGGCCACCTCTAACTTTCATGGAAGGAGTAAGAGTTGCATCGATCCACCATTCAATATACAAAAGCAAATGATAAGAGTAGTGGTATGGTCGCGACTCCATCCCGCACTCAAAGCATTACTCTGTACACGAACAGATGGATTATGCAACCAACCCTTAGAATTTAGACTGAAGATCTCGACAAACAAGGTTCAGAAACAAAGGGGTGATGCAGACTCTGCATCGGATCTAGCGTAGATGATGTCGTCGCGTCGGAAACACCGGAAGGCACGAGAAGGAACAAAGAGAAGTCCACCAGACGAAGGGTTCCTCGGATAGCATGAAGACCAGATGTAGACACACCGTTACCAAAAGAGGAAGCGAAACCCTGAAGGTACGACGGAACCCAACCACGAGAAATCCTGGACTCGAAGAGAGAGAAGAGAGCGGATTCAAAACACGCAGAGGTGAGAGGAGAGCAGAGGGGTAAGGAGTAAAATCAGACCTAATCAGAACTATCCAACCGATTTTGCAAAATAGTTTTGACACTCTACTTCGTCCGTTAGCTAGGTTATCCCACATTGGACTTGTGGGTATCGAATCGCCGAGCTCCGATACCACTTTGTAACACCTCGAATCGGCCCTATGCAAGTTTCAGCTTCCGCCAAACCCGCATAGAAACGATTCAAAGGTGCCCACCAGCACTTGCGTGCGGGTGGAAAGCAAGTAATATCATTACACAATAGTCCTCGATGGAACCCACAGTAATGTATATATATACAACACGACTCCATGAGTCAAGAATACAGATATCTGAGCAAAGATCCAAATCACCTTGAAAACGATACAGTCATTCGAGTACGGACAAGATGCAAATGGAGCTAAGAGCCTCAAGAATAACCAATGGCGTCCATAACCCCCTGTGCCAAGCGGAAGGGTAACCTGCTAACGACGCCGATCTCAAAACCTGCTTAAACAAAAGGGTGCCGACAAAGGGCAAAGGAAAAGAGAGAGCGGTCAAGATCGAGGCCAAGACACGGCGAGGCTAGAATTCGCCTACACAGGTATGGTGGACTGAAGCGGCAGCGGCAGCATGCACTAAACAACCTATAGAGACTCGATACAACTAGCGGCTATCAGAGAGGGGTAAGAAAGACCTAATCGGAACCAACCTGATACCACCACCAAACATACCCATCCTGGTGTTTCCCCCTCGAGGCCAAACGAGGGAAGTCAACCGAGGAACTCACACCATTGGCAGTTTTATTGATTCGGTTATCGTTGCAGCTATTACTAGTCAAGTATAGATAGTCATCCTGATGTAATAAGCAGTGGGCAGTTTTATTTAACTATTCCGTTGTAGTTGCAACACTTACTAGTCAAATACAATTAGCATGAGATATCCCAAACCCAGCAGTTGTTGGTACTTTTATTTAGCCATTCCGTTGCAGTGAAGCTGATTACTAGTCATATCGGATACAAGTCAATTTATAACAGTAAACTTTAGTTATAGTTGTCTATGATCGAGACCTGTGCTCCAAGTCGTCCATAACCGCGGACACGGCTTCTCGAAAAGATTTAACCCTGCAGGGGTGCACCAAAGTTTCCACACACACCTACACCCTTGTTGTCGGATCAGGTAGGTACAAGATCACAAAACATACACCCAACGGTATGTCGACGGGGTTTCGGACACGACGTTTCCTGGACCCAAAGCAAGCACGGGGCCACCCCACTAAGCTACCATAGCGAACGGTTGGCGGCTCGAACGGACCCGTGGTTTGCGCTGGTCAGAACGACTGGGAACCCGAAACTCTCGGGCTTGTCGATACCGCGAAAACACTCCGCTTACCTAAACAGTACAGGTGCAGTACTTCGCACAATTTAAATAAAGCAGTAAAGCATGGCATAAGTACAAAATAGTAATAAAGCCCCAAACTACGTTGTGGCCCCC
Source organism: Avena longiglumis (assembly GCA_030063025.1). Classification (NCBI taxonomy): domain Eukaryota; kingdom Viridiplantae; phylum Streptophyta; class Magnoliopsida; order Poales; family Poaceae; genus Avena; species Avena longiglumis. Next base: position 410,032,802 of record CP125974.1, on the reverse strand, counting down.
AGTACAATACTTGGAATCAGGTACTAAATCGATGGGGGTGCCCATACACCCCACCTGTGGTTAGCGCTCGATCTCTAATGTGTCAAGAACTCGGGGTCCTACGGGACACTATTGGGCGGTTAACAACCAAATAACATCTATTGCCCACCGGTGCCTCTGCATTTACCTACTTCAATTTTAGTTATTAAACAGTAATTAAAGCCATGATCATCTCCAACATTAAACATGCGGCAATACTCCAACAACGGTGGTACTTGACGACAACAAGACTTGAGCAAGCGATCACGACGCATAAGTCCCACTATCTACCAAACAACAGGTAATAGGATGTGTCCAAGGCAATATAAGGCTGCAAGGGATATCACGGGTACGAAAACTAGAGCATCGCAACACAGATAGCAATAGATCAACAGGAGGGAATAAATACTATAAAAGTAAGATAGGTAGAAAGGGGATGTGCTCGCCTGAAAACATTGCCGAAGGTTCATCCGAAGATCGGATCAACACTCGCATCAACTCAACGGCCTTATCCGCGAAGAAGCAAAACACTAGAATAAACACCGGATGCACTATTTAATACAACGGCAGAAGATCGGGCATGATGCATGTATGATGCATGACATGGCAAATATGCGATGCAATTATGCAATATTAAGCGGAACCGGGGTCCCGACAATTAATTAATAGGTTCATGTTGTTTAGCTACCCCGCAATTTAATTGTTGTCTTAACAGGACAAAACATGGCATCGGTTCGCTACACCAATTTAAATGGAGTTCGGAATGAGACGCAGATATCCCGCATAAACACTCCATATTTAATTTAGGTGAATCGCCTAAATGCCCCCAACAACCACGTTATGTATGCGAGTATGACAATTATATATGCGACAGCAATATTATTTATAAAATAGGGCTTCGAGAAAAAGGGGTCACACATGGAGGTTCGGCGATCTTGGCTCCAGGGGTTTGGTTCGGTCTCGACGCCGGGATCGGTCTTGGTTTTGGTCTTCGGATCCGTGTGGGTGATCTTGGCATTCCGACTCCAATGTCGAGGACGTACTTGACACGGCGTCGATCTTGTCGCCCCAAAGATTTTGATAGTTTCTAGGTACATGGATGCGGCACCGATTGTGAAGATCTTGGGGTTTTTGGTTCCGTTGTCATCAACGAACTTGAATTAGCACATGGGTCTTTGGGCCGATCTTGGCTTGCACCTCTTCGGAAAAATCTTGGTGTTTTTGTGTCCGGCGGATACTCACCAAAACACGAGCAACAAACCAGGAGGTGAGGAAACAACGACGACAACCTAGCGCGGGGCTACAGGAAGGAAACACCTTGGATAACGCTAGTTCTTGCACAAACACGCCCCACGAGCACACACCGTGCCAGAGGACATGCGGCTCGCGACGACGCCATGGCGCGGAGGAGGCTTAGCACGGGACAGCACACGCGGGCTCGGGGCGCTGTAGGGAGGCCGAGGCCGCGCGATGCAGCAGAGCCTCGCAGGGACGATGCCGACGAGGCGGAAGACGCTGTGCAAGGCCCGGGCGATGAGGGGACCAGCTATGCAGAGGCAGGAGGCGCCGTGGATGGGGACCCTCCGATGGGGGGGGCTTGCGGCATCGGGCGGAGGTGCACCTCCATCCCTGGGTGGCCAGCTGCGGCAGCTCGCTGGCGAGGAAGCTCAGGGGCGAGGGGAGGTGGCCGGTGAGGCATGCGACCGGTTGCAGAGGCGGCGGGGAAGGGCGGCGACGGTTGCCTGTGAGGGAGAGAGGCGGCCGTCGCTGGCTTGTGGAAGGTGTAGCTAGCGGCGACGCTCATGCGGGGGAAGATGAGAGGCGAGGGGAGAAATCGGGGAGGACGGGAGAGGGGATTTGGTGGGCACGAGGAAGGACGGGGACGAGCGAGCCGGGAGTTGCGAGCGGGGAAGGGGATCGACCGCACGCTGGGCTCGAGGAAGGAACGTGGTCCGCGGGGCTCACTGGCGAGGCGGAGGGTGGCTCGAGGCCAGGCGGCGGCGGGGTTGCAGAGGATCGAGAGGTGGAGGCGGGGGTTGTGGCTGATGGGAGCGAAGCGAGGTAGGTTTCGGAGTGGGGCCAGGGGGAGCGGGTCACAGAAGGCGCCAGTGGCGGTGGGAGTGGGGAGGAGGTGGTACTGGGAGCAGGTGGCGGGGCCACGTGTGGCGGCTGGGGGTTAGGGGTGAGGTGGCAGGCCCTGATTGGGTGGGGTTTGGGCCAGGGGGATGTGGCGAGCCGTGAGTGGCTGTGGTGATGTGGAGGGGGCTGGGTAGACTAGGGTTTGGGTAGGAAAAGATCTGGGTAGTCTGGTTTGTCTAGTTTGGGTTGGGTAGTAGGCTGCTGCCAGCTGGGCCCTTTGGGGCCTGGCCGGTGGCGGCCTCCTCGGGGATAAAATAGGTTTTTATTATACTATATTCATTTTATTTTGTTTAACAAATCAGTTGCAAATATGTTTAGACAAATAAAGATCCGAACGGACCGGGGTTTGACTTTTGAAATAGAAAGGGGGATATTTAGAAAACAAAGTATGGCTTTTCGGAAATAGTTTTAGACATATAGATGCATGCTGATGCCATGATGATGCAATGCACAAAAACAACGCGATTTTCTAGTAGTGGTTTTTGCGGGGCGCCACAGTAAGCACCGTTGCTAAAACTCGTGTTTCGAAGCACCACGTGATGATCGGGTATGTTAGATTCTGCGAGTGTATACAACGTGAGCAAGCCAGATTTGCTCATGCAGAAGCTAAGGTTTGATCTTGACGAGCCTAGCATGTACATACATGGTCTCGAAACACGGATCACCGAAAGGTAAAGCATGAGTTATATAGTAGATATGATGAACATGTTGATTGTTCGCCATTGAAGCTACATCAACTCTCGTGATGATCGGTTTTGATGTGGTGGATTTGGTTCGTGTGATCACTAAAACAATGTGAGGGATATTGTTTTGAGTGGGAGTTCAAAGGCAATGTGATTAAAAGTTGAACACTATTTATCATAAATTAAATCAAGTGCATAATTGTTGTAGTCATTGGCATCCGTTTACCACATTGCCCTTAGTTATAATTGAGATGATAGAACTATAGAATTCTGGTTAGTTACTTTACGAACTGGTATCGTATTGTTTTGAAGTGTTAATCTAAAGTTTAAAAGTCCTATTGAAAACTTTCAGTAAGTTCCGGTTACTCCATGAAGTTTAATAATTGGTATTAAATCAAGAGTGACAATTCCAAGTGTTAGTGTATGAGTACCATGTTTGTCTCCATGATTCTTGATATTTAAAGGATCTAAAGACATAATTGGTGGGGGTAGTACAGCTCACCGCAAAAATCAGATTTGATTAGCCTTTAGATCTTGCTTAGGTAAATCTCTGCTGTTAACTTTTTTTACCAAGGTCGTATAAAACGGGCCAGTCCGGCCCGCACGCGGTAAAACCCTAGCCGCCTCCTCCTTTCTCCTCCCACATGCGGCGGCGGGCTGCCGCTCCGCCTCCCTGGCCGCGCCTTCCTCCTCCACGCCCTGCCCCTCCTCCTCCTCCCATCCCTTTCCTCTCCGAGCGTGCGGCCGCCTGCAGCCTCTCCGACGGACGAGCTCGCGGCAGCGCAAGATGATGTTCGCCATGCCATTGCTGGAGGGAACGGCCAGTGGCCAGCGGCTGCAGCGCAGGCACACCAGCGCCCACCGGGAGGAGCGGCTGCACTCCATCTCTCCCCCGTGCTCTCTCAAGATTGAAGGAGAAGAGGAGCAGATGTTGGTCGTCGGCAGTAAGACACGTTCTGCTGGTACCAAGGTAAAGACCACATTCTTTGTCACCCTAAAATTTTGCATGGAAATTTCATTGATGGGATATATTGGATCGTGGCCTTTCTTTGATCAATCTGCAGCATCAATAAATCATAGAAACGACAGCGCACAAGCCAAAATTGCCGCGACCCTCCCCTACTCCATCTCTCCTTCAGTACGTTAATCTCTCTGACTCCCTTCTACCTGATGAACAAATTTTGGTGAATTTATTGTATGATTTGTTAGGAAGTGAGATGCAAGGAAGACGTTGGTTTTGCACGGATTGGCCATCTCCTTGCTGCGAGCATGAACTCTCTGTGACCACCTGGGAGAACCATGCCAAGAGGGATGTGCTCAAGTGTTTCTAAATTTTTCCCTATCTCTATCTTCCACTATTATCTTTTGGTTTAATCCCCATAATATTCTTCTATAGCTTAAGCTTGAGCAAAAGCCAGCCTTGTGAGCGCATTTGTGGAGCGTTTTACTCATCAGATGACGCTGTCTGTGGGCCTGCTTGGATTTTCGTCACTGCGTGTGGACCTGGGCAGGCTTTGTTAATTGATACGATGCGCGTTTCTTCGTCAAAGCGGTGCCGACAGTGTCCCACCTCCTTTTTTCTGGTAGCAGTGGCGGATGTGGCAAGGATGGGGACGGCCGCATCCCCATCAGCGACGGCCACCTCCTTTTGTTGGTAGCAGCGGTGGATGTGGCGAGGATAGGGATGGCCGAGTTCCCATCAGCAACGGCAGCGGCCATGGCGTGATGGAGGAGCAGGAGCCACCATCGTCGCCGCAATTGTTTCACGGGTAGGCCGGCTGACCTTCCCTATCTACTGTCCTCTCTATTTCTCTCATACTCTATTTCTTCTTCAGCAATCGGCGGCGACAAGGATGCAGCGACGGGCGCACACTGGATCTCGATGTCCACGTGCGAATCCTCGAATCCAGGTGAGTGGAGGCCGCATCATCTGGACATCATCGTGTTCCGCCCGTCGGTCGCCAACGCATTCCCTGACTCCATGAAGAGCGGCGACATCTGGTCATCCGTCAGCGGCTTGCAGACCGCGGGGAGCGCGCATCCGTGGTGGAGATATAAGCCTTCGGCTTTCTTCTCTTTCTTTTCCGATCCCCGTTTCTCTCTTTGCTGTCCAGTGGAGGAAGGGATGACGACGAACAACCACAAGAGGAACAAGCCTGGAAGCTAAAAAGAATTCTTCATTGGCATCGCAGAAGCCGGCTCATTCTCCAGCTCATATCATCCCCTAAAGCAGCATCTTTTCTCTCTAATTTGCCATTTGGGTGCTTGATCTATTCTTCTTTTTTTCCTCCCTCCTTAATTCCTAGCATAATCTGATTTTTACATCGTTTTAGGAGGTTCAGAGAGTTGTCCGAGTGGCCAAGCGGGAGCAGGGGAATGCCAGATGCTGCAATAGGCGCAAGTCGAGGTGAGATGATGTAGATCGCTCTGCGACCATGGCGTGCAGCAGGTAGTTACAGACTCAGAGATAGTAATTTTTTAGTCCAGTTTTTAGTATCTCCATTTTTTCACATGCGGAAGATATAAGTCGGCCTGTTGTCATGAATATACTGAATTTATTATTTTAACTTTCATTTTGTTTTTTCTCTTAAGAGTTAAAATCTTCTCGGTATTTCATTAGAGACTTATTTATTCCAGATTTTCTCTTCTATTTCTCTGTCCTGACAAGTTTGAAGCTGGACCTTAGGTGTTGTTATAAGAAATAGAATCTAGCAGAATTATTGATGTGCGCTATGGTAGAATGAAATAAATTCCTCTTCTTTGCCCCTTACTTCTTGGTTTGTTATATAAGTAAGATTTATGTTCCAGATTCTAGATTTGCATGAATGTACTACTCCTGCTGTGCAACAATACTTGCTTGGATTTGTCTATATTCGGATGTATCTAGACATATTTTAGTGTATAGAACGTTTGAATATAGACAAAGCTAAGTCACTTATTTCTGGACGGAGGGAGTATTAGTGTTTTTATGGTAATGGGAAAATCCTTCTGTCATTATTAATAAGATGCTAATTTAATTACTATGGACTATGGAGTGCTTATCATATTAATCCTTCAAAGGAATATTCTACATTTCTCATTCTATTTCCATGAATAAGGAGGATGGTAAGCATAGTGCAAGCCATGAAGGCCTCACTTTTTAGTTGTAGTGCTAATTTTAAGTATGGGGTCACCCCAAATTCATAACCAGATCCTTGCATTCAGAAAACAAAGGAATAACGATTAGCAGTTGGAGGAGGTGCCCAGGTCGGCAAGGCGGTTAATCTTGTCATGCTCCAAGAAGAGCACCTGCTTAATGGAGGGCCCTGGCACCTGCATAGCATGATAATGGAGGGCCCTGGTTTCTTTCTTGGTATCTCTCCCTCAATAATTGCTGAACTACACAACTAGCTTGATACTATACATATGTAAGTAGCACAATTAGTTCCACGGTGTAAAATATTGAAGGAGATGAGTTTTGTTAGTCAAGATAGTCTATCCTATTTCCATGTCCTAACAAGCTTGAAGCTGGACTTGTGATGTTAATATAAGAAAGAGTCCAACAGATTATTCAGCCGTGGCCTGGTAGGGTGAAAGAAAATCTATGTTCTTTGTTCTCTACTCCTTGGTTAACTATACACATAGATACTAGATCTATGATTTATTAATTTCTTCATTGTTCAAAATAGCTTCATCTGTACTTGCTTATTCATCTCTGTACCACGGATAACTTTGCAAAAAAATGTTTTATTACTTTCGTAAAGACAGAGGTCACCATAATTGTTAGCCAGGTCCTTGTTTTTGTCGATCAATTCTACAAGAGGAAACTGGGGAAAATAGGAGTACATGGAAAGTGCTAGGTTGTTATGTATATGTTGATTGGGTGGTACATTAGTGGCAGGGAGAAGGTGGCGCCCTCTCTCATGAAACATTCTTCGGTGTTGGCTAGAACTAGTTCAATCTATCTTCTCTCTAATGGTTTACATAGGCACACAAAGTGCTCGAGGAAAAGGGAAAAAGGCCACAACATACAACCGAAAACAAAGAAATTAGCAATACATGTCGTTTGGGCAACGGATGTCTCTTTCTTTACAATAAATTGTCAAGATGAGCAACGAATGTTTGATTCCTTATTTATACAAGCTTTTCTTCGGTGCTACTCTAAACTGCCATGTGGTAATTGTTGGTACTTTGGTTGATACTTGAGGTGTTGAGGAGGGGAAGAAGAACTAAGTAGGAGATGAAGCCACTGTAGAGCTTCATGTTGACTTCTAGCATAGTCCATGGTGTCTTATCTGTGATTTCTTATGTTACATGGTTTGTATATGTCATAAGTTCTATATTTTTTTTGATTCAAAATATTTTTATGTTTATTATTTGGCTAATACTTATCATGATATTTGTGATTTGGACGGGACATATGTGTTTCCAATATGCTCTGCAAGACCTCTAAGTTTCATGATATCTTTAGTGTGTCGATTTAATCATGAGCCAATTTCTTCGGCAAATGTAACATACCAACCTTGGGTATTGTGGCATTTCTTAATTTTTTATGGAGGTGATCAACTGGCTTCCCTTGCATTTTATCATCACATATAATTCCTCTATGCATTTTCTTCTCTTCCGTTAATTACACTTTCTCTTAGACTACGATACCGCCATTTATTGATGTAAAAAATGTGGTGTTACGGTATTGTAAGTCCAGTTCTATCTATCTTGATATATTTGATAGATGAATAAGTAATGTTACTTTTTAAGCTTAAGCTTATCCTTGAGCATTCATTTATATACAATTGTACATGTTCTCCGTACTTATCTGTTGGTTGTACTGCATTTTATCGAAGATGGATTAAATATGATCTGATTTTGGGTCTGCTCTGGTTGTTACTATGGGTATGTTTTAATTTTTCCTATGGTCATAGGTATGTTCTGAACCAGCTCAATCACTCTTCTGCACAGTATCAATGCTTGATCCATCAGTATGACAGTGTTGGCAGGTATACCTCAATTCTTTTTCTAACCTAGATCTATTTTTCCGCAAATTTTTTGTATTGTCTTACTCAGTTCACATGATATTCAAATAAGTGAAGTTCTTTAGTGTAATCATAATTTTTATGTGACTTTCTTTGTCTTAATCTATTTTTCTGATCTCCGAAAAAGGAGATTGCAGCCTGCGCTTTGTTATATGTAATCACTGGTAAGATAGCTTGTGTTTTTGGTGCTGCCCATTCAAAATACCAATTAAGCTTATAGGATATTTTGTGGAGCTATAGTGAGATATGAAAATTCTAATATATATTAATGTGTCTTATGGTAATTGTTCACCAAATTATCGTTTGGCACAATTATATGAAAATTATTAGCACAACGGTAGTTGCATGATTGGTGATGTGACCCTAGAATCAATTTTCATGTTGTTTTCTAGGTACTACCTCTGTGTTGTGAAACATAACCTGTAATATTTGAATGTTCTAGCAGTGGTTGTGGATTACAAGCATACGTTTTTTCCTACCATGGACTGCTTATCTGTCTTTCTAGCATTTACCGGTTGTTTTTTCCCAGTTATTCCAAGCATTGAATAAAAATCAAACCGTGTCTTGATCTGATGTAGCAACAGTCACCTTGAGCACAATTGAATTCAAGGACATAGTAACTGTCTATTCACCGAATTCAGGTTCTGGTATGTTATGATCATCCCATGTTTACATCTTGGTAAATTCTCCTTTGACATCTCTATAGCATGATACGTAGCCAAATCAGAAAAAAATAAATCAAGTTGCAGAACATCACTCTGAAACCAAGTTGTATGCAGGAGAGCATCGTAAGATAGAAAACCTGAAAGTGAACTGCTCACTATGATAGTTATCAGAATAGCATGACAACGATTTCAACAAATGTGGACACTTCTCGTTGCTTAGCCTTGATGTTTCGATCACTATTATGTGGATCAACTTATTTAGATTATTATCTTAGTTAAACTGATAGAGGTACATACTTTTTAGCTGAAACTATAGGGTAGGCTCTGACAGTAAATAGGAGTATGCTAACTCTGTCATGTTTCACCATTGTTGAACCCGAATAAAATATAGGGCATCAACTTCAGCTCCTTCAGTTAGATTACTTAAAATTATCATATTTACACTTCTTAGTTAAAAACTACATGCTCATCTACCTATAGGGTATTCAAAAACCCTTGTATCTCTGATTTTGGTCTATTTTCATGTCTTTTTCTGTGGCGACGAGGCTTGTTATGCCCTGAGATTTCTGACGTGGCCGCCGGTTCATCGTCTCCTTGTGCATTTCCGGTCGGCCGTCCTGGAGCGCACATCGCCGCCGGTTCATTTTCTCTGACTGCCCCTGTGCGGTGCGCTGCCCCACCTTGCTGCACGCCGCTGCCGGTTTGCTATCTCCGACCGTCTCCGCGTGCTTTCCTGGCAGACTGCTTGCCCTGGTGGCCTCCACGTACTTCTACGCCGACTAGATCGGGCGAGCATCCCGCCCTCTCCCCTTCCGGCTCCGAGCCAGTGAGCCACCTCTCCCTCGTGCCTCTGTCTCCTATGAGATGCGGTCGGAAGAAATTGATGTGGTGGCTGTCCGGTCCGGTAAAGGAGAGCGTGAAGCACGACATGGATCTGTGTGCTATTGTGCCTTGACTCGCCGTCGCGGCTGGCGCAGGCGTAGCTACCGCGAGTTACCTCCATCTCGTGGGCGAGGTCTCTATCTGCTCATTCTCTTTTCAGGTCCTAACGTGCTCCCATCCGTGCATCCCTTCTGGCCTTTTTTCTTTTGTATCATATCCTCTAGACACATTTCCAGGTGATGATTATCTAGAGTTGTAAGCTGGAATCTTGATATTGCCAACATATGTACTTATGATTACTTTCTACAAATTCGTATAGAAGTTATTGGGAGAAAATCAAAGTGGCATGTATGTAAAAATATTTGTTGAGAATATTATTTCTCCCCTGCAGATGCACTAACAAGTATGCTTATGTCAATATTTTCAGAAATATATGCTAATTTATTTTTGGTTTTGGGGCAACATGTAATATACAAATAAATTATTGATTAGCATGAGCCCTTGATGACAGAGTTAGCGGATATCTAAGTGAATTGCAGTCCTACGGTTGATACAATATGGAGATGTCCAAAACAACTGTCGTGGGGCAGAAATTTGTGTTGTTGCCAGATGAATATGGAACGCAGATGAATACTAGCCGATTGCTATAGATATCGCAAGAAAAGGCAAGTCGGGTAGAATATTCGTGCATCAAATAATTCATGGCATATTTTTCATATTTGTTCGTTTCTCCAATGCAAATGCACTATATGTGAATCGAAAAGTATACACTTGTTGAAGTATTCTGTTTTCTTCTTTAGGTTCATGTAAAGAATAATTAATAATATACTTTGGTGTTTTTTCTCAATTAAACTAATTGGTCAACCTAGGGTCACTTGTTTTGCGGTTATTTTGTGCTTAGAAACTGATGGGATAACTCAAACTATAGTTTAAAAAACGGACTGGTTCACTGGTTGAATCAGAAAAACTGGAACCAAAGGTCTCATCAGTTTTTTAAGCGCACGGGACCATCCAGATAACGAACTAGGGAAAACCGGACAAAAACAATTGAACCGGTGATTTAATAATGGAAAACCGGTAAGTGGTCCGGCTAGTGAAAAACCGTTCAAAGAAGAAAATATCATGCTAGAGCCGGGATTCCATCCCGAGACCTAGGTCGGGCAAACATAACTTTTGATTGGCCGGCCAATTGGACAGACCAGTGTTTGTATGAAGGTGCTTTACCGTATATGCTCTAATATCTTTCTCTTTTCTAACAGATTAATACCTCCGCCCTTTATATTTTTTTCTTAATAAACCAGCACTAAACCTGTTTGAACCGACGGTCCAATCAGTGAACCGCGAACCAAATACTCATCGGTTCGGTTGCCAAGCCGGTTTTTTAAACTATGATATGACTCAAACTAATAAATGTTGGCAATAATCCACGGATAAACCATGCATTATTCGAGCATGCGATTGACTCAAACCAATAAACGTTCCCTTTTCTTCATTTTTTTGGGCACATAGGGCTCATTCCTAATAGTCTAGCGAGAAATAAAATAAAACAAATAAATAGTATACGATGTAGTTCACGGATGCCATTACGGCAATGTGTGGCTGACACGACAGGCGGTCATTAACCGGTGGTCCATCACGGAAACCGAGACGATGGGATGAAGATGACTCGACTTCACATGCTGACATAGTGGGTCCACAGGCGGAAGTTTTTTTGCTGATTGCGTTTCATCCGGCGTTTCCAAGCATTCCCAGCATCCCGGTTTCGGTCTGTGAACATCGGATAAAAGTTGGACCAAATCCGGCGCTATTCAGTGAACTAGGAATGCGATTTGGTGAACCGTGCGTCGTCGCGTTGATGAAGTCGTTATGTGAGGAGTCGAACATACCAGACGATGGAACTGGCATCCCGACTCTCGGTACTCTTGTTCATTTTTTTAGGGTCGGTACTCCCGTTCATTGAGGCGCCTAAGCGCTTAGGCCTGTTGGCAACTTGAGCCAGCTAATTAACCCAGGTTGTTGCATTATTTTACTGGGCTCGGACTTGAGACCTATAAAAAAAATCATGCGATACAATTTTAAATTTAGAGGCTTATTGTGCATGTTTGCTCCTAGCACATATCGAATATCTAGAACGTCTACATCCTGATTACACAATGGTTGATTAAACCTTGTGCGTCAAAAAGGCTACTAAGATCACTTAAAACAAAAAAGTCTATTTATAAATTGTTTTTCTAAGTATGAGATGGAATATTATATTTATTACATTGCCCATGAGATTTAGGTCTAATTTATATCTTTTTTCGTCCTCTTTATTGCGAAATCCTTTGCTCATACCCTGTTGGTACACTATGAGAAGTTATTTAGTTTTCAAAGTTCTTTAAAGTATAGTAAAAGCAAATTTTGACCTATATGCAGTGTTACCTCATCTTTGTGGATAATCCTGGTTCTCATGTTTTCCCTTTTTTTGCTACATAGAGGTATTCAATGAACTTAGTAAAGAAAAAATGACAAGCATACCCAATGAGCTATTGACATCTTTTATATGGGAATCCAATCAGTTGTTGATATAATAATTAACTAATCATATTTGTACTGACATATTGTGTTTTTTGGTTGCCTTAGCGGTGCACACTTCACATGTTCATTGAATGGTTATTTTATTTTTATCTATGTTTTGCATAAGGTTCACATGTTGGTATTTTTGTTGAAAGATGCTAAAAACGGTGTGCTGAACTAGGTTTTTGTGCGATGATTGCTTGCTTGGGTAGCATCATGGATATAGGAATCACAGTCAAGTTATTTAGGTATCAATTTGTCCCGGTGGACAAAAGTTATGAGCATATTTACAACAAACCTGTTATGAGCAAGTGTTCTTAGTCCTCATTTACATTAATGGTCACACTAGGTTCTCCTTCTATGTAGGTTCAAACTGCCAATCATAGTTGCTCATTAAAAGGCTACTGCAGAGATGATTCTCTAGGCGATCTTGCTGAAAATTGGTTGCCAAACATGTCGAATTTGGCATATTAGAATCTTACCGATTGGCTGGAGGCAGGAGCAGCCTCTAGATTTTGAGAAGTCTCATTTGGATGTCTTATATTGGTGATATCACCATATCGTGTGGCATATTTCCATTCACTGATATGACGTTCTCATTTGATATTATAAAGATTTATCTAAAGGGCGGTGTTGTTTTTATGGATTTTGTAAAAAAAATCCGTGCCTTAGGAGAAGTTGCTTCTACTATTTCGTGGCAATGGTTATCACAAAGGTTGACTGTAGATAATGGAAGATGGTTTTACCTATAAGAATGCACAAATGATGAGTATTACAGAGGGATCAATGTTAATTATGTTTTAGCATTATTTTTTTGTGATCACACACACCATGACCACATGTTATCTTGGTATAATTCACATAAAGGTGAATCAACTAAAGAACCGTCAAACATCCAATACTTCATAATCTACATATTGCTCACCATCTATTTATGATAGACCATGGGTTTATAATCTTTGTGATAAATATATCTTGGTGGAAAATGTGTATTGAAGATTGTTTTCCTTTCCATGTCGTTCTGTGTAGGTATATCTATTGGTTAAGTTTTTTGGGTTTTTTTGTGTAAAACACGATTCATGCAATCATTCTAATTTAATCACAAAAGACTTTCACTTGAGACCAATTATTTAAACTTCATTTGCTATACAATCATTTGATAATTGCTTATTGTTCTCGCTGTCCTTAATTGGTCTTTTGAGTGGCTAGGTCTTTCATTTTACGGGCATTACCAAAATAAATGGGCATTGCCAAAATAAATAAAAAGATGTTCACCGATGCACAGTAATCCCGATGACTGCACATGAAAACCGGCTACACATGAAAGACCACCGCACTTACCGGGAAGTGTCAAAATGCGTTGGAGGCGGCGGGGCGAAGCCCGCCTGTCCATCTAGTTTCATGTTTGTTTGCACATATTCTTATTAATATATGACTATGCCTATAACTTGTTCGATGAAAAGCCAAGCAAGCTAAAGGACAAGAATGATCTATGTAATATTCATTCTACTCAATATATTTTATCTTCTCCAATTTTGCTAGAATATGAGACTTGCATGTACAGCATATTGTCTCTCTCGATTATATTATTCCCATGCGCAATATATTTTCTTTCTCGACTATGTGTCTTGCCTATACAAGTTATTTTTTCCAAATAGATGAATCTTTCATGGGAAAATATTTTTGTGCTAGATTGTTTGAGACAGAAAATGATTCTCGGATTTGATGTCCATGTTCTTTTTTTTTCAGCCATAGCTCCTTCGATATGGGATGCTGGATTCTCAATATCTGCATAATAGATACTCAAAATGGCCGACTGTTTTAACATCTTGAGTTGATTTAACGCATTTTGTTTGATCCTACATGTTTTTTTTACTGGGCACATTCAGATAATTTAGAAAATACAAAGTTGTATGCTTGTTACATATATTGAAATCTCAATATGTATACATGCCTAGCTTGAATTCGAAGGAAGGTAAAATGGCAAAGAATGGGGTCCAAGAACCACTAGCGGGTGTGTCTCGGAATGGTTCACCATCGCAAATTAATGTTGATTCATTGAGTTCTTTTTTCCAAGATCCATTTGGAAGCTGCCACTAGATTTATTCCATACCATTACGACCGTGAATTCCACTGTTATCTGAAATGTTCTATAAATTAGTTTACGCACTGCGGCCGCTGGTCATGGCGACGAGGAGCACGCGCTGCAGCCGTCGGCCATGGTGACATGGAGCACACGCTGCAGCCGTCGGCCATGGCGACATGGAGCACGCGCTGCAACCCTATAACTGCCGGTGAGAAGGCGAAAAGGAGCACACACTGCAGTCGCCAGTTATATAGAACATTGCAATAAATCTCATTAAAAATTTCTATAAGAGGCAAAGCATCTCAGCCAAATTAATAATAAAAACATAGATAGCAAAATCTAAGAGCTCCATAAACTTACGCTTAGTAGGTGGAAAATCTACGGGCCCGTGCGCCGAGGCGCACTCCTAAATCTAGTTGTCTTAATATCAAGGTTATCTAGGATCTGAAAGAGTTGTTTCAGAAACCATGATATGTGGAAAATATTGTGATATCTGAAACGAAGTTTTGGTTGCAACATGATAGAGTTTAATATGGCAAAAGTCATGTTCTCATATTTGATTAGAATTTGCAAAAAGTTGGAGACACTAGTTGTCCTAATCCTCCAAAAGGTTTTGGAGAGCAACATTATACTCGCGATTCACCGTTATAAGCTAAAAGTAGCTTGATCATGGATAATTCCATGATAAGGGTGAATATTTGATGTAGGTAAAATATTTACTACACCAAGAAATTACTAAAGAAAGGAATTTGAAAGAACACCAAACATTTGATGATGGTGATCTACTTCAAAGTGCAAGTCCAAAGACATTGGTATTTTACTATACATGCTTTGGACTATGTGTCATGTATATGGCTCCACTATTGATGTTGATAGATTCTTTCAAACAGAAAAAGAAATACTGAAAGAGAATCTCATAAATATATGGCAGAAAAGAAAAGACTAGAATTGTTCAGCTTGGGTATATAGAGGATATACGTGTTATGGCTGTATTCTTTGCTTGTTAAATAATGTGGTTCTTAAGTATTGGATACTAAATTTTTTGTTATGAATCGTCATACGAAGCAACAAAATTCATGAACTACAATGGCCTAAGTAACTAGCAAAAGAATATGTGATGATGTTCATCGAGAACAAATAAAGGGTTATTGTGCTGCTCGTTAAACATCAAAGCTTGCCTTCAAGATTTGTTTTATCGGGTATTATGAGAACAAAAGGGTTGTTCAAATAATTGCAGTAATCCATAAAATATGGATGATTCACAAATCTCGTTGGAGAAATCATATCCATAAAACTAGTGCTAAAAATGTCGAAAGACAAAATGATTGAAAGATCACTTAGGAAGTGACATCGCCGTTTAAATTATATTGGAAAGAAAACATGAAGAAACTCCATGTGGATGGAATTTTGGAGTCCTTTTGATTTTTGATCAAATGACGCTTGTGAAACTTTCCTAGAGATAATTAAAACTTCGTTCATAGGCCAAAAGGGAACGAATGAGTAGCTTATTGGAACTTGTACATATTGTTGTATGAAGTCCATTATGTGTAGTCAAGAGCGATGGATTTCAACTTCATATGCTTTCTCCAAAAAAATTGAGTGAATATATGAATATTTACTTAATAAGGATGAAGTATGAAACATTTGAAAAGTTCAAAGACTTTTAAGATGAAGTGCAAAATCATTGTAACAAGAATATAAATAGTTTATGATAGGATCATAAAGGAAGATATTTGAGTTACAAGTTTAGCATAATACCTAACATTTAAGGAATCGTTCCGTGGATTTGCATTTCCCGAAACACCATAAGAGTATGGAGCGTTCGAGATATGTAATTAAACCTTGTTTGACATGGTAAGATCAAAGGTGTAATTCATAAAACTGCCATTATATTTTAAAGATTAAAAGCTTTAGAAACTACCGTTTTTTCCACTGAAAATAGCTCCATCACAATCCGTTGAAATGACACCATATAAAGTTATGGTTTGGGATAAAACCCAAGTTGTCCTTTCTTAAACATTGGTATGCTATGCATAAGAAAGATGTTTGCAACCAAAGTCGGATGAACCTGTCTTTGTATGTTATTTCGAATAACTGTTAAGTAATCCTCCATAACATCGGAGACAAAAGTGTTTGTCGCTTAGAACGTCAAGTTTCATTGAAAAGGAATTTTCCGTGAAAAGATAAGTGGGAGGACAATAGAACTTTGATAAGGTTAAAAGAACCTTAGCTGTATGTGCAAAGTTGCGCAGCGCCAAAAAGTGTTCCGGAGGCAGCAACAATGCTCATGACTCACGTGCCTCAAAGGTTGTGGTTACGGAGGTCAAAGTTTCTATTGAAACAAGTAGGTCGGGTAAACAATCAAATACCAAGATTTGAGGGTTGAATCATTATTTGAGAATAATAAACAGACTACATGCAAAGAAGCGATGATGGGCCCTGACTCCGTAAAATGGCTTGAAGCCATAAAATCCGTGATAGTTCCATACACGAGAAATCAAGCTTTGAACTTGAAGGACCATCGATAAAGGTGTAAGACCTTACAGTCGTTTTTGGATCTATAAAGAAATAGACATGGATGTTTTCACATCTATGAAATAGTCTACATGTTGGGAAAGAGTTCACAACAATGTTCAAAGGTTGACTATGACAAGATTTGATCTTTCATAGCGATATTTAGTCTAGACGGATTAATGTAGCAACCACTACATATAATTTTGTTATGTGGTAGTTGAATAAACAAAACAAGTTCTTCTAATAGAATTGTTACCTAGGACATGTGCATAACACGGTCCATAGGGTTTTGTTATTTCAAAGGATGCTAAAATCATATGCAAACTTCAATGGTTGAAGTGAGCATCGCGGAGTTGGAATCTTCACTATGATGAAACTGTTAAAAGAGTTTAATTTCATCAGAGACAATGAAGATGCTTGCATTTGCAAGAAATTAAGTGGGAGCGCTAAGCATGTTTCTAATACATTATGTGGAAGACATATTGTTGATTAGAAATGATGTATCTTTTATTAACACATATTAAGAATTTCATCCCGATGAAAGACTTAGGCAAAACCCAAATATTTGGCATCAATAGACGCTAATATGGTTGTGCCGAAAGTGCATAGATGATGTATTGAATGAGTTCAATATAGAAACTACAAGAAAGGTTCTTGTCGCACAGAAAGGATTGAATGAGTTCAATATTGATGATATATTCAAGTGTATTGACACTTGGTAAGTGAAACAAAGATTCAAGTATAGATTGACACTTGATGTATGAAATCACAAAGAGTATTTATATCAATTATATTGTGATATGTACAAATCCAGATATGTCCTATGCTCTAAATATTATGAGCATATACCAGAATGATTCATAAGATGATCATTGGACGATAGTAAGGATATTCTCATGATCTTTTGGAAGAACTAAGAGTATATTATTTTGTAGAAGTGGCAACTAGATGGTTAGTTCATTGTAAAAGCATTACATTGATACTAGTTTTGTCACAAAGTACAAATTAAGTTTAGCTCAATCTAAACTAAGGGTGGCACAATATAATGGAAAGTAAGTTCCATAATGGATTTGGATGAGTTCCAAAGTTAAGACATTGTGATAGATACTACAACAAAAGGCTAAGTATATGACTGTTATAATAGCAGCTAAAGAGGGCATTTGTGTCAAGTAGTTTGTTATCAAACTAGGTGTAGTTCACAACGGGATAATACTATGAAAATATATTGTACGACAATATTATCAACATGTTTTAACCCCCAAAGAACTAAAGGTCTCACCAAAGGACCAAAATTATACAAAGCCATCTCATTAGAGAATGAGTGATGCGTAGAGACGCAAAGACATGCAATTACACACGAACCTGGAAGTGTCAGATCCGGAGATCATTTGACCACTTGCAATCGTGTACATACAACACCGGTAAGCCATAGGTGTTGAATACACAAAGGTTCGGAACTAGATTATTGACTCTAGTGCAAGTGGGAGACTGTTGGAGATATGCCCAAGAGGCAATAATAAAGTGGTTATTATCATATCTTCATACTTATGATAAATGTTTACATACCATGCTATAATTGTATTAACCGGAAACATTAATACTTGTGTGATTTGTAAACATAAAAGAGTCCCTAGTGAAGCCTCTTGTTAAACTGGCTTGTTGGTTAATATATGATCATGGTTTCCTGATCATGAACATAGAAGATGTTATTAACAACAGGGTCATATCATTAGGAGAATGATGTGATGGACATACTCATATAGTTAAGCGTAGCATAAAGATCAAGTCATTTAATATAGTTCATTTGCTATAAGCTTTCTGATACATAGTAACCTAATTCCTTCGACCATGAGATCATACTAATAACTATCACCGGAATGATGTTTTGATGACATCAAACACCACACTGTAACTGGGTGGCTATAAAGGTGGCATTGAGTGTTCGGAAAGTATGTGTTGAGGCACATGGATCAAGAGTGGGATTTGTCCATCCATATGACGGATAGATATACTCTGGGCCCTCTCGGTGGAATGTCATCCAATTATCTTGCAAGCATGTGACTGGCTCACAAGGGATCACATATCACGGGAATGAGAAAAGAGTACTTATCGGTAACGAGGTTGAACTAGGTATGCAGAGATACCGACGATCAAAACCTCGGATAAGTAAACTATCGTGAGACAAAGGGAAATTAGTATCGTATGTAAGTGGTTCATTCGATCGCAAAGTAATTGTAGAAATATGTGGGAGCCATATGAATTTCCAGATTCCTCTATTGGTTATTGATCGGAGAAGTGTCTCGGTCATGTCCGCATAATTCACGAACCTTAGGGAGACACACTTAAGGATTCGATGTTGTTGAGTAGTTATGGAATGATGAATAAGAGACCGAATGTTGTTAGGAGTCTCGTATGGGATCCGGGATATCACGAGGAGATCCGGAATGGTCCGGAGAATAAGATTCATATAAGGAAAGTCCTATTTCGGAGTTTGGGAATGATTCCGGTGTTTTCACCAGGAATGTTCTAGAAGGGTCCGGAAGGTCCGGCACTCCGGAGGGGAAGGGTACATGAATGTGTCATGACAATGTGGAATGATTGTGTTATGTACTAGGTCACTTGGCTGGGGAAAATAAAGAGAGAAATCAAATCCAAGTTTGAAAGTCAAACGCCAATTTGAAAAGTCAAATCTGAAGTTTGCTTGGTGGAGGGAGAGTAGGAAACCTACTTGGGGAGGAAGTCCCACTCCCTCCCACCCGCCGGCCATGAGGAGGAGTTGGAGGAGGACTCCCTCCTCCCCAAACCGCCTCTCCCCTCCTATATAAGTAGGGTTAGGGCGCCCCCTCTACCTACACCTAAAAACCCTAGCCTAAGGCGCCACCACCACCACCAAGTGTTGCTGCCGCCACCACCTAGGGATCTCGTCCCAAGTCGCCGAGTTGGGGTATCCCAAACCCTAGCCGCCGGCTGCACCTCTCCCCTTGGTGCCTCTAAACCCTAGATCGTCAAGGCCCTCTCTCATACTCCACCATACTCGCTCCGGCTTAGGCGAAGCCCTGCAGGATCTCCCCTCTACTTCCGACACCACGCCGTCGTGTTGCCGGAATCACGAGGAGAGTGCTACAACCTCCGCTGCCTGCTGGAACAAGGGAGAGGAAGGTCTTCATCGAAAATACCGAGCGATGTGACCATTGCGGAGCGCTTTTAACGCAGCGCCGGAAGGATCGTCTACGCGATCTTGAGATCGGAAGTGTACGACTACATCATCCACGAGAATCTGCTCTCGTTAACCGGTTTGGATCTTCGAGGGTTAGTACTCTATCGACTCGTTGCTGCAATCTAGTAGATAGATCTTGGCTTGTGTGTGTTCATGCGATAGAAATTTTTTGCTTTCCATGCTACGAACCCCTACAATACAGAAGGACGCCCTCGGCGCCGCTCGCTGGCTGCCGCCACGCCGGGCCTCGCCACCCTTTGCCTAGCCACACCGCACGCCAAGAGCCTTAGTCCTGCCTAGGGATCTTGCGTCAGGGAAAGGAGGACCTGCCACTGCAAGCACCGCGCGGGTTTTTCCCGGCGGCCAACGCCGGCAGCGGCGGGAAGGAGGGGTAGGGAGGGGGTGGGGAGCGAGGGTTTGGGCTCCGCTTCGGTCGCTCACGAGGAGAGTGACGCGAAGCGGTCGAGCTTAGCTCTGTTTTGCCCATTCTTTTAGTGGCATTTGCAGTTATATAGCGTTGTAATCGCCATTCTTAGTCAATGGAAATGGGGCAAAGCTCTTGACCTGGTTTCAGAAAAATTACACACGAACGGCCATATAGTGTTCATTTCGGGGCAGTTTGGTTTGTGCCCGTGCTAGCCCTGCCAAACCTGGGCGAGCCAAATAATTGGCACTCAAGATTTTGCAGCCAGCACCTTGCCAACAATTTGGCGCACAATGAATGGAGGTGGGCTGGGCGCACCAAAAAGTTGATAGCCATCCAAACGAGCAACAAAGCGTGGTCAATGACCAATTTTTTGGACAGACCTGAGACTTTTTCATGCCGATTTCCAGCCTAAAGGCACTATTCACATCGTGCTCATTTGTTAGAGATCATTTTGCTCACGTCCTATTTTAGCCAACTATCACCGATCTAAGTCAGCCACAACCAGGGTTTACGGGCCAAAAAGACCCCTAGGTATTTTGAAAATTGACAACGCCCAAACCAAGATAAATAAAATGTATCTCTTGATATGCACCGGCTGGACACATAGGGCGGCGGTAGCGATGTGGCAATCTCTACATGCCAGTGTTTATTTTTTGAGTACTATAAATACTTGTACAAGATCAAAGCTGCATAATTATGCAAAAAATTGGAGGACGAGGGTTAAACAAGCGACATGATAAAGTGCGTACACCACCATACTGAGCCATGCCGGTAAGTTATCATCATGGTTCCTAAAAAAAAGTTACCATCATGGTTGTGTCCAATTGGAGTATAAAACCTAAATAACACTTCCTGAGAAATTTTGAAATCAAAATTTGTTTTTCAAATTTGTCCATAGCCATCTAGGATTTCTCGGTAGCCGGAAATTTCATGCCTCCCTAGGAAAAAATCCAAATCGGTAACCAAAACCTTGGCCACAACCATGTGTGAAAATAAAGAGGCGAATGGGCAAGACAATGAATTACATTAAGGGGTGGGAACTGGTAGTGGATAGTCCATATTATCTGAAATTCGAAAATAAAAAATGGTTATGGTAATATCCGAATTCAGACGGACATAGAAATGGATGTAGTAAATATCCGGATCCGTTATACAAATATAAAAACAAATGTGGTATTGAATCTTTAAGCAAATATGGATATGGAAATGCAATCTGTATTCAAATAAAATTATGTTAGATTATTTTAGTAAATTGAGTCCAATATGTAAATTATTCAAACCTAGTGAACTAACAAAATCGTATTTTGACTCACTATAAGATATGAGTACTCCCTCCGACCCAAAGTAATAACTTAGATTTGTCTAGATTCAATTGTATCTAGACACGGTTTAGTATTAGATTCATCCGTATCTCGATGAATTTGATCAACTAATTTAGATCGGAGAGAGTATATAATTTGGTTATTCGTATCGGTTCCGAACTAAGAAAGCATCCGGCCTTTATTCGAGTAACATCCACTCCGCATTCAAATCTAATAACATCCGTATTCGTTTTAAAAATATGAAAACAGATACGGTAAGAGCACTATCCAAACGCATCCGATCTGTTTCCACCCCTAATTATATTAGTACTCCTTCTGTCTTAAATTTATTAAAATTTAATTAAATCTAGACACTATTTAGTATATATTATCCAAATTTTGAAAAATCTAAGACATTTATTTTGAGACCGAGGGAGTATTACATATCCACCTGTGCATAAGCCAGGTTAAAAACAAAGCAGAAGCGGACCATATCCAATGAACCGTTAAATAATGTACTGGCAAATAAAAAGGTCCCGATCAGATGTGGACATGCGGTGACGTGAAGGGCTCTCAACTTTCCTTTCCTGCTCCACATGGTTGCGGATGACGTTACATAACGCAAGCTGCAAATCTGTCAAAATATATACTGATGAAGACAATTTACCTGGTGTGATGATAGCAATCAATTTAAAAAAAAATGAAAGAGTGTCTAGGAGGAACTAGACAGAAGACCCCCAAGACTTTCTCATAGCAATTAATTTAATAGTGGAATTTAGGAGGAGCTCCTGATGAGGAATGTCCGGTGGATTTTGATTGTTTGGTCTAAAAAATGTACATATGAACCTCTGTTTTTATCTCTCTTGTCTTGTGGTGCATGTGCAGAACCTTGTCCATCTTTTTAGTTTTTCAATGAGACGACAATGTATACATCATTAAGTTTCGTAGCATTTATACACTTGTGCCAACCTCATACTAGTATGGTGCAGCTAAGATTTGAATATTTTTACCAAAAGTGGGAAGCTGGATGCTTCACTTCAGTTTGAGCATCTCTGCACCTTTTCCATCCCACAAGACAGCCCAAAGTTCTGTGCCTTTCTTAAGTGCAAAAGATCTGCCTAGAGAGGTGAATTCCCATAGAGGATAATATCAGCATGGAGTAAAATACTTTTTACAATTTAAACACTGTACTAATGAAAATTTAAACATTGTAAGTAATGAACCAACCTCACACCATACGCACCCACCCTGACCTGGTCGAAGAATAAAGGGATCTCGAGAACAAAATGAACTATTTTTACATCACACCTAAAAGCTAATGCCATATACTTTTTACCTCGACAGTCTTATCATTTGGAGGAATATGAATAGTTGGTTCTAGCATAAGACAAGCTAATAAAACAAGAATGGGTAGAGGTAAGTACAATGGAAAATCTAGCCATCCATCACACATTAGGTATTTCATCGTACATGAGTACTGTAAGTATTTATACAGCAGGTTAAGTCCTCCTCATCTCATTTGAATTCTTGAGCCCTTGTTGGAGACAAGAAAAAACTCTGTGCAATGAAAGGGAGCTTGAAGAAGGGGAAGTGGTCCAAGGAAGAGGACAATCTGATCAAAAACTATATTGAGATGTATGGCATTGGCCGTAGCTGGCAGGGATTATCTGACACTTTAGGTTTGAATTTTCTTTCCACTCCTCGCCATGGATACGCATCCTTTTGAGTTCTAGATAGTTTTTTATTCACAATTTTTTTAATGAAAACGAATCACTGAAATGTAATATTTTTGTCTGTTTGGCTTGCATATGATCTCTGTAATTTGTTTGGCGTTGTTAGCACGTAGCACTGTTTTTACTGATTTTTTGACATTTTTTTACTATTTTTTTTTACATGATCGTGGCAGTGCATTGCATAAGCAAATCATCATCGCTCACCACTCTGTCTGAAACGTGAAACATCATTTCTGAAAAGATTTTTGTTGGATCACAGGACTTCAGCGCTGTGGCCGGAGTTGCCGTTCGAGGTGGCTGAACTACCTCCGTCCCGGGCTGAAGCACGGCAACTTCACGCCGGCAGAGGACAGGATCATCTACGAGATGTACAGCAAGAAGGGAAGCTGGTGAGTGACCCTCACATGAACCCCCATGGCCATGCCTAGTGCTAAGCTTTCTTGATGATCAGATCAAATGTGCTCAAACTCTATCTTCTACAAGTTCAAATGCACCGTAAGATTGTTTGCTTGAGTGTTGTTGCATCACTGGTTTACTGATCTGCTCCTATTGGCATTTGATCGAACAGCTGGTCCGTCATTGCCGCGATGCTCCCCGGGAGGACGGACCTCGCCATCAAGAACTACTGGAACAGCACGCTGAAGAAGCGGTTCCCTCGTGCGGCGAGGAGCCGCCGCCTCAGGCACTGCCGCACCGGAAGCACGTCGTCCGACGACGCCGCGAGCCCGGACCTCCCGCTGGCCGTCTACGACGAGGAGAGCGTCAGCCCCACGGCGCTGGTGGTGTACAAGTACAACGAGGAGGACAGCGGCAGCACGGCGCCGGACCTCCAGCTGGTCGTGTACAACGAGGCAGGATCCTCGTCGAGCCATGCCGCCGCCGTCTCGGCCGGCTCACCGCTGGTGCAACCATCACCCCCACTGGCCACCGCCACCGCGAACGAGGAGTCGATCGCGGCGATCCCGATCCGCGGGCCGGTGAGGATGGAGCCATGGACGCCGCCACCGCCTGCTGATGAAACCAGTGAGGACATGGACGTCGACGGCGGTCCCATGTCGCCGGTTCCCCTGGGGCTCATGGAGCCGGACCTTCCTCACATTGCCATGGAGCCCGGCCTTCCTTGCATCACCATGGGTCCGCCTGACATTGCTGGTTTCGATGACATCGATAGCTTCCTCTCCTTCTTTGACCACACCTTCCTTGCATTGCCATGACCAGTTTCAGTACTTGGCAAAACTGGAACGGTTCCTGGTTCAGAGTTGGCGAATTAAAGATTAGCTGTGTTTTAGGTTAGAGTTAACACTTGACTTGTTAGGGATGTTGTACTAAGTGTGATGTGCTGTGCATCAGCGACTCATTTTATTCTGAATTTGAAGACCATCTGATCTGTTCATCCAATTTCTGCTTATTGTAGAGTATTCTTCAGCCATGTTCACTTTTTCTTAAGAAAAATCGTGTTCATGTTTTCCAGAAAAACATTCAGACGATCAAGGAATTTAAGCCTGTGCCCATAGTTCTATTTCCGCCGTAACCCCCTTTTTTTGGTCGTAATGCGCATATATGTGACTATAAACGTTCTGAAAAAAGTGTTACTCTACTTTCTTTTCCATTAAGATCAAACTATTTGCAACTGTGAATTCATCAAGTAGGTTTCATATCCAACAATGTTTTTCTCGTACCCTATAAACAAATGAATGGACAGGCCACAGTAACCAGGTCTTGTATGCATGAACTCAACCAAAATATGGTCATAACTCCCAGGTTTAGAACCATGGTGCATATTGGGCACCACATTCAAGTGCTAGAGTATCTGACTTCCTTTTTCTTGGGATGTGAAGCAACAATTTTTGGAGCATCAACGTGCATCAGCAGAGAGCTGAACTCCAGAGCCAAGATGGGCCTAGACAACAAAACTAGAACACTCTGTCTTTGCGCATCCGATTCAGCTACATCACCGGATCCTGTGCTGCCGTTCTTGCCATCAGAGCACCCCTTGGGCTCTGTAGTTCTAGGGCTCCAGATCTTAGCTGGACTTACTGGGCGCACCCTGCACATGACAAGTCCTGGTCAGAAAGGTAATTACACTCACATGCTCTTATAAAGATGACATGTTTTCAGATGATCACTTCTCCATATACATCTTTAATACTAGCAAGAGTGGCATAGGTAGTTCAAACATCATTTTTGGCATGGCAAGCAAAATGGAGTTTAATACAAACTAACAGGCAAAGAATGTGCATTTCATGGGATATTTAGAGTTTAGGTATGCCATCACCTGCACTCTACTTTGCAAGAATACTTGAGAAGATCGGGATGGTCGTCTGTCTGGCCGCTGTAATTCACAACACAAGCAGGTGATGTTCAGATTTTGAGCCATACAAGAAAAATGGAATAGATTTCAGAAGCATCTGTATGATTTCTAAAGAAAATAGAAGCTGAATGCTTAATCATCTAACTTCGTGGCGTGTGCCATCAGTTCCCTTTTGGGGAAGCATTGAGGCTCTCCACTTTAGTTTAAACTAACCTGAAGCTCGGAAGTGACATCCTGATTGCTGGGCCTATCCACTTGCTGTGTTTATGTGATTCTGCTGCCAGTTCTGCAAAAAATAAAAGGTGAAATTGTAGAAGTTCCATTTCCGAGAGAATAGGAGGGCTAAGAAGCTGTCATTCTGAAGACATGTTGGATATCCTCGTGCACTGGACATTCCTAAGTCCTCAGGGATTATAAAGATAAGTACATTTGAGTGAAGTGGAGTATGAATTAGGCTAACTAAAATAGCTTGTCGTTTCAGCTCGAAAGGTAATATAACAACTCCATATAAATATTAAGCGGGCCCCTGCAGTACCAGCTATTTCGAAGTTCAGAATATAAATCTAACATTCAGACAAGTTACAAGGATAAACCAGACCTTTCATGTGTTTGAAAAATGCAACTCATTCCAGTAAACCAGATCATAAGAATCAATGCCTTAAGCACGTAATACGATTTCAAAAAATTACCGGCGACCGGCAGAGTGATGTTGCACAAGTGCCTTGCAGACGATGCCGTGGTCTCGGAGATCTCGATCCCACGGGAACTCTCTCGCTTGGAGAACGTCGAGCCGATGCCTAGAAGATTCAGAAATCCGTTTGTTGGTTTTACCAACGGTCTGTTTCCGGGTGCTTCAGTCTATCACATGGGAGCAAAATTCATGTTACAGATCTCGTGAAACCATTTACTGAATCTAATCATAAAAGATGTCCGATGGAGTACCTGCGAGAATCTCGCGACATGGCTCGGAAGCCCCACTTCCTACAGTAACGAGAGTGGCGACGATCAGTAGTACTAGTAGAACTGAAGTAATGAAGAAGTGGCCTTAATAATAACAGCAATAAAAAAATGGTGGATGAGATCTAGTGGCACACCTTGCGCCCATGCCGGCAGGCCTCAGCGCTGTTTACGAGCACCCTGGCAGCCCAGCTGTTAAACAAAACAGGTTTTTCAGAGCCCAGAACGGGCAGCAGCACAGCGAATTAGTCTAAGCTCTTCTGATGATGAAATGAAATACTGTAAAAAAAATGAGGAGGATAGCATATGACCAGAGAGAATTAGCAAGTTGTGATTTGGTAGAGGTTGTTTATGGGAATGGGTTCCAGATAAGCAAGACGGTTGTCTATAGCAGAGGGAGCAGGCACAGCGAAGGGATGAGATAGTTAAAGGGGGCTGGTGATTGCTAAAATGTTGAGATTGGAGAAGGGCCTGCCTGTGTGCGCTCCTCAAGTAGAATGGACCGAGCAAGTTGGCGTTGTTTACTTGATCAGGTACAGATGTTTCAGCTTGTTTTCAAGTGCAAGTTGCGCCAGTTGATTCTATCAGTGGCATCCCCCAACCGCAAGCATGGAGGCAAAAAAGTGCAATCCCTAGTGGACTTAGAGTATGCAGAATGTGATTTAGCAACTCACGCGCAAGAAGTCGGCGGGTTCCACACAATGCCGGCGATCACCACCAGCTGCAGAACAGAACTCTTCAGAAAATCGTTCGAGAAACAGAGAGACGGGCGAGAGAGGAGAGAGAGAGACCTCGTCGAACTGTCCGGCTGGGCTGTCGTGGTATCGCGCGAGGAACATTCCGCCGAGCGTGTATCCGAAGGCCTCCACCAGGCGCAGGTCCTTGGGCACGAAGGCACGCGCCGTCGCCGCCTTCACCAAATGCAGCTGGTACAATGCGCTGCAACTCATCATGAGAAAAAAAAAAGAATGAATCACTCGGCTCATCGCCTTCAATCGAGCACGAACAATAAAGAGCCAGAAATGGAGAGAGGTCTTGCTCTTGCCTGCCCCTGAACACCCATGGCGGCCCGTGCCGGTACCCTGCAGCAGGCTTGTCCTCCATGGATGCAGCGTCTTTGCAAGACGAAGCCAGGCACTGGTGGAGTCACTGCTCGAAGTAGATAGAGATGGGGAGGGGGACCAGCACAGCCAGCAGCTCGGGTTTTCTATGCGAGCAAGAAGCAGGGAGGAAGCTGGCGACGAGTGATGATGAATTGATGATGGACCGAGTGAGTACTGACTGCTGGGACGCAGGCCGCAGGGTGTATGTTTGCTCCGAGCGAGCCTTATCCAGTGTACAGGGGGCGCTAGCTAGTTTAGAGGCTGGGAGAGGGACGACGACGGTGATGTCATGGCTTCACCATGGATGTGAATGTGATCCACGATATCGAACTGACTGAGCCTGATACCGCAACTGTGTGTTGTGTGTGGCTGTGGCTGGCAGCAGTTTGCTGCTTCTGCGGTTTCTGTGGTTAGAGCGACTCACTACCATGGGGAAAGGGACAAAGAGCGCGTGGCTGGTTGGAATAATGGTGAAGTGTGCAGGTGCGAGTCACCGGCTAGCTCTAGCCATAGGGAGATGCACCGGCCGCACGAGCTCGTTGGGACGGTAAACCGTGTCATGTGTGCAGGTGCGACTCACCGCCGGCTAGGGACATGAACCGGCCGCCCGCCCGGCCAGTACATCCACTCTCTGCTACTCCTACTACTTGGAGTTGGAGGAAGAATCCACAAGAATATTGACTTCTCTGTGGATAACATGAATTATCAGTGTGTAGTAATTTTTTCAGAACATAATACCTGCTTTCGAATACAGGTTGTAACATATACAATGCATGGACAGCAGAAGTGACTCGCGGAATACTGCAGTTTTAATTTTCCTTCTAATAAACACATAAAAATAGATCAAGTGCTGGTAGATATATACTACTACTACTACTACTACTACTAAGCACCGCCTGATCTAGATATCAAGTTTGTACGCCATTCCCAGGCATCTTTACCATCAACCAATCATCAAGTTTGTACACCGGTTATTCAGATATACAAATAGCAGATATTTTTCTCACAAGAAACAAAAAAAAGATATTTGTTGAAAGAATCGATCCCATGCAGAATAACAAGACATCATGGGCAAATTTATGGATGCTACTAACAGTGAAAGTACCACAGAGCCGGGCGAGAGAGGTCCCACCCCGCCTCGTCCTCCCTCTTCTTGCGAGCGCCGCCAGAGCTGCCCTCCTCGTCCTCCGCCCGGAATAGCCGGAGTTGGACAGGAGAGGCACCGTAGTTGTAGGGTTAGTTGTAGTGGTGGTGCAGGGTGTGGGCTCTATGCCCGGATGTGGAGCTCTAGATCGAGGTGGCGATCAAGGCTCTAGGGTTCCCTCCTCATGCGTTCTTGCTCCTCTGGTTGGAGCAGCCACGACGGCCACCACATCCGGCAATAAAGTAGAGGTCCTGGCGGCCTCGGATCGGTGTTATTCCGTGCTCTTCCATCTCCTCTCGACCGCCGTGAGGGATTGAGATGGTGGGCTTGTGATGCATGGATCTGGAGGCGCCGAGTCTTGCCACTTGGCGCTTGAGCTGGGTGGTGGCCTTTCTCGTCTTGCCTCTTCCTGCTCTCCGGCCAGGTGGTGGCGGGGAAGACGGCGACTGGCGGCGAAGGCGGCTCTCTTCAAGCGCCGCCACCATCGCCCGACGCGTTCGACGCATCCTTTTCTTCTGGCCGCCGTGGGCAAAGGGAAGAGGCGGGCCGCGCTTTGAGGCTTCGTGGCTTGGGAGGCTTCGAGCTTGTGCCTCTGCGGCGGATTCCAAGCGGCGCTCACTGTCGCTATTCTTGGCCATAGGATGGCCGTCGTGCTGCTGCGTGGCCGCAAGAGCGCCTCCTCCTCTTCGCGAGGGTCTTCCAGAGCCTGCATGGTCGCTTGCGCCCGTCTCTACCAAGTGGCCTTGTCCCCGAGAGATGGAGTGGGCTGCGCTGGAGGCTCGTCGTCGGCGCCAAGCATGGACTCGATCGCTTCGTGATCCTTTAGGGTGTTCTTTGTTAAATTTCAGGACCTAGTTGTTATTTCTCTGCTGTATGAGGTCCTTTCTGTAAATGTACACCCTGTGGCGTCGTAATACAAGCTCTGGGTCCTTCGGGACCATTCCTGAACAGTGAAAGTACCACATAAATTACCACTGGAATTTTTATAGGCATTCCCTGTTTAAACACAGCGGTTGTTCATATATAAAAATAGCAGATTTTTTTCTCACAAGAAACAAAAAAAAAGATATTTGTTGAAAGAATCGATCTCATGCAGAATAACAAGACATCATGGGCAAATTTATGGATGCTACTAACAGTGAAAGTACCACATAATTTACCACTGGAATTTTTATAGGCATTCCCTGTTTAAACACAGCGGTTATTCATATATAAAAATAGCAGATTTTTTTCTCACAAGAAAAAAAAAAGATATTTGTTGAAAGAATCGATCCCATGCAGAATAACAAGACATCATGGGCAAATTTATGGATGCTACTAACAGTGGAAGTACCACATAAATTACCACTGGAATTTTTATAGGCATTCCCTGTTTAAACACAGGGGTTATTATTTTAACTAAAACAAGATCAACCCAAATGAACTAAAAATAAGTAGCCAAGTGGTCCTTAAATTACAGATTTCCCAGTTCAACATAAATTTTCTACGCTACTACCAGAGTTGGGTGCATACTTACATTGTGCGTCTAGGACTAAATACTACATGTTAGTTGCCAATAAGTCAACTTTAGATTGTTCATCAAGACAATTAATATTCAAGTGTTATATGTCATAACAAAACTTGTCGTCTTCTTGGAAGTATTGCATATGATAAAAGGAATCTGATGTCCATCTTTTATACCCCTAAAAAGATGTATACCAGCAAGACAACAGTACCTATAATCAAATTTTGTGAAGCCCTATAAATTTGACTTAGATCGCACAGTTTAGTTGTTGCTCTAATGCACCACTACCTGGCTCCACTGTTTTCAGCAGGACCAAATATGAAAATTAGAAGGGGCTACATTTAATGTCCATAGAGCCATAGACGGGCATAACTTGCAGAAGTTTCTTGTCCAAGATTTCAAGTGATATTATTTGAGGGAAATAAAATTGATCTCAGGATCTCGGATTCCATGCAAGTACGTGAAGAAAACAAAGATTCATCTCAGGATCTCAGCCACATACATTCAAGATGTATATCTAATTCAACAGGAGAAGATCAGTTACAGGAGGGGGGATTCCAGTTAGATTGTCATCCAAAGGGAATATTATAGGTCTAGCTTCAGTTATCCTACTCAACAAATAATGATTTCCTGCACTATTCTCGGATTTGTGTCAAAATTGACGCCTCTACAACACATAAGGTAATTGAAAGGATTTTAATCTCTGGACTCCAGTTACTAATGCCAACTAAATTTCCATGGTAAGGCAACAATATATAATCACAGGATTGAGCCAGTAGTGAACTAGTCCTCCACCTGTGCCATCTAGAGGTCTTCAATCAATTAAATTATGAGTTACCATTTACCTATAAGAAGGGAGGGAATCATCTGTAAGATGGCAGTTGCTTATCAGCAGTTCAGACAGTTTCTCTTAAGAAAGGTTAGGAGAGGTAGGTAACATACATACCTTCTTCATATACAGAAAAATATCTCTTCTCAGTGGACAGTTAAGACTGTCAGGATTCAACAGCTGCAAAAAGCTTCACCATTTGTAGATTCTATAAACACTGATGCTTGGACAAACCTCTAATATCGTTGATATTCACCATCAAGGGCTACTTCCTCAGCATTGCAGATAATAAACCAACGGCTACTACCTCAGCCACCTTTAAGTCAAGCAGCAATCTTAATATTTCCAAAGTCCTCTGAGAATTATGCAGTACTCCCTCCATTTCAAAATATAAGATGTTTTAGCTTTATGGAGCAAATGTATCTAGACTTGTTTTAGTATGTAGGTTCATTCAAGTTTGGAGTGAATCTACACGCTAAAACAAGTCTAGATTCATTTTCTTCCCAAACCTAAAACATCTTATATTTTGAAACGGAGGGAGTACATGATAACATCCAAGCATATTCCACTGATAAAAATCCTGACATAGATCCCCTTTGCAGAAACAGCCTCCCCAGTCTGAAACAACCCTTCCAGTATTATGCTATGAGAAATAACTCCAGCCTTAACTCCTTTGCACAACCTTGCTCTTGACATGGTTAATCCTTCATGTATCCTTCCATTACATCCATTGATCAATGTATTGTAGGACACACCATCATGTTTCAAACTAATTGAGACAATACCATCAAGTAAACTCATTGCTTCATCGATCTTACCAACTAGTCAGTGCCCATTTATTATTGTTGTACATGTACATACATCAGACTTTCATATGTATGTACAATAAAGCCAGAGATTTTGAGCTTATGTAACCCTACTATCTTTGCACAGGTTGCCGATTATTGTATTGAAGAACACGTCTGGACGGAAGCCTCTGTTCATCATTTCAAATAACAATATCTCAGCCTTCTATCAGTTGCCATAGCCCACAGGTACAAGAACCATGGATAAGGGTGAAAAAAATGTAATATTAGGAGACAATCCTTCATCGACTATGAGACTGAATTGGAACAAAGCATCATCCACTTGACCTATCTTGCAATGACCAACTATTGCTGTTCCATATGTGACCATCAGGGCTCAACCCATATTGCCACATTTTGTTAAATATAATTATTGCCTCATCAGCCATTTCATGTTTCAGATATGCACAGATCAATACCATTTCCTAGCATCAAATTAAAGAGATTATGCATATCCACCAAAAGAGATCCTTCAGTGCCATACCATGAAGCAGAATGCTGTGGGTGCTAGCATCTGGGTTCTGGCCTTTCTGGACATCGGAACAAAAACTTCCTAGCTTCAGAGCATCCCCATTCTTACAAATTCATCAACGAGGTATAAGTAGCGATCTGACATGATTGAAAATCTGTACATTTGTCCAATAATACTCACTGCCTCTTTCCACTGTCCCGATTAATATCCATGCACAAGACTAGTATCTGTGGCCTGTGGTGCAGTCCAGCCGGCATAACCCCATCTTCAATCATTATGTTAATAAGGGACATCTTGGCCTTATAGAACTTTGATGACTGGGCTGTAAGTTACATGATTTGGTGAAATCCCACGTTCCAGCATTTCATGAAACAGGCTGTAAGCTTTGTCTACCTCACCTTGTTTAAGGAAACCATCAATGCGAGTATCGAATGACATCATTGTACAACTGCAAGTCTTCAACTATCTCCATCATCATGGTCAATATGAATCATGTAGAGAAACTTCAGGGCCTTTGAGTCTTTTCCTCCTGAGTCCTGACATAGGCCCTTGGTAAGAATGGGGTATAAGCAATGAAAAAAATAGCGCGCTAAAAGAAATAGCGCTGGCCTCCTCCAAACGCTATGCACGCTACGTGCTAATAGCACGCTATATTTCAAAATAGCATTTTCAAAATAATACAAGTTATAGCCTAAAAAAAGATTTCGGTAAAAATAAAAGATACTTCCTCTGTCTCAAAATAGATGTCGCAGATTTGTTCAAATTTGGATGTATCTAGATATTATTTAGTATATAGATTCATCCAAAATTTGACAAATTCACGACATCTTTTTTTGCTAACGCTATGACGTTTTAGCGCGATATAGCATGCTATTTCGTAAATAGCGCCATAGCGAGCAAAATTGCTAAAATTTAGCGTGACCCCTCTAGATATGCTATAGCACGCTATTAGCACGGAAATAGCGCGCTATTTTTTTCCATGGGTATAAGACATTGGGTGTGCACTCAAGATCAGGCATTTGTTGGACCATAGTGTTTGTTGCATCGCTAGTATTCTTCTCAGCCCAGAGGTCCGTGAACAGGTGTGTGAAGGTGTATTGGTGAAGGACTACAGCCCGTCTTGAAGACATGGCCAATAGTTGGAGCCACCCTCTCAAAGCCGGCTATGCTGACGCGGTTGAAGTGGCAAATGGCGAGCGCGGGCCATGAAGAGGGGGGGGGGGGGGGGGACTTTGAGGAATTAGGTGATGGTGCAGATCGAAGACGGTTATGCCTGCTGGAGCAAATCTTCGAACAGGTGGAGCGCGTCCGCGGTGAATGAGGCAGCAGTAAGTGGCCCCAGCGGGTTGGAGGGGAAGACGGCTCCGCGCTGCCGCTGCCCGTGGTCATGCTCCAATGTCGTGGCTGCCTGCAATGGCGGGGATGGAAGCGGTGCAAATGAGGGTTGGGACATGGAAATTTGGAGGGAGGGAAGGTGGCACGGTTGAACTGAACGACGGGACCAAAGTGGGGAAGGGAAAGGAAAGGAGGCGAAGTCACGGAGGTTTTCTCTCTTCAGTTTCTTTGGTCTCCAAGTAAATACTTTTTCTTTTGCAAAAGGCCCCTGATCTATTCATAATCCTTAATAGCAACTAGAGTTGGCATGAAGGATTGTTCACCTTGTCCAACACCACTTTCATCCTTAGAAAAAATAGCAGCTATAGAAGGTAATCCCCTTGGACCTGAAGACGGTACAAGATACATAAGCATTGTTGGAGCACTCCAATACCTGACCCACACAAGACCAGATATTGCCTTTTCAGTGAATAAGGTATATCAGTATTTACATGCACCAAGCACTGTTTATTAGACAACTGTAAAGAGGATACTAAGGTACATCAGTGGAACTATGAGTCTTGGCTTGACCTTCAGAAAATCTTCTTCTACTCTTGTAAGTGCATTTTTAGATGTTGACTGGGCAGGTTGTGTAGACAGAAAATCTACATGAGGTTTTGCGGTTTATTTTGGTCCTAACTTAATCTCTTGGAGTGCTAGAAAACAGACAATGGTTTAAAGATCAAGCACAGAAAATGAATATAAAACTTTAGCAAATGTCACAGCTGAGTTAATTTGGATCGAGCCCCTGCTAGGAGAACTTGGTATCCAGAGAAAACAAACTTCATGTTTATGGTGCCACATATCTTTTTGCTAATCCCGTTTTTCATGCAAGAACAAAACATATTGAAAAAAAAAATTGTACGAGAAAGAGTTGCAACAAATTGCTTGAGATCAGGTTCATTCTTTCACAAGATCAAGTGGCAGATGGCTTCAAAAGGCTTTACCAGTGCGGCAGCTTGAAGAGTTCAGACATAATCTCAACCTAAAGAAGGCTGAGATTGAGGAGGGATGTTAGGTTAGGCAACGTGATAACTAGGCAATGTGATAACATGTAACGTGTGCGTGCATGACAACATGTAACGTGTGTGTGCGTGTAACATTGTAATGGTGCATACAGGACTAGAGATAGGCTTAGAGTTTGTTTACCGTACTTGTAAACGATCTGATCTAGAATAAAGATCAGATCGATCCCGCTTATCCCTCCGTCAAGCAACCTCTCCTGATGTATCCGTCGATGGTTGACCTGGTGGGAAAGCATCCACGACAAGGAGACCAAAGAAGGCATAGAGGAGATGAGCATGCGCGGGTTGCCGCTCTCCGCTGCGCTGCTCCGATTGCCGGTGACCCGTACTTCAACGCCCATTAGTTTCTTGTGCAAATCACGGTTGCCTTCAATATATGCATTATCAATAACTGTTTGCTCGAAGATTAGCGGCATTTGATTCGGTGCGTGGTGTCACCCTCTCCCTCTCTCATATATAGATCATCCCATCGTCTCCCTCAGACTAAGTAAACAAAACAGTACCAAGGAGAGAGATCAGGAAGGGGCAGACATGGGAACAACGTCGGGGGTGGAGAAAGGAAAAGCCGCAGCGTCGCTACCCGCCGGTGACCAAGAAGAGGTACCTACTTCAGTTCATTCATCATGCGTCTTCTCTGTTTAGCATTGACCTACAAATCTACGTCATGCCATGTTGGCTAGAAAGTTCTTGTCCTGTAGATACTGTAGATCGGAACCCGACCTAGCTAGCAAGGTGATCAGATCAGGGAGTGTTATCTTCAAAAGCTATAGTGTTCTGATCTGATATCCATTACCCGTAGTAGCCACTAGTACATTATATTCATGCATGTTAATTATCACAAATTAATTTGGCAAACTTGATTGTGTGCTGCATGATCTTAGCGCTTTACGGGAGAAGCTTTACAGAACCAGGTTCGAGCTGCACAACACGTTTGCCTTGTCAATCGTCGATGCTGACAACACAATCTGCAGCCCCACTACGACAGCGGCAAGGAGAAAGGAGGAGAGGGATGAGACAGCCTACGTGGAGCGGAACGTGCTGCAGCAGGAGCTCCAGGCAAAAAGAAACGCTCAGGGACAGGTGATCATGACGGTGGTGCTCCTGTTCGGACAAGATGGCAGGCTGGCACCACGGTGTTCTATCATCATCTGCGCCTGTGCGTTTCTTTTCGCCTAGAGCTCCTCCAGCAGCACGTTCCACTCCATGTATGTTGTCTCATCCCTCTCCTGCTTTATCCTTGGCACAGTAGCAGTGGGGATGCAGATTGTGTTGTCAGCGTCGGCGGCCAACAATGCAAGCGTGTTATGCAACTCGAACCTGGTTCTGTAAAGCTTCTCTTGTAAAACGCTAAGATCCTTTAGCACACAATCAGGTTTGTCAAATTAATTTGCGATAATTAACGTGCATGAATCCAACCTGCTAGCTAGGTTGGATTCCGTCCTGCAACATCTACAGGACAAGAACTTGCTAGCCAACACGGCAAATGGTAGATTTATAGGTCGACGCAAAACAGAGAAGACGTATGATGAATGAACTTAAGTACGTGCCTTTTCTTGGTCATGAAGAGGGGGGTGACTTTGAGGAATTAGGTGATGGCGCAGATCGAAGACGGCTATGCCTGCTGGAGCAATTCTTTGAACAGGTGGAGCGCGTCCACGGTGAATGCGGCAGCAGGAAGTGGCCCCAACGGGTTGGAGGGGAAGACGGCTCCGCGCTGCCGCTGCCCGTGCGCGTGCTCCAGTGTTGTGGCTGCCTGCAATAGCGGAGATGGAAGCGGTGCAAATGAAGGTTGGGACATGGAAATTTGGAGGGAGGGAAGGTGGCACGGTTGAACTGAACGACGGGACCAAAGTGGGGAAGGGAAAGGAAAGGAGGCAAAGTCACGGAGGTTTTCCCTCTTCAGTTTCTTTGGTCTCCAAGTAAATACTTTTTCTTTTGCAAAAGGCCCGTGATCTATTTATAATCCTTAATAGCAACTAGAGTTGGCATGAAGGATTGTTCATCTTGTCCAACACCACTTTCATCCTCAGAAAAAATATTAGCTATAGAAGGTAATCCCCTTGTACCTGAAGACAGTACAAGATACAGAAGCATTCTTGGAGCACTCCAATACCTGACCCTCACAACACCAGATATTGCCTTTTCAAATGAGGTATGTCAGTATTTACATGCACCAAGCACTGTTCATTAGACAACTGTAAAGAGGATACTAAGGTACATCAGTGGAACTATGAGTCTTGGCTTGACCTTCAGAAAATCTTCTTCCTACTCTTGTAAGTGCATTTTTAGATGTTGACTGGGCAGGTTGTGTAGACAGAAAATCTACAAGAGGTTTTGCGGTTTATTTTGGTCCTAACTTAATCTCTTGGAGTGCTAGAAAACATACAACAGTTTAAAGATCAAGCACAGAAGATGAATATAAAACTTTAGCAAATTTCACAGTTGAGTTAATTTGGATCGAGCCCCTGCTAGGAGAACTTGGTATCCAAAGAAAACAAACTTCATGTTTATGGTGTGATATCATGGGAGCCACATATCTTTCTGCTAATCCTATTTTTCATGCAAGAACAAAACATATTGAAAATAATTTTTATTTTGTACAAGCAAGAGTTGCAACAAATTGCTTGAGATCAGGTTCATTCTTTCCCAAGATGAAGTGGCAGATGGCTTTAAAAGGCTTTACCAGTGCGGCAGCTTGAAGAGTTCAGACATAATATCAACCTAAAGAAGGCTGAGATTGAG
This sequence comes from Avena longiglumis, assembly GCA_030063025.1. Classification (NCBI taxonomy): domain Eukaryota; kingdom Viridiplantae; phylum Streptophyta; class Magnoliopsida; order Poales; family Poaceae; genus Avena; species Avena longiglumis. The sequence continues at coordinate 409,995,263 of CP125974.1, read as the reverse complement.
AAGGGATGTTAGGTTAGCCAACGTAATAACTAGGCAATGTGACAACATGTAACTTGTGCGTGCGTGACAACATGTAACGTGTGTGCGTGTAACATTGTGAAGGTGCATACAGGACTAGAGATAGGCTTAGAGTTTGTTTACCGTACTTGTAAACAATCTGATCTAGAATAAAGATCAGATCGATCCCGCTTATCCCTCTGTCAAGCAACCTCTCCCGATGTATCTGTCGATGGCTTGTACCTATATAAACACGGAACCAAGTCGAGGTAAAGGCATCGTTAAACCCAAACCATCACAAAAGAAACCTTCCGATCTTGCCCGACCTGGTGGAAAAGCATCCACGACAAAGGAGACCGAAGAAGGCGTAGAGGAGATGAGCATGCGCGGGTTGTCGATAGCCGGTGACCCGTACTTCAACGCAGTTTGTTGTGCAAATCACGGTTGCCTTCAATATATGCATTATCAATAACTGTTTGCTCGAAGATTAGCGGCATTTGGTTCGGTGTGTGGTGTCACCCTCTCCCTCTCTCATATATAGATCATCCCATCGTCTCCCTCAGACTAAGTAAACAAAACAATACCGAGGAGAGAGATCAGGGAGGGACAAACATGAAAACAACGTCGGGGGTGGAGAAAGGAAATGCCGCGGCGCCGCCACCCGCCGGTGACCAAGAAGAGGTACCTACTTCAGTTCATTCATCATGCGTCTTCTCTATTTAGCATCGACCTACAAATCTACGTCTTGCCGTGTTGGCTAGAAATTTCTTGTCCTGTAGATACTGTAGATCAAAACTGACCTAGCTAGCAAGGTGATCAGATCAGGGAGTGGTATCTTCAAAAACTACAGTGTTCTGATCTGATATCCGCTACCCTTTGGAGATGCCTACTGTAGTAGCCACTAGTACATTATATTCATGCATGTTAATTATCACAAATTAATTTGACAAACATGATTGTGTGCTGCATGATCTTAGCGCTTTATAGAAGAAGCTTTACAGAACCAGGTTCGAGCTGCATAACACGCTTGCCTTGTCGGTCGTCGATGCCGACAACACAATCTGCAGCCCCACTACAACGACGGCAAGGATAAAGGAGGAGAGGAATGAGACAACCTACATGGAGCGGAACGTGCTGCAGGAGGAGCTCCAGGCAAAAAGAAACACGCAGGCACAGGTGATCATGACGGTGGTGCTCCTATCCGGACACCACGGCAAGCTGGTCTGGACAAGAGCGTTTATGTCATCATCATCTGCGTCTGCGCGTTTCTTTTCACCTAGAGCTCCTCCAGCAGCACGTTCCGCTCCACGTATGTTGTCCCATCCCTGTCCCGCTTTATCTTTGGCGTGGTCGCAGTGGGGATGCAGATTGTGTTGGCAGCGTCAGCGGCCAACAATGCTAGCGTATTCTGCAACTCGAACCTAGTTCTGTAAAGCTTCTCCTATAAAACGCATAAAACGCTAAGATTCTTTAGCACACAATCAGGTTTGTTAAATTAATTTGCGATAATTAACATGCATGAATCCAACCTGCTAGCTAGGTTGGATTCCGTCCTGCAACATCTACAGGACAAGAACTTGCTAGCCAACACGGGAAGACGTAGATTTATAGGTCGATGCAAAACAGAAAAAACGTATGATGAATGAACTTAAGTACTCCTATGTACCTTTTTTGGTCGCCGGCGGGCGGCGACGCCGCTACTATGCATTTCTCCACCCCGACGGTGCTCCCCATGTCTGTGTCCCTCTCCCTGGTCTCTCTCCTCGGTAGGTTTGAGGGAGACGATGGGACAATCTAGGGAGAGGTTGACACCATACACCGAATCAAACGCCGCGGATCTCCTAGCATACCGTGATTGATAATACATGCATGGAAGGCAACCATGATTTTTGCACAGGAAATTAATGGTGCGTTAAAGTATCAGGCTTTCTTCGACCCGACCGGAGCTCCAGCTGCGGTGTGTTAAACTTCACGCAATGAGCTTGGAGATTGTCTCGTCAGGTCAGGCGAGCATTCTCTGCAGCTCCAGCCTGGTGCGGTGGAGCTTCTCCTCTAAAACTTTGCGATCCTGCAAAAAAAATTAAAGGTTTGTAAAGTTAATTTGCCACAATATGCAGGGCTGTATATAGTTCAAAACATGTATTCTACCATGTGCGTGGTGCTATATATGTACAAAGAACTACTAATCAAGTCTTGGTCTAGTAAGAACTACTAATCAAGTCTTGGTGAATTTTGGAAAAACAATCATCATGTTGATGTAACAATTTCTACGTTCGTATGTATCTAGTTAAATATTTAGACTAAATTCATTCGTATCTAGACAAATTTGAGAGAATTAATATAGACCGAGTATTGTTTGTTATCCAATATGGAAAAAAGAATGTAAATTCATCGACGGCGTTTTGTTATCCAATATGGAAAAAAGAATGTAAATTCATCGACGGCGTTCGCATAGTACTACTACTAGAGTTGGCAACTGTGCAGCTAGCGTAACCTAAACTGCCTGATGTTATGTACTGATACTAGTGTAGATGCATGATAGTACCTTATCTGATTATCTAGCTAGAAGTTGGTAGCCTACAAGTACAGATAGAGGGTGGAAATTTCACGGGAGTGAAACGCCCCGGCGGCCGGAGCAAAACGGAGAAGATGGATGGATGAACTTATGTACATACCTCTTCTTGTCGCCGGTGATGGATATAACGTGCTAGTGACCTAGTACAGTACTACTACTAGAGTTGGCAACTGCGGACCGTAACTGATATGTCCTGGCATCGATCGATCTAAACTGCATGATGCCGCGGTGTATATCCATGACACTAGCTGATCTGGTAACCTAGCCATATCTGGTAACCTAGCCATAGTAGCCATGTTTCCGGCCGTCGGCCGGATCGAGAAACGGCGGTGACAAAAAAAAACACAGATCGATCAGGGTACTCATCGCTGGAACGAACCGATCGATCGCGAACGGCGACCCAATCGTTTCGGGACGGTGGGGAAACGGTAATAATACACGGGCCATATATAGACTTAGCAGGTACGATTTGGCCCAAACCTGCCCAAACACTGAACATGGATGCCAATTTGTTCACGATCCAACCAAGCAGTCCTCAATTTCCCATCTATTCCGCCGCCGCACGCCACTCCTCCCTATTTTTTCTCGCCACAAGGCATCAAACTCCCGATCTCTCGTGTCTGGATGCTCCGCTGCTCGCCGTCCACCACATCGCGGACGCGTTCCGGCCACCGAATCGAACCGTACCGCACCTCGTTCCCGACTCCGTTTCTGGGAATCTGGATCGAGGGACGGCAGGCATTCCCCGTTTTCGGCTACAATGAACCTAGCTAGCTGATTCGGGAAGGAAGGAAGGAAGACGCCGGCGGCCGGAGCAAGACGGAGAAGACGCGTGCATGAACTGATGTAGTACCTGTTGGTTGTCGCCGGCGGGCGGCGGCACCGAGGCTTTGCCTTTCTCCACCCTGCGCCTGCGGTCGTTCCCCATTATCTCCCTCCTCTGTACTGTTTTGTTTTCTAGGAGGGAGGGAGAGATGATCAGAGGATCTATATATGGAGAGAGGGAGAAACGTGCAGATCTCGTTCTTCCTTTTATTGCCGGAGTATTTCCGGAAAATTTGGGATCTGGAGGATCGCGTGAGCCTGAAATTGACAACGCTTCCATGGTAACCACGATTTGCACATTGAATAATGATTTGGAGCACATTCCATACTTGCGCATATATAGATATCCTAAACCAGGATGCATCTCTTTTTTCTGTTTTTGGAGCAGTCGATCGATTTGTTTCCCGCTGACACGTGTCATCTCGATGCGTCTGTGTGCGTTTCTAGACGAAGTGTAGCATTTTATCGTGGTGGGTCAGGCCTGCATGCTGTTTCTACATGTCTTTATGGCCCGCATGTCATTGTCATAGAAAAAATAGTGTAGCTCCTTTCTGTGTGCCCTTATCTCTACCATGCCTCAAATTTGCACACAGCTAATTCACATGGTCACATCTATGTATGTATCATCGATTTTTTTAAAAATTGTATGATCGTTTTTTTTGTATCATTGTTTTTTTGTTTTTTCCTTAACACTCATTCATTTTCTTGTCTTCATGCATAATTCATCATCATTATTTTTTGTCCTGGGATGTTTTGGAGCTGCCAAGGCTACTGGCATCGCATGTATGTATGTATCATTGCCTTTTTCTATATATGTGTCAGATGTTGCCACGTAGCAATCATTCATACACGTTAGCTCTTTTTGTATACCACATGGCCTTTCTTTAGATTTCTAGAGAGAGCATCAACCGCCTCACCTCCTCTTTTATTCCCCTCGCCTGGGTGGAGTTGGCATGGGCGTGGCCGGCCGGCATAGGAGATGTCGCGTGGAGGAGTCTCAAGACGGGCGCAAGGTCGGGCGACGAGGCGCAAGCACGTTGCAAGTGGTCGACGATGTCGTACGGCGGAGAGGAGCTATGCACCGTCGAGGTAGAACAACAGCGCCGCCGCTGGGCGACGGCAGAGGCGTCGTGGACAATCGGCGTCGAGGCCACCAATCTTAGCTAGGGCAAGCGGCGGCGAGTCCGGCGTGGTCGCGACATCCGCGTCGAATGGAGGTAATGGCACAGCCAGTGGAAGACGGACGTGTCGTTGGAGGGTCGACGGAGATGGTGATCACTCCCCGCAGCGGCCGTCGCGATGGAAGAAGCGCCGCGAAGCGCTGCTGTCGAGGCGAGCGGCGAGCTCGCGACATATCTCGCAATCCGACTGTCGCAGAAGGTCTTGACTGGGTGCTCCACAATGAGAGGACGTCGCCTGATGACTCGAGGAACGATCGGCGGCGAGCGCCGCCTCACTGCCGCTGAAGCATGGCGCCGGGACGCCGAAGGCGACTTGAGGCGCTTGGCGCTCTGCGGCATGGCGGCGGTGCCGAGATCACCTGCCGCCAGAGAGCACCGCCGACGTGGGCATCCCGGCGTGGGTGGAGTTGGGAAGCACGCGGGTCGGCCACGACGACGCAGTGCCGTGGGATGCCGCGGCTCAAACAGACGCGTAAGCCGCGGAGAGTGCGTGGCGCTGCCGCCACCGCCGGTGGAGTGCCGTACCGACGAGGACGAGTACCGGCGTGGGCACTGCCTCGGCGTGGGCATCCCCGACGACGGGTAGTCGGGAGTACGGTCGGCCTGACGACGCAGGCCGTGGTGGGATCCGGTGCCTTGATCGACGAGATAAGCACGATCGAATACGCAGGGAGGAGGCATTGCGATTTGTGGTCTTCTTGCGGTGATGGCGGCGCCCAGGGCCGCCGAAATTAGAGCAGCCCCACGTGAAAGAGCATTTTCTATCCCTCGATTTTGATGTTTGATAACAATACACTTATCGCTTTAACCGTGTACTAAGTTTATCACAGGATTGATAAAAGAAGGCACAAGTCATGGCATAGCATTTTCCCTTGCGAAACTTATGTGTCAACCGGTAGTCGGACCAGAACCCAGATTACCGCTTGACACCGATTTCGGTTCTAGTACCGTTGGCATCGATCAAAGAGAGAGGTGAGTACTAGTCGGTGCCACCGGTACCACTTGAGCAAGACTACTGCCCAACCGTAGTAAGCTATACAAGCGGTACTACCGCTTGAGGCGGTCGTCACCATCTCATCATGTGCATCGACTAGCACCTCCCTCTCCGTTTTGGTCGATACCAAGATACTTGGGACCCAGATACTATTCGAACCGTAGTACCGCTTACGTCCGTACTACCGCTTGGGGTAGTACCGCAAGGTACCGCCAAGACAAGAATTTCAAGAACAAGGTCACCACCCAGATTTGGTCTCTTGGATCGACAGAGTACCGCTTGCAAGCGGTACTACCGCTTGAGTACCAGTACTACCGGTCATTTAATGCTCCAACGGCCATATATTTCGTGGAGGGGTATAAATACCCCTCCACCTACCTTGGGACAAATTTCTCAACTCATTAAAGTCATTTCCCACCATTGGAGCCACTCAAATTCTCAAGATCTCATCATCCAGCCACCCAAAGTCCTTGATCTTTGGGGAATCGAAGGAGGAGTCCCCGATCTACTACTTCACCAAAAGAGATCTTCATTTCCCTCTCATTTCATTGAGGGCCCCTTTGCTCTAGTGTTTTGTTGGAAACCCTAACTCTTGTTTTTGTTCTTACAAGCTTGTCTTTGATTGCTTTAACAGCTTGCTTGTATTTGGGAGCCTCCGATTAAGTTGTGGATGTGTGCCCCAAACTTGTGTGGATGCTTCCACCTTGAAGGTTGCCGATATAGTGGAAGGTGAATCGATCCCATTGGGGTGAGATTCATCGGAGAACAAGGGAGGCCTCTCGTGGCGTTGGTGGTTTGGAACCACCCCCTCTCCAAACGTAGACGTACTTCCCCTCAAAAGGAAGGAACTACGGGAAACAAATCCTTGTGTCTCCGTCCACTTTTGGTTACCTCTATCCTTTACCGCACCTTACTTACTTGTTACTACTTTGTGTTGTGGTAGCCCTTGCTTTTTGTCATATAGGTAAATTCACCGTAGTTGCATTATCTAGAGAATTTACCGTATTGTCAAACCTTAATTTGAAAAAGAAGAAAATTTGAAGTAGCACCTATTCACCCCTCTAGGTGCCCATACGATCCTTTCAATTGGTATCAGAGCCTCGGCTCTTTATTCGGGCTTTACCACCTAAGAGAATATGCGTAGCCAAGAAGGGATGGTGGTAGTGAGTCAACTCGGTGACCATGGAAGATCTCGAAACTTGGAAACAAGATTGAGCTCTTCCTTGGTCAACTAAGTCAAGAAGATGCTTGAGCAACTTCTTAAAGACAAAGATGGCTCATCACCCCATCCTCAAGAGGAACTACCACCGCACCTAAATGGAATACTCCGGTATCCCCGAAGGTATGGTGGTAGGGGATAAACTAGACAATGCTAATTCCTCCACACGACTGATGGGGGAAGGCGAGCACCGTGATTCTTGGTACTCTCCGATCCTCCCATCCCTCACCCTCATGTGTACAATAGAGGTGACCCACCTAATCTTGAAGAGTCTACTTTTGCTCAATGGCAATCACTAATGAGAACTCATATGCGCACTTTGCATTGAACTATGGAACATCATCGAGCATGGACTCTTTATTGGGGATCCAAACAACTTGACAAGAAGAGAGGTTGTCAATAGTCAACTCAATGCCACTGCTTTGCATATGATTCAACAAGGATTGGGAACAAAGGATTATCCACACATTGAGCACTTTAGCATTTCCAAGGAAGCTTGGGATGCTCTCACCGTGTTGTTTGTTGGAAATGAGAGTATGAGGAGGAGCAGATATGATGCTCTAAGCAATGAAGCAAGGTTTCTACATGAAAGAAGGTGAAGATCACGAAGACATGTATCGAAGGCTCAAGACCACCGCCACCGCTTTTAGAAATGTGGGTGCCTCACATGTGGATGATGCATGGATAAAAGGAAATATGAGTGCACTCATGCCTTTTGAGCCCACCGACTTGAAGAGCTTACAAGGAAGACACAACTACCATCTCATGACCTCAAACGGTTATGCAAGAGATGGCCGCTTTCAAGAACGCCTAAAGATGTCATGCGTGTCGTGCCCTCGGTATGAGCAATGTGGTCAATGTTGCTTTAAAGGCCAAAGTTGTGAACTTTGAAGATGAAGATGATAGTGATGAAGGCCTCTCCTTGGACCATCCCGATGATGTCAAGATTGCTCATAGTCAATATATGGATTTCTATGCAAATAACTTTTGGAAGAATCCGCCAAGGCCAAGATGGAAATGCAACGAAGAAGCAATCCAAATGGGAAAAGAGAATGCCACTAGGTTGAGAACTTGCTTCAATTGTGGTGACCGCTACCACTTTGTGGCAAGCTGCCCTATGAGCAGAGAAGATAATGGTGGGAAGCTTGTGTTGAAGAAGACTCTCAAGGCACCCTACAAGAAACCTTTCATCAAAAAGAACCCCATCAACAAGAAATCGGGAGAAATTGTCTTGGTCACTCATGAAGAATACTCCTCCGATAATGACGATGATGAAGATGAGGAAGAAGAAGAAACCTCACATGGTATGGCTGCTCTAGCCACCACCTCTACTCCGACACTCTCACTCTTCGACTCTCCAAATGAGAACTCTTCCTCCAAGGACGTCACTTGCCTTATGGCAAGAGGAACGGAGGTATCCTCATCATCCCACTCTACTCAATTAGATAATGATGAAATTGATGATGAAATGTCTCTTGATGTTAAAAAGGAATTAATTGCCTTTGATGAGTTCATGACTAACCTAGAAGGTGATGCTAAACTACATTTCGGGAACATCTTAGATCAACTCACTCACACTCAAGAGCTTCTAGATGTTAGATGTAAACTTGGGCATGAACATATGATTGAACTAGAGGCTTTAAGCAATGCTCTAGAAGAAGAACAAGAGACTAGGTTGTCCCTTGAGTCAAAACTTGAAGGGCTTGATGAGGCCAATGACATCATTGTTAACAAACTCATTAAAGAGCGTGATCATGCTATTGCTAAATACAAAATAGCTAAAAAGGACAAGGTTGAGTTTGGTGTGGTTCATGAAAAACTTGCCGAGGACTTTAGCTTGCTTAACAAGGCCCACAAAGCCTTGGAGAGTGAACTCTTGTCTCTCACAAAGTCCCATGAAACGCTTCAAACTCAATTGGCCAATTTTCCTTCACCTAGTAACTTCATTCCATCGAGTAGCTCGACTATCCTTGAAGAGAATGCTAGGTTGAAGGGGGAGCTTGTAAAGACCACATTTCCACAAGGTAACAAGTCTATTGATGATCTTTTGAGCAAGCAAAGGCGTAGTGGTGATAAAGGGGGCATTGGTTTTGTCTCCAAAACAAAGAAGAAGAACAACAAGAAGAAGAAGGACAAGCCCGCACAAGAGACCAACAAGACCATTGTGGGAAGTAAGACCACAATTGGCAAAACTATGTCTCATGACGATTTTGCGGGAAGTGCTAACCCTCACTATGTTCTAATGCGTGATTACTATGGTGATGTGTATGCACAATATGTTGGTCCGTATGATGGTTATATTGCTTGGTCTATTTGGGTTCCCAAGACCCTTGTTGCTAACAAAAGAGGACCCATTGAAAAATGGGTACCTAAAAACTAGCTTGATCTTTTATAGACCTATGCTTTCGGAGGTTCAAAATGGGTGCTTGATAGTGGTTGCACTTGTCATATGACCGGAAGCTCGTCTATTGTCAAGGACTTGGTGTCAAATGAAGATCAAATCACCGTCACATATGCCGACAAGTCAAAATCTACGGTAATGGGTTTCGGCAAGGTAGTGGTGGCTCACGACATTACACTCGTGAACGTCATGCTTGTTGAAACCCTTGGTTACAATTTACTTTCTGTCTGTGCACTTGGAAAGATGGGCTTTGTCGTCTTTATTGATAATGATATTGTGGTCCTCATGTGGAGCAAGTCTCTCAAGGTCGCTTTCGTTGGGTACGTCGAAAATGACTTGTATGTGGTGGACTTTTCGGGGCAAGCCACTGCAGGTCCGATGTGCTTATACGGAAAGGCCGATGTGGGCTGGCTATGGCACCGCCGACTAGCCCATGTCAATATGAGAACTTTGCAAAGTCTCCATAAATAGGGCCATATTGTTGGACTAAAAGAAAATGTTTCCTTTGCCAAAGATCGTGTTTGCAGGGCATGTGTTCTAGGGAAGATGCATGACGCTCCTCATAAGCCCACGAACCAAATCAAGTCTAACAAGATATTGGAACTCCTTCATGTGGACCTATTTGGTCCTCCATCTCATGCAAGTCTTGGTGGGAAGAAATATTGTTTGGTGATTGTTGACGACTTTTCAAGATACTCTTGGGTTTATTTCTTCAAGTTGAAGAGTGAAACTCAAAGGACTTTTACCGACTTCATCAACTTGGTTCAACGGCAACAAAATGTTCCCGTATTGATTATAAGAAGTGACAACGACACCGAGTTCAAGAACTACACCTTGAATGACTTTCTTAGTGATGAGGGGATTAAGCATCAATATTCCGCTGCATACACCCCTCAACAAAATGGTGTGGCCGAAAGGAAGAACCGGACTCTCATTGAGATGGCTAGGACCATGTTGGTGGAGTTTAAATCTCCATACAACTTCTGGGCCGAAGCCGTCTCCACCGCTTGCCATGCTTCAAACCGGCTCTACCTCCGCAAGAAAATCAACAAGACTCCATATGAGATTCTTACCGGTAACAAGCCCAACATATCTTATTTCCGGGTGTTCGGTTGTAAGTGTTTCTATCTCATCAAAGGTGTTCGTTTGTCTAAATTCGAATCTAAAGCATTAGAGGGTATTTTTGTTGGCTATGGTCTCGAATCTCACACTTATAGAATCTATGACAAGCTCTCCGGAGCCGTCATAGAATCTTGTAGTGTGACCTTCGAAGAATATGATGGTCCCCAAGGGGGGCGTGTTGATGCTTGTGATGCAGATGTTGAAATGCCTCAGGATGCCATAGGAAGAATGGGTGTGGGTTATATCCGCCCCATTGAGGAACCCCTTATGGCGGATCGAGAAGAACTATGCTCCACTCGAGTGGAGCCCTCATCTTCACAACCTCAACATGCTCCATCTACCGAGGAGGACGTTGACTCAAGCCAAAGACAAGATGTGGACCCTCAACATAGTGATCAATGTGTGAACTCTAGTCAAAGGGAGCTTGGTCCATTTGATGGGGTGTCAAGTGGAGTCAAGTCAATTTGCCAAGGAAGATCCATCCAAGCTGTTTTGAGGGGTGCTCAAGTTGAGGCTAGAAGAACACTTGATCAAGACCAAGGTCAATCTGTGCCTCCCAATATAGAGAATGAATCCAATAATGACCAAGGTCAAGTCGTTGGTCAAGACGAGGATCAAAATGATGAAGAGGGTCCTCCAAGAAACAATGAGGAGATCCACGCTCGTCGCGAAGCTAGAAAGGAAAGAATGTTGGAAATAAGAGACCACACTCTCCAAAATGTTGTTGGAGATTTAAGGAAAGGAATTTCCACACGAGCACAATTGAAGAGGTTCAGTGAACATCAAGCTCACATTTCCATGATTGAACCAAAGAAAGTGTGGGAAGCCCTTGAAGATTCGGATTGGTTAGAAGCTATGCACAAAGAGCTCAACAACTTTGAGAGAAACAAAGTATGTAAGTTAGTTGAGAAGCCAAAGGATTGTCGCAATGTTATTGGAACAAAGTGGATATTCAAGAACAAGCAAGATGAGCATGGGATTATTGTAAGGAACAAGGCTAGATTGGTTGCACAAGGTTATTCCCAAATTGAAGGCATTGATTATGGAGAGACTTATGCACCCGTGGCTCGCCTTGAGTCCATCTGTATCCTTCTTGCTTATGCGGCACATCATAACTTTAAGTTGCAACAAATGGATGTAGAAAGTGCATTCCTTTATGGTCCTTTGAATGAATTGGTATATGTCAAGCAACCCCCGGGATTTGAGGACCCCAACTTCCCAAACCATGTCTACAAACTTGATAAGGCGCTCTATGGGCTCAAGCAAGCCCCACGCACGTGGTATGAGCACCTTAGAGAGTTATTGTTTGACTGTGGCTTTGAGGTTGGGAAAATCGATCCCACTCTTTTTACTAAGAGGGTTAATGGGGAGCTTTTTGTATGCCAAATCTATGTTGATGATATTATCTTTGGCTCTTCTAACAAATATTTTAATGATGAATTCTCAAAGCTTATGACTAGTAGGTTCCGGATGTCCTTGATGGGGGAGTTGAAAGTATTCCTTGGCTTTGAGATCAAGCAAGTTAGAGGAGGATCATTCTTCAATCAAGCTGTAGCATCCCATTTGTCTAACAATTGTAATGCTATTTGGTCTAGTAATATAATGGCTACTTCATATATACAATTGTTGCATCATCATTATATCATGCTCATGTCATCATGCCACCTTGCATTTTGAGCATCTGAGCATCACATAAAACCCTTTTTGCATTGGTTCTTCTCCCATATGCATTTGTCCTATTAATTGTATTTGGCTCTTATTACACTGTAGTTGGTTTTGATAAATTATTGAATGCCCAAATTGAGTTGGGGGCATCTCTCTTATTGTTTCTCTCACCACTAAATGTTAACATCATCCCTTGCTTCAATTCTAATTCCCTACATATGGGCCCCTCATTTATTTGAATCTTAATTCAATCCCATGTGGTCTTCTCCTCACTCATACCCTTTTACATCCTCTTAGGGAGTGCATTAAATGTAATGCATGTCCCATGCAACCATACCCCTTTCATGATCATCCCTTTCCCCTTGTTGGGTTTTGAGTTTTATTTGTATGTGTGACCATACCATCTTGCCAAATACAACCCAACTCAAGCATTCTAGCCTTCTTTTATTATTTCTCTAAAAATCTACTTGTGCTTTGGCCATTTGTCCCTCTCTAATCTATCTAAGATCCTAAGCTAGTTAAATCATCTAACCTAGCCAAAAAACCCTAAACCTTATCCCTCATCTAACCCTAGTTACACTCTACCCCATCTCACCTCTCTCATAAAACCCTAACCCGAGCCCCCTCTCATCTAACCCTAGTTCCTCCCTGTAACACCCTCAGAATCGGCCCTATGCAAGTTTTAGCGAAACTCGCCAAACCCGCATAGAAACGATTCAAAGGTGCCCACCAGGCACTTTCGTGCGGGTGGAAAACGAAGTAATAACATTACACAACAGTCCTCGATGGGACCCACGTAGCAGATATATACAACACTCCTTGAGTCAAGAATACGATATAATATACAAAGATCCAAATCACCTTGAATTGATACAGTCGTCCGACTACGGACAAGATGCAAATGGGGCTAAGAGACCGGAGAATAACCAATGGCGCCCATAACCCCGCCAAAGCAAGCCGGAAGGGTAACCGCTAACGACGCCGATCTCAAAACCTGCTTAAACAAAAGGGAGCCGACAAGGGCAAAGGAAAAGAGGAGCGTCGAGGCCAAGACAGCGAGGCTAGACCAAGGCCCTCGCCACATAGGTATGGTGGATCAAGCGGCCAAGCAAAGACGCGCTAAACAACCTATAGAGACTCGATACAACCGCTGCCATCGAGAGGGATAAGAAAGACCTATTCGGAACCAACCTGATGCTACCACCAAACAAACCCATCCTGGTGTTTCCCCCTCGAGACCAAACGAGGAAGTCAACCGAGGAACTCACACGGTTGGCCTTTTATTTATTCAGTTATCGTTGCAGCAATTACTAGTCAGGTATAGATAATCATCCTGATATAATAAGCAGTGGGCACTTTTATTTAACCATTCCATTGTAGTTGCAACACTTATTAGTCAGATACAATTAGCATGAGATCACCCAAAACCCAGCAGTTGTTGGTACTTTTATTTAGCCATTCCGTTATAGTTTCAATACTTACTAGTCAGATACAATTATCGCGAGCGACAAACCAAACAAGCAATTGTTGGCAGTTTTATTTAGCCATTCCATGATAGTGAAGCTAATTACTAGTCATTATAAAGTCAAATTTATAGCACTACTTTAGTTATAGTTGTCTATGATCGAGATACTGTGATCCAAGTCGTCCATAACCGCGGACACGGCTTTCAGAAAGTTTTACCCGGCCGGGGTGCACCAATAGCAACACACACTCGATCAACCTCGGAAAAACCAAATCAAAACCCAACGAGGCCTTCACAACAAAGCAATCACAGGATTCAGAAATATTTCAGGGGGCCACCGAGTACACCAAGAACGGTTAGTGACTTCGAGACGGACCCGAGGTTTGGGACGGTCAGAAGCGATCGGGAACCCAAAACTGGGCTTGTCGATACCGTAAACGGGTCACAATTCCTAACAAGATAGTGTCCTCGCACAATCGTAAATAAAGCAAGAGCATGGCATAAGCAGGATAGTAAATAAAACCTCAAACTAGTTTGTGGCCCCAAGAAATAAGACTGAATCAAGCTCTGGCTCAGGGGGGTCCCATAATCCTCCCGGATGTGGATAGCGCGATAAATCAAGGAACAGGTATCAAGCACTCGGGGTCCTACGGGACACAAGTGGACGGTTAACAACCAAATAACATCTATTGCCCAATTGCCTCTCGCCACTTACTTCAATTTTAGTTGTTAAACAGGAATTAAAGTGAACGATAAGTAAAGCCATGATCATCGCCAACAACAGACATGCGGCCATACTCCAACAACTGTGGTACATGACGACACGCAACAGCACTTGAGCAAGCGACTACGACGCGCAGGTCCAACTAGCTACCAAACCACAGGTAATAGGATGTGTCCAAGGCAATATAGGGCTGCAAGGGATATCACGGGTACAGAAACTAGAGCATCGCAACACAGATAGCAATAGATCAACAGGAGGGAAATAAATACTATAAAAGTAATATAGGTAGAAAGGGGGAGATGCTCGCCTGAAAACATTGTCGAAGGTTCAACCGAAGATCGGGTCGACTCTCGCATCAACTCAACGGCCTTATCCGCGAAGAAGCAAAACGCTAGAATAAACACCGGATGCACTATTTAATACTACGGCAAAAGATCAGGCATGATGCATTTATGATGTATGTCATGGCAAGGGTGCAATGCGATTAGGTCATATTAAGTGGAACCGGGGTCCCGACAATTAATTAAATGGTTCAAGTTATTTAGCTACCCCGCAATTTAAATGTTGGATTAACATGGCAAAAGTTAACACCGGTTCGATGCACAGATTTAAATGAGGCCAATATAAGACTAGATTTGCCTGCATATGGGCCCCATATTTAATTATTAGGTGAATCGGCATAAGGCCCCCAAACCACATGACAATATGCATGCAAGTATGACAAGTAATATGCGACAAGTTGTATTATATTATAAAATAGGGTTTCGGGAAGGGGTTCGCACTTTAGAGGGTCTCGACGAACTTGGGGTTCCGGGGTTCGGGGTTCGGTCTCAGGGTTCAGGGCTCGACGGGATCGTTCTCGGATAGCGGAGTAGATCTTGGCGTTCCGGGAGGAAGTACTTGGTCTGGCGTCGGGGCATCGGATTCGCCCTGGTTGGTGTCGATCTTGTCGGGCCCGCGCAGTTGATCTTGGTGTTCCCGGATGATCTTGCCGACTCCATGCGAAGGCCTTGGCGCTCTAGATCGGTCTTCAGGGTCCCGGCCATCGGATCCTTGAAGGAGGTCATGGCGTCCGTGAGGCGATCTTGTCGTTCACCGAGAGGGTTCGACAGTGGTTCGGTCTTGGTCGTCGCCGTAGTTCTTGGTGTCGTGGATGCTCGGGTCCGGGTTCGCCGCTCCGTGAGGTGGATCTTGTCGATTCGGCGTCATCGCCCCTAGTTTCCACGACGAAGTACTCGGGTTCCACTCGATTGTCGGTGTAGAACTTGATTATGTGGTCTCCAACTACCATATTCCATCTACAAACGGCTTCTCGACCAAACAACACCAGTGAGGACCCACCGCTCACAGAGAGCCAGGAGGCAGCCCGTGTGGCTCGTCGATGGGCGGGCCCGGCGGCTGCAGGGAGAGGCTTGTAGGCATGCCCGCAGCAGGAGGTAGGTCTTGGCGGCACGAATCCTGGCGGCACGTGGTGTCCTTGAACGGCGAGGATGGGGCGGGAAGACGAGCGGGCGCGCTTGAGGCCGACAGCGACCAGCGAGGGACGTGAGACGGCTAGGGGCAGCATGGCGCTGGCTAAGCGTCCGGCTCATGGCGATGGACGGCGCCATAGGAAGGACCCGAGGCCAGCGAGCATGGGGCGCTGGTCGGCGGGCGCGGGTCTGCAATGAGCCCGACGAGGAGGCGTCATGGCCGGCCTTGAGGCCGAGGGCGCCGGGCGCCATGGGGTCGGCTCGGGGGCGAGAGAGGAGGCCCGAGGACGGGTGACAGGCCGGAGGTCGCTCCGCCGGCGTGGGAGCGAGGCGCCGGCGCGCGGTGGCTCGGGCGCTGACGCGGAGGAGACGGCGAGACGGGTGGCAAGGGCTCGCTGGCGGAGGCGGGCGGCGACGGGAGTGGGCCGGAGGAGGAAGGGGCGGCTCCGACGAGCTCGGGTGGAGGTGCGGAGACGAGGGGAGAGGAGAGGCGGCAGGCAGGGAGGAGGGACGGGCCGACGGTGGTTGGAGGAGGAGGGCTCCGGAGGGTGTAATACCCTCAGAATCGGACCTATGCAAGTTTTAGCGAAAACCCGCCAAACCCGCATAGAAACGATTCAAAGGTGCCCACCAGGCACTTGCGTGCGGGTGGAAAACAAAGTAATAACATTACACAACAGTCCTCGATGGGACCCACAGAACAGATATATATATACAACACGACTCCAAGAGTCAAGAATACAGATATAATATACAAATATCCAAATCACCTTGAAAATGATCGAGCGTCCGACTACGGACAAGATGCAAATGGGGCTAAGAGCCCTGAAGAATAACCAATGGCGTCCATAACCCTGCCCAGGCCAAGCCGGAAGGGTAACCACCGCTAACGTCGATCTCAAAACCTGCTTAAACAAAAGGGTGCCGACAAAGGGCAAAGGAAAAGAAGGAGCGTCGATCGAGGCCGAACGGCGAGGCTAGAATTCGGCGGTCCTCGCCTACATAGGTATGGTGGACTGAGCGGCAGCGGCAGCATGCACTAAACAACCTATAGAGACTCGATACAACTGGCGGCAATCAGAGAGGGGTAAGAAAGACCTTTTCGGAACCAACCTGTTACTAACACCAAACAAACCCATCCTGGTGTTTCCCCTCGAGACCAAACGAGGAAGTCAACCGAGGAACTCACACAGTTGGCAGTTTTACTTATTCGGTTATCGTTGCGGCAATTACTAGTCAGGTAAAGATAGTCATCCTGATAAAATAAGCAGTGGGCACTTTTAGTTAATCATTCCGTTGTAGTTGCAACAATTACTAATCAGATACAGATAGCATGAGATAAACCCAAAACCCAGCAGTTGTGGATTCTTTCATTTAGCCATTCCGTTGTAGTTGCAATACTTACTAGTCAGGTACAATGGTATGGCGACAACTCAAACAAGCAATTGTGGCGGTATTATTTAACCATTCCATTATAGTGAAGCTGATTACTAGTCATTATAAAGTCAAATTTATAGCAATAAACTTTAGTTATGCTTGTCTATGGTAGATATCGTGCTCCAAGTCGCCCATAACCGCGGACACGGCTTTCGAAAGTTTTACCCGGCGGGTGCACCAATAGCAACACACGCCGATCAACCTCGGAAAAACCAAATCAAAACCCAACGAGGCTTTCACGACTAAGCAATCACAGGATTCGTAAATATTTCAGGGCCACCCTTGTAGTCTTACCCGCAACGGTAAGCTAGCTCAGACGGACTCAAGGTTTTGACAATGGTCATGGCGGGAACCCGAAACTCGGTGTCGATACCGTAATCACTCCGCTTACCTAAACATTACAAAGGTGCTATCTGTCGCACAATTGTAAATACTGTAGTAGCATGGCATAAGTACAGGATAAATAAAACCTCAAACTAGTTTGTGGCCCCAAGAAATAAGACTGAATCAAGCTCGCCGTGGGGTCCCATATACCTCCGGATGTGGATAGCGCGATAAAACAAGGAACAGTATCAAGTACTGGGTCCTACGGGACACAAGTGGGCGTTCGGAAACCAAATATTATCTATCACCCACCGATGCCTCTGCTTACTCCAATTTTAGTTGTTAAACAGGAATTAAAGTGAACGATAAGTAAAACTATGATCATCTCCAACATCAACATGCGGCAATACATCAACAACTGTGGCACTTGACAACACGCAACACAAGCAAGCGACCACGACGCTAAGTCCAACTATCTACCAAACAATGTAATAGGATGTGTCCAAGGCTATATATGGCCGCAAGGGATATCAATGCGAAACTAGAGCATCGCAACACGTATAGCAAAGATCAACAGGAGGAATAAATACTAGAAAAGTAAGATAGGTAGAAAGGGAGATGCTGCTTTGAAAACATTGTCGAAGGTTCAACCGAAGATCGGGTCGACACTCGCATCAACTCAACGGCCTTATCCGCGAAGAAGCAAAACACTAGAAGAAACACCGGATGCAATATTTAATACAACGGCAGAAGATCGGGCATGATGCATGTATGATGCATGGCATGGTGAAGGTGCGATGCACTTAGGTCATATTAAGTGGAACCGGGGTCCCGGCAATTAATTGGATGGTTCAAGTTGTTTAGATCCCCCGCAATTAAATGTTGTTTAACAAGGCAAAAGATAGCACCGGTTCGCTACACAAATTTAAATGAGGCCAATATAAGGCTACATTTGCCCGCATATGGGCCCCATATTTAATTATTAGGTGATTCGGCATAAGGCCCCCAAACCACACAATATGCATGCAGGTATGACAATTCAATATGCGACAAGTTGTTATTAGATTATAAAATAGGGTGTCGGGAAGGGGTTCACACATTGAGGGGTCTCGACGAACTTGGGGGTTCCGGGGTTCGGGGTTGGTCTCGGTTCGTGGTTCGGGGTTCGTTCTCGTGAACGGGTAGATCTTGGCGCATTCGCGGTGGTCGGCCATGTTGTCGGTCTTGGCGCTCGATGAAGCACTTGTCGCCTCGGAGCAGGACTTGGTTCGTGTCCGGGCGCGGTCGGATTCTTCCGGTCGGTGCGGTCTTCGTCGCGTGGGTCTTGTCGGGTCCTCGAGTCGGACGGTCTTGGCGCTCGGGTGCGTGCTTGTCGATCCGGAAGAAGATCTTGCCGTCCGCTGGGATCGACGAGGGTTCGGGGTCTTGATTCCGGAAGTAGACCTTGGAGTTTCTTGGAATGTTCGTAACCCCGATGATCTTGGAAGGTGGCGATCTTGTCGCTCGGGTACTTGACTCCGCATCCGGACGGAGGTATGCTCGCATGTGTGGACGGAGTGCTAGGTCTTGATGCGGGTGATTCATCGCGGTCGGCTAATGTCGATCCTTCACTAGGAGTGTGGCTGCATCACATCAACAAGGCCACACATACTTGGCACGCACAGGGCAGGGTCAGCGCCTTCGCCGGAGAGCAGAAGATCTGATGGCGAGCTCGACGGGAACAGCCACGCTGCGGGGCACGGGTGGCGACGGCTGGCGCAGAGCCCCGCGCAAGGGTCGGGGCTCGGCGGTGGCTCGGCGGGCGGGCGGTCGCTACCGGAGAGAGGCGGCGGCCGCAGGCAGTGAGGGCGGGGAGAGCGCTGGCGGCGGCAAGGCCGCGCCGGGCGGGGCCGCTGAGCGGAGGCGGCGAGGCGGGCGCCCGGGCGGGGACGACGGAGGAGGCGGCGCGAGAGGAAGGGCGAAGGGCGGCGGCGAGCAGAGGCGGTGACGGAGGAAGAGCAGGCAAGGTGGAGAGGTGAGGCGAGGGCGGGCTCGCCGGAGGCGGAGCGGGCAAGGCGTCAGCCAGCCATGTCAGCGTCGGAGGAGCTCGAGGATGGTCCGGCGACGGAGCCAAGAGGGGAGAGGAAGGGAAGCGAGCGGGGGCCGTGGGGGCGGCGGCGGGCGGGCTGGCGCCCAGGGGAGGGCTGAGGGAGAGCGGGCGCTGGCGGGGAGCAGAGAGAAGGGAGGATCGGGAGGAGGAAGAAGATGGGAGAGAGGAGGCGAGCGCGTCGGGGACGCGTGCTGCGGGAGAGAGAGGGAGGTGTCGGTGGAGGGGTGGGGTCACGCGGGCCAGAGGGAGTTGGGGTGGGACCCGGGGGAAGGCTGGCGTGTTGCATAGCGTGCGCGTCGTGTGTTGCGTGCGTGTGGGCTGAGGGGAGAGAGAGGGGCTGTGGGGAGAGAGAGGGGGGTTGTGTGGCTGGGCCAGGTGGCGGCGTGGGAGTGGTTGGGGAAAGGGAGAGGGTGAGGTGTCAGGAGGGGGTTGGTTGGGGTGAGGTGGAGGGGAGGGCTGGGTAGGTTATCTGGTAGCTTTAGGATTTAGAAGGGCGGGTTAGGTGGACCGATTATATTTCTGGGGTGGTCGTTCGGGTCATTCGGCCCGTTCGACTGCCCCACTAAAAATAATGCAAAATTTTATTTATTTAAACGGACCGTTTGCAAAACATATTTAGTCAAAACAAAATATTCCGGCGACCCGGGTTTGCGTTTGAATAAAGACGGGGCGTTTGGATAACAAGAACCGGTTTTTCCGAAAATAGTTTTATACAAGCACATGCAAGATGATGACGATGCCCAAATGCAATGTGGCATGATGACATGAGCATGCGGTCATGATGATGCAATGCACAAAAACAACGCGATTTTCTAGTAGTGGTTTTGCGGGATGCCACAGAGGGGTGAGGGGAGGAGCGACCGGAGGGGAGGACGAGGCCGACGGGAGCGGAGGGAGAAGCAGGTGGGCGAGCGCGGATGGTGCGGCCGGTGGCGCAGGAGGACGCGACGGCGAGGAGGCGGCGGCGCGCTCGCCGGAGAGGCAGGGGGAGCGCCTGCGAGGTAGAGGAGGAAGAAGGGGGACTCGGCTCAAGGTGGAAGAGAGGAGGAAGGGCCAAAGGTGGGGTGGGGCGGGTGAGTGGGTCGGGGAGATAGAGTGTGGGGCAGGTGGGGCCAAAAGGCCCAAAGGGGTGAGGAGAGTGGGGCGGTAGGGGCCCGGTTGTCTGGGAGAGAGAGGGAGGGTGGATAGGGCTGTGGTGAGAGAAGGAGGGGGGGGAGAGGATGGATTGATGAGGTGGCAGGTGGGTAGGGAATTGGGGAGGGGTGAGGTGGAAATGTGAGTGGTGGGTAGAATAGGTTTGGGTAGTTTTAGGATTTAGGTGGACTGGTTTAGATGGACGGTTTGTCGGGGGTGGACTGGTCGGTTGCCCGCTCGGCCCTCACTAAAATAATTAAATATTTTATTTGTTTTAAACAGGACTTTTGCAAACCGATAGCAGACAGAACAAAATAATCCGGAGACCCGGGTTTTGCGTTTGAACAAAGACGGGGCGTTTAGAAAACAAAAATAGGTTTTCCCGAAAATAATTTTATGCAAGCAAATGCAAGATGATGACGATGCTCATATACAATGTGGCATGATGACATGAGCATGCGGTCATGTGGATGCAATGCACAAAAACAACGCGATTTTCTAGTAGTGGTTTTGCGGGATACCACAATTCGACACCACTAACAATAGATCTCGCCCTCGAGATCCGCCTCATGGTACCGGAAGGAAGGTCGGCGATCTGCGTCTTCTCGCTTCGTGTAGATCCTCGTGACACCACTAACAAGGGTTGTTGTCCGTGATTGTCGAGAGGACACTCCGGGAACAAAAGGTCGAAGGTAGAGGTATCCACAAATAAAGCCACCTCTAACTTCGATAGAAGGTGAGAAAAGATGCGGCCTATCCCACTTCAATGTACGAGAGCGAATAGAAAGGGTAGTCGGCATGGGGGCCAATCCATCACGCACACAAACTATTACTCTGCACAATCAGTAGTAAAGCGTGCAACCATTCTCGAATCGCATCAAGATCTCGACAATCGAGGTCCAGGAACAAAGGAGTGATGCAGACTCTGCATCGGATATGGCGTAGATGACGTCGTCGCGGCGGAAAACACCGGAAGGCACGAGAAGGAACAAAGAGAAGTCCATCAGACGAAGGATTCCTCGGATAGCATGAAGACCGGATGTAGCAACACCGCTACTAAAGGAGGAAGCGAAACCAAGGTACGACGAACCCAACCACGAAACCCGGACTCAAGAGAGAGAAGAGAGCGGATTCAAAACACGCAGAGGTGAGAGGAGAGCCGCAGAGGGTAAGGAGTAAAATCAGACCTAATCGTAACTATCCAACCGATTTTGCAAAATAGTTTTGACACTCTACTTGGTTAGCTGGTTATCCTACAGTCGGACTTGTGGGGTATCGCAACGCCGAGCTCGATACCTCTCAGAACACCCTGATCGGCCCTATGCAAGTTTTAGCGAAACTCGCCAAACCCGCATAGAAACGATTCAAAGGTGTCCACCAGCACTTTCGCGGGTGGAAAACGGCAATAACATTACACAGGTCCCTCGACGGGACCCACGTAGCAGATATATACAACACGACTCCTTGAGTCAAGAATGGAATATAATATACAAAGATCCAAATCACCTTGAAATTGATACACGTCCGACTATGGACAAGATGCAAATGGGGCTAAGAGCCCGGAGAATAACCAATGGCGCCCATAACCCCCTGTGCCAAGCGGAAGGTAACCCTCGCTAACGACGCCGATCTCAAAACTTGCTTAAACAAAAGGAGCCGACAAGGGGCAAAGGAAAGAGGAGCGTCGATCGAGGCCAAGACACGGCGAGGCTAGAATTCGGCGGTCCTCGCCTACATAGGTATGGTGGACTGAAGCGGTAGCGGAAGCACGCGCTAAACAACCTATAGAGACTCGATACAACTGTCGGCTATCAGAGAGGGATAAGAAAGACCTATTCGGAACCAACCTGATGCTACCACCAAACAAACCCATCCTGGTGTTTCCCCCTCGAGACAAAACGAGGAAGTCAACCGAGGAACTCACACGGTTGGCCATTTTATTTATTCAGTTATCGTTGTAGCAATTACTAGTCAGGTATAGATAATCATCCTGATATAATAAGCAGTGGGCACTTTTATTTAACCATTCCATTGTAGTTGCAACACTTACTAGTCAGATACAATTAGCATGAGATCACCCAAAACCCAGCAGTTGTTGGTACTTTTATTTAGCCATTTCGTTATAGTTGCAATACTTACTAGTCAGATACAATTGTCGCGAGCGACAAACCAAACAAGCAATTGTTGGCAGTTTTATTTAGCCATTCCATGATAGTGAAGCTAATTACTAGTCATTATAAAGTCAAATTTATAGCACTACTTTAGTTATAGTTGTCTATGATCGAGATACTGTGCTCCAATTCGTCCATAACCGCGGACACGGCTTTCAGAAAGTTTTACCCGGCCGGGGTGCACCAATAGCAACACACACTCGATCAACCTCGGAAAAACCAAATCAAAACCCAACGAGGCCTTCACGACAAAGCAATCACAGGATTCAGAAATATTTCAGGGGCCACCCTTGAGTACACCATAGCAAGTTAGATGACTTGAGACGGACCCGAGGTTTGTGGGCCGGTATGTTTTTACTAGGAACCCAAACTGGGCTTGTCGATACCGTAAACGGTCACAATTCCTAACAGATAGTGTGCTCCTCGCACAATCGTAAATAAAGCGTAGCATGGCATAAGTACAGGATAGTAAATAAAACCTCAAACTAGTTTGTGGCCCCAAGAAATAAGATGAATCAAGCTCGCTCGGGGTCCCATAATCCTCCCGGATGTGGATAGCGCGATAAATCAAGGAACAGGTATCAAGCACTCGGGGTCCTACGGGACACAAGTGGACGGTTAACAACCAAATAACATCTATTGCCCACCTGTGCCTCTGCTTACTTACTTCAATTTTAGTTGTTAAACAGGAATTAAAGTGAACGATAAGTAAAGCCATGATCATCGCCAACAACAGACATGCGGCCATACTCCAACAACTGTGGTACATGACGACACGCAACAGCACTTGAGCAAGCGACTACGACGCGCAGGTCCAACTAGCTACCAAACCACAGGTAATAGGATGTGTCCAAGGCAATATAGGGCTGCAAGGGATATCACGGGTATAGAAACTAGAGCATCGCAACACAGATAGCAATAGATCAACAGGAGGGAAATAAATACTATAAAAGTAAGATAGGTAGAAAGGGGGAGATGCTCGCCTGAAAACATTGTCGAAGGTTCAACCGAAGATCGGGTCGACTCTCGCATCAACTCAACGGCCTTATCCGCGAAGAAGCAAAACGCTAGAATAAACACCGGATGCACTATTTAATACTACGGCAAAAGATCGGGCATGATGCATTTATGATGTATGTCATGGCAAGGGTGCAATGCGATTAGGTCATATTAAGTGGAACCGGGGTCCCGACAATTAATTAAATGGTTCAAGTTATTTAGCTATCCCGCAATTTAAATGTTGGATTAACATGGCAAAAGTTAACACCGGTTCGATGCACAGATTTAAATGAGGCCAATATAAGACTAGATTTGCCCGCATATGGGCCCCATATTTAATTATTAGGTGAATCGGCATAAGGCCCCCAAACCACATGACAATATGCATGCAAGTATGACAAGTAATATGCGACAAGTTGTATTATATTATAAAATAGGGTTTCGGGAAGGGGTTCGCACTATAGAGGGTCTCGACGAACTTGGGGTTCCGGGGTTCGGGGTTCGGTCTCAGGGTTCAGGTCTCGACGAGATCGTTCTCGGATAGCGGAGTAGATCTTGGCGTTCCGGGAGGAAGTACTTGGTCTGGCGTCGGGGCATCGGATTCGCCATGGTTGGTGTCGATCTTGTCGGGCCCGCGCAGTTGATCTTGGTGTTCCCGGATGATCTTGCCGACTCCATGCGAAGGCCTTGGCGCTCTAGATCGGTCTTTAGGGTCCCGGCCATCGGATCCTTGAAGGAGGTCATGGCGTCCGTGAGGCGATCTTGTCGCTCACCGAGAGGGTTCGCGGTGGTTCGGGTCTTGGTCGGTCGCCGGTAGTTCTTGGTGTCCGTGGATGCTCCGTCCGGTTCGCCGCCCGTGAGGTGGATCTTGTCGATTCGCCATCGCCCCTAGTTTCACGACGAAGTACTCGGGTTCCACTCGATTGTCTGTAGAACTTGATTATGTGGTCTCCAACTACCATATTCCATCTACAAACGGCTTCGGACCAAACAACACTGTGCATGGACCCACCGCTACAGAGCCAGAGGCAGCCGCGTGGCTCGCCGATGGGCGGCCCGGCTGCAGGAGAGAGGCTTGTAGGCATGCCCGCAGCAGAGGTAGGTCTTGGCGCACGAATCCGGCGAGCGTGGTGTCCTTGAACGCGAGGATGGGGCCGGGAAAGGCGGCCCGGAGGCCGACGGCGCAGGCAAGCGGCAGCGAGGGACGGTGAGGACGGCTTAGGGCCGACATGGCATGGCAGGCGTCGGCTCGGCAGGATGGATGGCGCCATAGGAAGCCCCCGCGAGGCGCGACGGCGAGCATGGGGGCGCGG
Organism: Avena longiglumis; assembly: GCA_030063025.1. Lineage (NCBI taxonomy): Eukaryota > Viridiplantae > Streptophyta > Magnoliopsida > Poales > Poaceae > Avena > Avena longiglumis. The sequence continues at coordinate 409,970,156 of CP125974.1, read as the reverse complement.
GTCGAAGCGGCGCGACGGCTGGTCGCAATGAGCCCGACGAGGAGGCGTCATGGCGGCCAGCAGTGCAGGAGGCGAGGGCGCCGGGCGCCATGGGGTCTGGGACGGAGAGAGGGAGGCCCGAGACGGGCGGCAGGCGGCCGGAGGTCGCCGCGGCTGGGGAGCGAGGCGGCCAGGGCGGCCCGCGGCCATGAGGATGGCGAGACGGGGCTGGCGGCTCATGGCGGCGAGCGCCAGCGGGGCGGCCGGAGGAGGAAGGGGCGCTCCATGAGCTCGGTGGAGGTGAGGGCAGAGGACGAGAGAGAGGCGGTGGCAAGGGAGGAGGGAGGGGAGTAGTGGCCACGGTGGTTGGAGGAGGAGGCGCACGGAGGGGAGGAGTGGCCGGATGGGAGGACGAGGCCGACGGGAGCGGAGGGAGAAGCAGGTGGGCGAGCACGGATGGTGCGGCAGGTGGCGCAGGAGGACGCGACGGCGATGTAACACCCTCAGAATCGACCCTATGCAAGTTTTAGCGATTCCCGCCAAACCCGCATAGAAACGATTCAAAGGTGCCCACCAGGCACTTTCGTGCGGGTGGAAAACGAAGTAATAACATTACACAACAGTCCTCGATGGGACCCACAGAACAGATATATATATACAACACGACTCCATGAGTCAAAAATACAGATATACGGTACAAAGATCCAAATCACCTTGAAAAGATGGAGCGTCCGACTACGAACAAGATGCAAATGGGGCTAAGAGCCCTGAAGAATAACCAATGGCGTCCATAACCCTGTGCCAAGCCGGAAGGGTAACCTCGCTAACGACGCCGATCTCTAAACCTGCTTAAACAAAAGGGTGCCGACAAAGGGCAAAGAAAAAGAGGAGCGTCAAGATCGAGGCCAAGACAGCGAGGCTAGAATTCGCGGTCCTCGCCACAGGTATGGTGGGATCAGCCGGGCAGCATGCGCTAAACATCCTATAGAGACTCGGTACAACTAGCGGCTATCAGAGAGGGGTAATAAAGACCTATCCGGAACCAGCCTGATACTAACACCAAACAATCCCATCCTGGTCTTTCCCCCTCGAGATCAAACGAGGAAGTCAACCGAGGAACTCACACCGTTGGCAGTTTTATTTATTCAGTTATCGTTGCCGTAATTACTAGTCAGGTATAGATAATCACCCTGATAAAGTAAGCAGTGGGCACTTTTAGTTAACCATTCCGTTATAGTTACAACACTTACTAATCAGATACAGATAGCATGAGATAACCCAAAACCCAGCAGTTGTTGGTACTTTTATTTAGCCATTCCGTTGTAGTTGCAATACTTACTAGTCAGATACAATTGTCGCAGACAAGCCAAACAAGCAATTGTGGGTAGTTTTGTTAGCCATTCCATTATAATGAAGCTGATTACTAGTCATTATAAAGTCAAATTTATAGCACTACTTTAGTTATGCTTGTCTATGATCGAGAATCTTTGTCCAAGTCGTCCATAACCGGACACGGCTTTAGAAAGTTTTACCCGGGGGTGCACCAATAGCAACACACGCCGATCAACCTGAAAAACCAAAACAAAACCCAACGAGGCTTTCACGACAAAGCAATCACAGATTCAGAAATATTTCAGGCCACCCCTTGAGTACACCCAACGGTTAATGACTTGACGGACCCGAGGTTTGTGGGGCGGTCATGGCGACTCGGGAACCCAAACGGGCTTGTCGATACCGCGTAAACGGGTCACAATTCCTAACAAAGATAGTGTGCTCCTCGCACAATAAATAAAGCAAGAGTATGGCATAAGTACGGATAGTAAATAAAACCTCAAACTTGTTTGTGGCCCCAAGAAATAAGAATCAATCAAGCTCTGGCTCAGGGGGGTCCCATAATCCTCCCGGATGTGGATAGCGCGATAAATCAAGGAACAGGTATCAAGTACTCGGGGTCCTACGGGACACAAGTGGGCGGTCGGAAACCAAATATTATCTATCACCCACCGATGCCTCTGCTTACTTACTTCAATTTTAGTTGTTTAAACAGGAATTGAAGTGAACGATAAGTAAAGCCATGATCATCTCCAACATCAAACATGCGGCAGTACACCAACAACTGTGGCACTTGACGACACGCAACAGCACTTGAGCAAGCGACTACGACGCGCAAGACCACTAGCTACCAAACACAGGTATTAGGATGTGTCCAAGGCAATATACGGCTGCAAGGGATATCACGGGTACGAAAACTAGAGCAACGCGACACAGATAGCAATAGATCAACAGGAGGGGAATAAATACTATGAAAGTAAGATAGGTAGAAAGGGGGAGATGCTCGCCTGAAAAACATTGCCGAAGGTTCAACCGAAGATCGAGGCGAAGCTCACATCAACTCAACGGCCTTATCCGCGAAGAAGCAAGACGCTAGAATATACACCGGATGCACTATTTAATACAACGGCAGAAGATCGGCATGATGCATGTATGATGTATGGCATGGCAAAGGTGCAATGCAATTAGGTCATATTAAGTGGAACCGGGGTCCCGACATTTAATTATATGGTTCAAGTTATTTATCTACCCCGCAAATTAAATGTTGTTTAACAAGGCAAGATATGACAACGGTTCGATGCACAAATTTAAATGAGGCCAATTTAAGACTAGGTTTGCCCATATGGGCCCCATATTTAATTATTAGGTGAATCGCATAAGGCCCCCAAACCACACAAATATGCATGCAAGTATGGCAATTAGTATGCAACAAGTTGTTATTATATTTTAAAATAGGGTTCTCGGATAAGAGGTCACACATTGAGGGTCTCACGGTCTTGGGGTTCGGTCGTGGTCCGGATCTGGGGTTCGACGGGATCGTCTCGGCGGGATCGTTCTCGGGTAAATGGGGTAGATCTTGTCGCATCCGGGAAGCAGGACTTGGTTGGCGTCGGGGGGAGGGGGCATCGGATTTCCCCTGAGTCGGTGTCGATCTTGTCGTCGCGAAGACCTTGTCGGGTCCGCGCCATCGAGTCGGTCTTGGCATTTAGGATGAAGTACTTGTCGTTCTCGTGGCGATCTTGGCGGTCATCGGGTCCGGACTTCGCCTCCGGGAATGGGTCTTCAGGGTCTCGACGAACTTGGTGTTCCGGCATCTCCGAGTCGTGGATCTTGGCATCCGGGTTCTCGGTCATCTGATTCGGGGATCTTGGTGTCCCCAGCAGATCTTGTCGATGGTTCCTCTAGCTATCTTCGGGTTTGCGGTCGATCTTGTATTGACTCAGGCTTTGGAGAACATCGCACAACACACAAAACACACGTGGCAGAGGTGAGGACGCTGGTGCCTTCTGGTCGGGCCTTGGGTCCAAATGCTCCTCATTGGCCGCCTTGGGGACGCGCAGCGGCCGGAGGTGGAAGAGGGCGCCATGGCCGTGGGGGTCCGAGGTCGACGCCGGGCACAGCAGGCGGGGGAGAGCTGGGCCAGGGAGGTTCAAGAGGCACCGCCGGCTCGGAGGGGACGGTCGGCTCATGCCCTCGGCAAGCGAGGACGTGGCGGCGGAGTGCGTGGCGCGCGGGCCGGGGCCGGGCGAAGCCAGCGAGGCCGGCGCCGGCTGAAGGCAGGAGAGCTGGGCGCAGGCAGAGGGCGGAGGCGAGGTTGGAGAGGAGGCCATGGCGGGAGGGGCGTGAGGCGCGGAGGAGCTCGAGGCGGTCCGTGAGGAGGGGAGACGGTTGGGAGTCATGGGCGAGGCGGTGGAGGCCTTCGGAGTGAGGCGGTTGGCGAGGAGGAGGCCAAGGCCGAGCATGGGAGGCGGTGGGAAGAACGGGCGAGGCGGGAGGAGAGGATGGGAAGGGGCCCATGGTGGCGCTTGCCAAGGGGTGGAGGGAGGGCTGAGCGCTGGGAAGAGGGCAATGGGCATGAGTGGAGAAGGGCGGTGGCGGTGGGGAAGACGGGCGGGGGAGGGAGGAAGAGAGAGGAGCGAGGGTGGCTCGCGGCGAGCAGCGCGAGGGGTGGGTCCAGCGGGGACGGGAGCGGGGCGGGTGGGGAGGGGGTGGGCCGGGGTGGGCAGTCGGGTGGGGGATCGGTGGTGTGGGGCCGTGGGCAGGTTGTTGACCGGTGGGAGGGCCTCTTGTGTGTGTCTTGGGTGGTGTGTGGGTTGGTGGGTCAGGGAAGAGAGAGGGGGTAGAGAAACTGTGGGTGAGAGAGGAAGAGAGGGGTAGGTGGGGCTGTGGATTGATGATGTGGCGGGGTGGGTATGGATTGGGGGAGAGGGTGAGGTGGCGAGCTGTGAGAGGTGGGTAGGAATGGATTTGGTGGGACTAGGATTTAGAGGGGGCTGATTAGGTGGACCGTTTTAATACTGGGAGTGGTCGACTGGGTCGATTCGGCCCGTTCGACTGCCCCCACAAAAATAATTAAATATTTTATTTGTTTCAAACAGACTTTTGCAACCCGATAGCAAACAAAACAAAATAATCCGGTGACCCGAGTTTTGCGTTTGAACAAAGACAGGGCGTTTAGAAAACACAAACAGGTTTTTCCGAAATAGTTTTATGCAAGCAAATTGCAAGATGATGACGATGCTAAAATGCAATGTGGCATGATGACATGAGCATGCGGTCATGACGATGCAATGCACACAAAAATAACGCGATTTTCTAGTAGTGGTTTTGCGGGGCGCCACAATTCGACACCACTAACAATGGATCTCGCCCTCGAGATCCGCCTCATGGTACCGGGAAGAAGGGCGTGATCTGAATCGCTGCTCGCCCGTAGATCGCGACACCACTAACAAGAGGTCGTTGTCCGCTATCGTCAGAGAACACTCCGGGAACAAAAGATCGAAGGTAGAGGTATCAACAAATAAAACCACCTCTAACTTCCGTGGACGGAGTAAAACTGCTGGATCCACTGATTCGATGTACAAGAGCGAATGATAAGAGTAGTCGGATGGTGATCAGTCCATCGCGCACCCAAACCATTACTCTGCACACGAATAGTCGGATTATGCAACCAACTCTCGGAATCAGACTGAAGATCTCGACAAACAAGATTCAGGAACAAAGGGGTGATGCAGACTCTGCATCGGATCTGGCGTAGAGGATGTCGTCGCGTCGGAAAACATCGGAAGGCACAAACAAAGATTGGTACCACAGATAAAGGACCACTCGGATAGCAGGAGGATCGGATGTAGAAACACCGTTACCAAAAGATGAAGCGAAACCCTAAAGGTACGACGAAAACCCAACCACGAGAATTCCTGGACTCGAAGAAAGAGAAGAGAGCGGATTCAAAACACGCAGAGGTAAGAGGAGAACAGCAGAGGGGTAAGGAGTAAAATCAGACCTAATCAGAACTATCCAACCGATTTTGCAAAATAGTTTTTGACACTTTACTTCGGCCGTTAGCTAGGTTATCCTACAGGCTGGACTTGTGGGGTATCGCAACCGAGCTCGATACCACTCAGAACACCTCGAATCGACCCTATGCAAGTTTTAGCGATTCCGCCAAACCCGCATAGAAACGATTCACGTGTGCTCACCAGCACTTTCGCGGGTGGAAAACGGTAATAACATTACACAACAGTCCTCGATGGGACCCATTAGATATATATACAACACGACTCCATGAGTCAAAATACGATATACTGACATAGATCCAAATCACCTTGAAAGATGGAGGCGTCCACTACGGACAAGATGCAAATGGGGCTAAGAGCCACGAAGAATAACCAATGGCGTCCATAACCCCGCGTGCCAAGCCGGAAGGGTAACCACTAACAACGCCGATCTCTAAACACCTTAAACAAAAGGGGTGCCGACAAAGGGCAAAGGAAAAAGAGGAGCGCCAAGATCGAGGCCAAGACACGGCGAGGCTAGAATTCGGTCCTCGCCACACAGTATGGTGGATCGCGTGCAGCGGCAAAGATGCGCTAAAAATCCTATAGAGACTCGGTACAACTAGCGGCTATCAGAGAGGGGTAAGAAAGACCTATCCGGAACCAGCCTGATACTAACACCAAACAATCCCATCCTGGTCTTTCCCCCTCGAGACCAAACGAGGAAGTCAACCAAGGAACTCACACCGTTGGCAGTTTTATTTATTCAGTTATCGTTGCCGTAATTACTAGTCAGGTATAGATAATCACCCTGATAAAGTAAGCAGTGGGCACTTTTAGTTAACCATTCCGTTATAGTTACAACACTTACTAATCAGATACAGATAGCATGAGATAACCCAAAACCCAGCAGTTGTTGGTACTTTTATTTAGCCATTCCGTTGTAGTTGCAATACTTACTAGTCAGATACAATTGTCGCAAGCGACAAGCCAAACAAGCAATTGTGGGTAGTTTTGGTTAGCCATTCCATTATAATGAAGCTGATTACTAGTCATTATAAAGTCAAATTTATAGCACTACTTTAGTTATGCTTGTCTATGATCGAGATCTCGCTCCAAGTCGTCCATAACATGGACACGGCTTTCAGAAAGTTTTACCCGGCCGGGGTGCACCAATAGCAACACACGCTCGATCAACCTCGGAAAAACCAAAACAAAACCCAACGAGGCTTTCACGACAAAGCAATCACAGGATTCAGAAATATTTCAGGGGGCCACCCCTTGGAGTACACCCGCAACGAAGTTAGCTGACTTCGAGACGGACCCGAGGTTTGTGGGGCCGGCTGTAAGCGACTGGGAACCCAAAACTGGGCTTGTCGATACCGCGTAAACGGGTCACAATTCCTAAACAGTATAGTGTGCTCCTCGCACAATCGTAAATAAAGCAGTAGCATGGCATAAGTACAGGATAGTAAATAAAACCTCAAACTTGTTTGTGGCCCCAAGAAATAAGAATGAATCAAGCTCTGGCTCAGGGGGGTCCCATAATCCTCCCGGATGTGGATAGCGCGATAAATCAAGGAACAGGTATCAAGTACTCGGGGTCCTACGGGACACAAGTGGGCGGTCGGAAACCAAATATTATCTATCACCCACCGATGCCTCTGCTTACTTACTTCAATTTTAGTTGTTTAAACAGGAATTGAAGTGAACGATAAGTAAATCCATGATCATCTCCAACATCAAACATGCGGCAGTACACCAACAACTGTGGCACTTGACGACACATGACACTTGAGCAAGCGACTACGACGCGCAAGACCACTAGCTACCAAACACAGGTATTAGGATGTGTCCAAGGCAATATACGGCTGCAAGGGATATCACGGGTACGAAAACTAGAGCAACGCGACACATATAGCAATAGATCAACAGGAGGGGAATAAATACTATGAAAGTAAGATAGGTAGAAAGGGGGAGATGCTCGCCTGAAAAACATTGCCGAAGGTTCAACCGAAGATCGAGGCGAAGCTCACATCAACTCAACGGCCTTATCCGCGAAGAAGCAAGAAGCTAGAATATACACCGGGTGCACTATTTAATACAACGGCAGAAGATCGGCATGATGCATGTATGATGTATGGCATGGCAAAGGTGCAATGCAATTAGGTCATATTAAGTGGAACCGGGGTCCCGACATTTAATTATATGGTTCAAGTTATTTATATACCCCGCAAATTAAATGTTGTTTAACAAGGCAAGATATGACAACGGTTCGATGCACAAATTTAAATGAGGCCAATTTAAGACTAGGTTTGCCCGCATATGGGCCCCATATTTAATTATTAGGTGAATCGGCATAAGGCCCCCAAACCACACAAATATGCATGCAAGTATGGCAATTAGTATGCAACAAGTTGTTATTATATTATAAAATAGGGTTCTCGGATAAGAGGTCACACATTGAGGGGTCTCGACGGTCTTGGGGTTCGGTCTCAGGGTCCGGATCTGGGGTTCGACGGGATCGTCTCGGCGGGATCGTTCTCGGGTAAATGGGGTAGATCTTGTCGCATCCGGGAAGCAGGACTTGGTTGGCGTCGGGGGGGGCATCGGATTTCCCTTGAGTCGGTGTCGATCTTGTCGTCGCGAAGACCTTGTCGGGTCCGCGCCATCGAGTCGGTCTTGGCATTTAGGATGAAGTACTTGTCGTTCTCGTGGCGATCTTGGCGGTCATCGGGTCCGGACTTCGCCTCCGGGAATGGGTCTTTAGGGTCTCGACGAACTTGGTGTTCCGGCATCTCCGAGTCGTGGATCTTGGCATCCGGGTTCTCGGTCATCGGATTCGGGATCTTGGTGTCCCGCAGCAGATCTTGTCGATGGTTCCTCTAGCTATCTTCGGTTTGCTGCGATCTTGTATTGGACTCGCGTTTTGGAGAACATCGACAACACACAAAACACACGTGGCTGTGAGGTGAGGACGCTGGTCTGCCGGGTCGGGGCCTTGGGTCCAGCCTCGCCGACCGGCATCGCCGAGGACGCGCAGGCGGCCGGAGGTGGAAGAGGGCGCGGCCATGGCCGTGGGGTCCGAGGTCGACGCTGGGCACGGGCCGCGCAGGGCGGGACGGAGCTTGGGCAGTGGAGGTTCGGCACCGCCGGCTCGGAGGGACGGATCGGGCTCGCAGCCCTCGACGGCGGGCAGAGGACGTGGCCGGCGGGAGGTGCGTGGCCGCGGGTCGGGGCAGCCGGGGGCCGGGCGAGGACGGCAAAGGCCGGGAAGGCGGGCGAGGCAGAGGCGGGCGGCGGAGGCGAGGTTGGAGAGGCGGAAGGGTGCGTGGGAGGCGCGAGGGAGGTCCGCGAGGGAGGTCCCGTGAGGAGGAGCGGCGGTTGGAGCGCCGGAGGCGAGCGTGAGAGCCAGAGAGAAGCGGGCGGCCGAGGCGGAGAGGATGGGAAGGGGCTCATGGTGGCGGGCTTGCCGTGAGGAGGAAGGGAGGCCGAGGCTGGGAAGAGGGAGGCGGGCCAGTGGAGGAGAAGGAAGGGTGGTGGCCGGGAAGGCAGGAGGAAGAGAGAGAGAGAGAGGCGCGGGTCAAGCAGCGACGCGAGGCGGGTGGGTCCAGCGGGGTCTGAGGGGGTGGTCTGTGAGGTGGGGTCGTGGGCAGGGTAGGGTGGTGTCGGGTGGTGCGAGGCAGCTGTGAGGGCAGGGTTGTTGCCAGGTGGGGAGCTTGTGTGGTGTCTTGGGTGGTGGGTTGGGTGGGTCCTGTGGGAAGAGAGAGGGGGTAGAGAAACTGTGGGTGAGAGAGGAAGAGAGGGGTGGGGGGGGGTGGGGATTGATGATGGGGGGGGGGGGGTATGGATTGGGGGAGAGGGTGAGGTGGCAAGCTGTGAGAGGTGGGTAGGAATGGATTTGGTGGGACTAGGATTTAGAGGGGGCTGATTAGGTGGACCGTTTAATCTTGGGAGTGGTCGATGGGTCGATTCGCCCGCATTCGCCCCCACAAAAATAATTAAATATTTTATTTGTTTCAAACAGACTTTTGCAACCCGATAGCAAACAAAACAAAATAATCTGGTGACCCGAGTTTTGCGTTTGAACAAAGACATGGCGTTTAGAAAACACAAACAGGTTTTTCCGAAATAGTTTTATGCAAGCAAATTGCAAGATGATGACGATGCTAAAATGCAATGTGGCATGATGACATGAGCATGCGGTCATGACGATGCAATGCACACAAAAATAACGCGATTTTCTAGTAGTGGTTTTGCGGGGCGCCACAATTCGACACCGCTAACAATGGATCTCGCCCTCGAGATCCGCCTCATGGTACCGGGAAGAAGGGCAGCGATCTGAATCTGCTCGCTTCGTGTAGATCTTCGCGACACCACTAACAAGAGGTCGTTGTCCGCGATTGTCAGAGAACACTCCGGGAACAAAAGATCGAAGGTAGAGGTATCAACAAATAAAACCACCTCTAGCTTCCGTGGACGGAGTAAAACTGCTGGATCCACTGATTCGATGTACAAGAGCGAATGATAAGAGTAGTCGGATGGTGATCAGTCCATCGCGCACCCAAACCATTACTCTGCACACGAATAGTCGGATTATGCAACCAACTCGGAATCGCATCAAGATCTCGACAAACAAGATTCAGAACAAAGGGTGATGCGCATCAGATCGGATCGCGTAGAGGATGTCGTCGGAAAACATCGGAAGGCACAAACAAAGATTGGTACCACAGATAAAGGACCACTCGGATAGCAGGAGGATCGGATGTAGAAACACCGTTACCAAAAGAGGAAGCGAAACCCTAAAGGTACGACGAAAACCCAACCACGAGAATTCCTGGACTCGAAGAAAGAGAAGAGAGCGGATTCAAAACACGCAGAGGTAAGAGGAGAACAGCGAGGGTAAGGAGTAAAATCAGACCTAATCGTAACTATCCAACCGATTTTGCAAAATAGTTTTGACACTTTACTTGACCGTTAGCTAGGTTATCCTACAGTCGGACTTGTGGGTATCGCAAGCCGAGCTCGATACCACTCAGAACACCCTCAGAATCGACCTATGCAAGTTTTAGCGATTCCCGCCAAACCCGCATAGAAATGATTCAAAGGTGCCCACCAGCACTTTCGCGGGTGGAAAACGGTAATAACATTACACAACAGTCCTCGATGGGACCCATGATTAGATATATATACAACACTCCATGAGTCAAAAATACAGATATACGGCACAAAGATCCAAATCACCTTGAAAAGATGGAGCGTCGACTACGGACAAGATGCAAATGGGGCTAAGAGCCCCAAGAATAACCAATGGCGCCCATAACCGCCTGTGCCAAGCCGGAAGGGTAACCCCGCTAACGACGCCGATCTCTAAACCGCTTAAACAAAAGGGTGCCGACAAAGGGCAAAGAAAAAAGAGGCGTCAAGATCGAGGCCAAGACAGCGAGGCTAGAATTCGCGGTCCTCGCCTACAGTATGGTGGATCATAGCGGCGGCAAAGATGCGCTAAACATCCTATAGAGACTCGACAACTAGCGGCTATCGAGAGGGTAATAAAGACCTATCCGAACCAGCCCGATACTAACACCAAACAATCCCATCCTGGTCTTTCCCCTCGAGATCAAACGAGGAAGTCAACCGAGGAACTCACCGCTGGCGCTTTATTTATTCAGTTATCGTTGCCGTAATTACTAGTCAGGTATAGATAATCACCCTGATAAAGTAAGCAGTGGGCACTTTTAGTTAACCATTCCGTTATAGTTACAACACTTACTAATCGACATATAGCATGAGATAACCCAAAACCCAGCAGTTGTTGGTACTTTTATTTAGCCATTCCGTTGTAGTTGCAATACTTACTAGTCAGATACAATTGTCGCAAGCGACAAGCCAAACAAGCAATTGTGGGTAGTTTTGGTTAGCCATTCCATTATAATGAAGCTGATTACTAGTCATTATAAAGTCAAATTTATAGCACTACTTTAGTTATGCTTGTCTATGATCGAGATACTGTGCTCCAAGTCGTCCATAACCGCGGACACGGCTTTCAGAAAGTTTTACCCGGCCGGGGTGCACCAATAGCAACACACGCTCGATCAACCTCGGAAAAACCAAAACAAAACCCAACGAGGCTTTCACGACAAAGCAATCACAGGATTCAGAAATATTTCAGGGGGCCACCCTTGAGTACCATAACGGTTAGCTGACTTCGAGACGGACCCGAGGTTTGTGGGGCCGACTGTAAGCGACTGGGAACCCAAAACTGGGCTTGTCGATACCGCGTAAACGGGTCACAATTCCTAAACAGTATCTTGTGCTCCTCGCACAATCGTAAATAAAACAGTAGCATGGCATAAGTACAGGATAGTAAATAAAACCTCAAACTTGTTTGTGGCCCCAAGAAATAAGAATGAATCAAGCTCTGGCTCAGGGGGGTCCCATAATCCTCCCGGATGTGGATAGCGCGATAAATCAAGGAACAGGTATCAAGTACTCGGGGTCCTACGGGACACAAGTGGGCGGTCGGAAACCAAATATTATCTATCACCCACCGATGCCTGCCTTACTTACTTCAATTTTAGTTGTTTAAACAGAATTGAAGTGAACGATAAGTAAATCCATGATCATCTCCAACATCAAACATGCGGCAAGACACCAACAATCGTGGCACTTGACGACATAGACACTTGAGCAAGCGACTACGACGCGCAAGACCACTAGCTACCAAACACAGGTATTAGGATGTGTCCAAGGCAATATACGGCTGCAAGGGATATCACGGGTACGAAAACTAGAGCAACGCGACACAGATAGCAATAGATCAACATGAGGGGAATAAATACTATAAAAGTAAGATAGGTAGAAAGGGGGAGATGCTCGCCTGAAAAACATTGCCGAAGGTTCAACCGAAGATCGAGGCGAAGCTCACATCAACTCAACGGCCTTATCCGCGAAGAAGCAAGACGCTAGAATATACATCGGATGCACTATTTAATACAACGGCAGAAGATCGGCATGATGCATGTATGATGTATGGCATGGCAAAGGTGCAATGCAATTAGGTCATATTAAGTGGAACCGGGGTCCCGACATTTAATTATATGGTTCAAGTTATTTATCTACCCCGCAAATTAAATATTGTTTAACAAGGCAAGATATGACAACGGTTCGATGCACAAATTTAAATGAGGCCAATTTAAGACTAGGTTTGCCCGCATATGGGCCCCATATTTAATTATTAGGTGAATCGGCATAAGGCCCCCAAACCACACAAATATGCATGCAAGTATGGCAATTAGTATGCAACAAGTTGTTATTATATTATAAAATAGGGTTCTCGGATAAGAGGTCACACATTGAGGGGTCTCGACGGTCTTGGGGTTCGGTCTCAGGGTCCGGATCTGGGGTTCGACGGGATCGTCTCGGCGGGATCGTTCTCGGGTAAATGGGGTAGATCTTGTCGCATCCGGGAAGCAGGACTTGGTTGGCGTCGGGGGGAGGGGGCATCGGATTTCCCCTGAGTCGGTGTCGATCTTGTCGTCGCGAAGACCTTGTCGGGTCCGCGCCATCGAGTCGGTCTTGGCATTCAGGATGAAGTACTTGTCGTTCTCGTGGCGATCTTGGCGGTCATCGGGTCCGGACTTCGCCTCCGGGAATGGGTCTTCAGGGTCTCGACGAACTTGGTGTTCCGGCATCTCCGAGTCGTGGATCTTGGCATCCGGGTTCTCGGTCATCGGATTCGGGGGGGGGGGGATCTTGGTGTCCCGGCAGCAGATCTTGTCGATGGTTCCTCTAGCTATCTTCGGGTTTGCCGGTGCCGATCTTGTATTGGACTCGGGAATTTTGGAGAACATCGCACAACACACAAAACACATGTGGCTAGAGGTGAGGACGCTGGTGCCGCCGGTCGGGACGCTGGGTCCAGCTCTGCCGATCGGCCGCCGGGGACGCAGAGCGGCCGGAGGTGGAAGAGGGCGCGCCATGGCCGTGGGGTCCGAGGTCGACGCCTGGGCACCTGAGGCAGGCGACGGAGCTTGGGCCAGGAGGTTCGGCACCGCCGGCTCGGAGGACGGGGTCGGCTGCTCGCCTCGGCGGCAGAGGACGTGGCCGGGGAGGTGCGTGGCCGACGGTCGGGGCCGCCGGGAGCGAGCGAGGACGGCAGCGGGCATGGAAGGCAGGAGAGGGCTGGGCGGCGAAGTGGGCGGCGAGGCGAGGTTGGAGAGGAGGCGCGGAGGTGCGTGGAGGCGGGCCGAGGAGCTCGAGGCGGTCCGGCGAGGAGGGGAGATGCGGGCGGTTGGAGGGAGCTGCGGGGTGAGGCGGTGGAGGCCGGCGCTCGGAGGGGGCGGAGGCGGTTGGCCGGCGAGGAGGAGGCCAATGAGCGAGGCGGGCGAGGTGGGGAAGAACGGCCGGAGGAGGAGAGGATGGGAAGGGGCCCAGCGGTGGCTGCAGGGGGAGGAGGCGGGCTGAGCTCGGGGAAGAGGGGGCGCGGGCCGGGCGCGGAGGAGAAGGGGAAGGCGGTGGCCGTGACGGGAAGACGGGCGAGGAGAGGGAGGAAGAGAGAGAGCGAGTCGAGGTGGGTGGTCGCTGCGTCTGGCAGCGACGCAGGAGGGGTCGGGGAGGCGGGGCTGAGTCGGGAGGTGGGGTCGTGGGCCAGTGGGCAGTGGGGTCGGTGGTGTGCGATTGGTGTGGGGCAGCTGGCAGGGGTTGTTGGCCGGGTGGGAGGGGCTGGTGTGGTGTCCGGATGGGGTGGCGTGTGGGTTGGGGTGGGTCCTGGGGAAGAGAGAGGGGGTAGAGAAACTGTGGGTGAGAGAGGAAGAGAGGGGTAGGTGGGGCTGTGGATTGATGATGTGGCGGGGTGGGTATGGATTGGGGGAGAGGGTGAGGTGGCGAGCTGTGAGAGGTGGGTAGGAATGGATTTGGTGGGACTAGGATTTAGAGGGTGATTAGGTGGACCGTTTAATCTTTGGGAGTGGTCGATTCGGCCCGCTCGATCGCCCCACAAAAATAATTAAATATTTTATTTGTTTCAAACAGACTTTTGCAACCCGATAGCAAACAAAACAAAATAATCCGGTGACCCGGGTTTTGCGTTTGAACAAAGACGGGGCGTTTAGAAAACACAAACAGGTTTTTCCGAAATAGTTTTATGCAAGCAAATTGCAAGATGATGACGATGCTAAAATGCAATGTGGCATGATGACATGAGCATGCGGTCATGATGATGCAATGCACACAAAAATAACGCGATTTTCTAGTAGTGGTTTTGCGGGGCGCCATAGGCGAGGAGGCGCTCATGAGGCGGGGAGCGCCTGCGAGGAGGAAGAAGCGGGAGGGAGGCTCGCGTGGAGAGGAGGAAGGCGGGCCAGCGTGGGGTGGGCCGGGGTGAGTGGGTCGGGAGAGAGTGTGGGCAGGTGGGACCGGCAAAGGCCAGTGAGTGGAGAGTGGGGAAGTGTGGGGCGGTTGTCGGTGGGGAGAGAGAGAGGGAGGGTAGATAGGCTGTGGTGAGAGAAGGAGTGGGGAAGAGGTGGATTGATGAGGTGGCGTGGGTAGGGAATTGGGGAGGGTGAGGTGGCGGTGTGAGTGGTGGGTAGAATAGGTTTGGGTAGTTTTAGGATTTAGCGGACTGGTTTAGATGGACCGTTTGTACTGGGTGGTCGATTGCTCAAATCGGTTCATTGCCCCACTAAAATAATTAAATATTTTATTTGTTTTAAACAGGACTTTTGCAAACCTAGTAGACAGAACAAAATAATCCGGAGCCCGGGTTTTGCGTTTGAACAAAGACGGGGCGTTTAGAAAACAAAAATAGGTTTTCCCGAAAATAATTTTATGCAAGCAAATGCAAGATGATGACGATGCTCAAATACAATGTGGCATGATGACATGAGCATGCGGTCATGAGGATGCAATGCACAAAAACAACGCGATTTTCTAGTAGTGGTTTTGCGGGATGCCACACTCCCCCTCTCCTATCTCCTTCTTTTCTCTCTGCCGTGCGTGCCACACCGAGCCCACCCCTCTCTGGCCTCACCCTGACCACCTCCCATGCGTCTCCCCCTGGTCCCCCTCTCTCCCCAAACCCTAGCTCTAACCCGAGCCACCCCTCCTCCCTTTTGCATAAAGGTGACCACCTCCCTCGTGCCTCTTCCCTCTTCCCTTATCACCTCAACCACCCCAGCTCCCCACCACCTCAGATCAAGATCTGGTGGCTCCCAGGTTCTCTCCATCCTCCCTTCTTCTTCCCCCTCCCTACCATGATCACGCCATGCCCCATAGACCCTAGCCTCGGCCATCTTTTCCTCTAGCCGTTCTGGAGCGCGTCGAGCGGAGCCAGGAGTACCAGGACCTCCCTCTGCTTCCTCTTCGACGCCCAGGACGCGGGGCAGCCGCTGTACCTCGCCGGAGCAGCCTGACGCCGCCGTGCACCGCCAAGATCAGGAGCTCCAGAGCCCCAGCTACGCGCCAGATCGTGACCGCCCCGAGCTCCTCCGACCACACCAACGAGCCCCTGGTGAGCCCCTCTACCTCCCAGACAAGGTCCCCTCCTCTCTCGTTCACCGTAGCGCCGCCCCCTTCCGTCGAACACTCCGCGTGCGCCGCCAAGGCCACGCCCGCAACAGCAGCAGCCATTACGCTCTGTTCCTCGCCGAATCCCGCGCGCTGCAGCCCTCCTCCGTGCTAGCTCCCTGAATGGAATTTGTAGGCCGCATCACCCTCTCCAGTTTTCGTTTTTGCGTTTTGGCGAGAGTCGCCGTCGTTCGCTCGCCATCGTCGCCGGGAGCCCGCCAGATTCGCCGCCGTCAGTGCCACGTCATCGTATGCAAGCGATTCGGCTACATTGCTCGTTTTGCGCAGAGGCCCCTGGCCTTTTTTCCCGCCTGAACCCGCAGTCCGCGAAGCCCCACCAGTCAGCCTCCCGTTCCATCTTGCAGTAAGGTCCCTGAACGTTTCCCCTCTCAACCCGCGGTACCCCTGGATCGCCCACGTGTCGCCCACCGATAGCCGCGCGCGCGCTGTGGGCCTGCCCCTTGCTGGCCCCGCTAGTCAGTTGCTGTGGCTAGGTTTTCCCCGGTGGGAAAAGCTCTGCAGCCCGCTGCTCCCCACCTGCCGTTGAGTCGGCACCATAGCCCACTTGTCAGTGACAGTGGCTAGCTCGATCTGAGTAATAAAAGTATTTCTGCGATCCGTTTTAAATTCAAATCTTTTCCAAATTATTCAAATTCAAATCCAAATTTCAAATCTGTTTAAATACAAACTAATTCCTAACTTCCAAATGGTTTGGAATTTGAATTAAAACCTTATGTGAAAACTGTTTTGTTTTTGAATATCAATTCAAATCTTTAGTCAAATATTTTCAAAACCAATTCAAACTAGTCAAACCTTTGACTTTGACCCTATTTAATAATTTTGACTTTAAAATAAATTTAAATTCATAATTCCAATAATACAAATAATATATGTTTTCAAATCAGAAAAATGTGAGGAATTCAAATATGCCCTCCAAAATATATTTTGAACACTTTAAATTTCAAGTTGAATAAAATTACAATAAAATGCCCTTTTCTTAATTAATTAATAACTTTTGATTTATAACTCCAAATTCAACAAATGATATGTCTAAAATGATCAGCTCGACGAGACCTTTCTGTTTATGCATTCCATGTTCTGTTTTGCAGCATGCATCATATAAATATAAAGAGTACAACAACTTATTTGGGTATAAAATGTGACCAAAACTCAATAAAATGCTTATTCTTGTATTCCACACCTCACCCATGCCATGCTACTTTATTGCCATGCAAATTGTGCCTCATTCATCATGGCATGATTGTTTACTTGTCACATCTTATTCATATGCTTGTGCACTTTATTTATGTTGGCCCTTGTTTGTTTGGTTCTTCTTCGAATAGACGCTGAGCAGGGGATATATCAAGATACCCAGGAGCACTACCCAGATCCTTCTCTCGCTTCAACTGAGCTGCCAGGCAAGCACTACCACATGCTTGCATACATACACTACCTATTCCCTCTATCTTATTCTTGCATCATTGAGTCGCGATTGCATTAAACTGAATCCCAAGTATTGCATAGCCTTTACTTTTAAACCCCACCGAAGCTTGTTCCTCCATCCCATGAGCCACTACTACAGGAGTTGTTTGAGCCATGCGAGTTGTAGAACAGCATGTGTAGGGTATGTGAGAGTCTGATGGATAACGAGGTACCTAAACAACTTAACCTGAGTAGTAATGGGATAACTAATGAAAGTGGCACCGGTGAGCAATATCTGCTATTTGGTTTTTCCTGCTCACTTGTGTCCCGTAGGACCCCGAGTACTTGATTCCTGTTCCTTGAATATTCGCGCTATCCACATCCGGGAGGCTTATGGGACCCCCCTGAGCCAGAGCTGGATTCATTCTTATTTCTTGGGGCCACAAACTAGTTTGAGGTTTTATTTACTATCCTGTACTTATGCCATGTTTTACTGCTTTATTTAGATTGTGCGATGTACTGCACCTGTACTGTTTAGGTAAGCGGAGTGTTTTCCATGATCGACAAGCCACCACATTTTCGTTCCCGTCGTTTACACCATTGGCGCAAACCTTGAGTCCGTTTGAGTCGCTAACTTCGTTGGTAGCTTAATGGGGTGGCCTCAAATATTTCTCAATCCGTGATTGCTTTGTCGTGAAAGCCTCGTTGGGTTTTGATTTGGTTTTTCCGAGGTTGATCGAGTGTGTGTTGCTATTTGTGCACCCTAGGTAAAACTTTCTGAAAGCCGTGTCCGCGGTTATGGACGACTTGGAGCACAGTTTCTCGATCATAGACAAGTATAACTAAAGTACCGCTTCTAATTTGACTAAGTAACTGACAAGTAAATAGTGCAACTCTCATGGAATGGTTAATAAAACTGCCAACAGATGGGGGTTGTTCGTCTGCTTCCTCGTTGGTAAGCGAGGAGGAGGATGGATCTGATGATATTACTGTTATAACTGTTGTCATTAATTCACGGACATCCGTCTATCTTTGGTTAGGCGGATGGTTAGCGAGTATCTATAGAATTTTTAAGGTTTATCTTTTGCTGCCATTGCGTCACCCCAGGTTGTGTCCTGTAGCATCCCAGTTGTCTAACCCCTGTAATGCTACATGTTATAATAATAAAAAGGGCCACTTCCAACATATAATTGTTGCATCATCATCATATCATGCTCATGTCATCATGTCACCTTGCATTTGAGCATCATACAAAACCCTTTCTTGTTTGGTTCTTATCTCATGTGCATGATTAATTGTAGTTGCCTCTTGATATTGTATTTGGTTCTTGATATATTGTTAAATGCCCAAGTTGAGTTGAGGGCATCTCTCTTATTGACTCCACCACCTTTTCTTTCACCACCTTGTAATTCCACCATCCAATTAATATGAGCTTGGCATTTTAGTTTTGAGTATCTCTAGCTCATGTTGTTGGTTGGATCCACCCATCATCTTGTGCTTGGCCTTTGCCCACCTTTTTGGGAATGCATATGAGTAATGCCATGTAATCTTATTGTTTCCACAAGGATAATTCTGGCATTAATTATCTTGCATGGGCCATGCAAGTGCCACCTCTTCTGCTATTTGGTTTTTGGTTGCATTCTAAGTGGATCACCTTTTCCTTACTTAATCTTGTTTTGGGCTTGTAGCTTTCTCCACCATATCCTATATCTCTATCTCCCTTAGCTAGACCCTATCACCTTTTCTTTGCATACACATGTGATCATGTGTAAGCATAAGAACCATCCCATCATCTTGCTCATCTCTCTCTTTTCTCTCCTTCTTTTTCTTGCTTGAACATGTTGAGGCTTGTTTGAAGCATGTTTGATCAACCCAAGTGCCACCTCCCTCTTTCTTACCTCTCTTAGCCAAAAACCCTAGATCCTACTTTGCCATCTATCCTTCCTAGCTAAACCAAAAACCCTAATCTACATCTTCCCCTAAACTAAACCCTAATCTACACCTACCCTAAACAAACCCAAAAACCTACCCTCCTCTTCCCCTCTACCTAGCATGTTTCCCCCATGCCTGCCCCAGCTCGCCAACCCTCTCCCCTCTCCCTGCATGAGGACCCCACCTCCATGCCCTAGCTACCCCACCCTCATCTAACCTAGCCCGAGCCGGCCCCTCTCCTCTCTCCTCTTTTTCTCTCCCTAGCCTCACCTGCCACGACCCCAGGGCCACCTGTCTGCCTCCCTAGCCTCGCCTACCCCACCTGCCAGCCCCCCCCCGCTGGTGTCTGCCTTGCCCTGGCCTGGACCAAGCCGAGCACGTGAAAAGGAAAGGTGGCCGACGCCACCCTGGCCATCTACCCCTCCCCCGCTAGCCCTCCTCGCCTCATTCTTATCCTCTCCTCACCTCTCGGCCTCACCAGATCCCATCCCTCGCCCCTTGCTTCCCTCGCCTTCTCCACCGCAGTCGACGCCGCCACCGCTTGGTCCCTCCGCTTCTTGCCTGCGGTGGCGAGGAGCTCTAGGTGTCGAGGAGGAACGAGGAGACGCCTAGGAGGCCGCCCGTGGCCGTCGTCGAGGAGGAGGATCTGTCAGACTGTACTCATGAGGCCGACACGAAACCCTAGCCGGCCATCCGTCGGTCATCGCTGCCTCCCTGCGCCCCAGCCGATCCGACCACGTCAAGCAACTCTCGGTGAGCGCCCCACCTCCCAGACAACCCTGCCTGCTGATCTCGCCCTAGCCTCGCGGACCGGCCGTGACGCCCCCGTGCGCGCTGCTTCTGCAGCCTCCCGCCGCGCCCGGCCTTTTTCTAGCCAGAGCCTCTCTTGCCAAAGACCACCGCAGCGATCCAAGCCTCTGCGCGAGCCCAGTCCAGTTCGATTCCCGCGCCTTGCCTACATGCGGCATGCCGCCGTCAGGCTTCAGAGAAGAAATACAGTGCGCCATGGTCTTTTGCGAAAAACCCCCTGTAGAACCTTTTTGCCAACCCGCGGTCCCTAGGGAGCCCACTTGTCTGTGTCTAGAAGTTTTTGCAAAAAGGCTCCTGGCGATTCCGAGAATAAACCCGCGGTCCTTGGTTGCCTCAGCCGCTGGCTTGTGGGTCAGAGAACCCCCTGGCCCCACCTGTCTGCGACCCAGGCTGGATTAGGCCGTGTATAAAACGTCCGAGAGCCTGTTTAAAATTCAAATATAGTTTAAATTATTTAAAAATTCAAATTCAATTCAGTTTCAAATAACTTTTCCATACTAAATCCAAACTTGACAAATAATATATGTTTGGATATCAGAAAAATGAGAGGATTCCAAATATGCCATCCATTTTGCCTTTTGCACAAATAAAATTCCAAGTTTATTTAAATTACACGAATTGCCACTAGAATTTAATAATTTAATAACTTTTGTTTTATAATTCCAAATTAAGCAAATGATATGTCTAAAATGATCAGCTCGACGAGACCTTTCTGTTTATGATATCCATGACTTCAATTGCAGCATGCATCATATAAAAATATAATGAACAGCAACTATTATGGCAACAAATGTGATCCAAATCCCCATTAAAATGTTATTTACTTGTCCTCCACACCGCACCCATGCCATGCTACCTTAATGCCATGCAACTTGTGCATCATTCATCATAGCATGATTGTTTGCTTGACGCATCTTATTCATGTGCTTGTGCTCTATATTCATGTTGGCCTTGTTTGTTTGGTTTTTCTCGGATAGACACTGAGCAGGGGTTGTATCAAGAGAACCAGGAGCACTACCCAGATCCGTCCCAATCAACTGAGTTAACAGCAAGCACTCCCACATGCTTGCATACATACGACCTATTGCCTCTATCTTATTCTTGCATCATTGAGTCGCGATTGCATTAAATTGAATCCCAAGTATGCATAGCCTTTACTTTTAAACCCCACCAAGCTTGTTCCTCCACCCCATGAGCCACTACTATAGGAGTTGTTTGAGCCATGCGAGTCGTAGAACAACATGTGTAGGGTATGTGAGAGTCTGTTGTATAATGAGGTACCTAAACAACTTAACCTGAGTAGTATGGGATAACTAAAGAAAGTGGCACCGGTGAGCAACATCTGCTATTTGGTTTTTCCTGCTCACTTGTGTCCCGTAAGACCCCGAGTACTTGATTCCTGTTCCTTGATTTATCGCGCTATCCACATCCGGGAGGTATATGGGACCCCCCTGGGCCAGAGCTTGATTCCGTCTTATTTCTTGGGGCCACAAACTAGTTTGAGGTTTTATTTACGATCCTGTACCTATGCCATGCTACTTTCTGTATTTTAATTTGTGCGAGGAGCACGCTGTACTGTTTAGGTAAGCGGAATGTTTACGCGGTATCGACACCCCGAGTTTTCGGGTTCCCAGTCGCTTACAGCCATTGTCGCAAACCTTGAGTCCGTCTCGGAGCTTGCTTACTTCGTTGCGGGTAGACTCCAAGGGGTGGCCCCTGCAATATTTCAAATCTGTGATTGTTCACCGTGAAAGCCTCGTTGGGTTTTGATTTGGTTTTCGAGGTTGATCGAGCGTGTGTTGCTATTGGTGCACCCGGCGGTAAAACTTTCTCAAAGCCGTGTCATGGATATGGACGACTTGGAGCAGTTCTCGATCATAGACAAGCATAACTAAAGTACCTTAAATTGACTAAGTAATTTGACTAGTAAATAGTGCAATACTCATGGAATGGTTAATAGAATTGCCAACGGATGGGGGTTGTTCGTCCGCTTCCTTGTTGGTAGCGAGGAGGATGGATCGGATGAGATTACCATTATAACTGTTGTACTTAATTCACGGACATCATCATCATTGGTGAGGCGGATGGTTAGCGTTATCTCAGAAACTGCTAGGGTTTATCTTTCGCCGCAATTCGTCACCCAGGTTGTGTCCCCTTTAGAGGCATTAAGACTTTTGAGTACCCTTAGGGTCTCACACGATAAATTCTTGGTTCGGATGGACAGGTACCTTCACGGGACGGATCTGGGTGGAAGAAGTCAAGATGTGGGCAACGATCGCTCGTGTAGAGATTAGGAACGGGGATCCGTGAGACCTGTAGTTGGGATGTGCTTATTTCTATGGCATCTTATGCCGATTTGCTTCTTATCCGTACTGGATTCATTTGCCGCTTGCATGATACTACGATGTGTGTTGTATGAGGAGTTATCCTAAAATATAGATCTATCTAGGTCATTTGAATCTTGGTATGGCGTTGCTATATTTCCTTTCTTTCTAGATGGTATGGCTCGATGTACTCTTGTATGGTGGCTTGCGTACATACCCACTTGTGTACGTAGTTGATCCTTCGCCGACCACGCCCGTCTGAGGTCCCGTTGAGAGGGTAGTGGTTGGGACGTCTGAAAGGACTACC
Organism: Avena longiglumis; assembly: GCA_030063025.1. Classification (NCBI taxonomy): domain Eukaryota; kingdom Viridiplantae; phylum Streptophyta; class Magnoliopsida; order Poales; family Poaceae; genus Avena; species Avena longiglumis. The sequence goes on along the minus strand of CP125974.1, from coordinate 409,947,489 downwards.
AGTGAGTGGCTTTTGGGGCCCCACCATACTATTTCAACCACTACCACTCATCCAGGCTTGTATCTAGGAGCGTAGTTCACCGAGGTAGTTACATGTCCCCTTTAGAGGCATAAAGACTTGCTGAGTACCCCTAGGGTCTCACACGATAAATTGTTTGATTCAGATGAACATGTACACTCACGAGATGGATACTGGGTGGAGGAGACAGACGATGTGGGCAACGATCATTCGGCGTAGAGATTCCGGGAACGGGGATCCGTGAGATCTGTGGGCGGGATGTGTTTATTTTAAGGGGCATCTTATGCCGATTTGCTTCTTATCCGTACTCGGATCTTGTTTGCCGCTTCCGCCTGATACTCTGATGTTTGATGTATGAGGAGATATCCTAAACTATTATACCTATCTAGGACATTTGAATCTTGCTGTATGGCGTTGCTATATTTCCTTTCTTTTTAGATGGAATAGCTCTGATGTACTGTTGTATGGTGGCTTGCATACATACTCATTTGTGTATGTAGTTGATCCCTTCGCCTGCCGATTACGCCGCCCGTTCTTGCCCCGATGATTGGAAATGGTTGGGACGGCCGCAAGGTCTACCTGTGAGTGGCATTTGGGCCCCACCGTACTATTTCAACCATTTCCGCTCATCCAGGCTTGTAACTAGGAGCGTAATTCACCGAGGTAGTTACACAAGCCAAGTATACTCAAGATATGCTCAAGAGATTCAAAATGCAAGATTTGAATGGAGCCCCTAATCCATGGCAACAAAGACTCATCTAGAACAAAATCCAAATGGTAAAGATGTGGATCAAAAGGTATACCGGTCTATGATTGGTTCTTTGCTTTACCTTTGTGCATCTAGACCCGATATTGTGTTGAGTGTAGGTGTGTGTGCAAGATATCAAGCGGCTCCTAAGGAAATCCATTTAGGTTTTGGCTCAGATCTGTGGAGAAATTGACTACTTGCAAGGTTGTATTGCCATATTATTCCTTGTTACCGCGTAGAATCTTCAATTTAGCAGTTTATATTGTCAATTTGGGTCGTTCCCATCAGATCTGACAACCTGTGTGCCGCTCAACCGGTAGTACCGGAACTTTTTCCGGTACTACCGCTTGCAAGCGGTACTATCGGTTGTCAGGTCCGGTAGTACCGGTCCACTCTGACCACTGTGTTTTGCTCAACTTGTAGATTCTCTCGGTTTTGCCTTCTTGATTATTGTGTCCTTATTTCCGTGCTATCCTCCCTCGTGCTTTCACAGATGCAGGTGGTTCTCGGGGTGCACGGAAGCGCTCCAAGTCTGACCGTGAGATTGTTGAGGAAGAGACTGAGTCTGAGGAAGAATTTATGCCACAGCCAAGACGCCGTTCCAAGTTGCCTACCAATCGAGGTGGTCGTGGGGGTCGCGAAGGGGCTACCAAGCGCTCAGCTGGGCGTGGCAGAGCCCTCCTCTCGCCTTCCTTCCACTGGGCGCATTAAGAGTCTCACTTTGGGCCATCCGCCAAAGACACTCTCCGACATTTCGAGGCAATTTAGGGCTCTCCGACCGACAATGCATACTCCCACAGGAGCGCGTTAAGGGCATCATCTTTTCTATGATGACTTCCAAGAGCGTGTGTATCATGAGGTTCTTATGACCAATACCCGGTGGTGGTGCCTCAAAGGTGGATTGACTTGGGACACATTGACAAGAACTCGCTACTTTGGTGAAGCTAAGGAAATCTGCTCAAACCTTGGTATGCTCCCCATTATGGAGTTTCAAAGATGACTATGATCCCTACTCATCGCCAGCTTTATGCCACCGCACACTTCCACAATGGCCGCAATCGGAAGATTACCCGGATGACTCAAGGTCTTGTCAAGGAAGCTACGCTTTGGAGTTTGCGCCATATTGGGGTATGAGGACCGCGGCCGTGACGTTCCTTGTGGTTTCCGCTGTCACATGCGGGAGAATCCCTCCAAAAAGGATGTTCTCCGACCTTTGTATATTCGAGGCCGTGGGATTGCTGGCAAAATCAAGGATCTCCTCCCCACATATGACATTCTCCGTCGCATTTTCCGTGAGACTGTTGCTCCTCGTGCGGGCAACAAGGACGAGATACATGGGTTCTCCGTTGACTTGCTTTCAACACCTTCCTCAACAGAGAAACCGGCCAACCTCTTGATGTTACAGACTTCATTTGGAATGAGATGGTTGCCGCTGCACACACTCGGAGGGTTCCACCTTTTGCTCCTTACATTATGGCCCTCATTGTGTCCAAGTGCCCCGTCGTTGCTAGGATGCTCTCCACTCGCTCTCTTGTTGTGCACAAGCCAAAGGCACTCAAGATCAAGGTTCATGCTAAACCTCGCGCTGCGCCAGGTGAGGAGGATGAGGATGAGGATGACTCTGAGCATGTTGACAGTGGTCATGACACTGACTATGAGGTCTATCGCCGCAAGAACGCCAAGCCCTCTTGGGCCAAAAGGATGGAGGTCAAGCTCAAGAAGATCTTCTGCTTCCAGGTTGAGAACCATAAGCGTATGTATGAGGCGCATGTGTATGCAAAGAAAGCCTGTGCTCGTCAGAAGGAGCTCATGTCTGCTCAAGGGTTGACCATCTCCGAGGGATCCGAGAACAATATCACTCCAGAGGATCAGTGGATTTCTCAGCACAGCCGTTGGGACGATGATGTCTCTTCCTCGCACCGCGCCCCACCTACGTATGAGGATGAGGAGGATCTTGAGGATGAGGAGGAGGAGGAGGAGTATGATGATTGACCTTTGGGCGGTAGCTCTGCACTTGTCCCTTTTTGGCGTCTTGATGCCAAAGGGGGAGAAGTTGCACTTTAGGCACGGGTGTTGCATGGGAAGTCACAAGCTCGCTCTTCTCTTTGATCCTTTTATTGCTTGTGAACTTCGATTTCTCTCTATTCTATGTGTGAGACTACTATGTGTTTATGTCGTGTGAGACTATGTGGTTTATGTCGTGTGAAACTATGTGGTTGGATCCATCTTGTGCGACTATGTGGTTTATTTCTGTGGATCCATCTTGTGATGTTATGCAATATCTATTGTCTATATATTCCTCATAACATGTTTTGTGCAAAGGTATGTCCTCAAATGCTAGTATCCATACTTGTGCACCCATGTTGGGTTTGTAAAATAGAGGGGGAGATTTGTCTCTACACATCTAGCGGGAGTCTCTTCTCTATTTTACAAATCTCATTTGCCTATTGTTAAAATCATCTCAAAAGTGTATTGTCATCAAACACCAAAAGAGGGAGATTGAAAGAGCATTTTTCTATCCCTCGATTTTGATGTTTGATAACAATACACTTATCGCTTTAACTGTACTAAGTTTATCACAGGATTGATAAAAGAAGGCACAAGTCATGGCATAGCATTTTCCCTTGCAGAAACTTACGTGTCAACCGGTAGTCTGGGACCAACCGATACTACCGCTTGACACCGGTACTGGGTTCTAGTGGGTTGGCACCGATCAAAGATAGAAGGGTGAGTACTAGTCAAGACCCACCGGTACCATGGAGCTTTTCAGCCCAACCGGTAGTACCGCTTGGGGCTTGAGGCGTCTGCAGCTCATCGATCACCTGCATCTTGACTAGCACCCTCCCTCCGTTTTGGTCAAGATTAAGCGGTGACTTGTACTACCGCATCGCCTAAGATCGAAGAATTCAAGAACAAGGTCACCACCGTATTTGGTCCAGATCGACCGGTAGTACCGCTTGCAAGCGGTACTATTGAGTCTTGACTACTGGGTCATTTAATCCTCCAATAGCCATATATTTCGTGGAGGGGTATACCTACCTTGGGACAAATTGCTCAGCTCATTAAAGTCATTTCCCACCATTGGAGTCCATTGGAGCCACTCAAATTCTCAAGATCTCATCATCCAACCACCCAAAGTTCTTGATCTTTGGGGAATCGAAGGAGGAGTCCCCGATCTACTACTTCACCAAAAGAGATCTTCATTTCCCCCTCATTTCATTGAGGGCCCCTTTGCTCTAGTGTTTTGTTGGAAACCCTAGCTATTGTTTTTGTTCTTACAAGCTTGTCTTTGATTGCTTTGACAGCTTGCTTGTATTTGGGAGCCTCCGATTAAGTTGTGGATGTGTGCCCCAAACTTGTAATCTTGGCTTCCACCTTAAAGGTTGCCGATATAGTGGAAGGTGTATCGATCCCATTGGGGTGAGATTCATCGGAGAACAAGGGAGACCTCTCGTGGCGTTGGTGGTTTGAAACCACCCCCTCTCCAAACGTAGACGTACTTCCCCTCAAAAGGAAGGAACTACGGGAAACAAATCCTTGTGTCTCCGCATCCACTTTTCGATTACCTCTATCCTTTACCGCACTTTACTTACTTGTTCTTGCTTTGTGTTGTGGTAGCTAGTGCTTGTTTGTCATATAGGTAAATTCACCGTAGTTGCATTATCTAAAAAATTTACCATATTGTTAAACCTTAATTTGAAAAAGAAGAAAATTTGAAGTAGCACCTGTTCACACAATCCTATCACCGCGCTTGGGGTGTTCGGTGGCGGTGCGGGAGGGGTTGGAGGCGGAGAAGGTGGCGGCGCAGAGGCCGCACCTGAGCCTGGCGACCTTGGGGGGCGCCCCAGTCCCCGGCGGCGGCACGAGCACGGGATCCAGGTGGCCCCAGTACCAGGCGCCCTTGCCCTTGACCGCCTTGGCGCGCACCTGCATCAGCGCCTCGTATCTCTTCCTGGCTGCAGCCTCCTCTGGCCCCATTGCCCCGGCCTCGAGCACCGGCGGGGGCGCCGATCCGGACGCCTCCTCCTCAAACTTCCACCTTTGCCGGCCATGACAGCGGCAGCGGGTTGTGGTGACGCAGCTCGGTGACCGGCTGGAGCGCGCGGAGCAGATACGACCGGCCATCAAGCTGCGGACGGCTCCAGCTCCGGCTGGTCACCTTCCTCCTCGCTCCCCATCTCCAGGCAGGCTTCCACCTCTACCCTCGCGTCCGCTTGCAGCAGCTGCACAGGTGAATTGCTATGGGAGACAGAGATGTTGAATTAGATTTCCTTGGGGAAATTTTGATTTGGGTCCTAGATTGCATACACATACTGTTAGTGTTATTCGATTTCTACAAGGTAGGCCAATTAGGAAAGCCTGATGCAATTATCACCGGGAATATAATTTAATTACTGTGTAATTTCTTATCATACTCTTCCTTCAAAAGAATAGATTGCTATTATTGTTTCTGTTTTTTTAAGATGAAATAAACCATTTGGAACTGAATCTACATGGCTGCTCTGGTGCAAGGATTTTTTTTGGGTCAGTTGGATTAGCTAGCTACTCTGAACAGTTAGTGATGGTTGCATATGTTTGGAGTTCCACCCTTTGCTATATTGCACTTTCAGGAAATAGTTCAAATTGGCATGCTGATTCTTTTTCGCAGTTTATAACTTTCTTTCCATAGTTCCTTATCTCTGAGATAAGGTTTTCATCTCTTTTTGGTGCTATGCACTTATATTGAGAAACAGTTCTTATCGGTTTATTGAATTTGTTGTAGTATATAATTATTGTTCTTTCATTGGTTTGGCGTCTCTGAAATAAGGTTATCATATAGATAACGGCTCAGCATTGTGACAATAAAGTTCATTTAGATGGTTCAATGGTCACCGCAGTAGAACAGAGAATTTAGAAGTTTCTTGTCGTCGCCTCGAACTGCTACAACATGTTCATTTTTTTTTCAAAGCTGAACTTATATATGTCTGCGTGTTGTTTGCTTTTTTTGCTTACTGGTTTAGTAGCATATGGTGTATACTCTTTGATGCCCTTTGTGGATTTGTACACAAAATCTCAGTTGGTGAAAATTACAAACTATTTTTCTAACTTCCTTTCTAGATTGCCTTGAAAATCAGCTCATAGGACTAAGTGTAAGTGCGAGCCCACATTTGTTCACAGTTAGTGGATCTGGCTATTTTATCTTTTCTTATCTTCCCAGGTTTGGAGTTGAGTTCTTGTCTGGCCACAAAAAAATGTGGTATGTGAGGCAAGGTACCTTCTCATGAATACATCATGATGTATATTTGTCCCTGCAAGTGGCAGGAAATAATCAAAGCATGTCCCTGGTGTGGTGGTCGACATTACCGTTTCCAGTTCAATTTGCTGTTTTAGTCTACCACCAGTTATTTAGTCATTGTTATGCATCATGTGGTGGTATACTCTATCTTTGGAATTGTGTGTTTTGGTCTATCAGTCATGTAGTCACTGGTCTGCGTGTCTATGTAATGGAATCTAAACAATGTCATCACCGATGTTTCCTCGCCATGTGGGATAATAATGATCAAATGTGAAACATTTGTTTTAAATATAGACAATTGTTCGTATACTCAGCTTATTCTCGGCTTATTCCAGCACAGCGGCAGCACAAGCATGTACTCCGCTTATTTCAACACATGTGTAATATGTCATGCAATGCATCTGGGCGCCAGCACGGTGCCGCCGCGCCGGTCCCGGCTAGTTCCACCTATGCTTTGCAAGAATGCCGACGTGGTGGCTCGTCACTGTCCGTCTCGCCATTATCGTTAACTAGCGTTGCATCGGGGGACAACATCAATTTTGATCAAAAAATATACGAAACTAACAATATTTAATCATTCTGTATATCTCATGTTACACAGGCTAGTATATAGAGTTCTAAACAATTAGTAAACAATATTAAGGACATATTACATGGAACCAGAAAGCACCATGTGTTACGGATAAAAGGTGCATAAAATAAAATCTTAACAGTTCGCGTCTATTTTAATTTGGTCTACTATAAGTAGTAATTTTCAAATTTATTACTTCCTCCAACCCATATTACTCCATCCGTTTCAAAATATAAGACGTTTTAGCTTTGTGAAAAAAATGTATCTAGACTTCTTTTAGTGTCTAGATTCACTTTAAACATGAGTAAACGTATATACTAAAAGCAGTTTAGATACATTTGCTTCATAAAACTAAAACATTTTATATTTTAAAACAGAGGGAGTAGTTAACTTGGATTTGTCTAGATTATAGGATCCATCTAGACATGTTGAACATTTTAGTGAGCTAATGTATACTAAGCAAGGGGTGTGCTTTTGAGCTAATATCGTTTTGCGTTGGTTTCGTCTTCAAATCAGATTGTAAGATTTAACTCTCTATACTCATGTGTTGCGATTTTTTTGGTGAGGCCGAGGGTATCACCTCCATTTCGAAAAAGAAAAAAAACTTGTTCGTCTGCGTTTGCATATATAAGCTAGCAGATAGCTCTGACATGGTTAAAATGTCCAGTTGTCTGACTTTTACATGTTACCAAGGTTGAGCGAACTAATGGTTTGTCTTTAGTAATACATGCATTGTACAACTCGGTGTTCAAGCATAACATTCTATTATATACACAGATGAATAACGGTTGCGGTTAGTTTGCTTTAGTGAAGACAAGAGTCGCACATCATAAAATAAGTTGTTGAACTTTATTACATCTGGTTATTGCGATTATATGTTCTCTTCAACTAGGTTTATATTATATAACATCTTCCATATATGGTGCTTTTATTGAATTCAGGAAGTTATCTTCCATGCTTTGAAAAGAATGTTAGTACGTGGCTTTAATCTGACATAAGTACAAATTCTAATTGATCTTTTTGAGGAAGGTTACGAGTAACAGCAGGCCAAATCATCTATCACCACACAACCCCAAGTCAAGCCATGTATCGCTGCACACCACACGCCAGACCAGAAAAAGGAATGACTAACTTTTACGTCATCGTAAGCTGTAGAAACGATATTATACTACAGCAAAAAATGCAGCACAATGCTGCTTTATTACGAAACCACAAGCGTCTTCATGTTCATCAGCAAATAACAGCAAACCGTAACACGTCTCAACAAAGAACGAATCAAAAAGGATTCTCAAAAAAAAAACGAATCAAAAAGAGTTCATCATATCCTCACATTTCAAGAAAAACGAATAAGGTAGGCGTAATTCAACGCCAAATCCTCTCCGGAGTTCAAGGCAAAAACTAAGATTTTTTCGCCGCCTCACAGCAGCTGTTCCCGCGACACCCTAACTACAGAGAAGCCGTAGCCATAAGGAGTAAGGAGACTGCTAAGTTTAATATCTTGTATAGGCGCTTACAGATAGGAATGCTAAGATTGCCTATATTCACCAATGATCCAGAATTCCCTATAGTACAGTACGCCGACGACACTATCCTTATTCTGTCACCGGAGATGGATCAGATCTTGGTTTTAAAAGAGATTCTTCATAATTTCTCTAGCACTACTGGTTTAAAGGTCAATTTCAATAAAATACTGGCTGCTGCGTTGGGGTGTCAGATTGGCTCAATGCCATTCCCTTACCTTGGTTTGCCTTTAGGTACAACTACGCCTTCAATTCAGGACCTGTTACCTCTAGTGGAAGAAGTGGAAAGGAGGCTTACATCTACTTCTATATGTCTCTCTCAAGGTACACGATTGCAGCTAATAACTTCTGCTCTTTATTCAATGACCATATATTTCTTGTTGTCTCTCAACATCCCACCGGGTATCATAAAGCAACTTGAAATGATCATTCAGCAGTGTCTTTCCAGGGATAAAGATGGACCTAAAACAATATCATTGTGAATTTCAGTCTGAAGAATGATTCCTTATTGCTAAAACATTTAGATAAATTTTATAACAGAGATGATGTGCCCTAGGTACAGTTGATTTGGCATACCTATTAAACTGCTTCTGTTCCTCATGCTGAAAGATCATGTGGTTCCTTTTGGTGGCGAGATATTATCAAACTTGCTGACCAACTCAGGTATGTGACATGCATTACGCCGAGTTCTGGGGATTACGATCTTGTTCTGGACACACAAGTGGAAAATATTAGACTCCACTCAACCTTTGTGCATCAGATTCCCTCGGCTGTTCTCCTATGTTTTGTCTGCTAATATGTGTGCTAATGAGGTTTATGCCACGCAAGACAGATCATCTTTATTCTATTTGCCTATGTTGAGTAAGGCATATGATGAGTATTGTGTTCTACAAGATGCATTGCATAACAATCCACTCAGTGACAATCCTGGTGTATGGTTTTGTCAATGGGGGTACACTTACCAGTGTGTGAAATTCTATGCCCAGCTTCATGATCACTTAGTTGCTCCCTCAGTATATAAATAGATTTGGAAAATCTTCTTGCATTATGAGGACGAAAGTTATTGCTTGGCTGCTGCTCTCGGATCGACTCAATACTAGAGACATGCTTATAAGGAGAAATTGGAAAGTAGCCGAAGATAAACATTGTGTTTTGTGTATCACCGGAGCCTATGAGAACAGGTTTCACTTATTTTTTAGCTGCAACTTCAGTAAGAGAATTTGGACATATCTTCGGATAGACTGGTCTTTGGGGACAGACATCCAATCTTCAGTGACAGCTGCTAAGAGAGATTTTGCTAAACCTTTCTTCATGGAGGTTATGATTATGGCATGTTAGAACGTATGGAAGCTTCGTAATGCAAAGATTTTTCAGAGTGAGCAGCCATTCTTTACTAGATTTTTTTTTTTTTAAAGGGATAGGGGTCTCGAAGGACCCCAGAGCTGCATTAATAAGTCACCGTCGATGGGTACAGATTACATACAGGACTCTGAAAGAAAATAAAAATTATAGCACCAGATTACTAGATGGAAGGGGTAATTTTATCCACGACATGAACCTGCTAAAGTACCAGATCAAAGCGAAATATGTTGATAGCTTCTGGGCATGGCTTTCTGACTTACATTAGGTGTTGTATTATCTTAGGTAGGTTTTTTCTTTTTTTCTTTTTATTAGTTTGTATTTATCTCTGTACAGTTTGAGTTTGCAACAAAATTTATGCTGTGGGGCTGTTTGCCTCACAGTTCCTGGTTAAATAAAAAACTTGTATAGACACAAGTTGGCACTGCACATACACCTTTTCTCATATCAAGTATCAACACTTGCTTCTCTGAGTCTTGGCTATTGGTCACAGCATCCGACAAGACACCAGCCAGAGTAATATTCATTCCTCGGCCTCTAGATGAAAATTTCAATGACATGAGTTCTGAAAGGAACGTCAAGTAGTTTGGAACAGATAGAGTACCAGATTATATACTGATATGATAAATGGGATGCAAGTCTGCATCACCTGGAGTGGCAAAAGTTTTGATGATTCTACATTAGTTGGCACAGAAGATGTCTCGCACTCCTGCTCTTGCTATACCTGCTGGTCATGGTTCAGGCCTTCAGGACATGCTACTGCTTGTTGTCCTATGTATAATCGGACAAAAATGAATGACTACTAGTAGTGTTTTTTACAGTCATCATAATCTGAGAAACAGTACGTATTATACTGCAGCATCAAAAGCACAATGCTGCTTTATTATGAAAAGCACAAGCAAGTCTTGATGTTCATTATTAGCAAACAACATCATACCAAAACATGTCTCAACAAAGAACGAATCAAAAGAAGTTCATCATCATCACATTTACGACAAACGAACAAGGTAGGCGCAATTCAACAGCAAATCCTCACCGGAGTTCAGGGCAAAAACTCCGAATCTTTTTTTTCTCACTGAAGCTGTTCCCGGAACAACCTGAGGATGTCGGCAAACGTGACGATCCCGGCGAGCCGGCAGTCGTCCTCCTCATCGAGGACCCACAGGTAGCTCACCCGGTGAGCGAGCGCCTGTACCATGACAGCCACCAGCGAGCTGGCAGGGCTGCACACCACGGGCTCCTCGGTCGACCGGCGCCCGAAGCTACCCGACGAAGGACGTCTCAGGTGAGCCCGGCCAGTGTCCTCATCTGACGACGAGGAGGAGAGGGAGAACGAGGTCATTGTCTCATCCTCCATCAGCTCAAGCATGGCATCCAGGCCCTTGGCCTTGAGCCCGGTCTTGATGGCACGCAGGATGTGCTCGGGCGGCGAGCCGAAGTAGTCGATGTATGCCATGAGGTCCGCCGCCGAGAGCGTGGCGATGGCAGCGGCCGCCGTCTCATCACAGGCCGCGAGGTGCGCGGTGGAGATCTCGCCAACGAGGTGGCCGTCGGCGCTGACCACGGCGACCGCGGTCTCCGTAGCGATTGCGCAGCGGATGAGGGGCACGGCGGACAGGGCTGCCTCGTCAGGGCGCATCGACAGGAAGTCGGGGCGGACAAGGCCAAGGGAGGAGACGGAGCGGGCGGCGACATGGTAGAAGAGGGAGATGGAGTTGAGGAAGTAGCGGACAAGGTCCTCCTGTGTGAGCCAGCAGAAGTCGCTCGTGACGCCAGCGACGCCGGTGAGCTGCTTCTTGCGGACGCCATTGCGGAGCGGGACAGCTAGCACCTGTGCGCCACTCAAGATGGCATCAAGCGCTTCCAAGACACTGCACGAAAGGTCAGTGACATTGATCAGCAAAACTGAACAAAAATTAAACATACTAGTAGTGCATATAGATGATTAAGAAAGGGTTGTCTTCTTTTTCAGATCTCTAACGCCAAACATTAAGCCTTAATAAGCACATTCCGCTAGGACGGACATCAATCAAACGTCCTTAAAAACTGATGCCGTTTTTTGTCCGGGGAAAGGGAAAAATTTCTGAACCACATGTAGGTGAGGAAAAATCTCCTTGGAAGCGACGGATCCTACCGTGAATCTCGCAAGGAGACATGGGTGGATGTCGCAATCGGCACATGAAGCCACGCGGATCGGTGCCACAGGATTGTCCATGATGAGTTGGACGATCTTGACCCGAAGCGTCCCCTTTTTCTTTACCGGATACCAGCCACTCGTTCGAATCGCCTCGCATATTCTAACTGGAGACCAAATTCTCCACGTAATTCGAGCGGAATCGGCACATTCTACACCTGCTACCCTCCTCCTGAACCAACTTTCCCCCTCCTCCTTTTTTATTAGTAAGTAATACATTCTTCCTGTTGAAGCAATTTTATTTTATATTTTACTAATTAATAGTACATTGGAGAGAGAAACATTGTATATCTAGAGCATCGAAATACTTTAATATTTAGTGAGTATTGCTAGGTTTTTTTTTTTGCCTCGAAACAAGACAGTTTTCGTTAGGATCTCGACTTTAACCGTGTCGTTTAGCAGCTTTGTTTGTCCCAGCTTGGCAAAACTCCAATCTTGAACAGGTCATGGCCAAGACCAAGAGCGCGTCGTTTCGACACAAGAAATTAATAACAATAAAGCAAAGCGGCCGGGGGCCAAGAGGGGAAACGGTTCATACCTCGAACGGGGATCTACGCGTCGCACCTCTCCGGCGCCGTCCTTGGGCAGGAGCGCGGAGACGGGCCTTGCGAGCGCTGCGCCGGGCCGCGCGAGCGCGTCGGGGGAGGAGCAGAGGAGGCAGAGGACGTCGGCGAGTCCCGCCCGTCCGACCACGGCGCCGCGCGCGGGGCCGACGGCGATGCAGGCGGCTGCGGCGGCGCGGGGCCCCTTGCGTACCGTGGCGGCGAGGTCGCCGGCGGCCGCGGAGAGCGGGAGGGCCCTCACGGCCGGCTTGCCGATGCAGAGGTCCGACACGTCATTGGCCAGGAGGCTCACTGCCATGCACTCGCGGGCGAACCCTGGACAGGTTTCGAGGACGAAACCCTGAAGAGATGTTCCCGGAGAGGGAAGGGGAATCTGCGGGGAGAAAGGGGAACGGTGCGAGAGAGAGTTCGCGAAGGAGACGAGAGGGGGATCTCGTTTTAACTACGGCTGGAGATAGGGAGGGCGTATATATAGGCTTTGGCGGAGCGGGAGGCGTCCGTACGCGTTTTGTGGAAGGCGTCGCCCAATGACGTGTGGGGTCGAGTATTAGTGGGTCCATGTGGAAGTGATAGGGGTATGTATGTATTGCGCTTTGGTTAGTTTTGAGTCCAGCCGTGGTTTATGCAGTGGTGTCCAACTGTTGGTGAACGGTATTCCTAAGCCGTATGGATCATCGGCTTTTTAGTTTGGAATCAAGTTTGAGCCGAGCTGACCATACTTGACATACAACACACACTGACACACATTACACCTCGACCACGCGCACAAATCATGCCTTAGAAACAAAAGAAGGACCTGAATACAGTAGATATACTTAGATACATAAACTGTTTTAGTCGGACAGATATACAATACAAATGAATGCATCAATTCACTTATATGGTAAATATGCACGTAAAACTTGTTCAACTTTGAGGTAGGTCTTAGAGCATCTCCACTCACCTTTCTATAACGCCGATCCCAGGGCGAATCTTAGGTCCGGACGATGAAATTTGGTCCAGTCATGTCGTAGTAACCTGTTTTCGTCCGGATTTGGACCAATTTTGGTTCGAACTCTTCAGGACATTCTCAGGATCTCGGAAACGCCTTAAAAACGCCGGATGAAGCGAATTCGGCGGGGAAAAAAGCCGGCAAGTGGACTCATCCAGTCAGCATATATTCGCCATATTCATCCAAAGTTTGCCTAAAGTTCGTCCATATTCGCCCAAAGTTCGCCTATATTCGTCCATATTCGACCATATTCACCCAAAGTTCGTCCATATTTGCCCAAAGTTCATTCATATTCGGTAAATTCACCCAAAGTTCGCCCATATTTGCCCAAAATTTGCCCATATTAGCCCAAAACCGCTTATATTCGCCCATATTCGTCCAAAATTCGCCTAAAACCGTCTATATTCGTCCAAAGTTTACCAAAATTTGTTAAATTTTAGCCGAGAAGTCGTCTGGGAATGCGAGTGGGAAACTCGATGTTTCCAGACCAAACTAGTTTCATCCGGACCAAAATACGTCCGGATTTTGTCCTATGAACGCCCCAACGAGTGTGGATGCTCTTAGTACTCGACTGAGTATGTTTTATTCATTCTCGCGGATGTAACAATGATAACACTGACACATATGAAACCTCGACCACGCGCACAAATCACGCATTTAAAAAAAGTAGCTGAATACTAGATATAACTATATACTTCCTCTCTCCAATAATAAATAACTTAAATTTGTCTAGATTCACATGTATCTTGAATCTAGACAAAACTAACTTATTTCTGGTACATAAATTGTTTTAGCCAGACTGATGCAATACAAAGAATGCATCAATTCAATGGCATGGTAAATATGCACATAGAACTTCTTCAACTTTGAGGTAGGTCTTTGTACTCAATTGAGTATGTTTTATTGATGCGGAATACTTTTTCAGTTCTATATGATGTTCTCGTAGATAACCGACATGGGAGCAGTGCGCTTGGCTCTACATGCACTCAAAAAGAACAAACAAACAAACATGGTGAAAGGCATAAATTTACATCATCGAAAACCTTCAAACCCACCCACCCATTTGTGCTTATTGTCACTATTTACCTTCCTAATCTAGAAACACAAAACGTATTTTGGTACACAACAATTCATTCAACACTCATTACGCCACAAATCCGCTACCTACCATCCCTACCAATTCAGGTGTTTTACACCGAGAGGTACATGTTTATGAGATTTTCTTTATCCATGAACCTAAATTACTACAAGTGCATATGCAACTAAACGACGAACATTGGAATTTAAAGCATGCTGGGTAGGGGACGCCCTACAATTGCACCTTCCTACCAACAAATGAATTTTGTAGATTGAATCTCACAAAAAAGTAGATTTATGAGCTGATCTTTATCATTTACTTCGTTTCAACAAAACAACAAAGCTGCAATTTAGATGACATGATTCCATCGTATACCGTGTGTTTGTCATTGTGTTCTTTTTTCACCCCTTACTTGTTTGAGGTTGTGGTTACAGGTTGAGTATATGTGCTTATTCTTGGAGAGCATTAGATGCAATTGCGTAATTTTACAAGAATACTATTTGCTCTGTTTGACGCTTTTAGCGTGTAGGTTTAAGAAAAGATAAGAAAACATACCTATTACAATTGCGACAAGAAGATAACGAAGAACGAAAATAGAGCAAGGGAACACGGATATAACGTAGAAAAACCTCTCCAACAAAGAGAGGAAAAACCACGGGCGCCAGTGTAACATCCCAGGATTAGCACCTAGAAATAGAGAGAACACAGGTTTGTGCATTGCATTCATGCATAAGAAATCCGGAAACTTCAGAGCAAGTGCAATAGATTTCGACATGACCTTTGTAGAATTCTTTGTTTCGGGGAAAATTTGTTCAAACATGGATTTGAATTTCAAATATGAAATTCAAATGAATTTATAAAATTCACAAATAGGAATTGGAAATATTTAATAACTTGAAATAAAATAATTATAGAAATGATATAAAAAGGATTCTGTATTAATATAAATATATATACATATAGTATTACTTTGATCTTTTACAATAGATAAATAAAAGTAAAGTATTAGGAAACAAATAAGTAGAAAAAAGAATTACATTATTGAAAGAAATAAAAGAATTCTTTATTACAACAAAATATATATGACATTGTCTTTACAAAAGAATTGTAAAAGAAAAATGAAATAAGTAAACTTTATTGAATAAATTACAATAGTACAATGTTTTTACAATATTCAAACAGAATATAAATCACAATATTCGATACTAATAAATTCCTAAGCTACTGTTCTCTTATCCCTTCATCATCTGGCATTTTCTTTCTTCTTTTCATTTCATGCAAACACAACAAAAAACAAAACAAAAGTAAAATAAAAGAATGATTAGTGGGTTAGAGTTTTGCTCTTAGATTTGACATAGAAATGCTATGTCTAATTCATCATTGAGCTAAATTTTAGAAAGGGGCAAGTTTCACCAGATTGTAGTATCTGTTCATATCAATATTTTTGCCTCACGACACCATCATTGGCTATCTAAGAATCCACTTGGCAACATCCAAAAATATAGATCAACTTCTGATAATACCAATTCAACCGAGCTGATCCACAAGAAAATATCTTCCTAGTGAGACAATGAACTGGATCGGCAAAGACATCATTAGCGACTTACTCACTACATGCACGGTATTTGTCTTCCAAGCACCAAAGGCATCACAAGAAGTACAAAGGGGAGAGCATAGCCGTAGTAGATAAGCTAGGTTGATCAGAATATCTCCACACATTTTACCTAGTCCAGAACTACCATCAGATCAATAGTTCATCACCAGGAACAACATCCATTCTTGCTCATCACCACAAGATCACCAATCTAGACCAGCACATCAATACAACACTACCATCAGAGTTTCATACCACACCATCACCAGGGTTGCTCCCAAGAGCCATCCAAGAGCTAGGACAAGGGCATAAGAAATCAAGGTCAACAACGACCTCAAGAGAAGCATGCTTTTAGTAGCAGAGATGTTATAATAATTCAAGTTGATCAAGCAAGCAATCAAGATCCACTCAAGTAACATCAACTGTTACTCTGCATATCAGGTTGGCAACTTATAATAGAAATAGTATCTGATATGTTCAGTTATTTCTTAGAGCATGGTTTAGATGGGGGAAATAGAGGGCTCTCAGACTGGTGTAGAAATGCTACACCAGTATCATCTTTGAGCTAGGAAAACCATTCAATCATCTATTCTTATATACAAAAATAATCAAGCCTCAGACCGTGCATCATTGGCAGCCACACATGAGTTTCTTTTTAGCTAGTCAAGCAGTCAAAGCCAACAAATAGATCATGTCCAGAAATCAGACAACTAGCAACTCACAACTATGGGTTGTGAGGAGATATTTCTCTCAGATCCACATAGTAATGCTATGTTGAGTCCTCATAGAGAGTTTGGTAGTCAAACTTCAGAATCTGTTCTTATATTGAATTTGGCCTCAGCCTAAGTGCAACATGGGTAGATTTATGAAGCAAGTAAAATATTTGACTTTATTTAACTTGTCCCACAAGATAGTAGTACACACAAGGAAATGGTACAAGAGTGTACACGAACCTAATCCAACTAATCAACCTCCAGATCTAGTCTAGGAGATCAGTAGGGGTCACTTTGCACATCTACATACATTCCTATGTATGTAGTACATCAGATGGCTCAGCTGTTTAGTGGATCATATGATCATAGGAAGAGAGGTTCCATTCAGTATAGCCAGCCAATTTAAAACAACTATAGCTTTAGACTTTTGCATCACTAGCTATAAGATTATTTCCCTATGTTACCAGTCAGGTTACATCATAGTAGCATTTTATCACAGCATATCATGCTATCTGATTATTACTGTGCACACTCATATTATAAGGCACCATAGTAACAACACAAAAATAGCAGAAGCCATTATTCACTTTATAGACAACATTCATTTCAAACAAATGTGATTTCCAAATCATTTTCCTAATATATTTCTCTTAGGAATCATATATCTGTTTTGTCAAGTTGATCCCTTAAAACACTACCAACACATAGAAATCATACTTAATCAACTTGGCACAGCAGCATAGCTATAAGAATCAGGCATATACAATCCAAATAGGAATCCATCAAGTAAATAATTCAACAACATATTGTTGTACTTGTTCCTTGCCATGTTTTAATTCAAGAGTGAGATAAACATGACTGTAACTGAACTCTTTCAGGCAACAACACTGTAAAAGTTCAGATTCATAAAAAATAATAACATAGCCAATCTCCACACCAGCAAACCACAACCTCGAGCTCACAATCAGGATATCACCATTATCATAGTTTCACAACCAGTACAGGTCATCGACTCGATGGCCAGTCACAGGAAAGAACTCACTGAGGGTGCCGAGCACCTGTAGCGTAGGCGTGACAAAGCCGAGGATTGTTCCAACCATCGAGTCAACACCACCACCAGGGAGTGACGGGGTTGCGCTGCAGCACCGTTCCACCGGCCTCAAGACAGCGGTGGATGCATCGCATCATCATCACAACAGAAACACCACCACCAAAACATCACCACCGTGATACCACAACCACTCCCTGGCGGTAGCAGCGTATGGGGGTCGAGAGTGAAGGGGGGCGCAGGATGAGTACCAGGTGCTTGAGCATGGAAGAGGACGCATAGGAGCTAGAGGTAAGATCCATGGCGCAGGAGCACTACTGCGCTGGCGACCAACCGTACCTCACGGCTAGGGTTAGCCAGAATGGGGGCCCGTGCGAGGGTTAAAGGACGCCAAGGCGGCGGGAAACATAGGAAGGATATTGGGCGGGGTAGTGCCAGCAAGTGCCGGTGGTGGGCGCTGGCGGCGATGGCCGGAGAAGCAACAGAAAGCGGTGCTGGCGGCGATGGCAGCGCCCAGGAGCGCGAGAAGAAAGAACGAGAGGAGGAGAGAAGCTTCGGGGGGATAAGGCGAGCTACAGGCTGGGTCGGTTTGACCGATCCAGTACCCAGCTGGTCTAATTTAGCCCATTGTTTGGTGCTAGGCCCATTTTAAAATAAAATAAATTAAAAAATGCAAATTTATAAAAATGACCCTGAAGATATTTAAAGCTCTAAATATATATATATATATATATATAGAAAAATCTGAAAAATATTTATGATATATATTAAAAAAAATCCACAAAAATAATATCCACCTAAGAAAAATATAACTTTACTTATTTAAGTTAATAAAATGCAAATAAAGATTAAACACTATTAAATCTTAAGTGAAATTTCATAAAATAAGAAAAACCCCTAAAAATAAATAGAAAATCATTTTTGTGTTTAAAAATAACTCTATTATTTTATAAAAATACTAACTTAGAGTTTTACAAATAAAATATAAAGTAAATATTTAAAGACAGTTAATTCCTTAAAGAATTTTATAATAATAAATATAATACTTAAAAATAAATAAAATTCATTTTTAAGATCTTTAATAAGTATATTTTACTAGAAAAATACTATTTATATTATTCAAAAACATTTTAATAACCTTAGACAATAAAACTCATTTACTTATTTTACTAAAATAAAGTAACCACTTTGTTAATTCTCTAAAATTATTTACTAAGAAAGAAATAATCACATTTCTTAGTAAAAACACTAAATCCTTTAAATTTTATTATTAAGTCTAATTCCATAATCATAATTCATAATAAAACTTAAGTATAACTATTAACTTTTAAATAATCTTATTAAATCTTAAATTCAAATAAAACTCCTTTTAAAATAATTATTATATATCACTCATGTATAAGATGGTGATTAATCTTCATCTTTTAACCACTCTTAAAATGATTCTAAACTCTAACAAATTTATAAGATCATCAAATTATGCTCCCATGAATAAGATGCATGTTGTAAATTCATCTTTCACATACATTAAAAAGGATCATCCATAATCATATTTGTCAAAACCCTTAAACTAGATGATATTCTAAAACTCATTTTATCTTATAATTCACTTCTATTTTTATGGTTAACTTTGGTCTAAAAAATCATAAACATCTCATTTGAAGTTTATTCATGTTCTTAAAGTTAACTTTGGTCACATGTACCATCAATTAAAATATGATAACTGAAAGGATACAGATGTCGCCTAGAGGGGGGTGAATAGGCGATTAAAACTTTTCCGAGATTTGCTCAACAAAGGCAGAATTAAACTAGTATTTACTTTGATAAGCACAATACCAAGAACAACTA
Organism: Avena longiglumis; assembly: GCA_030063025.1. Lineage (NCBI taxonomy): Eukaryota > Viridiplantae > Streptophyta > Magnoliopsida > Poales > Poaceae > Avena > Avena longiglumis. The sequence goes on along the minus strand of CP125974.1, from coordinate 409,927,969 downwards.
GGGTTCACCTATGTTCACCAACAACTTATGCTAAGCAAGTCAAATAACTATGTGATAGAAAGATATATACTTCAAGCACGAAGGCTATCACAAAGTAAAGTGCACAAGTAAGAGATCGGGTATAGAGATAACCGAGGCACGCGGGGACGACGATATTTTACCGAGTTCCTCCCAACATGGAGTACGTCTCGTTTGGAGAGGGGGTGGTATCAAACCACCAACGCCACAAAAGGCCTCCCTTATTCTCCTGTGAATCTCACTCCAATGGGATCGATCCACGCTTCCACTATCGGTGCACTTGTCGGTGGCAATCTAGAACCTCTCACAAGGTTGGGGAACTTCTCCACAACTCAATTGGAGGCTCCCAACAAACAAGCTTGGGGAAAGCTCCACAACCTAATTGGAGGCACCAAGTAATCCAAGTACCTGCAAAACCACCAAACCGTCTAGGGTTCCAAGAACCCAAGAGTAAAAAGCTTCTAACCTTTCACTCAATCAAATTCTCACCGAGAACTCAAACCTATGCATCAAATGCAATGTCAAGAACACAAGTAGTGCCCAAATCCTTCTCTCCCCCACCAAAGCTACAAAAGCTTGTGGGGGAATAAGAGAGGAAGAACAATGGAGGAAATCCACAAAAGACTCCAAGATCTAGATCCCAAGATGTTCCCCTCACTTAGAGGAGAGATGGATTGGTGGGATTGTAGATCTAGATCTCCTCTTTCAAATCCCTAAAGTATATGCAAGAATCAATGGAGGGATTGAGAGATAGAAAGCTTAAATAGGTCAACAATGGTGGGGGAAAACTTTCAAGAGAGCCGGGGAATCATTGGGGAAGAAGGGCCCCTTAAATATGTCACTAGAAATCCAACCGTTAGGCTCAAGAACGCCCGGTCCGGAGTCTCCGGACTGGGACCGGAGTCTCTGGTGTACCCAGGCCAAACAGGGACAATCTGGAGGACGTGCTGGACGCGGTCCGAAGATAGACCGGAGATTTAGTCCGGAGTCTCCGGTCTTACAAAAACTGGCAGAAAGACCAATACGAAAACAACCATAACATTTGCATCCGGACTCCAATTTTGATGATCTTGGGCTCGTTTTAAAGAGTACAATGAGATATACAATATCATACAGAAAAACTTAATAGTCCATCGAGGGAGGATAGAACCAAATGACGAAAGGTTTAACCTCTCTCAAAAATACAAACCAGTAAAACCTCCAACATCGAAAACGTAGTAGAGAATGCATATGAAATCCGTTTTCGATGAACTAGAGCTTGTCATGGATTAAAACAAGCTCTAAATCCTCACATGAGAAAGAAACAAATAATGAAAGGTTTTACCTATCTCTAAAAGACAAACCGGTAAAACCTCCAAGATAAAAAACACAATAAGATATAAAAGCAAAATCCGTTTTTGATGTACTAGAGCTTGTTATGAATATTACCATAAGCTCTAGAACCTCACATTGATCAGATCCAAATAACAAGCAAGAAAGTATGATGCTAAGTATTCAAAGGTTTCAGCTCTCTTCGAAAGATATGATCGAGTCACTCACTTGAGAGCCCCTCTTGATAGTACGGTTATCTATCCTATAAACCGGTCTCCCCAACTAACATCACGAGACTGGTAAGAAAGAAACCCTATCAAGATAATTCCTTTGCCTTGCGCATATTCTGATGGGTTTTGCAGCATAGTAAATCAAAAAAATTCTACGGATGCAAACGGGAAAGCCAAGATCTAATCTAGGAGATGCAATCAACGAGAGGGATAGATGAGATATTCTTACCCTTGAAGAAATCGCACAGCGGAATGTTCAACAGAACGTGGTTGATGTAGTCGTACTAGCCTTCTTCTCCTCGCGATCCGATCCGATCCGATCCAACGCCGCAAGTGGCGTCGCCTCCGAGAGATGCACACATATGGCACCGCGACGTCTCCTCCTTCCTCGGTCCAGCAAGTGGGGTGGAGAGATAGATTGGATCTACAACACGACGGCGTGGTGCAATGGTGGAGAGTTTCTGCGGCAGGGCTTTGCCTACGCGCAATTGGGAGTGAGAGAGAGGTAGGGCAGCAGCTGGTGGCTAGGGTTTTGGGGTGAGGGGAGGGTGCGCCCCCTGCCCACAGTATAGGGGGCTGGCCGGCCCCCTTTCCCCCTCCTCCAAGCCCTAGGCCGGCGGCCACAAGGGTGGAGTGGGGGGCAAGTCTTCCCCCCTTCTAGAAGGTCCCCTAGGGTTTCCCTAAGGGTTTTGGCCGGCTGGGCCTATGGGGCCTTGTGCCCCTGGCCCAATGTGGCCAGGGCACTCCCTCATAGGCCCACGCCCCCCTCCGACAAGTGGGACCATGTTGGTCCCACTCCGGAAGCTTCTAGAACCTTCCGGTACAATACCGAACATTCCGAAACAATTCCGAAATCCAAAAACTGCTTTCCTTTATATGAATCTTATTCTCCGGACCATTCCGGAACCTCTCGTGATGTCCTGGATCTCATCCGAGACTCTGAACAAAAACTCACAAACCAATTGTCCATTCTATCCTAGCATCGAGGCACGTTAAGTGTGTGACCCTACGGGTTCGAGAATATGAAGACATGATCTTCTATCAATAATCAACAGCGGGATCTAGAAAACCATATTGACTCCCACATATTCATCGATGATCATATCGGATGAACCACGATGCCAGGATTCAATTAATCCCATATATATATATTCCCCTCGTCACGTGATATTTTACTTGCCCGAGATTCGATCGTTGGTATCAGCATACCTAGTTCAATCTCATTCACAGCAAGTACTTTACTCGTTCCGTAATCCGATATCACTTTGTGATTAACTCCTTAACCACGTTCTTGCAAGCGGTGTTGATATCGATTACCGAGTGGGCCCGAAGTATATCTCTTCGACCTGGGAGGGACAAATCCCATCTCGATACATATAACCCAACAAGTACTTTCCGATCACCTGAGAGACACCTTTATGATCACCCTCACATAGGATGATGTTTGATGACCTCAAAGCTTTCTTCCGATACTAGGGAGTTGCATTATCTCATGGTCTAAGGAATACAATATTTGACATAGGACAAAGCTTCGCAAAGATGAACACGATGACACGATCTAATTGCTCTGCTTAATTTGGGTCTGTCCATCATGTAATTCTCCTAATGACATGATCTCATTATTAATCGACAACTCATGTCTATGGTTAGGAAACCTTAACCATCATTAATCAATGAGCTAGTCCATAGAGGCATACTAGGGACACGGTGTTGTTTATAAACCACACAAGTATCAAAGTTTCCGCTTAATACAATTCTAGCATGGAACATAAACTTTATCATAAACAAGAATTATAACAATAACATCTTTATTATTGCCTCTAGGGCATAATTCCAACAGTCTCCCACTTGCACTAGAATAAATAATCTATTTTACATCTGGCAACAATCTAACACCCATGGCATTAAGGTGCTGATCATGTTTTACTCGTGGAAGAGGTTTACTCAACGGATCTGCGACATTCAAATCCGTATGCACTTTGCTAATCTTCAGATCTCCATCTGTTATATAATCTCGAATTATATGAAATTGGTGGTTGATGTGCTTAGTCGTTGGATGATATCTTGGTTCCTTAGCCAATGCTATGGCGCCGGTGTTGTCGCACAATATTCCAGTGGGTCAAGGCACTTGGAACCACACCAAGCTCAATGATGAAGTTCCTGGTCCAAACTCCTTCACTTGACGCTTCTGCAACAGCCATGTATTCCGATTCTACTGTAGATCCCGCGATCATGCTTTGCTTGCAGCTTCTCCAGCTCATAGCTCCTCCATCCAAAATATAAACGTATCCTGTCTGAGATTTAGAATCATCCGGGGCGGTGTCAAAACTAGCATTGATGTAACATTTTACGACGAGCTGCTCATCACCTCCATAGACCAAGAACATTTCTTTAGTCCTATTTAAATACTTTAGGATGTTCTTTACGGCTGTCCAGTGTTCCACTCCTGGATCACTTTGGTATCTGCTCGTCAAACTAAGAGCATTGGACACATCCGGTCTAGTACACAGCATGGCATACATGATAGAACCTATGGCCAAGGCATATGGCACTTTGCTCATGGTTTCTCTATCGTTTACCGTAGCTGGACACTGAGCCTTGCTCAATATCTTACCTGACAACAGGGAATTGAACCTTTATTTGCCTTATCCATTCTGAACCTTTTCAGAACTTTGTCTAGATATGTACTTTGGCTTAAAGCTATTAGGCGTCTTTGTCTATCTCTATAGATTTTGATGCCTAATATATAAGCAGCTTCTCCTAGGTCTTTCATTGAAAAACATTTATTCAAATAACTCTTCACATCGTTAAGCATACCAATGTCATTTCCAATAATCAATATGTCATCCACATATAGTACTAGAAATGTCACTGAGCTCCGACTGACTTTCTTGTAGATACAAGCTTCGTAGCAATTTGGAACAAATCCAAAGCTCTTGATCACTTGATCAAAACGAAGGTTCCAACTCCGAGATGCTTGCTTCAGTCCATAAATGAAACGCTGAAGTTTGCACACCTTATCAGCATCCTTAGGATCGACAAAACCTTCGGGATGCATCATATACAACTCTTCATCAATGTTGCCATTGAGGAACACAGTCTTGACATCCATCTGCCATATTTCATAATCATGAAACGCAGCAATTGCTAATAAAATCTGAATGGACTTAAACATCGCTACGGGAGAGAAAGTCTCATCGTAGTTAACACCTTGAACTTGTCGAAAACCTTTCGCGACAAGTCGAGCTTTATAGACAGTAACATTACCATCCGCGTCCGTTTTCTTCTTGAAAATCCATTTGCACTCAACGGCCTTACGGTCGCTAGGAGGGTCCACCAAAGTCCATACTTGGTTTTCGCTCATGGATCCCAATTCGGATTTCATGGCCTCTAGCCATTTCTCAGAGTCTGGGCTCATCATTGCTTCCTCATAGTTCGCAGGTTCACTGTTGTCTACTAACAAGACAATTAAGATAGGGTTGCCGTACCACTCAGGAGGGGCACGCGACCTTGTCGACCTGCGACGTTCAGCAGTAGCATCGTTCGAAGTTTCATGATCCTCGTCAATAGCTTCCTCTCTTGTTGGTGCAGACGGCACTGGAACAATTTCAGGTGTTGCGCTACTCTCCAACTCGAGAGAAGGTTCAACAACCTCGTCTAGCTCTACCTTCCTCCCACTCACTTCTTTCGAGAGAAACTCCTTCTCAAGAAAGGATCCGTTCTTTGCGACAAACACTTTGCCTTCGGATCTATGGTAGAAGGTATACCCAATCGTTTACTCAAGGTATCCTATGTAGACGCATTTCTCCGCTTTGGGTTCGAGCTTGTCCGGCATCAACTTCTTGACGTAAGTTTCGCATCCCCAAACTTTAAGAAACGACAACTTAGGTTTAGTACCAAACCACAATTAATACGGTGTCGTCTCAACGGATTTAGATGGTGCCCTATTTAAAGTGAATGTAGCGGTTTCTAATGCATAACCCCAAAATGATAACGGCAAATCTGTAAGAGACATCATTGATCGCACCATATCTAATAGAGTTCGATTCCGGCTCGTTGGACACACCATTGCTTGTGGTGTTACGGTGGCGTGAGTTGCGAAACGATTCCGCTTGCTTTAAGATGCGTGAGAAAATCATAACTCAAATATTCGCCTCCACGATCGGATCGTAGAAATTTAATTTTCCTGTTACGATGGTTTTCCACTTTGTTCTGAAATTCTTTGAACTTTTCAAACGTTTCAGATTTATGTTTCATTAAATATATATACCCGTATCTACTTAAGTCATCAGTAAAAGTGAGAAAATAGCGATATCCACCGCGCGTCGAAACACTCATTGGTCCGCATACATCGGTATGTATGATTTCCAACAAGTCCGTTGCTCGCTCCATCATTCCGGAGAACGGGGTTTTGATCATCTTGCCCATGAGGCACGGCTCGCACGTGTCAAATGATTCAAAATCAAGAGACTCCAAAATTCCATCAGAATGGAGTTTCTTCATGCGTTTTACACCAATATGACTGAGACGGCAGTGCCACAAATAAGTCGAATTATCACTATCTACTTTGCATCTCTTAGCCTCAATGTTATGGATGTGTGTTTAATTGCTTTCGAGATTCAGAAGAAATAAACCATTCATAGAAGGTGCATGACCATAAAAGATGTTAATCATATAAATAGAACAACCATTATTCTCGATTTAAATGAATAACCGTCTTGCAATAAACACGATCCAGATATAATATTCATGCTCAACGCAGGAACATAATAACATTTATTAAGGTTTAAAACTAATCCCGAAGGTAAAACTAAGGAGAGCGTGCCGACGGCCATCACATCAACTCTTGATCCGTTGCCAACGCGCATCGTCACCTCATCCCTTGCTAGTCGTCGTCTATTCCGTAGCTCCTGTTTCGAGTTACAAATATTAGCAACTGAACCAGTATCAAATACCCAGGCACTCCAACGAGTGCTAGTAAGGTAAACATCAATAACATGTATATCAAATATACCTTTAATGGTGCCAGCCTTCTTGTCCGCTAAGTACTTCGGACGGTTACGCTTCCAGTGACCCTTGTCCTTGCAATAGAAGCACTCAGTGTCCGGCTTAGGTCCAGACTTGAGCTTCTTCTCAATAGGCTACCAGCATTGCCTTTCTTGAAGGACTTCTTTGCACCCTTACCTTTCTTGAAGCTAGGGGGCTTGTTGACCATCAACACATGATTATCTTTCTTGATATCCACCTCCGCAGCTTTCAGCTTAGCGAAGAGCTCAGTGATCGTATCAGTGGAACCAATCTAATTGTGAGTAACTACAAAACCTTTGTAGCTAGGAGGGAGTGATTGCAGAACTCTGACAATCTTGAGCTCTTCTGGAATCTTGCAGTCCAGTTGCTCAAGACGTTGAGTGTAGCCCGACATCTTAATGGCATGCTCACTAATGGAACTCCCTTCCTCCATCTTGCAGTTAAAGAATTTCTCAGAGATCTCATATCTCTCAGAACGGGCCTGAGTCTGAAACATGGTTTTCAGTTCCTCAAGAATCTCAAAGGGCCCGGCGAACTCCTCAAAACGATTTGAAGGTCCGATTCCATAGCAAACAACATGGTGCTCTTAATCACACCATAATCATCTTTGCACGACTGATAAACAGCTTTTTCATCAGTCGGCGCATCTATAGCAGGGGCATCACCTAGCGCTTTCTCAAGGACATAGCCCTTTTGTCCGCCAAATGAGAATGATTCTCGATTATGGAACCCGGTTGGTGAAGTTAGACCCATTGTTCTTAAGCTTTTCTTTCTCAGCAAAAACGTTGAAGTTGAAGTTGGACTTAGCCATTTGATCTACAAAATTTGCAAGTACAATTTAGACTATGTTCATGACAACTAGTTCAACTTAATCATATTACTAGATGAACTCCCACTAAATTCAACATCCCTCAAGTTGTTTAGTGAACATGATCCAAATTCACCACAACTAATCTGATCTTCACGAGAAGAGATGTGGTTTCAATGGTGGACAACAAAGTGTCGATCATATAATTCATATGACTCATGCTTAACCTTTCGGTTCGTGTGTTCCGAGGCCATGTCTATACATGCTAGGATCGTCAATTCAAACCCAAGTATTTCCGCGTGTGCAAAACTGGCTTGCACCCGTTGTATGTGAACGTAGAGTTTATAGCACCTGATCATCACGAGATGCTTGAACACGACGAAATTTTGCAACGGTTCATACTGAAGGGTTCGCAGCATAGAAAACAAAAATTTTCCTACGATGTGAACTATATACCAAGATCTATTTATACTAGATACAAACAACGGGCGGATGTACATCTGTAGAGAACATACCCTTGAAGACCGACAAAGTTTAACGAGTCCAAACTCGTGGTTGATGTAGACGATCTCTTGCCGATCTCAAGATCGAGAGGAAGTCCTAGCGCCGCAAATCAGCAGCGCATCCGTGCTCGCACACACGTTCGAGGCACCGAGCAACCTCCGCCTCATCGCTCCAGCGATGCAGCGGAAGCACAACTCTTTCTTGCCGAATAGCCACCGGGAACATGTATCTCGCTAGTCCGAGACCATGGGGGATAAATTCTAGAGGGGGAGAGAGATCCTTCACGAGGAGGTGTGAGTGAGAAGTGAGAGGAGGGGCCTTTATAGGAGGAGGGGGAACCCCAAGGGGTGGCCGCATGGGGGCTGCCCCTTGCCCTCCCTCTTCATGTGGGTGGACACTCCACTCACAAAACTCCTCCAAATTCCTCCACTCAAAATCCCACTAAAGATCCCATTAAATTTCCACCAAATTTAATGCAAACTCTCTTTAAATAAAACTCTTTTATTTTATTCAGAATTTTGTCAATTACTTTAATGACAAACATTCACAATAACCCTTGCTAGAATTCTATTTCACATGCATAACCACTTTATGCAATTTCACCAAAACCTGCTTTTGGTATCTAGTGAAATAAATTCGCGCTTGTTTATTCTTTCGCATGAAACTTTTGCTCCAATTGGATGTCGGTGTCTCTTAAGTGTGTCACCCTACGGTTCGTGAATAATGCGGACATGATCGAGACCCTCTCGATCAATAATCGAGCGGGATCCGAGACCCATACCGACCACACATTCAACGATGACTTTCTTGTGATCGCGGAACCTTTTACGCTAGTATCTTAATCCCTTTGTCTCACGATATATTACATGTCCGAGATTCGATCATCGGTATCTCCATACCTAGTTTGATCTCGCATCGACATGCACTCTTTTCTCGTTCTGTGATATAACATTCTAGTGATCAAATCACTTGCTTGCAAGCTAATCAATGTGATATCACCGAGAGGGCCAGAGTATATCTATCCGTCATTGGGATGAACAAATTCCACTCTTGATCCATGAGCCTCAACATAACACTTTATTAGTTCGAACCCATCTTTATAATCACCCATTACGGTGTGACGTTTGATGTTATCAAGAAACTCTTAGGTGTTAGTGATTGACATGATCTCATGGTCTAAGGATTAGGATCACTTCGTAAGTTGTTATAGCAATATAAACTCAATGACTTTGATCGTAATGCTATACTTCGGATGAATGTTCATCACATAATTACACTAATGTTGTGATCCCGTTATTAACAACATCCAATGTCCATGATCAGGAAACCTTGATCATCTTGTTAATCAACGAGCTAGTTTATGAGAGAGGCTTAACTAGGAACTTTCTGTTTGTTTATTAAACACACATGTATTAACGTTTCCGTATTAATACAATTATAGCATGCAAAATAAACATCTATCATATACTTGGAATACACATAATAAACAATTTATTATTGCCTCTCAGGGCATATTCCCTTCAGTCTCCCACTTGCACTAGAGACAATAATCTAGTTACATAGTGATATATCTAACACCCATTGAGTTACGTGTTGATCATGTTTTGCTCTAGGGAGAGTTTTAGTCAACGGATCCGCTACATTGAGATCCGTATGTACTTTACAAATCTTTATATCTCCATCCTTGACATGCTCATGGATGGAGTGAAACCGCGCTTAATATGCTTGGAATGCTTGTGAGACCTTGGCTCTTTGGCATTGGCAATGGCACCATTGTTGTCACAATAGATCACCATTGGGTCCAACGCTTGCCACAACTCCTAGTTCGGATATGAACTCCTTCATCCAAATCGCTCGAGCCGCTCAAGCAAAGCAACATATTCGGCTGCGTTGTTGATCCCGCTACCACAGGTTGTTTGGAGCTCCTCCAACTAACCGCTCCACCATTCATGAGAAATACGATCCGGATTGAGACTTAGAGTCATCCGGATCGGTGTCAAAGCTAAGCGTCGACATAACACTTAGCGACGAGCTCTTCTTCACCTCCAGATACAAGAAACATATCCTTAGTTCTTCGTAAGTACTTAAGGATATTCTTGACCGCTATCCATGTTAGAACACGGATCCGATTGGTACCTACTAGTCAAACTAATAGCGTGCCACATCCTGGTCTTGTACATAGCATGGCGTACATTATAGAGCCTATGGTTGAAGCATAGGGACTTTGTCCATTATCTCTCTTTCTTCCTTGAAGCCGGACTTTGAGTCTTACTCAATGTCTTGCCTTGCAACATAGGTAAGAACCCTTCTTACTTCCGTCCATTTTAAACTTCTTTAAAATCTTATCAAGGTATGTACTTTGCGATAGCCCTATTAGGCGCCTAGATCTATCTCTATAGATCTTTATGCCTAATATGTAAGACGCTCACCTAGGTCCTTCATTGAAAATTTGTCGTTTAGATAACTTTTAACACTGTTAAAGTTCTATATCATTTCCGATCAATAATATGTCATCCACATATAATATCGTAAATGCCACATTGCTCCCACTCACTTTCTTGTAAATACAAGCTTCTCCATAAGTTTGGACAAATCCAAACTCTTTGATCACCTCATCAAAGCGGAGATTCCAACCGTGATGCTTGCTTCAATCCATAGATGGATCGCTGAAGCTTGCACACCTTGTTAGCATCCTTAGGATCGAAAACCCTTTGGTTGTATCATATACAACTCTTCTTCAATATTACCATTGAGAAACGCGGTTTTGACATCCATCCGCCATATTTCATAATCGAAATATGCAGCAATTGCTAACATAATCCTAATCGACTTTAGCATCGCTACGGAGAGAAAGTCTCATCGTAGTCAACTCCTTGAATTTGTCGAAACCCCTTTGCGACAAGTCGAGCTTTATAGATGGTCACATTACCATCATCAGTTTCTTTTGAAAATCCATTTGTTCTCCACGGCCTTTCGGTGTGAGGTAATTCCACCAAGTTCCAAACTTGATTTTCATACATGGATTCCATCTCGGATTTCATGGCTTCTAACCATTTGTTGGAATCCGGGCTCATCATCGCTTCTTCATACGTCGCGGTCATTATTTTCATCAACCATGAAATTTATGACAGATTTCGTCTGACTCGGGGCTGCAGCGTCTGTTTGACCTGCGAGGTTCGGTAGTACTCTCTTTGGAGTTTCATGATCATTATCATTAGTTCCCTCTTCAAGGTGGAGCCAACTCCGGAACAACTTCCGTGCTGCGCTACTCGCCATACTTTGAAGAGAAGGTTCCAACCTCTTGAGTTCTACCTTGACTACTCACACCTTTTCGAGAAACTCTTTCTCTAGAAAGGATCCATTCTTGGCAACAAAAACCATGCCCTCGGATCGTGATAGAAGGAATACCCAATAGTTTCTTTAGGGTATCCTATGAAGACGCATTTTTCCGCTTTGGGTTCGAGTTTATCGGTTGAAGTTTCTTCACATAAACATCGAACCCCAAACTTTAAGAAATGACAGCTTAGGTTTGTTTCCAAACCACAATTCATACGGTGTCATTTCAACGGTTTAGATGGTGCCCGATTTAAAGTGAATGCAGCGGTTTCTAGTGCATAACCCCAAAATGACAACGGCAAGTCCGTCGGAGACATCATAGATCGAACCATATCTAATAAAGTACGATTCTGACGTTGACACACCATTTCATGTGGTGTTCGTGGTGTGAGTTGTGAAACAATTCCACACTCTTTCATGTGAGTGCTAAACTCGTAACTTAGATACTCACCTCCACGGTCAGACCGAAGAAATTTGATCTTTCTATTACGATGATTTTCCACTTCATTCTGAAATTCCTTGAACTTTTCAAAGGTTTCAGACTTGTGTTTCATCAAGTAGATATAACTGTGGCATCCCGCAAAACCACTACTAGAAAATCGCGTTGAATTTGTGCATTGCATCGTCATCATCATACATTGTTTGCCAAAACTATTTTCGCAACGCCCGTTTTGTTTTCCAAACGCCCTCTTAATTCAAACACGCAAAACCCGGGTCGCCGGATTATTTGGTTTTGGCCGCGAGCGGATTGCAAACGGTCCAATTAAACAAATAAAATTATATTATTTTTGTAGGGGCAGTCGAACGGGCCAGCTCGACCCGAGCGACCACCCCGTATAAAACAATCGGTCCAAACCTGCCCGCCCTTCTAAAATCCTATCCCACCTAAAATCCTACCCACCCTCTGTGGCCACATCACCCTGGCCATTCCCGTCGTGCCACCTCAACCTGCCCTCTCCCTCACCCAATCAACCAGCGCCACGTCACCCTCACCCCTCCCTCTCTCTCTCACCTTCCCCACCCCACCAACCCACACACACACTAACACACACCGCACCCGCGTGACTCCCCTGGCCAAACCCCACTCCCCCCTGGGCCCGTCCCCACCGCCGGTCCCACCCCGCAGAGACCACACACCCAACACACACCGCGACAGACGCACACACACAAAACACCACGCACGCCACCCCACTACCCCACCCGGCCCCGCGCTCCCTGGGCCCCACACGCGCGTCCCGCCCGCGGTCGCCTCTCCCTCCTTTCTTCCTCTCCCGCAGCCTCTCTCTCCCCAGACGCCGCCTCCTCCGGCGAGCGCCGCGCTCAGGCCACTCTCTGCCTCTGCCAACCCAGAAGCCCACCGCCCGTCTCCGCTCCCGTGCGCTTTCGCCCGTCCTCGCCGCCTCTCCCGGCGGCCAGCTGCGCCGGAGCTCGCGGCCTCGCCCCAGCGCTCCTCCCGGCGTCCGCCCCTCCGGCCCGCAACAGCGACCCGCGTGTGCCGCCCCAGGCCCCAGCGTCGCGTCCCCAGCGAGCCTCCCGGCCCGACCCGTTCCGTGGCCTGCCCTCCTCTGGGCCCGCCACGGAGCCTCGCCGCCGTGGCATGGCGCGCCGCTTCTCCGTCCGCCCAGGCCCGACCCGTCGACCTCCGAGCCCGCCGTTCTCCCGGGGCGCCTCCGAGCCCCACTCGCCCGCCGCCCGTTCGCCTCCGGCGAGCCTCTGCCTTTGCCACGCCCGGGATCCGCGGGCCGCCCTCTCCAGCTCGCCACGGCCACCTCCGACCAGCCAGCCTCGCTGCCCGCACGCCCGAGCTCCGTGGCCGTAGCCCGCCTTCCGCGCGTCGACCTCGCCCGAGCCCGTCTCGCCGGAGTCCGCCCCGAGCCCTGCCTGGCACCGCCGGTTCCGCCTCGTCTGTCTCCAATCGTGCCTGTGTGCGAGTGAGGAACACCAAGTTGTGCAAGTACCACGCCTCCCACAAAATTCGGTCGGACAAGTGCTTCGTCATGGTACGTCAAGAACCCCGGACACGGATGCCAAGATCGTCGGCATAAGATCGAGACCCCGGACGCCGAGACCCCGAACACGGTGCCGCGCCAAGATCATCTACACCGAACCTCGGGTTGACAAGATCTTCATCATCGCATCGATGGTCAGAATCAAGATCGATCGGCGCGGAACGAACCCCTCGCCAAGATCTTCATCGGAGCCCCGAATCAAGATCGCCACACGAACCCTGGACATGGAACGCCATAAACTCCTTCACGGCACCGCAACCGGAGACCGAACCCTCGACACGCCAAGATCACCTCGCCAAGGTCTTCATCGGGTACGCCGAGAACTTCCCCCCCGGAGCAGAAGGTCCGGAGCTCTGCTTCATAGAACGCCAAGTACCCCGAAGACCGTTCCGCTGAAACCCCAAGATCATCAACGGCACCCGAGCTCGACATCGGCAATTAAGATGGCCCCCACGAGACCGTCGACAAGACACCGCGAACCCCGGAACCCTGAGTTCTCCATCACGGACGCCAAGACCGACACCATGACCCGAAGACCGCGAATGCGACAAGAACGACCCCAGTACTCCAAGAACGTTCCCGCGAGACCGCTCCGTCGAACCCTAGGCCCCGGACCCCGAACCCCGGAACCCCAAGATCGTCGAGAACCCTGATGTGTGACCCTTTTCCGAACCCCTACTTTTATAAATGCCAAACATAAAATTTGTTGCATATTTAATTGTCATTCCGCATGCATAGCATTGGTTTGGGGACCTTATGCCGATTCGCCGAATAATTAAATATGGGACCAATATGCGGGCAAATCTAGTCTCATATTGGCCTCATTTACACATGTGTAGCGAACCGGATCCATCTGTTGTATTGCTAAACAACATTTAATTGCGGGGATCTAAACAACTTGCACCATCTAATTAATTGTCGGGACCCCGGTTCCGCTTAATATGACCTAATTGCATCGCATCTTTGCCATGCCATGCATCATACATGCATCATGCCGATCTTCTGCCGTTGTATTAAATATTGCATCCGGTGTTTATTCTAGCGTTTTGCTTCTTCGCGGATAAGGCTGTTGAGTTGATGTGAGCTTCGCCCGATCTTCGGTCGAACCCTTCGACAATGTTTTCAGGCGAGCATCTTCCCCTTTCTACCTATCTTACTTCTATAGTCTTTATTCCCTCCTGTTGATCTTTTGCTATCTGTGTTGCGATGCTTTAGTTTCTACTGATATTCCTTGCCCTATATTGCCTTGGACACATCCTATTACCTGTTGTTTGGTAGCTAGTTGGACTTGCGCGTCGTAGTTGCTTGCCCAAGTGCTGTTGCGTGTCGTCATATGCCACAGTTGCTGATGTATTGCCGCATGTTGATGTTGGAGATGATTCTAGTTTTACTTATTGTTCACTTTAATTTCTGTTTAACAACTAAAATTGAATAAGCAGAGGCATCGGTGGGTGATAGATAATATTTGGTTTCAACGCCACTTGTGTCCCGTAAGACCCCGAGTACTTGATACATTCCTTGATTTATCGCGCTATCCACATATGGGGAGTATGGGCCCCTAGCGAGCTTGATTCCGTCTTATTTCTTGGGGCCACAAACTAGTTTGAGGTTTTATTACTATCCTGTACTTATGCCATGCTTTATCGCTTTATTTACGATTGTGCGAGTCTTGCACACATCTTTATTTTGGATCGGGACACGATTCCGCGGTGTCGACAAGCCCAGCCACACTTCGGGTTCCCGATCGTTCACAACCGTCCACCCAAACCTTGAGGCCGTCTCGAGCTTGTCTACTCCGTTGGGTTCTACTCAAAGGGTGGCCCCTGAAATATTTCGAATCTTGCGATTGCTCATCGTGAGACCTCGTTGGGTTTTGATTTGGTTTTTCCGAGGTTGATCGTGTGTGTGTTGCTATTGGTGCACCCCGGCCGGGTTAAAACTTTCTGAAAGCCGTGTCCGCGGTTATGGACGACTTGGAGCACAGTATCTCGATCATAGACAAGCATAACTAAAGTTTATTTGCTATAAATTTGACTTATAATGACTAGTAATCAGCTTCACTATAATGGAATGGCTAATTAATACTGCCACCATTGCTCGTTTGGATTGTCGCTTGCGACCATTGTACCTGACTAGTAAGTATGACAACTACAACGGAATGGCTGAATAAAAGTACCAACAACTGCTGGGTTATGGGTTTGTCTCATGCTATTCAGATGTCGATTAGTAATTGCGCAACTATCACGGAATGATTAATTAAAAGTGCCCATCGCTTATTTTATCGTGACGATTATCTAACCCGACTAGTAAAGTGCCACAACTATAATCGTATAAGTAAAGCGCCAACCGTGTGAGTTCCTCGGTTGACTTCCTCGTTGGTCTCGAGGGGAAACACCAGGATGGGTTTGTTTGGTGATAGCTTCAGTTGGATCCGGTTAGGTCATTCTTACCCTCTCGATATCCGCCGGTTATCGAGTCTCGAGGTTGTTTAGCGCTATTGCCGCCAGTCCACCATACCTATGTAGGCGAGGACCGCCGAATTCTAGCCTCGCCGTGTCTTGGCCTCGATCGACGCTCCTTTCTTTTCCTTTGCCCTCTGTCGGCACCCTTTTGTTTAAGCAGGTTTTGAGATCGGCGTCGTTAGCAGGTTACCCTTCCGCTTGGCACAGGCAGGGTTATGGACGCCATTGGTTATTCTTCAGGGCTCTTAGCCCCATTTGCATCTTGTCCGTAGCTGGACGCTCTATCGTTTCAAGGTGATTTGGATCTTTGTATATTATATCTGTATTCTTGACTCTTTGAGTCGCTGTTATATATATCCGTTCTGTGGGTCCCATCGAGGACTGTTGTGTAATGTTATTACTTCGTTTTCCACCCGCACGAAAGTGCCTGGTGGGCGCCTTTGAATCGTTTCTATGCGGGTTTGGTGAATTTTGCCTGAACTTGCATAGGTCCGATTCTGAGGGTGTTACAATAACCATATCTACTCAAATCATCCGTGAAAGTAACAAAATAACGATATCCACCTCGCGCCGACACACTCATTGGACCACATACATCAGAATGTATGATTTCCAATAAATCTGTCGCCCGTTCCATTGAACCGGAAAACGGTGTTCTAGTCATCTTGCCCATAAGGCATGGCTCACATGTATCAAATGATTCATAATCAAGTGATTCCAAAAGTCCATCCGAATGGAGCTTCTTCATGCGTTTAATGCCAATATGACCTAGACGGCAGTGCCACATATATGCGGATATATCATCATCAAGTTTAATCCTTTTAGCATCAACATTATGAATATGTGTAACATTATCATCGAGATCTATGAAATAAACCATTCATCATCGGTGCATGACCATAAAAGATTTCATTCATATAAATGGAACAACCATTGTTCTCGACTTAAATGAATAACCACTTTGCATCAAACATGATCCAGATACAATGTTCATGCTCGGTGCACCAGATAACATTTATTTAAGTTTATGACTAATCCCGACGGTAAGTGGAGAGGTAGCGTTCGGGCGATCACATCAACGTTTGATCCATTGCCGACCGCATCTTGACCTCACCTTGCTAGCGTGCTTTGTTCATGACCCACGATTCGAGTTACAAATATTAGCAATCGAACCGGTATCAAATACCTGGGTGCTCATGAGCACTAGTCAAGTACACATCAATAACATGTATATCATATATACCTTTGTTTGCCTTGCCGGCCTTCTTATGCGCAGATACTTGGGGCGATTGCGCTTCGATGGATCCCTTACAATAATAGCACTTTCGGTATCGGACTTGGGTCCAACTCGGGGTTTCTTTTCAGGTAGCAACAGGCTTGCCGCCTTACTTCCCTTTTCCCTTCTTGTCTTTCTTGAAACCGGTGTTCCTATTGATCATCAACACTTGATGTTCCTTTTGATCTCCACTTCGGTTTTAAGCATTGTGTAAGCTCGGGAGAGACTTCTTCATGCCTTGCATATTATAGTTCATCACGAAGCTCTTATAGCTAGGTGGCGAGGCTGCAGAACACGATGGATGCCTAAGTCAATGGGAATCGTTATTCCCAAGGACACAAGCTTATCGGCGTAACCCGACATCTTGAGTACATGCTCACTAGCAATTGTTCTCTTCCATCATGACTAAAGAACTTTTCGAAGCATTGTATCTCTCTCTGAGACATGTGTCGAAAATCATTTTCAACTCACCCATTGTATCAAAAGCATTGCCGTTTTGACGCTTTGAAGTTGGCTCTAGCCCATACAATATGCCGCAATGAACTAAGTTGTGGTCCTCGACGAGTCGATAGACATTCTTCTCCTCGTCGGGGCATCGTCAAAGGTAGGGGCCTAACGCGCTTCTAGCACATATTGCTTTTGTGCGTGAGAGGAGAATCCTCAAATTCATGGCCCATTCAAAAGTTGCTACCGTTCGTTGCTAGTTTCTCTTTCTCCATGAACGCATTGAAATTAAAAGCGGTGGTGCCATCTACAACAGATTGTGTAAAGATTAGACTAAGTGTATGATAGATTGAGTTCAACTAATCTATATTACGAATGAACTCCCACTCAAAAGCGACATCCCCCGTGTCCTTTTGGTGATTACATGAACCAAATCCACTAGACCAAGTCCGATCATCACGTGAGTCGGTATAGCTTCAAAGCGAGCATCAAATGGGCATCATATCAACTATATGACTCATGCTTAACCTTTCGATTACTGTTCGAGGCCATGTCTGTACATGCTAGGCTCGCCAAGTTAGAACCTTAGTATTTGCGTGTGTAACTGTTTTACACCCGAAGTATGGTCGAGGATCCAAGTACACCCGATCATCACGTGATGTCTTGGAGCGACGAAAACATAATCGGTGCATACTAAAGGAAGAACACATTCTTATCTTGATATTTTAAATGAGGGATCATCTTATTATGCTTAACAAAGCGCTAAACAAGCAATATAAGATGCAATCAAACATCATATGTTTTTTAGTGAAATTATATGGTTCCCGCAGATGATCTCTATCATGTGCATCGTGGTATGATCACTATCATACCTATATGTGTAAATCCACAGTCTATGGATTTTACACGCTATGTGTGTTGTAAGAGTATCATCTCATACTTCTACTTACAACACTACCATATCATAACACTAGCCCAGCAACAATCTAAACTAGACGCTTCTAATTTATCCATTGCAAGTTTTACGTGGCTGAGGGCTTTCGAGATAGAACCGTTCTTACCTACGAACATGAACCACAACGAGGATAATCAAATTGTTGACAACTCGCTTGCAAAATAGATATTGACTATAGTAGGAGAGACAGACACCCGCTAGCCACTTATGCAAACTAGTTGCATGTCAAGCGTGGAACATGTCTCATGCGAGGACATGTAAAGTTTGTCGCCGCTTCATCCCACTATGCCACCAATATCCAAAATCACAAGAAAGGAGCAACAACATGATCATCATCGCCCACATACTCATATGTGTACTACGTGTAAAGTATCTACGCATAGATCCGGCTCGATACCTTTGAAGGGTTCGCAGATAGAAAACAAAAATTTTCCTACGATGTGAACTATATACCAAGATCTATTTATACTAGATACAAACAACGGGGATGTACATCCGTAGAACATACCCTTGAAGACCGACAAAGTTTAACGAGTCCAAACTCGTGGTTGATGTAGCGATCTCTTGCCGATCTCAAGATCGAGAGGAAGTCCTAGCGCCGCAAATCAGCGCATCCGTGCTCGCACACGTTCGAGGCACCGAGCAACCTCCGCCTCCTCGCTCCAGCGATGCAGCGGAAGCACAACTCTTTCTTGCCGAATAGCCACGGGAACATGTATCTCGCTAGTCCGAGACCATGGGGATAAATTCTAGAGGGGAGAGAGATCCTTCACGAGGAGGTGTGAGTGAGAAGTGAGAGGAGGGGCTCCTTTTATAGGAGGAGGGAACCCCAAGGGGTGGCAGGCGCATGGGGCTGCCCTTGCCCTTCCCTCTTCATGTGGGTGGACACTCCACTCACAAAACTCCTCCAAATTCCTCCACTCAAAATCCCACTCAAAGATCCCATTAAATTTCCACCAAATTTAATGCAAACTCTCTTTAAATAAAACTCTTTTATTTTATTCAGAATTTTGTCAATTACTTTAATGACAAACATTCACAAATAACCCCTTGCTAGAATTCTATTTCACATGCATAACCACTTTATGCAATTTCACGAAAACTTTGTTTTATCTAGTGAAATAAATTCTGCGCTTGTTTATTCTTTCGGCATGAAACTTTTGCTCCAATTGGATGTCGGTGTCTCTTAAGTGTGTCACCCTACGGTTCGTGAATAATGCGGACATGATCGAGACCCTCTCGGATCAATAATCGAGCGGGATCCGAGACCCATCGACTCCACACATTCAACGATGACTTTCTTGTGATCGTCGGAACCTTTTACGCTAGTATCTTAATCCCTTTGTCTCACGATATATTACATGTCCGAGATTCGATCATCGGTATCTCCATACCTAGTTTGATCTCGTTAGCACGACATGCACTCTTTTCTCGTTCCTGTGATATAACATTCTAGTGATCAAATCACTTGCTTGCAAGCTAATCAATGTGATATCACCGAGAGGGCCCAGAGTATATCTATCCGTCATTGTGATGAACAAATTCCACTCTCGAGCCATGAGCCTCAACATAACTCTTTCTTAGTTACGAACCCATCTTTATAATCACCTATTACGGTGTGACGTTTGATGTTATCAAGAAACTCTTAGGTGTTAGTGATTGACATGATCTCATGGTCTAAGGATTAGGATCACTTCGTAAGTTGTTATAGCAATATAAACTCAATGACTTTGATCGTAATGCTATACTTCGGATGAATGTTCATCACATCATTACACTAATGTTGTGATCCCGTTATTAACAACATCCAATGTCCATGATCAGGAAACCTTGATCATCTTGTTAATCAACGAGCTAGTTTATGAGAGAGGCTTAACTAGGAACTTTCTGTTTGTTTATTAAACACACATGTATTAACGTTTCCGTATTAATACAATTATAGCATGCAAAATAAACATCTATCATATACTTGGAATACACATAATAAACAATTTATTATTGCCTCTCAGGGCATATTCCCTTCACATACATGGGGAGAACACAATTTTATCTTGACCTTTAAGTGAGGAATCATCTTATAATGCTACTGTCGCGATCTAAGCATAATAAGATACATAAAAAGATAAACATCACATGCATATAATCTTATGTGACATGGTATAGGCAATCTCCGCGCAATGATCTCCATCTTGTGCGTGCCAGCATGATCTCCATCACTCCATCATGATTGCCTCCACCACGAATAGCAACTACAACTATTGCTAACTACTTAGCGATAAAGTAAAGCTATTACATGGCGTATAAGAAGTTGACACACAGGTCATACAAAATTATAAAGACAACCATATGGCTCCTGCCGGTTGTGTACTCATCGACATGCAAGTCGTGAAATATTACAAAACATGATCATTGCATACAACATACACATCATATCTTGGGCCATACCATATCACAAACACTCCCTGCAAAAACAAGTTAGATGCCTCTACTTTGTTGTTGCATGTTTTACGTGGCTTATGGGAGTAACAAGCTAAGAACGATTCTTACCTACGGAAAGCCACAACGGTGATATTATGGTTGCCAACATCCGGTGTAAATCCCATGACAACTATAGTGAGAGAAACTGGCATCCACCAGCCGCATGTGTGGGACAAGCCACACGTCAGGTGCGGGGCCGGTTTCGCGAACGAGGTCGCGTAAAGTTGGACTGGACCGCTTCGATCTCACTATCCCGCGTCATAAGAAGTAAACAACAAGAGGCTTGCAATAGAGAACATCAACGCCCGCAACAAGCATGTTGCGTTCTACTCGTGAAACACATATACGCATAGATCTAGCTCTGATACCACTGATGGGTTTCGCGGCATAGTAAATCAAAAAATTACTACGGATGTGAACGGAAAAGCCAAGATCTAATCTAGGATATGCAATCAACGAGAGGGATACATGAGATCTTCATACCCTTGAAGAAATCGCACAGCGGAACGTTCAACGGAACGTGGTTGATGTAGTCGTACTAGCCTTCTCCTCCTCGCGATCCGATCCGATCCAACGCCGCAAGTGGCGACGCCTCCGAGAGATGCACACGTACGACACCGCGACGTCTCCTCCTTCCTCGGTCCAGCAAGTGGGGTGGAGAGATAGATTGGATCTACAGCACGACGGCGTGGTGCAATGGTGGAGAGTTTCTGCGGCAGGGCTTCGCCTACGTGCAATCGGGAGAGAGAGAGGTAGGGCAGCAACTGGCGGCTAGGGTTTTGGGGTGACGGGAGGGTGCGTCCCCTGCCCACCTTATACAGGGGCTGGCCGGCCCCCTTTCCCCCTCCTCCAAGCCCTAGGCCGGCGGCCACAAGGGTGGAGTGGGGGGCAAGTCTTCCCCCCCTTCTAGAAGGTCCCCTAGGGTTTCCCAAGGGTTTTGGCCGGCTGGGCCTATGGGGCCTTGTGCCCCTGGACCAATGCGGCCAGGGCACTCCCTCGTATGCCCACTCCCCCCTCCGACAAGTGGGGCCACGTTGGTCCCACTCCGGAAGCTTCTAGAACCTTCCGGTACAATACCGAACATTCCGAAACAATTCCGAAATCCAAAAAATGCTTTCCTTTATATGAATCTTATTCTCTGGACCATTCCGGAACCTCTCGTGATGTCCTGGATCTCATCCGAGCTCTGAACAAAAACTCACAAACCAATTATCCATTCTATCCTAGCGTCGAGGCACGTTAAGTGTGTGACCCTACGGGTTCGAGAATATGCAGACATGATCTTCTATCAAAAATCAACAACGGGATCTGGAAACCCATATTGACTCCCACATATTCATCGATGATCATATCGGATGAACCACGATGCCAGGATTCAATTAATCCCATAAATATATTCCCTTCGTCACGCGATATTTTACTTGCCTGAGATTCGATCGTTGGTATCGGCATACCTAGTTCAATCTCGTTCACGGCAAGTACTTTACTCGTTCCGTAATCCGATATCACTTTGTGATAAAATCCTTAACCACGTGCTTGCAAGCGGTGTTGATATCGATTACCGAGTGGGCCCGAAGTATATCTCTCCGACTTGGGAGGGACAAATCCCATCTCGATACATACAACCCAACAAGTACTTTCCGATCACCTGAGAGACACCTTTATGATCACCCTCACATAGGATGACGTTTGATGACCTCAAAGCTTTCTTCCGATACTAGGGAGTTGCATTATCTCATGGTCTAAGGAATACAATATTTGACATAGGAAAAAGCTTCGCAAATATGAACACGATGACACGATCTAATTTCTCTGCTTAATTTGGGTCTGTCCATCATATCATTCTCCTAATGACATGATCTCATTATTAATCGACAACTCATGTCTATGGTTAGGAAACCTTAACCATCATTAATGAATGAGTTAGTCCATAGAGGCATACTAGGGACATGGTGTTGTTTATAAACCACACAAGTATCAAAGTTTCCGCTTAATACAATTCTAGCATGGAATATAAACTTTATCATGAATAAGAATTATAACAATAACATCTTTATTATTGCCTCTAGGTCATAATTCCAACATATTCCACTTGATCTTGATGTAGACGATCTTGTTCTTCTCAAGATGGAACACCTTTCTTGATTGCTCTTGCATGCACTCGCTAGATAAAGACTTGCAAGTTGCTCCCCCATACAACAGGGGAAACCTTTACTTTGACCTTTTCTTCATCGATCCATGATCACCGAGATGGAAAGCTTCAAGCATGAGATCTTCTAGATATGGCACATCTTTAGCTTGCACGACATTTGTTCTAACTCCATTTGTATGATGTCTTGAAGATACACATGAGGAACTTTATCTTTTTCTTCAAGACACCCTTAATCTTCTTTTCTTTATTCTTCTCCTTCATTTTGTCTTTCTTTATTATGTTGGTGTCTTGAAGGTACACAAGAGGTATCACTCCATATATTCTTAAAGACACACTTGTTGTAGGCTCAACTCTCACATGACCAATCTTTGGATCACTCCTTGAACACTTGAGCTTCTTCACTTTCTTCTTCTACCAACCTTGAAGCCAACATATGGTTCAAGCATTGCCTATGGACAATTCCTACAAGTACAACTTGATACAAGAATTAGTCCATAGAGATTTTCATTAGTTACCAAAACCACACATGGGGGCCCATATGCTCTTTCAATCTCCCCAATTTTGGTAATTGATGATAATCCCTTTGAGAGGGTTTATATAAAGAATTTAACCAAATAAAATGGTAGCACCAATATCAAATACTACACAAGTATGTGATATTGGTACCACCACCATATATAGAGCAAACTCCCCCACAATCTATGCATGTGTGATGAACTTGAATTTCATTGCATATATTGCCAATCATTATCATTAGTGGTGTTTCCTCTATATATACCATCATGAGAGGCAAATGCTTAATAACAAACTCAAAGCATAAACCAACTTCCCTTAAACCCTCTAAAGCTTCTCCCCCATTGGCATCGATTGCCTAAATGGGTGACAATTTCTAGAAGGCCAATATAGTGATAATTCCTCCAAAGGTGTGCATACGCACATATCCAATGATGAATACTTGGTAGGAAGTAGAACTATATTGAGGAACCGAAGATTGCCAAAGAAATAAAATGAAAGAAGCATAAACAAATGATGCAAGCAATCGCAAGATCCGACAAACCAATTGAAAACAACAAATGAGACCAAATGGAAACAACAAGATATTATGATATGAACAAGAGAGTGTCTTACATGAAAAATAGATAATATCCCAAGATTTGTGCACATATTAGAATAATTATATTAGAATACATAATGCACAAACATGGAATCCTCGCTCCCCCATAAGCATTTAAAGACCAAATGAGAAAGAAGACAAATGAGCATTCTTAAATGAATTAGATGAGCTCCCCAAAGATAATGCACCAATTATGATAATTGCATTTTGGAACAAAGTGCATAATCATGGAATCCTCACTCATCCAAATTCATTTAAAAATACGAGACACAAGAGAACAAATATGAGTGCCCAAAGATGCAAACAAGAGAGACAAGCAAGCACTCATAAGAAAATAGATTTGGAAGCCACCGGAGAATTAAAAAGAAATAAAAGGTGGTGTCCAAAGGAAACAATATCAACTAAACAATATCTTCTTGTATGTGTATATGTTTTTAAGTGGTCAACATCACAAAGACATATGTCCACAAATAAACATGCACACACAAACAAGATACACAATAAAGTATATGAAAAGCAAAATGAAGTCATAACATATACCAATAAGATTTTTTGCTTGAAAGCATGGCCAAAGGCTCAAATATATCTTATTGTTAATTAATGAGCTTCAAATACCAAAACATCACATACATTACAAGTATCACCAAAGGAAAAGGAGATAGTTGGAATATATGTAGAAAAGCAACAAGTATCACAAAGGAAAACTCAACTAGCCAAATCTCACTATTGCACATGAGAGATGTTGAGGAAAAGATAGACAGTACAATTGCAAGATTAACATATTTGGGATTGGTGAATCATATGCATGATTTTGTATAATCCCAATTATATGCTCTCATCTGAACTTACACACATATGCAATAGGAGGTTCTCTTAAAACCAAAGCTAGAACCACAACAAATACAAAAATTCATGCTAGATGGCAACCGACAAACGGTTGGAAGCAAGATATATGAGCATGAGAAAGAGATACTTGTTACCGAGATATCATTGATATGATGTAGAGGATATGAATTCATTGATCATCCTATAACTTGCCTCCAATTTTCATGGATGCACCACTTCTTCACAATTGAGAAACATGTAGGGTTCGTAGCATAGAAAACAAAAAAATCCTACGATGGGAACAACTATGTACCAAGATCTATCTACTAGATACAAAAAATGGGCGGATGTATATCCGTAGAGAACATACCCTTGAAGACCGACAAAGCTTAACGAGTTAAACTCGTGGTTGATGTAGACGATCGCTTGTCGATCTCAAGACCGAGAGAAAGTCCTAGCGCCGCAAATTAGCAGCGCATCCTTACTCGCACACACATCTGAGGCACCGAGCAACCTCCGCCTCCTCGCTCTAGAGATGCAGCGGAAGCACAACTCTTTCTTTCCTAATAGCCACCGGGAACATGTATCTTGCTAGTCCGAGACCATGGGGGATAAATTCTAGAGGGGGAGAGAGATCCTTCACGAGGAGGTGTGAGTGAGCGAGAGGGAGAGGGGTGCCTTTTATAGGAGGAGGGGGGAACCCAAGGGGGTGGACGCCGGCCATGGGGGATGCCCCCTCCCCTCCTTCATTCATGTGGGTGGACACTGCACTCACAAAAACCTCTTCATTTCCCTCCACTCAAAATCCCACTCAAAGTTGCTATTAAATTTCCACCAAATTTAATGCAAACTCTCATTAAATAAAACTCTTTTTATTTATTCAGAATTTTGTCAATTACTTTAAATTCTTGCTAGAATTCTATTTCACATGCAAAAACACTTTCTGCAATTTCACCCGAAAACCTGTTTCGGTATCTAGTGAAATAAATTCTTGCGCTTGTTATTCTTTCCGGCATGAAACTTTTGCTCCAAATGGATGTCGGTGTCTCTTAAGTGTGTCACCCTACGGTTCATGAATAATGCGGACATGATCGAGACCCCTCTCGGATCAATAAACAGAAGCGGGATTGGAGACCCATACTGACTCCCACACATTCAACGATGACTTTCTTGTGATCGTCGGAACCTTTTACGCTAGTATCTTAATCCCTTTGTTTCACGATATATTACATGTCCGAGATTCGATCATCGGCATCTCCATACCTAGTTTGATCTCGTTAGTGACATGCACTCTTTTCTCGTTCCCATGATATAACATTCTAGTGATCAAATCACTTGCTTGCAAGCTAACCAATGTGATATCACCGAGAGGGCCCAGAGTATATCTATCCGTCATCGGGATGAACAAATTCCACTCTCTATCCATGGACCTCAACATAACACTTTATTAGTCTAAACCCATCTTTATAATCACCCTGTTACGATGTGACGTTTGATGTTATCAAGAAACTCTTCTGGTGTTAGTGATTGACATGATCTCATGGTCTAAGGATTAGGATCACTTCGTAAGTTGTTATAGCAATATAAACTCAATGAATTTGATTGTAATGCTATACTTCGGATGAATGTTCATCACACCATTACACTAATGCTGTGATCTCGTTATTAACAAAATCCAATGTCCATGATCAGGAAACCTTGATCATCTTGTTAATCAACGAGCTAGTTTATGAGAGAGGCATAACTAGGAACTTTCTGTTTGTTTATTAAACACACATGTATTAACGTTTCCGTATTAATATAATTATAGCATGAAAAATAAACATCTATCATATACTTGGAATACACGTAATAAACACTTTATTATTGCCTCTCAGGGCATATTCCCTTCAGTCTCCCACTTGCACTAGAGACAATAATCTAGTTACATAGTGATGAATCTAACACCCATGGAGTTGTGGTGTTGATCATGTTTTGCTCTAGGGAGTGTTTTAGTCAATGGATCTGCTACATTGAGATCCGTGTGTACTTTACAAATCTTTATATCTCCATCCTTGATATGCTCGCGGATGGAGTGAAACCGACGCTTAATATGCTTGGAATTCTTGTGAGACCTTGGTTCTTTGGCATTGGAAATGGCACCATTGTTGTCACAATAGATCACCATTGGGTCCAACGCTCTTGCAACCACACCTAGTTCGGATATGAACTCCTTCATCCAAACTGCTTCCTGAGCCGCTTCCGAAGCAACAACATATTCGGCTTCCGTTGTTGATCCCGCCACCACAGGTTGTTTCGAACTCCTCCAACTAATCGCTCCGCCATTCATGATAAATACATATCCGTATTGAGACTTAGAGTCATCCGGATCGGTGTCAAAGCTTGCGTTGATAAAACACTTAGCGACGAGCTCTTCTTCGCCTCCGTACACAAGAAACATATCCTTAGTTCTTCGCAAGTACTTAAGGATATTCTTAACCGCTATCCAGTGTTTCAAACCTGGATCCGATTGGTACCTACTAGTCAAACTAATAGCATGTGCCACATCCGGTCTTGTACATAGCATGGCGTACATTATAGAGCCTATGGCTGAAGCATAGGGGACTTTGTCCATATCTCTCTTTCTTCTGCCGTAGCCGTATTTTGAGTCTTACTCAATGTCTTGCCTTGCAACATAGGTAAGAACCCCTTCTTACTTCCGTCCATTTTAAACTTCTTTAAAATCTTATCAAGGTATGTACTTTGCGATAGCCCTATTAGGCGCCTAGATCTATCTCTATAGATCTTTATGCTTAATATGTATGACACTTTACCTAGGTCCTTCATTGAAAATTTTCTGTTTAGATAACTTCTAATACTGTTTAAAAGATCTATATAATTTCCGATAAATAATATGTCATCCACATATAATATCAGAAATGCCACATTGCTCCCACTCACTTTCTTGTAAATACAAGCTTCTCCATAAGTTTGGACAAATCCAAACTCTTTGATCACCTCATCAAAGCGGAGATTCCAACTTCGTGATGCTTGCTTCAATCCATAGATGGATCACTAAAGCTTGCACACCTTGTTAGCATCCTTAGGATCGACAAAACCCTTTGGTTGTATCATATAGAACTCTTCTTCAATATTACCATTGAGAAACGTGGTTTTGACATCCATCTGCCATATCTCATAATCGAAATATACAGCAATTGCTAACGTAATCCTAATTGACTTTAGCATCGCTACGGGAGAGAATGTCTCGTCGTAGTCAACTCCTTGAATTTGTTGAAACCCCTTTGCGACAAGTCGAGCTTTATAGACGGTCACATTACCATCAGCATCAGTTTTCCTTTTGAAAACCCATTTGGTCTCCACGGCCTTTCGGTCGTGAGGTAATTCCACCAAGTTCCAAACTTGATTTTCATACATGGATTCCATCTCGGATTTCATGGCTTCTACCATTTTTTGGAATTCGGGCTCATCATTGCTTCTTCATACGTCACAGGGTCATCAATTTCATCAACCATGAAATTCATAACAAGGTTTCTGTATAGCTCAGGAGCTGCACGCGTCCTGCTATACCTGCGAGGTTCGGTAGTACTTTCTTTCGGATTTTCATGATCATTATCATTAGTTCCATCTTCAACTGGTGAATCCAACTCCGGAACGACTTCCGGTGCTGCGCTACTCGCCATACTTTGAAGAGAAGGTTCAATAACCTCTTCGAGTTCTACCTTCCGACTACTCACACCTTTCGCGAGAAACTCTTTCTCTAGAAAGGATCCATTCTTGGCAACAAAAACCTTGCCCTCGGACCTGTGATAGAAGGAATACCCAATAGTTTCCTTAGGGTATCCTATGAAGACGCATTTTTCCGCTTTGGGTTCAAGTTTATCCAGCTGAAGTTTCTTCACATAAACATCGCATCCCCAAACTTTAAGAAATGACAGCTTAGGTTTGTTTCCAAACCACAATTCATATGGTGTCTTTTCAACGGATTTAGATGGTGCCCGATTTAATGTGAATGCAGCAGTTTCTAGTGCATAACCCCAAAATGACAATGGCAAGTCCGTTAGAGACATCATAGATCGAACCATATCCAATAAAGTACGATTACGACGTTCCGACACACCATTTCGCTGTGGTGTTCCGGCAGGCGTGAGTTGTGAAACAATTCCACACTCTTTCATGTGAGTGCTAAACTCGTAACTTAGATACTCACCTCCATGGTCAGACCATAGAAATCTGATCTTTCTTACGATGATTTTCCACTTCATTCTGAAATTCCTTGAACTTTTCAAAGGTTTCAGACTTGTGTTTCATCAAGTAGATATAACCGTATATACTCAAATCATCTGTGAAAGTAACAAAATAACGATATCCACCTCGCGCCAACACACTCATTGGACCACATACATCAGAATGTATGATTTCCAATAAATCTGTCGCCCGTTCCATTGAACCGGAAAACGGTGTTCCAGTCATCTTGCCCATAAGGCATGGCTCACATGTATCAAATGATTCCAAATCAAGTGATTCCAAAAGTCCATCCTAATGGAGCTTCTTCATGCGTTTAACGCCAATATGACCTAGACAGCAGTGCCACATATATGTGAATATATCATCATTAAGTTTAATCCTTTTAGCATCAACATTATGAATATGTGTAACATTATTATCGAGATCTAATAGAAATAAACAATTCATCATCGGTGCATGACCATAAAAGATTTCATTCATAGAACAACCATTGTTCTCGGATTTAAATGAATAACCACTTCACATCAAACACGATCCAGATACAATGTTCATGCTCAGTGCAGGCACGAGATAACAATTATTCAGGTTTATTACTAATCCCGATGGAAAGTGGAGAGGCAGCGTTCCGACGGCGATCACATCAATGCTTGATCCATTGCCGACACGCATCTTGACCTCACCCCTTGCTAGCGGTCGCTTGTTCCGCAGCCCCTGATTCGAGTTACAAATATTAGCAACTGAACCGGTATCAAATACCCAGGTGCTACCGCGAGCACTAGTCATGTACACATCAATAACATGTATATAATATATACCTTTGTTTGCCTTGCCGGCCTTCTTGTCTGCCAAATACTTGGGGCAGTTGTGCTTCCAGTGGCTAGTACCCTTACAATAGTAGCAGTCGGTATCAGACTTAGGGCCAACTCGGGGTTTCTTTTTAGGCACGGCAACCGGCTTGCCGCCTTTACTTCCCTTTCGTTTCCCTTTCTTGTCTTTCTTGAAACCAGTGTTCTTATTGATCATCAACACTTGATGTTCCTTCTTGATCTCCACTTCTACAGTTTTAAGAATTGACAGAAGCTCGGAGAGAGACTTCTTCATGGCTTGCATATTATAGTTCATCACAAAGCTCTTATAGCTAGGTGGCAGATACTACAGAACACGATGGATGCCTAAGTCAATGGGAATCGATATTCCCAAGGACACAAGCTTATCGGCGTAACCCGACATCTTGAGTACATGCTCACTTACGGAGCTGTGCTCTTCCATCATGCAGCTAAAAAACTTTTCTGAAGCATTGTAGCTCTCTACAGCAGCATGTGTGTCGAAAATTATTTTCAAATCTCCCATTGTATCAAGTGCATTGCCGTTTTCGAAACGCTTTCGAAGTTCTGGCTCTAGCCCATACAATATGCCGCAATGAACTAAGTTGTGGTCCTCCTGACGAGTCTGGTAGACATTATTCTCCTCGTCAGGGGCATCCTCAAAAGGTGGGGGGCCTAGCGGCGCTTCTAGCACACATTGCTTTTGTGCAGCAGAGAGGAGAATCCTCAAATTCATGTCCCATTCGGTAAAGTTGCTACCGTTCATTGCAAGTTTCTCTTTCTCCATGAACACATTGAAATTAAAAGCAGGTGGTGCCATCTGCAACAGAATTTGTAAAGTTTAGACTAATTTTATGATAGTTTGAGTTCAAATAATCCACATTACGAATGAACTCCCACTCAAAAACGACATCCCTCGTGTATTTTTGGTGATTACATAAACCAAATCCACTACACCAAGTCCGATCATCACGTGAGTCGGTGTAGCTTCAGAGGCGAGCATCAAATGAGCATCATATCTACTATATGACTCGTGCTTAACCTTTCGGTCCATGTTCCAAGGCCATGTCTATACATGCTAGGCTTGCCAAGTAAGAACCTTAGTATTCGCGTGTGTAACTGTCTTACACCCGAAATATGGTCGTGGATCCAAAAACACCCGATCATCACGTGATGTCTTGGAGCGACAAAAACATAATCGATGCATACTAAAGGAAGAACACATTCTTATCTTGATATTTAAATGAGGGATCATCTTATTATGCTAATAAAACGCCAAACAAGCAATATAAGATGCTATCAAACATCACATGTTTATAAGTGAAATGATATGGTTCCAGCATATGATCTCTATCATGTGCATCGTGGTATGATCACTATCATACCATTATGTGTAAGGCCAAGCTCTATGGAACTTACACGTTATGTGTGTTGTAAGAGTATCATCTCATACTTTTACTTACAACATCACCATATCATAACACTAGCCCAGCAACAATCTAAACTAGACGCCTCTAATTTATACATTGCAAGTTTTACGTGGCTTAGGGCTTTTGAAGATAGAAATGTTCATACGTACAAACATGAACCACAACGAGGATAACCAAATTTTTGATAACTCGTTGCAAAATAGATATTGACTATAGTAAGAGAGACAGACACCCGCTAGCCACTTATGCAAACTAGTTGCATGTCAAGCGTGGAACAGGTCTCATGTGCCACTATGCCACCAATATCCAAAATTACAAATAAGAAGCAACAATATGATCATCATCGCCCACATACTCATATGTGTAAAGCATCTACGCATATATCCGGCTTTGCTACCACTATAGGGTTCACAGCATAGAAAACAAAAAAAATTCCTACGATGGGAACAACTATGTACCAAGATCTATCTACTAGATACAAACAACGGGTGGATGTATATCCCTATAGAACATACACTTGAAGACCGACAAAGCTTAACAAGTTAAACTCGTGGTTGATGTAGAGGGTCTCTTGCCGATCTCAAGATCGAGAGGAAGTCCTAGCGCCGCAAATCAACAGCTCATCCGTACTCGCACACACGTTCGAGGCACCGAGCAACCTCCGCCTCCTCGCTCCAGCGATGCAGCGGAAGCACAACTCTTTCTTGTCGAATAGCTACCGGGAACATATATCTCGCTAGTCCGAGACCATGGGGGATAAATTCTAGAGGGGGAGAGAGATCCTTCACGAGGAGGTGTGAGTGAGAGAGAGGGAGAGGGGTGCCTTTTATAGGAGGAGGGGGGAACCCAAGGGGGTGGCCGCTGGCCATGGGAGCTGCCCCTCCCCTCCTTCATTCATGTGGGTGGACACTCCACTCACAAAACCTCTTCATTTCCCTCCACTCAAAATCCCAATCAAAATTGCTATTAAATTTCCACCAAATTTAATGCAAACTCTCATTAAATAAATCTCTTTTTATTTATTCAGAATTTTGTCAATTACTTTAATGACAAACATTCACATATAACCCCTTGCTAGAATTCTATTTCACATGCAAAAACACTTTATGCAATTTCACCCGAAAACCTGTTTCGGTATCTAGTGAAATAAATTCCTGCGCTTGTTTATTCTTTCGGCATGAAACTTTTGCTCCAATTGGATGTCGGTGTCTCTTAAGTGTGTCACCCTACGGTTCGTGAATAATGCGGACATGATCGAGACCCTCTCGATCAATAATCGAAGCGGGATCTGGAGACCCATCGACTCCCACACATTCAACGATGACTTTCTTGTGATCGTGGAACCTTTTACGCTAGTATCTTAATCCCTTTGTCTCACGATATATTACATGTCCGAGATTCGATCATCGGTATCTCCATACCTAGTTTGATCTCGTTCGACATGCACTCTTTTCTCGTTCTGTGATATAACATTCTAGTGATCAAATCACTTGCTTGCAAGCTAATCAATGTGATATCACCGAGAGGGCCCAGTATATCTATCCGTCATTGGGATGAACAAATTCCACTCTTGATCCATGAGCCTCAACATAACACTTTATTAGTTCTGAACCCATCTTTATAATCACACTGTTACGGTGTGACGTTTGATGTTATCAAGAAACTCTTCCGGTGTTAGTGATTGACATGATCTCATGGTCTAAGGATTAGGATCACTTCGTAAGTTGTTATAGCAATATAAACTCAATGACTTTGATCGTAATGCTATACTTCGGATGAATGTTCATCACATCATTACACTAATGTTGTGATCCCGTTATTAACAACATCCAATGTCCATGATCAGGAAACCTTGATCATCTTGTTAATCAACGAGCTAGTTTATGAGAGAGGCTTAACTAGGAACTTTCTGTTTGTTTATTAAACACACATGTATTAACGTTTCCGTATTAATACAATTATAGCATGCAAAATAAACATCTATCATATACTTGGAATACACATAATAAACAATTTATTATTGCCTCTCAGGGCATATTCCCTTCAGTCTCCCACTTGCACTAGAGACAATAATCTAGTTACATAGTGATATATCTAACACCCATTGAGTTCTGGTGTTGATCACGTTTCGGTATCTAGTGAAATAAATTCCCGCGCTTGTTATTCTTTCCGGCATGAAACTTTTGCTCCAAATGGATGTCGGTGTCTCTTAAGTGTGTCACCCTACGGTTCGCGAATAATGCAGACATGATCGAGACCCCTCTCGGATCAATAATCAGAAGCGGGATCTGGAGACCCATACTGACTCCCACACATTCAACGATGACTTTCTTGTGATCGTCGGAACCTTTTACGCTAGTATCTTAATCCCTTTGTTTCGCGATATATTACATGTACAAGATTCGATCATCGGTATCTCCATACCTAGTTTGATCTCGTTACTGACATGCACTCTTTTCTCGTTCCCGTGATATAACATTCTAGTGATCAAATCACTTGCTTGCAAGCTAACTAATGTGATATCACCGAGAGGGCCCAGAGTATATCTATCCGTCATCGGGATGAACAAATTCCACTCTCGATCCATGGGCCTCAACATAACACTTTATTAGTTCTGAACCCATCTTTATAATCACCCTGTTACGGTGTGACGTTTGATGTTATCAAGAAACTCTTCCGGTGTTAGTGATTGACATGATCTCATGGTCTAAGGATTAGGATCACTTCGTAAGTTCTGATAGAAATATAAACTCAATGACTTTGATCGTAATGCTATACTTCGGATGAATGTTCATCACACCATTACACTCATGTTGTGATCCCGTTATTAACAACATCCAATGTCTATGATCAGGAAACCTTGATCATCTTGTTAATCAACGAGCTAGTTTATGAGAGAGGCATAACTAGGAACTTTCTGTTTTTTTATTAAACACACATGTATTAACGTTTACGTATTAATACAATTATAGCATGAAAAATAAACATTTATCATATACTTGGAATACACATAATAAATACTTTATTATTGCCTCTCAGGGCATATTCCCTTCAAGACAAGCATCCAATATATCTCCAATGTACCTAAAACACATTAAGTACAAAATGGTCCCCAAACATATTGGGTCCAAAGTAGTTAGAGAAACTACAATATATAAGAGAGACTCCACATAAATATGTGCATATTAATGAAATTGAATTTTATGCACAACTTAGCGGATGGGATTTGGTGGAGTTTCCCTTATATATTGGATTAAAGAAAGCAAGCATGCCATAATATAAACATATAGTAAATATGCATGCACAAGAATGTCAAGAACCAACACGAGATACAATTTGAACAAAACACCACGTAAACCGAGACGACACACACAAGAGTGTGACATAACAAACTGTGTCCAAATTTATCAAAGAACCAATTCAGCACATGAAAGATCACAAGTTCAACAAATGAACTAGGCAAAAGCCAAAGAGCAAAAGATAGATAGAAACACAAATTCTCAAGGATTTATCTCTTTCTAAAATGGTCAAAACATGAAAGAAGGAATGAGACAAAACCAACTCCCAAAAAGATCAAGGTTCCAACAAATAAACCAAACACTCCAAACTTTTCATGATGGCACAAAATACCACAACGAAAAGATCGAACTTCCAAGCACATAAAACCCGATATGGATCCAACAAGGAAGCATAAAAGGTTTATTGTAGATAATATAGGAGAGCTCACCCATAAAGTAGTACATTATATAGAATTTTGCTTTTGAATGCAAAATGCACACAAATGAGATCATCACTACTTGTTACATTAAATAAAACACAAGAGGATACCAATAAAAATAAGAAGATCCAAAAGTAGCAAGGAATATATGGGAGCACATAAAAAATTTACTTGGCCAAAGATAGGACAAGATTGAGCAAAGACAAAAGTGAATATGATCAATAACTTCTATCATAAATTTAGTACTCATTGTCCAAGGACAAGAAATATTGGGAATAATTTCCCAAGGTAGTTTGCATGGATATCCACGATCATGGTCACAACAAGAAGCATATAACAAAGCATAAGAATTAAGTTTTATGCTTCGAAAGAGATTCTTGGTAGCTTCCAATAGTCATACAATCACTAGTGATTAGAGTAACTTGAAGCAAATGGTTTCCATGAGGATATACAGATCTAAATATGAGGAAACACAACCAAGAAACACTTTCTCACACAATATCCAAACTATGAGCAATAAAGGCATTCAAGCAAGTTGGAACTTGTATGAGCTAATGTGTCACATATGAGCTAGATAATTATCAATATCAATTCTAAGTGACACAACCTCGAATTTTCACATTTTCTAGGATTGTAATATGCACTAAGCATATGACTTCCCCATAATACCATAAAACCAACATGAGGCAAAAGGATACAAATAGAGATAATTAATGGACATTATAGAACTGAAATTTCTCATGAGAATCACACCACATAGAGACTAGATAATGTTGCAATATCAATACTAGGTGGTATTCCTCATGTAAACACATTTTTAGGATTGTGGAATGCCCAAGCATAACACTCCCCCAAAATGGGATAGTCCATTAATTTCTCACAAGAGCCAAATAAGATACCAAATATAACCAAGTAAGGCTCCAATACAAGAAACACATATACATGGTGTGACACCTAATCATACAAAAATATGTTTGATACCTCAATATAATTAAGTGGAAAGCACAACATGTACGAATGCATGGAAGATACAAAACCAACACATGCACAAGGGGGCGAGTAACTTTCAATGTAAAGAGTTTAGCATATGTTACCGCAAGGAGGAACAATGGAAATATAATATAATCATGATAATCCAAATGGCTTGGATTCATAATAATAATTGATGAAGATCCCTCAATTCTTCATAATGTAGACAAGACTCCAATGCCCTCCAAAACACACCTATTGATCAAGTTTTGGTTTGTTGGTCCCCAACCAAGTTGGGTCCTAAGAAGTTAGTCACAATAGGCTTGGCAACCCAAATGGTTCTTTTCTTGACACCACATTGGGCACCAACAAACTTGGCAAACAGATTGCCAACCTCATATAAAGTGAATAAGCATCATCAATCAAGATAGGATTGGATGAGGAGATACCAATAGTGCATGAGGAAGAAATGTGTCCCTTCTCACGACATATGTAGCAAGTTCTACTCTTGCCATCTTTCTTCTTAGGTGAAGCCACAACTCGAGGAAGAGATCGAGTAGTCCTCTTAGGAAGATGCCCGTCAATGACTTGAGGTGGAGCTTGAGGCCGCTTCCCGTGTTGCTTCACACTAAGAGGCTTCTTCTTCAACGGGCAAGATCTAACATGATGCCCTTCTTCCTTGCACTTGAAGCAAACAATGCTGGCCAGATTCTTGACTTGATCTTGGCCATTCTTCTTGTTGTCCTTGTGCTTCAACTTGATAGTGGACTTGTTCTTGACATTGGAGTTGAATCCAAGCCCACTCTTGTCATTGGGGAATTTGTGCACACTCAAGATTTTGTTGAGTGCGGCCTTCCCTTGATGACCCTTTTTCAAGTCAGTCTTCAAGGAAGTGACTTGGGCCTTGAGCTTTTTGAGTTCCTCTACATGGTTAGTTTCAACAAAAACATACATGTGCCACTTAATCATACATGTGCCACTTAATCATACACAAATATGTTTGATACCTCAAGGCAATTAAGGATCCATTCTTGGCTGAAAGGATACGGATGTCGCCTAGAGGGGGGTGAATAGGCGATTAAAACTTTTCCTAGAGTGGCTCAACAAAGGCGGAATAAAACTAGTGTTTACTTTGTTAAGCACAACCTAGAACAACTAAGGTTCACCTATGTGCACCAACAACTTATGCTAAGAAATACAAGCAACAAAGTGATAGCAAGATATATATTACTTCAAGCACGAAGGCTATCACAATGTAAAGTGCATAAGTAAAGAGCTCGGGTATAGAGATAACCGAGGCACGCGGGACACCGATATTTTACCGAGTTCCTCCCAACATGGAGTATGTCTCGTTTGGAGAGGGGTGGTATCAAACCACCAACGCCACAAAAGGCCTCCCTTATTCTCCGGTGAATATCACCCCAACGGGATCGATCCACGCTTCCACTATCGGTGCACTTGTCGGTGGCAACCGGAACCTCTCACAAGGTTGGGGCACTTCTCCACAACTTAATTGGAGGATCCCAACAAACGCCACCAAGGCCACAACGCCACTAAGGCAACAAAACCGTCTAGGGTTCCAAGAACCCAAGAAGGACAAGTTCCAATGAGCAACTCAAACCAAATCCTCCGAGGAGAACTCAAACCGATGCACCAAATGCAAATGGCAAGAACACCACAAAGATGCTCAAATCCCTCACTCTCAAGTTCCAACAAAGCTACTAAAGCTATTGGGGGAAAAAGAGAGGAGGAATCAACGAGATACACAAAATCCCCCAAAATCTAGATCCCCAAAGATACACTCACAAAGAGATGTTTTGGTTTGGTCAAAACGTAGATCTAGATCTCCTCTATATTTCTCTCAAATATTGGCATGAATCATTGGAGAGAAATCATAGAATCAAGCTCAAGAGGGAATAAGAATATGGGGCAAAGCTTGAGCAAGAATGGAGAGAGAGAAGCAACCCTAAACAATAATGGACAAAGTCTATTTAAAGGGTCAGGCTAAATCTGCCCATTGGGGCATTTTTCTAAACGGTCCGGTGGTACCGGAATTTACCGGTAGTACCGCAAGTGACAGGAAATCCAAACAGCAGGTAATCAGACGGGCCAAGAAGCGGCTCCAGCGAACGAGCGCCAGGCTGACAGGCCGAATCTGTAATGCCAGAAGCAAGGCAGCGGGGCGCAAGCATGGGGCCAGCAGCGCGTGAGCGCGCAACGCGCGAATCAGCAGCAGCGGCTAGGCCCAGAGGCAGAGCGCGGGAGTGGTGGAGGCTACGGTGGGGCGGTAGCGGAATCGGGGCCAGAGCGGCGGCGTGCGGCGAGCGGCCAGCAGAGCGTGGGACCAGCGGGCGGCAACGCGGGCGCATGCAAGCGAGCGAGAGGCGCGGGGGGACCAGCGCGCAGTGAGGCGGTAGGCTCGCAGGCGGGCGCGCGCGCGTGAGCGGCAGCGGGAGGGCGACGCACGCGAGAGGAGGGGTCAACGCGGACGAGAGGCAGGCAGAGATCTGGGCTAGCGCAACAGGGAGATATTTTCCTAGGCCGGCCGGTAGTACCGACCCACCCGGGCGGTACTACCGGGCCGGACGGTACCACCGGAAAAAGGTACCTAGCGAGGCAGAAAGAAAACGGGCCGCTTTTAGGCCCGGGCGGTAGTACCGGCCCGTCCGGGCAGTACTACCGCTCGGCCCAGAAAACAGATTGACAGGCAAATATTCAAACGGCAATAACTTTTGACTGGAAGCTCCGATTGACCCGATTCAAATTGCGTTGGATTCCCAATAAAAAGTGGAAATATTGATTATCACCAAGTGAGAAAGTATCAAGTAGAATAATGTGATATACCTCACTTGGTGAGAGACCGAAAAGCCGCATAAATCAAAATCGCAACAAGATACATATGGGAGATCCGATTTTGATGAACAAGAGCTTGTTATGAAGATTATCACAAGCTCTATATCCTCACATGGATAAGACCAAATAACAACCAAATACGATGATGCAAGTATGAAAAAGTTTGAGCTCTCTCCAAACGATGTGACCGAATTACTCATACGAGAGCCCCTCTTGATAGAACGGTTATCTATCCTAAACCCGGTCTCACACACATAACGTGAGACCGGCAAAAGGGAAAACCTATCAAGATTATACCTTTGCCTTGAGCATTCCACTTGAGCTTGATGTAGACGATCTTGCCCTTCTCAAGATGGTACGCCTTTCTTAATTCCTCATCATCGACCTCGCATTTGAGCTTGCCCAACATCTCTTCTTTGCATTTCATCGACCTTGAAGCCAGCACGTGCTCCAAGCGATGCCAATGGACAAATCCTACAAGTATAACTTAATACACACATTAGTCCATAAAGATTGTTATTAATTACCAAAACCACACATGGGGGCCCAACATGTTCTTTCATTGGCAACGAAGATTTTGCCTTCGGATCTAAGATAGAAGGTATACCCAATAGCTTCCTTCGGGTATCCTATGAAGACGCATTTTTCCGTTTTGGGTTCAAGCTTGTCCGGCTGTAACTTCTTTACATAGGCTTCACAACCCCAAACTTTAAGGAACGACAATTTAGGTTTCTTCCCAAACCATAATTCATACGGTGTTGTTTCAACGGATTTAGATGGTGCCCTATTTAAAGTGAATGTGGCTGTTTCTAATGCATAACCCCAAAATGATAGTGGTAAATCTATAAGTGACATCATAGAACGAACCATATCTAAGAGAGTTCGATTACGATGTTCGGACACACCATTACGCTGTGGTGTTCCCGACGGTGTCAATTGTGAAAGTATTCCGCATTTCTTTAAATGCTCGCCAAACTCGTAACTTAGATATTCACCTCCACGATTAGAACGTAGAAATTTAATCTTCTTGTTACGTTGATTCTCCACCTCACTTTGAAATTCATTAAACTTCTCGAAAGTTTCGGACTTATGTTTCATGAAATAGATATACCCATATCTACTCAAGTCACCCGTGAAGGTAAGAACATAACGATAACCACCACGCGATGCTACACTCATTGTACCACACACATCGGTATGTATGATTTCCAATAAGTCCGTAGCTCGCTCCATCATACCAGAAAATGGTGTCTTAGTCATTTTACCCATCAGACATGCTTCGCATCTTTCAAGTGATTCGAAATCAAGTGCTTCAAGAAGTCCATCGAAATGGAGTTTCTTCATACGCTTCACTCCAATGTGACAAAGACGACAGTGCCACATATAGGTCGAGTTATCGCTCAATTTCAAACGTTTATCTTCAATGTTATTAATACGTGTATTTCCACTATCGATATTCAATAAGAATAGACCATCTATCAAATATGCATGTGCATAAAACCTATTACTCATATAAATCGAACAACCATTATTCTCGGACTTAAACAAGTAACCGTCTCGCAATAAACAAGATCTCGACATAATGTTCATGCTCAACGCAGGCACCAAATAACAATTATTTAAGTATAAAACTAATCCCGATGGTAGATGAAGAGGTAGCGTGCCGACCGCGATCACATCAACCTTTGATCCATTTCCAACGCGCACCGTCACCTCGTTCTTTGCTAGCTTCCATTTATTCTGCAGTACCTGTTTCGAGTTACAAATATGAGCAATGTAACCAAGATTCAAATACCTGTGCACTACTACGAGTACTAGTGAGAAACACATCAATAACATGTATATCGGATATACCTTTCTTCTTGATGTTGCCGTTCTTCAAATCCGCCAAGTACTTTGGGCAATTCCGCTTCTAGTGACCCTCTCCCTTGCAGTAAAAGCACTCAGTATCAGGCTTAGGTCCAGCCTTGGTCTTCTTCGTCGGTGCGGCAACTTTCTTACCACCCTTCTTGAAGTTTCCCTTTTGCTTAGACTTGCCTTTCTTGAATTTGGTGGTCTTATTGACCATCAACACTTGGTGCTCTTTCTTGATCTCCACTTCTGCAGATTTTAACATGGAGAAGAGTTCTGGCAACTGCTTGTTCATGCTTTGCATATTGTAGTTCATCACAAAGTTCTTGTAACTTGGTGGCAGTGATTGGAGGACACGGTAAATCCCCAAAGCATTAAGAATCAATATACCCAAGCTTTGGAGTTTGTTTGCGTGCCCATACATCTTAAGCACATGATCACTGATGGAGCTGCCCTCTTCCATCTTGTAGTTAAAGAACTTTTCAGAAGCCTCATAACTCTCAACTGCTGCGTGAGTCTCAAATATCAATTTGAGTTCACGGACAATATCATGTGGGTCATGGTTCTCAAACCTTTTCTAAAGATCCGATTCCAAACCATACAAGATAGCACACTGAACTGTGGAGTACTGATTCTTCCGAGCGAGGTAAACATTCTTTACTTCATCGGTAGCATCAGGTATGAGTCACCAATGGTGCATCCAGCACATAGGTCAAATTACCAGCATGGAGGACAATCCTCAAATTTGCGGAACCAATCCGCGAAGTTGCTTCCATTGTTTTTCAACTTTTCTTTCTCTAGGAACGCATTAAAATTGATGGTAGGGGCCGCCATTGATCTACAACATATTTGCAATAGTTTAGACTAAGTTTATGAAAATTGAGTTCTAATTAATAGTTAAATTAATCTAGGTGAACTCCCACTCAAAACAATATCCCTCACATTGTTTTAGTGATCACACGAACCAAATCCACCACATCAAAACCGATCATCACGAGAGTTGATGTAGCTTCAATGGCGAACAATAAACATGTCATCATATCTTCTATATGACTCATGCTTTACCTTTCGGTGATCCGTGTTCCGAGACCATGTCTGTACATGCTAGGCTCGTCAAGATCAAACCTTAGCTTCCGCATGAGCAAATCTGGCTTGCTCACGTTGTATACACTTGCAGAATCTAACACACCCGATCATCACGTGGTGCTTCGAAACAACAAGCTTTAGCAACGGTGCTTACTAAGGATGAACACTTTAAAACTTGAAATTTATGTGCATGAGGGATCATCTTATAATGCTACCGTCGTTAACTAAGAAATACAAGATGCACAAAGGATTAACATCACATGCAATTCATAATATGTGATATGATATGGCCTTTCTTCTTTGTGCTTTCGATCTCCATCTTCAATCACGAACATGGTCTCCATCATCACCGGCATAGCATCAAGGTCAATGGCGCCGCTTCATGGTTGTCGTCCACCAGCTCCAACTATTACAACTACTTTGAATAGACACGTGGGTCTTAACAGAAATTAAAGACAACCATATGGCTCCTGCCGGTTGCCAACTTACAATAAGGAACATTGCATACATCAAATATGATCACAATCATGGCCATATCA
Source organism: Avena longiglumis (assembly GCA_030063025.1). Taxonomy (NCBI): domain Eukaryota; kingdom Viridiplantae; phylum Streptophyta; class Magnoliopsida; order Poales; family Poaceae; genus Avena; species Avena longiglumis. The sequence goes on along the minus strand of CP125974.1, from coordinate 409,885,501 downwards.
CATCACAACACACCCCTGCAAAACAAAGTTAGACGCCTCTAATTTTCTTTGCATATTTTTCGTGGTTTGGGGCTTTCAATAAGTGTCGCTCTAACTTACGAACAAGAACCACAACGTTGATGCTTGAACTATCAAGTGCCCATTGTAAATTGGATCTATACTATAATGGGAGACAGATAGCCGCAAAGCCACTTATGCAATACAAGTTGCATGTTGAGCGTGGAGCAAGTCTCATGAACGATGTCATGTAAGGTTAGCCCGGGCCGCTTCATCCCATCATACTGCAAGATGCAAAGTACACAAGAAGCAATTGATAATAAAAGCACCACCGCCCACAATGACCATTGTGTTCTACTCGTGCAACAGATCTACATATAGACATGGCTCTGATACTACTATAGGGGTTCGTAGCATGAAAAACAAAAAATTTCTACCGCATACAAACAAACAAGCCAAGATCTATCTACTAGATTGTAGCAACGAGTCGATAGAGGAACTCACCCTCGAAGATTCCAAAGCGGTTAACGAGAGCGGATTCTCGTGGGTGATGTAGTCGTACTCTTGCCGATCTCAAGATCGTGTAGACGATCCTTCCGGCGCTGCGTTCCGGCAGCGCTTCCACAGTCGGTCACACGTTCGGTACTCGATGAAGACCTTCCTCTCCCTTGTTCCAGCAGGCAGCGGAGGTTGTAGCACTCTCCTCGTGATTCTGGCAGCACGACGGTGTGGTACCGGAAGTAGAGGGGAGATCTTGCAGGGCTTCGCCTTAAGCCGGAGCGAGTATGGTGGACTATGAGAGAGGCCTTGGCGATATAGGGTTTAGAGGCACCAAGGGAGGAGGCTAGGCCGACGGCTAGGGATTGGGGATATCCCCAACTCGGCGGCTAGGGCAAACCCTAGGGGGCGGCGGCGACTTGGTGAAGGCCGGCGGCTAGGGTTAGGGTTTTGGTGGAGAGAGGTGTAGGCTAGAGGGGCATCCCTGCCCCTCCTTATATAGGAGGGAGGGCGCCGACCAAGGGGAGGGAGTACTCCCCCAAGTCGGCCTCCTTGGCCGGCGGGTGGAGGGAGAGGAACTCCTCCCCAAGTAGGTTTCCTACTCTCCCTCCACCAAACAAAACTGCCGTTTGACTTTTCAAACTAGGATTTGATTTATCCCTTTATTTTGCTCAGCCATGACACCTAGTACATGATGCAACCATTCTACATTGTCTTGACACATTCATGTACCCTTCCCCTCCGGAGTGCCGGACCTTCCGGAACCTTCTAGAACATTCCTGATGAAATCACCGGAATCATTCTCCAACTCCGAAACAGGACTTTCCTTATATGAATCTTATTCTCCGGACCATTCCGGATCTCCTCATGATATCATGGATCCCATCCAAGACTCCTAACAACACTCGGTCTCTTACTCATCATTCCATAACTACTCAACAACATCGAATCCTTAAGTGTGTCTCCCCACGGTTCGTGAATTATGCGGACATGATCGAGACACTTCTCCGAACAATAACCAATAGAGGAATCTGGAAATTCATATGGCTCCCACATATTTCTACGATTACTTTGCGATCGAATGAACCACTTACATACGATACCAATTTCCCTTTGTCTCACGATAGTTTACTTATTCGAGGTTTTGATCGTCGGTATCTCTGCATACCTAGTTCAACCTCGTTACCGATAAGTACTCTTTTCTCGTTCCCGTGATATGTGATCCCTTGTGAGCCAGTCACATGCTTGCAAGCTAATTGGATGACATTCCACCGAGAGGGCCCGGAGTATATCTATCCGTCATATGGATGGACAAATCCCACTTCTTGATCCATGTGTCTCAACCCATACTTTCCAAACACTCAATGCCACCTTTATAGCCACCCAGTTACGGTGTGATGTTTGATGTCATCAAAGCATCCTTCCGGTGATGGTGATAATCATGATCTCATGGTCGAAGGAATTAGGTTACTATGTATCAGAAAGCTTATAGCAATTGAACTATTAAAATGACTTGATCTTTATGCTACGCTTATCTATAGGAGTATGTCCACCATATCATTCTCCTAATGATATGATCTTGTTATTAACAACATCTCAAATGTTCATGATCAAGAAACCATGATCATCTATTAATTAACAAGCTAGTATTATGAAGAGGCTTTACTAGGGACTCTAATTTAGTTTACAAATCACACAAGTATTAATGTTTCTGGTTAATACTGTTATAGCATGAATATAAACATTTATCATAAACACAAATATATAATAATAACTACATTTATTATTGCCTCTAGGGCATATCTCCAACAGGGGGGCCATATGCTCTTTCAATAACTTAACATCATTAGTAACCATCTCAAACCCTAATGTAAAATATAATAACCCTCAAGACTGATTAACTTTAACTAAACACTAGCTTCTTCAAATGTTATTATTTTTGCCACTTCACACAAACAAGTCTATAATAGTTCCTTCAGCTCTTAACAACTCAACCCAAGGACTTTTTATCCCAGTCACCAGATAACAACTAATCATAATCACATTAATTTATCCTTACTTGTATATTTTGGATTGTTAACACTTAAGTTCTGTATCAATGCCATTACTTAGGAAATAAACTTAAAAATAAACCCAATCTTAAAAAAATCTAAGATCAACTCATTATTAATGCCGAGAGTTTCACTTTAGGAATTATAAAATTGCATAGCATTATTTATGCATAATGGCATCTTGCTTCTTTAAACATTAGTCCTTACCGGACCAATGATGTTGATTTCAGATATTGGATCTTCTATTGTATTGAATACCGTGAGTGCATAATCATGCAATCACAAAAGGCAAGTTCACACTTGCTCATGTCCTTTGATTATTTTCTGTAAATTATTTTGTAAATCCAGTGTTGTCATCACCTGCATTTAAAAAAGGTCAGAAAACACTATTTTCGTAATAATATGATTATAGGTTATTTACCATGAGGTAATAACCAACTATGAAAAGTTACGGTGGTAAAGGAACATAATATCTAGGACTTAACAACCAATATCGTCAATGATTCTTGCGGCGTATATAACGCGTTAACCATGATATTTGGAATGGGACAGAGAAGTCAGCTGGATCGGCTTCCTTTCGCATGCCAACGGATGACCGGACCGTTGTTGCAACTCCTCTTGTAGAGGGTTAGCAGGTTATGGGTGGGATCCCTCAACGTCCCACGGCTTCTGATATCTATGAGGGTTGTACACATTAGGCTGATAATGGAAACACGTTTTATCCTAGGCCTGATGTGCAATCCGTCGAGTATGCGGGGTCACGGAGAAGGACAGTGATTGGCTTGGATCTTAGTCTGGGCCTCACACCAAGGAAGTGTGAAAGAGCCTATAACTCGGATGTGCAACAAAGCTAAGATCTCTCATGGGTAAAGCAACGCACTCTGCAGAGTGTAAGAACTGTAACTTGTTACTCCCTGTTTCGGGAAGGAGCTACGAACGCGGCAGGAAAGAAACTCCATAAAAGTTTCGGTAAACCTATGAAGGCTGAGGGACATAGCTTTTCAGAATAAAAGCAACATTTGAAAAAATGTTTTCGAAAACTTGCATTGCCTACGACCTATGGTCTGTGGCTATAGATAGTGCATCAAACACTTCCCTTTAGTGAACTTGCTGAGTATGTTTGTACTCAACGTATCTTTTTAACCCTTGCTAGATTTCGGAGAAACCAATGGCTTCTTAGAAAATAAGTTATTTGAAGAGTTGAAGATATCTAAGGAAGATCAACGGAGTCGAAGACCTTACCGGAAGCTATCGAAGACAAGCTGAAGCGTAGAATATAAATAAAACTCCTAGAATCTAAAACCTACTTTTGTAAAACAATACTATAGTAGTACTTTCAAGCCTTATCCATATACTAACAGTAGTACTTCTAAAGTAAACTCTGAGTGGATCTTTCTGGTTCTTTCTATATAATATTCCTCACTGTTCGAGAAAGTTCTCTAGATCTTTTGTAATATGTTATATGTAATTTAAAGTAATGTCTTGGACCCGCGATGTTTCTGTTGTACCACTCTGAGGGATATAATGCGGATGGAACGGTGTTCCATTAGTGTTATGTCAACGACTATAGTGTACTATATCATGCAGTGGTATGTTGGGTCACCGCAGCCAGCCAGCGAAACTTCACTATATCAGGAAGTGTTTACAAACGCCAGGGATTTCACAGATGCAACTCATCCCAACCGGCGGCTTACAAGAGGTTTATATATCGGTAGAAACCTAGGTCTTCGACGATCCGTACCGTACCACGGGGGTTGTCGCCCCCCGCACCCCCAGGCGTCCCTGTTAGGCACGGAGTGGGCCAACTTTAGACTTGTTACACTTGGCCCAAGCCTCCGGTGACGGCCCTCGCTCCACTCATCAGAAGTTGACATATATTTTGTAAAATTTGGATCAACATATAACAATACCAACAAAAGACGTCTAGATACGTGTATTTTAGAAAAGAGGTAAAATATTTTATATTTTAGAACAGAGGGAATACATAGTATACAGTACTACCATTTCGGCGGAAATGCATTCAGATCATCCATAATTAGAGATATGAATCACACTGCCTAATTTGGTAGGCGCTTACGTTCTCTTTGGAAATAGAATACCACAAAATCGTTTTCAAAAATATTGCAGGCCAAAAGAATGTGGTTTGGTACTTTTTGACTAACCCGCGACCATGTCCATGTCGCCATCAGCTGTATCATTTCTCGCTTCAAGTAAAACCGGAGGTAAGGATGGTTTGAACTTTGAAGATTCGTTCTACTATGGCGTGCTGCCGTTGTATCTACAGGGCATCGGAACGGTACTTTTTGACTAACACAAGACGAAAGCTGCAGTAGCGAACCCTCTTTGCTCTGTCTTCAGGCTCATGGTACTTCAGCTGTTATAAATTAATTAATAAAATTGGCAGCAGGATTTTCCTCAAAGAATAATCCTCTTTGCTCCATTCCTTAATCAAGCATGTGCCTGATCCGAAGAAGCATGCTGTTAGCTTGTACTTCCAGCTTGGCAGTGAGTCAGCGGCGTCTGGCAAGGTCACTTCCTCCTTTTTAATCCTTGGGAACCTCGCCGTTCATTGATCTAGTGTGATATGCTCAAGCGTCGATGCCATGATAGGCGTTTACCGTGCAAGCCAACATGGCAGCTTTCAACATCGGTGTGCAACATGAGTTGCAGAGTCATTTGATTTTGTTTTTATTCTTTATTAGTGATTACCTGTTGTTTTCCAACCAGAGACAGAGATAGACAACGGGTTGATGATAATCTAATTTCTCCGTGCGAGGACAAAAATGGTGACGCAGGAGCTGATCCTAGCAATCAGATGAGAGTGAAACGAAAAGCGCAAATACCCTCAAAATCCTCTTTGATGGCAACCCGCGCAAGATATTGTCGAAACCACCATGGATCGACCATTAATTGACCCGTTAGTTTGAAATCAATCTTGACCACAAAACGCCCACCATGGAGTGTAGTAATATGTTCGATGTTCTCTGGAATATTCCTCTTCTAGAAACTAGTGTGGAGTTGCTTGGAACCTCTCGCACTCGATCGATCGAGCAACCAACACCCAGGTGTATCCCTAATGTAGAATTGATCCGTACCGTTCGCCATATTTCACCTTTTATTGTCACCGAATGCTATTTTATAATTTACTATGTTTCTTGGAAAAAATGAAGAAACAGTTTCCTGTCACAAAAAAAGTGTAATCAGTTTTATGAAAACAAACAAAAGGTTTGGCATTTTCTACTTAATTGAGAAGAAGTTTTGAACAAACGTTGTGGTCGAAACCATGGACTTTAGGAACTCATACCTATTCTTCTCCTATTACATTACTAAATATATTTTTGCAACCACCATACCCCAATTAGCTGCTTCTTCTGACTCATGCATGGTTGGGAAAAAACGTGACACTCATGAGTTGCACGTTTTATATAAGCAAGTCAACATAATATCACTTCCATATATGATTATGGCATCTCCAACGGTTGAGCCGTGAATCGTACACACTAAGTGTTGTATCCGGCTTGGTCTGTCTCTATGTCCCGCGGACAAAAAGCTCTTTGTCCATCTAGTTAATGCCACCACACCCAATAGTCATTTGTGGTCCGCGGTGTTGTCATGAACAGGTGCATGGGAGAGGTGCCATTAATGGCGGCCGATGCGCTTCACACCGCTCGTGTCTCCATTTCCTGTCTGTCTGATGTGCTTCCCATTGCTTTTTCACCTAGCCGACGCGCTTCCCGTCGCTCGTGCCTCAATTCGGTTCCGATTTTGGTATCCGGTTTCAACTTTTTATGCCCACCCCTACATGACATGATAAGCGAGAATTAGAGGGCGAAAAGAAGAATGTTAACTCTGATTTATTGAGAGCCCCTCTCATGGTTGAGAGAACGAAGACCGAACCCGTAGATCTATTGAAGTGCATCGAAGAACCAAAGAGCGATAGACATATGAGCAACTGCAAGATGGCCTTGAGGAGCAACTGTGGCAGCTTCATGCGCCAGTTCATTAATGTATCATCATTTTCGATCATATGTTGTATTTGCATTTAAAACAAAATTATATTTAGAAATGTCATAAGTTTGTGCAGTTAAAACTTAAATGTTTGAATTACTTCATTGTGAAAATGGAGTCTAAATAGTGTTTATATCGACAACCGGCGAGAAATAGCAACAAGAGACTTGGGATTATAAGGTTTCCCATAGTAAAAAGTAGATTCCGGCAAGGACTTGAGAAATTTATGAGAACCTTTTGGTATGTGATTATGGTGAATAAGTTTTAAGAACCATCTATAGTTGCTCCAATATCTCGGCTGTTGAATCCAAGCACCAGATCGACATCCAGCTCGAAGAACGGCCCGAGGTCCCGTTTGAAACGCAAGAATGCAAAACGTAGGAATACAAAAAACACAGGAATTAAGATGTCATATATGCTTAATTCCTACAGGAATCAAAACCTCAAAAAAAAACTTGTCGGGTGTCGTTTGGATGTCACACAGGAAAATCGTGGGAATTGTAGGCACGGTGTTAGCGTCCACTTGGCCAGCCCAACACTCAGCCTATGTTCTGGATGTTCATGCGCTCATAGTCCAACAATAAGAAGAGAGTCCACTCTATCCCAAAAGCCCAAATTAAAGAGAGGAAGAATTCTCTCCCTTATAAGCTGGGTGTGTCCTCCTCCCGTAGGCGAGGTGGGACTAAACCAAGCAGCCTCCACTAGTCAACAGAGGGTCCTAACATCCCATCCTCCCGAGAAGCCTCTCACGAAGGCATGGCGATGCTGCCTCTGATACCAGATGTTAGCATCCACTTGGACAACCCAGCACTCAGCCTACGTTCTGGAAGTTTATGCATACACAGCCCAACAATAAGAAGAGAGCCCATTTCATCCCAAAAGTCTGGACTAAACTTCATGTAGCCTCGCCGGTCAACAGCAGCCTAACATCCCATCCCCCGAGAAGCCCCTCAGGAAGGCATGGCGATCATTAGCTCTGGTACCAGATGTTAGTGTCCACTTGGCCAGCCCAGCACTCAGCCTACGTTCTGGATGTTTATCATGCGCTCACAACCCAACAACAAGAAGAGAGTCCACTCCATCCCAAAAGCCCGGACTGAAGAGAGGAAGGAATTTCTTCCTTATAACCTGGGTGTGGCCTCCTCCATAGGCGAGGTGGGACTAAACCAAGAAGCCTCCACTAGTCAACAGAGGGGTCCTAACATCCCATCCTTTTGAGAAGCCCCTCAGAAAGGCGTGGCGATGATGGCTCTAATACCAGATGTTAGCATCCACTTGGCCAGCTCAGCACTCAACCTATGTTCTGGACGTTCATGCGCTCACAACCCAACAATAAGAAGAGAGTCCACTCCATCCCAAAAGCCCGGACTGAAAGGAGGAAGGAATCTCTCCCTTATAAGCTGGGCGTGGCCTGTTATATGTTGATCCAAATTCTACAAAGTATAGGCCAACTTCTGACGAGTGAAGCGAGACCCGTCGCCGGAGGCTTGGGCTGAGCTGCATGGAGAGCTTGATAAGGAAATATACATGGACCAACCAGAAGGGTTCATAGTGCCTGTTAAAGAGGATTTTGTGTGCAAATTAAAGAAGTCTCTTTATGGCTTAAAGCAATCTCCAAGACAGTGGTATAAAAGGTTTTGATTCATTTATGATGTCACATGGTTTTGAGAGGTCTAAATATGATAGTTGTGTTTATATCAAGTTTGTTGATGGATCGAATATATACTTGCTGCTATATGTTGATGATATGTTAATTGCTGCCAAGAGCATGAAAGAAATCACTACTTTGAAGTCACACCTAAGTAGTGAGTTTGAGATGAAGGATCTTGGTGCTGCTAAGAAGATCATAGGTATAGAGATTACCCGAGATAGAAAATCTGGTTTGTTATTTCTTAGTCAGCAAAGTTATATTAAGAATGTTCTTTTCATCGTTTTAGTATGGATGGTGTCAACTCAGTTAGTACTCGTAGTGCTCCTCATTTTAAATTGTTAGTTTCTCAATGTACTACTACTGATGAAGAGTTTGAGTACATGTCAAAGGTGACATATTCTAGTGCTATTGGTTCTTTGATGTATGTCATGGTTTGTTCTCATCCAGATTTATCATATGCCATGAGTTTGATAAGTAGATACATGGCTAATCCTGATAAAGAACATTGGAAGGCTGTTCAGTGGGTTTTTAGGTACCTTCTTGGCACTTCCAATGCTTGTTTGGAGTTTGGCATGACCGGTGAGGGACTCGTTGGCTATGTGGATTCAGATTTTGCTCCCGATTTGGATAAGGGAAGATCCCTCACACGTTATGTGTTCAATGTTGGTGGTTGTGCTGTTAGCTGGAAGGCTATGTTACAGGCTGTTGTTGCACAATCTACTACTAAGGTTGAATACATGGCTATTGCTGAAGCTTACAAAGAATCTGTTTGGTTGAAAGGTTTGTTTGCTGAGCTTTGTGGAGATGATTGTTGCATTAATTTGTTGTGACATTCAAAGTGCCATATACCTTACAAAAGATCAAATGTTTCACGAGAGAACTAAGCACATTGATGTCAAGTACCATTTTGTTAGAGACATTGTTGCTCAAGGTAAATTAAAGGTTTGCAAGATCAACACTCATGATAATCCTGCTGATATGATGACTAAACCTGTTTCTGTTGCTAAGTTTGAGCTTTTGCTCGAACTTAGTTGGTTTAACTGATTAGCCCAAGTGGCTATTGGCGTCGAAAGTATTTGCTTTGTTTGTTCAGAGAAATGATTGATGTTGATGCTACAAGAATTTTTTTTTGTCTTAAGGTGGAGTTTGTTATATGTTGATCCAAATTCTACAAAATATAGACCAACTTCTGACGAGTGGAGCGAGGCCCGTTGCCGGAGGCTTGGGCCGAGCGTAACGATCGTCGAAGACCTAGGTTTCCACCGATATATAAACCCCTTGTAAGCCACCGGTTGGGATGAGTTGCATCTGTGAAATCCCCGGCGTTTGTAAACACTCCCCGATATAGTGAAGTTTCGCTAGCTGGCGCCCGTGGTTGTTTTCTCTCTTTGTTGGAGAGGTTTTTCCACATTAAATCTGTGTCCCCTTGCTGTATTTTTGTTTTCGTTCTTCGTTAGCTTCTTGTCGCAATTATAAACATGGTCTCTCCCGTAGACGAGGTGAGACTAAACCAAGCAGCCTTCACTAGTCAACAAAGAGGTCCTAACATCCATCTTCCTAAGAAGCCCCTCAGAAAGGCATAACAATGTTGACTCTGATACCAAATGTTAGCATAGGCTGAGTGCTGGACTATCCAAGTAGACGCTAACACACACGAAGATGAATATAAAGTTAGACCTCATGTTAGTTCCAAAGAGGGGCCTGAAAGTATCTCCGGTCAATTTGTTCATCGTCGTCAAGTAGGATAGGAATACATTGAAAATCTTACTACCACGTGAACAAATACTCCCTCCGTTTAAAAATATAAGATTTTTTAGGTTTGTGAATAATGAGATGTATCTAGACATCTTTTAGTATCTAGATTCATTTGAACCTATACACTAAAAGGTGTATAGATACATCTTATTCACAAACCTAAAACGTCTTATATTTTCAAACGGAGGGAGTATAAAGGCATCACCTATGTATAAGGTGAACCTTTGCTATAAGATGGGAGCCACATAGCTTATGTAAATGACTACAATGTATAAGGTCAAGTTGACCATAAGTTGGGACACACATTTCTTATAAAAGTACACATAAGCAAGAGAAGGGAGGAGAGTAAAATAATTATTTATTGCTTGTGGACAACCCATAAACTTGTAGGTTACCCTTATAAAAAATCTTATAAAATAAACCTTCACTATGTATATAGATACCCTTATGGACTACTTTTTGGCTTGTAGATAGTCTTATGGACTACATAGTGGATGACGTAATGTGATAGTTGATTCTTTGTTTAGGGTAGGGCCGGCGGCGCGGCTGCGGTCTGCACACCTTCCCGCGACGGCGACGCGGTTTTTAGAAAAAAACAACAAAAGTTTAAAAGGCCAAACGACAGCAGATAAAAAGGTGAAGTATTAGTACGTGCTACCGCTAGTAGTTCATGTAGGTGCGGCCGAGCCTGGTTTGAGCCGTGGAGCCGAGCCGAGGGGAGACGGGATTCGGCCGCTGGAGGTGGGCCGGGCAGGAGAGACTACGAGGAGACGGGCCCCGCCACGTGGCTGCGTCCAGCGCAGGACTCCTGCGCGTGTGGGCCGTGCGTACCCTTTCCGTGGCACGGTCTCGGTCCACAGTATCATTCTTGATCTTCTGCGGCCAAAGGGATCTTTATACGTACAAAGATCGCGAAAGGAGAAGAATCCAACTTGTAAAGCGGACAAAAAGTAAACAAATCCCTAAAAAAAAAAACTTGTAAAGCGGACGTGTGAGTGACTGCTTCTGCTTGTGCCCCGTCACGAGCTGATCCAGCGGATTTGTCTGTCCACCGCTTTCAGTGAAATTTGTTTGCGGGCTCTCGCGTTCCAACAAGACAACGTCATTACAAATGTTTTTAGCATGGCATATTGCCATGATGTTGATCTTCTTGAAATTAATTTGTAAAACCCGAAGCAGGTAGCGTCGACATGCATGCATACTCGACCATGCTCAGTTCTGTCGTCACTCACTCGTCAACATACTAGTAGATGGATGGATCATCATGAACCATAAAACGACCCCGGCTTTTGCCTTTGCGTGATCGCGTTCCTACATACGCATCGATACACAGCTCCTCGCCGATGGAAAGGCCATCTGGCCTGATACGGATGAGTTACACAATGTTTTTTCTTCCTGAGAGAGACTCGTGGTCAAACACAGATCTTGTGCCAGCTAGCCTTCATGCATAGCGGCTAACTAATTGGAGCAATCAATTAGGTGACAGATCAGTTTTAGCGATGATGTTTGGTCGTCCAGGGCGTATCTGGAGGCGAAAAATTAAGCCCACACACCGGCCACGGCCATGTAGCTCGAGTACATTTGATAGCTAAAACAAATTAGTCCCCTCCGAATAATGTCATATGCATTTAAATTTTAGGAGGTGCTTCAGCGCGTCCTACTTAAACGCACGGTCGGTCGGACCGACCGGTGCGCGCGCGCTAGCTGGTGGAGTCAGGTGACGTCGATCTCCTGTTGTTCCTTCTGCTTCCTAGCTGTTCTCCATCCGCTATATGTTTCTGTCCCGTTCCGCGCACTGGATCGGTACACACAGACACCAAGGGTTTTACAGGCGTCTTTTACTATATAAGATATTATATATTTGTAAAGTAAATTTATCTAAACTTATTTCAGTGTATAGGTTTATTCCAGAGTGAGTTTACACACTAAAAAAGTTTAGATATATTTTTATTACAAATTTAAAATATTTTAAAACAAAAGGAGTATATATAGGTAACTTGTTTTGTTCCGAGCCTTTTTTTTTTAAATGGGAGCGAAGTCCTGACCTCTGCATTAAACGATGTACACAACATTTATTTATTATATTATTAGAGCAACAATTTTTTGTTCCGAGCTTAAATATACAAAGCATAAATGTGTTTCAGAAAAAGGAGTACTACCGAGCATGGCAACGAGGCCTGGAAGCGGCACTGACTAGTCTGACTATACTGACGATCGGGTACTGTGGTGGTTGGCGAGCCCCTGTCATGGTTCGCGAGAAACCGGACATTCATATGGCGGTGCATGTTTCCTCTTCTGTTTTCCGAGATACTCCATTTTTTTTTCTCCCCGTCGTCCCTGCGATCCTATTCTTACCCTGTTTGCAATTACGTTGCCAGGTTCGTGTGTATGGTCCATGAACATCCACGTGAACGGACGGTTGTGATATGTACCTCCGTCGATGGATGGCACACTACTGCTGGTGCTGGACCGTACATACGTGGTGTCTCCAATTTTCCCCACAAGTCATGATTATTGTTGATTTCTCCATCAAACTGTCTGGCTCGGTGTCGCCGGTGACACTGCTATCTTCTGTCCATCAAATTGTGCCAGTTAAGAAAAAAAAATCTCCAGACTCCACACCAACATAACATAGACACTCTAGGCCACTCGCATGGGCGAAGTAGACGCGCAGTTTTAATAGTACTACCACAGTACTTCAGTATGGGGCTCGATCGATCCGTACCCAGGGGCCGGAGACAGTACTGTTCCACTAACATGTCAGCTACTCCGTGTCTCTGTGGCGCCATGGTTGGGTTTGGTTCACGTGGTCCTGGCCTCCGATCGAGGAAGTTGGCAGGCAGCACCGCTCGATCTGGTACATACCGTGCCCGCTCGCATGTGACTCGCGCCAGGCCGCCAGGTAATGATATATGAACTATGGAGTGCATGTCACGTATCGGCTGTCTGTACATACTAGTATCACGCATGCATCGATCGCACTGCCCCCCATGAGCGAGTGGGTGTAGTGTAGCAGACGTCGTTAGCGAATTTTGGCTCCTTGTGCGTGCGTGAGACCAGCTCGGGAAATGGAACGAGCGTCTGCCTACCGCATTCTTCTCCCTGCTAACCGCCAAGACAGGGGCGATCATGGCATTGCATAGCAAAGATTAGCAGCGCTGCACTTCATCAGTGGGTAACATATATGCATGGGATGGCAGTGGATGTAGAATCGCTGAATTGTTATTGAATTATCTCATAAGATTACAAAGTGTTTATACATGCAAGCCACGGACGACCGGCCCAAACTCTGACTTGGGTACGGGGACGTACTCTAGTCTAACATCTCGTCAACGTGAAGTTTAACAACGAGTTAAGACTGAATCGAATATCAGAGAATGGCGAGGTAGCAAGTCCCTTGATAAAAATATCCGCAAACTACATAGAAGTCGGAACATGGAGCACTCGAACTTGCCCCAATACAACCTTGTCGCGAACAAAATGAATAGCAATTTCAATGTGCTTGGTCCTGTGATACTGAATTGGATTGCTTGACAAATAGTTGTAATGTTATCACAATAGATAATAGGGACCTGCTGAATGGGACGATGCAATTCTGACCCGATACTTTGCTTCAGCCGACGACCGAGAGACTGTAACCTGTCTTTTAGAGGACCAGAAAGTTAAATTCCAAGGAAAACACAAAAACCAGACGTGGATCGATGAGTATCCGGGCAACCGTCATAGTCTGCATCGGAATAAGCTATCGATGAAGTGGGAGGTGAAGACCATGATATAAAGTGCCTTTGGGGTAACGAAAAATGCCTTTGACATGATTGTAATGGGGAATGCGTGCTTGTTGGACAACAAAGGAAATTTCTGGACGTGTGAGAGTGAGATACTTGCAGAGCACTTGTTAAGCTGTGATATAAACTAGAATTAGAAAAAGGTTCACCTTCATAGGAAAGTTTGGAAATGGTGTCGACAAGGGTTCGGGAGGGCTCGCAATCAAGCATACCAGCTCGAGATAAAAGGTCTAATATATATTGGTATTGGGAAAAAAGAGACCATGGGAATCACGAAGACCAAGATCAGTCATGGAGAATTCTGTGTGGAGAAGAGAAATGATGTGATTAAGAAAGCTCTGGGAGGAAGCAGTGAGAACAATGTCATCGACATAAAGAAGGAGATAGGAGATATGAGAGTCTTTGTGGTAGACAAAAAGATAGGTACCAGAGAGGGAGGGAGTAAATCTTAGTGTTTGAATGAAGGTTGAGAATCGCTGGAACCAGGCGTGTGTTGCTTGTTTTAAGCCATATAGGGAATTTTGGAGAAGACGTTATTTGGAGAAGAGGAATTTTCAAAACCGAGAGGTTGTTAGCAGTATATGGTTTCTTGCAAGGAACCATGGAGAAAGGCATTTTTAACATCTAATTGGTGAATAGGCTAGGAAGAAGAGATGACAATGCTAAAAACCATACAAATGGTGATGGGTTTGACTACAGGAGAAAATGTTTATCGTAGTCTATGCCATGCTGCTGAGAATATCCACGACAGACCCAACAAGCTTTGTAGCGAGAGAGGGATCCATCGGAGTGAAATTTGTGACGGAAGACCCACTTCCCGAAGAAAATATCAGCACCAGGTGGTCGAGGAACAAGCTGCCAAGTGTGATTATCAAGAAGTGCATTGAATTCATCCTTCATGGAAGCTGTCTAGTCAAGAAGAGCATCTTTGCATGAGTTTGGAAGGGGAAGTAGTGGTAGTGGTGTGGAGATTAAGGCGGCGGCAGGGGGTAGGTAGGCGAAAACCAGACTTTGCATGAGTATGCAAGACGTGGTCGTTGGTGGGTCTGTTGTGGGAACAACTCGTGGAGGAAATGTGGATGGAGAGGACACGGAAGAAGATGAAACAACGACATGTTCTGCCACGACAGGATTTTGAGGTGCATCGGCTACCGCGGCGGAGCTAGGAGCAGGATCAGATGGTGCGGCTGAGCGGGCTGTCGCGGCAGATGTTTGGCTAGTTTTGGTTGCCGCGGCAGGGGATGACAGAGAAGTTTCTGCCATGGCATGGTTTTGGCGAATGAGGGTGGAAAGAATGTGATTGTTGGTGATTGAGAAGGGGAAGATGATGGAGAGGGTAGGGTGGTGTTTGTAGAGGACCGGTCAGCAAAAGGAAAAATATGTTCTATGAATGTAACATGGTGAGAGATGTGGATGCGACCAGAGAGCAAATAAAGGAAACGATAACCTTTATCCTTGTCGGAATAACCTAGGAAAACACAGGGAAGGGATCGTGGTGCTAGTTTGTTGGGGGAGGTGGCGTACAGATTAGGAAAGCAGAGGCAACCGAAAACACGAAGTTTAGGGTAATTTGGATGGGAAAGGAAAAGAGAGAAATGTTGAGAAGATACGTGGAGGTGCGAAGAGCTTAAGTCCAAAAGCGGGGAGGCATGGAGGAGTGAATAAGGAGGCTTCAGACTATGTCATTTAAAGTAGAAGAGAACGTTCAGTCTTGCCGTTCTGAGGAGAGGTATAGGAACCAAAAAACCGAGGGAGAATGCTATGATGCAGAATGAAATTGCGATTTTTAAAATTGTCGAATAATGTGAAGAAGAAAATGGGTGGAGACATATCGTTGCAAAATTAGAAAAATAGTATGAACATCAGATTTGTTGCAAAGGGGAAAAGTCCAGAAAAAATGAGAATCATCGAGTATGACTAGATAGTATTGAAAGACAGAGACACTAACATGGGGTGATGTCCATAAATCATAATATATTAATTCAAAAGCAAAAGTACTGATAGAACTTGATGAACTAAAAGGAAGACGGACATGTCTTCCTGTTTGACACGACTCACAAACTAAAGGATCATGACGATCATTATTATAGGGGATAGAAAATTCACTAATAAGCGATGACAAGACTTTATTATTTGGATGTCTGAGATGGTCATGCGAAAGATCGACAGAAGACAACATGGAGGATGGTGTTGGGGCGGCATGGGCTCCTTGAACAAATATGGATCACCGAAACTATTGAAGCGTGCGATCTCCACCTTGGTCAGGTAATCATTCATAGATAAGCCAAAGGGATCAAACTCAACAAATAAAAAATATCGTATGTGAATTTGCGAACGGAAATAAAATTCTTGATAAGGGCAGGTGCAATGAGAACATCTCAAAGAAGGAGTGGTGTTGTTGGAGAAGGTAATTGAGTGTGGTCGGTGCAAGAGATGGGTACAGTGGAACCGATGCCGAGTATGATGGAGGAAAAAGGGGAGGAAGTAAAGGATGAAAGCATACTACTCGAGTTAGACATATGACTAGAAGCACCAAAATCGAAAATCTAGTCCGCGCCTAAGTTTCCTTGAGCGGCAAAGTGATTCATGGCCTGCAAAAAGGCGGCTTGGTCCCAATTCGGCTTTGGAGTGTGCAGGAGCGATGGTGCAAGCACAGGTGCTGACATAGTTGGTAGAGCAGGAAGCTGGTACTGCATGTAGCTGCCAATTGCGGGTGTTGTAGCGGAGTGCTATTGGGGTAGTAGGTTGAGGTAGTATGGTAAGCCTGCATAGGTGGGCGCGATATGAGAAGACCCCGGGAGCCGGTGTGAGGACGCATGTCCAGCGTCCAATGGATAGAGTAGGAGGGCGACGCGCCGAATGAAGATGGAGACATCTAAGGCATCGGCTAGGTGAGGGCTCAGATATGTAGAGCTCGTTGGGAACCCCAAGAGGAAGGTATGATGAGCACAGCAACAAGTTTCCCTCAGTTATGAAACCAAGGTTATCGAACCAGTAGGAGTAAGGAAACAACTCCAAGGTGTTTCTAGCAACTTGGAACCTGCATAACACAACCATGGTACTTTGCTCCAACTTACAGTGAGGTTGTCAATCTCACCGGTTTGCTGAAAACAAAGCATTAAACGTATAGTGTGGAAGATAGTAATTGCCTGTAGTAATTGCAGAAAGTAAAACAGTAAATGGTAAACAGTAGATGGTATATCAATGGTAAAGAATGTACTAGGGTCCATAGTTCACTAGAATTGTTCTCTATAAGATAAATAACATGCTGGGTGAACGAATTATAGCCGGGCAATTGACAGATTGAAAATGCATAACAATGCATATACTAGACATCTTGATCTTTATGATATTTGTTTGGGCATTCTAACATGATATATAGACCGTAATCCAACTGCATCTATGACTAATAATCTACCTTCATGTTATCATCTGAACCCCTTCTAGTATTAAGTTGCAAGCAACAGATAATTGCATTAAACAAAGTGTGTAAAGTAAACAATATAATTTCCCTTGGACAAAGGATTGTTATTTTCTCCTTAGTAGCAACAACATATATAAAACCTTAGAGATTTCTGTCACTTCCCCAAATTATTAGAGGCATGAACCTACTATCGAGCATAAATACTCCCTCTTGGAGTTACAAGTATCTACTTGGCCAAAATATCTACTAGCAACGGAGAGCATGCAAGATCACAAATAACATAGACATGATAGAATCAATAATCAATCTGACATAGTACTTAATATCCATCGGATCCCTGCAAACACAACATGTAGCATTACAAATCGATGATCTTGATCATGAATGAAGCTCACAAGATCTAAACATGATAGCACAAAGGAGGAGAAACGACCATCTAGCTATTGTATGGACCCGTAGTCCAAGGGTGAACTACTCACGCATCACTCCGGAGGCTGGCATGGTGATGAGAAGGCCTCCGGGATGATCTGTCCCCTCTGGCAGGGTGTCAGGAAGAGCTTCAGATCCCCTAATATAGGGACGATGGTGGAGGCTATGGACTCTTTCGTGGATTTCTGATCGGCTCCTTAGGGTTTCTGCCTCGGAGTGTTTATATAGGCGAAGGAGCGAGGTCGGTGGATGCCCGGGGGCCCACACCATAGGGCGGCGCGCCCTAGGGGGGACCCGTGCCGACCCTAGGTGTGGCCGCCTCGTGGCTCCTCTTTGTCTCCCCTTTGGCTCTCTGTGTCATGTCTGGTAAAATATTAACTTTGGATTTTGTTTCGTCCAATTCCAAGAATATTTCCTTACTAGCTTTTATGAAACCAAAAACAGCAGAAAAAAGGCAACTGGCACTACGACATCTTGTTAATAGGTTAGTTCCAGAAAATGTATAAAAATGCCTCAAAGTGTAGACAAAACATAAGAAAGTTGATATAAAACAAGTATGGAGCATCAAAAATTATAGATATGTTTATGATGTATCACCAGGCGTGGACCATCCCTGTCCAGACATATTGAGAGGGGCGCCAACTTGGAGGCACAGGCGGCGGGATGGTGCTGGAGGAGGGTGTGGTCGCTGTTGTAGGGTGGGGCGGTCGATATGTAGGGTTTTTGCCGCGGTAATTCGGGCTAGGCCGCTGATGAGTGCATATTTCCATCATGTTTTAGATTATTATTTTGCATTGTAGTGATAGGATCTTGGTATTTTATGGATTTCGCATGCATTTTTTATGTTTATTTTCACCAAGATTAGATCAGATGATGGATACGATGGACACAATTCTTGGACTAGTTATATTGGAGTAAAAAGGAGCCAAAACTACATAGATTGCTTTTTTTTGGAAATATTAATAACACCAGAATAAAACACGAAGCAATTGGAGGGTATAGAAGGGTTAACGGCCAACTATACTGCAGGAGGAAATATTCCGGCCCTATACTTCCCGTCGTATAGTTGGCGCCGACACCGCCTCCTCAAATAGTTTCACCCCATGCAACTGGATGGGAGAGACGACATACAAAAGACCCAGAAATCACCGAAACCTAACCTCTGGAAGGCATCTGGACGGGGAACTCAGCCACCAGGGATCCATATTCGCCCTGCGCAGATCCAAGAGGCTAAGGAATCGATCTTCCTCATCAACCGCTGCATCACCACCATATCCATCTACATCTTGTCTAGATCTTGTTGTAATTTTAGTACTCGTTGTGGATTTATACAAGTACTATTTATCTATGATAGATTCCATTACTTTTGCCATGATGTTGATTGCCTCCATGTCCGAGTGGATCATTAGTTCTTGGGGAGATGGAGAAACCCTAGCATGAGATTGAAATAAGATAAAGTTTATTATGATATTGTAACATCCCAACATTTAGGACTAAACGAAGGGTAGATTTAGGATTTTGTGCATCTGCATGCATGCATTTGAAAATCCGGGTAAAATTTTCACCAAATTAAAAGGCTAGAGTGATAGAATTCTCACTCTGATGAATTAGGATTAGTGTCATCCAAGGGGGGAGTGTGATGAATTTTGACATGACCTCTGTTGATTTGTTGAATTATGAGGGGAGCAATTAGAATTATAAATAATTATACACAATAAGACAAATACAAGTGCTATCAACAAAAGTATAAAGATTCTTTAGACCAACATTGCATTGTTCTTTCATAATAAAAGAATAAAGAAAATATTATAAAAATAATAATTAAATGAATAAAGAAAATGGAAAATGAATTACATTAATGAAACAAATAGAAGAGTTCTTTATTAAAAGAATATATGTATATTACATTATCCTTTTATAACAAAGGAATAGAAATAAATGATTACAACAAGGATATAACAGAATTATTTATAAAAAAAGAATACATGAAGTATTGCATTATTCTTTTACAATAAAAGAATAAGCATAAAGTACAATATAGTAAATAAAAAAAGAAATCGTATAGATTAATGGAAATCAAAGAAATACAAATAAGAAGAAATCTTTATTTAATAATACAAAGATTTAATCAATACAAGTAAATTCAAAGTCATTACATAGATGAATAACTACAAATAAAGAAAAAGAAAAGCTTTAATAAAATATAGAAGTGTTACATTGTTATTACAATAAAAATAAGAAGATTACAATAGATAAAAACCTAAGTTAGAATTCCTATCTACTTGACCTCCTGTATTCTTTCTTAGTACCTGCACACAAATACTAAACAGATAAGAAAGGGATTAGCGGTTAGTATTAATACTCTCAGTAGTAAAAGTGAGATGCACTGTTTTGTCACATCATTGAGCATATTTAAATAGGGGCAAGTTTCACCAAAAGAATATCTGTTCTTATCAAAATGTTTTGCCTCAAAACAACCTCATTGACAGTGGACAAAAGGGGCAAGTTTCACCTTGAGAGAATAGTAAAGGAATTCATTCCATTTGTCAACACAAATAAAGCCAAACTTGAGATAATAGCAACCAGCCGAGCTGATCCATCCCAATAAATATCCTTCTATTGAAACTTGAACCCTAGGGGTCCCACTTGACAGCAACACAGTCACAACATGCAAGTAATGTGTTGTCAACACAAGAAGCATTCACAATGGAGCATAAAAGGGAGAGCACAACCGTAGCACTCACCAGTAACACTAGTTAGCACATCAACCATCTTCTTACTCCCTTTCTGTTTATCACACTCAAGAACAGACTATTCTCATCACACCACAAGACCACCCAGATCACTACCACATCCCTAACTCTGGTTGCTCAGTGGAGCCATCCAAGAGCTAGGACAAGAGGGAGATCAAGATCAGCAACAACTTGGGGAGAAGCAGGCTATTAGTAGCAGATAAGTTACATAAATTCAAATAGATCAAGATCTACAACAGGACATAAGCCACTCACAACCAGTAGGTAAAAGCATCAGAACTATCCACTAGATCATGCAGTATCTGTTCTTATATCTTGCATACAGATCTAGGAATACAAGGGAAATAATATACACCAACCAGTTTCATCTACCCTTCAACTAGATTTCTATCTAGGAGGATTTGATGGGGAAATTCTCTCAAAATTGCATAACATGTCATACAAGGTTCATCATAGAGAATTAGAAGTCACTAAGTAAAATTTGTTCTTATTAAAGAATACACCTCAGACCTAAGCATCATAGGAAGGAACTGAAATCTATCTTTTTGCATATCTCCTCATTTAAAGAAATGATGATCTTAATGAACACGGCCATATTATCCTACTCTACAAAGCAGGTTGACCATAATAACCACACCATATCTGCTCTCAACAACTATGAAGGCATGGAAATAGATGGTAGTAAAATGATCCTCAGAATCACATACAAATGGTATGCAAATTCATCATAGGGTATATCTGTTAGACCACAGTAGTTGGTCTACAATATTAGAAGCCAATAGGAAACAATTACACCAGCAACATTTATTCTTACCAAGAGTTAATTCCTCAGCCTTTTGCATTAGTGGCTACAAAATTTCAGATCATTAACCACTTACAAGTCATCTCAAATAAATGGTTCCATTTCCATTTATACAAGTACTAGAGTGCAGCATACCATGCTAGTTAGATAACCACTATGCACACTCAAATTTGAGGCACCACAGTGACATCTACACTAACAAAAGCCACTACCTTATCTTTCTATATCATTTCCCTAGTATAAATAACTAGGAATCATTTGAATTTTCCATTTTCATGTTGATAGAGACATATTATAAACAAATCTGAATACAAAGATCTAGTAAAACATAGACAAAATCTCAAATACCAGCCAAACTGTTTATACAGTTCATATCTATGTTCCCAAATTATTACCTTAAATAATTGTCCTAGGAATCATCAAGTACATCACTGAAGCAAAGCTTCAGTTAAGCTAAAATCCATCTCTTATATTAATCAAAGCTATAACCACCAATAACAATCATTTCCCTAAGTCAACAACTTAGG
Source organism: Avena longiglumis (assembly GCA_030063025.1). Taxonomy (NCBI): domain Eukaryota; kingdom Viridiplantae; phylum Streptophyta; class Magnoliopsida; order Poales; family Poaceae; genus Avena; species Avena longiglumis. Next base: position 409,863,821 of record CP125974.1, on the reverse strand, counting down.
AATCATTTTGATCCCAATATCACCATATCCCCTTTTCATTCAAAATCGTAAGTAATGAATCAAGCCACTAGACTATTGCTATTCAAATTCAACACAATATGAAACCATCCACTAACATATGCTAGGGATGAATATTCATCCAAACTGAAGCATGGCACTTAGAAGCATCTCACTTATCTTAGGAAAATCTTGAGAATATCAATAACAACTTCGCTGAACCATCACCACTACATGTCTGCACCAAACACCATATAATTACTCACGGATCACCAAGCGGTTCATCGACTCGAAGGACGGTCACAATAAAACTCACAGGGGGTGCCAAGCACCTGGAGCGGAGGCGTGACGAAGCCTAGACGCAGCGCAGCAGCGAGATTGAGGTGATGACGTCACTGCCGTCCCGTCGGCAGCAGCACTAGCAGACCATCTATGCAACATCAACCATAGAAATCAAACCAGAGCAGCGAGTCGTAGACACTGGGGTTGCAATAAACTTGCCATCCCGCCAGCATCAAGAAATTGGTGAAGTCTAGAAGGAGGAAGTAGAAGCACCAAAAGAACCAGGAGGGGCCGATAGCGGCGGGATCGAGAAGAAGCTCGAAGGGGCCGACAAGGTAGAGCGGTCCTAGTAGAGGAACTCTTAGCCGTCAGGGAAGAACAGCCGGGGGGTGCTGTACCACGCCGGCCGACCCAAGTCGCATAGCTAGGGTTTCACAAAGGCATGCACAGGTGGGAATAGAGCAACCTCAAAGCATAGAGAAATAGAAAGGGAAGACCGAGAGGAGGTTGGATAGCGAGCGACGGAGCTAGATGTGGCTGGCGAGGGCCATGGGAGCAGGCGGCGGCGCCGACGGCACTGGAGTCGAATGGAAGAAGATGGGGAATTGCCTCTGTATTCTCGTGAGAGAGAAGGAGTGGGTCTGGATCATGTTGACCCCGAGCCAGACCTGGCTGGGCCGGACTGGGCCGGTCTTATTACCAATCCAACAGGTCCTAATAAAAAATGATAATAATAATTTAAGCAAAAGCTAAATAAGGAAATAACCAAGATACCCCTGTACACTATTTTATTTCTAGAAAAATGTAGAAAAATCCTAAAAATATATTTAATACATCTAAATGTTTATTAAAATCATATCTACCTAAGAAAACTATAATAATACTTATTTTAGTTTAATAAAATACAAATAAATATTAACACCCTTAATTATCTAAATGAAATTTAATAAATTTAGAAAAATTCCTAAAAATAAATAAAAAACACTTTCATGCATAAAAATAAATCTCTTAACTAATAAAAATACTAACTTCAAATTTTTTACAAATAAAACTTAAAACAAATATTTAAAGACATTCAATAGTTGAGAAATTTATAAGAAAACAAGATAATACCTAAAAATAAATTAAAATTCAATTTCAAGGTTTTAAGTAAGAATAGTTAATAAAATAATACTAAATGTATTATTCCAAAAACATTTTAAAATCCTCAGATCATTTTATCTTAAATTATTTAAGTTATTAAAATGAGATAACTTCTTTGTTAATTATTTAACATTATTTCCTAAGTAAGAAATAATCATCATTAAAAGCACAATCTTTTAACTCTAAACAGTCTAAACCCATAATTATAATTTAAAAATACTATCCAAATATAAACAATCAATTTTATAATATTCTTTTAAAAAATTAACCAACTATAAGTCCAAGATTTACAAAGTTAGTTTTGCAAATCATTAATTTAAAATTAGAAGTAAATGATCTCAATTCATGTATAATTATATTTAACAAACTTGGTATTCAATAATTATATGATAAAAGGAATTCACCTATTTTCTTTATATAAGAAAATCTTATAGTATAATCTATAAATATTAAATATGCTATCTTTAAGTCTTTAAGACTAAGTTTCATCATGCTTAAGTAAAACCCTAATTGTTGTTAATGCCATAAATATTATATCCCAAGTCCAATTATATCTTTATATTTAACTTTGGTCTGATATATCGTAAGCAAGATATATAATGGCTCAAGATCATTTAAACCTTATCATAAACCATAACTTTAATCTTATTAATCTTCAAAGTTGAATAATTTAACATAAAGAATATTTTCTTCAAATGTTATTCTTTTTGCCACTTCCAAAAGAAACACTATACCATTTCTTTTAAGCCATAACAAAATTAAAACATAAACCTTGTAATGATTACATGATATCACCCAATCTTAGAACTGTATTACGATTGTACATTACTTTCATGTCTTATATGTTATCGAAAAAAACCTTACAACTACACTCCTTTATGAAGTAAACTTAAAGATAACTCACATCATACACAAATCATCTAAATCCAACTCACATGTAATGATGGGGAATTACTTAAGGTTTACAAATGCATCCCATTACTTATGCATAGCAACATATTGCTTCTTTAAACATTGTCTTTACCGGGCAATGATGGTATTCTCGTAGAACCCAAAGTCCAGGGTCAAGTCGAGACATTCGACTACAATACTCCGCTATATCAAGGCAAGTTCACACTTGCTCATGTCCTTTGAATATTTTTAGTAAAGTATTTTGCAAATCCAGTGTTGTCATCACCTGCATTTCAAAAAGATCAGAAAACACTATTTTCATAATAATATGATTATAGGTTACTTACCATGAGGTAATAACCTACTATGGAAGTTCCGGTGGTAAAGGAACATAATACCTAGGACTTAATGTAACATCCCTAAATTCATATTCCAAAACTCATGCATATCATCCTTGCATTCATCATCATTTAGAGATTTTCTCAAAAATCATTTCAGAAAAACAGAAGCTTTTGATGTTATGATTTTATGTGGACAGATTTAATTCAAAAGACCTACACCATTTGAAACTTGAATGTTTAGGAACTTGTTTGCTTGCCCCATTGTTGGAAAAGTTTAGGAGAGAAGGGTTAACCAAAGTTTCAAATTTAGAAAGAAATTCAAAATCCCTTTTCCAAACATTTTCAAAACAGATGCAAAGCCTCTGTTGTTTGAAATCCAAGTTTGACCAAGCCCTTACAGAATAACCACATGGTTAAATAACAGATTTTAGAAACCACAGTACCCTGCAAAAATCCCCAGAATTGTTTGAATTCAAAAAGGATTTGAATTCATACCTAAATCATTCCTGAAAACCAAATTAGAAAAAGAAAAAGAAATAAACAAAAGAAAAAGGCCGCGCGCCAGGTTTCTGGCCCAGCAAAGGATCGAGCCCAACTAGCCCACCCGGGAGTTCCCTTTTCTTTTCTCACGCCACAAGACGCACGTTCGATCACAGCGACCATACCCCACCACCACTGCACCTTTCACCGACGGGCCCTGTCCACGCTGTCGTCGTCTTCCCCAAACCACGCCCGCGACCACGTCACAGCTGTCACTGCCGGTAATGGCGCGGCTTAATTGGGCATTAAAACGGGCGTTCGCCGAGGCACCTATATAAGATCCCCACCTCCCCACGATCATTTTCCCCGTCGATTCTACCTTCACGCCACCAGCTGCCCACGACTCACCCAACACCGCCACAGCATGAGCTTGCTCCGTGAGCGATTGAGTGAGACCCGACGCCTTCCTCCCGATTCATTCGAGCCGCCGCAATCCTTGCGCACATCCCGACCCACCAGTTCATCTGTATTGCCCAGTCGCCGTTCCGCCGACACCGCAAGCACCCGACGACCACCTCAACTCCGGCGATCAAAATCCGTAAGTTCTATGCGCCCCTTCACTTCTGACTCACACTAGATTGTTCGCCTCGGTCTTGCGCATCTTCTAAACCCCCTGGCTTGTGTTAGGGCGACGCAGAACCTCGGCAACTACTCCGACAGCAACCACCCGACGCCGTCCGTAACTCCGACGAGCAATCCTCGCTGGATAAGACGTCCCTCCAAACCGATTACCACGTCGAGCTAAAGACGCGTCTTGGCGAATCTGGTAAGCACCTTCCTGCTTCGGAGCGATGTGAAACGCCGCCGTAGTCGACGCCATTCGCTAACGCCGAAGCGCCAGATTGTGGCTTGATGGTTTGGTCCGTTGGATCCGCATCGTAGGGCTAGGATAGATCTTGATCGAAGAGGCAGCAGCATCCGAGCCGCCAGATCCCACTTTGATCGTGCGGTCCACTGAGCGATCCAACCGAATCGGTACGCTCCAGTGAGGCTGCGACACGTGGCTAGGTTGAATTCAAAAACAGAATTTAAAACCTGATTTAGATCCAAACTTCAAACTGCTATAACTTTTGAATGCCACGTTAGAATTTTACAAACTTTATATCGTTGGATTCAGTGAAACAAAACCTTTCTGAATATCCAATTTGTTTAACAAATAGTAACCATTAAAATGACTTTATTTGTGGAATCATGTTTAAAGCTATTTTGAGTATAGATTTGTTTTGGTAATTGGTTTTAATGTTAAATAAGTTTGTTTTGGCAAATTTTGTGTCCTGTTATGTTTCAGTATCATGCACATGCTTGGTAGACTTTCAAAAATTACCACTTAGTAAATTCTTGCATACATGCATTCATATTATTTTTGATTGTATAAAATTGTGTGTAATTGTATGCTACAATTGTGTGTAGATTTTGCTAGTGATTGTGATTGTGAAGAGTGCTACTCTCCCCACTACCAAGGCAAGTGATATTTTCATGAATATTTCTACCCTATGTTTTGTACTAGCATTAGATATTTTGCTAAGTCTTGCATGCTAGTTTTGCCTAAAGCTAAGTTGGGAAATCCTAAGTAGTGTAGAATTGTAGAATTGCTAAGGAATTTTCCTAAGTTAAGTTATCTTACCATGCTTAGCCTAGCTTTTAGCAAACAAGGGATGGTGAAAATCTATACATACTATGATGAAAATATTTCTAAGTCATGAGACTTATGCTTTCCTAATAAAACAACTAAGTCAAATGAACCTCCTGGGTGGAATGGAAGGATTGGGTTATGTTGAGTGGTTACACAAGGCCATGGACTTGGGTTGTGTATCTCACTTGTGGTATGCCACCCAGGCACAAAGGGATTTGGAGGCCAAGTGTTGAGAAAGCTTACAGTGCAACCACTTGGCAATATGGGCTCTGCCTTGATCATATAGGTTGCTAGAACTTAGTCACTTGGACAGTTGGTGGTAGATGGGTTGATAGGTTGGAACGCTTCCATTTGACTAAGGAAAGGCTTCTGAAAGGTCCTGTCTTGGGAAACCAAGTCTGGTGGGGAAAGTGCACTACCTCTGCAGATGGAAAACCTAAGTACTTAGCCTAGTCCAAGGCAATGGACAATTTGAGCATCAAGACATGGAAGCTACAAGAATCTCATCACTCCAACTTCTAAGTAAAATTTGTGGGTGAACAAGGGTGAAGGACCCCAATGTCTATTGGTGGTTTCTTGGGAATGTTTTGACAAAGAAAAACTTAGTGATTTCAACTAATAGGTAAAACCTGTTTTCAAGCAAAGCAAGCCAAGCTACACTTAGCCAAAATGCATATAGTAATATAGTCCACTTAAAATATACTAAGGTATCACTTTCCAATACTATTCCAAATTATTGACCCTCTGTGGCTGTAACTTGTGATGTTGCAGGTTACTCCGATGATGAGTAGGAGTCATGAGTCTACACTCAACATGCTTGCCTGTGGCACAGGAAGATAAAGACTTATGTTTATTTACTTATTCCTTAAACTCTTGTATTAGGCCTTTGGCCCTGAGTTGTAAAATACTATTTTTTATCTCTGGAATGAATGTAATAAACGACCTTTGTATATGTGTACTTCATCTTAAACTGTGGATGCTAGCATTGATCCAGTGACTAGCATTGCAATCACAGGGATCCTTTCCTTTATAAAGGAGGGGTCTAACACTTAACAACCAATGTCGCCAGTGATTCTTGCGCCGTATATTACGTGTTAACCATGAGATTTGGAATGGGACAGAGAAGTCAGCTGGATCAGCTCCCTTTCACATGCATTGGACACTGTTCTGGGCATTTGTAAGTTGCAGATTATGGGTATAGCCGTTTTATACCGAGAAAGTCTACCGTGGATCTGGGCTTACAAAAGACAGATTTCTAGTGTTAATGGTTGTTGTGTGTATCCAACTAAGGTATAGCCGTTTTATACGGGGAAAAGTCTACCTTGAGTTTGGGCATACAACAATTGCGGTGTATGTGGGGTCGAGGAGAAGGACAGTGATTGGCTTGGATCTTAGTCTGGGCCTCATACCAAGGAAGTGTGAATGGGAATGCGCGCCCGGATGTGCAACAAAGCTAAGATCTCTCATGGGTAAAGTGACGCACCTCTGCAGAGTGTAAAAACTGTAACTTGTTACTCTCTGTTTCGGGAAGGAGCTACGAACGCGGCGGGAAAGGAACTCCATGAAAGTTCTGGTAAACCCGTGAAGGCTGACGGATATAGCTTTTCAGAATAAAAGCAACCTTTGAATAAATGCTTACAAAAACTTGCATTGCCTACGACCTATGGTCTGTGGCTGTAAATATAGTGCATCAAACACTCCTTTTAGTGAACTTGCTGAGTACGCTCGTACTCAACGTATCTTCTTAACCCTTGCTAGATTCTGAAGCCAATAACGGTCAGGAAGAGGAAATACTATATCCAATTGAAGACAAAGAAGAATTCCTCTATGAAGAACCAGAAGTATCCGAAAGCATCGAAGGGAACAATTATGAAAACATCTATGGAATGGAGACCGATGTATCTGAAGTGTAGATGTATCAAATATAGTGATCTAGTCCAGTAGCATAAATCTCTATCCACTATATATAGTCACTCTCATATAATCCGTGAAGTTTAGTTGCTGTTTTATCTTGTTCTCAGAGTTATTATAATTTAGCTGAAAGGATACGGATGTCGCCTAGAGGGGGAGGGGTGTGAATAGGCGATTAAAACTTTCCCTAGAGTGGTTCAACAAAGGCGGAATAAAACTAGTGTTTACTTTGTTAAGCACAACCTAGAAGAACTAAGGTTCACCTATGTGCACCAACAACTTATGCTACGCAATACAAGAAACAAAGTGATAGCAAGATATATAGTACTTCAAGCACGAAGGCTATCACAATGTAAAGTGCATAAGTAAAGAGCTCGGGTATAGAGATAACCGAGGCACGCGGAGACACCGATATTTTACCGAGTTCCTCCCAACATGGAGTATGTCTCGTTTGGACAGGGGGTGGTATCAAACCACCAACGCCACAAAAGGCCTCCCTTATTCTCCGGTGAATCTCACCCCAATGGGATCGATCCACGCTTCCACTATCGGTGCACTTGTCGGTGGCAACCGGAACCTCTCACAAGGTTGGGACACTTCTCCACAACTTAATTGGAGGCTCCCAACAAACGCCACAAAAGGCCTCAACAAATGCCCCCAAGGCCACAATGCCCCCAAGGCCACAAAACCGTCTAGGGTTCCAAGAACCCAAGAGGGACAAGCTCCAAAGAGTACCACAAATCGAATCCTCCGAGGAGAACTCAAACCGATGCACCAAATGCAAATGGCAAGAACACCACAAAGGTGCTCAAATCCCTCACTCTCAAGTTCCAACAAAGCTACTAAAGCTATTGGAGGAACAATAGAGGAGGAATCAAAGAGAGACACAATATTCCCCAAAATCTAGATCACCAAAGATGCACTCACAAAGAGATGAATTGGTTAGGTCAAAACGTGGATCTAGATCTCCTCTCTCTTTCACTCAAATATGGGCAAGAATCATCGGAGGGAAAAGATTAGGCAAGCTTCAAGATCTAGAGCAAGTGTGCACAAAGCTTAGCCTAATAGATAAGGAAGAATCAACCTAAACTCAAAACGGACAAAGCCTTAAATAGGGGCCTAAAAAATCTAGCCGTTGGGGCAATTTTTCTGAACGGTCCCGTAGTACCGGATTCACCTGGGCCAACCGAAGCGAATTGAGCAAACCAAGGGCACGTTTGATTCAAAGGATTTTAAAAGCACAGGAATAGAAAAACCATAGGAATGGTATGTCATGACATGTGAAATCCTATAGGAATAAAAAACGCAGGAATTAGCTGCAACAGTCGTTTGATTGCGCCACAGGAAAAACGCAGGAAATTTGTATATAGATTGAGTACATGGCATAGTTGTCATAGACACATAGGAAATTTTCCAAGAGGTCTAACCTCTTGTTAGAAATCCTATGGGAATGTAGTATAGGAAAGGAATTCATAGGAATTTGGAAGGGTTCAATCCTTTGAATCAAATAGCCTCTATAGGAAAAAATCCTATGAGTAAAAATCCTACAAAATTCCTTTGTGAATCCTTTGAATCAAACATGCCCCAAATCGGGTCAGGAGGCAGAGCGACAGCACGTGAGCTAGTGCTGGACGTGCAGCACGCGCGAGATGCGTGGGGCCAGTGGGGCCGTGGAGGCGGCGAGAGAGGCTGCAAAAGACGCCCGTCGTGAGACAAGGCAAGCGGGAGGCAATGAAAGCAGCAGAAGCGGTCAGCGGGCTGCATGGCGTGAAAGCAGCAGCAAGCCAGGCAGCAATGAGGAATGAGCGAGGGGAATGAGGAAGGCGGCAAGCGAGAAGGCGGGCCAGGAGGGTAGCAAGAAGCAGTTCACAGGCCAGCAGATCGAGCAGCAGAAAGGCCTGAATGTGTGGCAAGACGCCACGCGGCAGGCAATGGCAGATCTGGCAGCGAGCGTCTGGAGAGAAGCTGAGATTTACAGATTACTACCACCCACGGGCGATGCTATCGGTCCGACCGGTAGTACCGGATTTGACTACCTAGGCAGAAGATAGTTGGGGCGCGCTCAGGTGCGGGCGGTAGTACCGGCCCGCCCGTTTGGTACTACCGCTCGGCCCAGTAAACAGAATTCTCCTTTTCTTTTTAGAATAAAATCGGCGAATATTCAAACGGTCATAACTTTTGACTAGAAGCTCCGATTGACCCGATTCCAATTACGTTGGACAGAGGACGACGAGGGCTTCCCAATAAAAGGTGTAAATATTGATTATCACAAAGTGAGAGTGTATCAATTAATATAATGTGAGATACCTCACTTGGTGAGAAACCGAAAAGCCGCATAAGTGAAAATCGCAACAACGTACATATGGGAGATCCGATTTTGATAAACAAGAGCTTGTTATGGAGATTACCACAAGCTCTATATCCTCACATGGATAAGACCAAATAACAACCAAATATGATGATGCAAGTATGCAAAGGTTTGAGCTCTCTCCGAACGATGTGGCCAAATTACTCATTCGAGAGCCCCTCTTGATAGTACGGTTATCTATCCTAAACCCGGTATCCCACACACAACATGAGACCGAAAAAAGGGAAAACCTATCAAGATTATACCTTTGCCTTGAGCATTCCACTTGAGCTCGATGTAGACAATCTTGCCCTTCTCAAGATGGAACGCCTTTCTTAATTCCTTATCATTGATCCATGATCACCGAGGATGGCAAGCAACAAACATGAGATCTTCTATAGATAGCGCATTTTGAGCTTGCACAACATATCTTCTTCTCATTTCATCAACCTTGAAGCCGACACAAGCTCCAAGCGATGCCAATGGACAAATCCTACAAGTGCAACTTAGTAAACACATTAGTCCATAAAGATTGTCATTAATTACCAAAACCACACATGGGGGCCCATATGTTCTTTCAATCTCCCCCATTTTTGTAATTGATTACAATTCCTTTAAGAGGGTTTATATAAGGAATTTTAATGAATAAAATGGTAATACCAATATCAAATTACAAAAGTATGTGATATTGGTACCACCACCATATATAGAGCAAACTCCCCCACAATCTATGCATGTGTGATGAACTTGAATTTCATTGCATATATTGCCAATCATTATCATTGGTGGAGTTTCCTCTATATATACCACATGCTAAGCAACAACAAAGATGCAAGAGCATGAAAGGAAAATTCTTAAGGACAAACTCAAATCATAAACCATTTCCCTTAAACCCTCTAAAACTTCTCCCCCATTGGCATCGATTGCCGAAACAGGTGACAAGTTCTAGAAGGCCAATATAGTGATAAATCCTCCAAAGGTGTGCATTCGCACATATCCAATGATGAATACTTGGGAGGGAGTAGAACTATATCGAGGACTTGAAGATTGCCAAAATAAAGTCAAATGATGCAAGCAATTACAAGGTCTGACAACCAATTGGAACCAACAAATGAGTCCAAATGGAAACAACAAGATGTTATGATGTGAGCAAACGAGTGTTTTAAATAACCAATAGAGAAGCTCCCCAAGATTTGTGTATAATTTTAAAATAAATGCATGGGAATAAATATTGCACAAATATGGAATCCTTGCTCCCCCATAAGCATTTAAAACACAATAAATGAAAGATCAAATAAATGCTTAAATAAAATAGAGAAGCTCCCCAAGATTTGTGCATACTTTAGAATCATTGTATTTCAATACAAAAATTCACAAATATGGAGTCCTCAATCCTCCATAAACATTTAAGGCACAATAAATGATAAAGAAGACAGATGAGCATTATTAAATGAATTAGATGAGCTCCCCAAAGATAATGCACCAATTATGATAATTGTATTTGGGATCAAGGTGCATAATCATGGAGTCCTCACTCATCCAAATTCATTTAACAATACAAGGCATGAGAGAACAAGTATGAGTGTCTAAAGATGCAAACAAGGGGAACAATCACTCATAGGCAAATAAATTTGGAAGCCACCAAAGAATCAAAAGAAATAAAAGGTGGTATCCAAGAAATAAATTCTCAACTAAAATTACCTTCTCATATGTGTATATGTTTCTAAGTGGATAACATCACAATGACATATGACCATAAAGAAACAAGCACACACAAGGAAGATATACAATAAAGCACATGAAAGCAAAAATGAAGTCGCAACATATACCAATAAGATTTTTGCTTCAAAGCATGGCCAAAGTCTCACATATATCTTATTGTACATTAATGAGCTTCAAACACCAACACACTACATATATTACAACTATCACCAAGGTAAAAGGAGAAAGTTGGAATATATGGAGAAAGGCAACAAGTATCATAAGATAAAATAGACTAGCAAAAATCTCACTATTGCACATGAGAGAAGTTGATGAAATGATAGGCAATAAAATTGCTAGATTGACATATTTGGGATTGGAGGATCATATGCATGATTTTGTATAGTCCCAATTATATGCACTCATCTCAACTTAAACACATATACAATATAGAGTCCTCTTAAAACCATGGCTAGAACTACAACAATTACAAATACATTAATTCATGCTAGAAGGCAACCGACAAACAGTTGGAATCAAGATATATGAGCATGAGCAAGAGATACTTGTTACCTAGATATAATTAGTAGGATGTAGAGGATATGAATTCATTGATCATCCTATATCTTGTCTCAAATTTTCATGTATGCACCACTTGTTCAAAATTGAGAGACAAGCATCCAATATATCTCCAATGTACCTAAAACACAATTTAGTACAAAATGGTCCCCAAACATATTGGGTCCAAAGTAGTTAGTGCAACTACAATACATATGAGAGACTCCACATAATTATGTGCATATTGATATGAAATTGAATTTCATGCACAACTTAGCCGATGGGAATTGGTGGAGTTTCCCCTATATATTGGATCAAAGAAAGCAAGCATGTCATAATACAAACATATAGTAATATGCATGCATAAAGCTTTCAAGAACCAAAAAGGAGATACAATTTGAACAAAAACAACAAGTAAAAACGATATTGCACACAAAAGAGTGTGACAAGACAAGCGGTGTCCAAATTTTATCAAAGAACCAATTCAACACATGAAAGATCACAAGTTCAGCAAATGAACTAGGATAAAGCCAAAAGCGCAAAAGATAGATAGAAAATAAAAATGCTCAAGGATTTATCTCATTCTAATATTGTCAAATCATGAAACAAGGAATGAGACAAAACCAACTCCCAAGAAGAGCTAGGTTCCAACAAGAAACCAAACTCCCCAAGCTTCTCATGATGGCACAAAATACCAAAACGAAAAGATTGAGGTTCCAAGCACATAAAACCCGATATGGATCAAACAAAGAAGCATAAATACGAGTGTTTTAAATAATATAGGAGAGCTCACCCATAAGTAGTACATTATATAGAATTTTTATTTTGAATGCAAAATGCACACAAATGAGATCATCACTACCACCTACATTAAATAAAACACAAGAGGATACCAATAAAATAAGAAGATCCAAAAGTAGCAAGGAATACATGGGAGCATACAAAACATTTACTTGGCCAAAGATAGGACAATATTAAGCAAGGGACAAAGTGAATATGATCAATAAATTCTACCATAAGTTGGGTACTCATTGTCCAAGGACAAGAAATATTGGAATAATTTTCCCAAGGCAGCTTGCATGGATATCCAAGATCATAGTCACAACAAGAAGCATATAACTAAATATAAGAAATTACGCATGATACTTCGAACAAGATTCTTGGTAGCTTCCTGAAGGGAATATGCCCGAGAGGCAATAATAAAGTGGTTATTATCGTATTCCTTGTTTATGATAAATGTTTATTTTGCATGCTATAATTATATTAATACGGAAACGTTAATACATGTGTGTTTAATAAACAAACAGAAATTTCCTAGTTATGCCTCTCTTATAAACTAGCTCGTTGATTAACAAGATGATCAAGGTTTCCTGATCATGGACATTGAATGTTGTTAATAACAGGATCACAACATTAGTGTAATGGTGTGATGAACATTCATCCGAAGTATAGCATTACGATCAAAGTCATTGAGTTTATATTGCTATAACAACTTACGAAGTGATCCTAATTCTTAGACCATGAGATCATGTCAATCACTAACACCGGAAGAGTTTCTTGATAACATCAAACGTCACACCGTAACAGGGTGATTATAAAGATGGATTCAGAACTAATAAAGTGTTATGTTGAGGCCCATGGATCGAGAGTGGAATTTGTTCATCCCGGCGATGATAGATATGCTCGGCCCTCTCGGTGATATCACATTGATTAGCTTGCAAGCAAGTGATTTGATCACTAGAATGTTATATCACGAACGAGAAAGAGTGCATGTAATGCGAGATCAAACTAGGTATGGAGATACCGATGATCGAATCTCGGACATGTAATATATCGTGAAACAAAGGGATTAAGATACTAGCGTAAAAGGTTCCGACGATCACAAGAAAGTCATCGTTGAATGTGTGGGAGTTAGTATGGGTCTCCAGATCCCGCTTCTGATTATTGATCCGAGAGGGGTATCGATCATGTCCGCATTATTCGCGAACCGTAGGGTGACACACTTAAGAGACACTGACATCCAATTGGAGCAAAAGTTTCATGCCGAAAAGAATAACAAGCGCAGGAATTTATTTCACTAGATACCGAAACAGGTTTTCGGGTGAAATTGCAGAAAGTGTTTCTGCATGTGAAATGAAATACTAGCAAGGGGTTTTATGTGAATGTTTGTTAATTAAAGTAATTAACAAAATTCTGAATAAATAAATAAAAGAGTTTTATTTAAATGAGAGCTTGCATTAAATTTGGTGGAAATTTAATGCATGTGAGTGGATTTTTGAGTGGAGTCTTTTTAATGGGAGTGGAGGCTTTTCATTTTGAGTGGGAGCTCCACCCACATGAATGTGGAAGAGGTGGGGGCAGCCCCCATGGCTGGGCGCCATGCCCCTTGGGTGCCCCCCTCTCCCCTATAAAAGGCCCCCCTCTCCTCCTCTCAACACACACCTCCTCGTGAAGGATCTCTCTCCCCCTCTAGAATTTATCCCCCATGGTCTCTGACTAGCGAGATACATGTTCCCGGTGGCTATTAGGCAAGAAAGAGTTGTGCTTCCGTTGCATCGCTGGAGCGAGGAGGCGGAAGTTGCTCGGTGCCTCGAATGTGTGTCTTGAGCACGGATGCGTCATTGCTTTGCGGCGCTAGGACTTCCTCTCGATCTTGAGATCGGCAAGAGATCGTCTACATCAACCACGAGTTTGGACTCTTTAAGCTTTGTCGGTATTCAAGGGTATGTTCTCTACGGATATACATCCGCCTGTTGTTTGTATCTAGTAGATAGATCTTTGTACATAGTTGTTCCCATGGTAGGAATTTTTTTGTTTTCTATGCTGCGAACCCTACAGTGGTATCAGAGCCGGATCTATGCGTAGATACTTTGCACGGGTAGTACACATATGAGTATGTGGGCGATGATGATCATTTTATTGCTTGTTAGTTGTACTTTGGATATTGGTGGCATAGTGGGATGAAGCGGCCCGGACAAACTTTACATGTCCTCGCACATGAGACCTGTTCCACGCTTGACATGCAACTAGTTTTGCATAAGTGGCTAGCGGGTGTCTGTCTCTCCTACTATAGTGAATATATAATTTGCAACGAGTTGTCAACAATTTGGTTATCCTCGTTGTGGTTCATGTTCGTAGGTAAGAACGGTTCTATCTTCGAAAGCCCTAAGCCACGTAAAACTTGCAATGGATAAATTAGAGGCGTCTAGTTTAGATTATTGCTGAGCTAGTGTTATGATATGGTGATGTTGTAAGTAGAAGTATGAGATGATACTCTTACAACACACATAGCGTGTAAGTTCCATAGACCTTGGCCTTACACATAAAGGTATGATAAAGATCATACCACGGTGCACATGATGGAGATCATATGCGGGAACCATATCATTTCACTAATAAACATGTGATGTTTTGATTGCATCTTATATTTCTTGTTTGGCGTTTTATTAGCATAATAAGATGATCCCTCATTTAGATATCAAGATAAGAATGTGTTCTTCCTTAAGTATGCACCGACAATGTTTCGTCGCTTCAAGGCATCAAGGCATCACGTGATGATCGGGTGTACTTGAATCCACGAGCATATCTCGGGTGTAAGACAGTTACACACGCGAATACTAAGGTTCTTACTTGGAGAGTCTAGCATGTACAGACATGGCCTCGGAACACGGACCGGAAGGTTAAGCACGAGTCATATGTTTTGATATGATGACCATATGGATGCTCGCCTTTGAAGCTACACCGACTCACGTGATGATCGGACTTGGTGTAGTGGATTTGGTTCATGTAATCACCAAAAAGACACGAGGGATGTCGTTTTTGAGTGGGAGTTTATTTCTAATTTGGATTAGTAGAACTCAATTTATCATAAATTAAATCAAAGTGAATTTGCATAATTTGTTGTAGTCATTGGCATTCGTTCACCACCTTATGCATAGTTGTAATTGAGATAATAGAACTATAGAATTCTGGATATATACTTTACGAACTGGTATCGTATTGTGTTGAGTGTCAATATAAAGTTTAAAGTCCTATTGCAAACTTTCAGCAAACTCTATTTACTCCGTGAAATTTAATAGTTGGTATTAAATCGAGAGTAACAATTCCAGTGTTAGTATCTTAAGTATCATGTTTGCCTCCATGATTCTTGATTGTTTTTAATATCAAGTTTATCTAGGAGCTGAAAGAATTGTTTCAGAAACCATCATGTGTGGCAGATATAACGATATCTGAAACAATGTTTTGGTTGCAATATGATAGAGTATAATATATGTTCTCATATTGGATGAGAATTTACGAAGGTTGGAGATGCTAGACATCCTAATCATCCAAAAGGGTTTTGGAAAGTAATGTTATACTCACGATTCACCTTTATAAGCTATAGTAGCTTGATCATGAAAGTTGTCATGATAAGGATGAATAGAAGATGTATGTAAAGTGTTTACTACACTAAAAGATTACTAAAGAATGGATGTTGAAAGAATACCGATCATTTTGATGATGGTGATCTACTTCAAAGTGCAAGTCCAAAGGTATTATTATTTGAATATACACGCTTTGGACTATGTGTCATGTATATGGCGTCACTTTTGATGTTGATAGATTCTTTTAAAAAGGAAAAGGAAATGTTGAAAGAGAATCTATAAAATATATTTGGCAGAAAAGAAAAGACTGGAAATATCCAGTTTAAGTATATAGATGATATACATGTTATGGTTGTATTCTTTGCTTGTTAAACAATGTGGTTCTTGGGTATTGGATACCGAATTGGTTGGTATGAAATTTCATACGGAACAACGCAATTCATGAACCACAATTCATGAACCACAATGGCCTAAGTAACTAGCAAGAGAATATGTGATGATGTTCATCGAAAACAAACAAACCGTTGTTTGTATTTCTCGTTGACATCAAAGCTTGACTTCAAGATTTGTTTTAATAATTGTTATTTGAATCAGGTATTATGAGAACAAAGGTTGTTCAAATAATTACCGTATTCCATATAATATGGATGATTTACAAATCTAGTTGGAGAAATCACATCCATAAAACCTAATGCTAAAATTTCACAAGACAAATGATTGAAAGATCACTTACGAAGTGACATCGCTGTTTAAATTATATTGGAAATAAAACATGAAGAATCTCCATATTCATGGATTTTTGGAGTCTTTGATTTGATCAAGTGACGCTTGTGAGACTTTCCTCGGGATAATTAAAACTTCGTTCAAAGGCCAAAGATGAACGAACGACTAAAATATTGGAATTTATACATATCGATGTATGTAGTCCATTATGTATAGTCATAAGCGATGGGTTTCAGCTTCATATACTTTCTCCGGAAATTTGAGTGAATATTCACCTAATGAGAAAGAAGTATGAAATATTTGAAAAACGTTTCAAAGACTTTCAAGATGAAGTGGAAAATCATTGTAACAAGAAAATAAATGGTTTATGATTTTATCATAAAGGGATTTATTTGAGTTACAAGTGTAACAAGAAAAATAAATGAATTATGATTTTATCATAAAGGGATTTATTTGAGTTGCAAGTTTAGCAAAACACCTAGATTTACATCTCCCGAAACACCATAGGAATATGGAATGTTTGAGATTTGTAATAAAACCTTGTTTGACATGGTTGGATCAAAGGTGTTATTCATAAAACTGCCATTATGTTTTAAAAGATTAAAGCTTTAGAGACTACCACTTTTACACTGAAAAGAGCTCCATATTGATCCGTTGAAATGACACCATGGAAGTTATAGTTTGGGGTAAAACCCAAGTTGTCATTTCTTAAATTTTGGTATGCTAAACATAAGTAAGATGTTTACAACTGAAGTCGGATGAGCATGTCTTTGTAGGTTATTTCGAATAACAATTGTTTATTCCTCCATAACACCAAGGACAAAGGGGTTTGTCGCTTGAAATATGGAGTTTCTTGAAGAAGGAATTTTTCATAAATGTTAAGTGGGAGGACAATAGAACTTTGATAAGGTTAATGAACCTTAGCTAAATGTGCTGAGTTGCGCAGCGCCGGAAATGGTTCCGGAGGCTGCCATAATGCTCATAGCTTATGTGCCTCAAAGGTTGTGGTCACGGAGATCTAAGTTCTTATTGAACCAAGTCGGTCGGATAAACAATCAAATACTAAGATTTGAGAGTAAATCATTATTGTTTGACAATGATGAACCGACTATATGCAAAGAAGCGATGATGGGCCCTGACTCCGTCAAATGGCTTGAAGCCATAAAATCCGTGATAGTTCCATACACGAGAAATCAAGTTTTGAACTTGGAAGACCCTCCGGAAAGGTGTAAAAACCTATCGATCATATTTGGATCTATAAAGAAACAGACATGGATGTTTCACATCTATGAAATAGTCGACATGTCGTAAAGTATTTTATGACAATGTTCAAAGGAGTTGACTATGACAAGATTGGATCTTTCATAGCGATATTTAGTCTGGACGGATTAAAGTAGCAACCACTACATATAATTTGGTATATGGTAGTTGAATAAACAAAACAAAGTTCTTTTAATAGAATGGTTACCTAGGACGTGTACATGACACGATCCAAAGGGTTTTTTTAATTCAAAGGATGCTAAAAAGGGGCATGCAAACTTCAACTGTTGAAGTAAGCATCGCGGAGTTGGAATCTTCACCGTGATGAAAAAGAGTTTTCATCAGGAGACGATGAAGATGCTTGCATTTGCAAGAAATTAAGTGGGAGCGCTAAGATATATTTCTAATACATTATGTGGAGGACATCTTGTTGATTAGAAATAATGTATATTTTATTGAAAAAGGTTAAGAATTTCATTTCGATGAAATACTTAGGCAAAACCCGAATATTTAGCGTGAATGTCTATAGTGGATAGACTGTGACGCTAATTTGGTTGTGCCAAACGTACATATATGAGATATTGAAGGAGTTCAATATAGAAACAACAAGAAACGGTTCTTGTCGCATGGAAAGGAATTGAATCAAGATTCAAGTGTATTGACACTTGATAAGTGAAACAAGATTCAAGTGCTTTGAAACTTGATGAGTGAAATCACGAGAATGTTTTGATCAATCATACCATGATATGTACACATCCAGATATGTCCTATGCTCTAAGTGTTATGAGCAAATACCAGAATGAATCATAAAATGATCATTGGACGATAGTAAGGATATTCTTATGATCTTTTGGAAAGAACTAAGAATATATTTGTGTAGAGGTGACAAACAATTACAAATAGTTCATTGTAAAGAGTTACATTGATACTAGTTTTGTCACAAGATACACATTAAGTTTATCTCAATTTAAACTATGGGTGGCACAATGTAATGGAAAGGAGATTACATGATGGATTTGGAAGAGTTCCAAAGTTAAGACATTATGACGAATACTACAACAAAAGGCTAAGTATATGACTACTATAGTAGCGGCAAAGGAGGGAATTTGTGTCAAGTAGTTTGTTATCAAACTAAGGTGTGATTCGCAACGGGCTAACACTAAAGATATATTGTCTGACAATTGTATCGACGTGTTTTAACCCCAAGGAACTAAAGGTCTCACCAAAATACCAAATTTATACAACGCCATCTCATTAGAGAATGATTGATGCGTGGAGACACAAAGACATGCAAATACACACGGACCTGAAAGCATCAGATCCGTAGATTATGTTAACCACTTGCAGTTGCGTATATGGAACACCAGAAAGCCATAGGTGTTCAATACGCAAAGTTTTCAAACTAGATTATTGTCTCTAGTGCAAGTGGGAGACTGAAGGGAATATGCCCGAGAGGCAATAATAAAGTGGTTATTATCGTATTCCTTGTTTATGATAAATGTTTATTTTGCGTGCTATAATTGTATTAATACGGAAACGTTAATACATGTGTGTTTAATAAACAAACAGAAAGTTCCTAGTTATGCCTCTCTTATAAACTAGCTCGTTGATTAACAAGATGATCAAGGTTTCCTGATCATGGACATTGGATGTTGTTAATAACGGGATCATAACATTAGTGTAATGGTGTGATGAACATTCATCCGAAGTATAGCATTACGATCAAAGTCATTGAGTTTATATTGCTATAACAACTTACAAAGTGATCCTAATCCTTAGACCATGAGATCATGTCAATCACTAACACCGGAAGAGTTTCTTGATAACATCAAACGTCACACCGTAACAGGGTGATTATAAAGATGGATTCAGAACTAATAAAGTGTTATGTTGAGGCCCATGGATCGAGAGTGGAATTTGTTCATCCCGATGACAGATAGATATGCTCTGGGCCCTCTCGGTGATATCACATTGATTAGCTTGCAAGCAAGTGATTTGATCACTAGAATGTTATATCACGGGAACGAGAAAAGAGTGCATGTCAGTAACGAGATCAAACTAGGTATGGAGATACCGATGATCGAATCTCGGACATGTAATATATCGTGAAACAAAGGGATTAAGATACTAGCGTAAAAGGTTCCAACGATCACAAGAAAGTCATCGTTGAATGTGTGGGAGTTAGTATGGGTCTCCAGATCTCGCTTCTGATTATTGATCCGAGAGGGGTCTCGATCATGTCCGCATTATTCGAGAACCGTAGGGTGACACACTTAAGAGACACCGACATCCAATTGGAGCAAAAGTTTCATGCCGAAAAGAATAACAAGCGCAGGAATTTATTTCACTAGATACCGAAACAGGTTTTCGGGTGAAATTGCAGAAAGTGTTTCTGCATGTGAAATGAAATTCTAGCAAGGGGTATTATGTGAATGTTTGTTAATTAAAGTAATTAACAAAATTCTGAATAAATAAATAAAAGAGTTTTATTTAAATGAGAGCTTGCATTAAATTTGGTGGAAATTTAATGCATGTGAGTGGATTTTTGAGTGGAGGATTTTTAATGGGAGTGGAGGATTTTCATTTTGAGTGGGAGCTCCACCCACATGAATGTGGAAGAGGTGGGGGCAGCCCCCATGGCTGGGCGCCATGCCCCTTGGGTGCCCCCTCTCCCCTATAAAAGGCCCCCCTCTCCTCCTCTCAACACACACCTCCTCGTGAAGGATCTCTCTCCCCCTCTAGAATTTATTCCCCATGGTCTCGGACTAGCGAGATACATGTTCCCGGTGGCTATTCGGCAAGAAAGAGTTGTGCTTCCATTGCATCGCTGGATCAATGTAACACCCTCAGAATCGGCCCTATGCAAGTTTGAGCGAAACCCACCAAACCCGCATAGAAACGATTCAAGGGTGCCCACCAGGCACTTTTGTGCGGGTGGAAAACGAAGTAATAACATTACACAACAGTCCTCGATGGGACCCACAAAACAGATATATATATATACAACAGCGACTCAATGAGTCAAGAAATATAGATATAATATACAAAGATCCAAATCACCTTGAAAATGATAGACCGTCCGGCTACGGACAAGATGAAAATGGGGCTAAGAGCCCTGAAGAATAACCAATGGCGTCCATAACCCTACCGTGCCAAAGGAAGGGTAACCCCGCTACGCATCGATCTCAAAACCGCTTAAACAAAAGGGGTGCCGACAAAGGGCAAAGGAATAAGAGGAGCGTCGATCGAGGCCAAGACACTACGAGACTAGAATTCGGTCCTCGCCTACATAGGTATGGTGGACTGAAGCGGCAGCGGCAGCATGCACTAAACCACCTATAGAGACTCGATACAACTGGCGGCTATCAGAGAGGGGTAAGGAAGACCTATTCGGATCCAACCTGATACTATCATCAAACAAACCCATCTGGCGTTTCCCCTCGAGACCGGACGAGGAAGTCAACCGAGGAACTCACACCGTTGGCGCTTTTACTTATTCAGTTATAGTTGCGGCACTTTACTAGTCAGGTTTAGATAATCGTCCTGATAAAGTAAGCAGTGGGCACTTTTAGTTAACCATTCCGTTATAGTGGCAACACTTACTAGTCAGATACAATTAGCATGAGATAACCCCAAAACCCAGCAGTTGTTGGTACTTTTATTTAGCCATTCCGTTGTAGTGAAGCAGATTACTAGTCAATTCGGATACAAGTCAATTTATAACAGTAAACTTTAGTTATAGTTGT
The DNA here is from genome assembly GCA_030063025.1 of Avena longiglumis. Taxonomy (NCBI): domain Eukaryota; kingdom Viridiplantae; phylum Streptophyta; class Magnoliopsida; order Poales; family Poaceae; genus Avena; species Avena longiglumis. The sequence continues at coordinate 409,842,384 of CP125974.1, read as the reverse complement.
CTATGATCAAGCACTGTGCTCCAAGTCGTCCATAACCGCGGACACGGCTTCTCGAAAAGATTTAACCCTACAGGGGTGCACCAAAGTATCCACAGGAACTTCGACCCTTTTTGCCAGATCAGTTAACATACACCCATCGGTATGTCGGCGGGGCCTAAGTCACGATGTTCCCAGACCCAAAGCAAGTACATGGGGGCCACCCCACCAAGTCGAACCCGCAACGAAGTCGGCCGGTCTCCGAGACGGACTTAGGTTTGCGTCGATGGTAAACGACAAAGAATCAAACGGGAATTGTCGATACAGCGAAAACACTCCGCTTCCTAAACAAGACAAAGTGCTATCTCGCACAATTTAAATAAAGCAAAAGCATGGCATAAGCAGGATAGTAAATAAAACCTCAAACTAGTTTGTGGCCCCAAGACAATACTTTGAAATCGGTAATAATCAATGGGGGCCCATATCTCCCCCATGTGGTTAGCGCTCGATCTCGGAACAGGTGTCAAGAACTCGGGGTCCTACGGGACACAAGTGGGCGGTCGGAAACCAGATATTATCTATCACCCACCGATGCCTCTGCTTGATTCAATTTTAGTTGTTAAACAGGAAATAAAGTGAACGATAAGTAAAACCATGATCATCTCCAACAACAACATGCGGCAATTCTCTAACAATGGTGGTACTAGATGACACGCAGAACACTTGAGCAAGCGACTACGACACGCGGGTCCAACTATCTACCAAACAACAGGGAATAGGATGTGTCCAAGGCTATATATGGCTGCAAGGGATATCACGGGTACGAAATCTAGAGCATCGCAACACAGATAGCAATAGATCAACATGAGGGAAAATAAATACTATAAAGGTAAGATAGGTAGAAAGGGGGAGATGCTCGCCTGAAAACATTGTCGAAGGTTCAACCGAAGATCGGGTCGACACTCGCATCAACTCAACGACCTTATCCGCAAAGAAGCAAAACACTAGAATAAACACCGGATGCAATATTTAATACAACGACAGAAGATCGGCATGATGCATGTATGATGCATGACATGGCAAAGGTGCGATGCAATTAGGTCATATTAAGCGGAACCGGGGTCCCGACAATTAATTAGTAGGTTCATGTTGTTTAGCTACCCCGCAATTTAAATGTTGTATTAACAAGGCAAGATGAGTTACCGATTCGCTACACCAATTTAAATGAGGCCAATATGAGACTAGATTTGCCCGCATATGGGCCCCATATTTAATTATTAGGTGAATCAGCATAAGGCCCCCAAACCACACAGGTATGCATGCGAGATGAATGATTGATATGCAACAAGTGTTATGTTTAGCAATTGTAAAATTAGGGGTTCAGATAAGGGTCACATATTAGGGGGTCTCGACGATCTTGGGGTTCCGGGGTTCGAGGTTCGGTCTCAGGGTTCAGGGTTCGACGGGTTCGGTCTCGGCGGAAGCGTTCTCGAACAACGGGGCAGATCTTGTCGTGCTTGAGTTCGTGCGGTTCTCGGCGAATCGGGTTCTCGTCGGAGGTCTTGGCGCCGGATCGGTCTTGATTCGGGCCTCAGGTCTTGGGGTTCGCGTCCGTGTGGCGGTCTTGTTGCTCCGGGTAGGCGTTCTCGGGGTCGATGGCGTACTTGAGTGGGTCGGGTACCGGGGTCTTCGGATCCGCGAAGAGCCTTGTCGGGTCCGGGGTTCGGGTCAGACTTGACGTCCGGGGAAGTACTTGGCACGCCGCGTGGGAGTCCTTACCTTCCGGGTTCTCGAGCATCGCATCCGGGAAGGAGAACTTGTCGCATTCGTGGCCCTCAGGTCCGCGTAGACGATCATGACGTTCAAAGTGGAGATCTTGGCGTTCCGGTGGCGGTCTTGGCGGCTTCGGAGGGTTTGAAGATCGGTATTCGGCTCCATGAGGTAGTCCTTGGTGTTCTAGGTTCTCGGGCAGCAGATCCGGGAAGGCCGAGGGCGTGGGGTCGTCGGGCAGAGGCGGGGCTTCGCTGGAGGGAGCTCCTGCAGAGGCTCACCGGCGACTGCTACAACGCTTGGGGAAACTCCGACGAGGACCAGGCGGTGGCGAGCTCGGGTCAGGCAATGGCAAGGGCTCGACAGAGGCGAGCACGGAGGGGGCATGGCCAGCAGAGAGAGGGTGGCGGCTCCGATGGCGGTGGCTGGGCCGAGCACGCGAGGCGGGCGGCGAGGCGGGCCCGGCGGCCTGGCTCGAGGCGGGGAGGAGGTTCGGCAGAGGCGCGGAGGGCCGAGGCAGCGCTGGCGAGGAGGGTGGCCTTCGCGGACGACGGAGCCGAGCGCGAGGTCGGCCGGACGACGGCGCGTCTGGCGCGAGGTGCGAGGCGGACGGAGGGGGGTCGCAGCTGGGGAGAGGAGGAGAAGGCCGCTGGGCGGGAGGCGCCTTGGCCGGACGCCGGGGTTCACGGGAGGATGAGGAGGGCGCTGCAGGAGGCGCCGCCTGTGGAAGGAGACGGCCCGCAAGGCGGCGGAGAAGGAGCGGGACACGAGGCGGTGGCCGGAGGTTTGGGCGGAGGAGGCGGAGGGCCGGCGAGAGGGAGAGGGAGCGGCAGCGAGCACCAGAGGGAGGGCCATGGAGGGTGGAGGCAGGGCGAGCGCTAGGGGTGCAGGAGTGGGAGGGCTCGAGGGCGCCTGGGAGGAGGGGTGAGGAAGAGGAACAGGGCGGGACGCGTGGGCGGGGTGGGACCCAGGGGACAGGTGGGGATCTGCTGTGGAGGGGGAGCGTGCGTGCTGGGTGGGTTGTGTGTGTGGGCCTGGGTGTGTGTGACTGACAGGGTGGGGCCGGCTGCGGGCAGGTGGGAAAAAGGGAGATGGGGTGCGGCGGCTGGTGGGAAAAGGAGTGGAGGCAGGTGGACCAGGCGGTGGAGGGAGAGAGAGGAGAGAGAGGGGGGGATGAGGAGGTGGCCAAGTGGCAGATGGGGATTGGGTAGAGGGGGAAAGAGGGTGAGGTGGCACGAGGGGAGTGGTCGGGGTGAGGTGGCCGGGGGTGTGGGTAGGATAGGACTAGGTAGAAAAGGATTAAGGGGTGGACCGATTTATTTTCTGGGGTGGTCGTTCGGGTCTATCCGGCCCGTTCGACTGCCCCACTAAAATAATATAATATTTTATTTGATTAAAACATAGCCTCTGCAAACCGATAGCGGACAAAACAAAATAATCTGGAGACCCGGTTTTGGTTGTTTGAATAAAGATGGGGCGTTTTAGCAAACACAAATTAGGTTTTCTGCAAATAGTTTTATGCAAGCAAATGCAAGACGATGACTATGCTCAATTGCAATGTGGCATGATGACATGAGCATGCGGTCATGATGATGCAATGCACAAAACAACGCGATTTTCTAGTAGTGGTTTTTGCGGGATGCCACAATTCGACACCACTAACAATGGATCTCGCCCTCGAGATCCGCCTCATGGTACCGGAAGAAGAGCGGCGACCTGAATCTTCTCGCATCGTGTAGATCCTCGCGACACCACTAACAAGAGGTCGTTGTCCGTGATCGTCGAGAGAACACTCCGGAACAAAAGGTCGAAGGTAGATGTATCAACAAATAAAGCCACCTCTAACCCCAGTGGAAAGGGGGGGGAACCGATGCATTCTCCTCCACTTCAATGTACCAAAGCGAATAGAAGGGGTAGTCGGCATGGGGGCCAATCCATCACGCACCCAAACTATTACTCCGCACAATCAGTAGAAGGGAGTGCAACCATTCTCGGAATCAGACTGAAGATCTCGACAACCGAGGTTCGGAAACAAAGGAGTGATGCAGACTCTGCATCGGAGCTGGCGTAGATGATGTCGTCGCGTCGGAAAACACCGGAATGCACAAACAAGGAACAAAGGAGGGTACCACATACGAAGGATTCCTCGGATAGCATGAAGACCATATGTAGCATCACCGTTATCAGAGGGGGAAGCGAAACCCTGAAGGTACGACGGAAACCCAACCACGAGAAATCTTGAACTCGAAGAGCAAGAAGAGAGCGGATTCAAAACACGTCGGGATAAGAGGGGAATAGCAGAGGGGTAAGGAGTAAAATCAGACCTAATCAGAACTATCCAACCGATTTGCAAAATAGTTTTGACACTCTACTTCGGCCGTTAGCTAGGTTATCCTACAGGCTGGACTTGTGGGGTATCGCAACTGCTGAGCTCTGATACCACTCTGTAACACCCTCAGAATCGGCCCTATGCAAGTTTGAGCGAAACCCACCAAACCCGCATAGAAACGATTCAAGGGTGCCCACCAGGCACTTTCGTGCGGGTGGAAAACGAAGTAATAACATTACACAACAGTCCTCGATGGGACCCACAGAACAGATATATATACAACAGCGACTCAATGAGTCAAGAAATACAGATATAATATACAAAGATCCAAATCACCTTGAAAATGATAGAGCGTCCGGCTACGGACAAGATGCAAATGGGGCTAAGAGCCCTGAAGAATAACCAATGGCGTCCATAACCCCGCTTGCAAGCCGAAGGGTAACCTTGCTAACGGCCGATCTCAAAACCTGCTTAAACAAAGGGGGTCCGACAAAGGGCAAAGGAAAAAGAGGAGCGTCGATCGAGGCCAAGACACGGCGAGACTAGAATTCCGTCCTCGCCTACATAGGTATGGTGGATCAAGCGGCAAAGATGCACTAAACCACCTATAGAGACTCGATACAACTGGCGGCTATCAGAGAGGGGTAAGGAAGACCTATTCGGATCCAACCTGATACTATCATCAAACAAACCCATCCTGGCGTTTCCCCCTCGAGACCGGACGAGGAAGTCAACCGAGGAACTCACACCGTTGGCAGTTTTACTTATTCGATTATAGTTGCGACTTTACTAGTCAGGTTTAGATAATCGTCCTGATAAAGTAAGCAGTGGGCACTTTTAGTTAACCATTCCGTTATAGTGGCAACACTTACTAGTCAGATACAATTAGCATGAGATAACCCCAAAACCCAGCAGTTGTTGGTACTTTTATTTAGCCATTCCGTTGTAGTGAAGCGGATTACTAGTCAATTCGGATACAAGTCAATTTATAACAGTAAACTTTAGTTATAGTTGTCTATGATCAAGCACTGTGCTCCAAGTCTTCCATAACATGACACGGCTTCTAAAAGATTTAACCTGAGGGTGCACCAAAGTATCCACAGCACTTGACCCTTTTGCCGATCGTTAACATACACCCATCGGTATGTCGGCGGGGCCTAAGTCACGACGTTCCTGCACTCCAAAGCAAGTACATGGGGCCACCCACCAAGTCGAACCCAAGAAGTCGGCGGTCTCGAGACGGACTTAGGGTTTATGTCGATGTCAGAACGATAGCAAATCCCCAAACGGGACTGTCGATACCGCGAAAAACACTCCTAAACAAGACAGGTGTGCTATCTGTCACAATTTAAATAAAGCAGTAAAGCATGGCATAAGTACAGGATAGTAAATAAAACCTCAAACTAGTTTGTGGCCCCCAGTACAATACTTTGAAATCAGGTAATAATCAATGGGGGGCCCATATCTCCCCACCTGTGGTTAGCGCGCTCGATCTCGGAACAGGTGTCAAGAACTCGGGGTCCTACGGGACACAAGTGGGCGGTCGGAAACCAGATATTATCTATCACCCACCGATGCCTCTGCTTGATTCAATTTTAGTTGTTAAACAGGAAATAAAGTGAACGATAAGTAAAACCATGATCATCTCCAACAACAACATGCGGCAATTCTCCAACAATGGTGGTACTAGACGACACGCAGAACACTTGAGCAAGCGACTACGACACGCGGGTCCAACTATCTACCAAACAACAGGGAATAGGATGTGTCCAAGGCTATATATGGCTGCAAGGGATATCACGGGTACGAAATCTAGAGCATCGCAACACAGATAGCAATAGATCAACAGGAGGGAAAATAAATACTATAAAGGTAAGATAGGTAGAAAGGGGGAGATGCTCGCCTGAAAACATTGTCGAAGGTTCAACCGAAGATCGGGTCGACACTCGCATCAACTCAACGGCCTTATCCGCAAAGAAGCAAAACACTAGAATAAACACCGGATGCAATATTTAATACAACGGCAGAAGATCGGCATGATGCATGTATGATGCATGACATGGCAAAGGTGCGATGCAATTAGGTCATATTAAGCGAAACCGGGGTCCCGACAATTAATTAGTAGGTTCATGTTGTTTAGCTACCCCGCAATTTAAATGTTGTATTAACAAGGCAAGATGAGTTACCGATTCGCTACACCAATTTAAATGAGGCCAATACGAGACTAGATTTGCCCGCATATGGGCCCCATATTTAATTATTAGGTGAATCAGCATAAGGCCCCCAAACCACACAGGTATGCATGCGAGATGAATGATTGATATGCAACAAGTGTTATGTTTAGCAATTGTAAAATTAGGGGTTTGGATAAGGGTCACACATTAGGGGGTCTCGACGATCTTGGGGTTCCGGGTTTCGAGGTTCGGTCTCAGGGTTCAGGGTTCGACGGGTTCGGTCTCGGCGGAAGCGTTCTCGAACAACGGGGCAGATCTTGTCGTGCTTGTGTTGAGTGCGGTTCTCGAACTGCCTAGTCGGTTCCTGTCGGAGGTCTTGGCGCTTCGGATCGGTCTTCGGTTCGGGGCCTCAGGTCTTGGGGTTCGCGTCCGTGTGGCGGTCTTGTTGCTCCGGGTAGGCGTTCTCGGGGTCGATGGCGTACTTGAGTGGGTCGGGTACCGGGGTCTTCGGATCCGCGAAGAGCCTTGTCGGGTCCGGGGTTCGGGTCAGACTTGACGTCCGGGGAAGTACTTGGCGCGCCGCGTGGGAGTCCTTACCGTCCGGGTTCTCGAGCATCGCATCCGGGAAGGAGAACTTGTCGCATTCGTGGCCCTCAGGTCCGCGTAGACGATCATGACGTTCAAAGTGGAGATCTTGGCGTTCCGGTGGCGGTCTTGGCGGCTTCGGAGGGTTTGAAGATCGGTATTCGGCTCCATGAGGTAGTCCTTGGTGTTCCAGGTTCTCGGGCAGCAGATCCGGGAAGGCCGAGGGCGTGGGGTCGTCGGGCAGAGGCGGGGCTTCGCTGGAGGGAGCTCCTGCAGAGGCTCACCGGCGACTGCTACAGCGCTTGGGGAAACTCCGACGAGGACCAGGCGGTGGCGAGCTCGGGTCGGGGGCGACAGCGGCGGGCTCGACAGGAGGCAGGCACGGAGGGGACGCGCGGCGGCCAGCGACAGAGAGGGTGGCGACGACTCCGATGGCGGTGGCTGCCGGGAGCACGCGGAGTGGGCGAGAGGCGGGCAGGCGGCGGGCGGCCTGGCTCGAGGCGGGAGGAGGTTCGGAGGCGCGGAGGGCCGAGGCAGGCCGGGCGAGGAGGGCCTTCGCGACGACGGAGCGAGCGAGGTCGGCCGGACGACGCTGTAGGCGCGTGGCTGGCGAGGTGCGAGGCGGACGGGAGGTCGCAGCGAGCTGGGGAGGAGAGGAGGCGCCAGCTGGGCGAGGCGCGGCGACGCGCGACGCGGGTTCACGGAGGATGAGGAGGCGCTGTGGGAGGCGCGCCTGGAAGGAGACGCGCAAGGCGAGGCGGAGAAGGAGCGGGATACGGGCGGGCGGAGGTTTGGACGGAGCCGAGGAGGCGGAGGACAGCGCTGCGGAGAGGGAGAGGGCTAAGCGGCGAGGGACGAGGGAGCGGCGCCGACGAGCACCAGAGAGGGGCGGTGAGGTGGAGGCGACGGGCGAGCGGCTGGGTGCAGGAGCGGGAGGGGCTCGGGAGGGCGCCTGGGTGAAGACGCGGGGAGGAGGGGTGAGGAAGAGGAACAGGGCGGGACACGTGGGCGGGGTGGGACCCAGGGGACAGGTGTGGATCTGCTGTGGAGGGGGAGCGTGCGTGCTGGGTGGGTTGTGTGTGTGGGCCTGGGTGTGTGTGACTGACAGGGTGGGGCCGGCTGCGGGCAGGTGGGAAAAAGGGAGATGGGGTGCGGCGGCTAGTGGGAAAAGGAGTGGAGCCAGGTGGACCAGGCGGTGGAGGGAGAGAGAGGAGAGAGAGGGGGGATGAGGAGGTGGCCAAGTGGCAGATGGGGATTGGGTAGAGGGGGAAAGAGGGTGAGGTGGCACGAGGGGAGTGGTCGGGGTGAGGTGGCCGGGGGTGTGGGTAGGATAGGACTAGGTAGAAAAGGATTAAGGGGTGGACCGATTTATTTTCTGGGGTGGTCGTTCAGGTCTATCCGGCCCGTTCGACTGCCCCACTAAAATAATATAATATTTTATTTGATTAAAACATAGCCTCTGCAAACCGATAGCGGACAAAACAAAATAATCCGGAGACCCGGTTTTGGTTGTTTGAATAAAGATGGGGCGTTTTAGCAAACACAAATTAGGTTTTCTGCAAATAGTTTTATGCAAGCAAATGCAAGACGATGACTATGCTCAATTGCAATGTGGCATGATGACATGAGCATGCGGTCATGATGATGCAATGCACAAAACAACGCGATTTTCTAGTAGTGGTTTTTGCGGGATGCCACAATCAAGGAGGCGGAGGTTGCTCGGTGCCTCGAACGTGTGTGCGAGCACGGATGCGCTGCTGTTTTGCGGCGCTAGGACTTCCTCTCGATCTTGAGATCGGCAAGAGATCGTCTACATCAACCACGAGTTTGGACTCGTTAAGCTTTGTCGGTCTTCAAGGGTATGTTCTCTACGGATATACATCCGCCCGTTGTTTGTATCTAGTAGATAGATCTTGGTACATAGTTGTTCCCATCATAGGAAATTTTTTGTTTTCTATGCTGCGAACCCTACACTTCCAATAGTCACACAATCACTAGTGATTAGAGTAACTTGAAGCAAATGGTTTCCATGATGACATATATATCTAAATATGAGGAAACACATACCAAGAAACATTCTCATATACAAGATCCAAAATAAGATCAATACAGGCATTCAAGCAAATTGGAACCTGTATGAGCAAATGTGTCACATAGGTGCTAGATAATTATCAATATTAATTCTAAGTGACACAACCTTGAATATTCACAGTTTCTAGGATTGTAATATGAACTAAGCATATGACTCCCCCATAATGTGATACTACCATAAAACCAACACGAGGCAAAAGGATACAAATAGAGATAATTAATGGACATTATAGAACTTAAATTTCTCACGAGAAACATACCACAAAGAGACTAGGTAATATTCAATATAAAATCTAGGTGGTATTTCTCATATACACATAATTTTAGGATTGTGGAATGACTAAGCATAACACTCCCCCAAAATGGGATAATCCATTAATCTCTCAATAGAGCCAAATAAGATACCAAATATAACCAAGTAAGGCTCAAGCACAAGAAACACACATACATGGTGTGCCACCTAATCATACACAAATATGCTTGATACCTCAAGATAATTAAGTGGAAAGAACAACATGTACAAAAACATGGAGGATACAAAACCAACACATGCACAAGGGGGCGAGTAACTTTCAATGTAAAGAGTTTAGCAAATGTTACCGCAAGGAGGAACATTGGATATATAATATAATCATGATAATCCAAAAGGCTTGGCTTGACAATAGTAGTTGATGAAGATCTCTCAATTCTTCATAATGTAGCCAAGACTCCAATGCCCTCCAACTAACACCTATTGATCAAGTTTTGGATTGTTGGTCCCCAACCAAGTTGGTTCCTAAGAGGTTAGTCACAATAGGCTTGGCAACCCAAATGGTTCTTTTCTTGAAACCACATTGAGCACCAACAAATTTGGCAAACACATTGCCAACCTCATCCTTACAAAGAGAATAAACATCATCAATAATGATAGGGTTGGATGAGGAGATACCAATAGTGCATGAGGAAGAAATGTGCCCTTTCTTACGACAAATGTAGCAAGTTCTGTTGGAGATATGCCCTAGAGGCAATAATAAATGTAGTTATTATTATATCTTTGTGTTTATGATAAATGTTTACATTCATGCTATAATAGTATTAACAAGGAAACATTAATACTTGTGTGATTTGTAAACTTAATTTGAAGTCCCTAGTAAAGCCTCTATATAAAACTAGCTTGTTGGTTAATAGATGATTGTGGTTTCCCTATCATGAACATTGAGATGTTATTAACAACAAGATCATATCGTTAGGAGAATGATATGATGGACATACTCCTATAGATAAGCGTAGCATAAAGATCAAGTCATTTCAATAGTTCAATTGCTATATGCTTTCTGATACATAGTAACCTAATTCCTTCGACCATGAGATCATGCATATCACCTTTACCGGATGGATGCTTTGATGACATCAAACACCACACCGTAATCGCGGTGGCTATAAAGGTGGCATTGAGTGTTCGGAAAGTATTGGTTGAAACACATGGATCAAGAGTGGGATTTGTCCATCCATATGACGGATAAATATACTCTGGGCCCTCTCGGTGGAATGTCATCCAATTAGCTTGCAAGCATGTGACTGGCTCACAAGGGATCACATATCACGGGAACGAGAAAAGAGTACTTGTCGGTAACGAGGTTGAACTAGGTATGCAGAGATACCGACGATCATAACCTCGGATAAGTAAAGTATCGTGAGACAAAGGGAAATTGGTATCGTATGTAAGTGGTTCATTCGATCGAAAAGTAATCGTAGAAATATGTGGGAGCCATATGAATTTCCAGATTCCTCTATTGGTTATTGTTCGGAGAAGTGTCTCGATCATGTCCGCATAATTCACGAACCGTAGGGAGACACACTTAAGGATTCGACGTTGTTTGAGTAGTTATGGTATGATGAGAAAGAGACCGAATGTTGTTCGGAGTCTCGGATGGGATCCGGGATATCACGAGGAGATCCGGAATGGTCCGGAGAATAAGATTCATATAAGGAAAGTCTCGTTCCGGAGTTGGGGAATGGTTCCGGTGTTTTCATCGGGAATGTTCTAGAAGGTTCCGGAATGTCCGGCACTCCGGAGGGAAGGGGTACATGAATGTGTCATTGTAAGTTGGAATGATTGCATCATGTACTGAGTGTCTTCGCTGTCCAAAATAAAGGGTTTATTCAAATCCTAAATTGAAAAGTCAAACGGCTAGTTTGAAAGTCAAACGACAAGTTTTGGAAAGAGGAAAAGAGGAGGAAGGTGAAACCGAGTTGGGGAGGGAGTCCTCCTCCCCAAGCCGGCGCACCACCCAAGCCGATTTGGGGAGGGACTCCCCTCCCTCCCCTTGGCCGTCGGCCCCTCCATCTATATAAGGAGGGGCAGGGATCCCTCCTAGCACACACAAGTACCTCTCCTCAAACCCTAGCTTGGCGCCTACCACCATAGCCGCCGCCGCCCCCTAGGGTTTTGCCCTAGCCGCCGACTTGGGGTACCCCAAACCCTAGCCGCCGGCTCTAGCCTCTACTCTTTGGTGTGTCTAAACCCTAGATCGCCGAGGAGCTCTCTCATACTCCACCATACTCGCTCTGGCTTAAGGCGAAGCCCTACGAGATCTCCCCTCTACTTCCGGTACCACGCCGTTATGCTGCCGGAATCGCGAGGAGAGTGCTACAACCTCCGTTGCCTGCTGGAACAAGGGAGAGGAAGGTCTTCGTCGAGTACCGAACGTGTGACCAACTGCAGGAGCGCTGCCGGAACGCAGCGCCGGAAGGATCGTCTACGCGATCTTGAGATCGGGAAGAGTACGACTACATCACCCACGAGAATCCGCTCTCGTTAAACACTTTGGAATCTTCGAGGGTAAGTTATTCCATCGACTCGTTGCTACAATCTAGTAGATAGATCTTGGCTTGTTTGTTTGTATGCGATAGAAAATTTTGTTTTCCATGCTACGAAACCCTACAGTGGTATCAGAGCCGTGTCTATATGTAGATCTGTTGCACGAGTAGAACACAATGGTCATTGTGGGCGTTGATGCTTTTATTGTGGATTGCTTCTTGTGTACTTTGCATCTTGCGGTATGTTGGGATGAAGCAGCCCGGGCTAACCTTACATGACATCGTTCATGAGACTTGCTCCACGCTTGACATGCAACTTGTATTGCATAAGTGGCTTAGTGCCGGTGCTTTCTCCTAGCATAGTTAAGATCCAATTTACAACGGGTGATTAACAATACTAGTATCAATGTTGTGGTTCTTGTTCGTAAGTTAGAACGACACTTATTGAAAGCCCCAAGCCACGTAAAACATGCAAAGAAAGTAGAGGCGTCTAACTTTGTTTTGCAGGGGTGTGCAGTGATGTGATATGGCCATGATTGTGATTATATTTGATGTATGCAATGTTCCTTATTGTAAGTTGGCAACCGGCAGGAGCCATATGGTTGTCTTTAATTTATGTTAAGACCCGCGTGTCTATTCAAAGTAGTTGTAATAGTTGAAGTCGGTGGACGACAACCATGGAGAAGCATCATTGACCTTGATGCAATGCCGGTGATGATGGAGATCATGTTCGTGCTTGAAGATGGAGATCGGAAGCACAAAGAAGAAAGGCCATATCATATCACATATTATGAATTACATGTGATGTTAATCCTTTATGCATATTGTATTGCTTAGTAGACGACAGTAGCATTATAAGATGATCCCTCATGCACATGAATTTCAAGTCATAAAGTGTTCACCCTTAGTTAGCACCGTTGCTAAAGCTTGTTGTTTCGAAGCACCACGTGATGATCGGGTGTGTTAGATTCCGCAAGTGTATACAACGAGAGCAAGACAGATTTGCTCATGCGGAAACTAAGGTTTGATCTTGACGAGCCTAGCATGTACATACATGGTCTCGGAACACGGATCACCGAAAGGTAAAGCATGAATTATATAGTAGATATGATGAACATGTCGATTGTTCGCCATTGAAACTATATCAACTCTCGTGATGATCGGTGTTGATGTAGTGGATTTGGTTCGTGTGATCACTAAAACAATGTGAGGGATGTTGTTTTGAGTGGGAGTTCAACTAGATTAACTTTATTATTAATTTGAACTCAATTTGTCATAAACTTAGTCTAAACTATTGCAAATATGTTGTAGATCAATGGCAGCCTCTACTATCAATTTTAATGCGTTCCTAGAGAAAGAAAAATTGAAAAACAATGGAAGCAACTTCGCGGATTGGTTCCGCAATTTGAGGATTGTCCTCACAGCTGGTAATTTGACCTATGTCTTTGGATGCACATTGGTGACCCACATGCATTGATGCTTGATGAAGTAAAGAATGTTTACCTCGCCGGAAGAATCGGTACTCCATAGTTCATTGTGCTATCTTGTATGGTTTGGAATCGAGCTTGTAAAAGGTTTGAGAATTCACCCATATGATATTGTCGAGGATCTCAAATTGATCTTTGAGATTCATGCGGCAATTGAAAGTTATGAGGCTTCAAAAAGTTTTTAAGCGCAAGATGGAAGAGGGCAGCTCCGTGTGAGCATGTGCTTAAGATGTCCGGGCACGCAAAACAAACTTCAAAGCTTGGGTATAGTGATTCCTAATGCTTTGGGGATTTACCGTGTCCTCCAATCACTACCACCAAGTTACAAGAACTTTTGATGAACTACAACATGCGTAACATGAACAAGCGGTTGCGTAACTATTTGCTATTATAAAGTCTGAAGTGGAGATCAAGAAAGAGCACCAAGTGTTGTTGGTCAATAAGACCACCAGATTCAAGAAAGGCAAGTCTAAGCGAAGGACACTTCAAGAAGGGTGGTAAGAAAGTTACCACGCCGACGAAGAAGACCAAGGCTGGACCTAAGCACGACATCGAGTGCTTTTACCGCAAGGAGAAGGTCCTCGAAGCGGAATTGCCCAAAGTACTTGGCGGATTTGAAGAACGGCAACATCAAGAAGAAAGGTATATCCGATATACATGTTATTGATGTGTATCTCACTAGTACTCGTAGTAGTGCACGGGTATTTGATAATCGGGTTCGGTTGCTCATATTTGTAACTCAAAGCAGTCTTTGCAGAATAAGCGGAAGCTAGCGAAGAACGAGGTGACGATGCGCGTGGGAAACGGATCAAAGGTTGATGTGATCGCGGTCGGCACGCTACCCCTTCATCTACCATCGGGATTAGTTTTATACTTAAATAATTGTTATTTGGTGCCTGTGTTGAGCATGAACATTATATCGGGATCTTGTTTATTGCGAGACGGTTACTTGTTTAAGTCCGAGAATAATGGTTGTTCGATTTATATGAGTAATATGTTTTATGCACATGCACCTTTGATAGATGGTTTATTCTTATTGAATCTCGATAGTGGAAATACACATATCAACAACATTGAGGCTAAACGTTTGAAATCAAGCGATAATTTCGACCTATATGTGGCACTGTCGTCTTGGTCACATTGGAGTGAAACGTATGAAGAAACTCCATTCCGATGGACTTCTTGAATCACTTGAAATATGCGAAGCATGTCTGATGGGTAAAATGACTTAGACTCCATTTTCTGGTATGATGGAGCGAACTATGGACTTATTAGAAATCATACATACCGATGTGTGTGGTCCAATGAGTGTAGCATCGCGCGGTGGTTATCGTTATGTTCTTACCTTCACGGATGATTTGAGTAGATATGGGTATATCTATTTCATGAAACATAAGTCCGAAACTTTCGAGAAGTTTAAGGAGTTTCAAAGTGAGGTAGAGAATCAACGTAACAAGAAGATTAAATTTCTACGTTCTGATCGTGGAGGTGAATATCTAAGTTATGAGTTTGGCGAGCATTTGAAGAAATGCGGAATACTTTCTGATTGACACCGCCAGAACACCACAACAGTAATGGTGTGTCCGAACGTCGTAATCGAACTCTCTTAGATATGGTTCGCTATGATGTCACTTACTGATTTACCGCTATCATTTTGGGGTTATGCATTAGAAACAGCATTCACTTTAAATAGGGCACCGTCTAAATCCGTTGAAACGACACCGTATGAATTATGGTTTGGGAACAAACCTAAATTGTCGTTCCTTAAAGTTTGGGGTTGAAGCCTATGTAAAGAAGTTACAACCGGACAAGCTTGAACCCAAAGCGAAAAATCGTCTTCATAGGATACCAAGGAAACTATTGGGTATACCTTCTATCATAGATCCGAAGGCAAAATCTTCGTTGCTAAGAATGGATCCTTTCTAGATAAGGAATTTCTCTCGAAAGAAGTGACTGGAAGGAAAGTAGAACATGACGAGGTTGTCGAACCTTCTCTCGAAATTGCGAGTAGCGCAGCCGAAGAAGTTCCTGGTGCCCGCACCAATTAGAGAGGAAGCTAATGATGGTGATCATGAAACTACGGTTGAAGTTGCTACAGAGCCCTGGAGGTCAGCAGTACTCATACCACCCATTGGTATGATCCCGTTATGAGTGTCATGTTGGTGGACAACACCGATGACCCCGAGACATATGAGGAAGATGATGAGCCCAGATTCCAATAAATGGCAAGAAGCCATGAAATCCGAGATTGGATCCATGTACGAAAACCAAGTGTGGACTTTGGTGGACTTACGGATGGTAGGAAGGTGTCGAGAACAAATGGATTTTCAAGAAGAAAGCAGATCTTGATGGTAATGTTATCGTTTATAAAGCTCGACTTGTCGCAAAAGGGTTTCGACAAATTCAAGGAGTTGACTACGATGAGACTTTCTCACCAGTAGCGAAGCTAAAGTCTGTGAGGATTATGTTAGCAATCACTGCATATTATGATTATGAGATATGGCAGATGGATGTCAAAACAGCATTCCTCAATGGAGACATTGATGAAGAGTTGTATATGATGCAACCCAAAGGTTTTGTCGATCCTAAAGATGCTAAAAAGGTATGTAAACTTCAACGGTCCATCTATGGATTGAAGCAAGCATCCCGAAGTTGGAATCAACGTTTTGATAAGGTGATCAAAAGTTTTGGTTTCATACAAACTTATGGAGAAGCTTGTATTTACAAGAAAGTGAGTGGGAGCTCTGTAGCATTCTTAATACTATATGTGGATGACATATTATTGATTGGGAATGATGTAGACCTTCTTAATAGTGTCAACGAATATTTGAATAATAGTTTTTCAATGAAGGATCTTGGCGAAGCAGCTTACATATTAGGCATAAAGATTTATAGAGATAGATCGAAACGCCAAATATCATTGTCACAGAGTACATATTTGGACAAAGTTCTAAAGAGATTTGGAATGGAAGATAGCAAGAAAGGGTTCTTGCCCATGTTGCCCAATACGACCTTGAGTAAAACTCAAAGTCCGACATCGGCAGAAGACAGAAAGGATGAGTAAGACTCCTATGCCTCAGCCATAGGATCTCTAATGTATGCCATGCTATGTACTAGACCCGACATTGCATATGCTATTAGTTTAACTAGCAGATATCAAAGTGATCTAGGAGTGGATCATTGACAATGGTCAAAACATCCTTAAGTACTTGAGAAGAACTAAGGATATGGTTCTTTCTTATGGAGGTGATGAACAGCGTTGTTAATGGTTACACCGATGCTAGTTGGAACACCGATCCGGATGATTCTAAATCACAACTGGATACGTATTTATTTTGAATGGTGCAAGAAGCTGGAGGAGTGCAAAGCAAAGCGTTGTGGCGAGATCTTCAACTGAATCAGAATACATGGCTGCTTCGGAGGCTTCACAAGAAGCGATATGGATGAAAGAGTTCATTACAGAGCTGGGTGTGGTTCCTAGTGCGCTGGACCCAATGTCTATATACTGTGATAACATGGGCACCATAGCCAATGCGCAAGAACCAAGGTCACACAAAAAGCTGAAGCATATCAAGCTACGTTTTCACGCTATTCGAGAACATATCCAGGATGCGGATATAAAGATTTGCAAAGTACACACAGATCTGAATGTGGTGGATCCGTTGACTAAACCTCTCCCGAGGGCAAAACATGACCAGCACCAAACTGCCATGGGTGTTCGGTATATTACCATGTAATCTAGATTAGATGACTCTAGTGCAAGTGGGAGACTGTTGGAGATATGCCCTAGAGGCAATAATAAATGTAGTTATTATTATATCTTTGTGTTTATGATAAATGTTTACATTCATGCTATAATAGTATTAACAAGGAAACATTAATACTTGTGTGATTTGTAAACTTAATTTGAAGTCCCTAGTAAAGCCTCTATATAAAACTAGCTTGTTGGTTAATAGATGATTGTGGTTTCCCTATCATGAACATTGAGATGTTATTAACAACAAGATCATATCGTTAGGAGAATGATATGATGGACATACTCCTATAGATAAGCGTAGCATAAAGATCAAGTCATTTCAATAGTTCAATTGCTATATGCTTTCTGATACATAGTAACCTAATTCCTTCGACCATGAGATCATGCATATCACCTTTACCAGATGGATGCTTTTATGACATCAAACACCACACCGTAACTGGGTGGCTATAAAGGTGGCATTGAGTGTTCGGAAAGTATTGGTTGAAACACATGGATCAAGAGTGGGATTTGTCCATCCATATGACGGATAAATATACTTTGGGCCCTCTCGGTGGAATCTCATCCAATTAGCTTGCAAGCATGTGACTGGCTCACAAGGGATCACATATCACGGGAACGAGAAAAGAGTACTTGTCGGTAACGAGGTTGAACTAGGTATGCAGAGATACCGACGATCATAACCTTGGATAAGTAAAGTATCGTGAGACAAAGGGAAATTGGTATCGTATGTAAGTGGTTCATTCGATCGAAAAGTAATCGTAGAAATATGTGGGAGCCATATGAATTTCCAGATTCCTCTATTGGTTATTGTTCGGAGAAGTGTCTCGATCATGTCCGCATAATTCACGAACCGTAGGGAGACACACTTAAGGATTCGACGTTGTTTGAGTAGTTATGGTATGATGAGAAAGAGACCGAATGTTGTTCGGAGTCTCGGATGGGATCCGGGATATCACGAGGAGATCCGGAATGGTCCGGAGAATAAGATTCATATAAGGAAAGTCCCGTTTCGGAGTTGGGGAATGGTTCCGGTGTTTTCATCGGGAATGTTCTAGAAGGTTCCGGAATGTCCCAAGACCGGAGGAAAGGGTACATGAATGTGTCATTGTAAGTTGGAATGATTGCATCATGTACTGAGTGTCTTTGCTGTCCAAAATAAAGGGTTTATTCAAATCCTAAATTGAAAAGTCAAACGACTAGTTTGAAAGTCAAACGGCAAGTTTTGGAAAGAGGAAAAGAGGAGGAAGGTGAAACCGAGTTGGGGAGGGAGTCCTCCTCCCCAAGCCGGCGCACCACCCAAGCCGAGTTGGGAGGACTCCTCCCTCCCTGGCCCCTCCATCTATATAAGGAGGGGCAGGGCTCCCTCCTAGCACACACAAGTACCTCTCCTCAAACCCTAGCTTGGCGCCTACCACCATAGCCGCCGCCGCCCCCCTAGGATTTTGCCCTAGCCGCCGACTTGGGGTACCCTAAACCCTAGCCGCTGGCTCTAGACTCTACTCTTTGGTGTGTCTAAAACCTATATCGCCGAGGAGCTCTCTCATACTCCACCATACTCGCTCTGGCTTAAGGCGAAGCCCTACGAGATCTCCCCTTCTACTTCCGGTACCACGCCGTTGTGCTGCCGGAATCGCGAGGAGAGTTCCGAACGTGTGACCGACTGCCTGCTGGAACAAGGGAACAAGGGAGAGGAAGTTCTTCGTCGAGTACCGAACGTGTGACCGACTGCGGGAGCGCTACCGGAACGCAGCGCCGGAAGGATCGTCTACGCGATCTTGAGATCGGGAAGAGTACGACTACATCACCCACGAGAATCCGCTCTCGTTAAACACTTTGGAATCTTCGAGGGTAAGTTATTCCATCGACTTGTTGCTACAATCTAGTAGATAGATCTTGGCTTGTTTGTTTGTATGCGATAGAAAATTTTGTTTTCCATGCTACGAAACCCTACAAGTTCTACTCTTGCCATCTTTATTTTTGGATGTAGCAACAACTTGAGGAAGATCTTGAGTCTTCTTGGGAGGAGGCCCATCTCTAACAAGATGTAGAGCTTGAGGCCGCTTCCCTTGTTGCTTCTTGCCAAGGGACTTCTTCTTTAATGGGCAATATTTGACATGATGCCCTTCTTCCTTGCACTTGAAGCAAACAATGTTGGCCAGATTCTTGACTTGATCTTGGTCATTCTTCTTGTTGTCCTTGTGCTTCAACTTGATAATGGACTTGTTCTTGACATTGGAGTTGAATCCAAGCCCACTCTTGTCATTGGGGGATTTTTCAACACTCAAGATTTTGTTGAGTGTGACCTTCCCTTGATGAACCTTTTTCAAGTCATTCTTCAAAGAAGTGACTTGAGCCTTTTGATTTCCTCTACATGGTTAGTTTCAACAAAAACACTAGAGGAAGTAGATTCTACATTGTTAGAGCAACAAGGCACGGAATGTAATTCATCACGAGATATATCATGGTTGTGAGAGGATGAACTACAAGTACTAGCACATGGCAATTTAACATTTGGAGTAGATATAGTGCTAATGTCCACATGAGGCCCAATAGATGTTACCTTTGACATGATGGCCTCATGAGCCAACTTTAGCCTACAATGGGAGACTAGGAGATCCTCATGCGATCTTGAGAGCTTAACATGGCTTTCTTCTAATTTCCCATAGTTGCTAGTGTAATATCCCTAAAATCATGTTTCAAACTCATGCATATCATCCATGCATCCATGATCATATAAATTCCATTTCAAACAAATCATTTCAAAACAGAAGCATATATGCTTATTATTTCATGTAAGCTTGCTCTAGCCTTAGTGCTATTTTACAATGAGAAGAGTACTTGTTTTGTTCAGTAAGGTTTGAATTCAAACTTAGGCACTGTCCAAAGCTTGAGCAAAGTTTTCAAAACAAAATGAGTAAATAAAACCAATATTAAGCCTATAGTATATATCACATAAAGGCTTGGTTTTATTTTTATTTCCAATTGATCAAAGTGTTTTGAGTAAACAGTAGTGTTTGACACACATTTGAGTGCAAGGTTTGCAGTATAAAAACCTAGAGAAGATTTGAATTCAAACTCATATGATTTGGAGTTGAAAATCATTTCAGAAAAATCAAACAGAAAAAGAAAAAGGAATAAGAAGAAAAAATAAGCTTTCAGTCGAATCTGGCCCAACTAAGCCCAAAGAACCCCCCCACAAGCTGCTTTTACTCACTCACCCGCTTAGGTCACGACATCTGGACCCACTCCCTCTCTGTTTCTCTCGCTGACAGCCACGGCCCACACGACGTCATTGTCTCTACCCCGACGACATGTTCTTCCCCAATTCACGTCGTGCGTTTCCTGGTTTGATTCACTCGTCAATTCGCGTTGATTGCAGGAGTAAATCACGCCCCCGTCTCGCCTAATTAAACCCCCTCTGCCCCCTCTCCATCCCCCCCAGACTTCGAGCACAGAGCGCCCCCGGGCTGCCGTAATCGCCCTTGCACCGCCGCAGACAGAGCTCACTCCGGCGACCAATCCCGGTGAGCCCCGTGCGCCCCTTCCCCTCTGGTTCATGCGAACAGATTCACAACCTCTTTGCACTCCTCCTGATGTATTTGGTTCATTCTATACTGCCCCAGGTCGTCGTCTCCATCAAGCGCAGCAAGTCCCCGACGCCGTCTCCAACTCCGGCGACTAATTTCGGTGAGCCCCTTGTTCCCCTTCGCCTCTGGTTCACACGAACGTGCTCGCCGTAGCCTTTCGCATCTTCTGATGCCTTTTATTCATGCTAGGGTGACCAGGAGCGTCGCCAACGTCGCCGTCCTCCCGAGCCCGACGCTGTCAGCAACTCCGACGAGCCCGAGCAGCCGTGTCCATGCGCCCCTGGCCAAGCCGTCGCCAGGTTGAGCATCAGTGCATCGCTACGAGCTCGGTAAGCACCTCCGACAACCCTAGAAGCCCCTATAGCCGCCGCGCCGCCGTAGACAGAGCCGCCGCCGCCAGCGCCGCCCATCTGTGGTCGCATGGTTGATGACCGTTGGATCTAGATCCAGCGCGTATAATTAGATCACTTATCGAAATGGTATGGATAGATCTGTACCGTGCAGGTTAAGTAGATCTAACGGCCTGTGAGCGCGATCCTGAGCGAACCAGTACGCGCCAATCAGAACGTGACGCGTGGCCAGGAATTAGATTTAAAATCAGGATTTGAATCTATTAGTTGTTTGAAATTATTTTAGCCATAACTTTTGATTCCCATGTTCAAATTTGACAAATTTTATATCAATGGAATCAGGAGAACAAGCCCTTTCCAAATATGCAATGTGTTTAGTGTTTTGTTTCTGTTAAAATGGTTTTATTTACAGAAACATGTGTAGGCCTATTTAGTGTATATAAATTATTTGAGAAATGTTTTAACTTTTAAATAAATGTTGTTTGGCAAGTTTTGAACTTGTCTATGAACCAGTACTGTACACTTGTCTTGTTGAGTTTAGAAAATCATCACATATCATGTTGCATGCATCCATATATTTTTGCTTGTATCTATATGTATGTGATTTGTTACTATGATTCTATGTGTAGATTTTGGTGCCAATAGTGATTGTGATTGTGAGGAGTGTAGCTACTCTCCAAACTACCAAGGCAAGTGGTGCTTCATGATATTTTTATCCCTATGTTTTCTACTAAGCATTAGAAATATTTTGCTAGTCTTGCATGTTATATTTTGCTTATATGCTATGCTTGGGAAATCCTAGTAGTTGTAGAATTGCTAGAAATTTCTAAGTTAAGATGCTTATCTATGCCATGCTTAGCCTAGATAGTAACAACCAAGGGTGGTGATTTATACATGCTATGATAAAAATATTTCTAAGTCTTTGGACTTGTGTTTTGCCTAATAAAACAACTAAGTAAATGAAACACCTGGGTGGAATGGAAGGAATGGTTTATGTTGAGTGGTTACACAAGGCCCATTTCTATGGTTTACCTTGTGTATCTCACTTGTGGAAAGCCACCCAGGAACAAAGGGATTTAAGAGGCCAAATGTTAAGAAGCTTCTAGTGCAGCCACTTGGCAATATGGGCTCTACCAGGATCATATAGGTTGCAATAACTTAGCCATTTGGACAGTTGGTGGTAGTGTGATGATAGGTTGGAGCGCGTCCATTTGGTCTAAGGGAAGGCTTCTGAAAGGTCCTGTCTTGGTGAAAATCAAGGCTTGTGGGGAAAGTGCACAACCTCTGCAGATGGAAGAATCTAAGTACTTAGCCATGTCCCTGGTATTGGACAACTTGAGCATCAAGACATGGAAGCTATCAACAATCTCATCATCCAAATTTCTAAGTAAAACTTGAGGGTGAACAAGGGTGAAGGACCCCAATGTCTATTGGTGGTTCCTTGGGAAAAAATTTGACAAACAAAAACTTAGTGTTTTCAACTAATAGGCAAAACCTATTTTGAGCAAAGAAAGCCTAAGCTACACTTAGCAAAATTGCATATAGTATATATTCCACCAAAAATTATACTAAGGTATCACTTGCCAATACTATTCCAATGTATTGACCCACTGTGGCTGTAACTTGTGATGTTGCAGGTTACTCTGATGAGGATTAGGAGTCATGAGTCTACACTCAACATGTTTGCCTGTGGCACATGAAGATGAAGACTTTTATCTATTTACTTATTTAAACTCTTGTATTAGGCCTGTGGCCATGGAGTTGTAAAGACTATGTTATCTCTGGAATGACTGTAATAATGACCTTTGTTTCTGTGTACTTCATCTTAAACTGTGGATGCTAGCATTGATCCAGGGACTAGCATTGCAATCACAGGGATCCTTTTCCTTTATAAAGGAGGGATCTTACAGATGGTATCGGAGCACTGTGTTGCCTGTAGGATTATGACCCTAGGATTGGAAACCACTAAGGAAATTTTTTCAACAACTTCTACACTTGTCTATTCTTCTCGTAAACTTTTCTAATCTTCTTTCTCATCTCTATTTGTAGATGAACTCCATCAACGAAGCCATAAGGAAAGGACCACTCATGACAATGACTTTGGAGTGTGAGACAGAATTTCCCAAGGCTCTCAAGGACCTCATGGTTGCAATGGAAATACATGGTGCAACTGTGTACAAAGGTTTGCTGTGATGGATGAAGGAGTTGAGTACTGGTGGGTGCAACTTCACTTGTATAAAAACAAGGAAGACAACCACAAGGAATCAGGATTCTGCATGTTCACCAATTCAGTGATGCACACTACATTCTTTGATTCAGCAAAGGATGCAGCTTGGAAGACCATCAAAGAACTTGGTGATAGAGTCAAGTGCAGAATGCTCAACATCCAAAATGACCTAAAGGAAGAGAAGAAACATACCCAAGAGTTGGAGGCTACCAACCAAACCTTAAGAGGAGACATTATAGACTTAGTAATGGAGTCATGTGCTCAAGATAGAGTGATTGCTTCTAGAAATATTGTGTTAGCCAACATATCTAGTGAGATAGGATTGTAAGCGTACTTCGCTAGTTGGACCACCACTTATCACCTTATTTTCCAAAAGTTGTTTAAAATAAGTTGAACCTTGGTTGTTGTAATGGATCCATGTATGCCATGACTTGTGTGTTTTGATTTCCAAAGATATGCATGTGATGCTTTGCCTTGTGTTTATCTTAAATTGTGTTGTTTCTAACTTTTTCTATCTTATAAATAGATGCCTAATGTTACCATCGGCACTGTTGAGGATTTCCAGGGAACTCGCTTTGGTCCTCGTATTATTGAGCTCACTAGTTTGCTCAATCTCCCTCTTCCTACCATCATGGTGCTTCCCCTCACCAAGTTTGAGAGGAAAGACCTTTGGGGCTTCAAGGTCAATCAGCCCGGACGCCAGACTGAGCCTACCATGGAGGCTATCATCTTCAAGCTCATGCACAATGACAAGGAGAGAGGCCTAGAGGTAGTCATGCAGGACTTGATTGGACGTCTGTTAGGGAGACACTCTCGACAGGTTAAAGGTACTCACTTCCACGTCTTTGGTAGACGTGATGAGGATGGAGAGGCCATCGACTTCGAGGACACTTCGAGGGAGACAGCGGAGCCGATTCGCCTATACCTCCAGGACTTAGAGGTTCTTCTTAGGCACGTGGACACTGATAGGACCAACGTCATGCTTAGCAATGACGAACTCCAGGTGCAGCTTCGTGAGAAGGACAAGCTCTTCGCGGAGCAAGATGAGATAGTCAAGGAGATGGAGGCAAAGTTCGAGAGCCAGGACAGAAAGTTCAAGAGTCAAGAGAAGCGAGTCCAAGATAGGAACAAGAGGATTCGGGACATGACTGAAGAACTGCAGGCCAAGGACTTCGAGCTCGAGCATCAGCAGACTGTGATTGAGAGGCTTCGTTCTCAGAAGAGGGCTCTCAAAGCCAAAATAGAGACCTTGACCACCAATGTCGAGGAATACAAGACCGCTATGGAGAATGCAGGTCTTACCTTTGTTGAGGAGGAGGTTAATGCCGAGGAGTAGTGATGACTACTCATTTATCATTTATTTATCATACTTTATTTGAGTCACAATGACCATCCAACATGTGGATGGCTTGTTATTGGTGTGTTTACTTTGCAAACTTGTCGTTTTGTTGTTGAACTATTATTATTGTGATGCATGTTTGGTGATTGTCTATTTGATGTATTGTGCATGAAAGCAGGTATCTTATTCTTATCTCTATTGAACAAACCACAGATGCCTCCCCGTCGTGCAAATCCCAACCCCAACAACAACAACATCACCCCTGAGATGCAGAAAATGATGACAGCTCAGACTCAGCTGATGCAAATGATTACTACGTTCATCCAGAGCCAAAACAACAACAACAACAATAACAACAACAACAACAACAACAACAACAACAACAACAACAACCCACCGGGTTTTGACATGCTTACCAGGTTCTTGAGATTGAGGCCAACAAAGTTCTCAGGAACAACTGATCCAATGGTGGCCAATGATTGGCTACGCTCTGTGAACAAGGACTTGGTAACTGTGGGCTGTACTGATGCAGAAAAAGTCAGATTTGCAGCACATTTGTTGGAAGGACCAGCCGCCACTTGGTGGGATAACTTCCAGATCACCACTCCCATCGAAGATGTGACATGGGCTATTTTTGAAGATGGTTTTCGTACAGCTCACATCTCATCCGGAGTGATGAGTTTGAAGAAGAAAGAGTTCCATAATATGAAGCAGCGCCACCGCAACGTGGCTGAATCTATTGAGGAGTTCAACAATCTGGCGCGTTACGCACCGGATGAAGTTTACACTGATGCTAAGAGGAAGGAAAAGTTCCTTGAAGGGTTGAATGATGAACTAAACCTGCAACTATCAGTGGCCTATGTTCCCACATACCAGTCTCTTTGTGATAAGGCTGCTATTTTGGAGAACAAAATGAAGGAAGTTGAGAGCAGGAAGAGAAAGCACTCGGACAAGCACAACCCGGGATCGTATCATAAACGTTCCCATTATGATGATAGTGGAAGCTCAGGATCCCACAAGCATGGGAAATTCAATAAGCACCACAACCACAACCGTCATCATGACAACAAGCATCACCGTAGTCATGACAATGACAAATACAAGAACCACAAGGGTGGATATAAGAGCCACCACAGTGGTAGTGGAAGTGGCAGTGGAAGCCAGCCTGTCAAGAAGGATATTAGTCAGGTTGAGTGTTTCAAGTGCAAAAAGATGGGGCATTATGCAAATGAATGCCCAGAAAATAAAGTTGAAGGACCCAACAAGCCCAACCCTTTTCAGAAGGGACAAGTGAACCACATCAATGTGGAGGAAATCTATGAAGAGCCAGATGCTGTTGCTGGTAAGTTCAAACTCAATTCTATTCCAGCATTTGTTCTTTTTGATACTGGAGCATCGTATTCATTCATATCAAAAGCATTTGTTGATAGAAATGGGTTTCCAACTGAAAACATTGGGTGTCCAATAAAAGTTAGTTCTCCAGGTGGAGATATGATTGTAAGTCTTGGATGCCGGGATCTAGTAATAGAGTTTGGAAAGCATAAGTTTCCAGTGAGTCTGATAATCCTAGATTCCCAAGGGCTGGATGTAATTTTGGGAATGGATTGGATGGCTAAGTATGAAGGAGTACTAGATTGTGCTAATCGTACTGTTGCACTCACAACCCCGGAAAGGAAACGGATTAAATTCAAGTCTAACTTTGAATCAAAAGGGATTAAGCTAAATTCTCTTAAGGGGGTTAGCCTAGACAGTGTGCCAATTGTGAGTGAATATCCAGATGTGTTTCCGGAAGAATTGCCGGGAATGCCACCAGATAGAGATGTAGAGTTCCTTATTGATTTGCTACCAGGATCTAGACCAATAGCAAAGAGACCGTACAAGATGTCAGTTGATGAACTGAAAGAACTCAAGAAACAACTTGGAGAACAGTTACAGAAAGGATTTATTCAACCAAGTTCTTCATCTTGGGGAGCCCCAGTCTTGTTTGTAGAAAAGAAAGATAGAAGTCAAAGGTTATGCATAGATTACCGTTCACTCAATGAGGTGATGTCACATCCCAAGATTTTCCAAATCTTGACATGTGAAAATAAATGATTAAAATAAAACTTTGTTTGATTTTCAGAGCCAGAAGAAACTTTTTGAATTTAAAATGGAAACTCAAACCCATTTGAATTAATTAAAATCCTAAAAGGATTTAAAAGGATAAGCATTTCATAAAAGGAAACAATTGGAAATGTTATTTTAAAACAATCAAATGAAAAGATTTGTTTTCAAATGAAATAGAAGTTTATAAATAAAGAATGTTTTATAAAGCTAAAACAAAACCTTGGCCAAGCTTATGAATTAAAACTTTTAGTTTTGAATGAAACTAACAAAAGTTTAGTTAAAATAAAATGATAAGGAATTAATATCAAATTTTATTCAAATAAAAGGTTTTAACCATTTTAATTAAAACATCAAAACTTATTAAATTATTTTAAATAAGTTTCTAAGTATTATATTTTCTTAATTAAACTCTACTAAAGTGTTTTGACTTTATTTTAGATTCAAAATAAATAGCTCAAATAAAATAAATCCTACTTGAATTAATAAGGAAAGTCTTTTATATTTAATTATTAATGGATCCTATAATAGAATGTTATTTTATTTTAACAAGTATTTCAAGTATCTTATATTCTCAAATAAAACCTACTGAGTTGGTTTCAAAAATATTCAAATAACAAAGGAAGATTTTATTAATTAAACCAAATTCTATTTTAGTAATAAACCATAGTCCATTTTATTTAATTAATAAAAGGGTATAAAAATATCATTTTAATTAATAATTGGTTTAAGTTGATAAACAGAACCAAAAACACATTACAATGTTTGGTGATGATTTGAATTGTTTTGAATGCTTGAGAATTGTTTGAAATTCAAATCAGTAAATAGTATTAGAAAAAGAAAAGAACACAGAATAAAAAAAATAGTGCAAAAGCCCACTAAGTCAATCCAGCCTGGACTTCTCCCTCCCGAAGCGTTTCTTTTCTTACTCGAAACCTACTGCATGCAGACCGGTGGCCCTCTTCTCCTCTTCTTTTCTCACCGGCTGGACCCCACTCTACCCTTCATCGTTCTCCCTGCGACTCCTTCTCCCCTCACATGCCGTTTTACTGTTGAAGCTGCGCTTGAATTGCGTTAACCACAGCCTTTACTCCCTCGGCGACGCCTACTTAAACGCCAATGACTTCTCCTCCATTTCCCCAGACCACTCCCTCTCTCGCCCGTGCCGAGCAAATTTCGACCTGGAACGCCTCTGCGCCGACGATGTTCCGGTGACGATTCCGACGAAACCAGACCTCCCCTTGCCTCATTGACCAAGCACACCCATTCCCCACTCCCAGACGCTTCTCCCCGTGTCCATCACTCGACCACGGACGCCCCAGAACCTTGGCTTGGACTAGCTCTGAGCGCCACCGCGTCTGTCTTCTTCTCCGGCGAGCTTCCCAGGTAAAATCCGGTCGCCCCTTTGCTTCTCGATCATGCTAGCATCTTCGCCTTGGATTTGCGCACCTAATCGTACCCTCCGTTTGACTTCTCGCGATCGACAGCGTCGCCTCCGACCGCAACCAGGACCACCTGACGCCGCCACGAACTCCGGCGAGCAATCAAGCCCGACCCAGTGCGCCCCTTCACCAAGCAGTACCACGTTGAGCATCAGCGAGCGTCAGCAAACCTGGTGAGCAACTTTCCCCTCTGCTTCGCTTCCTGTTTCGCTAGCGCCGCCGCCAACTGGCCGCTCCGCCGCTCGCCGTTGTTATCGCGCCGCCAGTACGTGACTGCTAGATAGGAGCCGTCCGATATCAATCGAGTGGATGAGATAGAATGACTTAAACACGGAGGGGTACTCGATCTGAGCCACTCGATCTAACTAGATCTAACGTTCCACAGAGCCGATCCGGCCGAACCGGTATCGACCAGTAAGAACACGCCGCGTGTCACCTTTTGATTTAAGAACAGATTTGAAATCTGATTTAGTTGTGATTTTCAAACCCTTATATCTTTTGATCCACACGTCCAAATTTGACAAATTTTATATCAATGGATTCAGGAGAACAAGCCCTAGCCAACCATGGCCTTAGTTTTGAAAATAGTATCTGTTAGCTTGTTTGAATTTATAGAAACATTTGTGTACTTGTTTAGAGTATAAAAATTGTTAAAAATTGATTCTAGGATTAAATCTTTTTCAAAATGGATTTGTGTGACATTACTGACCTTAGGAACCAACCTAAAGTGTTAAAAATGTTTTTTTTGAAAAATAAGTTGAATTATTTAACTTAGCCATTATCTAGCCAATTAAACCCCTTGATTTTGTCATGGAAATGTTTTTACAAGGAAAACTTTGGGAAAAATATTATGGACCAAACTTACTGACCCAAAACACCAAGACTTGCCAAGGGAAACCCACATGGTGAAAAATATAAAGTTTTGCTTGAAAAAGAATAAATTTCCATCTCATAAAATGTTGAATGCATTTTAAAAATAGGCTTTAGGCAAAACCTCTAACTAATGACTTTGCCATTTTGGTAAATGACCAATGTGGACCTTACAAAGTTTATAAACCTAGAAAAGACCAACTTTGCAATAGAACCCTCTTTCTACAAGACTTAGGAACCATTGCTTTGGGTATGTGAATTATTGTTTGAAAGTTGGAATGCTACTTGATACTATGCTTGTTTGATTGTAGTGAAATTAGCAAGTGTGGGACTAGCAAAATCAAAGAGTGACTATCATTCCCTAAACAAAGAAAGGCAAGTTACACTATCATACAAAAGACCTACTATTTTCATTATACTTAGTGGATTTTGTAAACATGCATGAAAATGTTTTATACTTATGCTATGCTAATCCTAATAGGATTCCCTATACACTCCTTAGTGAAAATATTAAAGTTGTACATGCTTAGCCATGCTATGTTTTGAAAATGAGTTACATGTTGAGATATTACAAAGGTTGAGAAAAGGACTTGTGATTTTATATAATAAAACAAGGACTCAATGAACCACCTAGGTGGAGGACACTTTTTGTTTTGGAGAAAGTGGCAACAAAAGGGACCCATGTCTATGGCAATCACTTTGTGTTGTGCTCCAAATGAAAACCACCTAGGAAACTTAGAGATTGAACATGTTTCTCCAATTGTGGCTTTCGTGTACAACCACATGCTATTATGGCTCTGGCTTAGTCAACTACATTAGGAAGACCCATACATTGTCTTTAGTTACCGGACATGGGGATCTGGAATGCTTCATGGGGGCTGAAGACAAGCTAGCAATGATGTATGGGAGGACCTTTTGGAAAGACTTCGTCACATTCTCATCTGCCAAGATACTCCATCTTGGTGAGCACTAATCCAAGAGGCCACGGGCAACAAGATGGGATTGTGTCATGTGGGTAAAGTGTACTCCTTCTGCAGAAGTTAATAAAATCTAAGTACTTAGCCGTGTCCCCGGTTATGGACAATATTGAGCAACTAAAGTTTGAACTATGGGAGATCTCGACATTCTAATTTCTAATATAAAAACTTGATGCACTTGGGGGTACCAAGGAATTCAAAGAGATTTGATAAAGCTTGTTGCACTTGGGGAGTTACCAAGGTGCTCAAGAGCATGATGTACTTGGGATTACCAAGGGACTCATGAGGTTTTGATAAAAACTTGAAGCACTTGGAGTTACCAGGTAGCTCAAGGGATTTTGACAAGGACTTGAACACTTGAGTTTCTACCAAGGAGTTCAAGGAACTTGGAAAAGAGATTTGAAAAGAGATTTGACAAATCAATTTGAAAAAGATAGGATAAATGTTGCTTTATGCAAATAAGCCCTAAACTCTACTTAGCCAAATATGCATGTATGGATAGGATCCACTCATATTATACATAAAGTGAAGCTTGCCAATACAATCCAAAAGTATTGACCCTTGTGGCTGTAACTTGTAATGTTGCAGTTGATTGTTTTGTTAGATGAAGATTGTTTGATTGACTAGGACTACAAAGTCTCTGACCAACATCTGCCTGTGGCACTTTGAAGATGAAGGACCCCATGATTATAATTATTCCGCTGCAATGTATTGTAATAGCCAAATGAGCTATGTCTGATGTAATAAAATTTTGTTATTCCTGGTTATAAAGTTATATTATGACCTTTGTTTCTTGATATTACATCTTAACTGTGGATGCTAGCTAGTGATCCAGGGACTAGCATTGTAAAACACAGGAGGAATCTACCTTATTAAAGGTTGGGACCTCTACAGGTGACTATCAAGAATAAATACCCTTTGCCTAGAATCAATGACTTGTTTGATCAGCTAGAAGGAGCTTGCGTGTTCTCAAAAATTGATCTTCGGTCAGGTTATTTCCAACTCAAGATAAGAGAGCAAGACATACCTAAAACAGCTTTCACCACAAGGTATGGATTATTGAGTATACCGTGATGCCATTTGGGTTGACCAATGCACCAGCATACTTCATGAATATGATGAACAAGGTGTTCATGGAATTTCTTGAAAAGTTTGTTGTCGTTTTCATCGATGACATTTTAATCTACTCCAAGAGCAAATAAGAGCATGAAGGACATTTGCGTTTGATACTTGAGAAGCTTAGAGAGCATAAACTGTATGCCAAATTCAGCAAGTGTGAATTTTGGCTAAATGAAGTCGGATTTCATGGACACGTTGTGTCAGGAGATGGTGTAGTAGTTGATCCTGCTAAGTTTCAGTTGTAACTGAATGGGAATCTCCCAAGTCAGTAAAAGAAGTTCGTAGTTTCCTTGGCTTAGCAGGTTACTACAGAAGGTTCATTGAGAATTTCTCCAAGGTAGCAAAACCTATGACAGAATTGCTAAAGAAAGACAAGAAATTTTCTTGGTCTGAGGGATGTGAACTCAGCTTTCAAGAATTGAAGAAGAGACTTGTGACAGCACCAGTCTTGTGTTTGCCAGATTTGGAAAAAGATTTCCAAGTGTATTGTGATGCATCTCATCATGGATTGGGTGCAGTACTTATGCAAGAAGGGAAAGTTGTGGCTTATGCCTCGAGGCAACTCAAAACTCATGAAGTAAACTATCCTACCCATGATTTAGAGTTAGCCTCTGTTGTCCATGCACTCAAAACATGGAGACACTATCTTTTGGGAAAGCGTTGTGAAGTGTTCAAAAATCACAAGAGTTTGAAGTATATCTTCACCCAGAAAGAAATTAACATGAGACAAAGAAGATGGCTAGAACTCATCAAGGATTATGACTTAAGTTTGCAATACCACCCCGGTAAAGCAAATGTTGTAGCAGATGCTCTAAGCCATAAGGTTTTTGTAAATGGCCTCACTAAGGGAGAACTGCCAGATGATCTATGTGCCCAATTTAGAGACCTCGTATTGGAGATTGTGCCTGAAGGACATCTCATGTCTTTGTATGTTCAACCTACTTTGTTGGACAAAATCAAAGAAGCCCAGAATACTGATAAAGAAATTGAAGAGATCAAGGAAAATATTGGCAAGGGAAAAGCCAAAGGATTCCATGAAGACGAACAGGGTACTTTATGGCATGGGAAACGTATCTGTGTTCCACAAGATCCGGAGCTTCGGAAACTAATTTTGCAAGAAGCACACAACTCACCGTATTCCATTCACCCGGGTAACACCAAGATGCACATGGATATGAAAGAAAGATTTTGGTGGAGTAATCTCAAGAGAGATATCGCTGAACATATTGCTTTGTGTGATGTATGTAGCAGAGTGAAGGCAGAACACCAAAAACCAGCAGGTTTGCTTCAACCACTACCTATTCCTGATTGGAAGTGGGACAAGATTTGTATGGATTTCATTACCGGATTACCAAGGACCCGGTCAGGATATGATTCTATTTGGGTAGTAGTGGATCACCTAACTAAAGTGGCTCATTTCATACCCGTGAAGACAACTTACACAAGTGCTAAATTGGCCAAGATCTATATGAGTAGAACTGTATGTCTACATGGAGTAAACCAAGAGTATTGTGTCTGATAGAGGAACCCAATTCACTTCTCATTTTTGGAGGCAATTGCATGAGTCATTGGGAACGAGGTTGGAATTCAGCACTGCTTTTCATCCTCAAACTGATGGACAAACAGAAAGGACTAATCAGATTCTTGAAGACATGTTGAGGGCATGTGTCCTAGACTATGGAGCCAGTTGGGATGAAAGTCTGCCTTACGCAGAATTTTCTTATAACAACAGCTATCAAGCCAGCATTGAGATGGCACCATTTGAGTTTATCTATGGGAGAAAATGTACGACCCCATTACTATGGAATGGTGTGGGAGAAAGAAATTTGTTCGGACCAGAACTTATCAAAGA
Source organism: Avena longiglumis (assembly GCA_030063025.1). Lineage (NCBI taxonomy): Eukaryota > Viridiplantae > Streptophyta > Magnoliopsida > Poales > Poaceae > Avena > Avena longiglumis. The sequence continues at coordinate 409,809,547 of CP125974.1, read as the reverse complement.
AGCTGAAGAGAAGGTCAAGATGGTTAAGGACAGATTAAAGATAGCACAGTCCCGACAGAAAAGCTACGCAGATCCTAAGCGTAGAGAAGTCACCTATGAAGTTGGTGATAGAGCTTATCTTAGAGTGTCACCACTTTGTGGAGTGAAGAGGTTTGGTGTCAAAGGGAAGTTGGCCCCAAGATATGTTGGACCATTCAAGATTCTGAGTCGTAAAGGAGAAGTTGCTTATGAAATTGAATTGCCAGAGTCTTTGTCAGCTGTTCATAATGTTTTTCATGTGAGTCAGCTTAAGAAATGTCATCCAGAAATGGAAGAAACTTCTTTGAAGGATACTATACCTTTGGAAGAGGTTCAACTGGAAAGTGATCTCACTTATGAAGAGAAACCTATCAAGATTCTTGAGACTGCAGAAAGAGTCACACGAACTAAGACTATCAAATTCTGCAAAGTTCAATGGAACCACCATTCTGAAGAAGAAGCAACATGGGAAAGAGAAGATGATCTTCAGAAAGACCACCCTCACCTATTTGCTAGCCAATCCGAATCTCGAGGGCGAGATTAACCTTAAGGGGGTTAGATTTGTAACATCCCTAAAATCATGTTTCAAACTCATGCATATCATCCATGCATCCATGATCATATAAATTCCATTTCAAACAAATCATTTCAAAACAGAAGCATATATGCTTATTATTTCATGTAAGTTTGCTCTAGCCTTAGTGCTATTTTACAATAAGAAGAGTACTTGTTTTGTTCAGTAAGGTTTGAATTCAAACTTAGGCACTTTCCAAAGCTTGAGCAAAGTTTTCAAAACAAAATGAGTAAATAAAACCAATATTAAGCCTATAGTATATATCACATAAAGTCTTGGTTTTATTTTTATTTCCAAATGATCAAAGTGTTTTGAGTAAACAATAGTGTTTGACACACATTTGATTGCAAGGTTTGCAGTATAAAAACCTAGAGAAGATTTGGATTCAAACTCATTTGATTTGGAGTTGAAAATCATTTCAGAAAAATCAAACAGAAAAAGAAAAAGGAATAAGAAGAAAAAATAAGCTTTCAGTCGAATCTGGCCCAACTAAGACCAGCAACCCCCGCCAAGCGCTTCTTACTCACCCTTACCGCTATGTCTTGTGACAGACCCACTCCCTCTCTCTTTCTCTCGCTGACAGCCGCGGCCCACACGACGTCATCGTCTCCACCCCGACGACATGTTCTTCCCCAATTCACGCCGTGCATTTCCTGGTTTGATTCGCTCGTCAATTCGCGTTGATTGCAGGAGTAAATCATGCCCCCATCTCGCCTACTTAAACCCCCTCTGCCCCCTCTCCATTTTCCCCCAGACTTCGAGCACAGAGCGCCCCCAGGCTGCCGTAATCGCCCTTGCACCGCCGCAGACAGAGCTCACTCCGGCGACCAATCCCGGTGAGCCCCGTGCACCCTTCCCCTCTAGTTCATGCGAACAGCTTCAAAACCTCTTTGCGCTCCTCCTGATGTATTTGGTTCATCCTATACTGCCCCAGGTCATCGTCTCCATCAAGCGCAGCAAGTCCCCGACGACGTCTCCAACTCCGGCGACTAATTTCGGTGAGCCCCTTGTTCCCCTTCGCCTCTGGTTCACACGAACGTGCTCGTCGTAGCCTTGCGCATCTTATGATGCCTTTTATTCATGCTAGGGTGACCAGGAGCGTCGCCAACGTCGCCGTCCACCCGAGCCCGACGCTGTCAGCAACTCCGACGAGCCCGAGCAGCCGTGTCCGTGCGCCCCTTGCCAAGCCGTCGCCAGGTTGAGCATCAGTGCATCGCTACGAGCTCGGTAAGCACCTCCGACAACCCTAGAAGACCATGTAGCCGCCGCGCCACCGTAGACAGAGCCGCCGCCGCCAGCGCCGCCCATCTGTGGTCGCATGGTTGATGACCGTTGGATCTAGATCCAGCGCGTATAATTAGATCACTTATCGAAACGGTATGGATAGATCTGGACCGTGCAGGTTAAGTAGATCTAACGGCCTGTGAGCGTGATCCTGAGCGAACCGGTACGCGCCAATCAGAACGTGACGCGTGGCCAGGAATTAGATTTAAAATCGGGATTTGAATCTATTAGTTGTTTGAAATTGTTTTAGCCATAACTTTTGATTCCCACGTTCAAATTTGACAAATTTTATATCAATGGAATCAGGAGAACAAGCCCTTTCCAAATATGCAATGTGTTTAATGTTTTGTTTCTGTTAAAATGGTTTTATTTACAGAAACATGTGTAGGCCTATTTAGTGTATATAAATTATTTGATAAATGTTTTAAGGTTTAAATAAATGTTGTTTGGCAAGTTTTGAACTTGTCTATGAACCAGTAATGTACACTTGTCTTGTTGAGTTTAGAAAATCATCACATATCATGTTGCATGCATCCATATATTTTTGCTTGTATCTATATGTATGTGATTTGTTACTATGATTCTATGTGTAGATTTTGGTGCCAATAGTGATTGTGATTGTGAGGAGTGTAGCTACTCTCCAAACTACCAAGGCAAGTGGTGCTTCATGATATTTTTATCCCTATGTTTTCTACTAAGCATTAGAAATATTTTGCTAGTCTTGCATGTTATATTTTGCTTATATGCTATGCTTGGGAAATCCTAGTAGTTGTAGAATTGCTAGAAATTTCTAAGTTAAGATGCTTATCTATGCCATGCTTAGCCTAGCTAGTAACAACCAAGGGTGGTGATTTATACATGCTATGATAAAAATATTTCTAAGTCTTTGGACTTGTGTTTTGCCTAATAAAACAACTAAGTAAATGAAACACCTGGGTGGAATGGAAGGAATGGTTTATGTTGAGTGGTTACACAAGGCCCATTTCTATGGTTTACCTTGTGTATCTCACTTGTGGAAAGCCACCCAGGAACAAAGGGATTTGAGAGGCCAAATGTTAAGAAGCTTCTAGTGCAGCCACTTGGCAATATGGGCTCTGCCAGGATCATATAGGTTGCAATAACTTAGCCATTTGGACAGTTGGTGGTAGTGGGATGATAGGTTGGAGCGCGTCCATTTGGTCTAAGGGAAGGCTTCTGAAAGGTCCTGTCTTGGTGAAAATCAAGGCTTGTGGGGAAAGTGCACAACCTCTGCAGATGGAAGAATCTAAGTACTTAGCCATGTACCTGGTATTGGACAACTTGAGCATCAAGACATGGAAGCTATCAAGAATCTCATCATCCAAATTTCTAAGTAAAACTTGAGGGTGAACAAGGGTGAAGGACCCCAATGTCTATTGGTGGTTCCTTGGGAAAAGTTTTGACAAAGAAAAACTTAGTGTTTTCAACTAATAGGCAAAACCTATTTTGAGCAAAGCAAGCCTAAGCTACACTTAGCAAAATTTCATATAGTATCTATTCCACCAAAAATTATACTAAGGTATCACTTGCCAGTACTATTCCAATGTATTGACCCACTGTGGCTGTAACTTGTGATGTTGCAGGTTACTCTGATGAGGATTAGGAGTCATGAGTCTACACTCAACATGTTTGCCTGTGGCACATGAAGATGAAGACTTTTATCTATTTACTTATTTAAACTCTTGTATTAGGCCTGTGGCCATGGAGTTGTAAAGACTATGTTATCTCTGGAATGACTGTAATAATGACCTTTGTTTCTGTGTACTTCATCTTAAACTGTGGATGCTAGCATTGATCCAGGGACTAGCATTGCAATCACAGGGATCCTTTTCCTTTATAAAGGAGGGATCTTACAACTAGTTAGCAAAGCAAGTTGAGATTTTATCTCAACATTCTCCTTCGAAATAGATGCTTCACAATAAATGGAGTTAGTAGCACAAGCATCATCATTATTAGCAAGAGGTGAGGGCAAATTGGTAAGCTCTTTTGAATATGAAGCTTTAAGTTTCTCATGTGACTCGGTGAGTTTGATGAGCTCACCCTTGATGACCCTAGATCCATTTTTAGGTGCTCAAAATCCTCAAGGAGTTTAGAATAAGCACCTTCAAGTTCATCATTTTTAATCTTGAAGGAGTTTGCCACCACAAGTTCTCTATCATGGTATTCCTTTACTCTAGATAATTCTAGTGTAAAAGTCTTCTCAAGAGATTCTTTGGTGGTTTGTTCTTCTTCAAGGGAGTCCTTTAGTTGTGCAACTTCATTAGCATACTCACGATCAAGACTACCCATTTTATCACAGTTGTTATCATGCACCTCAATTTGTGTTTCTAACTTATCAATATGTTATTTGCTCTTAATAGCAAAGTCCAAGATTTCAACAAAGTTAGATCAAGCAATATCCTTTTTAACAAGGGCACGATAAACAATCTCACCCTTTTCATATAAATCATCAGTATCAATACCTTCTTCCACATTATCCACATCCTCCTCATCGCAAGAGGTAATGGGTTCCAAAGTAGGAGTTACCTTTGAATCCCTAGCCATAAGGCATAAGTGGGTACCGGAAGAAGGTGAAGATGAGATTACATTTGTGGCTTCATTCAAGACCATGTCTAGGCCCATAGGTTCTTCATTTTCCTCTACATGGTTAGCAACACAAGCACTAGAGGAAATAGAAGCATTTTTATCATGGCAACAACACAACATGAGCATATCATCATGAGATTTATTCAAGTCATTTCTACATGATATGCAAGGACTATTAACACAAGCATGTAAGGAATTTTGAGTGCTAGAAGTTTTAAGGTCCAAAGATAGATCATTGCAACTAGATAGATATGAGGGATTACAAATAGTGAACACACTATCCATATTGCAATTTCTATCACCACTCACCATATCATTACCTTGTGAAAAGTCACATGTTGGTGAAGTGGTAGAGAGTGAGAACTCATATCGACCGGAAGTGGAAGCAACACAATCATCCTCAATAATGTTGGACACAACATATTTCTCTTGAAGTTTTGTCCATAACTCATGAGCGCTCCAAAAAGGAATGATTGAAGATGTAACTACATATCTCAAAGCATTAACAAGCACATTAGAAACTTGAGCATCGAGATATAAGTTTTTCTCATCCTCACAAGATAGATTTTTGAAATCCATAGGAGGAGAAAAACCTATATCTACGATACGCTCCAAATTTGGGTCCATGTCCCGAAAATGAATGAGCATGCGATTTTTCCATATATCATAATTTGTGCCATCGAATGTGAACATGTCATTGTGCACTAATCCTCTAGCCGAAATCTTTACTCTCAAGGCGGTGAAGCCTAAAATGAGAGACCGGGCTCTGATACCAATTGAACGGATACAGATGTCGCCTAGAGGGGGGGGGTGAATAGGCGATTAAAACTTTTCCTAGAGTGGTTCAACAAAGGCGGAATAAAACTAGTGTTTACTTTGTTAAGCACAACCTAGAACAACTAAGGTTCACCTATGTGCACCAACAACTTATGCTACGCAATACAAGAAACAAAGTGATAGCAAGATATATAGTACTTCAAGCATGAAGGCTATCACAATGTAAAGTGCATAAGTAAAGAGCTCGAGTATAGAGATAACCGAGGCACGTGGGGACACCTATATTTTACCGAGTTCCTCCCAACATGGAGTACGTCTCGTTTGGAGAGGGGGTGGTATCAAACCACCAACGCCACAAAAGGCCTCCCTTATTCTCCGGTGAATCTCACCCAATGGGATCGATCCATGCTTCCACTATCGATGCACTTGTCGGTGGCAATCGGAACCTCTCACAAGGTTGGGGCACTTCTCTACAACTTAATTGGAGGCTCCCAACAAACACCACAAAAGGCCTCAAGAAATGCCACCAACGCCACAATGCCACCAAGGCCACAAAACCGTCTAGGGTTCTAAGAACCCAAGAGGGACAAGCTCCAAAGAGTACCACAAATCGAATCCTCCGAGCAGAACTCAAACCGATGCACCAAATGCAAATGTCAAGAACACCACAAAGGTGCTCAAATACCTCACTCTCAAGTTCCAACAAAGCTACTAAAGCTATTGGGGGAACAAGAGAGGAGGAATCAAAGAGAGACACAAAATCCCCCAAAATCTAGATCCCCAAAGATGCACTCACAAAGAGATGAATTGGTTAGGTCAAAACGTGGATCTAGATCTCCTCTCTCTTTCACTCAAATATGGGCAAGAATCATCGGAGGGAAAAGATTAGGTAAGCTTCAAGATCTAGAGAAAGTGTGGACAAAGCTTAGCCTAATAGATGAGGAAGATGAAGGGTTTCGCGGCATAGTAAATCAAAATTTTCTACGGATTCGAACAGAGGGAAAGCCAAGATCTAATCTAGGAGATGCAAACAACAAGAGAGATTGGATTAGATCTTCATACCCTTGAAGATTCGCACAGCGGAACGTTCGTCGGAACGTGGGTGATGTAGTCGTACTCGCTTCTCCTCCTCGCGATCCGATCCGATCTAGCACCACAAGTGGCGGTGCCTCCGTGATATGCACACGTGCAGCACCTCGACGTCTCCTCCTTCCTTGGTCCAGCAAGTATGGTGGAGAGATGGGTTGGATCTACAACGCGACGGCGCGGTGCAATTGGTGGAGAATTTCTGCAGCAGGGCTTCGCCTACAAGCAGTCGGGAGGGAGAGGGAGGCAGAGGCGGCTAGGGTTGGAGGGAAGGTGTAGGGGTTGGTGCGCCCCACCCTCTTTATATAGAGGCGCAGCTAGCCCTCCCCCAAGCCCAAACCGCGGCCCCAAAGGATAAGGAGTGGGGGCAAGGAAACCCCCTTCTAGAAGGTCTATCTCGAGTTTAAAACTCTCTCTTGGCATTTGGGCCCTATGGGGCCTTATGCCCTGCCCAATGCGGCCAGGCACTCCCTCATAGGCCCATGCCCCTCCCGGAAGGTGGGGCCATGTTGGTCCCCTTCGGAAGGTTCTAGAAGCTTGGTACAATACCGATTAACTTGGAACAATTCGAACTCCAAAACTGCCTTATATGAATATTATTCTCAGGACCACTCCGGAACCTCTCATGATGTCCGGATCCCATCCGAGACTCGAACAAAAACTCATAAACCAATTATCCAATCTATCCTAGCGTCGAGACACGTTAAGTGTGTGACCTGCGGTTCGAGAATATGTAGACATGATCTTCTATCAATAATCAACGGTCCGAAACCCATATTGACTCCCACACATTCATCGATGATCATATCGGATGAACCATGATGCCAGGATTCAATCAATCCCATATATATATTCCCTTCGTCTCGTGATATTTTACTTGCCCGAAATTCGATCGCTTGCATGTAGTCATACCTAGTTCAATCTCGTTCACAACAAGTACTTTACTCGTTCCGTAATCCGATATCACTTTGTGATTAACTCCTTAACCACATGCTTGCAAGTGGTGTTGATATCGATTACCGAGTGGGCCCGAAGTATATCTCTCCGACTTGGTAGGGACAAATCCCATCTCGATACATGCAACCCAACAGATACTTTCCGATCACCTGAGAACACCTTTATGATCACCCTCTCATAGGATGACGTTTGATGACCTCAAAGCTTTCTTCCGATACCAGGGAGTTGCATTATCTCATGGTCTAAGGAATACAATATTTGACATAAGAAAAGCTTCGCAAAGACGAACACGATGACACGATCTAATTGCTTCGCTTAGTTTGGGTCTGTCCATTATATCATTCTCCCAATGATATGATCTCATTATCAATTGACAACTCATGTCTATGGTTAGGAAACCTTAACCATCATTGATCAATGAGCTAGTCCATAGAGGCGTACTAGGGACACGGTGTTGTTCACAAACCACACAAGTATTAAAGTTTCCGCTTAATACAATTCTAGCATGGAATATAAACATTATCATGAACAAGAATTATAATAATAACATCTTTATTATTGCCTCTAGGGCATAATTCCAACAGTCTCCCACTTGCACTAGAGTCAATAATCTAGTTTACATTTGGCAACAATCTCACACCCATGGCAATCGAGGTCTTGATCATGTTTTACGCGGAAGAGGTTTAGTCAACGAATCTGCGACATTCGGATCTGTATGTACTTTGCTAATCTTGGATCTCCATCGCTATATAATCTCGGATTATATGAAACTTGCAGTTGATATGCTTGGTCTTTGGATGATATCTTGGTTCCTTAGCGAGTGCTATGGCGCCCGGTGTTGTCACACAATATCTCCAGTGGGTCCAATGCACTTGGAACCACGCCAAGCTTCGATGATGAAGTTCTGATCCAAACTCCTTCACTTGACGCCTGCGGCAGCCATGTATTCCGCTTATCTTGAGATCCCGATCACGCTTTGCTTGAAGCTTCTCGACTCAGCTCCTCCATTCAAAATATACGTATCACTGTAAAGATTTAGAATCATCCTTGTCGGTGTCAAAACTAGCGTCGACGTAACCTTTTACGACGAGTTGTTCATCACCCCCATTGACTAAGAACATTTCTTTAGTCCTATTTAGGTACTTTAGGATGTTCTTTACGGCTGTCTAGTGTTCCACTCCTGGATCACTTTGATATCTGCTCGTCAAACTAAGAGCATTGGACACATCCGGTCTAGTACACAGCATGGCATACATGTCAGAACCTATGGCCGAGGCATAAGGCACTTTGCTCATAGCTTCCCTATCATTTACCTTAGCTAGACACTGAGCCTTGCTCAATATCTTACCTGACAACATAGGCACTGAACCTTTCTTTGCCTTATCCATTCTGAACCTTTTCAGAACTTTGTCTAGGTATGTACTCTGGCTTAAAGCTATCAGGCGTCTTTGTCTATCTCTATAGATTTTGATGCCCAATATATAAGCAGCTTCACCTAGGTCTTTCATTGAAAAACACTTGTTCAAATAACTCTTCACATCGTTAAGCATGTTGATGTCATTTCCAATAATCAATATGTCATCCACATATAGTACCAGAAACGTCACCGAGCTCCCACTCACTTTCTTGTAGATGCAATCTTCGTAGCAATTTGGAACAAATCCAAAGCTCTTGATCACTTGATCAAAACGAAGGTTCCAACTCCGAGATGCTTGCTTCAGTCCATAAATGGAGCAGCGAAGTTTGCATACTTTATCAGCATCCTTAGGATCGACAAAACCTTCGGGTTGCATCATATACAACTCTTCATCAATGTTGCCATTGAGGAACGCAGTATTGACATCCATCTGCCATATTTCATAATCATGAAACGCAACAATTGCTAATAAAATCCGAATGGACTTAAACATCGCTACGGGAGAGAAAGTCTCATCGTAGTCAACACCTTGAACCTGTCGAAAACCTTTCGCGACAAGCCATGCTTTATTGATGGTAACATTACCATCCGCATCCGTTTTCTTCTTGAAGATCCATTTGCACTCAACGGCCTTTCGGTCGCTAGGAGGGTCCACCAAAGTCCATACTTGGTTTTCGCTCATGGATCCCAATTCGGATTTCATGGCTTCTAGCCATTTCTCAGAGTCTGGGCTCATCATCGCTTCCTCATAGTTCGTAGGTTCACTGTCTTCTACTAACAAGACAAGACAGGGTTCTAGTACCACTCGGGAGGGCACGCGACCTTGTTGACCTGCGACGTTCGATGTGACATCATCCCAAGCTTCATGATCCTTGTCATTAGCTTCCTCTATTGTTGGTGCAAAGCACGGTACAATTTCAGTGTGCGCTACTCTCCAATTCAAGAGAAGGTTCAATAACCTCGTCTAGCTCTACTTTCCTCCCACTCACTTCTTTCGAGAGAAACTCCTTCTCAAGAAAGGAACCGTTCTTTGCGACAAACACTTTGCCTTCGGTTCTGTGATAGAAGGTATACCCAATAGTTTCCTTAGGGTATCCTATGAAGACGCATTTCTCCGCTTTGGGTTCGAGCTTGTCCGGCATCAACTTCTTGACGTAAGCTTCGCATCCCCAAACTTTAACAAATGACAACTTAGGTTTAGCACCAAACCACAGTTCATACAGTGTCGTCTCAACGGATTTAGATGGATCCCTATTTAAAGTGAAGGCAGCGGTTTCTAATGCATAACCCCCAAATGATAACGGCAAATCAGTAAGAGACATCATTGATCGGACCATATCAAATAGGGTTCGATTCCGGCGTTCAGACACACCATTGCGCTGTGGTGTTCCGGGTGGCGTGAGTTGCGAAACAATTCCGCTTGCTTTAAGATGCGTGAGAAAATCATAACTTAAATACTCGCCCCCACGATCGGATCGTAGAAACTTGATCTTTCTGTTACGATGGTTCTCCACTTCATTCTGAAATTCCTTGAACTTTTCAAATGTTTCAGATTTATGTTTCATTAAATAGATATACCCATATCTACTTAAGTCATCGGTAAAAGTGAGAAAATAGCGATATCCACCGCGCGTCGAAACACTCATCGGTCCGCATACATCGGTATGTATGATTTCCAACAAGTCCGTTGCTCGCTCCATCATACCGGAGAACGGTGTTTTGATCATCTTGCCCATGAGGCATGGTTCGCATGTGTCAAATGATTCAAAATCAAGAGACTCCAAAAGTCCATCAGAATGGAATTTCTTCATGCGCTTTACACCAACATGACCTAGACGACAGTGCCACAAATAAGTAGTATTATCACTATCTACTTTGCATCTCTTGGCTTCAATGTTATGGATGTGTGTTTCATCCCTTTCGAGATTTATAAGAAATAAACCATTCACAAGAGGTGCATGACCATAAAAGATGTTACTCATATAAAAAGAACAACCATTATTATCCGATTTAAATGAATAACCGTCTTGCAATAAACAAGATCCATAAATAATGTTCATGCTCAACGCAGGCACATAATAACACTTATTAAGGTTTAAAACTAATCCCGAAGATAAAACTAAGGAGTGTAGGGTTCGCAGCATAGAAAACAAAAATTTTCCTACGATGTGAACTATATAACAAGATCTATCTACTAGATACAAACAACGGGCGGATGTATATCCGTAGAGAACATACCCTTGAAGACCGACAAAGCTTAACGAGTTCAACTCGTGGTTGATGTAGACGATCTCTTGCCGATCTCAAGATCGAGAGGAAGTCCTAGCGCCGCAAATCAGCAGCACACCCGTGTTTCGCACACGCTCGAGGCACCGAGCAACCTCCGCCTCCTCGCCCAGCGATGCAGCGAAGCACAACTCTTTCTTGCCGAATAGCCACCGGGAACATGTATCTCGCTAGTCCGAGACCATGGGGATAAATTCTAGAGGGAGAGAGATCCTTCACGAGGAGGTGTGAGAGACAAGTGAGGAGGGGCTCCTTTATAGGAGGAGGGGGAACCCAAGGGGTGGCTGGCGCATGGGGCTGCCCCTTGCCCTCCCCTCTTCATGTGGGTGGACACTCCACTCACAAATCTCCTTTAAATTTCCTCCACTCAAAAGTCCACTCAAATTCCCATTAAATTTCCACCAAATTTAATGCAAACTCTCATTAAATAAAACTCTTTTATTTTATTCAGAATTTTGTCAATTACTTTAATGACAAACATTCACAAATAACCCCTTGCTAGAATTCTATTTCACATGCTTAACCACTTTATGCAATTTCACCCGAAAACCTGTTTTGGTATCTAGTGAAATAAATTCCTGCGCTTGTTCATTCTTTCGGCATGAAACATTTGCTCCAATTGGATGTCGGTGTCTCTTAAGTGTGTCACCCTATGGTTCGTGAATAATTCGGACATGATCGATACCCCTCTCGGATCAATAATCAGAAGCGGGATCTGGAGACCCATACTGACTCCCACACATTCAACGATGACTTTCTTGTGATCGTCGGAACCTTTTACGCTAGTATCTTAATCCCTTTGTTTCACGATATATTACATGTCCGAGATTTGATCATCGGTATCTCCATACCTAGTTTTATCTCGTTACCGACATGCACTCTTTTCTTGTTCCTGTGATATAACATTCTAGTGATCAAATCACTTGCTTGCAAGCTAATCAATGTGATATCACCAAGAGGGCCCAGAGTATATCTATCCGTCATCGGGATGAACAAATTCCACTCTCGATCCATGAGCCTCAACATAACACTTTATTAGTTCTGAATCCATCTTTATAATCACCCTGTTACGGTGTGACGTTTGATGTTATCAACAAACTCTTCCGGTGTTAGTGATTGACATGATCTCATGGTCTAAGGATTAGGATCACTTCGTAAGTTGTTATAGCAATATAAACTCAATGACTTTGATCGTAATGCTATACTTCGGATGAATGTTCATCACACCATTACACTAATGTTGTGATCCCGTTATTAACAACATCCAATGTCCATGATCAGGAAACCTTGATCATCTTGTTAATCAACGAGCTAGTTTATGAGAGAGGCATAACTAGGAACTTTCTATTTGTTTATTAAACACACATGTATTAACGTTTCCGTATCAATACAATTATAGCATGCAAAATAAACATCTATCATATACTTGGAATAAACATAATAAACACTTTATTATTGCCTCTTAGGGCATATTCCCTTCAGTCTCCCACTTGCACTAGAGACAATAATCTAGTTACATAGTGATAAATCTAACACCCATTGAGTTCTGGTGTTGATCATGTTTTGCTCTAGGGAGAGTTTTAGTCAACGGATCTGCTACATTGAGATCCGTATGTACTTTACAAATCTTTATATCTCCATCCTTGACATGCTCATGGATGGAGTGAAACCGCGCTTAATATGCTTGGAATGCTTGTGAGACCTTGGCTCTTTGGCATTGGCAATGGCACCATTGTTGTCACAATAGATCACCATTGGGTCCAACGTTTGCCACCACTCCTAGTTCGGATATGAACTCCTTCATCCAAATCGCTTCGAGCCGCTCAAGCGACAACATATTCGCCTTCGTTGTTGATCCCGCTACCACAGGTTGTTTGGAGCTCCTCCAACTAACCGCTCGCCATTCATGAGAAATACGTATCCGGATTGAGACTTAGAGTCATCCGATCGGTGTCAAAGCTAGCGTCGACATAACACTTAGCGACGAGATCTTCTTCACCTCAGATACAAGAAACATATCCTTAGTTCTTCGTAAGTACTTAAGGATATTCTTGACCGCTATCCATGTTCAACACGGATCCGATTGGTACCTACTAGTCAAAATAATAGCATGTGCCACATCCGTCTTGTACATAGCATGGCGTACATTATAGAGCCTATGGCTGAAGCATAGGGACTTTGTCCATTATCTCTTTCTTCCGCCAAGCCGACTTGAGTCTTACTCAATGTCTTGCCTTGCAACATAGGTACGAACCCTTCTTACTTCCGTCCATTTTAAACTTCTTTAAAATCTTATCAAGGTATGTACTTTATGATAGCCCTATTAGGCGCCTAGATCTATCTCTATAGATCTTTATGCCTAATATGTATGACGCTCACCTAGGTCCTTCATTGAAAATTTGCTATTTAGATAACTTTTAACACTGTTTAAAAGATCTATATCATTTCCGATCAATAATATGTCATCCACATATAATATCAGAAATGCCACATTGCTCCCACTCACTTTCTTGTAAATACAAGCTTCTCCATAGGTTTGGACAAATCCAAACTCTTTGATCACCTCATCAAAGCGGAGATTCCAACTTCGTGATGCTTGCTTCAATCCATAGATGGATCTTGAAGCTTGCACACCTTGTTAGCATCCTTAGGATCGACAAAACCCTTTGGTTGTATCATATACAACTCTTCTTCAATATTACCATTGAGAAACGTGGTTTTGACATCCATCTGCCATATCTCATAATCGAAATATGCAGCAATTGCTAACATAATCCTAACTGACTTTAGCATCACTACCGGAGAGAAAGTCTCATCGTAGTCAACTCCTTGAATTTGTCGAAACCCTTTGCATAAAGTCGAGCTTTATAGCAGGTCACATTACCATCAGCCTCAGTTTTCCTTTTGAAAATCCATTTGTTCTCCACGGCCTTTTGGTCGTGAGGTAATTCCACCAAGTTCCAAACTTGATTTTCATACATGGATTCCATCTCGGATTTCATGGCTTCTAACCATTTGTTGGAATCCGGGCTCATCATCGCTTCTTCATACGTCGCAGGGTCATTATTTTCATCAACCATGAAATTCATGACAGGATTTCCGTACAGCTCGGGAGCTGCACGCGTCCTGTTTGACCTGCGAGGTTTGGTAGTACTCTCTTTCGGAGTTTCATGATCATTATCATTAGTTCCCTCTTCAACAGGTGGAGCCAACTCCGGAACAACTTTTGGCGCTGCGCTACTCGCCATACTTTGAAGAGAAGGTTCCACAACCTCTTCGAGTTCTACCTTCCGACTACGCACACCTTTCACGAGAAACTCTTTCTCTAGAAAGGATCCATTCTTGGCAACAAAAACCTTGCCCTCGGATCTGTGATAGAAGGAATACCCAATAGTTTCTTTAGGGTATCCTATGAAGACGCATTTTTCCGCTTTGGGTTCGAGTTTATCCGGTTGAAGTTTCTTCACATAAACATCGCATCCCCAAACTTTAAGAAATGATGCTTAGGTTTGTTTCAAACCACAATTCATACTGTCTTTTCAACGGATTTAGATGGTGCCCGATTTAAAGTGAATGCAGCGGTTTCTAGTGTATAACCCAAAATGACAACGGCAAGTCCGTCGAGACATCATAGATCGAACCATATCTAATAAAGTACGACATTTACATTCCGACACACCATTTCGCTGTGGTGTTCCGAGTGTGAGTTGTGAAACAATTCCACACTCTTTCATGTGAGTGTTAAACTCAGAACTTAGATACTCACCTCCACGGTCGGACCGTAGAAATTTGATCTTTCTATTACGATGATTTTCCACTTCATTCGAAATTCCTTGAACTTTTCAAAGGTTTCAGACTTGTGTTTCATCAAGTAGATATAACCGTATCTACTCAAATCATCCGTGAAAGTAACAAAATAACGATATCCACCTCGGCCGACACACTCATTGGACCACATACATCGAATGTATGATTTCCAATAAATCCGCCTGCTCCATTTAACCGAAAACGGCATTCTAGTCATCTTGCCCATAAGGCATGGCTCACATGTATCAAATGATTCATAATCAAGTGATTCCAAAAGTCCATCCGAATGGAGCTTCTTCATGCTTAACGCCAATATGACCTAGACGGCGGTGCCACATATATGCGGATATATCATCATTAAGTTTAATCCTTTTAGCATCAACATTATGAATATGTGTAACATTATCATCGAGATCTAATAGAAATAAACCATTCATCATCGGTGCATGACCATAAAAGATTTCATTCATATAAATGGAACAACCATTGTTCTCGATTTAAATGAATAACCACTTCGCATCAAACACGATCTAGATACAATGTTCATGCTCGGTCAGCACCAGATAACATTTATTCAAGTTTATAACTAATCCCGATGGCAAGTGGAGAGGCAGCGTAAACGGCGATCACATCAACGCTTGATCCATTGCCGACACGCATCTTGACCTCACCACTTGCTAGCGGTCGCTTGTTCCGACCACGATTCGAGTTACAAATATTAGCAACCGAACGGTATCAAATACCCGGTGCTACTGCAAGCACTAGTCAAGTACACATCAATAACATGTATATCATATATACCTTTGTTTGCCTTGCCGCCTTCTTGTCTGCCAGATACTTGGGGCGATGCGCCGATGGGATCCCCTTACAATAGTAGCACTCGGAATCAGACTTAGGTCCAACTCGGGGTTTCTTTTCAGGCGCGGCAACAGGCTTGCCTCCCTTACTTCCCTTCCGTTTTCCCTTCTTGTCTTTCTTGAAACTAGTGTTCCTATTGATCATCAACACTCAATGTTCCTTTTTGATCTCCAATTCTGCAGTTTTAAGCATTGACAGAAGCTCGGGGAGAGACTTCTTCATGCCTTGCATATTATAGTTCATCACGAAGCTCTTATAGCTAGGTGGCAGAGACTGCAGAACACGATGGATGCCTAAGTCAATGGGAATCGATATTCCCAAGGACACAAGCTTATCGGCGTAACCCGACATCTTGAGTACATGCTCACTAACGAGTGCTCTTCCAAAGATGCGCTAAAGAACTTTTCTCAAGCATTGTAGCTCTCACAGAGATGTGTGTCGAAAATCATTTTCAACTCACCCATTGTATCAAATGCATTGCCGTTTTCGAAACGCTTTCGAAGTTCCGGCTCTAGCCCATACAATATGCCGCAATGAACTAAGTTGTGGTCCTCCTGATGAGTCTGATAGACATTCTTCTCCTTGTCAGGGGCATCATCAAAAGGTGGGGGGCCTAACGACGCTTCTAGCACATATTGCTTTTGTGCAGCAGAGAGGAGAATCCTCAAATTCATGGCCCATTCGGTAAAGTTGCTACCGTTCGTTGCTAGTTTCTCTTTCTCCATGAACACATTGAAATTAAAAGTAGGTGGTGCCATCTACAACAGAATTTGTAAAGTTTAGACTAAGTGTATGATAGATTGAGTTCAACTAATCTATATTACGAATGAACTCCCACTCAAAAACGACATCCCTCGTGCCTTTTTGGTGATTACATGAACCAAATCCACTACACCAAGTCCGATCATCACGTGAGTCGGTATAGCTTCAAAGGCGAGCATCAAATGGGCATCATATCAACTATATGACTCATGCTTAACCTTTCGGTCCGTGTTCCGAGGCCATGTCTGTACATGCTAGGCTCGCCAAGTTAGAACCTTAGTATTCGCATGTGTAACTATTTTACACCCGAAATATGGTCGTGGATCCAAGAACACCCGATCATCACGTGATGTCTTAGAGCGACGAAAACATAATCGGTGCATACTAAAGGAAGAACACATTCTTATCTTGATATTTAAATGAGGGATCATCTTATTATGCTACCAAAGCGCTAAACAAGCAATATAAGATGCTATCAAAACATCATATGTTTATTAGTGAAATCATATGGTTCCCGCAGATGATCTCTATCATGTGCATCGTGGTATGATCACTATCATACTTATATGTGTAAATCCAAGGTCTATGGATTTTACACGCTATGTGTGTTGTAAGAGTATCATCTCATACTTCTACTTACAACACTACCATATCATAACACTAGCCCAACAACAATCTAAACTAGACGCCTCTAATTTATCCATTGCAAGTTTTACGTGGCTTAGGTCTTTCGAGATAGAACCGTTCTTACCTACGAACATGAACCACAACGAGGATAATCAAATTGTTGACAACTCGCTTGCAAAATAGATATTGACTATAGTAGGAGATACAGACACCCGCTACCACTTATGCAAACTAGTTGCATGTCAAGCGTGGAACAGGTCTCATGTGCGAGGACATGTAAAGTTTGTCCGGGCCGCTTCATCCCACTATGCCACCAATATCCAAAATTAC
This sequence comes from Avena longiglumis, assembly GCA_030063025.1. Lineage (NCBI taxonomy): Eukaryota > Viridiplantae > Streptophyta > Magnoliopsida > Poales > Poaceae > Avena > Avena longiglumis. Next base: position 409,792,160 of record CP125974.1, on the reverse strand, counting down.
AACAAAGGAGCAACAACATGATCATAATCGCCCACATACTCATATGTGTACTACCCGTGTAAAGTATCTACGCATAGATCCGGCTCTGATACCACTGTAGGGTTCGCAACATAGAAAACAAAAATTTTCCTACGATGTGAACTATATACCAAGATCTATCTACCAGATACAAACAACGGGCGGATGTATATCCGTAGAGAACATACCCTTGAAGACCGACAAAGCTTAACGAGTTCAACTCGTGGTTGATGTAGACGATCTCTTGCCGATCTCAAGATCGAGAGGAAGTCCTAGCGCCGCAAATCAGCAGCGCATCGTGCTCGCACACACGTTCGAGGCACCGAGCAACCTCCGACTCCTCGCTCCAGTGATGCAGCGGAAGCACAACTCTTTCTTGCCGAATAGCCACCGGGAACATGTATCTCGCTAGTCCGAGACCATGGGGATAAATTCTAGAGGGGAGAGATCCTTCACGAGGAGGTGTGAGAGACAAGTGAGGAGGGGCTCCTTTTATAGGAGGAGGGGAACCCCAAGGGGTGGCAGCGCATGGGGCTACCCTTGCCCTCCCTCTTCATGTGGGTGGACACTCCACTCACAAATCTCCTTTAAATACTCTCCACTCAAAAGTCCTCAAATTCCCATTAAATTTCCACCAAATTTAATGCAAACTCTCATTAAATAAAACTCTTTTATTTTATTCAGAATTTTGTCAATTACTTTAATGACAAACATTCACAAATAACCCTTGCTAGAATTCTATTTCACATGCATAACCACTTTATGCAATTTCACCAAAACCCTTTTGGTATCTAGTGAAATAAATTCTTGCGCTTGTTCATTCTTTCGGCATGAAACATTTGCTCCAATTGGATGTCGGTGTCTCTTAAGTGTGTCACCCTATGGTTCGTGAATAATGCGGACATGATCGAGACCCCTCTCGGATCAATAATCAGAAGCGGGATCTGGAGACCCATACTGACTCCCACACATTCAACGATGACTTTCTTGTGATCGTCGGAACCTTTTACGCTAGTATCTTAATCCCTTTGTTTCACGATATATTACATGTCCGAGATTCGATCATCGGTATCTCCATACCTAGTTTGATCCCGTTACCGACATGCACTCTTTTCTCGTTCCTGTGATATAACATTCTAGTGATCCAATCACTTGCTTGCACGCTAATCAATGTGATATCACCGAGAGGGCCCAGAGTATATCTATCCGTCATCAGGATGAACAAATTACACTCTCGATCCATGAGCCTCAACATAACACTTTATTAGTTCTGAATCCATCTTTATAATCACCCCATTATTGTGACGTTTGATGTTATCAAGAAACTCTTAGGTGTTAGTGATTGACATGATCTCATGGTCTAAGGATTAGGATCACTTCGTAAGTTGTTATAGCAATATAAACTCAATGACTTTGATCGTAATGCTATACTTTGGATGAATGTTCATCACACCATTACACTAATGTTGTGATCCCGTTATTAACAACATCCAATGTCCATGATCAGGAAACCTTGATCATCTTGTTAATCAACGAGCTAGTTTATGAGAGAGGCATAACTAGTAACTTTCTGTTTGTTTATTAAACACACATGTATTAACGTTTCCGTATCAATACAATTATAGCATGCAAAATAAACATCTATCATATACTTGGAATACACATAATAAACACTTTATTATTGCCTCTCAGGGCATATTCCCTTCAAGGAGAGCGTGCCGACGACCATCACATCAACTCTTGATCCGTTGCCAACGCGCATCGTCATGTCATCCCTCGCAAGCCGCCGTCTATTCCGTAGCTCCTGTTTCGAGTTATAAATATTAGCAACTGAACCGGTATCAAATACCCAGGCACTACAACGAGGGCTGGTAAGGAAAACATCAATAACATGTATATCAAATATACCTTTGATGGTGCCAGCCTTCTTGTCCGCTAAGTACTTCGGACAGTTGCGCTTCCAGTGACCCTTGTCCTTGCAATAGAAGCACTCAGTGTCCGGCTTAGGACCAGACTTCTTCTCAGGGGCGATCGCTGCCACACCGCCTTCTTGAAGGGCTTCTTTGCACCCTTACCTTTCTTGAAGGTGGGGTTGTTGACCATCAACACATGATTATCCTTTTGATGTCCACTTAGCGGCCTTGACTTTGCGAAGAGCTCGGTGATCGTATCGGTGGAACCAATCGATTATGAGTCACTACAAAACTTTTGTAGCTGGGAGGAGTGATTTGAACCACGTCAATCTTGAGCTCCTCCGAATCGTGCATTCCAGCTTCTCAAGCGTTGAGTGTAGCCCGTCATCTTAATGGCGTGCTCACTAACGAACTCCTTCCTCCATCTTGCGTTAAAGAACTTCTCGGAGATCTCATATCTCTCGAACGGGCTGAGTCCAAACATGGTTTTCAGCTCTTCGAGAATCTCAAAGGGCCCGGGATAGTCTTCAAAACGATTTTGAAGTTCCGGTTCCATAGCAAACAACATGATGCTCTTAATCACACCATAATCATCCTTGCACGACTGATAGACAGCTTTCTCATCAGTCGGCGCAGTTGCAGCAGGGGGGTCACCTAATGCTTTCCCAAGGACATAGTCCTTTTGACCGCCAGAGAGAATGATTCTTAGATTGCGGAACCAATTGGTGAAGTTAGACCCATTGCTTTTAAGCTTTTCCTTCTCAGCAAAAACGTTGAAGTTGAAGTTGGACTTGGCCATGTGATCTACAGTATTTGCAAGTACAACTTTAGATTATGTTCATGATAAATAGTTCAACTTAATCAAATTACTAGATGAACTGCCACTAAATTCAACATCCCTCAAGTTGTTTAGTGAACACGATCCAAATTCACCACACCTAATCCGATCATCACGAGAAGAGATGTGGTTTCAATGGTGGACAACGAAGTGTCGATCATATCATTCATATGACTCATTCTTAACCTTTCGGTTCTTGTGTTCCGAGGCCATGTCTGTACATGCTAGGCTTGTCAAGTTAGACCCAAGTATTTCCGCGTGTGCAAAACTGGCTTGCACCCGTTGTATGTGAGCGTAGAGTCTATAGCACCCGATCATCACGTGATGCTTGGACACGATGAACTTTCGCAACGGTGCATACTCGGGGAGAACACAGTTTTATCTTGATCTTTAAGTGAGGAATCATCTTATAATGCTACCATCGCGATCTAAGCATAATAAGATACATAAAAGGATAAACATCACATGCATATAACTTTAATGTGACATGGTATAGCCAATCTTCGTGCAATGATCTCCATCTTGTGCGCTCCGGCATGATCTCCATCACTCCACCATGATTGCCTCCACCACGAATAGCAGCTACAACTATTGCTAACTACTTAGCGATAAAGTGAAACTATTACATGTAGCATAAGAAGTTGACACACAGGTCATACACAATTATAAAGACAACCATATGGCTCCTGCCGGTTGTGTACTCATCGACATGCAAGTCGTGAAACATTACAAAACATGATCATCGCATACATTATACACATCACATCTTGGGCCATACCATATCACAAAAAACACTCCCTACAAAAACAAGTTAGATGCCTCTACTTTGTTGTTGCATGTTTTACGTGGCTTATGGGAGTAGATGCTAAGAACGATTCTTACCTACTGAAAGCCACAACGGTGATATTATGGTTGCCAAACTCCGGTGTTAATCCCATGACAACTATAGTGAGAGAAACTGACATCCACCAGCCGCATGTGTGGAACAAGCCACACGTCAAGTGCGGAGCCGGTCTCGCGAACGACGTCGCGTAAGGTTGGCCTGGACCGCTTCAATCTCACTATCCCGCGTCATAAGAAGAACACAAACAAGAGGCTTGCAACAGAAAACATCAACGCCCGCAACAACCATGTTGCGTTCTACTCGTGAAACACATCTACGCATAGATCTAGCTCTGATACCACTGAAGGGTTTCGCGGCATAGTAAATCAAAATTTTCTACGGATAACAGAGGGAAAGCCAAGATCTAAGTGGAACGTTCGTCGGAACGTGGGTGATGTAGTCGTACTCGCTTCTCCTCCTCGCGATCCGATCCGATCTAGCACCACAAGTGGCGGTGCCTCCGTGAGATGCACACGTGCAGCACCTCGACGTCTCATCCTTCCTTGGTCCAGCAAGTATGGTGGAGAGATGGGTTGGATCTACAACGCGACGGCGCGGTGCAATTGGTGGAGAATTTCTGCAGCAGGGCTTCGCCTACAAGCAGTCGGGAGGGAGAGAGGAGGGCAACAGGGTGGCTAGGGTTGGAGGGGAAGGTGTAGGGGGTTGGTGCGCCCCCACCACTCTTTATATAGAGGGGGGCGCAGCCCTAGCCCCTCCCCCAAGCCCAAACCGGCGGCCCCAAAGGATAAGGAGTGGGGGGCAAGGAAACCCCCCTTCTAGAAGGTCTATCTCGAGTTTAAAACTCTCTTGGCCGGCTGGGCCCTATGGGGCCTTGTGCCCCTGGCCCAATGCGTCCAGGGCACTCCCTCATAGGCCCATGCCCCCTCCTAGAAGGTGGGGCCGTGTTGGTCCCCTTCCGGAAGGTTCTAGAAGCTTCCGGTACAATACCGATTAACCCGGAACAATTCCGAACTCCAAAAACTACACTGCCTTATATGAATATTATTCTCCGGACCACTCCGGAACCTCTCGTGATGTCCCGGATCCCATCCGAGACTCCGAACAAAAACTCATAAACCAATTATCCAATATATCCTAGCGTCGAGACACGTTAAGTGTGTGACCCTGCGGGTTCGAGAATATGTAGACATGATCTTCTATCAATAATCAACAAGTGCGAAACCCATATTGACTCCACATTCATCGATGATCATATCGGATGAACCACAATGCCAGGATTCAATCAATCCCATATATATATTCCTTCGTCTCGCGATATTTTACTTGCCCGAGATTCGATCGTGCATGGCCATACCTAGTTCAATCTCGTTCACAGCAAGTACTTTACTCGTTCCGTAATCCGATATCACTTTGTGATTAACTCCTTAAGCACATGCTTGCAAGCGGTGTTGATATCGATTACCAAGTGGGCCCGAAGTATATCTCTCCGACTTGGGAGGGACAAATCCCATCTCGATACATACAACCCAACAGATACTTTCCGATCACCTGAGAGACACCTTTATGATCACCCTCTCATAGGATGACGTTTGATGACCTCAAAGCTTTCTTCCGATACTAGGGAATTGCATTATCTCATGGTCTAAGGAATACAATATTTGACATAAGAAAAGCTTCGCAAAGACGAACACGATGACACGATCTAATTGCTTCGCTTAGTTTGGGTTTGTCCATCATATCATACTCCCAATGATATGATCTCATTATCAATTGACAACTCATGTCTATGATTAGGAAACCTTAACCATTATTGATCAATGAGCTAGTCCATAGAGGCGTACTAGGGACACGGTGTTGTTCACAAACCACACAAGTATTAAAGTTTCCGCTTAATACAATTCTAGCATGAAATATAAACATTATCATGAACAAGAATTATAATAATAACATCTTTATTATTGCCTCTAGGGAATAATTCCAACAAAAGAAGCAACCTAAACTCAAAACGGGCAAAGCCTTAAATAGGGGCCTAAAAAATCTGGCCGTTGGGGCAATTTTTCCGAACGGTCCGGTAGTACCGGATTCGACCGGTACTACCGCACCTGGGCCAACCGAAGCGAATTGAGCAAACCAAATCGGGTCAGGGGGCAGAGCGACAGCACGCGAGCTAGTGCTGGACGCGCAGCACGCGGGAGATGTGTGGCAGGAGCCGCAGTGGCGGCGAGCGAGAGAGGTCAGATGCGTGCGGCGTGAGATAGTCAGCATGAGCCCGCAGGTAGGCAGCAGCGGCGATCAACGCGGTGGCTGCGCGTGCATGCGAAGCGAAAGCGGGCCCAGCTGGCTGCGCAGAACAAGCTGAGCGAGGCGCTGGGAAACAGCAGCGGGCCGAAGCGCGAAGCGGCAGCGCCGGGCGAGGCAGCGGTATGGGCCAGCAGACGAAAGCGGCCTTGGAACATGTGGCGGTGGGCCACGCGGCAGCGCGCAGTGAGCAGATCTGGGCGAGCGAGCGTGCGGGGAGAAGCTGGGCTGGGGGATTTCTGGGCCGGCATTACTGCCCACGGCAAGATTATCGGGCCGGCCGGTAGTACCGGATTTGACTACCTAGAGGGGCAGAAGATAGTTGGGGCGCAAAAGTGCGGTAATGCCCGCCCGGCGGTACTACCGCCGCCCGTAAAAAGAATTATATTTTTCTTTTTAGAATAAAATCGGCGAATATTCAAACGGTCATAACTTTTGACTGGAAGCTCCGATTGACCCGATTCCAATTGCGTTGGACAGAGGATGACAAGGGCTTCCCACTAAAAGGTGTAAATATTGATTATCACCAAGTGAGAGTGTATCGATTAATATAATGTGAGATACCTCACTTGGTGAGAAACCGAAAAGCCGCATAAATCAAAATCGCAACAACATACATATGGGAGATCCGATTTTGATGAACAAGAGCTTGTTATGGAAATTACCACATGGATAAGACCAAATAACAACCAAATACGATGATGCAAGTATGCAAAGGTTTGAGCTCTCTCCGAACGATGTGACCAAATTACTCATTCGAGAGCCCCTCTTGATAGTACAGTTATCTATCCTAAACCCGGTCTCTCACACACAACATGAGACCGGCAAAAGGGAAAACCTATCAAGATTATACCTTTGCCTTGAGCATTCCACTTGAGATCGATGTAGACAATCTTGCCCTTCTCAAGATGGAACGCCTTTCTTAATTCCTCATCATCGATCCATGATCACCGAGGATGGCAAGCAACAAACATGAGATCTTCTATAGATAGCGCATTTTGAGCTTGCACAACATATCTTCTTCTCATTTCATCGACCTTGAAGCCGACACAAGCTCCAAGCGATGCCAATGGAAAAATCCTACAAGTGCAACTTAGTAAACACATTAGTCCATAAAGATTGTCATTAATTACCAAAACCACACATGGGGGCCCATATGTTCTTTCATTAGCCCTAAGTCATCGGGATACCTCTATAGACCTAGAAGGATCTCGAAGTCGTTATGTAATTTCTAGTTGTAATAATGATAATGTATGTTGTGGACCCTCTGTAACATCCCTAAATTCATGATTTCAAAGATTGCATATCATTCATGCATGCATATAGATTTGAGATCAATTTCACACTCATTTCAAGAAAACATAAGCACATAGTGCTATCATTTTTTGTGAGCAAACTTGAATCAAATGGTATCCCCATTTGAGAATTTGAATGTTTTAAAACTAGATTGTTTGTCTCCCTTGTTGAATGGATTGAGTGTGCAATTTGAACCAAACTTTATAAAATGAAAATGGGTTCAAAAATCATTTTCAAAACATTTGCAAATCAAGTGCAAAGTCCTTGTTATTTTGTTTCTCCAAAAATGACCAAGCCTTTTCAAAGTGACCACAGAGTTTTATGCCTATAATTGAGACTGTTGCACACTGCAAAAATCCCAAAAATATTTGAATTCAAAAAGAGTTTGAATTCATTTGAAAACCATTCCTGAAATTCATTCTGGAAAAAGAAAAGGAATAAAGAAAAGAAAAAGGCCAGGCGCTCCTATTCTAGCCCAACAGCAGAACCAGCCCAGTTAGCCCACCCGACCTCCCTCTCTCTCTCTCGCACGCGCCGACGCACCCACGCGGTCGCTGACACCCAGACCCTACCTCCCTTCTGCATATTTCGCTGACGAGTGGACCCGTGACCCCGTCGTCGTCTTCGTCAATCACGCTGCTCGGGCGCCGTTACATTTCGCCGCATGATGCTATGTTAAATTCCCTTGATTCCGCGAGTAACTCCATGCCCCGCTCTGGCTATAAGAACCCCTCACCGCCGCGGTCATTTCCCCCCACTCTCCTCGCTCACTCCGCCACCAGGCTGCGCGCATTTGACCTCGAAACCCCGCAGCACCGACGACTCCGGCGACTAATTCCGGTAAGCTTCGACCGCCCCCTTTATCTGGTTCAAACTATCGTGCCCAGCGTGATCTTGCGCATCTCCTGATACCTTTTGTTTGCGTTATCGTGACCTAGGAAGCCGTCCCCGTTCGTGCCCGCAACTGACCGAGCCGCCGCTCAACTCCGGCGACCAATTACGGTAAGCAGAGCGCGCCCCTTGCCCCCTCTCGCATACTAGGTTGTTCGCCTTCGTCTTATGCATCGTCTAATCCCTATGGTTCGTGCTAGGGCGACACGAAACCTCGGCAACAACTCTGACCGCAACCACCGGACGCCGTGCACGACTCCGACGAGCTCCAACAGCCCCTGCCGTGCGCCCCTTGCCCAGCCACCTCCACGTTGAGCTTCGCCTCGACCTTGCGGTTCCGGTAAGCACACCCTTCCCTCCCCGAGCGATCTAGAACGCCAGCGCCGCCGCTGACAGAGCTCTCCGCCGCGCGCCGCCAGAACATGGTCGCTTGATCGAGAGCCGTTGGATCCAGATCCAACGCGTGCGATAGAACCATTTAGCGAAGCGTTACGTTTTAATCTGAACCGTGCATCGCCACTTATATCCTACGTCTCGCGTGCGTGATCTGGTGCGAAGCGGTACGCGCCAGTAAGGTTAAGACACGTGGCTAGGGTTTGAGTTTAAAACAGAATTTAAAACAGATTTGGATTCAAATTTGATTAGGCTATAACTTTTGATTCCCACGTTAGATTTTTGCAAATTTTATACCGTTGGAATCAGGAAGACAAGCCCTTTCTGTTTATTCAATGTGTTTAGTGAATAGTTTCTGTTAAAATGACTTTATTTGCAGAAACTTGTTTAAGGCTATTTTGAGTATAGAAATTGTTTAGGAATTTGTTTTAGTGCTAAATAAACTTGGATTGGAAAGTTTTTGACTTGTTTGTGGTTCAGTACTATGCACTTGCTTGGTGGATTTTTAAAAATCATCACTTAGCATTTTTTTCATGCATGCATATATATTTTTGTTTGTATATGACTTGTATGTGATTGTGGTTATATTCTTTGTGTAGACTTTGGTGCTAGTGATTGTGATTGTGAAGAGTGCTACTCTCCCATCTACCAAGGCAAGTGGTACTTCATGAATATTTCCATCCCTATATTTTATACAAGCATTATAAATATTTTTCTAAGTCTTGCATGTTACTATTTTTTGCCAAATGCCATGTTGGGAAATCCTAAGTAGATATAGATTTGCTAGGAAAATTCCTAAGTTTAAGTTACTATGCCATGCTTAGTCTAGCTAGTAGCAAACAAGGGTTGGTAAAGTATATACATGCTATGATGAAAATATTTCTAAGTCTTTGGACTTATGTTTTTCTTAATAAAACAACTAAGTCAATGAATCTCCTGGGTGGAATGGGACTTGAATGGTGGTTTTTTGGTTGAGTGGTTACACAAGGCCCATGGATATGGTTTACCTTGTGTATCTCACTTGTGGTATGCCACCCAGGCACAAAGGGATTTTAGAGGCCAAGTGTTGAGAAGCTTATAGTCGACCACTTGGCAATATGGGCTCTGCTGGATCACTTAAGTTGCTAGAACTTAGCCATTTGGATAGTTGGTGGTAGTGGAAATGATAGGTTGGAGCGTCCATTTGGTCTAAGGAAAGGCTTACGAAAGGTCTGTCTTGGGAAACCAAGTGCGGTGGGAAAGTGCACAACCTCTGCAGATGGAAAAATCTAAGTACTTAGCCAAGTCCATGGCAATGGACAACTTGAGCATCAAGACATGGAAGCTATCAAGAATCTCATCACTCCAACTTCTAAGTAAAACTTGTGGGTGAACAAGGGTGAAGGACCTCAATGTCTATTGATGGTTTCTTGGGAAAAGTTTTGACAAAGAAAAACTTAGTGATTTCAACTAATAGGAAAAACCTATTTTGAGCAAAGCAAGCCAAGCTACACTTAGCCAAGATGCATATAGTAATATAGTCCACTTAAAATTTACTAAGGTATCACTTGCCAATACTATTCCAAAGTATTGACCCACTGTGGCTGTAACTTGTGATGTTGCAGGTTACTCCGATGATGATTAGGTGTCATGAGTCTACACTCAACATGCTTGCCTGTGGCACATGAAGATGAAGACTTATGTTTATTTACTTATTCCAAATTCTTGTATTAGGCCTGTGGCCTTGAGTTGTAAAAGACTATGTTTTATCTCTGGAATGGATGTAATAAATGACCTTTGTATCTGTGTACTTCATCTTAAACTGCGGATGCTAGCAATGATCCAGGGACTAGCATTGCAATCACAGGGATCCTTTTCCTTTACAAAGGAGGGATCTTACAGATGGTATCAGAGCACTGTGTTGCCTGTAGGATTATGACCCTAGGATTGGAAACCACTAAGGAAAAAATTTCAACTACTTCTACACTTGTCTATTCTTCTCGTAAACTTTTCTAATCTTCTCTATCTCATCTCTATTTGTAGATGAACTCCATCAACGAAGCCATAAGGAAAGGACCACTCATGACCATGACCTTGGAGTGTGAGACAGAGTTCCCCAAATTTCTCAAGGACCTCATGGTGGCAATGGAAATACATGGTGCAGCTGTGTACAAAGGCTTTCCAGTGATGGATGAAGGAGTTGGGTATTGGTGGGTGCTACTTCACTTGTACAAAAACAAGGAACACAACCACAAAGAAACAGGATTCTGCATGTACACCAACACTATGGTGCACACCACATTCTTTGAGTCAGCAAGAGAAGTAGTTTGGAGGACTATCAAAGAACTTAGTGCTAGAGTCAAGTGCAGAATGCTCAACCTCCAAAAAGACTTGATAAAAGAGAAGGAACATACCCAAGAGTTGGAAGCTACCAACCAAACCTTAAGAGGAGATATTATAGACTTAGTGATGGAATCATGTGAGCAAGATAGGCTGATTGCTTCTAGGAACATTGTGTTAGCCAACAGATCCAATGAGATAGGATTGTAAACGTACTTCGTTAGTTGGACCACCACCTGACACCATATTTTCCAAAATGTTACCTTAAAATAAGATTGGACCTTGGTTGATGTAATGAATTCATGTATGCATGACTTGTGTGTTTTTGCTTTCCAAGGATATGTTTGTGATGTTTGTCCTTGTTTTATCTTAAATTGTGTTGTTCTAACTTTTCAATCTTATAAATAGATGCATATTACCATCAGCACTGTTGAGGAGTTCCAGGTTACCCGCTTTGGTTCTCGTATCGTTGAGCTTACCACTTTGCTCAATCTCCCTCTTCCCATCATCATGGTGCATCCACTCACCAAGTTCGAGAGGAAGGACCTCTGGGGCTTCAAGGTGAACCAGCCTGGACGCCAGACAGAGCCTACTACGGAGGCCATCGTCTTCAAGCTCATGCACGATGACAGGGAGAGAGGCATGGAGGTAGTTATGCAGGACCTGATAGGACGTCTGCTAGGTCGACACTCCCGACAGGTTAGAGGCACCCATTTTCACGTCTTCGGAAGACGTGATGAGGACGGAGAGTCCATCGACTTCGAGGACGACTTGAGGGACGCAGCAGAGCCGATACGTCTGTACCTCCAGGACTTAGAGTCTCTCATTAGGCACGTGGACACGGACAGGACCAATGTCATGCTCAGTAATGACGAGCTCCAGGTGCAGCTTCGCGAGAAGGACAAGCTCTTCGCGCAGCAGGACGAGATAGTCAAGGAAATGGAGGCGAAGTTCGAGACCCAGGACAAGAAGTTCAAGAGTCACGAGAAGCGTGTCCAGGATAGGAACAAGAAGATCCGGGACATGACTGAAGAACTGCAGTCCAAGGACTTCGAGCTAGAGAAGCAGCAGACGGTGATAGAGAGGCTTCGTTCCCAGAAGAGGGCTCTCAAGGCCAAGATTGAGTCCTTGACCACTACTATTGAGGAGAACAAGGCCGCGATGGAGAACGCAGGTCTTACCTTTGTCAAGGAGGAGATTGATGCTGATGAGTAGACTTGACTACTCGTTTATCTTTTATTATCGTACTTGTTATTTGAGAACTTGTTATTGGACCATCCGACATGTGGATGGCTTGCTACTTGTGTGTTTTACTTTGTGAACTTGTTATCTTGTTTTTGAACCTTTATCTTGTGTTGCATGCTATGTGTTTGATTATGTGATGTAATGTGCATGAAAACATCTATGGGTACCTTATTCTTATCTCTATTTGAACAAACCACAGATGCCTCCCCGTCGTGCAAACCCCAACCCCAACAACAACAACATCACACCAGAAATGCAACAAATGATGACTGCTCAAACACAGCTGATGCAGATGATGACAACATTCATTCAGAACCAAAACAATAACAACAACAACAACCCCAATAACAACAACAATAACAACAACAACAACCCTCCGGGCTTTGATATGCTCACCAGATTCTTGAGATTGAGGCCAGCTAAGTTCTCAGGGACGATTGATCCCATGGTGGCCAATAATTGGCTACGTTCTGTAAACAAAGACTTAGTAACCGTGGGCTGCACGGATGCTAAAAAAGTCAGATTTGCAGCACATCTGCTGGAAGGGCCAGCCGCCACTTGGTGGGACAATTTTCAAATCACCACTCCCATAGATGAGGTGACATGGGCTATCTTTGAGGATGGCTTTCGCACTGCTCATATCTCATCAGGAATAATGAGCCTGGAAAAGAAAGAGTTCCACAATCTGAAGCAGCACCATCGCAGAGTGGCTGAGTACATTGAAGAGTTCAACAATCTGGCGCGTTATGCACCGGATGAAGTTGACACAGATGCCAAGAGAAAGGAAAAATTTCTGGAAGACTTGAATGATGAGCTGAATCAAGAATCGTGGCATATGTTCCCACTTATCGACCGCCTGTGACAAGGCTGCTATATTGGAGAACAAAATGAAGCAAGTCGAGAGTAGAAAGAGAAAGCACTCCGACAAGCACAGCTCGGGATCGTCTCACAAACGATCTCACTATGATGACAATGGAAGCTCAGGATCCCACAAGCATGGAAATTCAACAAGCACCACAACCGTCATGACAACAAGCATCATCGCAGTCATGACAATGACAAGTACAAGAACCACAAGAGTGGACATAAGAACCACCACAGTGGTAATGGTAGTGGAAGTGGAATTCAGCCTGTTAAGAGAGACATCAGTTAGGTTGAATGCTTCAAATGCAAGAAGATGGGACACTATGCAAATGAGTGCCCCAAAAAGAAAGTTGAAGGACCTGTCAAGCCCAATCCTTTCCAGAAAGGACAGGTGAACCACATCAGTGTGGAGGAGGTCTATGAGGAGCCTGACGCTGTTGCTGGTAAGTTCAGACTCAATACTATTCCAGCATTTGTTCTTTTTGATACTGGAGCATCGCATTCATTCATATCAAAAGCATTTGTTGATAGAAATGGGTTTCCAACTGAAAACATTGGGTGTCCAATAAAAGTTAGTTCTCCGGGTGGAGATATGATAGTAAGTCTTGGATGCCGGGATCTAGTAATAGAGTTTGGAAAACATAAATTCCCAGTGAGTCTGATAATCCTAGATTCCCAAGGACTGGACGTAATATTGGGAATGGATTGGATGGCTAAGTATGAAGGAGTACTAGATTGTGCTAATCGTACTGTTGCACTCACAACCCCAGAAAGAAAACGGATTAAGTTCAAGTCCAACTTTGAATCTAAAGGAAGTAATCTAAATTCTCTTAAGGGGGTTAGCATGGACAGTGTACCAATTGTGAGTGAGTATCCAGACGTATTTCCGGAAGAACTGCCGGGAATGCCACCAGATAGAGATGTGGAGTTTCTGATAGATTTGGTACCAGGGTCTGGACCAATAGCAAAGAGACCGTATAAAATGTCAGTTGATGAACTGAAAGAGCTCAAGAAGCAACTTGGAGAACAGTTGCAGAAAGGATTTATTCAACCAAGTTCTTCATCTTGGGGAGCCCCAGTTTTGTTCGTAGAGAAGAAAGATAGAAGTCAAAGGTATTGCATAGATTACCGTTCACTCAACGAGGTAACTATCAAGAACAAATATCCCTTGCCTAGAATCAATGACTTGTTTGATCAGCTTGAAGGAGCATGTGTGTTCTCAAAGATTGATCTAAGGTTAGGCTATTTTCAACTTAAGATAAGAGAACAAGACATACTAAAACAGCATTCACCACAAGGTATGGATTGTATGAATATACCGTAATGCCTTTTGGTTTGACCAATGCTCCAGCATACTTCATGAACATGATGAACAAAGTGTTCATGGAATTTCTTGACAAGTTTGTTGTCGTTTTCATCGATGACATCTTAGTCTACTCCAAGAGCAAAGAAGAGCATGAAGGACACTTACATTTGATACTTGAGAAGTTACGGGAGCATAAACTTTATGCCAAATTCAGCAAGTGTGAGTTCTGGTTAGAGGAAGTTGGTTTTCTTGGTCATGTTATGACAAAGGATGGTGTAGCAGTTGATCCTGCTAAAGTTTCAGCTGTGACTGAATGGGAATCTCCCAAGTCCGTGAAAGAAGTTCGTAGTTTCCTTGGCTTAGCAGGTTACTACAGAAGGTTCATTGAGAATTTCTCTAAGGTAGCTAAGCCCATGACTGAATTGTTAAAGAAAGACAAGAAGTTTGCTTGGTCTGAAGGTTGTGAAGTCAGCTTTTAGGAATTGAAGAAGAGACTTGTGACAGCACGAGTCTTGTGTCTGCCAGACTTGGAAAAGGATTTCCAAGTATATTGTGATGCATCTCATCAAGGTTTGGGTGCAGTACTTATGCAAGACGGTAAAGTTGTAGCCTATGCCTCGAGACATCTCAAAACTCATGAAGTGAACTATCCTACTCATGATTTAGAGTTAGCCTCTGTCGTCCATGCACTCAAAACGTGGAGACACTACCTTTTAGGAAAGCGTTGTGAAGTGTTCACTGATCACAAGAGTTTGAAATATATCTTTACCTAGAAGGAAATCAATATGAGACAAAGAAGATGGCTAGAACTTATCAAAGACTATGACTTAAGTTTGCAATACCACCCTGGTAAAGCAAATGTTGTAGCAGATGCTCTATGTCGTAAGGTATTTGTGAATGGCCTTACCAAAGGAGAATTTCCGGATGATTTGTGTACCCAATTCAGAAAACTCAGGTTGGAGATTGTACCTGAAGGACATCTCATGTCATTAGATGTTCAACCCACTTTGTTGGACAAGATCAAAGAAGCCCAGAAGACTGATAAGGAAATTGAAGAGATTAAGGAAAAGATTGGCCAAGGGAAAGCTAAAAGTTTCCATGAAGACGAACAAGGTACTTTATGGCATGGGAACGATTCATGTTCCACAAGATCCGGAGTTGCGGAAACTGATTTTGTAGGAAGCACACAACTCTCCGTATTCTATTCACCCGGGTAACACCAAAATGTACATGGACATGAAAGCAAGATTTTGGTGGAATAATATCAAGAGGGACATCGCCGAACATATTGCTTTGTGTGATGTGTGTAGTAGAGTGAAAGCGGAGCATCAAAAACCAGAAGGTTTGCTTCAACCACTACCTATTCCTGATTGGAAGTGGGACAAGATTGGTATGGATTTCATTACCGGACTACCAAGGACCAGGTCAGGGTATGATTCCATATGGGTAGTAGTAGATCGCCTAACTAAAGTGGCTCATTTCATACCCGTGAAGACAACCTATACGAGTGCTAAGTTAGCAAAAATCTACATGAGTAGAATTGTATGTCTACATGGTGTGCCCAAGAGTATTGTGTCCGGTAGGGGAACTCAATTCACTTCCCATTTTTGGAGACAACTACATGAGTCATTGGGAACGAGGTTGGAATTCAGTACTGCTTTTCATCCTCAAACTGATGGACAAACAAAAAGGACTAATCAAATTCTGGAAGACATGTTGAGGGCATGTGCCCTAGACTATGGAGCCAGTTGGGATGAAAGTCTGCCTTACGCAGAATTTTCTTATGACAACAGCTATCAAGCCAGCATTGAGATGGCACCGTTTGAGTTTCTCTACGGAAGAAAATGTACCACCCCATTGTTATGGAATGGTGTGGGAGAAAGAAGTTTATTCGGGCCAGATCTTATCAAAGAAGCCGAAGAAAAGGTCAAATTAGTTAAGGACAGGTTGAAGATAGCACAGTCCCGACAGAAAAGCTACGCAGATCCTAAGCGTAGAGAAGTCACCTACGAAGTGGGTGATAGAGCCTATCTTAGAGTGTCACCACTTCGTGGAGTGAAAAGATTCGAATTCAAAGGAAAATTGGAACCAAGATATGTTGGGCCATTCAAGATTCTAAGTCGCAAAGGAGAAGTTGCCTATGAAATTGAATTGCCAGAATCTCTGTCAGCTGTCCATAATGTGTTTCATGTGAGTCAGCTTAAGAAATGTCACCCAGAAATGGAAGAAACTTCCTTGAAAGACACTATACCTTTGGAGGAAGTGCAACTAGAAAGTGATCTCACTTATGAAGAGAAACCTATCAAAATTCTTCAGACTGCAGAGAGAGTCACAAGGACAAAGACTATCAAGTTTTGCAAAGTGCAGTGGAATCATCATTCCGAAGAGGAAGCAACTTGGGAAAGAGAAGATGATCTTCGGAAAGACCACCCTCACCTATTTGCTAGCCAATCCGAATCTTGAGGGAGAGATTCACCTTAAGGGGGTTAGATTTGTAACATCCCTAAATTCATGATTTCAAAGATTGCATATCATTCATGCATGCATATAGATTTGAGATCAATTTCAAACTCATTTCAAGAAAACAGAAGCACATAGTGCTATCATTTTTTGTGAGCAAACTTGAATCAAATGGTATCCCCATTTGAGAATTTGAATGTTTTAAAACTAGATTGTGTGTCTCCCTTGTTGAATGGATTGAGTGTGCAATTTGAACCAAACTTTATAAAATGGAAATGGGTTCAAAAATCATTTTCAAAACATTTGCAAATCAAGTGCAAAGTCCCTGTTATTTTGTTTCTCCAAAAATTACCAAGCCTTTTCAAAGTGACCACAGAGTTTTATGCCTAGAATTGAGACTGTTGCACACTGCAAAAATCCCAAAAAGATTTGAATTCAAAAAGAGTTTGAATTCATTTGAAAACCATTCCTGAAATTCATTCTGGAAAAAGAAAAGGAATAAAGAAAAGAAAAAGGCCAGGCGCTCCTATTCTAGCCCAACAGCAGAACCGGCCCAGTTAGCCCACCCGGCCTCCCTCTCTCTCTCTCGCACGCGCCGACGCACTCACGCGGTCGCTGACACCCAGACGCCACCTCCCTTCTGCGTATTTCGCTGACGAGTGGACCCGTGGCCCCGTCGTCGTCTTTGTCAATCACGCGCGCCTGCGCCCCTCTCGCCGCCGTTACTCGCCGCAGTCACTGCTGCTTTAAATTCCCTTGATTCCGCGAGTAACTCCACGCCCCGGTCTGGCTATAAGAACCCCTCGCCACCGCGGTCATTTCCCCCCACTCTCCTCGCTCACTCCGCCACCAGGCTACACGCATTTGACCTCGAAACCCCGCAGCACCGACGACTCCGGCGACTAATTCCGGTGAGCTTCGACCGCCCCCCTTTCTATGGTTCAAACTATCGTGCCCAGCGTGATCTTGCACATCTCCTGATACCTTTTATTTGCGTTATCGTGACCCAGGAAGCCGTCCCCGTTCGTGCCCGCAACTGACCGAGCCGTCGCTCAACTCCGGCGACCAATTACTGTAAGCAGAGCGCGCCCCTTGCCCCCTCTCGCATACTATGTTGTTCTCCTTTGTCTTATGCATCGTCTAATCCCTCTGGTTCGTGCTAGGGCGACACGAAACCTCGGCAACAACTCCGACCGCAACCACCCGACGTCGTGCACGACTCCGACGAGCTCCAACAGCCCCTGCCGTGCGCCCCTTACCCAGCCACCTCCACATTGAGCTTCGCCTCGACCTTGCGGTTCCGGTAAGCACACCCTTCCCTCCCCGAGCGATCTAGAATGCCAGCGCCGCCGCTGACAGAGCACTCCGCCGCTCGCCGTCGCCGCGCGCCGCCAGAACATGGTCGCTTGATCGAGAGCCGTTGGATCCAGATCCAACGCGTGCGATAGAACCATTTAGCGAAGCGTTACGTTTTAATCTGAACCGTGCATCGCCACTTAGATCCTACGGCTCGCGTGCGTGATCCGGTGCGAAGCGGTACGCGCCAGTAAGGTTAAGACACGTGGCTAGGGTTTGAGTCTAAAACAGAATTTAAAACAGATTTGGATTCAAATTTGATTAGGCTATAACTTTTGATTCCCATGTTAGATTTTTGAAAATTTTATACCGTTGGAATCAGGAAGACAAGCCCTTTCTGTTTATGCAATATGTTTAGTGAATAGTTTCTGTTAAAATGAATTTATTTGCAGAAACTTGTTTAAGGCTATTTTGAGTATAGAAATTGTTTAGGAATTTGTTTTAGTGCTAAATAAACTTGGATTGGCAAGTTTTTGACTTGTTTGTGGTTCAGTACTATGCACTTGCTTGGTGGAGTTTTAAAAATCATCACTTAGCATTTTTTGCATGCATGCATATATATTTTTGTTTGTATATGACTTGTATGTGATTGTGGTTATATTCTTTGTGTAGACTTTGGTGCTAGTGATTGTGATTGTGAAGAGTGCTACTCTCCCAACTACCAAGGCAAGTGGTACTTCATGAATATTTCCATCCCTATATTTTATACAAGCATTAGAAATATTTTGCTAAGTCTTGCATGTTACTATTTTTTGCCAAATGCCATGTTGGGAAATCCTAAGTAGATATAGATTTGCTAGGAAAATTCCTAAGTTTAAGTTACTATGCCATGCTTAGTCTAGCTAGTAGCAAACAAGGGTTGGTAAAGTATATACATGCTATGATGAAAATATTTCTAAGTCTTTGGACTTATGTTTTTCTTAATAAAACAACTAAGTCAATGAATCTCCTGGGTGGAATGGGACTTGAATGGTGGTTTTTTGGTTGAGTGGTTACACAAGGCCCATGGATATGGTTTACCTTGTGTATCTCACTTGTGGTATGCCACCCAGGCACAAAGGGATTTTGGAGGCCAAGTGTTGAGAAGCTTATAGTGCAGCCACTTGGCAATATGGGCTCTGCCTGGATCACTTAAGTTGCTAGAACTTAGCCATTTGGATAGTTGGTGGTAGTGGAAATGATAGGTTGGAGCGCGTCCATTTGGTCTAAGGAAAGGCTTCTGAAAGGTCCTGTCTTGGGAAACCAAGTCTGGTGGGGAAAGTGCACAACCTCTGCAGATGGAAAAAATCTAAGTACTTAGCCAAGTCCATGGCAATGGACAACTTGAGCATCAAGACATGGAAGCTATCAAGAATCTCATCACTCCAACTTCTAAGTAAAAACTTGTGGGTGAACAAGGGTGAAGGACCTCAATGTCTATTGATGGTTTCTTGGGAAAAGTTTTGACAAAGAAAAACTTAGTGATTTAAACTAATAGGAAAAACCTATTTTGAGCAAAGCAAGCCAAGCTACACTTAGCCAAGATGCATATAGTAATATAGTCCACTTAAAATTTACTAAGGTATCACTTGCCAATACTATTCCAAAGTATTGACCCACTGTGGCTGTAACTTGTGATGTTGCAGGTTACTCCGATGATGATTAGGTGTCATGAGTCTACACTCAACATGCTTGCCTGTGGCACATGAAGATGAAGACTTATGTTTATTTACTTATTCCAAATTCTTGTATTAGGCCTATGGCCTTGAGTTGTAAAAGACTATGTTTTATCTCTGGAATGGATGTAATAAATGACCTTTGTATCTGTGTACTTCATCTTAAACTGTGGATGCTAGCAATGATCCAGGGACTAGCATTGCAATCACAGGGATCCTTTTCCTTTACAAAGGAGGGATCTTACACCCTCTTTGTTTCTGTTGTACCACTCTGAGGATGTAATATTTGCGGAATGGTACTCCGTGAGTGTTATGTCCAGGACTATAGTATACTACAACATGCAGTGGTATGCTGGGTCACCACAGCTGGTATGAGAGCAAAAGCTTTGACCTTAGGTTGGAAACCTATTAATGGGTAGAACTTGTAGGAGGTATGTTAGCAACGGTAAATAGTTCTCTAGAAATATGATGAGAATTCACTTGAGAATTACATTGTCATGTTTCTAGTGCGATAAATCTTTATTATGTTGCAATTTGGGGTAATAATAATAAGTTATAACCTAGTAGGACTAATGATAATGTATTATCTAAAGTGAGGAATGACATCTCGGTACTTAAACCGGAATGTTCAAGTGATGTATAGGACTTCAAATTACTATGTAGGTGATTGGACAAATCTTTTGAGACAAATTTTATGGAATCTAGAATTGCAAATCTTGACTTTTCGTCAAGTTTTACAATATCCATGACAGGAAAGTGTTAGTTAAGTACCGTGTAGTGCTTATCTTACCAAAAATATGGGGATAAGTGAAGAAATGTCATCTGGGGAGATGAGATGTATGGCGGCGTATCAAATTGCAGTTTTAGAAGCAATAACTAGGCTTCGAAAACAGGAATCCAAGGAAATTGGTAGGTAGTAATCCTACTACTATACCTCAAGATTCCATAAATTCGGAACTTAAGTTGGATCATGTTGCATTTGTGCAGACTAAATCTACCTTAGCTTCCGAATACATAGATCATAATAGGACATTATTCAATACCTATCATGACCCACATTAAGGTTCTAGTCCAGGAGTTGGATATCACCTTGAGGATTATGTTGATCCTACTAAAGCAATAGAAAAAAAGGAGTCAGATAGAGAATCTAGGCATCTTAGAACATACTTATCAAAAGAGGTGTACGAAGAGAATGAGTTGGAGGGACCATAGTCCGAAACCTATGCCTAATTATCAGAATGGGCTTTATAATCATGTAGACCATGGACGAGTATAAAACAAAACAGGAAACTTAGGAAATATCCAATCCAAGTATTCCAGTTTGGAATTACGATGGATGGGGAGTAGAATCTTAGACTGGAACCAGGGAGAATCCTATACCCTAGGAATGAGTAGAAACCAACAAGATTAGCATGGAACCTATGATCCATATGGGGGTAGTACCAATACTATTGACATGGAAGAAGGCATTGCCAGTTATTACATCTAAATGTATGACTGAATCAAGGAAAAGCAGAAAATACATCTTTCTTCGAAAGTGCGTTTGAAGGTGGACATGAGAATTCCACGGAAGATCACACATTTTCTAGTCATTTCTCAATGGCTAACCTTAATCGAAGTATTTCTAATCAAGAGTGCGCATCCTATGGATGTTTATATACTCCAGAAGGTAGTCGTCGGACTTCACATCATCATGGATGGAATTCCAGGAAGTACTAAGAAGAGGGAGAAAAGTAAGAAGAGACAATCCATAGAAGTAGAGGGCTTAAATAATGTACAAATCCAGTAATGTGTATTATGGTGTTTGTGAGGCATGACATAATAAGTGAGAGTATGCTTATGTGAGTAAGTGAGGTTTGGAAAAATACGAGTAATGTATTAGTTGAGAGTTAAGCCGTAATGGTGAGGATTGTTTGTAATAGCTTATAAAAATCATGTATAATACATGGTATAGGTTTGGTTGTCATCTGGACTTGGTTCTTGATTTCCTTGTGTGACTAGCACTGTGCATAGAGTTGAGCTCAGAAAACATATGCATGATGTAAGTATGAGTATTCGCTTTATGTAACAGGACTAGAGAGGGTATGGATACGGGAGTAGAGGCTGGGTCTGAAGGGTAGCATATGGAGCAAGAATCTAAGCAGAGGAAAAGTAATGAGGATGTACCCGCAACTATACCATCAACTCGTCCGTTGACAGAGGAGAATTTCATGCAATACATGCAAATGATGCAAGAGTACCAGAATAAGTTCATGCAAGAGATACTCAAACGAATTGGACCCGGAGAGGAGAACAAAGAAATCAGAGTAAGTCTTTCTGAGTTCCAAAATGCCAAACCAATTCCTTTTATATCTGCACCAGAACCTATGGATGCGGAGGATTGGCTGATGGATACAGAAAGGAAGCTTAAAACAGTTGGATGCAATGATGAGGAGAAGTTATGTTGTGCAACATTTCTTCTATCCGGACCTGCCGCAAATTGGTGGGAAAATCAATTAGTCATGCTCACACCAGAATAGATATTCACTTGGGAAGAATTCAAGCAGAAGTTTCGTGAGTATCATGTTCTAGAGAGCATTATGGAATTTAAGAGGATAGAATTCATGGACTTACGGCAAAATGATGAAACCGTGATGAAATATGTTAGCAAGTTTAGTCAATTATATCGTTATGCAGTTGATGAGGTAAATACGAAGGAGAAGCGCAAGAGAAAGTTCTTGGAAGGATTAAACCCTTATATGAAGATGAAAATACGAGGGGCTTCAACACGATGTTTCCAAGAGCTGGTTGATGTAGCAATTACTTTTGAGGATGATTACAAGATGCTAGTGGAAGAGAGGAAGAAATTAGCCAAGAAAAGAGCTATAAGGGAACAAAAGAGGGTTCAATCTCCAGAGTCAACATCAAACTTAAGTTTTATGCCCAGATTCATATCCACAAATGGTACATCAAAACATGAGGCATCAAAACGAAAGAAACAAATCATATGCAATAAGTGTGGAACTTTAGGTCACCTAAGCAGGAATTGTTGGAAGACCGATAAGGTGTGTTATAGGTGTGGTCTGGATGGACATAAGAGATCTGAATGTCCCAACATGTTGGTTACTCGAGGAGAAGGATTACC
The DNA here is from genome assembly GCA_030063025.1 of Avena longiglumis. NCBI lineage: Eukaryota > Viridiplantae > Streptophyta > Magnoliopsida > Poales > Poaceae > Avena > Avena longiglumis. Next base: position 409,769,340 of record CP125974.1, on the reverse strand, counting down.
ATCAAGAGGTGAGACTTCGGGTGGAACAACATCGACAAGGCTATAATAGGTATGCTTAGCATCAGTAGTTATTCGTCAATAATGGCGTTCAAAAACTTGCAGAATAAAAGCAACCTTTGAAGAAATGTTTACAAAAACTTGCATTGCCTACGACCTATGGTCTGTGGCTGTAGATATAGTGCATCAAACACTCCTCTTAGTGAACTTGCTGAGTACACTCGTACTCAACGTATCTTCTTAACCCTTGCTAGATTCTGAAGCCAATAACGGTAAGGAAGAGGAAATACTATATCCAATTGAAGACCAAGAAGAATTCATCTATGAAGAACCAGAAGTATCTGAATGCGTCTAAGGGAACAATTAAGAAAACATCTATGGAATGGAGACCGACGTATCTGAAGTTTAGATGTATCAAATATAGTGATCTAGTCCAGTAGCATAAATCTCTATCCTCTATATATAGTCACTCTCGTATAAGCCATGAAGTTTAGTTGTTGTTTTATCTTGTTCTTAAAGTTATTATAGTTTAGCCCTAAGTCATCGGGATACCTCTATAGACCTAGAAGGATCTCGAAGTTGTCATGTAATTTCTGGTTGTAATAATGATAATGTATGTTGTGGACCCGCTTTGTTTCTATTGTACCACTGTGAGGATGTAATATTTGCGGAATGGTACTCCGTGAGTGTTATGCCCACGACTATAGTATACTACAACATGCATTGGTATGCTGGGTCACCACAGATATTCATCGATGTGACCATGTGTTAGATTGTCTACATCTTGATGTTGGGAGAAGTTGACCTCTCAATATTTGCCTCTTGTGGGGACTTGATGGAGGGAACTACTTGTTGGTAGACAGAGGGATGTTAGCACTTACAGTGACTATAAAGATGTTGGTACCCCTTATGTATCAACTTGGGAATCAAGGAAACTCACAAAACACTATCCATGTCATGGGATATGTCCTATGGGATTATGTCCCTTAATAGCACAGTAATTCAATTGAAGTTGATTGTTGTCTAATGTGGTTATGAGGATGATTTGAGCAGTGGTTGCTGTCTCATTGTCCAAATACTAAGTTCCTCCCACACATACATAGTTGAGAATGTTCATGATAATAATCTTTACCTTAGCCCTTTATAATCTAGTGGTGTATCCGCTAATCCCTGAGAACGCTTTTTCCCACTGAAGTTTCAAATCTCTTTTACATACGCGATACTTATTTTCTGTATTCAGTTTTGTTTACTTTACTCATTGTTCTCTTATACCAAAAACCCAAAAATACCTGTTTACATAATACTCGCATTTTATCTTGTCACTTAGAACTTTATTTAGCATTTCTACTTTCAGTATTTATTTCAGGAATTCTTAGACTTCAGACTCCTGCTTCATGTGGGACCGATATATTTATTTCGAAACTAGCTACAAACGATCTGTGCACTTGCAATCATCAACCGCCACCCAGGAGGAGGTTGAGTTGGTGACGTGGGCGGCACGACAACGGGCCGAGGGCTGCGGACGTGGAGTGTCGACAAAGACTTGAGGACGCGCCTCCTTGCGTGACTGCGCATCACCGGCCCACTACAGGGGAGATCAAATCTCTATGAAGGTGGGCGGTGGCGCATCAAGGGGATGAAAGATGCCTTCTTCTTGGACCGTTCACCGAGCCCGACAAGGAGCACGATATTGAGTTGACACTTGTCGATTGGAGCGCTGAGTTCGCAGAGCTCGTCGGAGTTCGATTGAAGATGCTGGCATTACACGCTGACAGAAGAGGTGCCTTGGACAGTGTTGTGATGCTTGGGGTTGAGGCTATTGAACCGGGTGTCGAAATTTTCCTGAAAGAGTTAACTAAGAGCCACCCATAGAGCGGTGGCGATGTCGACATCACGGAAGACGAGATTGAAGATCTCGGTGGAGACCCGCGTGTAGATCCATTGGATGATGGCAAGATCGTCTTTGACCCATTGAGGATCATTGTGGCAGGGAACAGAGTCCATAGCGACATGGCCGCGGAGACTGCAGTGGCCGAGATGAATTTTGAAGAGGTGACACCAGTGATAGTAATTGTGGGCTGTGAGATCTAGTGTAATTGGGATGAAGGGGGTAACATCGGAGATGGTGTCGGTAAATGAGATTGATGAGGCCATGGGGTAGGAGGTGTAGGGTTTAAGGCTATAGAGGTATAGGAGGAGGAGAGGAATGCGGCCTTGGAGACAGCGATGGCCACATGGCGCTCAAAGTAGCCGGGAGGCGGAGGTGGCGGGGAGGGAGGGGTCATGCCTTTGGATCTTAGTCTGATACCATGTAGATATGTAACTGTTACTTGAATTATCTCAGAAGATTACAAAGTGTTTATATAGGGCGAGCCGCATGCGACCGGACCAAACCCTAACTTGGGGGTATATGGACTCTAGTCTAACAATGGGGGTAGAAGCCTCATACATAATACAAATATGGTGTGCGTATATGCTGTTGAAATAGGTGTTGTAACATGTTGTAACATGAAAAGTGTGGTGTGCGACAAGTTAGAATTAGTTGTAATCTCTTATGTAAATTCGTTGGTCTCCATTAGTCCCTATATTAGATGAAAGCACCCGAGGTAGAGGGTAAGTTTTGGCAAATTATTTTATACGGTATCAAAGCCAAACTCTTCCAAACGCATCACCATGTCGATAGCTTCGTCATACTCATATTCCTTGACCTCTCCTGAACCTCCCGTTCTTTTGGGCATCTAGTCACCAGGAAACTCACCCGAGACAACTTCTTGATGTGGAAGGCCCAGGTCCTGCTGGTGATCTACGGTGCTCCGCTGATGGGCTACCTTAATGGCAGGACCTAGCGCTATAAGAGGTGTAGGTAACAACGAAGGGAAAAACCACTAAGGTGGCCAAGGCCAAACCCCTATAGTTTGTGGAATGCCTGGGATCAATAGATTCAGAGATAGTTGATGTCTTCATTGTATTGTGAGGTACTACGGGCGCTTCTCACCAACACCCATAATGGTGAGATGACGGTGACCATCTACTCATCCAAATGTAAGCAATCACAGATGAGATGGCTGTAACGGGGGAAAAAGGTTGAAGACGACCGCATCTCCACCTGTCGTGGGAATGGACACGACAGATGCTGCAATCGGCAGCGAGTAGTAGAACATGGGGCAAGGGCGGCCAGCCATCTGCGGTGCGAGATGAGGGCAGAGACACAAGGGTTTACCCAGGTTCGGCCCCCGGAGGGTAAAGACCTACTCTTGCTAGATTGTATTATGGAGAGAGTACAAGGGCGAGATCGACGACTAGGTGGCGAGTTGCTGGGGTGTATGATGGAACGTATCCTCTATGCATAACCTAGGGAGGTTTATATAGGCTCACCTCGCTAGGGTTTACAGATCTACAACCGACTTGGTTAAGGATTCGGAGAGTCTTTGACCTAGTCCGACTGGGCCTATCTACGCTTCTCGGCCTCCAGCTTCCAGTCGCCTGGGTTCTCACCAAGCCTTGATCCAGTCGCCTGGGTCCTCTCCAAGCCTTGATCCAGTCGCCGTCCTGCAGGCCCACTCGCTGGCAGCTTGGGCCAATAGGAAACGTCCTGCTGGGCATACCCCGGTAGGCATATCCCCATCAGTAGTCCCTGAGGCCGTTGTTGATTCATCGCAGGTGTTCGTTGGCAGTCAGAGTATGCGGTTCCAATTCGGACGCCCAGTCGAATCGGCGGTGGACTCCTGAACAAAGGAAAGAACTAGTCATTTGAATCGGATCACAGCTTGGCGAACATGTCGGCGAATAATTCAGTCACTGTCATAGTGATTAGGTCGGCGAATCGTCAAGTCACTGAAGACAGCGAGTCGAGTGGATGAAGTTGGACCGTCAATTTGGTCAAACTAGCCGTTGGGTAATCCAACGGTAATATCGGTGTAATTACCGCGTGGTAACAGCTCCCCGAAAATGGCGGGTAACAACCACTATATAAGGAGAGTGACGGTTGAGGGGAAAACACTTCCCTCGCTTCCTCCGATCTCGTGCATTCTCAACCCTCCATTCCGCACAGCGACCAGAGCGACCCAGAGCGATTTGCAGCCCCAGATCCCCCAATCGATGGCCCCTCCCGCGGAACCATGGGGCAGATCCAAGTGTACGAAGGAGCTGCTGAGATCATTCGAGGAGGCAGGAATCCTCCACGCCGGGAGATGGCGCATCCCCGCGGCCGGAGAGGTGATCCCAGATCCACGCAAAGGGGAGTTCATCTGCTTCACCAGCCATCTGGAGCGGGGGCTCGGATTCCCCACCTCCCTCTTCTTCTGCCGCTTCTACGCCTACTACGACATCAAACCGTCAGACCTGGGACCGCACAATATCGAGCGGCTCACCATCTTCGTGGCGTTCTATGAGTGCTACCTAGGCTGTCGACCATACTTTTTCCCTATGGCAAGATCTGTTCCATGGGAGGATCAGACGCGAAGAGGCAGGCGGCCCGATGTTAGCCGCGGGCGGCCTGACCTTCCAGCTAAAGTCGAAGGCGTCGTTCTTCAATCTGATCCTACCCGCCAAAGCAGCGAGTGTGTGGAAGAAGAACTGGTTCTACGTGACCGAGTCGACACCGGGCGACGAGGTGACGCTTCCGAGGTACTCCACCGACCGGCCCGGGCCGCGTCGGCTCCAAGTCACCAAGCTTCCGCTGGACCAGCGGATGGTCGTCGACGAGATGCTACAGACCATCCGCAACATGAAGAAGAAGGGCCTCCAAACCATCAACCTCTACAACTGCTGGCTCGGGCGACGGCTTGTGCCTCTGGCCAACCGTGCCCACTATATGTACGAGTATGCGGGCAAGGACGCCCCGACGAAGTCCTGTCATGCCAAGTGGAGACTCAATGACTACACCCTGGCCCTGAAGAAGATCACCCAGGAGGTGTACCTTGATGCGAAGGCCGGGGTCGCACCTTACACCGCGAAGCGCCAAACTCCAACGGTGAGTTTTTATTTCCCATGCACCTGTAGTTGCAGTTTGTGCATTCGCGGTCGTGCTAATGTTACTTGGTTGTTGTAGCTATTCCAAGTGGTGGAAGGTTGGCTTGCACCCGTAGATGACGAGAACTCGAACTCGTCCGCCGAAGACGAGAGCGAGTCATCACCTGATAAGGGCGATGTCAGAAGTGATGGGGGCGGCGATGATGACGATGACGATGAAGCCGTGGAGGTCGCTTCCCCAACGGTCCGCAAGACTCGTGGGAAACACCAGTGCGAGCTCGAGGCCATCAAAAGCCTCGAGGCCCATGACGATGATGATGACGAGCTCCCCAAGCATACCTCATAGCGTGAAGCCACACCATCAAAGAAGAAGAAGCCGCCGCCAACCAAGAATAAGACGAAGCCGGCTATGTCGGTGTCTCCGCCTCGGTCCGCGAGTAGCTCCGATGCTACCAACACAGCCAAACAAATAGCGGTGCACGCGGCCGCAGCGACTGGTGCGACCGTCATGGAAGACGAGGCGCCGTTGGCATCACTTTCGCCGCCGTTCGCCCCAGTTACCGGGCTGGTGGCCGCTCCAGTCGCAGGGGCCTCGCCGCCAAGAGGAGCTCCCGCGGCGATCGCGACTGAACCTCCTGCCGTGGCTTCATCCTCGAAGAAGCCGTCGGTGTCTATTGGAGATATGCCCTAGGCAATAATAAAGTGGTTATTATCATATCTTCATACTTATTATAGATGTTTACATACCATGCTATAATTGTATTAACCGGAAACATTAATACTTGTGTGATTTGTAAACATAAAAGAGTCTCTAGTAAAGCCTCTTGTTAAACTATCTTGTTGGTTAATATATGATCAAGGTTTCCTGATCATGAACATAGAGATGTTATTAACAACAGGGTCATACCATTAGGAGAATGATCTGATGGACATACTCCTATAGATAAGCGTAGCATAAAGATCAAGTCATTTAATATAGTTCATTTGCTATAAGCTTTCTGATACATAGTAACCTAATTCCTTCGACCATGAGATCATGTTAATCACCATCACCGGAAGGATTCTTTGATGACATCAAACACCACACCATAAATGGGTGTCTATAAAGGTGGCATTGAGTGTTCGGAAAATATGGGTTGAGGCACATGGATCAAGAGTGGGATTTGTCCATCCATATGACGGATAGATATACTCTGGGCCCTCTCAGTGGAATATCATCCAATTAGCTTGCAAGCATGTGACTGGATCACAAGGGATCACATATCACGGGAACAAGAAAAGAGTACTTATCGGTAACGAGGTTGAACTAGGTATGCAGAGATATCGACGATCAAAACCTCGGATAAGTAAACTATCGTGAGACAAAGGGAACTTGGTATCGTATGTAAGTGGTTCATTAGATCGCAAAGTAATCGTAGAAATATGTGGGAGCCATATGAATTTCCAGATTCCTCTATTGGTTATTGATCGGAGAAGTGTCTCGGTCATGTCCGCATAATTCACGAACCGTAGGGAGACACGCTTAAGGATTCAATGTTTTTGAGTAGTTATGGAATGATGAGAAAGAAACCGAATGTTGTTTGGAGTTTCGGATGGGATCCGGGATCTCACGAGGAGATCCGGAATGGTCCGGAGAATAAGATTATTACAAGTAAAGTCTTGTTTCGGAGTTCGGGACTGATTCCGGTGTTTTCACCAGGAAAGTTCTAGAAGGGTCTGGAAGGTCCCGCACTCCGGAGGGGAAGGGTACATGGATGTGTCATGACAATGTGGAATGGTTGCATCATGTACTAGGTCAGTTGGCTGGGCAAAATAAAGAGAAGAAATCAAATCGAAGTTTGAAAGTCAAACGCCAATTTGAAAAAGTCAAATCTCAAGTTTGCTTGGTGGAGGGAGAGTAGGAAACCTACTTGGGGAGGAAGTACCACTGTTAGACCCCTCCTTATTAAAGGAAAGGATCCCTGTGATTGCAATGCTAGTCCCTGGATCAATGCTAGCATCCACAGTTTAAGATGAAGTACATAGATACAAAGGTCGTTTATTACATTCATTCCAGAGATAAAACATAGTCTTTTACAACTCGGGGCCATAGGCCTAATACAAGAGTTTAAGGAATAAGTAAATAAACATAAGTCTTCATCTTCATGTGCCACAGGCAAGCATGTTGAGTGTAGACTCATGACTCCTACTCATCATCGGAGTAACCTGCAACATCACAAGTTACATCCACAGTGGGTCAATACTTTGGAATAGTATTGGCAAGTGATACCTTATTATATTTTAAGTGGACTATATTACTACATGCATTTTGGCTAAGTGTAGCTTGGCTTGCTTTGCTTGAAAATAGGTTTTACCTATTAGTTGAAATTACTAAGTTTTCTTTGTCAAAACTTCCCAAGAAACCACCAATAGACATTGGGGTCCTTCATCCTTGTTCACCCACAAATTTTACTTAGAAGTTGGAGTGATGAGATTCTTGTAGCTTCCATGTCTTGATGCTCAAGTTGTCCATTGCCTTGGACTAGGCTAAGTACTTAGGTTTTTCCATCTGTAGAGGTTGTGCACTTTCCCCACCATACTTGGTTTCCCAAGACAGGACCCTTGAGCTTTTCCTTAGTCAAATGGACGCTCCAACCTATCATTCCCACTACCACCAACTGTCCAAGTGACTAAGTTCTAGCAACCTATATGATCATGGCAGAGCCCATATTGCCAAGTGGTTGCACTGTAAGCTTTCTCAACACTTGGCCTCCAAATCCCTTTGTGCCTGGGTGGCATTCCACAAGTGAGATACACAACCCAAGTCCATGGCCTTGTGTAACCACTAAACATAACCCAATCCTTCCATTCCACCCAGGAGGTTCATTTGACTTAGTTGTTTTATTAGGAAAGTATAAGTCTCATGACTTAGAAATATTTTCATCATAGTAAGTATAGATTTTCACCAACCCTTGTTTGCTAAATAGCTAGGCTAAGCATGGTAGGATAACTTAACTTAGGAAAATTCCCTAGAAATTCTACAATTCTACACTACTTAGGATTTACCAACTTAGCACTAGGCAAAAATAGCATGCAAGACTTAGCAAAATATCTAATGCTAGTACAAAACATAGGATAGAAATATTCATGAAAATATCACTTGCCTTGGTAGTGGGGAGAGCAACACTCTTCACAATCACAATCACTAGCAAAATCTACAAAAATCATAGCATACAATTACACACAATTATATACAATCAAAAATAATATGAATGCATGCATGCTAGAATTTACCAAGTGGTGATTTTGAAAACTCTACCAAGTATGTGCATGTTTACAGAAACTTAACAAGTCACAAGTTTGCCAACTAAACTTATTTATCCCCAAAACAAATTACTAAACTAAATCCATACTCAAAAATAGCCTTAAACGTGTTTCTACAAATAAAGTCATTCTAATGGTTACTATTTGTTAAAAACTTTGCATAAACATAAAGGCCTTGATTCACTGAATCCAACAGTATAAAGTTTGCAAAATTCTAACATGGCATTCAAAAGTTATAGCAGTTTGAAGTTTGGATCAAAATTTGATTCGAATTTCTGTTTTTGAATTTACCCTAGACACGTGCATGATCTCCTTTGGCGTACCGATTCGCGCGGATCGGCAGCCGCAGACCGTAGGATCTAACTTAGATCTGGCGGCTCAGACGCGCGCGTACCTCTTCGATTAAGATCTATCCTAGCCCTACGATGCAGATCCAACGGACTAAATCAACAAGCCACAAACTGGCGGCGCTGTTGGCGCGGCCGCGTCGACTACGGTGGCGCGGCGCTCTAGGTTGTCCGGGAAGCAAGAAGGTGCTTACCAGGACCCGATGGCGTCTTTGAAGCTCGGTGGCTCTGGTTTGTCAAGGCGTCTTGGCAGTGTTGATTCCTCGTCGGAGTTGTGTCCGTGACGGTGGTTCTGCTCGAGGTCGGCGGCGTTGTAGATTGCTAGGAGGCAAGCGGAGGTGTGGTTAGATGCAGAGGATCACGGAGAACACGTGTGTGAAAGACAAGGCTTGGTGATGCGGACTTACCACCGGAGGTCGTCGGAGTAGAAGCCGAAGGCGGTGGCAGCGATCGTCGGCGTTGACGAACTACGGGTCACGCGAAGGTAAGTGGGGTGTGTCGATGAATCGCTGAGACTCCGAACAAGATAGCATGAATGGGAGGTGGAGGGGAACACGAGACTCACCGGAATTTGCTAGTGAGGTCGTCGGAGCAGCGGCGGAGTCGTGCGAGTCGTGGGCAGCCTGGTGGCGTGAAGGCAAAATTATTTGGGGAAATGGTCGTGGGGAGGTGGGGATATTATAGCCCGAGGCTCGACAGGTAACGCTCGATGAATCAATGCCCATTAAGCTCGCGAGGTCAGCGCTGCAACGGGCAGCGGCGAGGTCGTGCGCGGAATCAGGGGGAAGACGATGATGACGTGGAGGAGGCCCGCTCGTCGTGAAGGGTGCGAGTGGAGGTGGGGTATGGCCATCGTGATGAGTGCGTCTTTCAGCGTGAGAGAGGAAAAGAAAACCCCCGGTTGGGCTAGTTGGGCTCGATTCGATGCTGGGCCAGAAGCCTGGCGCGTGGCCTTTTTATTTTGTTTATTCCTTTTCCTTTTCTATTTTGGTTTTCAGGAATGAATTAGATATGAATTCAAATCCTTTTTGAATTCATACAATTGGGATTTTACAGTCTTGTGGTTTCAAACATCAGTTATTTAACCATGTGGTTACCCTGCAAGGCTTGGTCAAGTTTGGACTTAAAACAATCAGAGACCTTGCCTCTGGTTTGCAAATGTTTTAAAAATAGGATTTTGAATTTGTTTCCAAGTTGAAAAACTTTGGTAAAATTTTTGCACCTAAACTTTCCAACAATGGAGGCAAGCAAACAAGTTCCTAAGCATTCAAGTTTCAAAGGGTGATGGCCATTTGAATTAAATTTGTTCACATGAAATCATAGCACCAAGTTTCTGTTTTTCTGAAATGGTTTTGATTTTTGAAACCCTAAATGATGATGGATGCATGGATGATATGAATGAGTTTTGGAATATGAATTTAGGGATGTTACAAATCTAACCCCCTTAAGATGAATCTCGCCCTCGAGATTCGGATTGGCTAGCAAATAGGTGAGGGTGGTCTTTCCGAAGATCATCTTTTCTTTCCCATGTTGCTTCCTCTTCGGAATGATGATTCCATTGTACTTTGCAAAACTTGATAGTTTTTGTCCTTGTGACTCTTTCTGCGGTCTCAAGAATCTTGACAGGCTTTTCCTCATAGGTGAGATCACTTTCTAGTTGGACTTCTTCCAAGGGTATGGTATCCTTCAAAGATGATTCTTCCATCTCTGGGTGAAATTTCTTAAGCTGACTCACATGAAACACATTATGGACAGCTGACAGAGATTCTGGCAATTCAACTTCATATGCAACTTCTCCCTTGCGACTTAAAATCTTGAATGGCCCAACATATCTTGGTGCCAACTTTCCTTTGACTCCAAATCTTTTCACTCCACGAAGTGGTGATACTCTAAGATAAGCTCTATCCCCAACTTCATAGGTGACTTCTCTACGCTTAGAATCTGCGTAGCTTTTCTGTCGTGACTGTGCTATATTCAACCTGTCCTTAACCAATTTGACTTTCTCTTCAGCGTCTTTGATAAGATCGGGTCCAAACAAACTCCTTTCTCCCACACCATTCCATAGCAATGGGGTGGTACACTTCCTTCCATAGAGAAACTCAAATGGTGTCATCCCAATGCTAGATTGGTAACTGTTATTGTAAGAGAACTCTGCGTAAGGCAGACTTTCATCCCAACTTGCTCCATAGTCTAGGGCACATGCCCTCAACATGTCTTCAAGAATCTGATTAGTCCTTTCTGTTTGTCCATCAGTTTGAGGATGAAAAGAAGTGCTGAATTCCAACCTCGTTCCCAAAGATTCATGAAGCTGTCTCCAAAAGTGAGAAGTAAACGGAGTTCCTCTATCAGACACAATACTCTTAGGCATACCGTGAAGGCACACAATTCTGCTCATGTAGATTTTGTCTAACTTGGCACTTGTATAAGTTGTCTTCACGGGTATAAAATGAGCCACTTTAGTTAGGCGATCCACTACTACCCATATGGAATCATACCCTGACCTGGTCCTTGGTAATCCGGTAATGAAATCCATACCTATATTTTCCCACTTCCACTCAGGAATAGGTAGTGGTTGAAGAAAACCTGCTGGTTTCTGATGCTCCGCTTTCACTCTGCTACACACATCACACAAAGCAATGTGTTCAGCGATATCTCTTTTGAGATTGTTCCACCAAAATCTTTCTTTCATATCCATGTACATCTTGGTGTTTCCCGGGTGAATAGAATACAGAGAGTTGTGGGCTTCCTGTAAAATCAGTTTCCGCAACTCCGGGTCTTGTGGAACACAAATACGTTTCCCGTGCCATAATGTACCCTGTTCGTCTTCATGGAAGTTCTTAGCTTTCCCTAGACCGATATTTTTCTTAATCTCCTCAATTTCCTTATCGGACTTCTGAGCTTCTCGGATCTTGTCCATCAAAGTGGGTTGAACATCCAAAGTCATAAGATGTCCTTCTGGTACAATCTCCAATCTGAGTTCTTTGAATTGCTTACACAAGTCATTTGGAAATTCACCATTGGTAAGGCCATTCACGAACGTCTTACGACTTAGAGCATCTGCTACTACATTTGCTTTACCGGGGTGGTACTGCAAACTTAAGTCGTAATCTTTGATAAGTTCTAGCCATCTCCTTTGTCTCATGTTGATTTCCTTCTAGGTGAATATATACTTCAAACTCTTATGATCGGTGAACACTTCACATCGCTTTCCCAAAAGGTAATGTCTCCATGTTTTGAGTGCATGGACGACAGAGGCTAACTCCAAATCATGAGTAGGATAGTTTACTTCGTGAGTTTTGAGTTGTCTCGAGGCATAGGCCACAACTTTACCGTCTTGCATAAGTACGGCACCCAAACCTTGATGAGACACATCACAATATACTTGGAAATCCTTTTCCAAATCTGGCAGACATAGTACCGGTGTTGTCACAAGTCTCTTCTTTAATTCTTGG